>CM067337.1:127007500-129507500 GCA_034376525.1 Nicotiana benthamiana
CAAACAATGTTATTATATTACAAACAATCAAGATTGAATGCCGAAGCATATTGATGACGGAATTGCATAGACAAGCCAAAGACAAGCTCAAAAGTTCAAGACCAAAGACCTAAGGCGTAGGTCGTTAGGTAGAACAAATGTAAGAGCAACGTTTAAAGTTATCTCGTCTTTTGGCTCAACATAGGTCATCATAAATATGCATAAAATCATTTTATCAAATCATATTTCAAATACTTCAAACAAAATGATTTCAAACATTTTCATTTTAGCCAAAATAAATTTTAAGCATGTCTTTCAAAGCTGGACAGAAATAATCGATTATGTTTATTTTGATAATCGATTATGTTAAGACTGTGTAAACCGGAATTTACAAAACAGCAAAATAATCGATTATCAGAAGTGCATAATCGATTATCTTGTATCCGTTGCCAAGTTTTTGAACGCTGTAACAAAATAATCGATTATGCATATCACAATAATCGATTATCCTGCATAAAATCAGCTTCCGATTTTGTAATGGTAAGCTGATAATCGAGTATCCAAATCTGATAATCGATTATCTTGGCATAAAATCAGCATAATTGATTGCCAATTAAGCAACGGACATACTACTTCTACCACCTATAAATAGAGGTCTTTTGAGCTGAATTGAAAAACACAACACCTCTCATTATTCATATACATATTGATCATATTTGTGCATCATTTTAGAGCTTTTGTTGAGCCATTTGAGAGACAACTTTGAGTTGTTCATAGAGCTAATATTGTATCTCTTTATCTACTCTTTTGAGGGAGTTCTTGTTGTAAAAGAGAAAGGTGTGTGAGAAGACCATATCTTCCCATTGATTGTCGGGTTTGCTAAGTACCCTCAATCTTAGTGTGTGAAGTCTTGTGGTGCGGTATCCACGAGCAAGGTGAAGTCTTGAGGTGCGGTATCCTCGAGCAAGTTGAAGTCATGTAGAGAGTACATCTACGAGGAAGTGTAACGGTTTGTTAGGCACCCATAAGCTTAACGGAGTTAGTGGAATCTCGAGAGAGTCTCTCGGGGACTAGACTAACCACATGTTGTGGTGAACCAGGATAAATTCGGTGTGTTCTTTCCTTACTATTTTAATTACCGAATTTTTTTTATTCCTGCAATTTTAATTCCGCAATATTTATCAATATTCTCGTGCCGCACTATTCACCCCCCCCCCCCTCTAGTGACGGGCATAAATCCTAACAATTGGTATCAGAGCCTAACTCTCTGAAAGCCTTAACCGGTTGAGAGAACGATATATATTTATTGTTGAGAATATTGAACATAGGAATGATGAGCGAAGGACACTCCACCTATAGGCCTCCACTATTTGACGGAACAAATTACACATATTGGAAAGAGCGGATGAGAATCTTCATCCAATCAAATAACTTTCGCTTGTGGCAAATCATCAAGAACGGTGAACAAATGCAACAAAGAAAGTTGAGGAAACCACGGTTCCAAAGGAGGAAGATGAATATGATGCCGAGGACGTCAAGAAAGTTGAAAATAACACAAAGGCCATTAACTTATTATATTGTGCGGTGAATCCGGATGACAATCGGAAGATTTCTTGCTGCACAACTGCCAAGGAGATGTGGGATAAACTCGAGATCACTTATGAAGGTACGTCTCAAGTCCGAGAATCTAAAGTTGATTTTCTAAAACATGAATATGAACTCTTTAAAATGAGGGAGAAAGAACCCATCGGTATTATGTTCGAACGATTCTCAAAAATCGTCAACGATCTTCATGCTCTCGGGAAAGTGTACACGAACCAAGATCTTGTTCAAAAAATCCTACGGAGTCTCACTCCCGAATGGCGTTCCAAAGCCAATGCCATCCAAGAATCGATAGGAATCACGGATGTCACAATTGATAACTAAGAGGTAACCTCGAAACTTATGAAAGCACAATTCTTAATCCCTATCTTAGAAGTAAAAGTTCGAATATTGCCTTCAAAGCCTCATCTTCTAAAAGAGTAGAGGTAAGTGATTCGGAAAACGATGATGATATTATTTCCAATGATATAATTGAAAAGTTTTATAAGTTTATGAAGAAGGAAATAAAGAAGGAAGAACCAAGTCCTTCATGCCAGAATTGTGGAAAACTTGGCCACACCAAATCACATTGTCCAAAATCCAAGGACAAGAAGAAGAACAAAACACCAAAGGCGTGTGACATGGGATTCTGACAGCTCGGGCGATGAAACTGCCGCATTATGCCTCATGGCCAACGAGGAAGAAGAGGTAAGTACTCCTAACTCTTACTCTTATGAAGAATAACAAGAAGCTTTTCAAGAATTATATGATGAATTGAAAAAGTCTTCAAAAATCTCCAAAGAGGCCAAGGCTAAAATTAAAGTTTTAGAAGAGAAAAATAATTTTTTGGAAAATGACAATATTGATCTTAGAAATAAATTAAGGAGATGAATGAAACTTCTTCAATTGATCAAAGTTCCAATTGTTCTTCTTGTAGTTCTTTGAAAATAGAGAACATAGAACTTAGGAACACACTAGAAAAACGTAGTATAGATGATCCTAAAACAAGTGAAGAAATTAAGAAGGATATTAGAAAGGATGATAGAAATGAGGTTGGACCACCTAGAAATAATTCTAGGAACTTCACTAATGAGTCTAAAATTAATCATTTTAGGCCACCTAGAAACGACTCTAGGAATTTTATTATTGAGTCTAGAATGAATCATTTTAGACCACCTAGAAACGACTCTAGGAATTTTGTTAATGAGTCTAGAATGAATAATTTTAGACCGCCTAGAAATGACTCTAGGAATTTCAACGCTTCTAGGAATAACTACTTTATATCACCTAGAACGTATTTGGCTCAACCAAGACATATGCACAACCCGAATGTTATATGTCATTATTGCAACCGGGTAGGACACATAGCACCCGTATATTTTGCAAAACATAGAGATTTATCTTTTGACTATGATTTGCCTAACCCCCAAGGACCCAAAAGCAGTTGGGTACCAAAAACCTATTTTTAGGCACGTTTGCAGGTGTGCTTGAAGACTACAATATCGTAGTAGATGCACCAAGCACGAAACCTTATTGCATCGAGGGGGAATTTCGGTAAGTTGTCACATTTTTGATAAAAATGTAATAGTTGATATGTGTTAACAATTAACATATATTTGTTAATAATTGATATTAATTATTTGATTCATGTTTTGATAAATTTTATCTTGAATAACAATTGGTATCAATTATTTTTGTTAAAAATAATAATTGATTCATGTTTTGATGAATATTATTTTAATTTAATTAACAGTTGGTATATTCTAAAAAATAAATGATTCATATTTTTTTTAATACAAATATTGGTGTGTTAAAAATTAACAGTTGATATATGATTTGCTAAAAATAACCATTATTATGGTTGGTATATTTTTACTAACATTTGGTATTATTTTATGTTGGCATGATTTTTAATCGTCAATATATATTTCTCATTATATTTTCTATTTTTATTCTTGACACTAACCATTGGTATACCCAAAAGGGGGAAGTGTAGAAAGGGGAAAAGTAGCCTTTGTATACTCCTTTTTGCTAATGCCAAAAGGGGGAAGAAATTAGGCGATATGCATCAAATAAGAGGGAATGAATCAACGTTATAGCATGCCTTATTTGAGGGGGAACTATCATTGAGGGGAATTGTTTGCATGAATTGTATGTTGAGATATAGCATGAATTTAGGGGGAATCCGATATGCATATCTCATGTTGTTTGTCATTATCAAAAAGGGGGAAATTGTAGAAAATCATTCTATCCATGATATGTGCGCTTTGGTTGTACTAGCATGATTTTCAGGTATAGGTTTTGATGAATGACAAACAATGAAGTCAAGTGTCAAACAATGTTATTATATGACAAACAATCAAGATTGAATGCCGAGAAGCATATTGATGACGGAATTGCATTGACAAGCCAAAGACGAGCTCAAAAGTTCAAGACCGAAGACCCAAGGCATAGGTCGTTAGGCAGAACAAATGTAAGAGCAACGTTTAAAGTTATCTCGTCTTTTGGCTCAACATAGGTCATCATAAATATGCATAAAATCATTTTATCAAATCATATTTCAAATACTTCAAACAAAATGATTTCAAACATTTTCATTTTAGCCAAAATGAATTTTAAACATGTCTTTCAAAGCTGGACAGAAATAATCAATTATGTTTATTTTGATAATCGATTATGTTAAGACAGTGTAAACCGGAATTTACAAAACAGCAAAATAATCGATTATCAGAAGTGCATAATCGATTATCTTGTATCCGTTGCAAAATTTTTTAACGCTGTAACAAAATAATCGATTATTCATATCACAATAATCGATTATCCTGCATAAACCAGCTTCCGATTTTGTAAAGGTAAGCTGATAATCGATTATCCAAATCTGATAATCGATTATCTTGGCATAAAATCAGCATAATTGATTGCCAATTAAGCAACGTACATACTACTTCTACCACCTATAAATAGAGGTCTTTTGAGCTGAATTGAAAAACACAACACCTCTCATTATTCATATACATATTGATCATATTTGTGCATCATTTTAGAGCTTTTGTTGAGCCATTTGAGAGACAACTTTGAGTTGTTCATAGAGCTAATATTGTATCTCTTTATCTACTCTTTTGAGAGAGTTCTTGTTGTAAAAGAGAAAGGTGTTTGAGAAGACCATATCTTCTCATTGATTGTCGGGTTTGCTAAGTACCCTCAATCTTAGTGTGTGAAGTCTTATGGTGCGGTATCCACGAGCAAGGTGAAGTCTTGAGGTGCGGTATCCTCGAGCAAGTTGAAGTCTTGTAGTGAGTACATCTACGAGCAAGTGTAACGGTTTGTTAGGCACCCGTAAGCTTAACGGAGTTAGTGGAATCTCGAGAGAGTCTCTCGGGGACTGGACTAACCACATGTTGTGGTGAACCAGGATAAATTCGGTGTGTTCTTTCCTTACTATTTTAATTACCGAATTTATTTTATTCCTGCAATTTTAATTCCGCAATATTTATCAATATTCTCGTGCCGCACTATTCACCCCCCCTCTAGTGACGGGCATAAATCCTAACCAAGGGATCCTTCTCCCTCCCCTTCTTCAAACTCTGATTAATATTTTTCATAGAGAAATCTCGGATCAAGGATACAACAAGTGCCGTTTTGCATCATATCTAAGGGATTCCTCGGTTCGGGCCAAAGAAGCAATGTCACTCGATCATTATCAAACTGACTGCAATCTTTTTCTGTCCGTGAAGATCCCACAAGAGCGTCTCTAATCCTCTCATGATCCGTCTGCACCATCCATGGAGCATAACAAGCTAACTCTGCAATTCTCATCTCATACTGAGTCACCGACATATCCCCTTGGCGAAGCATCTCAAACTGCCTGCGTAACTCCTCTCTCTGTGACCTAGGTACCCACTTCTCCAAAAAGATAGTGGAGAACTCCTGCCAAGATAACGGTGCTGAACATGCTGGCGTACGCCGCTCATATGCCTCCCACTAGGTGAAGGCTGCTCCTAAGAACTGAAAAGTTGTTAAAGATACCTCATTAGTCTAAAAAATCTCAGTTGCCCTGAGCATGCGTCGACACTTGTCGAGAAACCCCTGGGCATCCTTGCCTGGAACACCGCTAAATGTCGGAGGTGAAAGTCTGCTGAACCTCTACAAATGACGCTGCTCGTCATCTGGCATCACTGGTACCGATCACCCTGAACTGGAATAACTGGCTGAACATGGGCAACTGGCTGAATTGGTGGTGCCTCTAGGGTTTGCAAACCCTAAGCACCCTGCTGTGGAGTGCGAGCTGTGAGGGTCTGATGACCATCCTCGGTCTGAGAAGTAGCCGCTACAGTGGTAGCTGATACCACCTGAGCTAACCCGGTGTAGACGGATAAGATCTGAGCCAACGTCTCTTGGATACCAGGTATGACAATGGGCACTGTCGGTGCCTGACTAGGTTCTGCTGGAGTCTCAACAACTGGGGTTGATCCTGAACAGGAGCAAGAGGTGGGTCAACTGGTACTGTCCCTGATGCTCTACTATGACCACGGCCACGACCGCGCCCACGGCCTCTAGCTGGTTGTAATGGTGGTCGTCTGCCACGTCCGGTAGCACGGGTTCTCGCCATCGGCGAGAGAATAGAATAAGAAGTTTCAGTTCTCAAATCAACAAAGCCGCACGATAAGAGTTCAAGACTTTGAAGTGTTTCCTAATGGTTTTTCAGTCTACCGAGGATAGATACGAACATCTACGTACCGATCCGCGAGACCCTACCAAACCGGTTGATAACGCGTGAGGCCTAGTAAACCTAGGCTCTGATACCAACTTGTCACGACCCAAACCCGGCCGTGATGGCGCCTGGACGCAAGGCTGGGCAAGCCCGACCAACACCTTCCCAAATACATCGATTCTGACAAACACGAAGCAAGAAAGGAAAAATATGACAACTTTAACACTAAAATCCCAAATAAATGGAAAATGTAACCGTACGAATAGGAAACCACAACTGAACAAACTCCCAAGACTTGGGGTCACGAGTACGGAGCCTCTAACCTTACCGAATACAAGTCTGAAAAAGGAAAGATACGTGTGTCTGAATAACAAAATAACTGGTAAGATCAGAGTAATCGGTCCTGCGGATGCTGGCAGCTACCTCAATACTCTGGCAACTGGAAAAGCAACAGCAACAACGCTAGACCTCTGAAGCACCAGGATCTGCTCACAAGGTGCAGGGAGTATGGGGTGAGTCTACCAACTCAGCGAGTAATAAGCCTGTACAAAAACACGAAGATAAGAAAGCACGAAATAACACAGAATGAAGCTATCTAGCAGTTCTAACCAGTCTCAGAGATATACAGAATAAGCAACAGTAAATAAATGCATTAAATGCAATGCAATGCATAAACACTGTGGAACGTGCAGCCCAATCCATATGGGTACTCGCGCTCATTGTGGGGGTTCAGACTCCGTAGGGGCTCCTACAGCCCAAGCGCCATATCATATAGTGCCATGAGTTATCACTGTTTCCATCACAAGACACGGTGTCCTTAGTTACCACCGTTTCCATTTAAAATACACGGTGTCCTTAGTTACCACCATTTCCATTTAAAATATATGGTGTCCTTAGTTTCCACCGTTTCCATTTAAAATACGTGGTGTCCTTAATTACCACCATTTTCATTTTAAAATAATATACGGTCTAAAAATAGCGAGATAGTACTTGTCAGCCTGAAATATCATTTAAAAATCATTTGAGTTCTCAAATCGTATAAATATGGTTGAGTTTGCAAAAATAGTATTTAAACCTCGACTGACATCAAATAATATACAAATCATGAAAATTCTGAGATAATGATCCCTGAGGGATCCTACAAGTCGACACAAGGCCCCAAACATAGCATCAAGCCCAAATATCATCAATATAGAATGCGAAACAATCGCCAACGTAGTACAATACATTCCTCGTATTGGGCCGAGTCACAAATTTACAACATAAACGACCCTGCACTTTCCATGGAGTGCGTGTCCTGCCTTATAATAACGTTACAATGTGATATACCGGGGTTTCAAACCCTCGGGTCATCATCTACACCCATTACTCACCTCAAGCCGGCCGCAAACTAGCTTGCAATGCCTTTCCCTCGAGAATCAACCTCTATGGATGCCAAGTCTGGTCAAAACCAATAGGAATACTTCAAAATAGGCCAATGGAACATAACCCAATTGAAATGACTCGAAATACACCCAAAAACATGAAGTTGGAAAAACCCAAGCCCCGGGCCCACTTCTCAAAAATTACAAAATTCACATTTCTAGAATCCTCGTCTCGCCACAAGTCCATACATATATAATTTACAAGAATCGGAGTCCATTTGACCCCCTCAAATCGACACTTTTAGCTCACTTGGGTTTCAAGCCCTAACCACCATTTTTGGCATTAAAAACCTTGAATTCCTTGTGTTTAATCCATGATTTTACACTATATTGACATACTTTAGGTCTAAGAGTTCTTACCTGATAAATTTTCCTAGAAGCCTCTCCAAAAGTCGCCCACAATCGCCTTAGCCTGTTGTCCAACTGTTCTTCCCTTTAAAATTTAAAAAATCTACTATTGCATTAATCCCAAATCGATTTCCGCTTCCACGGCCTTTTCTCCACTTCCGCGATAAAGCTTCAGCGTCCGTTTTGACCTCTTCTGCGGTCCTTCATTTAATCCCACCGCTTCTGCGATCGCTCTTCCACTCATGCAGACCCGCTTCAGCAGTCTCCCTTCTGCTTCAGCGGTCCATGGCTTTTTACCATTGGCCACTTCTGCAGCTACTAGTCCACTTCTGCGGACACCGCTTAAGCGGTCCCTATCCCGCTTCCGCGAAAATACCAGAAGTAGCAGGCATATTTCATGCCTAACTTCAAAAATTCCTCGTCTAACCATTCGGAATCACCCCGAGGCCTCGGGACCCCAAACAAAACCACCAACCTACTCCAAAACATCATACAAACTTGCTCCAATTATAAAAACACGCCATTTAACACATAAATCATCAAATCATGGCGGATTCAAGTCTAAGTCAAACTAGAACTTTTCAAAATTCGCATTCGATCAAAAACCCAATCAAACGACGTCCGAATGACCTGAAAATTTGCAGACATATCCAAAATCACCTAACGAAGCTACGACAACTCTCGAAATTCCATTACGACCCTCGGATCAAAATCTCACCTAACAACCAGAATATGCCAAAATTCAAACTTAGCCAATTCAAGCCTAGTTCTACACCGGACCTCCAAATTCTATTCCGTTTTCTCTCCCAAACCACGAATCACTATCCAAAACTAGTCGAATCCTTATAAATCCATTCCGAGCCCTCTAACTCACAAGTCAACGTCCGGTTGACTTTTCCAACTTAAGCCTTTCCTTAAAGAGACTATTGTTCTCATTTCTAACCAAATTCAATCCAACACATCTCAAACTCACCAAACACATATATCAACACACGCGGAAGCATATTACGGGGATAACATGGCTGAAATACGAAAAACAACGGGTCGGATCATCACAATGAAAGTAGCTACCTTCGACTCCAAAAAGCATTTTAATACACTCAGACCAACTTTTGTATATACCTGGATTCTTCCCACAATGAACAACAAAAACCATGGATTTGAGGTTTTTTACCTTCAACAGATTTTTCATATTCATCAAACGCTGATATGGCCTATGAGACTTAAAAGACTTAAATATGCTACGCTTAACCTGATTACCATTGGAGAACATTCACTCCATGAGTAGTAAAATCTCGGTCTTTTGCCCGAAAATACAACATACACCTTTGAAGGACTATTCTTATTAGAATGCATCCTTATTCTATTAAGTAAATGGGGAGGACAAGAGATTAGAAGAAGGATTTTGTTTAACTAGGTTTTCGTCCAAAAAATAATTTGGTTAAGTAGATTTTCGGCCAAATAATATTTGTTTAAGTATGGTTTAGGGTTTAGGAATTTTGTTTAAATAGTAGGACATGGAAAATAGTATTATACTACAAAATATATGAAATACAAATCAAATACTAAAAATTATACGAAATGCCCAATAAAATACATGTATATAGATTTAATTATAGAGGATTATATAGGTGTATATTAATTAAAAATGGGCTGTAAATATGTATAAAGGATTTTTTTAAAACGTTTTTTCATTTAGAAGATAAATAGGTTTTTTCTTTTGAGCTTCTCCATCCATTGAGAAGATAAATAATAAATGGTGGGAAAAATAATTAAAAATAAATTAAAGGGTATTATGGGTATTGAAAAATGGATTTTACCCTAATAATGGCGTTAAAAGATGCATTTAACTCAATTTGGGCCAATCTTGCCAAATTCAGTTAGGCCAAAAGTATTTTTCCAATAAAAAATATAATAGTATTTAATGTGAAAAAACCACCATGCTCAAAAAGATGCAAAATTATGATCTACTCTATGACATTTAATTTAAACTCCACTAAAATAAATGAGTCAGAAAAAAAAGTCTTAGACTATAACTCTTGCAATTTAAGGCTTAACCCACTAAACATTGTCACAACTATTATACACTCTCAAGTGAATCTGACTATGAGAAACTCGAGTTCACAAGATCTACTTCAAGGGTCAAATGGGTTAATTGTTCACATTTGTCAAAGTACTATGCTCGCCATCTGTGTGAATGAGTTTTCTGTTAGAAAAATTGATATTTTAGACGTCAATATCACACAAGAGAGGTGATTTATGTGCTATCTAATTTTCTCTTTAACTGAAATACAGAAGAATTTATTTCTTCTAGGTGTTCTAACTATTACTGTTTGTGAAATAATAGGTATAGAAAATTAAGAACACAGAGATTTTTATGTGAAAAATACCTGGCTCAAAAGGTGGAAAAACCACGACCTACTACCCGTAGGATTTTTCCAAACTTTCACTAAAATCACTGAGTAAAAAAAACATTTAAAAAAACTCTTTTTAAACTAAAGGATTTACTCTAATCCCGTTGTGGCACACAACCACAACTGTTGTAATAACTTCAAGTTAACGCTAACTTGAACACTCTAGGTACCTAGTACAATTGCTTTAATGAAAGATGAAAGGTACAACATAAAATATCCTACTACAATTGAACTAAAATAAAGAATAGACACATGAACTTCTATCTCATTCAAGTAGCTTCAGGATTGCACACTCAAATCACACATAAATTTCTTAGAAAATTGCCTTCATTTTTTGCTAAGTATAACTTCTACTTGTGTATTGCCTGTAACAGAGAACAACAATGACATTTAATAGGTTAGTAATCAGAGTTTGACTTGGATTTAATTGCTACTCTTCTATCGAAAAGGAGTTCATGATGATCTCAAACTCTAACAATATCTTCATCCTAAACTATGTTCTCTGCATGTGAGGAGTCTTTCTCTCCTTATCTAATATGCAACCTTTTCGATCATATCAGCAGATATTACTTCTTGATCAGATAAATTTATCTCCTTCACGTGCATCTCATATGTGCAGGTTAATCATGACTGTGCTTCACAAGATGAACCTGGTCCTTGCCTGAGTTTTTTTGTCAGTCTTCAATACATCACCTGTTCTTGCAATAAATTTTCCCTTTTTGATGATGACAAACTCTGTGCTTTTTACTTACTCGGATCCTGTACGAACTCAGCTTATCCATGAATATATAGTATAGAAAATTTATTTATCATCAAGGACTGGGTTAATTAGGTTATAAATAACATTTATTCAGAATGAGTGTAAAACACTACAATATCTCTTTTTCTTTTTGGCATCATCGAAAAGTTGCATACAAAGTGTAAGTCCCAAATTTTAATAAGCACTCATGGTCATTGGGGCAACTGCAAGTGCAATCATGGTTTAATCATCAGTAATCAAGCAAACATATTTAAACTATCAAGGAAAGAAACTGAACAAGAGCAAAAGCAGTAGATATAATTGATAGAAGATATGTAGCTACCATAATCCACAACCAGAAACGAAAAATATTGAAAACATGAGCACAAAAATAGAAAAATCCTTAATCTGGGTCATTAAAGGTACTAGACAGGTTCAGAAGACAAAAGCTAGGATTCCTAAGCCTTGGGGGAGTTAGAGGGTTGATTTGGGCTTGAAAAAGATTCAACATATTATGAAGAATTTAAGCAGTCTTCTCCTTTTCTGTGGTAAGCTCGGTTTTGAGAGCATCCCTCTCAGAATTCCACCTCAGCCACATGAGGCCTAGCTAGCTCAGCATCCTTAGCTTCACATTCCTGAACAAGAGCCCTGACTTTGCTGCTGATAAGAGTCCTTTTCGAAGAACCATGTTCATTGGGGATTGCACTGACAAAATAGTCACAAGCAATCAGAGTGTTAATGCCAAAATGATCCTTGTTTGAGGCCATTTCCCATTTCTTCATGGGACACTACACCAATCCAAAACTCGTAGTCAGAATAAAGACATAGGGGGTAGCATGTTCCTTCGAGCAATTTATGACCTTGTCCGGCAGCTTGATGATGAAATCAGGCCAATTAATTAACTTTTCACTTTCCAGTCACTCCATAAAAACTAGGTCCATATACTTGTCAATATGCCTTCTCTCTTGCTTAGGCAATACGCATTTATTGACAAATTCAAACAAGACCTTGTGTTGAGGTCTCATTTCACTTTTCTGAACAGCCCTAGCTTCATTCACATCTTCACCATCACATAACCTTCCGGTGATGTAAAGTGCAGTAGCAAGAGAGTCCAGACAAGGCCACTTTTTCCTAGTATAAACATCAAACCCCTCGGAGGGTATATCAAGGATCTCTTCTAGTTTTTCTACGTCAAAGGACACTTGAACTCCCTTCACCAAGTTGCTAACTTTGTTGTTCTTAACCTCTGCGTTTGCCATAAAATCAATTATCTCATTCCTAGCCATCCTACCATACATCTGAAGGACCATGTCCTTCCATCCCTAAGCAGCTAAGGAATCCACCAGTCTCATCATTCCTGGCTCTATTAGGTCTTTTAGCAGTCTTCCTTTCAAAATCTTTCTTTTTCCAAACATGGCAAGCTTGTCTTATTCAACATACGAATCATCTTCTACTTCTTCTCCACTCCATTGCTTATCTTCAAAAATTTTTACTTTTTTACTTTTTACTATAAACCTTCTCCTATTTGCTATTGAAGGTTCTGTAGCCTTAAACTTAGTGGAAGACTTCTTCGAAGAAGTCTTGGGGTTTTTGGGCTTGGGGGTCTGAATCTCCACTGGTTGAACTTCCTCCTAATGGGCCTTTTCCGTCTCCTCAACCTCCACAACCTCTAAGGACTCTATAACCTTTCCTTTTCCTTTAGCCAACTTTTTCGTCTTACTCGTAGTAAGAGCCTTTTTGAGATCACTCTCACTATGCTTAACCTTACTTATTGTAGCTCTTCCCTTTCGCAATGAAATTTCAGTAGTTGATAGGGATAAAGCCTTTCTTTTATTGAGGGTTTGGGAGCGTTGGGGTTTTTGGTGTGGGAGTTTTTCGTTTGTTAGGATAATAACTTGCTCCAACCTTTTTCAATATGTTAGCTAGGGTATCTTCATTTGATGAACCAGGTTCATCTTTTGACTGCTTTAATGAAATAACCCTTTAGCAGCTTCACCATTACCGCTTCCCCCGAGCTTCTAGCCACACCCTACTACCTTTTCTAATTCAAACCCACAGATAGCGGGCACAGACAAATTAGCAGTGGGTGAATGATCAACAATTCTTTTCCCATTTCCCCTCTCTTCACCACATGCACCCTCTCTCTCTTTTTCTTTTTACCTCCACTCTTACGTAAGTCAGGTAATTCTACATCCTTAACAGGACCAACCAGCACAAACCTAGATCCTACATTTTCAGACAAAGAGGAACTTACCTTACAAGGAGATTCTTAAGTCTTTTCAGAGTTAAAAACCCCAAGTTCTTCTTCCTCACTAGCGGATATATACGACTTAGAATCGGAGTTGGAGTCAAAGTCTTGGATCTGGTGTCACACCCATTTTTAAAAAACTTCTACATAACCATATTATTAAAGAAAAAGATTTAGTAAAGCCTGAAAAGTATTTTTAATTAGAAAGTGACAAAAATTTGTGTTCGAATGGAAATAACTCAGAGTCACCACCTGACATTTTATTTCTATGTGTCACGTCACCGTTTTTCTAAAAATAATTTTTTTCCGTTTAAAACACTTGAGATTCAAATACCATATTCGCACCAGAAATTTGGGTAACGGGGTTCAGTTGACTCAGGGAGAATGTGTTAGACACGCCCCAAGTCCCGTAACGAGTAAGGTTGCATACTTGATCTAGTTGACTTTTAATATATTCAAGTTGATGTAAAATATTAGAAAAGGAAAATAAACACAAAAAGGCTCGAGACATTCCCCACCTAATAAAATACAAATAAAAATAAAAATAAAAGTAAGATAAAATTACAACAAGCTTCTACTTTGGCCTCTATTTACATGATGCTAAGGGGCATTCCCCGAAATAAAATATATACAAATCCTTCGGGGCATTCCTCGCATAAATTTAACTAAGGAAACGACCTCTCCTATTAAAAATAATAAAAAATCATAAGGCTTTCCTACCCAAGTGTGGTCGATCTAAGCATGCCCCTAGCGAATAATGTAAACAAGATAGAATCAAAAACGTTATTCATGGACTAAATATCTGCTTTCCTTTAGTATTACCCCAAACCCAATGGTCACACAACAATTTAACAGTCTCTTAATTGCCTAATTAGAACACCAAATTTAAAAATGAATATTAAACTAAAAGCCTAAGCATCAATTAATAACTAAGCAAAACGTTTCATCAGTCAAGCTCAAGGCCACTTAACAAGAATCGGAGATGTCAAGCAAAGGGGTACGACTGGACTTCAGAGCGGATTTTTTTTAAAGAATTTGATTACTGACAGATCTCTAATCGAATGTACATCGAACGTTGATGGAAAATCGGCAACAAAAAAGACCAACAAAATATCCAAAACAGCAAGCTCAAACCTCAAAAACATGATCACGACAAACCTCGAACTGGGAACCCAATTTAACAAACTTCCGAACATCAAGAGAATATTGTGATTTTAATACCAAAACTAAAATAAAAAATGAATAAATAGAAGATCTTTTATATATATATTATGTAATTTCAAGTAAACCAAAATATGAGCTTGCAACTACAATGTATTTTTTGTTTTATCGATCCCTTATTTCCCCACCTGCTGCAGGTTCATTTTTAGTTCAAGACTTCAAAGACTTATTCGTTTAGTTCAAACCCGAAGCTTGAAGAAGAAGAAAAAGAAGAAGAAGGGTGGGGCGGCGGTTCTTCTGGGGTGGTCGGCGGTATGGAGATAGGCATGGTTTAGGCAGCGGCTGTACTGTCTTCTTCTTCTGCTTGTGTGTCGCCACTGCCTCCAACAAGTTTTTTGCGGAGATAAGTTGGTAGAGAGGTGGTTGGTGGCGGCGAGTTGTTGGTTTTGGAGTGGTGGACGGCGAGTGAGATAGTGTGAAGGGATGTTAGAGACGGCTGAAGTTGAAGAATTTCTGGAAAGTTTTGGGCGTCGAGGAGGCGGTTGGGTTCGCTAAGGTTTTCTGTGGTAGTCTTCCCCTGATGAAGATGGCTACTGCTGCTGGTTCTCATTTTTTTGGGTGTTGCCGAATTTCCGACGGGTTTGGGCTAAGGGCGATGGCTGTGTGTAGGGGCATCCTAGGGTTTTTAGTATGTAGGTCCTATGAGGAAGAAAAGTTCTGATGGTCTTTCAATTGTAATATAACGGTTGAATACTACTGATGGGCTAAAAAATGGGCTTCGTCCAAAAATGCCTAAGTAAGTTTGAAATTGGGCTAGTTGTGGGGGTTGTTCAAACCCTTGTAGCTAAAATTCCAAATCTTATTCTAAAACTTATAATATATTTATAAAATAAAAAACTCACTCTTAATCAAAATAAACTACTACAATAAAGCTAAATACTTAAAAGTGAAACTATTTTTTTTATATTTTTTAATTTTTGTTCTAAAAATAAAGTAAACTAGGTAAAATAGCTATGTTAGGCCTAAACTAAATATTTAACAGCTAAAACGTGTAAAATATCAGGGAGGGTCAAAAATCAAATGTCTATAGTTGCCCTCTTTGAATGAAATACGAAGTATTTTTAGACAAAGAACGATTAGACATGTTGTTTTACCCTACCCTTATTTAGAGAGACCAAAACTAAGAAAAAGGGGGATGTCACCGAGCCCTGGTATCTGATCTGCCAATATATCCTCGGTGATAAATGAATCAGGCCACATGTAGTTCAGAAGTGAATAAGGTGATGGAGTATACTGAGGTGGGGAGCCGCTTAAGGTGTCCGTTCCGTTGAGGTTCCGGTCTGCGGTCTCGTTATAACGTAAAATTAGAAAAGTTAAAATGAATTTAGCAAGCCAATCAGCTTTTAGTTACAAGATTCCTATCTACAAGTCTACTGAAGATTGATCTAGAGTTTTGAATGGTTATTTATGTAGACTTTTGATTTTAACCTTGATGCTTGCTAGTTGTAGGTGCTGATTCATTCTTCCACGACTTTGTTGGATCAAGATTGGGCATTCAATGCTCATAACTTCAACCATATCTTGAGTAGTTCACATCTTTCGCCTCTTCTGGGTTTTTGGATTCACCTTTTTATCTCTTTTTCTGCCACTTCTAACTTGAATTGAATTCTAAATAACTTCACTCATTCTTCAAGTGGGCACCTACTACTGACTTAAAATTTGAAGTCACTCTGAAAATAACTTGAAATGGATTCTCTCGTTCTCCAGGTGGGTGCTTCCAATCAAAACAACAAAACAAACATAATCTTCTGCCCCAGTTTGCACTCTGGAGATTTGTGAGTTGTTAGAAAAATCACATATGTTATTGGTGCAGTGATGAGATTAAAATTAAAGACTCGACTAGGATGTACATCTCCTGTGAGTAAGCCAAGAATGTTTTACAAGTAACTGCATCTGCTAAGAATAAAACCTAAATGAGATAGACTAGGAAGTGCATCTCCTAGGGATGAAACTTCAATGAATTAAATTATGAAGTACATTTCCTAGGAACGAACATAAATTACCAAAACTAGAAAGTGCGTCTCTTTGGGATAAAATCTTAATTTAGGAAGTGCGTCTCCTAAACAATATAACATGAAAACCCCAGACTAGGAATTGTGTCACCTATGGGTGAAACTTCAATGGCTTAAACTATGAAATGCATCTACAAGGAATGAACTTAAATGACCCAAAACCAGGAAGTGTATCTCCTAGGGTTAAACTCTCAATTTAGGAAGTGCGTCTCCTAAATAAAAAATATAACTTGAAAGATCTAGGCTAGGGAGCACGTCTAGGGGTGAAACTTCAATGACTAATACTAAGAAGTGTATCTCGTAGGAATAAACATAAAATACCCAAAACTAGGAAGTGCGTCTTCTAGGGTAAAACTTCAACGAATCGAACTAGGAAGTGCATATCCTAGGAATGAACTAATTATTTAGGAAGTGCTTATCCTAAACGTATATCCTAAAAGGCCTAGACTAGGAAGTGCGTCTCCTAGGGGTAAACTCTTAATTTAGGAATTGCGTCTCCTAAACATTATAACCTGAAAAATCTAGAATAGGAAGTGTGTCTCCTAGAGGTGAAACTTCAACAACTCAAACTAGGAAGTGCATCTCATAGGAATGAACTTAAATGACCAAAGCTAGGAAGTGCATCTCCCAACAAGTATAATTTGTAAGACCTATACTAGGAAGTGTATCTCTTAACGGGTAAAACTTCAATGAATCCAACTAGGACGTGCATCTCCTATAGATGAACTTAAATGAATAAACTAGGAAGTGCGCCTCCTAAAAAAAATATAACTTGAAACATCCAAACTATAAAGTGCATCTTCTAGGGGTAAAATCTTAATTTAGGAAGTGTATCTCCTAAAATAAAAATATCACCTGGATAACCCAAACAAGAAAGTGCATCTACTAGGGGTAAAATGTAAATTTTTGAAGTGCATCTCCTAAAACAAAGTATAACCTAAAAGACCCAGACTAGTAAGTGTGTCTCCTAAGGGGTAATGTGTGATCTTCTCAATAGCATTTGAATATGTAGAATATTGATATTACACCTAAAAAATTCAAGCTTTGATATGAACATAGCCTATATCTTTGTTTTAGATAAAGAATACTTGTGAGTTTAAAACATGATGGTTAGTTTACGACTTTGACCTTAACGGTCATTGCACCTTCAGTTCCCATGATAACTTTGATTTCAACCTGAAAAATCTTGCTTGTTTATTGAATAACCACTTTCTCTATCACCCTTATCATAAAAGTACCTCTAATCATGTCAAAACCAATACCCTTTATCTATTGCATTGTGCTCATGAATTGATATTTACCGAATCTTTGCATTTCACATTAACCCCAAAATATGTACATTGTTACCAACTCAGTGCGCATACTATTCTTTTCTGACTTATGCCACTTTGATGTGCTATCCAGATGTTGCGCGCAATTGGAAAGCTGGTGGTAGATTTTGAAGTCATTTCTTTACTTGTTCTAACAAAATGGACTCCAGGGAACATAAAAAATCAAGAAGAACAAAGTTAAGGGGAAAAAAGAAAGAGACGACATATATCAAGAAAATCACCGAGTAGAAACTTGTCAAATGTAGATACCAACTTCATTGACTTTGACATGCATATTGGATTAATGTGGCCTAATCTGTTATGCAAGTCTAATGTTCAACTCTTGTTATGCCTCTAAACTGTGAAATTGCGCTTCAGCACTCCAATTGTCCCATTTGATCCACAATCCTCAATCGACTTGTAGTGCGCTAAAGGGTTTTCACCATCAAGCCACTCTCATTTTGCTCTTTTCCTCAACATACGGTCGCTTTACGGTGCGCATAAGGGCTTTCACCGATACGACTCTCTCATTTATCATTTTTTTCTCTTTATGCTGAGAACAAGATATTACTCGTGATGCTAAAAGATCATACTTATACCATACACTTGATTTGACATCCTTAAAGATTGGTCGGAAGGTCTTTCTTTGGACCGTAATGTAGGCTTTTAGATAGGATTGGAAAGAAATAGTGCATGAAGGCTCAAAATAATTTAAGATTAAAGGGTTTAAAATTACAACTTTTGGAATCAGGTCTTTTGCAAAATGAAAACTTCTGCCCCAGTTTCTGCAGTCTGGAAACTCTATTTGGATTTTGCTTTGTTGAAAAGTCGATTACCTTGTTGTTTTTGAATTTATCTAACAATGGCAATAAACATTTCAAATGCTTCATCCTTAGATGTTAAGAACAGTACCCAGGTAAACCTAGAGTAATCATCAACAAGTACTATCACATATTTCTTACCACCTCTACTCAATGTTCTTATTGGACCACAGATATCCATATGAACTAGTTCCATCATCTTGGTTGTGCTTACCATTTTCTTGCTTTTAATGGATGATCTTACCTGCTTCCTCCTTGCACAGGCCTCACAAACTTTGTCTTCCATGAACTTGATGTTAGGTAAACCTATTACCAATTCCTTGGAGACTAATTTGTTTAGTTGATTCAGAATTGCATGACCAAGTCTTTTGTTCCATAATATGGGATCATTATATAGCACACTCAAGCAAGTGTGTTCATTTTCTGACAAAATAGACAAATCTACAATGTAAATGTTGTTAACACTTTTTTCCTGCAAAACAATCTTGTCAGTGGTAAGGCTAATCACAAAGCATTTGCTATTGGTAAATGCCACAAGTTTACCTCTGTCGCACATTTGTTAAACACTAATTAGGCTATATTTTAATCCATCAATCAAGGAGACATTCTCAATGGAGAGCGAATCTGTCGTACCTGCCTTTCCTTTTCAAATAATCGAACATTTCTTCCCATTTCCAAAGGAGAGATTACCTCCTTTTAAATCTTCAAGTGAAAGGAATCGGTTCTTGCTTCTAGTCACATGTATTGAGCAACCACTATCTATGTAAACAAACGGTTAATCACAAAACGAAGCAAGAACCGATTCCTTCTGCAAAACATATTTGGCTATATCCCTTCACTTGGACCTACAAAACAAAATTAAGGGTTAGTCATAGGAACCCAAACTAGTTTGGGTCCCTTCCTATAGGCAAGGGGTAAATCAAATTCCTTTTAGACCACCCAAGAAGCCTATTTTTCTCTTGAACAATGACTCTGTTCTTTTGACTGGCCTTTTTTTGCATTACATTCAGTGTGTGCAATTTTTGTTTTCAGAAAGAGTGAGACACTTGCTTTTAGGGTCCCACTTAGGTTCTTGAGCCTCATAGACAAGTCCTCTCTTGTTGCTACTGTGATGTTCTTGTAGCCAGGAAAGTGCATCAGAAGCCTTATTCAATTTGCAAGTTCTTTCTAGTTCATGCTTTAATTTCCCAAGATCTTCTTTTAAGACTTTTATCTGCTCATCCTTCTTGTACAACTCATCCTTCATTTTTCCTAGGTTTTCTTCTAATGTGAGATGTGTGTGATCAACTTTCTTCTTACCTGCTCCTAGTTTTAGTTTTAAATTTTTAGACCTAAGTTCTAGTACAGTGGTGTCACGTTCAAAAACCTAGTTCTTCAACTCAGCATTTTTACTATCACTCTCATTAGCCCTAAATTCTAGATTTTTCATTTGGCTTTTAAGATCACAACTCCCCAGACAACTCTTCCTTCTCATAGTTAATTATCTCATACTCATTGATGAAGTCCAACAATAGTGCAGACAACCTCTCTTTAGACAGAAGTTTTATCGCCTTTGAGATGAATGACACTATCCTCTTGTTCATCATCTGATTCTCCGATGGCCATATGTGCTTGTTCATCTCCAGCTTCATCTTCTGACTCCTCATCAAATGTTTCCCCCAAGCAGCAACCATAGCCTTTGTTGAGCTTTTTTTCCTTTTGGGTTGAACATGTTCCTTCTTCCTGTTCCTTCGTTCAAACCTTTCCTTCTTCCTCTCAATTTCCCACTGAGGACAGTTCTTCATGATTGATCAGTCTTACCATATTTGTATCAACCCTCGTTGGTCTGATTCTCAGGAGCCCTTAGTTTTTTGAAGGTTGTACCTTTTGAAGAACCCTTTCCTCTCATTATGTACCTTTTGAAATTCCTTGTGATCATGGTCATTTCACCATTCTCAGATCTGCACCTTCAGCTATTTTGAGAGCCATAATGCTTTCCTTCTTGGATGCGTCCATTTTCATGGTTTTCCTTCTTAGTTCATAGGCAGTGAGATTTGAATCAGTTCATCCAGCAAGAGAGTAACAATATTCTTTGATTCCTTAATAGGAGTGATTTTTCTTTCCCAAGTCCCTTGTAAGACTCTTGTAAAGATTTTCTCAACATTGTCTTCTTCAAGGAAAATTCTCCCAAGAGATTAAAGTTCATTTGTTAGTGTTGTGAACTTTGTTTACATCTCCTTGATAGTTTATCCTTCCTTCATTGTGAAATTCTCATAATTAGAATATAGTAGTGTTCCTCTTAATCTATTTACTTGAGGAGTTCCTTCATGATCCACTTGTAAAGTGTACCGTATCTCCTTGGCAATGGTACAACTTTGAGTCCTGTTGTACTCGTCTGGACCCAGTCTACACACAAGACATTTCTTAGCCTTGAAATTTTTCTCCCATTTCTTCAGGTCTTCAGCAGTGCAACCAGCTCTTGTCTTTAGCACGTCCACTCCTTCAGAATTTTTCTTTATAGTCGCCAGGAGAGCATCAGTGATTATTTCCCAAAGTTCATAGTCTTCTCTTAAAATGTGGTCTCTCATCCTATTCTTCCACCAAGAATAGTACTGGCTATTTAAAAGTGGAGGCCTAGAAGTGGATTGCCCTTCCCATTTCCAGGGGGTTCACTCATTTTAATCTTTTCCTAAGGTGTTAACCTCTTTAAGGATAACCCTCTCTGATACCAATAGTTGTTTTAGACATCAATACCACACAAAAGGGAGGATGATTTGCGTGGTGCCCAATTTTTACTTTAACTAACTATAGAATAATCTGGTTCTTCTATGTGTTCCAACCACTATTGTTTGCGGAATAATAAATACTGAAAATTAAGAACAAAAATATTTTTACGTGGAAAATGACTGGCTCAAAAGGTGAAAAATCCACGACCTACTACTCAATATGATTTTCCCAACTTCTACTAAAATCACTGAGCCAAAACAATATTTATAAAAACTATTTTGTAAATCTAATGTTTAACTCTAATCCAGTTGTTGCATACAACCTCAACTGTTGCGATAATATTAAGTTAACTCAAACTTGAACACTCTAGGTATCTAGTAAAATTGCTTCTATGAAAGTTAAAACGTATAACATAAAGTCTCCAACTACAATTGAACTAGAATAAAGAATAGACACATGGAACTAGTTCTTTTATCTCGTTCAAGTAGCTTCAGGATTGATCACTCAAATCACACATAAAATGCTTGCAACATTGCGTTCCTCTTTTGCTCTCAATTTATGTTTAAATTCTACTTGTGTACGTTACCTGTAAAAGATATCAACATTGATATTTAATAGGTTAGTAATCATAGTTTCACTGAGATTCAATTGCTGCTCTTCTATCATTAGAAGAGTTAATGATAATCTCAAACTCTAAAACTATCTTCATCCTAAACTATGTTCTCTTTAAGTAAGGATTCTTTCTCTCCTTATCCAATATAGAACCACGACCTACTACTCAGTAGAATTTTCCTAAACTTCCACTAAAATCACTAAGCCAAAACAGCGTTTACAAAAACTACGTTGTAAACCTAAGGATTGACTCTAATCCCGTTATGGAACTATCACCGCCCAAACATCGCTCTGATCGCGATGGCGCCTCTAGTGAAGACAAGGCCAGCTAGACCATTACAGAACACCTCTTTTAAAAAATTAGACAGTTTATAAACAGTAAAAATATGATTTAATGATATTAATTAGCTGAAGTAAAACTTTACACAACCCAAATCGGGGTGTCACAAGTCACGAGCATCAATTATAGTGTGAATACAGTTCTACAAGCTCTAAATATACACGGAACAGGAATGAAGAACAAAAAGAGAGAAGGGATGTTGTGAACGCTGGCAGTCACCTCGCTAAACTCCTATTGTTCTGCCTCCAATCAGTCAAAACCCGCTTCCGGGTGAATAAATACCTGCATATGCACAAGAGGTGCAAGGATTAAAGTGAGTACTCCAACTCAGTTAGTAATAAAGGTAAATAACAACTAAGCAGTAAGAAATCTTGTAAAGCAATCAACATGTTTTATAGAAGCAGTGTACAATCCTTCTAGAAAACAATGAAATTGTGAAATCTTTATAAATATCTTGGCTCAGTTTAAACCTTATTTGAAAATGATCTTTTCAATAGTTATGAAATAATTTTAAATAGTTAGTGTCGTTAAGCACAGAAAATCCGCCCCTCGAGCACAAATACCACAGTATACCAAGTAAAAAGACAAGAAAATATGCAAGATGAGCACATAAAAGTTTGCCCCTTGGGTAATATCTCATAATATTACCAGCCCCTAGGGCTACCCTACAATCACTCGTATTTGTCCCTCAGTCTACCTCCCAATCACTCATATCAGCCCCTCGGGCTCACTCTCAGAATAGTATTAATCACTCGGAACAATGGGAACCTGCGCTCACTGTGGCTGTGCAAACTTCGTAGGGTCCCCTTACGGTCCAAACGCTATATCAAGCCACCTCATGGCATCACCACTCGGCACTCGGCCTCACATCACTCAAGCCACCTCGTGGCATATAAATATATCTCAAGCCCTCAGCCGCATATAACTCATATGATAACTCGTCCGGTCGTCCTATGAATTAATGCCCCGATCCCCTATTAATTGCTTCCCCTAAGTTCATTTCTGCTATTTTGGTTTGCCAGGATATTCGGTGTTGAGTTTCTGAGAATTTTGGGACACTTAGTCCCTAAATGCGAGCTTAAGTGTTGAAAAATGGTACTTAGTTAGAACAGCGTGAAGACAACCTCAGAATGGAAATACGATGGTTCAATAGATCTGGTTAGGTGATTTCGGGGTTGGAAGCGTGTTTGGAATGCATTTTGGAAGTTCGGAGTTCATCCTTAATTTCGGATTTTTGAATCAAAATGGGGAAAACTTCATAGACCAAACTATTGAGTTTTGAGTAGGTGTTTGACCTCCGATTTGGGTGATTTTTATATAGTTAGACTCGTGAGATACGAGGACTCCAAAAATATAAAAATTATCTGATTCCAAGACGTTGGCCTGAGGGGAATTTTGTCATTTTATCTAATTTTGCATCATATATTTGAATTAAGTTTGTAGAATTAGTTGCATGAGATGTTATTTATGATATATAATTGAATTGGATAGATTTGGGCCATTTGGAGTCAGATACTCGTGGAAAAAGTGTGATTTCGAATTGATTTTGGAGTCGGTTCGAGGTAAGTAGCTTGTCTAATATTGTGTGGGGGACCTTTCCCCATAGGACATGATATTTGATATTTTAATGCCTCATACGTGAGGTGACGAACGCGTACTTGAGCTAATTGTTGAAAATTTGTTTCTACTTGAAGTATTTAAATTGAGTTTCCTGCTTACTTGTCTAAATAAAATTGTAAGTTTAACCCGTGCTAGCTTATAGAAGCATGTTTAAATTACCTACTTGCTTATTAGTTTAAACTGTAATATTTGTACTCCGCAAAGCATGTTATGCTGGAATTTACTATTACTTGTTCTAACATTAGCATTTATTCTGATATTTTGAGTTGTTATTATTTGTTTAAATTTGGGACTACCAGACGGCATCCCGGGAGATCCTATGTATGTGTTATGTTCTGGACAGAGAGTGCGGGATATCAAGAGATCCCTGGCACAGATGTTATATTTATATATTGAGGATACCAAGAGATCCTCGGGATATCAAGAGATCCCTGGCACAGATGTTATATATATCGCCAAACCCATAAGTGAACCCTTAAAGTTGGCTCCGCTTTTTATTTTGGCGCCTTAACTCTGTCCTTTTCCATTTTAACACTTTAATTCCTAACCTCGTGTGTCATTTAAACACAAAATACTGATCTGTCACATTGAGTGAGCCTCGTCACCCAGGTCGCGCGTGAGGCCTCTTGACTTTTAACTCAAACTCCATACCCATATAGGAAAGAGCAAAGAGTTCTCAACACAAATTAACTAGAACTCGCTGCAAACTGCTGCATTTTAACAGCTGAAATTATGAAATTTAACACCACAAATTTAACAACATAACATTGGGGATATGTAAAGCAAACAATGAATGTACGCTGTAAGAATCAATCCAAACAAAAACTTAACAAAATGAAATACATATAAAATTTCAAACAAAATTTGGATTATCTAGCCTTCAAATGAGCGGACAAAGAATGAAAATCCATGGTTTCATCTCTTAGGGCTTGAGGTTTTGGTTTATCAGGGTGAGAAAGACGATGTATGCTTTTGGAAATTAAGTGGGTGTGAGTTATTTTCACGGGTGCAAGTTATTTTAACAGGGCGGGTTACTTAGATGGTACAAGATCATATTTTTTGGTAGGGAGTTACGTGGATAATTAATCTAAGTGGCAGAAAATAATTTGTTAACTTTAAATGTGAGGTGTCAAAATGAAAAGCGGAGCTAACTTAAAGGGGCCGCTTATGGGTTTGGCATATATATATATATATATATATATATATATATATATAACCAATAGATCCTCGGGATACCAAGATATCCCTCGTATATAAGATGAGGATATCAAGAGATCCCCGGTTATTATCCATGATGTGAGCAATATTCCCTTGATTTTTCCGATTTTCTGCCTCCTATTACTGTTTTTCCTTGTTCGTCCAGTCTAGATTCTCGTTGTAAACTTTATATAAGCTGTTTTCGTTATCTTATCATTATTTTGTTTTATCTCAGTAGGGCGCTGTCCTTCCTCGTCACTATCCGACTGAGGTTAGGCTTGACACTTACTAAGTACCACTATGGTATACTCATGTCCCTTCTACGCATGCTTTTCATGTGCAGATCGAGGTACCTCCACCTAGGCGTACTATCCCCGAGGCAGGATATATAGCAGAGACTTCGAGGTACATCTATCGCGTCTGCACACTAGGAGTCTCTATCTTATTCCAGCATTTAGTAGATAGCTTTCCTTTCTTTTAGTTATTTATACATTCTTGAGTTAGAGCAGTATATTACATTTCTATTAGCAAGTGTTGCCTGTGAGTTTTCGGGTTTTGGGATATTTTTATAGATTTTGTGATGTTGAGTTGTATTTGCTGAGCAACACTTATATACTATTTTTCTCAGCTGGTTATTTTAAGTTCTTTACTTTCACAAGTTATTTAAATTTTTGCATTTGTTAGGCTTACCCAGTCATAAGGACTAGGTGCCGTCACGACATGTTCATGGAGGGTGAACTGGGGTCGTTACTAGTTGGTATCAGAGCTCTAGGTTCATAGGAGTCACAGAACACATGTCAGTTTTTTTAGAGTCTCGCTGATCGATACGGAGACGTCTGTACTTATCTACGAAAGGCTATGTAACTGTTTAGGAAAAATCTTCACTTCATTGATTTCCTTGTCATGTGATATTTTTTATATCGATTCTAAACTTCTATTTTCTACTCTCTCACAAAAGGTGAGGACACGTGCTACTCAGGATGATCAGGCAACTGCGCCCCTAGTGCAGCTGTCAGAGGCCGGGGTACGGAGGCCGTAGATGTGCATGTGGTGCAACCAGAGCACCTGTGCGAGCTACCGCTGAGGTATCGCCAACAGTTCTAGCCAGAGTTCAGGCACTTGACACGCCTACTTCCACTACTACTCCATCTCTTAAGGAGATGCTAGCTCAGTTCATGTCTATGTATACAACTTGGCTCAGGAGGGGTTGCTTAACCTTCCTGTAGCCACATCCCAGGCTAGGAGAATAGCCCAGATCCCCGCAGCCTACACTCTTGAGGAGAGAGTGCATTTTGAACAGGTCCTAGAGATTATTCTTATACAACCAGCAGTACTGGTTCAGTTCGAGAATGGGGCAGCTGCTTCTGAGGCTGAGTAGCGGAGTCTTGAGAGATTCAAGAAGTATGATCCTCCGGTTTTCTGTAGACTAGCATAAGATGATGCCTTGGGATTTCTAGAGGAGTGACATCGTATTCTTCGCACTATGGGTATAGCCGGATCCAAGGGTCTTATCCCACCCATCAGATCTAGCATGGATCGAGAGTTGGAGATGGACATTCCTTATTAGCAGGTAGTGCGCACTGGTACAAGGATCGAGGGTATGCTCTCTAGGGAGCGAGTGGAGAGAGAGGCCAAGAGGTCTCGAGAGTCGAGCCATATCTCTGGTGCTCATACCCTAGCAGCATGTCATCATGCTATGGATTTTTATGGGCCGCCCCATTCATTCAGCTCTTCCATCAGCCAGTAGTGCTCTAGGTACTCCTAGACCTTAGGAGCCATACTGTGCACCTCAGGTTTCTAGTGCGCTTCCTGCGCGGGGTGCTTTTCGAGGTCAGACCATTAGACCTGGCCCTAGTCAATCACAGCCACCATATCCTCCCAAAGCTTATTTTTACAATGGTAACACCCGCCATGTGGGTTAGGGATTACCCTAGACTTTGGAGGAGTGCACCTCCAAAGACTTCTCAGCCACAGTGTGCTCAACAGAGTTCTCAGGCCATAATGACAGCTCTAGCTGCTACCCCATCTGCCCAGCCAGCTAGGGGAGGATGTCGGGGAGGTAGAGGCCACCGTCGAGAGAGAGGCCATGCCAGATACTATGTTGTTTCTGCTCGTACTGAGGGTACTGCCTCCGATTCTATCATTATAGGTAGTATACTAGTTAGTCAAAGATAGGCATCGGTTCTATTCAATCCAGGCTCTACTTATTCTTATGTGGTTCTTACTTTACTCCGCATTTGGGTGTACCCGGAGATTCCCTGAGTTCTCCCGTATATGTTTCTACGCATGTGGGGGATTATCTTGTTGTGAACTATATTTATTGGTCATGTTTGGTTACTATTCGTGGTTTTGAGACCAGAGGTGATTTATTGTTGCTCGGTATGGTTGATTTTGAAATTCCTTTAGGCATGGACTGGTTGTCACCCCATCATGCTACTCTTGATTGTCACGCCAAGAATGTGACACTGGCTATGCTATGTATTCTGCGCATTGAGTGGAGTGGTACTTTAGATCACACTCTTAATAGAGTTATCTTTTTCCTTAAAGCTCATCGTATGGTTGAGAAGGGTCTGTAGCGTATTTAGCCTATGTGAGAGTTATAAGTCCTGATACCCCTTCTATTGATTCTATCCCAGTGGGACGGGATTATCCTGATATGTTTCCATCTGATCTTCTTGGCATGCCGGCCATAGAGATATTGATTTTGGCATTGATTTGTTGTCAGGCACTCAACCCATCTCCATTCCTCCATATCGTATGACTCCTCCTAAGCTTAAGAAGTTGAAGGATCAATTACAGGAAAATCTGATAAGGGTTTTATTCGACCCAGTGTTTTATCGTGGGGTGCTCCTGTCTTGTTTGTGAAGAAAAATAATGGTTCTCTGCGCATCTGTATCTATTGTCGTCAGTTGAACAAGGTCACAGTGAAGAACCGTTAACCTTTGCCTCGTATTGATGATCTATTCGACCAGCTTCTGGGTGCACATGTATTTTCTAAGATTGATTCGCGCTCAGGTTGTTACCAGATAAATATTTGAGAGCCGAATATCCCAAAGATTGTCTTCAGGACTCGGTATGGTCATTACGAGTTTCTTGTTATATCATTTGGGCTGACTAATGCGCCAGCAACTTTTATGCATTTGATGCACAGTGTGTTCAGACCATATCTCAACTCGTTTGTCATTGTTTTTGTAAATGATATTCTTGTGTACTCCCAGAGTCGAGAAGATCATGAACAGCACCCGAGGACTATGCTTCAGACCCTGAGAGAGAAGAAGATATATAAAAAGTCCTCAAAATGTGAATTTTGGTTAAGTTCTGTGGCATTCTTGGGTCACGTGGTATCGAGTGAGGGCATTCGGGTGGATCCAAAGAAGGTAGAGCCTGTGCATAGTTGGCCTAGACCCTCCTCAGTGACCGATATGCAGTTTCCTTGGCTTGGCGGGTTACTACCATCATTTTGTGGAGGGATTTTCATTTATTGCAGCCCATATGACTAGATTGACCCATAAAGGGGCTCCATTTTAGTGGAAAAAGGAGTATGAATCTAGCTTTCAGAAGCTCAAGACAGCTTTGACTACAACCCATATTTTGATATTGCTTACTGGTTCGGGGTCCTATATAGTTTATTATGATGCCTCACGGGTTTTCCTTGGAGCGGTATTGCTCTAGGATGGTAGGTGATTTCTTACGCGTCCAGACAGTTGAAGATACATGAGAAAAAATATCATGTCCATGACTTTGAGTTAGCTTCAATTCTTCATGCCTTGAAGATCAGGCATCATTATTTGTATGGTGTGCCTTGTGAGATTTACGCGGACCATCAGAGTTTACAGCACTTGTTCAAGAAAAATATCTAGACTTGTGCCAGATGAGGTGGTTGGAGTTGCTGAAGTATTATGATATTACTATTCTTTATTACTCGGGCATGGTCAATGTGGCAGTCTATTCCTTAAATCGCCTTGAGGAGAATTTGCAGAGTTTGCCAAATTTACCAGCTTTAGAGACGCCTATGGCGATGGATGTTCAGGCCTTAGCTAGTAAATTTATAAGATTGGATATTTCGGAGCTTAGTCGGGTTATAGCCTGCGTGGTTTCTCGGTCCTTGTTGTTCGATCGTATAAGGGAGCTACAGTATGATCACCCTCATTTACTTGTTCCCAGGGCCACGGTTCAGGAGATTGTTCGTCTGCATGGCATTCCAGTTTCTATTATTTCAGAGAGAGGTACTCAATTCACATTACGGTTTTGGAGAGCCATTCAGCAGGAGTTGGGTACTCGGGTGATGATGAGCACATCATTTCACCCCAGGCGGACAGACAGTCCAAGCGCTCTATTCTGATTATTAAGGATATGCTTTGTGCATGTGTGATTGAGTTTGGAGGGTCTTGGGATAAGTTATTGCCATTGGCAGAGTTTACTTACAACAACTGTTATCAATCCAGCATTCAGATGTATGGTAGAAGGTGTAGATCCCTGGTGGGTTGGTTTGATCCGGGTAAGGCTAGACTATTGGGCACAGAGTTAGTTCAGGCTGCATTGGAGAAGGTCAAGGCGATTCAGTATAGACCCCATACAGCCCAGTCCATATAGAAGAGATATACCGACCTGAAGGTTAGTGATGTTTCATATATGGTCAGATAGTGGATTCTGCTTCGGGTTTTGCCTATGAAGGGTGTTATGAGATTTGGAAAGAAAGGGAAGTTGAGTCCGAGGTTTATTAGCCCCTTTGAGATTTTGAAGCGAGTTGAGGAGGTTTTTAATGAGCTTACCTTACCTCCCAGTTTGGCCTCGATGCTCCAGAGGAATCACTGTGATATGTCGCACGTGTTGGATTTATGTTCAGTCCAGTTGGACAAGGATCTATCCTATGTTGAGGAGCCAGTGTCTACATTGGACAGACAGGTCAAACGTTGAGGTCAAGGAACATTGCTTCAGTAAAGGCTAAGTGACAGGGTCAGCCGGCCAAGGAGACCATTTGGGAAACCGAGCGGGATATGCGCAGCCGATACCCTCATCTTTTCACTACTCTAGGTATGTTCTCCATGCTCGTTCGAGGACGAACAAATGTTAAAGTGTAGGAAGATGACATGACCTGGCCGGTCGTCTTAATAATTATTGCCCCGATCTACTATTAACTGCTCTCCCTAAGTTCATTTCTACTATTTTGGTTTGTCGGGACGTTCAGTCTTGAGTTTCGGATAGTTTTGGGACACTTAGTCCCCAAATTAGAGCTAAAGTGTTTAAAAGTAGTTGTCGGATTAGTGTGAAGACAATCTCGGAATAGAATTTTGATGGTTCCATAAGCTCCGTTAGCTAATTTCGGGGTTGGGAGTGTATTCAAAATGCATTTTTAAAGTTGTAGCTCATTTTGGCTTGAAATCCCCTAGTTTGAATTATTGAAGTTTTCCGGGGTTGGGAGGGTTTTCAAAATGCATTTTTAAAGTTTGTAGCTCATTTAGGCTTGAAATCCCGTAGTTTGAATTTTTGAAGTTTCCTGTCCAATAGTGAGTTTTTATCCGAAGGTCAAAATGGAATTTTAGAAGTTTCAGTAGCTTTGTCATGTTGTTTGGGATGTGTGTGTAAAATTTCAGGTCATTCGGATGTGTTTTGGTTAGGTTTTTTATCGAGAGCGTGTTTTGATGAAATTTGAAATTCTTATTCTCAATTCCTTATTCAATTAGAGTTTTCGGCTTTGTTTTAGGTGGTTTAAGTATTGGAAGAAGTTTGAATGTTTTTATGGGATATGTCCATAGGGTCGGTAGAGGCCCTGGGGGCCTTGGGTGTGTTTCAGATGCTCAACGGGGCATATTTGTGTTGAAAACTATTGCTTATTTTCTTTTCCTTCCTACTGCAGGTTTTCCTTCTCTGCAATCAGATCATCACCTCCGCGATCGCATAATGTATTCCAGTGGGAGTTCCAAATCCTTCGATGCGATCGCATAGCCTGGGTCGCGATCGCTTAGTTCTTCTTCCTCCTCTTATGCGATTGCAGGACCTCAGCTATGTTCGCATAGGCCATTTTCTGGGCATTTAATTTTTCTCTCCCCGTTCGCATTCCTACTCTTGCGATCGCATTGAACGAACATCTAGGCAGTTATAAACATTTCACAACCGAGTGTTAGCCATTTTGATCAAAATACAATCTTGGGAGCTCGTATTTGGGCAAGATATATAGGGATTTTGAGGGAAACATTGGGTAGCGATTCTCTACTCCCATATGATTAACCCACCAATCTATTTCGAATTCATCCTTAATTTTGGATGTTTGAATGAAAAATGGGAAAAATTTCATAGACCAAATTATTGTGTTTTTGCGTGGGTGTTTTATCTCCAATTTGGGAGATTTTTATATTTGTAGACTCATGAGAGTACGAGGGTTTGAAAATGTGAAAATTATCCGATTCCAAGATGTTGGCCTAAGGGGAACATTGGTTATTTTACCTAATTGCACATCTTATCATTGAATTAAATAGTAGAATCAGTTGCTTGAGATTTGATTTACGATACGTAGTTGAATTGGACAGATTTGGGCCATTTGGAGTAGGATACTCGTGGCAAAAGTGTGATTTCAAGTTTATTTTTTAGCCGGTATGAGGTATGTGACTTGTCTAATCTTGTGTGGGGAAATTTTCCCCTTAGGACATGATATTTGATATTTGAAAGCCTCGTACGTGAGGTGATTAGCGCATACTTGAGCTAATTATTGAAAAAAAATTTCTACTTGAAGTATTTAAATTGAGTTTCCTACTTACTTGTCTATTTTAAATTGCAAGTTTAACATGTGCTAGCTTAGACAAGCATGATTAGTTGACTTACTTAATTATTTGTTTAAATTGTATTATTTGTACTCCGTAAAGCATGTTAGGCTAGAATTTTCTATTACTTGTTCTGACTTTAGTATTTATTCCGATATGTTGAGTTGTTATTGTGTGTTTAAATATGGGACTACGGGACCACATCTCGGGAGATCTTCTGCACAAGTTATGTTCTGGACTGAGAGTGCGGGATACCAAGAGATCCCTGGCTCATATGTTATATATATATATATATATATATATATATATATATTGAGGATACAAACAGATCCCGCATGTAAAAGATGATGATACCAAGAGATCCTCGGGATACCAAGAGATCCCCGGTTATTATCCATGATGTGAGCAATATTCCCTTGATTTGTCCTGTTTTCTACCTCCTATTACTGTTTTCCCTTATTTGTCATGTTTGGATTCTCGTTGTAGACTTTATTTAATTTTTTCCCCTTATCTTTTCATTATTATGTTTTATCTCAGTAGTGCCCTGACCTTCCTCGTAACTACCTGAACAAGGCATGTCTTGGCACTTACTGAGTACCGCTGTGGTGTACTCACCCTTCTGCGCATGTTTTTCTTCTGCAAATCCAGGTACCTCCACCCAGGCGTACTACCCTCGAGTTGGATTTATCTAGAAGAGATTTCGAGGTACATCTGCCGCGTCCGCAGACCATGAGTCTCTATATTATTCCAGCATTTAGTAGATAGCTTTCCTTTCTTTCAGTTGTTTAGACATTCTAGATTTAGAGCAGTACATTACGTTTCTATTAGCTGGTGTTGCCTGTGATAGTCCGGGTTTTGGGATACTGTTACATTTTGTGATGTTGAGTTGTATGTGTCGAGCGTCACTTATATATAGTTTCTCATAGCTGTTGATTTTAAGTTCTTTACTTCCGCAAGATATTTAATTTTCCGCATTTGTTAGTCTTATCTTGTCGTAGGAACTAGGTGCCATCACAACATGTTCACGGAGGGCGAACTGGGGTTGTGAAAACTTAGAATATCCTCACATATGGCCCTCGGCCTCACTCAGTCAAAAATCATCACAAGCCCCTCGGCCATAGTAAAACAGTAGCTCTCAATCCAAAACAACATTTAGAAATAGCATTTAAGTTTCAAATCTGAGTAAAAGTGGCTGAGTATAAAAAAGTATCAACAGGACTGGGTTCAAATAATAAGTCAAAATAATGAGGAAATAGTGATTAAAATCCCCGAATGATTCAAGTAGTTCGCAAGAAGCCCAAATATGGCAATCAGCCCAAATCATGATAATAACAATTCAGTTTCAGTCAAATACGCGGTAAAATCACCAATCGGGACGGACCAAGTCACAATCTCCAATAGTAGAAGACCTCACGCTAATCATCCAGCACGTGTCTCATCTCAATATAGCATTATCATATGCAATCCGGGGTTTCAAACCCTCAGGATATCATTTGCAATCATTACTCACCTCATACCGGAGAAATCTCTAGTACGCGACGCCTTTGCCCCTCAAATTGGCCTCTATGCGCGTCGAATCTATCCAAAAATAGAACAATACAATATGCTGATGGAATAAAGCCCACGTGAAAGCAATCGAAAAATATCAAAAAACCCAAAATTAGCAAAATCCGAGCCACGGGCCCACTTCTCGAAACTAAGAAATTTTCACATCATTAGATTCCTTATCTTTCCATGAGTTCATACATATCAAAAGCGTCAAAATCCATCCACAATTGACCTTTGAAATCCCAAATGTTTGGTTTCCAATTTTAAGCCCTAGTTATTCAATTTTCACCCTTAATTCTCATGACTTATAGCGTTAATCCATGAAATAATAACATAGGAACAAGTATTAGGTCCAAATTCCTTACCTCAATGAAGTTCCCTTGAAATATCTCTCTCAACTCGCCCCAAAAGCTCCAAAACCGAGATAAAAATGTTGAAATAGCTCAAAATTTGCGAAGCCCTCAATTTATACTTTCTGCCCAGATCTTTTTGCATCTGTTTCCATATTACTACTTCTGTGGTACCGCATATGCGGTCCCTCTTCTTCTTCTGCGGAATCACTTAACTAGCAAGCCATCGCATCTACGACCACAACTCTGCGTCTGTGATATCTCAAGTGCAGCCACTCTAACCGCTAATGCGGTCACTGCCTAGCATGCTCATTATGCTTTTGTGAATAATCAACCGTACATGCAGCACCACACCTGCGGACCCCAAATCCACACGTGCAAAAATACCTGAAGCTGCAAATTTAAAGCTGCAACACAATTCCTACTTCTTCGTTAACCATCTAAAATCACCCCGAGGCCCCCGGGACCTTAACCAATAGAACAATAATGACCTAACACCTTATCCAAACTTGTTCTAATCATCAAAACATCTCAAACGACATCAAATCTACCAAATCACATCAGATTCAAGCTATGTTTCCAAAAATCTTCTAAAACTGGCTTTTGATAAAAAACCCAACCAAATGATGCCTGAATGACCTGAAATTTTGCACACACATAAAAAATGACATAATGAAGCAAAAACAATCTAGAAATTCCATTATGACCCTCAAATAAAAATCTCACCTTTCAACCGGATTTCGGAAAAATACTAACTTTGCCAACTCAAGCCAAATCCTTTAACAGACTTCCAAAGTGCATCCCGATCATGCTCCTAAGTCAAAAATCACCCAACGATGCTAACCAAATCATAAAATTTATGACCCGAGCTCATATACAATTAAGTCAACTCTTGGTCAAACCTTTCAAATTCAAAGCTTTCAACTGTAACTATCTTTAAAATGCATTCTGGTTTTTCCTGAAACCAAAACCAACGACTTATATCACCCATAGCACATTACATGTGGCAAGTCATGCCCGAGAGCAGGCGATCAAAGTGCAAAAACTCAAAACGACTGGTAGGGTCGTTACATCCTCCCCCACTTAGACACACGTTCACCCTCGAATGTTCCTAGGATTGTTCCAATTGCCAACCAATCGTTGAATATAGGTCCGATAACACATAAAAACTGAAATTACACAAGCCAATCAAGCCCATGAATCATAGAACCACACTTCCACTCCTAAAACCATCAATATGATCAAACCTCACACCTATACTCGGAATAGACTGAACCAGCTCTAATAGCCCATGCCTGTAACCTCAGGTACAATTATATGATATACCACATAGCTCAAACACATGCAGCGATAACTTCCATTCACAACAGCTACCCACAACAACCGAATACCTATATAAAACCTCTTATCAGCTGAAGTCTCATTTCAACACTTTCATATACTGCCAATGATAAATGAAACGCACAGTAAGACATAACCATTTCCTCAGATCAACCATTCATGAATCCACTTCCTTTTTGAGAGATGCAATAGAAAATTCCGAGTCGGATCTCAATATTATCCCTCCAATATGCTGAGATCGGATCTGTACGTATTCATTACAATATTATCCCTCCAATATGCTGAGATCGGATATGTATGTATTCATTAATGATCCCAATGATATTCTTTAATCCAACATACCACTTTGGCGACATGACACATCAATAGAGGCCTAAGCCACAACTAGCATAATACGTGCACCAATAAGCAACGGTCCGAACATACTGAAAATGACTCGAATGAAAGAGTTGTACCTCAAGCTAACCAGTACCACCACCACACAAGGCTGAGAACCCATCTCACATTACTCTAGTCAGCTTCTATCTCTTTCTCCAACCTTCGATTATCCTCCTGCAGGCAAATCATCGAAGTCAAGAAGAAGTGATGGGCCTGATCTTCCGATATCGATATCTGATCCCTAAGCTGAGCTCCAAAGTCTGGATTTCTTCCAAAAGCTAAAGTAAGGGCAAGGCCCCGGTCGGTTCTCCCTTTCCTTCCTGGAATAGAGCTCATAAATCTAACCTGCAAGGTTATATCCCCACATAACTTCATAGCAATGCACGATCCTATCCAACCACTACCCCACGAGAGACACCTCAAGTGACTATGCTCGAAATTGACAACCACGGACAATTTGATGTCTGAAACCAAAGCAAATCATAATACCCATGGTGAAAAAAGTAATATATACTATGCAAACCCGATAGGACATAATCGATACGCCATTCACCGAGCAATACCCAATTACTCATCCCGCTTGACTTCCACAATGAATCCCAACAAAACCGCACCATATGTTCCTATAACCAACAAATCATAATGTCTCATAACACATAAGGCAACTGATAGACCTCCCCGATCACTAATAAGCTCAATCACGGTTGAATAAACCGATCCCTCGACAATACAATTAGGGACAACCAAGCCGACTCAAGCTAGAACATACATCCACATAGGCCTGCCAACGAACTTATTACCAAGGATACATAAAGTTGTTCCTTTCTACTACTATAACCCCTGTCAGTGCCATAAAATACGGTGACCAACACCAAATCAATACCGAAATCGATATCATCGCACGGAAACATCCCCGTCCACAAAAAACATGTCCTAAAAGTCCCTCACCATCGAAACTAAATCAATTGAGGAGCCTCAGCACAATCACTCATCATTCAAGCCCAAATAAGAAAGACAATCCTTCCCAGCTGTCCGCTCGGTCTTTGAAATATAAAACCACTCCAATAGGACATAATCCGTCAAACATTTCCACTTAATCTGTGGCATTTCTGGCACAGCCAATTGCGCCGCCTTAGCTCAATAGTCCAGAATAGCACAACATAGAGACAGCCAGTCTGAACCCAATATCACTTCCAAATCTAACATACCAAGGAACATAAGATTTGCTCAGGTCTCCAAACCCCCAATAGCCACTAAATAGTGCCGATGCACACGATCTACAATCATAACATAGCCTGAATATGAGAAATTCTGACTCCACGTCCACACGACACGTAAATCACCATGTTCTATCCTAATTTCACCGTCTAAATAAATGCCACACCTTAGATACCAAATCATTCCACGCCAGATACCTTATAATTTCTATCGGCAACCAAGAAAACTCAAATATTACCAGTTAATTTAACAAGAAAGTGTCGTAATACTACCGAAATACCATTAACTCAGTCACCTTGTCTTTTCCAAAACATATACCCTTGTAAAATTACCTCAAGTAGCAATACCACTTCGTTAATCATCCAAATCTTCCTGTGCTACCTAAGAATTTCATGAACTTCCTTTTAGAACTGAACTGTAACTTTACATATGCGAATCTCGATCCTCACAGCATACCGCATATACCATACCATCTTAGGATAACATGAGAACTTTATCTCACTTCCGTGCCATAGACCACTATACACTCTACTAGTCAAGAACTTTCCATTGGTCCCGTCTAGAATATAAATCGCTATACATCCCATGCTCCGCATGCCCATAGAAAATATACATCTCTGAACCACGGTAAAACCCATCAAGAACTTCTCGTGTTCCCCTTGCACAAATCCGACATGTCGAAACTATATCCATCTAACTCAATCAATCTAAGCAAGCCACTAAAACCTACGAGCATCGCCTTAAAAATACCTGAAAGAACTCGTTTCGCCGAACACACACAAGCAATTAATCATATCCTTACCATAACTACTCGGTCTACTATCAAGCTACTCCATCTATCTATATTTCCTTCTGATTCACTTTCGACTTGATACTCCATCTTGCTGTAGCACCTCAATTCCTCAACCCAGGTTCACCACGCTAGACCCAAGAATAAAACCACATTGTCTACGACCCATGAACCACTAAATACTCTTTCAAATATTCATCGAAACACCACATTCCAAAATATTTTACTCTCCAAAACTCCCTGCAAATCTAAATTTGTTATCTTTACTTTCTTGATACTGATACCTAGAATTTCTTAATTAAAGTAGAATACCACAAGTCTTGACCTCTTCCAGTGAAAACTAAGCTTCTAACAATATATACAGCATTAAAATACCCGATTTCCCCTATGGAATCTTGAACACACTAAAACCATTTCCGGGAATCACTAACCCTTGTTCAAACTGCAACTTACCTGACCTAACAAACAGAACTACCCGTGCCTCAGTGGTACTCCGATACTGCAGAATGAAATCCTCATCCTAATACAACCTAGAAACTTCCCGCTCTATGCATCGAGCATTCTTTACCAAAAACAACTCTAGACATTCTGTGATTCTCATACCCTGTGAAGCATAATATAACCTTTGTCAAAAAATTTCCTTTACTCTAGCCATAGCTAATTCACTTGCACGCCCTAAACTGGAACCAACATAACACCTAATTGCGCAATCAACAACATATAGTAGTCTCCCCCATTTGGAACGAAACGATAGATCAAGATACACTTAATAACGCATAACACTTTTACTCTATGTATGCCACAAAACCATTATGACATTAAACTAAAATCTTTATAAGTTTGTGAAAACACAGATCATCTAGTACCGTGAATCTTCTGCCAATCTTGCATTCATCCCCGCAACAGTTAAGCCCACTCTCCTAAGAAACCCAAAATTAGAAATTTCAACACGTACCCTTCAATTACACATGAGGTCTTCAAACATACACTTAAGGATCACACCATATCAGAACACACAACAGAAGATAACCCACCTGCTTCGCCTCAATATAACATTTCTGTATACCTTCAACTGTCATACACATTACACAGCGACATAGTCTTTCTGAGTCTGAACTCATACCGCAACATGAAATTTACTTCACCCCCAACTAGGAGACATGAAAATATTCTTCACGCGCCCACACCTCGGAGCTACACAGCCAATCACAATAGAAATCATATGCTTAATAGTTCATCTATCATCTAGCAGACCTTTCTCGTCACTTCCAAGTTACATAGATACATCTCACAATACGAACATACTCATCACATGGCTATCCAGTCACCACTTCCACTAATAGTGACTATATCGAACGTTTAAGTTCAAAACAATTGCATATAGAATTAGCACCTCGGTGCTCAAGCCATAGACAAAGATCAGGCCTCAAGTCCTCTAGACTGGCCCAACATCAAACTCACAGGGATCACGTCTCGCCCCTCGATCGCGGAATCACAAGCCATCGAGGCACATCAGATAATAAGTGCTGATGCGCGCATGCGAACACGTGAAAGGAATTTCAAGATTTACTCTTCAAGCTGATACGAATTCAGGAATGCAAAGTTTTCCTAAAGGTTCTTCAGCCTCTTGAAGATAAATACAGATATCGCTGTACCAATTCGCGAGACTCTATTAAACCTGCTCATGACTCGTGAGACCTATATAACCTAGGCTCTAATACCAACTTGTCATGACCCAAAACCCGCTCCAGTCACGATGGCGCCTCTCGTGAAGGCAAGGCCAGCTAGACCATTACAGAACACCTCTTTTCAACAATTAAACAGTTCATAGCCATTAAAATATGATTTAATGATATTAATTAACGGAAGTATAAACCAACACAGCCCTAATCGGGATGTTACAAGTCACGAGCATCTATTAGAATGTAAATACCATTCTACAGGGTCTAAAAAAACATCGAACATGAATGATGAACGAAAGAGAGAGAAACGGTTATGTGAAAGTTGGCAGTCACCTCGTTTAACTCCTATAACTCTGCCGCCAATCAGCCAAAACCCAATATCGGGTGAATAAATACATGCATCTGCACATGACGTGCAAGGACTAAAGTGAGTACTCCAACACAGTGAGTAATAAAGGTAAATAACAACTGAGCAGTCAGAATTCACGTAAAGCAACCAACATGCTGTATAGAGGTAGTGTACAATCCTTTGAGAAAATAATGAAGCTGTGAAATCATTAGAAATATCTTGGCTCAGATTAAACCTCCTCTGGAAATGATCTGTTCAACAATTACGAAATTATTTCAAACCATTAGTGTCGTTAAGAATAGAAAATCCACCCCTCGGGCACAAATACCACAGTATAACAGGTAAAACGACAAGTAAATACGCAAGATGAGTACATAATAGTTCTCCCCTCGGGTAATATCTCAATATAGTACTAGCCCCTCGGGCTACCCTACAATCACTCGTACCAGCCCCTCGGGCTCACTCTCAGAATAGTATCAATCACTCAGAACAATGGGTACCCGCACTCACTGTGGGTGTGCAGACTCCGAAAGGGCCCCTTACGGCCCAAGCGTTATATCAAGCCACCTCATGGCATCATCACTCAGCACTCGGCCTCACATCACTCGGCACTTAGCCTCACATCATTCAAGCCACCTCGTGTCATATAAATGTATCTCAGGCCCTCGGCCTCTTATCACTCAATATATCCTCATATATGGCCCTCGGTTTCAATCAGTGCAAAATCATCACAAACCCCTAGGGCATAGTTAAAAAGTAGTTCTCATTCCAAAACTGCATTTAGAAATATCATTTATGTTTCAAATCTGAGTAAAAGTGGCTGAGTTTATAAAACAGTTGATATCAACAGGATTGAGTTCAAATAATATGTCAAAATAGTGAGAAAATGGTGATAAAAATTCCTGAAGGATTCAAACAGTTGGCACGAAGCCCTAATATGACAATCAGCCCAAATCATGATAATATCAATTCAATTTCTGTCAAAGACGCGGTAAAATTATCAATCGAGAAGAACCAAGTCACAATTCCTAGTAGTAAAATACCCTACCCTCATCATCCAGCGCGTATCTCATCTCAATGTAGCACTACGATGTGCAATCAGGGGTTTCAAACCCTCAGGATATCATTTACAATCAGTACTCACCTAGAATAGGCAAAATCTCTAGCATGCGATGCCTTTGACCCTCAAATTGGCCTCTACGTGCATCGAATCTATTCAAAAACAGAACGAATGCATCAGAATACGCTGAGGAAACAAAGCCCAAGTGAAAGCAATCGAAAAATATCAAAAATCCCAAAATTAGCAAAACCTTAACCCCATGCCCACTTCTCGAAACTCAGAAATTTTCACGTCATTATATTCCATATCTTCCCACCAGTTCATACATATAAGAGAATAAAAATCCATCCAAGATTGACCTTTCAAATCCCAATTGTTTGATCTCTAATTTTAAGCCCTAGTCCATCAATTTCCACCCTTAATTCTCACGATTTCTAACGTTAATCCATGAAATAATAGCATAGGAACTAGTTTTAGGTCCAAATTCCTTACCTCCATGAAGTTCCCTTAAAATCTCTCTCTCAACTCGCCCTAAAAGCTCCCAAGCCGAGATAAAAATAGTGAAATAGCTCAAAATCGCGAAGGCTTCAATTTATACTTTCTGCCTAAATTTTTTTGCATCTGTGTCCATATTACATCTTCTGCGGTACAACATATGCGATCCCTCTTCCACTTCTGCGAAATCACTTCACTAGCAAGCCATCGCATATGCGACCACAACACCGCATATGCGATATCGCAGGTGCGGCCACTCTAGCCGTTTCTGCGGTCTCTACCTAGCAGGCTCGTTCCTCTTCAGTGAAAAATCAAGCGCACATGCGGTGCCACACCTGCGTTCCCCAAATCTGCAGGTGCGAAAATTCCAGAAGCATCAAATTTGAAGCTGCAACACAATTCCTACTTCTCCACTAACCATCAGAAATCAACCCGATGCCCCCGAGACCTCAACCAAAAGCACAATCATGACCCAATACCTCATCCAAACTTTTTCTAATCATCAAAACACCTCAAACGACATCAAATTTACCAAATCAAATAAGATTCAAGCCTTAGTTTCCAAAAATTTTCCAAAACCTGCTTTTGATCAAAAACCCAATCAACGATGCCCGAATGACCTGAAATGTTGCACACGCATAAAAAATGACCTAAACAAGATTCGGCGACTCTCGAAATTCTATTTCGACCTTCGAATCAAAATCTCACTTATCAACCGAAATTCGCCAAAATACTAAATTTGCTAATTCAAGCCAAATCCTTTTGCAGACTTCTAAAATACATTCTATCGTGCTTTTAAGTCATAAATCACCCAAAGAATTAACCAAATCAAAAATTTCTGATCCATGCTCATATATAATTAAGCCAACAATTAGTCAAACATTTCAAATTCAAAGCTTTCAGCTGAAACTTTTCTTTCAAACTCATTCTGAATTTTCATGAATCCAAAACAAACGATTTATATTAGCCATAGCACATTACAAGGGGCAAGTCATGCCTGAAAATCGGCGATTAAAGTGCAAAAGCTCAAAACGACCAGCAGGGTTGTTACAGGCACACAACCTCAACTGTTGCGACAACTTCAAGTGAACTCTATTTTGAACACTCTAGGTACCTAGTATAATTGCTTCTATGAAAGTTAAAATTTACAACATCAAATATCCTACTATAATTGAACTAGAATAAAGAATACAAGGTACCTAGAGTGTTCAGGATTGCACACTCAAATCACACATAAATTGCTTGCAAAACCGCCTTTCTTTTTTCCTCTCAATTTAAGTTTAACTTCTGCTTCTGTGAGTTGCCTGTAACAGAGAACAACATTGACATTTTATAGGTTAGTAATTAGAGTTTGACTTGGATTCAATTGCTACTGTTCTGTCATAGAAATGTTTATGATGATCTCAAACTCTAACACTATCTTCATCTTAAACTGTGTTCTCTCCATATAATGAGTCTTTCTCTCCTTATCCAATATGCAATCTTTTCGATCATATCAGGAGATATTTCTTCCTGATCAGTTAAATTTATCTCCTTCACGTGCATCTCACATGTGCAGGATAATCATGATTGTGATTCACAAGATGGTCCTGCTCAGTGTCTAAGTTTTTTGTCAGTCTTAAAAATTACACCCGTTCTTGGGTCAACAGAAAGGAAAACCATATGTATAATATTAGTTTTTTTCAAACGAAATGTTAATATGTGTGGACACCCACGCCTCTAAAAGGGATAGAAGAAAATAAAGGTTTTTTTTTGTCGACCTAATGTCGGTACAAAAGCATTAGTTGTGACTTTTGCTCGACTATAAGGCCAACAAAGCAATCGCTCGGTTTTTTCCTTAAAGATATATTGTATACGTATTATTAAAAAAAATTATATCTACAAGGAATTTTTGGAGCGAAAGTACAATAACTTTAATATGAGAATCATTATAATAATTAGATAATGGAATAATTATAAATTAATTATTTCCATACATGGATAGGATAGCTATTTTTTTTATTTATATTCGAACAACTAATACATGCCCAAATTATTATTATAAATAACCCTTTTTCATTCTCTATTTTATTATTCTTATTGGCAATATAGAAAACTCTCTCAATCGGCAACATGGCGGCTTACAAGTTGTCTTCTTCAAAGCATTACAACAAACAATCATTGATTGAAGTAATGCAACACTTTTCGATATCATTATATCACCTTTTTTTTGTCAAATGAAATTTTTATTTAAACCATTGGAAAATTTACATCAACTCTTCATTTGGACTCTAGAACAGTTCTCAAAATTACAATCAAAAATGGTAAACTTTACAACTATTGTTGTTAAACTAAGCTTCTATTACAGACCAAGATGAAAGTTGTTACGATTGTGAAGAATCACACAAGGGATAGCTATTCATAGTCTGCAGAATGGCATTCCATTTAGAGTGCTTCATTCCAGCAAAGTGCACTTGAATTGTAATCTCCTTTGCTCGATCTTGGACGTTTCTGTTCAATTGTTGAAACATTCTGTTGTTTTTTCCATCCAGATGGTGTAGACTACTGCTGCAAACACCACACCGAGGATGGCTTTTCTGTGATTCCTGCTGTTGATATTATCAGATAACCATTGCACTTCTGACTCCCATGCGCCTATTGTTCTTTGATACTTCAACCATTGTAACATACCTTGCCACAGTTCTTTGGAATATAAGCATTCAAAGTATAAATGATCATGTGTTTCTTCAATATCTCTTCCACATAATATGCAAGATGTATTAATTTGAAGTCTCCATTTAACCAATCTGTTAACTATTGCCAATTGCCTATGCAATGCCATCCATAAAATGTATTTCTGTTTTGGGAGCATGCCATTCACCATCACTAAGTTTTTCCATCAGACCTTGGGGTATTGTGGAGTGGTATGAATGTATGCCTTTCTGATGCTAAATTGCCCATTTTGAGTACATGTTTGCATTCCTGTTCCATCATTTGCCCACCATTCCCTTGCTCCAATCAATTTCCTAATGAGCCAGCTAGCTTGTTTAGGAATTTCCATTGTAGTAATGTCCCTCTTCTTTATGTACTGACAGTGGATCCATTTGAACTAGAGTTTGTCTTTCTTTGCCATTAAGGCCCAGAGAAGTTGTGACAGAGCTGCTTTATTCCACCTTTCATAGGAGATAATGTTCAAACCTCATGCTGCCTTTGGTTTACACAGTGTTTTCCAGGCAATTGGGGTCCTATGAATAGTTTCATGACTACCAGTCCACAGATAGTTCCTGCAAATTCCGTTAACCAGTTTTATGATTTTTTTGGAATGAGGAATATCTGGGCCCAGTAAGTTTGTATTTCAAGCATGACACTTTTGATGAGTTGAATTCTACCAGCATAAGATAAGAGTTTGGAGTCCAGCTTCTAATTCTGTCCACTATCTTTTCCACTAAGGGCATGCATTGTGATATCGTGAGTTTTCTTGTAGATAAGGGAACTTCTAGGTATTTGAAAGGCAAGTTACCCTCTGTTAGGTGTAGTTCAGAACAAATTTTCTTTTTGAATTCAGTTGAAACACCTGCTTTATATAAAGAGCTTTTATCCATATTGGCTTGAAGTCCTGACACATTAGAGAAGTGTTCAAATTCCTTCATCAATAACTTCATAGAGGTTTCATCAGCCCTACAGCACATCAAAAGGTCGTCTGCAAAGCATATGTGTGTGATTTTTAGATTGGTGCATTTTGGATGGAAGTTAAAATCTGGATTCCTGTTTAGTTTCTTTAGAGATCTAGTTAGAAACTCCATGGTCTAGGACAAATAAGTAGGGGGACATTGGATCTCCCTGTCTTGGTCCTTTCCTTGCTTCAAACGTGTTTGTCAATCCTCCATTTATCAGAAGAGAGTAACTGACGGTGGAAACACATTTCATTATTAGCATAACTATTTTGTAGGGTATTCCAAATTCTAGAAGTACTACTTTCAGTAATTCCCATTCAACAGACTCATAAGCCTTTCTAATGTCGACTTTGATCATGCATCTAGGAGATATTGTCTTGTGATTATAGCCTTTGATCAGTTCGTGGGCCTTAATTACATTATCAAGAATGTTCCTCCCTTCTATGAAGGCTGACTGGGATTGCCCGACTAAATGATCCACAACCATTTTCAGCCTATTTGTTAGGATCTTTGAAATGATTTTATACAGAGTAGAGCAGCAGGCAATTGGACGAAATTCTTTGACATGACCAATATTTTTCACTTTTGGTATCAAAGTAACAGTGGTGCAGTTAATCTGTTTTAGGATTTTTCCACTTAGGAAAAACTGCTTCACTACCCTGGTAATTCCCCCCCCCCCCCCCCACAGTTGGCCAAAATTCTTTATAAAATTCTGCAGGATAGCCATCAATACCTGGAGTTTTATCTTGAGGAAGATTGTGTACTATCTGTTTGATTTCCTCTGCAGTCACTGGTGTCAACATTTGCTGCTGTTGGTGCAGATTTAGGTAGGGACCATCTCTGGCCACATTGATGTCAATGCCTGGAAGTTGAACTGCTGCTATGCTCAGTAGGTTGTGAAAGAATTGGGTGAATTCTTGTTGAATCTGGTGTGGGTCAGTAAGCTTCATTTGGTTCTCTGTGAGGATACAGCTCACATTATTTCTTGATTGTCTGAATTTCATGTAAGCATGGAAATATTTTCTATTACTATCCCCCAGTTGAATCCAGTTTGCTCTTGATTTCTGTCTCAAAACCTGTTCTTGAATAGTTTCCCATTGTTCAATGTTCTGTAAGAGTTGTTTTTCTTTTTGAATCTCCTGTTTGTTAAATGGGTCTTCATTCAGTCTGTATTTTGTTTCATTCAGTTCCTCTCTCAGTTGTTGCAGTTTTTTCCAACAGAGGAATGTTCCTTGTGGATGTGTCTGGTCGATTGTTCAATTTTTTTCAGTTTGCTCCAAATAGAGTACATAGTACATCCTTGAATCTGCTGGCTCCAGATTGTCTGAACTACTGCCCTGTAGTCCTGATGTTTCATAACAGTTGTGAGTAATCTGCATGGCCTGTTCACTCTGGTTTTTAAAACTTCAGTGTCTATCAGCATGGGGAATGATCTTAGCATCCAGGCAGCATGTATACTGCTTCCACCCAAGGATAGGAGTTGGACCATTCATCATTGCCAAAAGCCCAGTCAATATGGCCGTAGATACTGTGCTCAGCATCTCTTTTATTACTCCAAGAGAATCTGTTTCCTCTTTTGGTAATCTGCCCTACTCTAATGTCCTCAATGCAGCTTTGGAAATCAGCTATCTCTGACTGGTGTACAGGTTGCCCATTAATCCTGTCATCCACCTCCAATATACTATCAAAGTCACCCAATATAAGCCATGGACCACTGTATTGGGCTGTTCTCAGACTCCCCCATAGGGGTATTCTATGCTGGATTAAATGTAAGCCATAGACAAAGGTTATGTAGCTAGCAAATGTTGAGCTCTTGTCTGTCACCTGGAAATGTATCATTTGGTCAGTGATTTCTAGGATTACAACCTGGATGTTCAACTCTTTCCACATTATCCACATCCTCCCGTTTTGGGCGGAAGCATAGTTATTCTCTATCTTCCATTCATCTCCCAGCTTCTTGTAAATTGTCTGTGAATGTTGTTGTTTCACTCTTGTTTCAAGACAAGCTATCATATCTACTTTGTTTATCCTCAAGAAATTCACTAGTTCTCTCTGTTTATAGGACTTATTCAGTCCTCTAATATTCCAGGACACAATGATCATGATGGATATTGGTTGCTGGAGTTGCCCCCTTTATCCCTTATGGATGTTTCTCTTCTGCTCTCCTTCTATTGTTGGTCAGAAGGTTCCTTGATAATTAAGACATCAGAAATATTCCTAGTAGCAAATTCATCATAGGTGATCTCCCCCTTGTTTATATTTTCCTTTGGTCCCTTTACAGTTGCTACCTGTTTCCCTCGAGTGTTCACTGATATTTCCACCTCAGGTTTAACTCTTTGTTCTTCTTGATGTTGATTGGCAGTAACCTCTTCCATTACAGGTTTTGGTTGCCATTTCATTGTGTTTTTCTTCTTGTCTCTCTTTCTCTAATTCTGTGGTATGTGATCATGTTTCTGTTGACAGCCCCATTTGTATGCCCAAATGAGTTACACTTTAGGCAGAAAGTTGGTTTTCCATTGAAATTCCACTGGTTGAGACTAGCTTCTTCCATATGGTATTTCAATGTAGACTTCATCAGGTAATGGCTGGCTGATATCCATTTCCACAAGAACTCTAGCGAAGGGAATCCTTTCACATTCAGCAGTGTGTTTGTCAGTGCAGAGAGATTTTCCAAGTAGGCTGGCTAGCTATTCTCCCTAGGTTCTCTTCTGCCCAGCATAGAATTGGTAGCCCAGGGACATTGACCCGCATTGGTACAATTCTCATTGATTCATTTTGGATCTTGAAATTTGGATCCCAGTCCTTCAATATCATACGATTACCTTTGAAAGTGTAAGGCCCGTTTTGCATTATTAGGCTTTTGTCCTCCATCGATTCGAATTTAAAGATGAAGTATCCATCATCATGTAACAATACAGTAGGTGTTGTAACAGCATTCCAAACTCCATAGACAAATTTTAGCATATCTTTGAAAGTCGGATTACCTCCTAGCACATAGCCTATTGAAGCAGTCTTCCATTTCTGTGTCTGAACTTCTATTTCCTTGGGATTCAGTTTTGCGATTTTTATTCTATTTTTCACCATCGGAGAGTAGAACTTGTGTTGCATGCCTTGATTTTGGTTTCTGTTACCTTTAACCACTTCAGCAAAAGTTTGCTTATGAGATTTAACTGAATATGTGAGTTTTCTAGCTGTTGTGATTATCGTTGTTTCCTTTGATTGCTTCTTTTCTTCCTCCTTCTCCGATAGCGGTTGCATGATGGTCGGAGCACTTCCCATACCCGAGAACCATTGCAATAGTGGTATTGGGTTTAGGGTTTGAGGGAACCCGCTCTCTGTGGTGACGATTCGGGTCATTTTTACAGTGTGAAAGAGTATCTGTGGAGGTGGTTGTGGTGGTTTGCGGTGGCTGGCGGTGGTGAGCTTTTTGCTTTTCCGTCGCCAGTTCTCTCTCTAATTTTCTCTCTCTGCATCACTCGTTAATTATATTATATCACCTTATCTTGCGCTGTAGTTTCTTACCCTTTGATTTCTGCTACTATATATTGTTTCTCAAACTTCGATTATCTTATTTATATGTGCTAGGCTACTGCTCCTTATTAGACTGCTTTATCATGACCTATGCGCTTTCATTATTTCATTTTCATACTGTGCTGAATTGATTGTCCTTATCTGACCTTTTTTTGTCATCCTTCCTCTTAAGCCGAGGGTCTTTCGGAAACAATCACTCTACCTCCTAAGGTAGAGGTAAGGTCTTCGTACACTACTCTACTTTGTAAATTTTTACTAGGTATATTATTGTTGTATATCAATTTATTAAATTCTTGAATCGGTTTTACTATTTTACCTTTATTTTATTCTTTTTCATTGCAAATTTATCCTTAATATTCTTACTTAAGATCTCTCTGATATTTACCTTTAGGCCCCTAGTCTTGTTGAGACGGCCTGGTCGCCGATAAAGCCTTCTTTTTAGTGGCGACCCACCTGAACCCATTTTTGAATGGTTATTTTTGTGGCGTCCTTGTTTACTTTGCATCATGACTATGACCGTGTATCACAACGACTTCACTAATATGTGTGGGCTCCGATACACTTCAAGATTACTTTAAATGCCTTATTAAGGTTTTAATTAAGCTGAAAAAACATTCAAAACTTATAAAGTTGTACATCAATATGGTTAACCATTTTTACAAAGAATTATTGAATTAACCCTTAAAAGGATATGGTGTATGCGCGTGTAAACACTACTTGGATCTATTTGGTTGTGCCATTTTAGAGGGTAAATAAATTTATCTTGAATAAGGATAGGGTGGTAATAGGACACCCATAAAGGTTGAGCGTGAAATTGACTTTTCTGGACTAAGTATAGGGAGCAACTTATGTATTTTCTTGTCTTTTTTACTAATGAAATTTGTAATTCTGTATCGATACTGAATTACCTGACTGTTAAGAACCGTCATTTATATTATATTGTTTTCCTAATCTAGACGTATATACTTTTTAGCTTTCCAAGAGTGGGAAAAATATTTTTAAGTTTTATCATGCCACACCATTAAATATAAAAATATGCCTCCTGTATAATCATTGTATTGATTAATATATTTAACAAATTTCCGATTTAAATTTTCAGAAAACAGTTAAGTTGACCTCAAAAAATGGGTATAATACATCTTCCTAGGTGAATATAAAAAATGCCTTTTTGAGATCTGCATTTCAACGTTTGTCCACCGATTGTCTCTTTTTCTATGAAATATATTTCACCACAAAAATAATTTACAAACATCAATGTATTCGTACATTGTGAAACAAAAAGAATAATTTTGTTTTAGGTTTGTTTTAACTTTACGAATTGGATGTACGTGGATAACGGTACGAAAGGGCAAGATTTAATTGAAAATTTACTTTCTTCCTTCGTTCTCTCCAATCTAATTTATATTCAGAATAAAATAGAACCTTACCTCTCCATAAGACGTGATTAAATTATTTGATAACTCGAATTAAAACTCATCTAGCTAATTAATCCTCCCACTCATGGGATATTCTTGTTATGTTATATCATATACTCATTTAGTTTAGGACTGCATTTACTATAAAAGCCAAAACAATTTATAATATATATCATTTATAACAACATTTAACTATAGCAGTCCATAAAATATCCCAGAAATGAGGCTGTGATAATAAAAGTTTGAATGGATGTGATGATTATATATATTTAAGGAAATAATTTAAGTTCTATACTGACAATGTAAAAATATTTATTCAACCATGCCACTCATTAATTAGTTATAATAAATCTCCTAAAGTTGATTGATATCCTGGTTAGGAATAGTAATTAAAGTACTATCGCAAGTTAAAATTCACCGATAGTCTAGTCTAAAAAAATTACGTTGTGAGTGGATAACCAAAATCCTTAAAAGAAGAGTTTAATTAATATTAACCAACACCGTAAATAATGGAAAAATAATACTGAATAGGCGCTCTCAAAATAATAGTCGAAATATATATATATATATATATATATATATATATATACTCCCTCCGTTTCATAATGTTTGACTCCTTTTTAATTTGTTTCAAAATAAGTGACACATTTTTAATTTTGAAAATAATTAAACTTTAAACTCTTCATTTTACCCTTCTTGCTCTCGGTGAGAAGTATTTATAGCCACACAAATGGTATTACCCCGCAAGTCTTTTATCCTTTAATCTTTTACGGCACGAGTTTTAAAAGTCTTCTTTTTTTTTATAAACTTCGTACCTAGTCAAAATAACTCAAACAATATGAAACGGAGTATATATATATACATATATAAATAGTTTTTGCCTTCTGGCACAGGTTAAAAGTGGTAATACAATCGTAAATAATACGTGAGATTAGAAGGGTACCACCCATTGATAAAGAAGCATAACAAGCTTCACCGTTTTAGAAAGACATTTTTTCCACTTAAAGAAAGCAGAGATATGAAAGGCTTTCGAATTATTACTATCTGCTTAGTCGCCTCCATTTCATTAATCTCCTATGCTTACAATGCTTCTGTGGTTACAAATAAACAAGTTGTAGAAAATATCAGAAAAGAAGAAGAAGAAACAAAGATATCCCACATTCTCTTTGGCATCGCAGGGTCCGCTAAAACATGGACCAATCGCTCGCGTTACTCTGAGCTCTGGTGGAGACCAAATGTAACGCGAGGGTTTGTGTGGCTCGATAAAAAGCCCCAGGAAAACGAGCCATGGCCCGAAACTTCCCCTGCATATAGGGTCTCCGAAGATACATCCAACTTCGAGTACACATGTTGGTTTGGTAACAGGACAGCAGTGAGGATTGCGCGGATTGTAAAAGAGAGTTTTGAACTAGGTTTAAGGAATGTAAGATGGTTTGTAATGGGAGATGACGATACTGTATTTATTCCTGAGAATTTGGTGACTGTTTAGGCTAAATATGATCACAACCAAATGTATTACATTGGTGGGATTTCCGAAAGTGTGGAGGAGAACGTAATATGCTCCTACGCTATGGCTTATGGCGGCGGCGGCATCTCGATTAGTTATGCTCTCGCGGTGGAGCTCGTAAAGATTTTGGATGGTTGCATTAATTGCTACCATTACTTGTGCAATTCTGATCAGAGGATTGGTGGTTGTATGGCTGAGATTGGGGTTCCTCTTACGAATGAACTTGGTTCTCATCAGGTATACGTACATCTTTTAAATCAAAAGATTTTACTTTTTGTACAACTCCATCATGGTCATTTTAACAATTACTTACTACAAGTAGATAATTGTGAAACACTATTTATATCTGGAGCAAAAAAGTATTACTTCGATTAGAATTTTATCAAATATTTTTTCTAAATTTATACTCCCTCGCTTCCATTTTATGTCATAATGATTGATTGAGCATGGAATTTAAGAAAGAAAAATAAATTGTTGAAACTTGCTTTAGAAAGCTCATAGACATTTGTGTGACTCTAAATCATTTTATTAAAGTTAATTTGTTTCTACATATAAAAATATTATTTTTGTAACAGACTAAAAAAAAAGCACGGTAGATAAAATGGGAGGGAGCAGTGGCGGACCCACCTTGTCGCAAGGGGTGTCGGTTGACACCCTTTGCGGGAAAATTTATATATGTGTCACTTTGTAGCAAGGGGTGACAGTTGATATCCCTTCAGGAGAAAATTTATATGCGTATATCCACTATATGTTAACTCTTCTTAATTTTTCTATATGTTTATTTTTATATATTTTAATCCTCTTAGTAAAAACTCAGATTCTGCCACTGAAAGGGAGTGATACCATTTTTTAGTTGTCGAATATGTAAATATTTATGTACTTTTAAGATATATGTCCGAAATTACATCCAAAGTTGGTAACCTTGTCATTCCAAAAATAAAATTCTTTTTTTAAACACACAAATCTGATTCCAAAAAAAAAAAAAAAAAAAAAGAGACAAGCTTGGAATATATTCATTAGCCTCTTGTTATATGTTCCTATTCATTGTGAAAGGGAAGGCAAACTGAAAATACTAAATATCTTATATAAAAACTGAAAGATCTATTTAATTTGTTTGTTTAAGATGGATATAAATGGAAGCGTCCGAGGGCTTTTGGCAGCACATCCGGTGGCGCCACTAGTATCACTGCACCATTTGGACATGCTCCACCCTCTACTTCCATCAATGAGCAGACTTGATTCACTGAAGAAGGTAATTGAAGCTTATAACAACGATCCAAGTCGGACATGTTAGAATTATGATTCCGACTAAAACACAATAGCCTTCATATCGAATAATTTGGAAACAACAACATGAACGGAAGCGTACCTGAATCCATATGTGGAAATCCTTAAGCCTCCTTTGATGATTGTTTAAAAACTCCTTGATCCTTATCTTCAAGATTGTCTTGAAGTATTGCTTACACAAGAATATGTCACAACAACCAAAATTGGAGTATAGTTTTCCTCAAAGATATGCAAGACAAGAATGGTGGCTCTCTAGCTTCAATCGGAAGAAGAAGAGAGTGTCTTGCTATAATGTGGGAACCATAACCCCCCGCTTATAACAAATGAGTTATGAAACTCAAGAGTCATAAGCATGTAACCATGGTTACATATATGTAACATTAGTTAGCCCATCATTAACTAAGGTTACCCTTTTGGGTATCTACACATTAGTCCTACACTTTATATGACAATACATTGGCCCCCTTAACATAATGTCCATAAGACCACAAAATTAGGCCAAACCAAAAGATAGCACATAACATATAATTTATCCATATATTGTTCATATGTATGTAGATATAAGTCCATATATCTTACAATCTCCCACTTGGACGAGATACACATACATATGTACAAACCTTAGCATTATATGTTACAATATAAACTTATGAGCTCAAAATTGCTATCACAATAAAATTGTCATGAACAATCCGGTCCATCAATCATACCAACATAGGACCAAAGAACTCTTAGTTACTCATTCGTAACTAGAACCAACGTAGATCACGTATATCAATATAACCAACGACATGGATCAAGTGTAGGTATGTAGCATGGAAATAACATAAAGTGTGGTCAATAGAATGTCTATTTCCAACTTGTTCTCTTTATTGAGATCAATCATAAACTGTAAGAGTACAAAACTTTAAAACTGAATATCTGCGCAGATATAACTGAATTACTGAATGTAATGGACAATACATAATTGTATAATACAAACTCCCACTAAAATACATAATCCTTAACTGATTGACACCCATACAAGCAATATGCTCAAGAAATACTTTTGGTGTCAATCCCTTAGTGAGCGGATCCGCAAGCATGGAGTTTGTACTGATGTGCTCAATGCACAACTGTCCATTCTGTACTCTTTCTTTAACAACCCGAAATTTGACGTCCATATGTTTTGCTTTCGTCAAACTACTGTTGTTATTAGTATAAAGGACTGCCGATCTGTTGTCGCATAATAGCCTAATTGGCTTTTTAATGCTATCAACAATCCGCAGTCCACCAACAAAATTCCGCAGCCATAATGCCTCATTGGATGCTTCATAACATGCCATGAATTCCGCTTCCATGGTGGAAGTGGCCGTAGGAGTTTGCTTAATGCTTCTCCAAGAGATAGCACCGCCAGCAAGCATGTAAATATTGCATGAAGTAGACTTCAGACTATCCTGACATCCAGCAAAATCGGAATCGGTATACCCAATGATCTCAAGCTGGTCCGATTTCCGATATGTAAGCATGTAATCCTTTGTTCTCTGTAAGTACCTCATGACCATTTTGGCTGCCTTCCAATGGTCCATTCCCGGATTGCTAAGATATCTGCCTAACATCCCAACAATGTATGCTATATCAGGTCGTGTACATACCTGAGCATACATCAGACTACCTATAGCCGAAGCATAAGGCGTCTTCTGCATTTCCGAAATTTCATATTAATTATTTGGGCACTGTTTGAGACTAAACTTGTCTCCCTTAGCAACATGGGTGTTACCTGGTTTATAATCCTGCATGCCAAATCTTTTCAGAACCTTATCGATATAGCCCTTTTGTGACAGACCGAGAACACCTTTTGAGCGATCTCGATGTATCTGAATTCCTAATACAAAAGAAGCTTCACCAAGATCTTTCATTTCAAATTTCATTGAAAGAAATTTCTTAGTTTCATGCAATAATGCTATATCGTTACAGGCAAGCAGTATGTCATCGACATATAAAACAAGAAAAATATACTTACTCCCACTGAACTTATGGTATATACAGTCATCAGCAACATTCGGTTCAAAACCAAAAGATGTAATGACTGCATGAAACTTATAATACCATTGACGGGAAGCCTGCTTGAGCCCATAGATGGATTTCTTTAATTTGCAAACCCTATTCTGTGATTCATCCGAAACAAAATTTTCAGGTTGCACCATATAAATTGTTTCCTCAATGTCACCATTGAGAAATGCTGTCTTAACATCCATCTGATGTAGCTCAAGATCAAAATGTGCTACTAGTGCCATTATAGTCCTGAAAGAGTTTTTCGATGAAACTGGAGAGAAAGTCTCTTTATAATCAATGCCTTCCTTTTGAGTGTAGCCTTTTGCGACAAGACGAGCTTTATACTTAATAACATTGCCCCCTGAATCCCTTTTGGTTTTAAATATCTATTTACAACCAATCGGTTTAATACCTTCGGGCAATGTAACAAGCTCCCAAACGTCATTCTCGCTCATAGACTTCATCTAATCATTCATGACATCAATCCACTTTTGAGAGTTAGAACCCTTAATGACTTGACGGAAGTTGATTGGATCATCTTCCTCAAGTCCAATATCACTTTCTTGTTCTTGGAGAAATACAAAATAATCATCCGGAATTGCATTTCTCCTCTCTCTAGTGGATCTCCTTAATGGCACTTCAGTTTCTTGATGTTGTTGAGTTTGATTTTCATTAGTAATTTAAGGATCCTGATTGGGGAGATTTTCGAGATTGTCTTGAACTGGAGTTCTGTGATCCGTGTCAGGAATGAGAACATCCTGACCAAGATCAACAACTTGAGGGAAAGACACATGTTCTTCCTCAAAGACAAAATCTCTAACAACTTTATCTCCCCACCCCCCAAACTCAATATCCTCAAAAACCCTAGCATTACCTGTCTCAAAAATAGTTCTAGAAGTGGGATCATAAAACTTAAAACCCCTGGATCTTTCAGAGTATCCAACAAAATAGCTACTAACCGTTTTAGCATCCAGTTTCCTTCCATTCAGCCTATAAGGCCTTGCCTCAGCTGGACAACCCCAAATGTGTAAATGCCTAATACTGGGTTTATGCCCAGTCCAAAGTTCATATAGGGTTTTGATTGTAGCTTTAGTTGGAACTCTATTAAGAATATAAGCTGCGGTTTTTAATGCTTCACCGCAGAGTGAGTCTGGTAAAGTAGTATGACAAATCATACTTCTTACCATATCCTTAAGGGTCCGATTTCGTCTCTCAGCTACACCATTCATCGTAGGACTTCCTGGCATAGTATACTGAGGGACGATCCCACACTTATCTACGAATTTAGCAAATGGCCCTAGACGTTGTTCACCTGAACCATCATATCTGCCATAGTATTCACCACCACGGTCAGATCTAACGGATTTAATCCTTTTGCTTAGTTGATTTTCAACTTCAGCCTTATATGATTTGAACACGTCTATGGATTGGGACTTTTCATGAATAAGATATAGGTACCCATAACGAGAGTAATCGTCTATGAATGTGATAAAGTAGTGTTGACCATTCCTACAAGGAGTACGGAATGGCCCACAAATATCCGTATGTATCAATTATAAGACGTCCGAAGCTCTCTTAGCACCTAATCTCGTTTTGTTTGTTTGTTTTCCCTTGTACACTCAACACAAATATCCGAATTTGAGGAATCAAGAGAATCAAGAATTCCATCTGACACGAGTTTCTGAATTCTTTGAATGGATATGTGACCCAAACGTTTATGCCAGAGTGATATAGAATTCTCATTAGTTTATTTTCTTTTGGTACCAATTGAACTTGTATGCAATGTTTCATTATATGAGGTTATTATATCAACCAAATATAGGTTATCAAATGTTGATTAAAGACCAGTACCGATAAGATTTGAATTCTGAAAGAGACTAACTTTATTGTCACCAAAAGAACATGAATAACTGGATATGTCCAATTTGGGAACAGAAATTAAATTCCATCTAAAAGACGGTACAACAAAAGTCTCATCCAAATCTAAATGAAAACTGGTCTTAAACAACAGCCTAAACTTTCCAATAGCCTCAACAGGCACCTTCTTGCCGTCACCCACATAGATGTATCTTTCACCATCATTTGGTTTTCGGCAGTTCAGGCAACCCTGCATAGATATACTTATGTGAGTAGTAGCAGCAGAATCTACCCACCAAGTATCCTTAGGTACCAAAATTAAATTAACTTCAGAACAAACAAAAGAAAGAAATGTACCTTTTTTCGCACGCCATGCGTGGTACTTGGTACAATCCTTCTTCACATGATTAGTCCCCTTACAGAAAAAGCAACCTAATTCAGTAATTTCAACCTTAGGTTCCTTATGTTGCTTATTCTTGGGCCTTGCAACCGCAACTTCCTTACCTTTCCTCTTCTTCATATCCTTAGAAGAGGATGCCAAATAAGCACTTTCCGTCTTATCTTGCTTTATCCTTTCCTCCTCTTGCACACAATGTGAAATGAGCTCGTTAAGAGTCCATTTCTCCTTCAGGCAGTTGTAACTGACCTTAAACTGATTAAAGTGTGCAGGAAGAGATATGAAAACTAAGTACACAAGCAGTTCCTCAGGTAATACTAGCTTGAGTGACTTAAGTTTCGAAGCAAGATGAGACATTTCAAAAATGTACTCCCTAATGTTTCCCTTGCCCTTATACCTCATGGAAACAAGTTTACTCAATAGTGTACTTGTTTCCGCCTTTTCGTTTTGTTCAAAACGCTTTTCAAGGGTTTCAAGGAAAACTTTGGCATTAGCTTCATCATTCATAGTGCCCCTGAATGATTCTGGAATTGCACGTTTCATGATCATTAGACTCATGCGATTCGAGCGTTCCCACTTCTCCATCTCCCTCCTTTCATCAGGAGAGGATGTATCCTCAAGAGAAGCAGGTTGCTCATTCAGAAGTGCAAGGTCAAGATCCATGCAACCGAGAACGATCATAATGTTCTCTTTCCATTCCTTAAAGTTTATGCCGTTAAGCACAGGGATGCTGTTTATATTAGCAGATATCGAAGCAGCTGAAGAATTCACTGAAAATAGAACAAAGGATTACTTAATACATGCTTACAATAACTTGAACTTTAACAATAGTTTTCAGATTCAAAATAGGCAAATCCCATTACAAGATACCTAGCACAACATTGATTTTAGTCTTTGGACAGAAAATCAACTTGTAAGTGGTACTCTTGGTGTAGTAATCAAATATTGACAATAAACTCCTGTCAAATATCAAGCCTTCAATTGGGCCGACTTAATATTCACATGGAAAACCAAATAATTGTCACATATTTATCACCACAAGCATGTTCGAATTCCTGCCAAATAACAACCTTCCTTTGGGCCGGTGTTAAACGCATGGAAGACTAACATCCACAGTCATCATATATTTCAAAATCAATCAATCTACACAATAGAGGTTACTTTGGCAACATAATGCTTCAATTGACTAATTTAAAATATTAGATGCTAAAAACTTTAGTTCCTTAAGCCATATTATGAATCTTAACTTAATATGTTACATGTTTTGACATGCAACATCTGAATATTAATTGTTTTAGACTTAATTGGACAATTCCAAAATCTGAAGTATGATGGACTAAAACAATCAATATTAAAACCTGAATATTAATGTATAATACATTAATAATTATAAAAACTTAATATTAATTGACATATTTTAAATATTCAATTGAAATCTGAAACTTAATAGACTTAAAACGTTTCATTAATTATGAAAAATGTTTCTTACATTATGTCCTCATTAAACAGCCAAAACAAAACGTTTTCAGCAATTAATTGCCTGATAATCGATTATCAGGTCCTTGATAATCGATTATCAGGGCTTGCTGGTCCAGGATAATCGATTATCTGTAAGAGATAATCGATTATTCTGGCTTACTGTAATTTCCAAAATTTTGCTGAAGAATCAGATAATCGATTATTCAAAATGAATAATCGATTATTCTACTGTTCTGTTTCAAAAATTTTTTATGAACATAATTGCATACCTCATTAAACAGGCAAAACAAAACGTTTTCAGCAATTAATTGCTTGATAATCGATTATCAGGTCCTTGATAATCGATTATCAGGGCTTGCTGGTCCAGGATAATCGATTATCTGTAAGAGATAATCGATTATTCTGGCTTACTGTCATTTCCAAAATTTTGCTGAAAAATCAGATAATCGATTATTCAAAATGAATAATCGATTATTCTATTGTTCTGTTTCAAAAAAATTTTATGAACATAATTGCATAATCGATTATTCTCAATGCATAATTGATTATGCTACTGTTCTGTCCCAAAAAAAACTTTAACGCACAAAACGAAATAATCGATTATTTTTAAAATAATCGACTATTCTATGCCACTGTTTTGCAAAATTTTGAAGAACAATTCAAGATAATCGATTATCCTAAGGCAGTAATCGATTATTTTGGTATTCTATCCAACGACTTAAAATGGTTTTCAACAAGAAATGAAAACAAGAAATCATGTTGATCTTTAGCCAAAATTTTGCAAATTTCAATGTTTCAATCCAAGTAGTGATAACAAGATATTGAAACACCAAAACACATCAACAACATAACATTCATGAAATCATGCTATATCATGTTACTAGAATTTCACAATCAAAATTCTACCTTAATTTAAACATGAACTTTATATAACATGAGTTTTATGAACTTCCAAATTATCCAAATATGAAGGAGGCTCTGCTACCAATTGTTAGAATTATGATTCCAACTAAAATACAATAGCCTTCATATCGAATAATTTGGAAACAACAACATGAACGGAAGCGTACCTGAATCCATATGTGGAAATCCTTAAGCCTCCTTTGATGATTGTTTGAAAACTCCTTGATCCTTATCTTCAAGATTGTCTTGAAGTATTGCTTACACAAGAATATGTCACAACAACCAAAATTGGAGTATAGTTTTCCACAAAGATATGCAAGACAAGAATGGTGGCTCTCTAGTTTCAATGGGAAGAAGAAGAGAGTGTCTTGCTATAATGTGGGAACCATAACCCCCCACTTATAACAAATGAGTTATGAAACTCAAGAGTCATAAGCATGTAACCATGGTTACATATATGTAACCTTAGTTAGCCCATCATTAACTAAGGTTACCCTTTTGGGTATCTACACATTAGTCCTACACTTTATATGACAATACATTGGCCCCCTTAACATAATGTCCATAAGACCACAAAATTAGGCCAAACCAAAAGATAGCACATAACATATAATTTATCCATATATTGTTCATATGTATGTAGATATAAGTCCATATTGAAATAATGCTATATCGTTACAGGCAAGCAATATGTCTTCGACATATAAAACCAGAAAAATATACTTACTCCCACTGAACTTATGGTATATACACTCATCAGAATCATTCGGTTCAAAACTAATAGATGTAATGGCTGCATGAAACTTATAATACCATTGACGGGAATCCTGCTTGAGACCATAGATGGATTTATTTAATTTGCAAACCCTATTCTTTGATTCATCCGAAACAATGTTTTCAGGTTGCACCATATAAATTGTTTCCTCAATGTCACCATTGAGAAACGCTGTCTTAACATCCATCTGATGTAGCTCAAGGTCAAAATGTGCTACTAGTGCCATTATAGTCCTGAAAGAGTCTTTCGATGAAACTGGAGAGAAAGTCTCTTTATAATAAATGCCTTCCTTTTGAGTGTAGCCTTTTGCGACAAGACGAGCTTTATACTTAATAACATTGCCCCTGAATTCCTTTTGGTTTTAAATATCCATTTACAACCAATCGGTTTAATACCTTCGGGCAATGTAACAAGCTCCCAAACGTCATTATCGCTCATAGACTTCATCTCATCATTCATGGTATCAATCCACTTTTGAGAGTTAGAACCCTTAATGACTTGACGGAAGTTGATTGGATCATCTTCCTCAAGTCCAATATCACTTCCTTGTTCTTGGAGAAATACAACATAATCATCCGGAATTGCATTTCTCCTCTCTCTAGTGGATCTCCTTAATGGCACTTCAGTTTCTTGAGGTTGTTGAGTTTGATTTTCATTAGTAATTTCAGGATCCTTATTGGGGAGATTTTCGAGATTGTCTTGAACTGGAGTTGTGTGATCCGTGTCAGGAATGAGAACACCCTAACCAAGATCAACAACTTGAGGGAAAGACACATGTTCTTCCTCAAAGACAAAATCTCTAACAACTTTATCTCCCCCCCCCCCCCCCCAAACTCAATATCCTCAAAAAACCTAGCATTACCCGTGTCAAAAATAGTTCTAGAAGTGGGATCATAAAACTTAAAACCCATGGATCTTTCAGAGTATCCAACAAAATAGCTACTAACCGTTTTAGCATCCAGTTTCCTTTCATTTGGCCTATAAGGCCTTGCCTCAGCTGGACAACCTCAAATGTGTAAATGCCTAATACTGGGTTTATGCCCAGTCCAAAGTTCATATGGGGTTTTGATTGTAGCTTTAGTTGGAACTCTATTAAGAATATAAGCTGCGGTTTTTAATGCTTCACCCCAGAGTGAGTTTGGTAAAGTAGTACGACAAATCATACTTCTTACCATATCCTTAAGGGTCCGATTTCGTCTCTCAGCTATACCATTCATCGTAGGACTTCCATCCACACTTCCTGGCATAGTATACCGAGGGACGATCCCACACTCATCTAGGAATTTAGCAAATGGCCTTAGACGTTGTTCACCTGAACCATCATATCTGCCATAGTATTCACCACCACGGTCAACTCTAACGGATTTAATCCTTTTGCTTAGTTGATTTTCAACTTCAGCCTTATATGATTTGAACACGTCTATGGATTGGGACTTTTCATGAATAAGATATAGGTACCCATAACGATAGTAATCGTCTATGAATGTGATAAAGTATTGTTGACCATTCCAACATGGAGTAGGGAATGGCCCACAAATAAACGTATGTATCAATTCTAAGACGTTCGAAGCTCTCTTAGCACCTAATCTTGTTTTGTTTGTTTGTTTTCCCTTGATACACTCAACACAAATATCCGAATTTGAGGAATCAAGAGAATCAAGAATTCCATCTGACACGAGTTTTTGAATTCTTTGAATGGATATGTGACCCAAACGTTTATGCATAGTGATATTGGACTTGAGGAAGATGATCCAATCAACTTCTGTCAAGTCATTAAGGGTTCTAACTCTCAAAAGTGGATTGATGCCATGAACGATGAGATGAAGTCTATGAGCGATAATGACGTTTGGGATTACATTGCCCGAAGGTATTAAACCGATTGGTTGTAAATGGATATTTAAAACCAAAAGGGATTCAGGGGGCAATGTTATTAAGTATAAAGCTTGTCTTGTCGCAAAAGGCTACACTCAAAAGGAAGGCATTGATTATAAAGAGACTTTCTCTCCAGTTTCATCGAAAGACTCTTTCAGGACTATAATGGCACTAGTAACACATTTTGATCTTGAGCTACATCAGATGGACGTTAAGACAGCATTTCTCAATGGTGACATTGAGGAAACAATTTATATGGTGCAACCTGAAAACTTTGTTTCGGATGAATCAAAGAATAGGGTTTGCAAATTAAAGAAATCCATCTATGGGCTCAAGCAGGCTTCCCGTCAATGGTATTATAAGTTTCATGCAGTCATTACATCTTTTGGTTTTGAACCGAATGTTGCTGATGACTGTATATACCATAAGTTCAGTGGGAGTAAGTATATTTTTCTTGTTTTATATGTCGATGACATACTGCTTGCCTGTAACGATATAGCATTATTGCATGAAACTAAGAAATTTCTTTCAAAGAAATTTGAAATGAAAGATCTTGGTGAAGCTTCTTTTGTATTAGGAATTCAGATGCATCGAGATTGCTCAAAAGGTGTTCTCGGTCTGTCACAAAAGGGCTATATCAATAAGGTTCTGAAAAGATTTGGCATGCAGGATTGTAAACCAGGTAACACCCCTGTTGCTAAGGGAGACAAGTTTAGTCTCAAACAGTGCCCAAATAATAATTATGAAATTTCGGAAATGCAGAAGACGCCTTATGCTTCGGCTGTAGGTAGTCTGATGTATGCTCAGGTATGTACACGACCTGATATAGCATACATTGTTGGGATGTTAGGCAGATATCTTAGCAATCCAGGAATGGACCATTGGAAGGCAGCCAAAAGGGTCATGAGGTACTTACATAGAACAAAGGATTACATGCTTACATATCAGAAATCGGACCAGCTTGAGATCATTGGGTATACCGATTCCGATTTTGTTGGATGTCAGGATAGTCTGAAGTCTACTTCAAGCTATATTTACATGCTTGCTGGTGGTGATATCTCTTGGAGAAGCACTAAGCAAACTCTTACGGCCACTTCCACCATGGAAGCGGAATTCATGGCATGTTATGAAGCATCCAATGAGGCATTATGGATGCGGAATTTTGTTGGTGGACTGCGGATTGTTGATAGCATTAAAAAGCCAATTAGGCTATTATGCGACAACAGATCGGCAGTCCTTTATGCTAATAACAACAGTAGTTTGACGAAAGCAAAACATATAAACGTCAAATTTCAGGTTGTTAAAGAAAGAGTACAGAATGGACAGTTGTGCATTGAGCACATCAGTACAAACTCCATGCTTGCGGATCCGCTCACTAAGGGATTGACACCAAAAGTATTTCTTGAGCATATTGCTTGTATGGGTGTCAAATCACTTAAGGATTATGTATTTTAGTGGGAGTTTGTATTATACAATTATGTATTGTCCATTACATTCAGTAATTCAGTTATATCTGCGCAGATATTCAGTTTTAAAGTTTTGTACTCTTACAGTTTATGATTGATCTCAATAAAGAGAACCAGTTGGAAATAGACATTCTATTGACCACACTTTATGTTATTTCCATGCTACATACCTACACTTGATCCATGTCGTTGGTTATATTGATATACGTGATCTATGTTGGTTCTAGTTACGAATGAGTAACTAAGAGCTCTTAGGTTCTATGTTGGTATGATTGATGGACCGGATTGTTCATGACAATTTTTATTGTGATAGCAATTTTGAGCTCATAAGGTTATATTGTAACATATAATGCTAAGGTTTGTACATATGTATGTGTATCTCGTCCAAGTGGGAGATAGTAAGATATATGGACTTATATCTACATACATATGAACAATATATGGATAAATTATATGTTATGTGCTATCTTTTTGTTTGGCCTAATTTTATGGTCTTATGGACATTATGTTAACGGGGCCAATGTATTGTCATATAAAGTGTAGGACTAATGTGTAGATACCCAAAAGGGTAACCTTAGTTAATGATGGGCTAACTAAGGTTACATATATGTAACCATGGTTACATGCTTATGACTCTTGAGTTTCATAACTCATTTGTTATAAGTGTGGGGGTTATGGTTCCCACATTATAGCAAGACACTCTCTTCTTCCTCCCATTGAAACTAGAGAGCCACCATTGTTGTCTTGCATATCTTTGTGGAAAGCCATACTCCAATTTTGGTTATTGTGATATTATTGTTGTTGTGAAACCAATACTTCAAGAAGGATCAAGGAGACAATCTTGAAGGAAGGACTAAGGAACTTTCTAAGGCACACTTTGGACAATCTTCAACAAGAGGATTAAGGTTTTCCACATATGGATTCAGGTACGCTTCCGCTCATGTTGTTGTTGTTCCAAATTATTCGATATGAAGGCTATTGTGTTTTAGTCGGAATCATTATTCTAAAAATTGATGCATGACTGATCAGATGAAGTCTATGAGCGATAATGACGTTTGGGAGCTTGTTACATTGCCCGAAGGTATTAAACCGATTGGTTGTAAATAGATATTTAAAACCAAAAGGGATTCAGGGGACAATGTTATTAAGTATAAAGCTCGTCTTGTCGCAAAAGGCTACACTCAAAAGGAAGGCTTGATTATAAAGAGATTTTCTCTCTAGTTTCATCGAAAGACTCTTTCAGGACTATATGCAACATAGTTTGTGTTATGACCTAAAGAGAAATTGGTCAGTATCAGTGTCATGGGATTACACTGTACAATTATATCCATGGCTAATGAATGTCAAGGAATTGGAGACTCCGATACGAACATTCAAGACTTGGATAGGGTTAAAAGAGCCATTCACATTCAACACACGGCCAAACTATGTAGAACCGTGTAAGAGGCCTGTCGAGTATTACTTGGATCAGGTTGTTGACCTTCGCAATGGTGAAACCTTGACCAGTTATAGTACCACAATGGGTGATTCTAACAAGCAATGCGATAACCAACGTTATAAGCCAGCTTTAGGAGTTCATAAGGTCAATGTCACCGTGCCAATGCTATCTCCCAAAGTATGGAGAAAGGTAAATTTCAACTTCTCATGTTTCATTTTATGTGCACTTGTTTCTCTTGGTTGACAAACTTTAAGAAAAAAACAAGTTGGAACTCAAGGTCTTTATAAAAGCACTCTCTCTGTTCCCAAAAAAATGATACTTTTTGGATTTCAAGAGTCAAACGAGTTATTTTTTCACTACGATTTTTTTTATATATCTTTTAAATACTTTAAATTATTAATTCTTCTGACTAGTCTTTATGTAGTTTCTAAATATATATATAAATTTTATTTTAAACACTTACAAAATTTTTGTCCGAATTCATAGTCAAAGTTAAGAAGTTTGACTCCCGAAATACTATAAGTATTTTCCTTTTTTGGACAGACGAAGCACTCTATATGTGTGTGTATATATATATTATATGCATTTTGTATCGCCACGAAGACCCATTCAGTATACCAATGTTACCGAATCAGATTCTTCAAAAGAAGAGTCTGCAGGGGCAGCAATTCTAGTTTCCAGATAAGTCAGAATCTTAGCGGAAGCTCTTCCTTTAACATCTATTCCTATGTCAGCTATTACATTGTCAGAGGCTAAGTTCCATCTATCTTCGGGAAGGGAGTAGAAGAAGAAGTCCTCGTGACTCGGCTACATAAATTCTCACATCCGAATAGATTTACATTGTCAATCAAATAGAGAAAGAAAGTTTTTTGTACTTAGGTAAGAAATAGAAAGATTGAAGTTAAATTATTATGAAAATAGAAATGTATTATTCTTTTTAAAATAAATTAAAAAAGAAATAATGTCAGATAAAATGGAACAGAGAAATTAATTTATATAGTTTGATGAAATATTTCTTATTAATTTTACTAACATAAGATTGATGAGTATATATATATATATATACAAACTTTGCACATTCTTTGAAAAAACAGGCACCACGACGGCAATGTTGCGAGGTAATCAATGATATTGGGAGCGTCTTACATATTAAAATTAGAGGTTGCAATCAGTGGGAATCAGTAACGCCGCCCTTTCACGACAACTATGGAGACTTTGCCTATTTTCAAAGAAAGATTCACCCAGTGATGAATAGATCAAGAAATTTAGAATTGGTACGTGAGAGATTAGCAAATTTAGATCCCTAGATGTTAATGAATTATACAGAAATGTTTGCTCCTCGATTCCCTCTGTTTGGACCGATTATTATCGTTTGCAAGCTATGTTACTTGAACTCTCCTAAAATATTGATGGGCGCGCATCGAATCTTCTAAAAGTACTAAGTATATTTTTGAAGGATCCGACACGAGTGCGACAACTATTTTGAAGAGTCGGCGCAACATATTTTGCAAGTAGGTAGGACTTTACATGTTGTAATATCATATATAATATATCCATTTGAACAAAAATAAAGTTATATATATCTAACATGATAGTATGTTGCAGTCTAACAATTTTAAATCACCCCTTCAAAGGAAAATATGGATCATAGATACAACACACTAATTTTGAAGTTTTTATTTAGATTAGAACTTTGAATCCTCAAAATGTATAAGGATTAACGCTTATTTTATATATTTGAAGCATTAATCTTGTTAGAAAATACGCTTAACGCTAGAGGGGGGTGAATGGCGTTATAATAAAAATTAGCATAAACTTGCGGAATTTAAAAATTGCAGGAAAGAAATAAGTGCGATAAGTAAATAAATAAGCACGAACGCACCGATGTATCATTGTTCACCACAACCCGTGGCTAGTCCAGTCCCCGAGAGACTCTCTCGAGATTTCCACTAACACTGTTAAGCTTACGGGTGCTCAACAAACCTTTACAAACTGAGGACACAAGCCTCAACAACCTTTGCTCGAAGATACAACACTCCAAGACTTCAACCAAAGGAAACACAAGTTCCTTCTTACAATACAAGGGACTAACACTTCCCTTCAAGTGTAGAAAACACTTAGCACTCACTTAAACAAGACTCTCTTAATAGAGTAGATATGAGTAAACAGATACGCTCAAGAACGCAACAACTTTCGTCAAGAATTTTGGCTCTCAAAACTTATGTAATGAATAGAAAGTGATGAACAATAGAGTATGCAAGCTATAGCAATAATATGATTAGTTGTTGTATATAGAAGACTGATTTGAAGCTGTATTTATAGTTGCAAAACCATGCATTACCGTTGCCTAATTGCCAATTAAGAATTGCTGATTTTACTCAGTGACAATCGATTGTCAAAATGCCACAATCGATTGTTTGCCAATCGTTCCAAAAATCATTCCCAGATTTTACGCTCAACAATCGATTATCTAAGATCAATAATCGATTATTGGCAACGTTCAAAAAATCATTTCCAGATTTTACTTAAAACAATCGATTGTCAGAAATCTACAATCGATTACTTGGCAACGTTCAAAAAATTATTTCCAGATTTTACTTAAAACAATCGATTGTCAGAATCTACAATCGATTACTTGGCAACGTTCAAAAAATCTTTTTCAGATTTTATTTAAAACAATCGATTATTAGAAATCTATAATCGATTACCTGACGGTTTTTGAAAATATTTTGGCAACGGTCAATTACACAATCGATTATGCTATGAGAACGATCGATTACATATCAATCTTTGAAAAATCAATTAGACACTGCCTTAATGCACTCGATTGTCAAAGGTACACAATCGGTTATTTTATGACTTTGAAAATGTCTGATAGACACTGCCTCAACACAATCGATTGTCATAAGTTCACAATCGATTATTTTGTAGCTTTGAAAAACTTTGATGTACACTGCCTCAACACAATCGATTGTCATGAGGTTCACAATCGATTGTCATGCAGATTTGACAAATCTGATGCACACTGCCTTAACACAATCGATTGTCATAAGTTCACAATCGATTGTCATGCAGCTGACTTAACATAATCGATTATCATATGTACATAATCGATTATCTTAGTCCAGATTTTAGAGGCATGTTTAAAAATCATTTTGACTAAATTAAATATGCATAAAAATGTTTTTACGAGAGAAGCCAAGTCTTGAGTCAAGTTATCGGATCAAGATCACAATAAAAGAATGACTCATGTATAACTTTATATCTTTGCTTGATCTTGGTCTTGTGCTTGAATCTCGTTATATATCAATTGCGCGCTTGTGCTTGGACCTCGTCATATGTCAATTGCGCATAGTTTGTCATTCATCAAAACCTACAAATATGAACACACGTTTAGTATAGTGCCTTGAGAGCATGTTTCAACAATTTCCCCCTTTTGATAATGGCAAACTTTAATCGGGATATGCATATTAGAGATTCATAATGACGATTCAAGACAAGTAAAGATATGCAACAAGTATGCAATTAGTTTAATTAGTTCCCCCTCAACATATGAATTCCCCCTCAATTTATGCCAATGATTATTAGTGCATAGCCCCTTATTCTTCCCCATTTTGCCATTAGCAAAAATGGAAAAAGTAAAAGACATAATAAAGCAAATAATATCAACATAATCGATTATTGTTACTAGATAATCGATTATATACTAAAGAGAAATCGATTATCCTTAGGAGAAATCGATTATCCTTAGGAGAAATCGATTATTCTGCATCAATCTTTATAATTCCCCCTGCCTTTAGGGCGATTCCTGCAAAAGAAAATTAGACGTCTCCGACGCTCAAGTTAGTAATTTGTAAAGAAATAATGACTTAGATCAATGTGGCCAAGTGAGAACGTGATCTCTTAAGAAGTGTGTCCTAAGGTGTTCTTAAGAGTGTTTCGGGTACTTACCTTTTCTCCAACGTCGCCAATTACCTGTTCGAGAGGGTGATCTTTGATTGTCCTCCATTCGTTAGGCATTTTCGTTTCTTTCTCCAATTGTGGCGCTTCCTCCGATAATTGTTCCAAGATTTCATCTTGAATTTCCTTAGAAGTTTCCTCTTGTACTTTGTCTTGAGGACTTATTGAGTTTAAGATACCTGCAGGATCAAAACCAGAATCCTTTCTCGCCAAGCGAGCATTATTCTCGAAAAATACAATATGAGAGTATTCCTCCACAGTTCCGGTTCTATTATTGAATACTCTATATGCTTTGCTACGTGAAGAATAACCAATAAAAATTCCTTCATCGGATTTGGCATCAAATTTTCCCAATTGATCTTTTCCATTGTTATGAATAAAGCATTTGCAATCGAATACTCTAAAATGGGAGATATTTGGTTTCCTTCCCTTATATAGTTCATAGGGGGTTTTCATGAGTATTGGCCTTATGACTACTCTATTTAGAACGTAGCATGCGGTACTCACGTCATCCACCCAAAAATGTTTGGGAATCTTAGCCTCATCGAGCATGGTTCTAGCCATCTCTTCGAGACACCTATTTTTCCTTTTCACAACCCCGTTTTGTTGTGGTGTACGTGGAGCAGAGAAGGTGTGCTCGATACCGAGTTTGTCACAAAAGTCCGCAAAGAGATTGTGATCAAACTCTCCCCCATGATCACTTCTAATTGAAGTGACGGTTGTGTCCTTTTCATTTTGAACACGTTTAAGAAAATATTTAAAATTATAAAAAGCTTCACTTTTATGAGCAAGAAACAGAGTCCATGTAAATCTAGAGTAATCATCAACAATAACAAAAGCATAGCGATTTCTACCAAGACTTTCAATGCGAGATGGTCCAAATAAGTCCATGTGAAGTAATTGCAAAGGTCTAGTAGTTGAAACAATATTTTTCGATTTAAAAGATGCTTTTGTTTGCTTCCCTTTTTGACAAGAATCACAAATAGAGTCTTTTTCAAATTTCAAGTTTGGAAGACCAGTAACTAAATTTTGTGAAACCAATTTGTTTAAAAGATGCATGTTGGTGTGAGCTACTCTACGGTGCCATAACTACGTATCATCTTCTTTGCTCATAAGACAATCTACATATTCAGATGAAGAATTTTCGAGATCAACCATATAGATATTATCCATTTTAAATCCACGAAGAATAATTTTAAAATCGCTACGGCAAAAAACTAAGCATTCATTTGAATCAAATAAAACAAGATTTCCCTTGTCACATAATTGACTTATGCTCAAGAGATTATGTTTTAGACCCTTAACTAGCAATATATGCTTAATGGAAGAGGAGTCATCCTTACCGACCGATCCAATGCCGATAATTTTTCCTTTGTTGTTATCACCAAAAATAATTCTTCCTCCTTCCTTGTGTTCTAGTTGAAGGAACTTGGATTCGTCTCCAGTCATGTGCTTGGAGCATCCACTATCAAGGTACCAAAGTACACTTGACCCCTTCAAACGCACCTACAAAACAGATTAATGAGTTTTAGGTACCCATGCCATTTTGGGTCCTTGGGGGTTAGGCAAATCATAGTGATGTGATTGAGTGTTGTGTCTATGTCGTGTAAAACAAGCAGGAGCAATATGTCCAATTCGTCTATAATAATGACAAACAACATTAGGATTATGCATTCGTCTAGGTTGATAGTAATTGGACGGACGAAATTCATTTACTCTATTCTTGACAATATGACTATTGCGCAATTCATGAAAATCATTTCTCCTACTATTTGTTCTAGGATATACAGCATTTCTAGGATAGTTATTTCTAAGTTCAAAGCCATTTCTAGGTGTTCTACAAGGTTCAAAATTCCTTCTAGTGTTTGGCCTAGAGTATGCATTATTTCAAGAATTATTATTTCTAGGTTGCGATTGTTAAATGCCATTTCTAGGTTTGTTATATCTAGGATGAGCGCTTGTTTTATTAATCCTAGGTTGAGCCTTAGGTTGTTGGGTGTTGGCTTCAACCTTTTCTTTAGGCTCATTCTCAAAGCCTATGCCATGCTTGGTCGACTTCAAATTAACAAGAACTTCATTCAAATTTTTATGAGAAGAATTAAACTTATCTAGGGTGCCCTTAAGTCTTTCTACCTCATTTTTGAGATGCATGCAAGAAGTACAGTTTTTACTAGAGCTCTCGGGTTTGTCGGCGCTTCTCTTGCCGAAAAATTTGTTTTCTTTTTTCAACTTCTCATTTTCCAAAATCAGTTTTTCCAAATCCTTTTCTTTCAAAGAGAGTTGTTTTTCAAAATCTTTTTCTTTTAAAGAAGCATTTTCTTTTATGCTTTTAATAGTTTTGGAAGCTTTAATAAATTCACTATACAACTCATCAAAAGCATTTTGCATTTCCTCAAGAGAATAGAAATTTTTGGAAGAAATTTGACATACGTCTTCTTGATTGTTTTAGTGAGCCATGAGACAAAGATTTGCAGCTTCGTCTTCTTCTTCCTCACTCGACTCGTCACCGGAGTCGCCTCCCCAAGATATGTATGCTCGTTGTTTCCTGAAGGGTTTCTTCTCCTTTTTGGCATTTGGGCAATTTGATTTAATGTGCCCGGTTTCTCCGCACTCATAGCACTTTATTTGATCTCCTTGCTTTTTGCCCTTTCGTTCATACTCTTTTCGCATGAACTTTTTAAATCTCTTAATAACGAGTCCGAACTTGCTGTCTCCGTCCTCATCATTTTGAGGTTGGCTTGTGCTTGCCTTGAGAGCGATCTTTTGTTTCCTTTGATCATCAACAAGAGTGTTAAGTATAGTAGATTCATAAGTTTTAAGATTACTTCTTAATCCGTCGATGGTGACATTTGAAACGCCAATAGATTATTGAATCGCGTCGGCCTTGGATCGCCATGCCGGAGTGAGACTTCGGAGAATTTTTCGGACAAGTTCCTTATCCGTGAAGGTCTTCTTAAGAGCATGTAATCATTGACGATTTTTGAAAATCGTTCGACCATCTCATCGACCTTTTCGCCTTCCTTCATGTGAAACAATTCATATGCATGGGTTAGGAAATCAATTTTAGCTTCCCTTACCTGGTCCGTACCTTCGTACGTAATTTCTATCTTGTCCCACATTTGCTTCGCCGTTGTGCAACATGATATTTTCCTGTAATCATCAGCATTTACAGCACAATATAATAAATTAATGGCTTTAGCGTTGTTTTGCACCTTTCGGATATCATCCGCATCGTATTCATCTTCGGACTTTGGAACATCTTTATTTTCAACCTTTTGGTTGGAATTTGTTCTCCCTTCATTATAACCTTCCAAAGATGAAAACTATTTGATTGAACAAATATTCTCATCCTCTCCTTCCAGTACATATAGTTTGTACCGTTGAATAGTGGTGGTCGGGTGGAGCATTGTCCTTCACCTATTCCTGCAAAAGAATCACGAGTAGAAGCCATGGATTGTTTCTCTCAAACGGTTAAGTCTTCAGAGAGTTGGGCTCTGATACCAATTGTTAGAAAATACGCTTAACGCTAGAGGGGGGATGAATAGCGTTATAATAAAAATTAGCGTAAACTTGCAGAATTTAAAAATTGCAGGAAAGAAATCAGTGCAATAAGTAAATAAATAAGAACGAACGCACCGATGTATCCTGGTTCACCACAACCTGTGGCTAGTCCAGTCCCCGAGAGACTCTCTCGAGATTTCCACTAACACTGTTAAGCTTACGGGTACTCAACAAACATTTACAAACTGAGGACACAAGCCTCAACAACCTTTGCTCGAAGATACAACACTCCAAGACTTCAACCAAAGGAAACACAAATTCCTTCTTACAATACAAGGGACTAACACTTCCCTTCAAGTGTATAAAATACTTAGCACTCACTTAAACAAGACTCTCTTAATAGAGTAGATATGAGTAAACAGATACGCTCAAGAACGCAACAACTTTCGTCAAGAATTTTGGCTCTCAAAACTTATGTAATGAATAGAAAGTGATGAACAATAGAGTATGCAAGCTATAGCAATAATATGATTAGTTGTTGTATATAGAAGACTGATTTGAAGCTGTATTTATAGTTGCAAAACCATGCATTACCGTTGCCTAATTGCCAATTAAGAATTGCTGATTTTACTCAGTGACAATCGATTGTCAAAATGCCACAATCGATTGTTTGCCAATCGTTCCAAAAATCATTCCCAGATTTTACGCTCAACAATCGATTATCTAAGATCAATAATCGATTACTGGCAACGTTCAAAAAATCATTTCCAGATTTTACTTAAAACAATCGATTGTCAGAAATCTACAATCGATTACTTGGCAACGTTCAAAAAATCCTTTCCAGATTTTACTTAATACAATCGATTGTCAAAGATCTAGAATCGATTACTTGGCAACGTTCAAAAAATCTTTTTCAGATTTTATTTAAAACAATCGATTATTAGAAATCTATAATCGATTACCTGACGGTTTTTGAAAATATTTTGGCAACGGTCAATTACACAATCAATTATGCTATGAGAACAATCGATTATATATTAGTCTTTGAAAAATCAATTAGACACTGCCTTAATGCACTCGATTGTCAAAGGTACACAATCGATTATTTTATGACTTTGAAAATGTCTGATAGACACTACCTCAATTGTCATAAGTTCACAATCGATTAGTTTGTAGCTTTGAAAAACTTTGATGTACAATGCCTCAACACAATCGATTGTCATGAGGTTCACAATCGATTGTCATGCAGATTTGACAAATCTGATGCACACTGCCTTAACACAATCGATTGTCATAAGTTCACAATCGATTGTCATGCAGCTGACTTAACATAATCGATTATCATAAGTACATAATCGATTATCTTAGTCCAGATTTTAGAGGCATGTTTAAAAATCATTTTGACTAAATTAAATGTGCATAAAAATGTTTTTACGAGAGAAGCCAAGTCTTGAGTCAAGTTATCGGATCAAGATCACAATTAAAGAACGACTCATGTATAACTTTATATCTTTGCTTGATCTTGGTCTTGTGCTTGAATCTCGTTATATATCAATTGCGCGCTTGTTCTTGGACCTCGTCATATGTCAATTGCGCATAGTTTGTCATTCATCAAAACCTACAAATATGAACACACGTTTAGTATAGTGCCTTGAAAGCATGTTTCAACAAATCTACTATAGTAAAAATTCAACATTTTCAAGATTCACACTGATGGATTTAGAATAGATCTTAAACAGAAAATCTTTTTTAATATTTTCTATCATTGCTAATTTTTTGAGTCGCAAATTGCCCTTCTGATTTGTATCTTTAGAGTAATTCACATATGATTCGATTGTTTTTATATGACAAAACAACTTTAAAACTTCAGTATTATGGAACATTGCACCAAAACAAGCAGCATGGATAGAGCAGAAGATACTGAAGGCTAAGCAATACTTTTAAGAAGCTGGCTATCAAGAGAGGAATATAGAGGAAATAAATAAATTCTTTATCAAAAACATATATGGTTTAAATTGAGGGAGGAGTTTGAAAGAATTCCATGAAGGAAATTAGTGCGTAGCAGTATTGGGATTCCAAAAAGAAATTTCATAGCCTATGTAGCTGCACATAGAAGATTAATGACAGAAGACAGGCTGTGGAGTATGGGATATGTGGAGGAAGTAACATGCTCTCCATCCAATAGTGAGGAGGAGACAGTGGATCACCTGTTTTTCAAATGTAGTTATGCATCAAGAATATGTGCATTTATCAATGTTAATGTGGCGAGGGCAACCAATGATATGGGAGGATGAGCTTCATTGGGCAGAAAGATACTACAGGGGCAGGAGCACAAAGGCTTAGCTATACAAACTGGTACTTACTGGGACATTGTACTACATATGGCAAGAGAGGAATAGCAGGATTTTCAATAGAGTTCAAAGACCAGAAGACATCTAGATCAATCACATAGAATGTACATGGAAGAGGAGCAAGTAACCGCAGGATACAAAAGAGACTGCATGAACTCAATTACTATCCTAGTATGTAAAGTCCACTCCATAGGTAGTAGTTAGATAAGAAGTTCTTGTATGTATCTGATGAAGGGATGTGGAGCAAAATCTAGGATGTATGTCCAGATTAGGCTCGATGATAGTATGTACATATTTATTTGTGAAAAGACATTTAATTACCAATAAGTAAATAAATAAAATTCAGTATTATTATAGCCACTGTTTTAAAAAGCATAGTCGTAAGGCGAAGCATTTTACATATGCCTCAGCAAAGCATAACTCCGAGACACGGTGCGTTAGCCGCATGGGTATTAATTTTAATATAAAATAATATAATTACGGTAAATATTTTTAATTAGGTAAAATAACATATAAATTTAAGTAACTATAAGAAATATATATATATATACACACACACACACACACACACACACACACACACACACACACACGTGCTTCATTCCATAGAAAACTAGTCAAAACAATCTATTATACGTTACTTATAAGCACAAGTAACATGTGTTTAAAATAATAAAGTTTCTATATAGAGGAACAAAAAAGAAGTCTAACCTGCAATTTAAACTTTGAACTTGCTGCTATGGACAAGAATAAAGCTTTTTTTTTGTATGTGTAAAATAAAAAAATGGTTGTTCATTACTTTCGAGAGATAGTAGTAGACTAGCAGACAAAAAAAAGAAATTAAAAAAGACCATAAACTAGAGCTTTTAACAATATAAAAAAAGATCTTGACTTTTAAATATATTATTTTAGTTCCTTTTTATAACTTTTTAGTAATTACAAGCTGATTTTTGAGAAAATGAATGTTATATTAAGGACTTATTCAACAAATTTTATTTTTATTTGGAAAAGTCTCTTGGGCTTCTGCCTTGATAAAAAAACGCACCTCAACGTCGTTGCATATACACCGAATTTATGGGCGTATGCCTCTTTAAACTGATGTTTGGCAAAAATGCTATACTTTTAGTATATTACTCGCCATATTTTGTAGGTTTAGTGGTTAGCTGTGCGACACGTGAGTTAAATTATGTTGTTTTATAAGTAGGATAATTGGAAGAAAGAAAAGAATGAAAGTTGCACAAAACAAGATGAAAATGCAAGAAAAAAGAACAAAAACACCAAGTACCCAAGCCTAGCTACTGGCCAAGCATATCAAGCTTTGTAGCCAACTGTACCATGCTGCAGGCCAAGCGTAGCTAGCTTTGTATCTAGCTTTAGCGTGCTATGGTCCACACATGGCCAGCTCGATAGCTAGGCTGACTGCACTATAAGCCTGGACTCGCGAGGTTTATAGTATGGTGATCAAAAGTGCATGAATTATAAGACCCCGACTCAGATTTGGACTCAAGGTCTTCAGCCCTATCCTATAAATATTCCCTAAACATTTCTAAGAAGGAAAGGTATTTTTTTAGTTGGGTTCAACCTAAAGAGGCAAGAACAGTCCAGGAGCAAGGCGCAGAATTTTTCTGTGAGTTTTTCACTTCCTTTTTCCTATTTACATTATTGGTTATGAATTTTGGTATTATCATTTTGCATACTATTATGACCAGCTAATTTTTTATCTATAATTTTGATGAAACCTTTTGTAGGATTAATTCTTATTACGTTTTTAAATAATTGAAGCCATTGGATATCTCTACTTGTTGAACTACGTATTTATTATTGTTGATTCAATTACCATCAATTAAATATGCCTATTTAGTATGTATTTCTTGGAAAAAGGGTACGTATTTATGTAATTGTTGAACAACATCACTCCTAACATATGTGAGGAATCAATACTGAAGGTTTAAAGGTGGGATTAGGATTAACGAAGTCTTGGTGAGATCATAGTGTGCAGTAAACTAGTGTCAGCCAGCGTAGTTCAGAAAAAAATATCTAGTAAATTGTGGTAGTTACTCGGAAGAGAATTACGACACACAAAGTTCTCACGATCAGTATAAAATACTTATGCAAATTTATAAGAAACATAGGGTAGAGGATTCTGACAATAAGGGAAAATCATAACCCTAGACTTTTTCAAATCTTGTCCACAACATTTGTTTCAGTATTTATAAATTACTGCATTTTAACTAATTTTCTCTTAATTAGTAAACATTCAAAACGTTATTTAATATTTCTAAAGGTTGATGACTTGAATTCGTGCAAAACTAATAGTTGCTATTAGTAGGTTACTTTCCTGTGGGATTCAACTCTAGACTTATAAATATAACGACCTGACCGGTCGGTCTAAATAAGTACAACCTCATTTCCCCATTCACTAATAAATTCATGCTTCACGATTCTTATGTAACTTCTCTGGGAAATTGGATTGGGTTTAGAATGGATTTTTGATAATTCCAATAGCTCTGTATGGTGATTTATGACTTAGGAGTGTGCCCGAAAAATTATTTGGAAGTTTGTAGTTTAATTAGGCTTGAAATGGTTAAAACGAGAAGTCAAAGTTTAGAAGTTTGACCGAGGGGTTAACTTTTTGATATCGAGATTAAAATCTGACTCAAGAAGTTGGAATAGCTCCATTAGGTCATTTATGAATTTTGTGCAAAAATTTGGGGTCAATCGGACTTGATTTGATAGGTTCCGACATTGTTTTTGGAATTTGAATGTTTCTAATTCCTAGGCTTGAACCCGAGACAGATTTGGTGTTTTGGTTTTGTTTTGAGTAATTCGAAGGCTCGACAATGTCAAACTTCCTTTATACCTACACCCCGGAATGGTGTAAAGGAGTTTTTTTCTGTTAATGGACAATCGAAACGGGATTTATTATTAAAATTGAGAGTTGCCACTCGGGAGTTTTATGGTGTCCCAAGTCACCAGTTGAATCCCCAATCGAGGAAAAGATATACTCTGTTTAACAGTCCGCGCAGAAATCCGAGTAAGAAATTTTGTTACCCGGAAGAAGGTGTTAGGCATTTCCGAGTTTCGTGGTTCTAGTACGGCCGCTCAACTGATATATCTGGATTAATATATGATTTTATACAATATTGAACTTGTGTGCAAATTTTAGCTTTTAACCGCTTTTATTCAATTTTAAAGAATGTTGAACATCGTTTAAAACATGTCTTTGGATCGCGTAACATGAAATGCACCCGCAATCTGGAACACATTTTATTCGATATTTTAGGATTTGGATTTTGGTCACATGAATTGCACACCCGAAATTAGGAAGGTGATATTATTAAAGTACGCGCCTAAAGCAAATACATATATTTAGTTTTGCGAGGGCCATGAAAATTAGCTAAGTGGCGCGCCTCAAGTTATTCCACCGTGAAAAGATCAAAATAACCATATTTACCAATTTTGTCTAGAATCATAAACACGAAGTTAACCAATTAAACGGTAATCCAAAAACCAGTTAAGATCGGATTATAGGCATACTATATAGAAAAATTTTCAGAAAGCACTATCTTTTAGTAGTAATTAGCTATCTATAGATTTCATATATTATATATATATATATATCTATATATATATATATATATATATATATATATATATATATATATATATATATATTACGGGTTACGGCTAGGAGGTAACCAAGATTAAATGTTTTACTATAAACCTTAAAAGATATCTATAGAATATAATTTTTTTAAATGATATATTTAATTAAAATAAATAAGGTGTTAACCTTTGCTATATGTGTGTAAAAAATCCTACTATATACGAATGCTCATACTAATATGTTATTAAGAATTATATGTAAAGTTCAAAATTTATAAACACGAAAAACTTTGATAGTTATCCTTACTGATAAAACAGTAAATGCAAAGAATAGGAAGAAAATGTCTATTTAATTAGTAACAACGTAAACATAATATCCATTAAATAAATAGTGGTAGTAAACTAAAGAAGGGAATTTACTATGTAGTGAGAACAGGATGTTGATCCATATCATTGAGCACATCGACGTGAATAATATCATTGGTGAAAGCATTTAAAAGAGGTCTAGGAAACATACCATTGAAAATTATCACCTTAATGAGGAAATTTTCCCTTTAACAATAATCAGAAATTTCCAACGTGAAATCTCATTGAAGAACAGAACCAGCGACCCATGACCGAAAAACTCGATTTGGCAGCCTCACAAACCAGACTCTAAGTGACTCGAATGGAAAAGCGACAGCACTGGGATCTAGCTGTTGGAATTATTCATAATGCAAAATCAAAAAGAAAAATTTAAAATTCCGTTGTCCATATTGGAGCCAAATATCTTCATACATGGAAAACAAGAAACACTTGTTCATATTGTAGCCAAATGTCTTCATGCAAGGAAGACAAGAAACACTTGTCCATATTGAAGCCAAGTGTCTTCATACATGGAATACAAGTTACACTTGTCAATATTAGAGCCACGTGTCAAAAGTCTCTCGACACTTCTCGTACATGCAACTTCCTTAAATTCCTATAAATAGGCTATGAATTAGCCATCATAATCACTCAATCATTAACCAAGAATCCATCTTGATAATATTTAATATTCTTCCTACAACATTCTTTAATTTCTGTAATAATTGCAGAAAATACCTTCATCTTCTCTTCTTTCTGGGCAACTGTTTGTGCAAGTTCTGAACTTCCAGCCACGAGTGCACGTGTTTGGAGGTGCTGTGGAACCTTGGGGAGCGAGCTACCTTAACGATTTGTACCTAGTCGGGCCGAAATCGCTTTCAAAGCAGAAGCTTGCCACGACACGGTATTTTGATAAATTGTTCTTCTTTCCTTCTTGTTTCTTAGTCAATATTATGTACTTATTTTTCTTACAATTTGAAAGCGATTTGCGCATAATATTGCTAATGGCTACCACTTTGAACAAAACACTTCCTGATCTCTCAAAGCTTGAGCCGCTAGATGGAAATAATTATAAGTGTTGGTCCCAGAAACTTTTAATTTTCTTTGAACAATCAGAAGTTGATTATGTTTTGATTAACGATCCTTCTGCTGATATTGTTGCTAATAGTTCTAATGTTGCTAATACTACTGTTGCTGATGAAGCTGATAAGAAAAAATTTGAAAAGGATAATAAAACAGTAAGAGGGCATCTGCTTAACCACATGACTAACCCACTCTTTGATTTTTTTATAAATTATAAATCTGCTAAAGTCATATGGGACAGTTTGGAGAAGAAATATGGTGCTGATGATGCAGGAAAAGAAGTATGTCGTTGGAAAATGGATCAAGTTTCAAATGGTTGATGATAAGCCAATCATGGAACATGTTCACGAGTGTGAGAACTTAACTGTTGATGTTTTAAACGAAGGCATGGAGATGTGTAAGATTCTTCAGGCTAATGTTTTGCTTGAAAAGTTTCCACCATCCTGGAGTGATTATAGGAATCAACTAAAACACAAGAAGAAAAACTTAACTCTTCAAGAACTTCAGTCACATGAGGACTAAGGAAGCAAACCGTCTCAAAGATGAGGAGTCTGAACAGCTTAAGGATAAGATGAAATCTCTCTCTCTTAATGCTTCTAAAGCTAACCTTGTGGAATATTCTGGTACTTTTGTGAAAAGCCAAGTTTAAAGGAAAACAGAAGAAAGGACATGTGAAGAAGCAGAATTACTTCAATAAGCCGGAGGGCCATATTCAAAAGTCAAATGGACCTTGTTATGTCTGCGGACAAAATTGGGCACAAGGCTTTTCAGTGCAACCAGAGACAATGACAAAGCTCAGTGAATGGAGAAAAAGCTCCAGCCCAAGCCAACCTTACCGAGTGTGGTGATATCATTTTTGTTGTAGTTGTTGAGGCAAACATGGTGGCTAACAAGACTGACTATACCGGAGACAGGCGTTTCAAGGCATTTTTGTGCCAACAAAGAGTTGTTTCACGACTTTGAGGAATCTACTGATTGCGAGTGTCTCTACAAGGGTAACTCCACTACAGCTGAAGTTATGGGTAAATGAAAAATTCTCCTTAAATTAACTTTTGAAAAACCTTAGCCTTGAACAATGTTCTGTATGTACCCTCCCTTCGTAGAAACTTAGTTTCCGGTGCGCTTCTTAACAAATCAGGTCTTAAACTTATTTTTGAATCTGATAAAGTTATTATTTCTCGTGGGGGAGACTTTGTTGGGAAAGGTTACCTTAATGGGGGTTTATTTATACTAAACATCGCCCAAGAGATTACTAATAATGCTAGTACTTTTAATCCTGCTTATATTGCTGAGTCTATTGATTTGTGACATGGTAGACTAGGGCATGTTAATATTTCTTCTATTAAAAGACATAGAAAAATAGAATTAATTCCTGCAGCTAATATTGATAATTTTTCTAAGTGTCCTGTTTGTGTAGAAGCAAAACATACCAAAGGGCCTTTTAAGAATATAACCAGTAGGAAAACAGAATTGCTTGAACAAGTACATTCAGACTTAGCAGATTTCAAAAACACTATTAGTAAAGGTGGAAAGAAATACTACATCACCTCTGTAGATGACTTTTCTAGATACACCAAGGTATATCTTGTTAAGTGAAAAGATGAAGCTAAAAGCATGCTTTTAAATACAAGGCAGAAGTAGAGAATCAATTAGACAGATATCAAGAGACTTAGGTCTGACAGGGGTGGTGAATACAGTACTAATACTCTAGAATCCTTTTGTGATAAAAATGTTATTATACATGAAGTTAGTGCTCCCTACACTCCCCAACAAAATGGTGTAACCGAACAGAAAAATCGAACTCTTAAGTATATGATGAATTCTATGCTTTTAAGTTCGGGTTTATCTGATGATATGTGGAGGGAAGCTGTTTTATCTGCATGTTATGTTCTTAATAAAGTCTCTCATAAGAAGTTAGATAAAACCCCGTAAGAATAATGGAAAGGGTTTCCCCCTAACTTAATATTTTTGAAAGTGTGGGGGTGTTTGGCTAAGGTTGGTCTACCTGATTTTAAACAAGTAACTCTTGGACCCAAGACTTTTAATGTTATTTTCATTGGTTATGTTCAAAATAGTGATGCATAGAGATTTATGTCTTTGAATGATAGTTCTATTGTGAATCAAGAGATGATGATTTTTTGAGCATATTTTTCCATTGAAAAATAATGTGCCTAGTGATGTGACTAATAATGCTTCTACATCTATGCATGTTAATACTCATATTGTGCCTTCTTCTAGTGTTACTTCTAATGAGCATGAAAACAACCTTAGAAGATGTAAGAGGCGTAGAATTGAAGCTAGCTTTGGTCAAGACTTTATTACCACTTTCTTGACTGAAAACATTGATCTTGATATTTTGAGTGATGAATTAGTGTCAATCTATTTAATAGAAGAAGACCCTAAGACATACAATGAAGCAATGAGGTCATAGATGATAGTTTTTGGAAGGATTCCATTAAAAGTGAATTAGACTCTATAGTTTCTAATCATACTTGGGACTTAACTGATTTGCCAAAAGGTTGTAAACCCATAAGTGAAAAGTGGATATTTAAGAAGAAATTGAGACCTGACGGTACAATTTAGAATATAAGGAAAGACTTGTTATTAGGGGTTTTAATCAAAAGAAAGACATTGATTACTTTGACACTTATTCTCATGTGACTAAGATAGAGACGATTAGAACTCGTGTTGTTGTAGCCGCTATTTATAATTTGGTAATACATCAAATGGATGTTAAAACATCTTTCCTAAATGGTGATTTAGAGGAAGAGATTTACATGTCTCAACCTAAGGGATTTACGATCGAAGGACAGGAGAATAATGTATGCAAATTGATAAAGTCTCTGTATGGTTTAAAGCAGGCACCTAAACAATAGTATGAAAAATTTAATAGCACATTAGTGGACAATGATTTTTTTGTTAATGCACCGACACTTGTGCTTATTCCAAGATGATGGGATCGGATTGTGTTATTATATATTTGTATGTGGATGACATGTCAATCTTTGGCCCTAATGTGAATGTTGTTAATGAGACTAAGAATTTTTTGTCTTCTAAATTTGAAATGAAAGATCTTGGAGAAGCAGATGTGATTTTAGGAGCTAAAATCAAAAGAACTTCTAATGATTTTTCATTGTCTTAGTCTCATTATAATGAGAAAATGTTGAAAATGTTTAATTGTTTTGGTGTAGCACCTGCGAGAACTCTTTATGATCCTAGCATACACTTGAAAAGGAAAAAGGAATCTAGTATTTCTCAAACAGAGTATGCTAAGATAATTGGTTGTGTAATGTTTCTCATGAATTATACACGACCTGATATTGCTTATGTTGTTAGTAGATTGAGTAGATATACTCACAACCCTAGTAGTGAACACTGGAATGCTCTTCATCGTTTACTAAGATAGTTGAGAGGTACTATGAATTGGTGTTTGCATTTTAGTAAATTTCCTGCTGTCTTAGAAGGATTTTATGATGCAAATTGGGTTACTGACAATGGAAGTTAGTTCCACTAGTGGCTATGTGTTCACTTTGGGTGCAGGTGCTATTTCATGGAAGTCTTCAAAACAGACTTGTATAGCACGATCTACTATGGAGTCTGAATTCATTGCTCTTGAGTTGGCAGGAAAAGAAGACGAGTGGTTAAGAAATTTGTTGGCAGACGTGCCTTTGTGGGGAAGACACGCTTTGCTAGTTTCTCTACATTGTGACTCACAGGCAGCAATTGGAATTTCCAAAAATAGTGTGTAGAATGGAAAAAGAAAACATATCCGCATAGGTATGGTGCGGTAAAACAGTTGTTGAAACATGGTGCTTTTTTCTTTGAATATGTAAGATCCGAAAGAAATATGGCTGATCCGATAACCAAGGGTTTGGCAAGGAGAGTTATCCTTGAAACGTCAAGGGGGATGGGGCTAAAGCCTATGGGTTGAGGAAGTATGGTGGATACCCGTTTGTGGTCAACAGAAGCAATATGAGACCTCAATGTGCACTACATTTCCTATCCCTATGGCGTCTGGTAGTGCTTTATAAGGTTGAGCTTATTTTGCTCTTAATGATTCCATAAACTTATGGTAGACTATGTGTAGATAGACTTGATGGAATCACCTACGTGAGTAAAAAAGTGGGGTCACCTTTTATGAACGACTTGGGATGTCTTTCTAGAGCACTCATGAGACCCAAGGTATGTGCATGACCATAAAAACACTTTGTTAGTATCGCAGAATTTGCATAAAATTAAGGATATATTATGTGTTGTGGGTGTCTCGGCTAATATCCATTCAGTTCAAGAGTGCTTCACTTTGTGGATGTTAGTTGTTGCCTCATTTCACTACGTGTCAATTCAAATCGATAGATATTGATACTTATGTACATGTTCCCTCTGTTGCCCAGAATTGTTCTATTTTTATGTTTGTATTAGTGGGGGATTTTTGAAATTATTCATAATGCAAAATAAAAAATTTCCTTTCGAAATTCCATTGTCCATATTGGAGCCAAATGTCTTCATGCATGGAAGACAAGAAACACTTGTCCATATTAGAGCCAAATGTCTTCATCCATGGAAGTCAATAAACACTTGTCCATATTGAAGCCAAGTGTCTTCATTCATGGAAGACAAGTTACACTTGTCAATATTAGAGCCAAGTGTCAAAAGTCTCTTGTCACTTGTCGTACATGCAACTTCCTTAAATTACTATAAATAGGCTATGAATTAGCCATCATAATAACTCAATCATTAACCAAGAATTCATCTTGCTAATCATTAATATCCTTCCTACGACATTCTTTAATTTCTGTAATAATTGCAGAAAATACCTTCATCTTCTCTTTTTTTTTTGGCAACTGTTTGTGCAAGTTCTAAACTTCCAGCCACGAGTGCACGTGTTTTGAGGTTCTTTGGAACTTGGGGAGCGACCGATCTTAACAATTTGCACCTAGTCGGGCCGAAATCGCTTTCAAGGCAGTGGCTTGCCACGACACAGTATTTTGATAAATTGTTTCTTCTTTCATTTTTGTTTCTTAGTCAATATTATCTACTCATTTTTCTTACACTCGCTGGCGACGGAATAGCGACAGACGAACTGGAGAGGAGGCTGCGTTCTGGTTGTTGTTGCTCAACTAGAGCTCGTTAAACTGGCGAGCTGGTGGAGACAAAGGACATGGAGGTGTTTTGGTTGCTGTTGCGGCTGGGAATGGGGTTGTTTCTATTATATAATGGTTGAAGGCTGCTTCAGCTTGGGTGAAGATGGAAGCAACACGGAGAGGTTCCTCTATTATTATAATGCGGCTGAGGAAGATGACTAACGGGGGTCGTTTCCTCGTTGAAAAGCTGCGCAACTTTCTTCATCTTTTCCCCAGCGTTTTCCTTTTTTGTGTCCTAGACTTGTCCCTCTATATTAGGTTGAGGTGAAATATAAGGAGGGTAGGGTTAGGGTGTTGGGTATTGGGTAGGATCGACTCAGTTTGGACTAGGTTGGGAGGGAAAATTTTGGGCTTTCAAAATTAAAATTGGATTGGATCCATGTCTTATTGGATCTTATTTTGGGTTAAGAAAACTACAATGTAAAAATATAAAACTTACTCTTACTTAATTAGAACACACTACTAACATAAAACTAGATATTAAAAATTAAACTATTTTTTTGTATTTTCATTATTATAAAAAGATAAAAATAAGGCACTTTTTTAAAATTTTTTTTAATCTTATGAAAGATATGTAAGCTAAAATATTTTTTTTAGTTTTCAATTTTTATGACGAAAATAAAGTAAAAAGTGTCAAAATTAGCTGAAATAAAGATATTAGGCCTAAATTAAATATTTACGAACTAAAATATTAAAACTCTTTGGGAGGATTAAAAATCACATGTCTACATACCAAATTTTGATGATATTATGGGATGTGTTGGTACATTTAGTTGAGGTACCGGGGGCCTCGAGTAAGTTTCAGTGTGAATATTGAGCCAGTCCGGGCATTTCGGTAATCTGAGATTGTCTTTGGAACTTTTGGGAGTACGGACCGCACCAAATATTTATGGTTTGTGGACCTCACTGCGCACCTCAAAAAATCGTGTGCGACCGCATATCTAAATGTTCTGCAGGATCTGTGACAACCCGGCAAGTCGTCTCTGGAGTTACCGCTCTGTTTCCCCCATTTCTGCTTCTTTATGCTTCGTTATTTGTATCTTATGTGTTCGAGTTGATTGATTTACGTTTGGAGTGGAATTAACAAGAAATGAGACACTTAGTCTCTTTTAAGAAGGTTTAAAGTAGAAGAGTCAAACGGATGTTGACTTATTGGTTAAAGGCCTTGGGTGTGAGTTCTAATGGATATGTTAGATTCGGGAGGTGATTTGTGATTTAGGAGTGTGATGAGAAGTGGTTTTGGAGGCCGGATGTGAATTGGCGAAGTTAGTATTTTTGGTGATTCTTAGTTGATGCCTAAGATTTTTATCCGAGGGTCAGAATGAAATTTCAAGAGTTTTTGTAGCTTCGTTGTGCCATTTGGGATGAGTGTGCAAATTTTCAGGTCATTTGGACGTGGTTTGATTGGGTTTTTTTATCAAAAGCGTGTTTCGGACGTTTTTAGAAAACTTGGGCTTCAATTCGATGTAAATTGGTGGATTTGGTGTTGTTTGAGGTGTTTTATTGTTTGGAAAAAGTTTGAATAATGTAATAGGATGTGTTTGTGTTTTTGGTTGAGGTTCCCGGGGGCCTCGGGTGAGTTTCGGATGGTCAATCGGACCAATTTTGGCATTTTAGAGTTGCAGATTCTGTTGTTCAGCTGTTGCAGAAGAAATGGCCTGCGCGATCGCGTGATGTCCTCCGCAATCGTGTAGAGCGATTTCTTGTTGGCCTGAGTTTGCTCTTCACATTCACAGCTAAGATCTCGTGTTCGTATATTTTGATAGTGGAAGCTTCGCTTTCACATGAGAATTTTCGCGTATAAGGACTTGGGGGTCCAGTGAAGTTTCTCTTCGCATTCGCGTAGGTTGGTCCGCGTTCGCATAGTGTAAATTCGGAACTTTGGAATTCAGTGCTTTACAATCGCGTGGTCTAGGTTGCGATCACGATGAAGGAATTACAGAACTGGGCAGTGAGTTTATAAACATTTTATCCGTGAATCTTAGCCATTTTTCCACCATAGCTTAGTATTTTGAGAGCTCATTAAGTGAAATTGAAGAGAGATTCAAGGAGAATTGATTGGTGGTATGTTTTAAGAACCAAAAACGTGATTCTATTGTGAAATTAACCTAGAAATTCATGGAAATTAATCTAAAAATGGAAGACCTACGGCTTATGGTGTTTGAGATTTTAAATTTGGATTTGAAGGGACATTTGAGGTTGGATTTGAGTACTTTTGATATGTATGAACTCGTGGAAGGATAAGGAACTTGTTGATGTAAAATTTCTAAGTTTCGAGAAATTGACCCGGGGCTCGGATTTTTGCTAATTTCGGAATTTTTGATATTTTCGCTTGGGTTCCCTTAGCCTATTGTGACGTATTCGTTCTGGTTTTGGTTAGATTCAACGCGCGAGGAGGCCGATTTGAGAGGCGAAGGCATAGCGAGCTAGAGCATTAGCCGGTTCAAGGTGAGTAATGAATGTAAATGATGTCCTAATGGTTTGAAAACCGAGATTCGCACAACGTAGTGGTATATTCAGGTGAGACACGCGCTTGATGATGAGCAAGGGGTCGTTTACTATTGGGGATTCTGACTTGGTCTGTTTCGATTGATGCTTTTATCGCGTTTTTGATTTAAGCTTATTATTTATCATCATTAATCGGACTAATTACCATATTTGGGCTTCATGCCAACTATTTGAACCTTCTGGGGAGTTCTATCACTATTTTTTCACTGTTTTGACTTACTACTTGAACTTAGTCGTACTGCTTTCCACTATTTTATAACTCAGCCGCTTTTACTCGATTTTGAAACTAAAATTGATATATTAAATGAAGTTTTGGGCTGAGAACTACTTTTTTACTAAATGCCCATCGTCACACCTCCTTTTTCACTACACCCGCAAGGGCATAAAGGAGTTTTTCTAATTAGAGGACAATCATAAATGGATTTATTACTAAGATTCAGAGCCGCCACTTGGGAGATTAATGGTGTCCCAAGTCACCAGTTGAATCTCGAGCAGAGGAAAAAATGACTTTGTTAACAGTCCTTGAACTAGAAATATGAGTAAGAATTCTGTTAACCCGGCAGAAGGTGTTAGGCATTCCCGGATTTCGTGGTTCTAGCACGGTCACTCAACTGTTATATTTGGAATATGTATCTGATTTCAAAACATGTTTTAGTTTATATGCTTTTTAACCTTAAACCGCTATTACTATTATTGTAAATGAGAATTTAACGTTTCTAAAACGCGTCTCGAACCACGCCACATTAACACTCGTGGTTCTTGACACATTTCGACTTCGTTGAGATTTAGATTTGGGTCACATAAATGCGCACCCGAATTACCACATTTAAAATCTGTGTCTTTCACATGATTTAGAATTTCAGTAATTGTGGGCTTTGGAACTAGCCCAGGTAACTAGTAAACACGGCTGTCTTGATCCTGAACCTGCCAGTTTTGGGCTTTGAATATTGTCCCTGGGCCCAAGCCTTCAATTAGGCTATTTGAAACCTCAAACTAACTAAACAAAAGGAGAATGGGCCCGGGTACTTTCAGCATTGGCCTAGTTCAATCCATATTCACAGTGAAACTAACTTAGGGAAAATTGATGAATTATTTCTAGCAGAACGTGAGATCAACTAAACATGAATTATCTGAAGTATTCAAGGCAAAATGATGATGACTGTTTAAACTACCAACAAACTACTTATATCAATCCTAATTAGATTCCAAAACCATTACGCATAAACATTTTTTTTCCTTAATTGTGAATGCATGGCAATATGAGCATCTATCTCAAATTAACTAAGAAACTATCCTTATCAGACACAAATGATTGAGACTTTAAGACTAAACTAATGGACTTAACACATACATATTAATTTCAGCACAATTTTATTAATACAAGTGAAGTTCATGAATTTCAAAACCATTTTCCTGTTTTTGTAATTATCGCAATGAATTAATCTACACTACATTTCACTAGCAACCAAGCTAAATCAAATTGATATTACTGACTACTGAATTCATATGTCCAAGGGAGAACATGGAAGTAATTCAGCAGTCCACCAGTTAAACACACTCTAGAAACAACCCAGTTACAATATATAGTCTCATGAATACAGCTAAAATTCTGGTTCAAATGTATCAATTACACAAAGTTTCCAAACTAAGCAATAAATGCAAATATAAAGGTGTAAGCATGCGTTCCTTTATCATTTACACTTCGAACTTGCTTCCTACATGTAAAGGTACTCTTCAGCATCATGTAACCATGAGAAAATACCTGGAAATAGAGCAGAAATGGAAGAGAAGAGGCCAGCTAAGGCAGTGATTGAGCAGCAGTAGTAAAAAACAATTTCCAGTAGTATTGAATAAGGAACACCTCGGGAATAGGTTCATAAATCCAGAAATATTTCAGCAATCTAATAGAAGCTAGCAAATCAATGCAAAACCATCTTGAACAAACCCACGGTATCTCGAAATTGGACTCAATATACTCTTGAAACCTCAGTAGAGCAGAACTCAACCAGAAACCCACTTTATTAGACTCAGATATACTCGAACTGAACCTCTGAACTTCATCAATCAAAGATGAACTAAAGGATGTGAATCAATAACTAGAAAATCAAAATTAACCTAAAAGTTTCCAATGGAACAGTGTTTTTTTGCTTTTGTATTTGAAGATTTTTTGTTGTTTTTGGTTTTGTGAATGTGGAATTTCAAATTTAGATATGAAAACTAGAGAGATCTTTTGGGGAGAATTTTTTGGAGGTCAAAAAACTTGTGATTCAAGGCATTAGTGATGCCTTTTTATAGGCACAAAATGGAGTTCTATCAGACTTTTTAAACTTTACATGTTATCCGTTCTTTTAAAAAAAATTTAGTTGTTTAATACCTTACTTCCTGACTTGTTACCCAAGTTACACCCCTAAGTTAAAACAATTCTGATTAGAAAACTCATCTAGAATGTTCTAGAGCTTCCAATTTAGTTATTTAAAAAATCTAATACTTTTGAACTACCTCAATTTGCCTTAGCTTATTATGAAATTATCAAATGACCATTTACTGACCCAACCCCCATAGTTAACTAAAATCCTCATTATTCAAATATAACCAATCTCTAATTAGAACTTCTTAACTAATTAGAACAACTAATTGACAGAACACTAAATTATTATTGATCATCATAAACTAGCTAAAGTGAACTAATTAAACAGCTAATGACAACCATAAAGAAATACTGAGAACATATTAGATTTAAACAAAACCCAAACGAGATTGATTAAAGACTTATTGAACAAGAACTATTCGGATAATCAAAAACTAAAATCAAAACTTAGAGCAAACCAAAACAAACAATCTGAAACCACACATAATCCGAACACAAAACTCAGAACTGAGATTTGCAGAAATAAAAAAATGAAAATTTGCCTAGAGATTAACAAATATGAGGACCAAATCAATTCGAATAAGGAATGATCAATCAGAACTAGACCTAAAGCACTTGAATGAAACTATGCTTAAACGAATGACGAAATTGAGAACCAAGCTTATGTTATCAACTAAACATGAAGCACCATCACGTAATTAATTCACACTAGCACGAAAGAAGAAGAAAAGAAACAGAAACAAAATTTGAGCCGAGGAACTCACTATTAGAACTCAACTTCTATTGCTTCTCAATTCAAATTTCAAGTGACTGTGGTGATGTTTGAACACCATCAATGGTAGAAACGTCATGAGGGAGACGAGAGGGTCATATGTCATGGATTTGACAAGATTTTGGGAGATTTGGGTTTTGAACGGAATTTAAAAACTAATATTCGAGCTTTTCCGGTGAGATTTGAGGGATGGGGTTTTGGGGGATTTGATAGAGGAGATCATGGCGGTTCTGTGGTGTTATTTTTGGCTGGTTTGGAAAGAGTGGTATTCTTGCTGGAAAATTTCGATCCAAGATTCGAATGTTTTGGATAAGATTCGAGGTAAACTATTCATGGACTAGGAAAGAGGGGAAGGAGAGGAGCAAGGGGTATTATATTGGCGTGGTTTGGAGACGGGCCGCCGCCGTGGGCGATTCCCGCTGGCGGTTCATGTTGGCGATAGATAGGGTCTAAAAATGGGCGTATGGAGACGAAGGCCTAAGGGGGTGGTGTTACCGTTCGGACACTTATATTAATGGGGGTGGGCTTCTAGACTGTTTGATTAATCAACATCGATGGCTTGGATTGAAACTCGATAAAACAACGTCGTTTTATTAACTAACGGGGCTGACCGGATGGGAAAATGAATTGGGGCTGGTCTGGGAGTGGATTACATGAATTGGGCTAGGGGGAATACTTAATTACAAAGAGCCCAATGGTTGGTCTGGTATTAAGAGCCCTTTTCAATTCTTCTCTTTTATTTCGGTTTTTTTTTGTTTGTTTGGTTTTTATTTCTTTTATTTATTTATGTTTTTATTTTGCATTTTTTACTTTATTATTTTATTAAAATGAAAAATTAAAACAAAAACCTAATTGATTTCCAAAATTAAGCTAATTAATTCCTAAAATTAATTAAGTCCTATTTAAAAGTAAAATTATGGTTTATTTAACAATTAACAATTAAAATACAAAAATATACTATTTTTATTTTTATTTTTTCTTTATAATCTGATTTTAAAAAATAATTAAACTGCTAATTAATCCTAAAATATGAAATTAAAACCTAAAATGCAAGAGTGAAGTATATTTTTATATTTTGCATATGAATTAAACTGCACAAATAAAATGCAAATAATTATTGAAAAACAACACAAAAATTACAAAATTGTAAAATAATGAAAGAAAAATCATTTTTTTTGAATTTTTGGGAATAATTCATATAGAAAAAAAAATCATCTGCTCACGGCTACCCCTCTTTTCCCGGGAACACGAAGAGTTTTTACTCAAAGATAAGTGTGCAAATACTAGCGATTTTTGCCCGTTTGAATATTCCGTGTGAAGCATTTTTTAAAGAGTTGACCTCACTCTGCTCCGGAGGTTGCCTACATATCCTTGGCTAAAGAGGAATCAGGTCAGTGTAGTTCGGGAATGTCTCGCAGCTGGGACTACTAGGAGCTTTGATATCACTGCGATTGCTGCTGCTACTGCTTGCTGACCTCCCTGATTACACCATGTCAAAACAAAAGAAGCTAGGCTAATCTATGAACTATGAATTACAAAAGTTCTATCCGAATTCTTGAAACTAGCTCTTGTACTTCCTGGTTCATTGTTGTCTTGTGTTCTCTGGGATAAATCCATTGTGGCCATTTCAAATTGCAATTTGAGATGTTGTTGTCCCCTCTATTCAAACTGTTGAACTTGAATGAATTACTCCGTTGTACGGGCGAGCTCCTGACTTCAAAACTTAAACTCTATTCCTCCGTTCTTCAAACGGGCTCTTGACTTCACAAAATAGACAAAGAAGACTTTCCGCCTAGTTTGGAAACTGTGTACATATTACTAGATGAGAATTTAAAAACTAAAACTTGAATTGTAATACCTCTATTCTCTAGAGGGGATCCTAACTTCAAAATAGACAAAGAAATCAATTGAAAACTAAAATTTTAAATGGTAGTACCTCTGTACTCCAGGCGGGCTCTTGGCTGCTAAAATTCAACATGCATGTGTCTGTTCTCCAGGTGGACTCCTGACTTCAACAAAATAAGCAAATAAATCAACTGAAAATTAAAATTTGAATTGTAATACCTCTGTTCTCCAGATGGGCTCCTTACTTCACAACTTAAAATATATTCCCCTGTTATCCAGGCGGGCTCCTGACTGTTGAAATTCGAAATGCATGTCTCTGTTCTGTACGCAGACTCCTGATTTTAACAAAATAAGCAACCAAAGAAAATTGTCTGCCCAAGTTTGGAAGCTGGGTGTATGAGTCAGTGTTAAACTAAACTATATTGCCAAATATTACTAAGAATTGAAAGCTAAGTCCTATTATCTAGGGAGGTCCTGACAACCCTAATGTATTACTCTCACTACATCCCATTATCTAAAAGGGTTTTTAAACTACATCCTATTATCCAGGAAGGTCCTGAAAACTGCTAATAATTACGAACCTAAGGTATTATTCTCTTTACATCATGTTATCTACAAGGGTTTTTGAACTATGTCCAATTATCCAGGAAGGTCCTGACAACTCCTAACAGTTACGAAAGGTATTACTCTCACTACATCATGTTATCTACAAGGGTTTTTGAACTATGTCCTATTATCCAGGAAGGTCCTGACAACTCCTAACAATTACGAACCTATGTTAGTACTTTCACTATATCATGTTTTCTACAAGGGGTTTGGAATTATGTCCTATTATCTAGGAAGGTTCTCATGATTTCTACTTGAATTTTATCCTAAACATGCAAACTTTGCAACCAACTTATATTCCCCCATGCTATTCTTGACAATCTTGTGTCAACCCGCACTTTGCGGTCAAACTTGATTACTGCTTGTTTTCCCTCATGGAGAGTTTCTCTAGAACAACCGACTTTTCTGCCCCTGTTTCAACCAAAGAGAATTCCATCAGTTTAAAATGGTGGGTATTTTATGGCATTCTTGATGAAAATCCTTTCACTGCACTGCTTTGCTCTGAGCGGCTTTCCTGAACTGGCCCTGAACCGCTTGAGTTTCTGACCGATTTCCAAAACCCCTTGACCTTTGACAACCCGAGTGTTGTGTACCCATGCAATTGTTTCACCTCCTTCTGACCTCTTTATCTTAACCTTTGCATTTCTCACGACATTTGCAACCATTCCACAGATGAAACTTCCGATGATTCCTTATATTCCACCTTACATCATGTTATCCTTGACATACTCTGACCATACTGTGCATTACACTTTCAGAAGCTGGTAGTGAGCTTTGAAATAATTTCCCACTTGCAAGACTAACATCGAAACATTTAAGACAGATAAACCCACAAAAGAAAATGAAATGCAATGATTTTTTAGTTAAGGATAAGAAGAATCCAAAACTGGATGACTGCAAAAAAAAAGGAAAAGAAACTTATCTGACCAGAACAGTTGGGACCAATGGTCATGACATGCATTTCAGACTAATCGGCTCAATTTATCCAACTTACCAGCTCTTGGTTGCCACACTTTGTTGCCCCAGAATTTCCATCGCTTGATTACTTTACCTAAACCTTAGACTTGTTTATCCTACGGTGCCTCGAAATAGTTTTCCACCATCAGACCTCTTTCAATTTTTCATTTCTTAACTCATTTTAGTCTCAAGGTTCCTCTGAGGGTTTTCACCAATAATGCTCTCTCATGTTTAAATATCTCAGCTCACGTCGCCTTACGGTGCCTGTGAGATTTTTCACTGATAAGACTCTCTGATTTTTTAATTTCTCCTGCTTGAACTAGAGTGTTGCCCCATACATGAATTACCTTTACCTGCTTGACTTAGCATTTATAAAATACTGATCAGAAAATCTTTCTTTGGGCCGTAATGTGGGATTTGGATGGGGTTAGAAATAAAGGGTATAAAAGGCTAAAAAATAACGCATAATCGGTTAAAATTACAACTTTCGGAATCAGATTTCTTACAGCAACCACAACGTGTGCCCCTGTTTCTATCTTGGGGACTTTTGGATTTTTATTTTGGTATGACTGAACCATAGAGAGGCTGCCTATGTACCCTTTCGGGATCAAGTCAAAGTTAGTTCACGTCACAGAAAATACGTTGTTGTGTTTCTCTTATTTTCTTTCTATTTTTCTATTCCTCTTTTCCCTTCTTTTTCTTCACTTTTCTTTTCATTTTTCTTCTTCTCTTCTTTTGTTTCTTTTCTTTTCACTTTTCATTCTTCTTCTTCTTCTTCTTCTTTTCTTTTCGTTTTCTTCATTCCTTTTCTTTTCATTTTCTTTTCTTCCGCACTCGCGTTTCTGAATTATGCCATTGATTCCGAAATAGGGTTTTGAATGAAAATAAACAAAGCTCAAAAGGGATGACAAAGGATAAAGTGTTTAGATAATAGAGCAAAATGCCTTCGTCATTTCAATATTCAAAATATGCCAAATACAAAATAAGTACACAATCAAAATAAAGAAATCAGACATAGTATTGCTTGATCGTATCAGAATAGATGTCCATTTCTACACATTTTCCCTCCACATCTGCTAGATATAATGTACCATTAGACAACACTCTGGTTAATCCAAATGGCCCCTGCTAGTTTGGGGCAAATTTTCCTTTTGTTTCAGTCTGAAGAGGCGAAATACGTCTCGGCACTTACTATTTGACTTCGAACTTCCTCGGATGCACTTTCTATTTGTACGCTCTTTCCATCTTTGTTGGTACAATTGGCCATGAAGCACTGACACTAATCTTTTTTCATTAATCAAACTCAAATGCTCACGGTGGGTGAAATCGTCATCATGTTCCAACTCATTATCACACATAATTTCTTGGATTATTCTTTCCGAGTTAGATTGCCTATTAAACTGGGTCGAAGATTCCTCATGGATTTCATGTTATTGATTTAAGCATAAAAGGAACTGTACAGAAAAAGAAAAGAAAATGGAAACAAAAGTAGGAATGAAGAAAGAAAGACGATTGAATTTCATTGAATATAAGATAACATGGCTTAACACATCCAATTGGACGGAACATAGTATCTGAATTATCAACCCTGGAATAATCCAGACAACAGAAGAAAATTAAGACCTACTACCAAGACTCCCGTCGAGTTGGAAGAGGAGTAGTTTCCTAGTTGTTGACTTTTCCACGTGGTCCGATGAACTGCACATCTGCCTTGCTTGACCCTTCCACGGCCTCAACCACGTTTACCTGAACAAACATCATTTCAAACCCTTTATCCAAATCTCTATCTGTACCAATCAATGACCCTGTAACCTTGGAAAACAAATGCTTTTGATACCATCCAGACAAAGGATCTAGACAGACGCGGGATTAGATTGGGAAGGACCCATGCCTTCCTTCTCATCTTGCGAGCCTGCCTTACATCTTCAGCAGTGGGCTTGAACCCCAATGAAAATGTATCCAGATTCTTGGGAAGAGAGAGTGGCTGTACAATGCCCAAAAGATCAGCACCCAGACCTTTGCCTGGTATGAAACCATTCTTTAACATTACTGAGGCCACTGTGACAGTTGTGGCTGTTATCCTAGGAACGAGGAAGATTTTCCTCTCCGGGAACTTTTCCACTGGCACGGTGTCAATGATTTGGTAAACCCATGGTCCCCTGTCATAATTTCTGTAGAAGGCACAATGGCATCACTTAGAGCACACATATTGTCCTCACCATGCACTACAATCTCCTGCATGTCCCATTCAAACATGACCATCTGATGTAATGTGGATGGCACTGCCTTGGTAGCGAGAATCAATGGTCGCCCTACGAAGAGGTTATAAGAAACCGCCATGTCTAATACCTTGAATTCCATAGTGAACTCCACTGGCCCGATTGTCTGTTCTAGTACTATGTCACCCACTGTGTATTTACCCCACCATCAAACCCTTGAATACAAATATTTTTCTAATGAACTCTGTCGTTATCAACCTTCAGCTTATTCAGCGTTGAAAAAGGACAGGTCTTTGCACTGGACCCATTGTCAACCACACTCAAGTGACTACGAAATCCTCACACTTCATTGTCAGATAAAGAGCTTTGTTATTTTCTGTGCCTTCCATGGGCAACTCATCATCGGAGATGGTCTCTCTATTCACCACAAAGATCATGTTTTCTATCTTCTATAGGTGATTCACCAAAATCTTATTGGGAACATGAGCCTCATTCAGTATTTTTATCAATGTCCTGTGATGCTCGTCTGAGCGGATAAGCAGTGAAAGCAATGAGATCTGGGGCCGGTGTCGTCCTTAGCTGTTCAATAATAGAGTAATCCTGTGACTTTATCTTTTTCATGAATTCTTCTGCCTTCTCTTCAATTACATCTTTCCTAACGAGTACTGGGTTGTCTTTGGGGACCCTGGCTTTTATTAACTCCTCGGGGCAAAGCACCGCCCCGAATGAGTCAAACCTAGTGCCTCACAAACTTCTTCTTTGACTTGTTTCCCCTTACAGGTCACCACCACTGGTTCGTAATTCCAAGGAACGGTTTTGTTACTGGTCACTGGCAACTAAGTTACTGCTTTATGATAACCGGTTCTATGTACGCTCCCTTCACAACCAACATAGATTTGTTTGCTACCCCTTGCACTACTACTTTGACCAGCTCCGGTGCTACAACAACCTTGCTCGGTGACCTGTTCCCGGCTACCATAACTGGATTATTGTTCGTCCCTATCAACTGAACTACTACACCCTTACTAGTTGGTTTTTCATTTAAAGTGGTTTTACTAGGCTGTTTGCAAGGGTTTCTTGAAATTCAATCATATGGGCCTCACGATAAGTAGGCAACGAATTCTGGTTAATGTTTGGTGCCTCGAGGGCCTGAACTTCAATTCGGTGAATGTTAATGAGCTCTTGCACAACAGTCTTTAGCTTTTAACACTTTTCTGTAACATCTCCAGGGGCCCCCGAATAGTATTCACAACTTACTGAATGGTCCAGATTTCGAGGAAGGGGATTTGGTATTTTGGGTTCTGTTGGGTTTAACAGGCCTAACTACCTTAGTTTATGGAAAAGGCTGGTATAGGATTCTTCCAGTGGGGTGAATATCGTTTGTTTCAGTGCCCTTTCATTCTTGAAAGCTGGGTTTGGCCGAAAACCTATTCCCGGGGGGTTTCTATAGGCTCTTGGGGCTGGATATATGTTTTGTGGAGCTGGGTATGAGTTTTGGGGATCGATTGCACGCCATTGCGCATGTGCCGGAGGCTGGGTATATGTTTGAGCATGGTGGACAGAGAAATGTGGATCTGGCGGTGTGTAATAATGTTGGGGATGTATATATAGAGTGTACGAATAATTTGGGTGGTGGCGTTGGGGTTTATAGTAGGGTGAAGGGCCAATAGATCTTTTGCTGGGTCCACAATACTGGTATCGGATTCCCTGGCCTGTCATGTTTTTCTTCTAGTTTTCTTCTTCTTTCTCATTTGATTTCGGCCAAATCCTATGAAGATTGCCTACGTATCATGACCCCGCATGAATCAGACTGAGCGTAGTTCGTGAAGATAAAAAGGTAAAAAATAATAAAACATATTTTGGAACTATCAATTTTTCGCAATAAAACAACTTTGATTATAATTATTAAAAACTTAAAAAAGACAAACAGACTCTGATGAAAAAATGAAATACAGACTCGAAAATCAAGCAACCCACATACTCTAATCAAAAGAAATACAAATTCAAAAACAGACAGACAGATTCCTTCCCCTATATGCCAATTTTAACCAAATGGCTATTTTTACAAACGTGGCCCCTTCTCGATTTCACGTGAATTTTAAGGCCGGGGAGTGTTATTTTATGACATTTCACAAACTTGTTCATTATTTTAGGAAAACAGCCATTAAACAACTGAAAGATACTCTAAAGCTATCTTGGCAAGAACGGTTTAAGATAATGCCGAAGATGGCTCGGCTTATTTTGACCGAAAATCCAAGAGGTATTCACTTGACCACTGACTCTTTTTCTTGTTTTCAAATTAAAATAAAAGACCTGGGTTTGCAAACACGGCCTTTCAGCATTTCGGGGACGAAGATTTTTAGGTTGCGTTGGCTTACCGGCCAAAATCTTTATAAAATGACCAAAGGTTTTTGTTCTTGAAAAATCAACTTACTGGCATCCATTTCTAAAATATTCGGCTATTTCTGACATGAATGGCTTCACCTGACTTATTCATGACAAAATTTATAGCTTAGGCATTTTTTGGCTATTTTTGCAAAGGTGAGGTTGGACCCGATGAGGGTTGCCTACATATCTCACATCTCGTGAGAATAGAATCTGCGTAGTTCGGCCCGATAAAACAAATTTTCTTTTCCCTTTTATTCTTTTTAATTGTTCTAGAAAATGCGGTAGAGTTTCAACACTATTTTGACATTGGTTGTTTTTCTAAAACAGATAATTAACTCTCCACATTACTATTTCTCTCTCTTTCATTTTACAATTATTCCAAATACTCCAAAGCCGGTCAGCATGAAAGTCTGAGACAAATAAATGCACATACAACTCATAAGATTCATCAAGATGGTCTTTTTTTTAGTTTCAGGTTACCTGTCCTAGACGGACCCAACCCATGTGTAGAGTCCCCTACGAAAAATGCATTGTGATGAAAATAAGCGATCATACTAGGGATTCGGCATTAAGTTAAGTTATTCCATGTTCAAAATCTGGGTATGTGTTTTAGACTGTGTACCTGAGCGGACAACTCGAGTTGAGGAGGGGGCTACATACCGTGAACCAAAAGGCCATCAGGATTAGTAACTTAATCCGAGCCTCTTTCTTATTTCAGGGTATTACGCTAACAGAATAGGGAGTCTCAGCCAGTAAGCACATCCCTGGAGGTGAGAAGAGAATGGTTTAAGCATAGTTTATATACAGTTAAGATAATATCAAAGCGGTAAAGTATTAAGCACATTTAGCATGAAACATGTAGAAAAATGAGATAAAGGCAGACACACCAATTATTCTAAGCTCAAATTCTTAAACCCTGAACCAAAGTTCTGGGTATGTGTCCCCAGCAGAATCGCCAGAGCTAGCATACCTCCTTTTTCACTACACCCGCAAGGGCATAAATAAGTTTTTCCAATTAGAAGACAATTGGAACGAGATTTATTATTCAGATTCAAAGTCGCAACTTGGGAGATTAATGGTATCCCAAGTCACCAGTTGAATACCGAACCGAGGAAAATATAATTCTGTTAACGGTTCGCGAACCAGAAATTCGAGTAAGGAATTCTGTTAACCTGGGAGAAGGTGTTAGGCATTTCTGGGTTCCGTTGTTCTACCATGGTCGCTCAACTGTTATATCTTGAACATTTATCTGATTTGAAAACATGCTTTAGCTTATATGATTTTTAAACTTAAATCGCTTTGATTATTCTTTTTAATGAGAATTGCAACGTCTTCGAAACGCGTCACGAACCATGTCACATAAATGCACCCGTGGTTGTTGACACATTTCAACTTCGTTGAGATTTGGATATAGGTCACATAAATGCGCACCCGAATAAAGGAAGGTAATGTTATTAAAATACGTGCCTAAAGAGACTAACACATTATTATCTTTGGGGAAGGCCGTGAAATTCACTAAAAGGCCCATTCCAAATTCTAACTATTTTAATATATAACTATATCGAGGGCCCCGAAATTTATATATTTTATTTGGCGAGGCTCATCTCATTTATTATTTAAAAGGCAAACCTAGAAGCAACTATGATTTTCTACTTTATCTGATGACCCAAAGGGTCAACACTGTAATTATCCATTTCCTTGCGCTTTTTAGGCCTTGAAAACCTCTTATTTGGATGACTTGATTTGCGTGAGAACTCCGGGCATGAAATTGAAATTTTTTTATGTGGAAATATTTGAATTATGTGTTAAAAACTATGAATTTTGATAATAATATTGCTATAGTTGACCTTGGACAACGTTTTGGGTAAACGGATACGAACCCAGGATGTGGCGGTCTCGGAGGGCCCATAAGGAAGTTTGGGACCTGGACGGATTCCCGGAATCGAAATCCGAGGTCCTACGCCCCAGTACGGAGCTTATCTGTGAAATTATTTCTGAAAATGCTTAAGGAAAAATGAAAATAAAAATTTGATCAAAAGTTATGGTATCGGGCTCGTATTTCTGTTCTGACACCCGATACAAGTCTTAAATGAGCGTTAAGGGCTGTCTCTAAAGTTTGGTTAAAAACGGACGTCGTTTGACGTGTTTCAGACTAAAAATGGAAATTTGAAAGTTTTGAACTTTGAAATGAAAATCATGAGTTTTGGAGGTTGATTCTTTGATTTTGATGTTATTTTGGCGATTTGATTGCACGAGCAAGTTTGTAGGATGTTTTTGAGGTTGGGTGCATAGTAGGGTTGGAGCCCCGGGGGCTCGGGTGAGTTTCAGATAGGTGCTAGGCTCATTTTGAAGCATTTTAACTGCTAGTATCTGTAGTCTTCTCATTTGCAAAAAAATCCTCGCAAATGCGAGTTTCCCCCTTTAGCCTGCTTCTTCGCAATTGCGAGGAAAATCTTGCAATTGCGACCCTCCGCTTGTTTGGCCAGACTTCTCAAATGCGAACTACTTCTCGCAAATGCAAACCTCACTCTTTGCAGCCAATCTTCGCATGCGGAGACATTCTCGCAAATGCGATGCCCATCCCATTTGTGCCTTCTTCGCATTTGCAACTTATTTTCTCGCAAATGCAACCCTCAGTTGTTTTCTGCATCCTTCGCAATTGCAAACAAATTATCATAATTGCGACATCTGCACCCGTGCAACTTATACTTAGACGAATTCAAACTTCACTTTTCATATTTTCAAAAACCCAAAACCTCCATCGGCGATTTCTCTCGAACCCCTTCCTCCCCAAACCACTTGTAAGTCAACTTTTACTGGTTTTCTTCAATTTTTAACATCTTCTAACATGATTTCATACTAAAATCAAAGCTTTCAATGGGTAAAAAAGGGGATTTGGGTAGAACCTAGGTTTTCATAAAATTGGGGATTTGGACCTCAATTTGGGGCCGATTGCAAAACAAATTGCATATGTGAACTCGTGGGGGAATGGGTAACCCGGTTTTGGTTCGAACCACGACTTTTGACCACATGGTCCCGTAGGAATTTTGGGAACTTTTGGGTAAAACTTTGGGAATTTCATTCTTATGCATTCAAATTGATTTAACTAGCATTTGTTGATATATTTGATTAAATTGTGGTTAGATTTGATCGGTTTTGAAGCGAATTCAAAGGGTGAAGATATTCTAGAGGCGTGAGTTGAGTTGGAAGCTCTTGAGGTAAGTGTTTGATCTGAATTTTGCTTGAGGGAATATGATTAGAGTATTTGATTCCTATTTGCTAAATGATCGAGTATGTTATATAGGAATGGTGATAGGTATCTATGCACTGGTGCCTAGCATGATCGTGAGTCATAATTGTCTTTATATTTGAAAAATGTGAATTAATTGAGTTAATTGGCCGCTAAATAAATTATGAGGTGATAGTTGAAAGGTAAATGATTTAAAGGAGGAAGTGCGGTGCTTTTCCCTTGTCAGGACCTAATGTTTATTTATCTTTCCCTTGCCGGGACTTTGTGTTGAATTATATTTTACTTGCCAGGACATACTGTTGATTTAGTCTCCCTTGCCGGGATATTCTTAGACTTTTAGCTGTACCCTTGCCGGGTTTAACTTATTATGTTGACGAACCTCCCTAATGGTGCCTCCTTTGAGGAGATTGTTGGAATTACTTAATACATCATGGGATCGTGTGGCATGCCGTCCACTTATCTAATACATCCTGGGATCCTGTGGCACACCGTACACTTATTTAATACATCATGGGATCGTGTGGCACGTCATCGACTTAATTAATACATCACAGGATCGTGTGGCGCGCCATCCACTTGTTGTTATTAGCTAGAGATGCCGCGGGATCGTGTGGCGCGCCATCCACTATAGATGAGTAGATCATGAAAAGCTGAGATAGAGTTATTGTTGTTATTGACGTTCAATCTTTATCTTGTCTTTCCCCACAATTTTATTCATATTATATTGTTATTGTTTCTTTCCCGAACTTGTACATCATTATTGCTTAGGTTAATTGTGGTAGGTCCTGTCTAGCCTCGTCACTACTTCGCCGGGGTTAGGCCAGGCACTTACCAGCACATGGGGTCGATTGTGCTGATACTACGCTTCTATGCCTTTTTGTGCACAGGTCCGGGCGCAGCCTACGGACCGCAGCAGTAGCTAGGGAGCTATCCTTCAGTCCAGAGATACTGAGGTAGATCGCTGACGTTCGCTGGCCTCGAGTCTCTTCTATCTCTTCTCGTTTGTTTTATTGTGTCAAATAAACATGTGATGTATTCGTTTCAGACTATTACTTTTAGTACTCTTAGTCGTCCGTGAGTAGTGACACCAGATACTGGGTAGAAGGATGTTGTTAATTTCTGCATTTTGTTATGGCTATTGTTGTTAAAAAACTTCCGCATGTTTTAATTAATTATTTTAGTATTTAAATTGTTTAGATCTATGTTTGGTGAATATTATTAAATAGGTTGGCTTGCCTAACTCCGACAGTTGGCGCCATCACGACTTCCGATGGTGGGAAAGTCCGGGTCCTGACAAGTTGGTATCAAAGCCCTAGGTTACTTCGGTCTCACAACTCACGGACAAGCTCGATAGACTCTGAGGGATTGGTACAGAGACGTCTGTATTTATCCCAGAGGCTAAAAAGCTAGGAAAAGTTTCACTTTGTTCATTCTTGTCGTGCGATTCTGTTTCTCAAATATTGATTGTCGTTCTACCCTGTTCTTTCACAGATAACGAGAACACGTGCATTTTTTTCTTTCGCGCAGCAGCCCGAGCCCCTAGCAGAAGCTCCCACGAGGGGCAGGGGGCGAGGGCGAGGGCGTGCTAGAGGCCGTGGCACGGGCAGAGCTCAGCCCCATACAGCAGTTCCAGAGGTGGAGCCTCATATTAACTTTGATGAGGAGGTTCCAGCTCTACCAGCTCCAGTGGGCCCAGTCCAGGTCCTAGGAGGACTGATGTTTTCCCCGGATCTCATGGATGCTCTTGTCCACAAAGCAGGCTTTATGGACAGTGTTGCTAAGGCGGGGTTGCTGCCAGTAGCACCAGCCACTTCTCAGGCTGAAGGAGGGGTTCAGACTCCTTCTACACGTACTCGGAGCAAGTACCTCCCCAGACTCAGGTTCCGTTGGATCAGCCCGCAGTGGAAGCTCAGATAGTTATTACAGCTCAGGCTCGATATGGGACGGCCATGTCTTTTGATGCTTTGCGGAGAATTGATCGGTTCTCCAAGATTTTCACTACTACTTTCAAAGGTGCTTCATCAGATGATCCCCAGGACTTTCTATACAGTTGTCGTGAGATCCTTATGACTATGGGGATAGTGGAGACCTATGGGGTCGATATTTGCACTTTCAGGCTTGTGGGGTCCGCCAAGACTTGGTGGAGGGATTATTGCATATCTAGACTAGTAGGGTCACCAGCTTTGACATGGGATCAGTTTGCAGAGTTATTTTTAGAGAAGTTTCTCCCCGTCACCCAGCATGAGGCACTTTGCAGATATTTTAAGCGCCTTCCGCAGGGCTCAATGACAGTCACACAGTATGACACCAGATTTGTTGACTTGGTACGCCACGCTGTAGTGATACTCCCTACAGATCGGGAAAGGGTCTGGAGGTTCATTAATGGATTGATTCAGCCCATTCGCCTACAGATGGCTATGGGAGTTGGCAGTGATACTAATTTTTAGGAGGCGGCCAATGCGGCCCATCGAGTAGAGATGTCATTGGTTCGAGGAGTTAGTCAGGGTTCAGACAAGAGGCCTCGACATTCTAGAAGATTTAGTGGTAGCTCATCTGGAGGTAGGGATTTCCATGATAGAGGCCATCCCTCGAGACCTTTCAGTCATTACTCCAGGCTTCACATAGTGCTCCAAGTGGTCGTAGCTCTCAGCCACAGTATACTGATCAGTAGCTATTCAGCTCAGAAACAACTCCTATCAGTGCACCACCACTTTGCTATTCTCAGCAGCCGAGAGCTTGCTTCGCTTGTGGCGAACTGAGGTACATTGCTAAATATTTCCCTCGAGCTTTCAACAGTTCACAGCATCAGGGTCCTTGCCTATGATTCAGGCAGCAGATAATCCATAGGCCGCCAACCAGCTAGAGGCGGGGGTAAAGGCCATAGAGGTGGAGGTAGGTAGCGTAAAGGTGGAGCTTAGACAGCCATGGGTAGGGGTCAGCCCGCAGCAGATCGTCCCAGAGATACAGTTTAGGGAGGTGGGGGCCATCCCCGTTGTTATGCATTGCCAACCAGGCCGGAGACCGAGTCATTTGACGCTGTGATTACATGTACTATGCTAGTCTGTGATAGGGGTGCTTCAGCATTATTTGATCCAGGATATACTTATTCTTATGTGTCATCCTATTTTTCACCCTATTTGATTATGCCTACTGAGGCTTTTGGTATTCCTGTATATGTGTCCACACCGGTTGGTGATTCTATGGTGGTCGACCGAGTGCATCGTTCGTGTGTGGTGGTATTTGAGGGTCTTGAGACCCGTGTCAACCTGTTGCTTTTACACATGGTGGACTTTGATGTTATATTAGGGATGGACTGGTTGTCCCCGTATCATGCTATCTTGGATTATCACGCCAAGACTGTGACTTTGGCCTTGCCCGATTTGCCCCGACTTGAGTGGAAAGGGACCCTAGATCATGCCACCCGTAGTGTTATTTCGTATGTTAAGGCTCAACGTATGGTTGAGAAGGGGTGTTTAGCATATTTGGCGTATGTTCGCGACTCCAGCGCAGAGGTTCCAGCTATCGATTTTGTCCCTATTGTATGGGAGATCCTCGAGGTGTTCCCTTCAGACCTGCCAGGTATGCCGCCCGTTAAGGATATTGATATATGTATTGATCTGGCCCCGGGCACTCAGCCTATTTCTATTCTGCCATATCGCATGGCCCCGCCAGAGTTGAAGGACTTGAAGGAGCAGCTACAGGACTTGCTTGATAAGGGTTTCACTAGTATGTCACCTTGGGGTGCACCGGTGTTGTTTGTGAAGAAAAATAATGGGTCGATGAGGATGTCAATTGATTACCGGCAGTTGAACAAGGTGGCAATAAAGAACAAGTATCCACTGCCAAGGATTGATGATTTGTTTGACCAGCTTCAGAGCAAAACGGTGTTCTCGAAGATAGATTTGAGGTCCGGTATCAGCTGAGGATTAGGGCGTCTGATGTCCATATGACAGCATATTGGTACTCAGTATGGGCATTATGAGTTATTGGTCATATAGTTTGGGTTGGCCGATGCCCCGACAACATTTATGGAGTTCATAGAACCGAGTGTTCAGGCCTTACTTGGATCTATTTGTGATTGTATTCATTTCTGATATCTTAGTATACTCCCGCTGTCCGGAGGAACATGAGCAACACCTCAGAGTGGTTCTTCAGACTCTGAGGGATAACCAGTTCTATGCCAAGTTCTCATAGTGTGAATTTTAGTTGAGTTCAGTCGCATTTCCGGGTCATGTCATATCAGCAGAGGGTATTCAGGTAGACACGAAGAAGATAGAGGCAGTCAAGAACTAGCCTCGACCAGCTTCAACTACAGAGATTAGGAGCTTCTTGGGGTTAGCTGGTCACTACAGACATTTTGTGGAGGGGTTTTCATCCATCGCAGCCCAGATGACAAGATTGACTGAGAAGAGTTCCCAGTTCAGGTGGTCAGATGAGTGCGAGGCGAGCTTCTAGAAGCTCAAGGCAACTCTGACTATGACACCAGTGTTGGTTTTGCTTACCGGATCTGGGCTGTATACTGTATATTGTGATGCTTCCCGTATTGGGCTAGGCGCAGTGTTGATGCAAACATCAAGGTTATAGCATATGATTCGAGGCAATTGAAGATCTATGAGAAGAATTATCATGTTCATGACCTAGAGTTGGCAGCCATTATTCATACCTTGACGATCTGGAGGCATTATTTGTATGGTGTGACGTGTGAGGTGTACACGGATCACAAGAGCCTTCAGTACTTGTTCAAGCAGAAAGAGTTGAATTTGAGACAGCGGAGGTGGTTGGAGTTGTTAATATAATATGATGTTTCTATTTTATACCACCCGGGGAAGACCAATGTGGTGGCCGATGCATTGAGTAGAAAGCCCGCTAGCATGGGTAGCCTTGCCAATATTCAGCCAGAGACCGCTTGCCTTGGATGTTGATGCCTTGGCCAAAAGATTTGAGAGATTGGATATTTTTGAGCCCAGCAAGGTGTTAGCTTACACGGTTTCTCACTCGTCATTGATGGAGCGTATCCGGGAGCGGTAGTTTGATGATCCCCATTTGTGTGTCCTGAGAGACACGGTGCAGAGGGGAGTTGCCAAGGATATGACTTTGGGAGATGATGGCATATTGAGGCTTCAGGGGTGAGTCTGTGTGCCCAACGTTGATGGTATTCGGGAGTGGATCTTAGCGGAGGCCCACAGTTCTCAGTATTCTATTTATACGGGTGCCGCGAAGATGTATCAGGATTTGAGACAACATTACTGGTGGCGTAGAATTAAAAAAGACATTATTGTGTATGTGGATCGTTGTCTATATTGTTAGTAGGCTATGTACGAGCATCAGAGGCCCGGTGGATTATTTCAGAGCATTGAGCTTCCCGGGTGGAAGTGGGAGAGAATCACAATGGATTTTGTTACTAGCCTTCCGATGACTCGGAAGAAGTTTGATGCTATATGGGTTATTGTTGATACGCTGGCCAAATCAGCGCATTTCATCCTAGTTTCCACCATCTATTCATCCGAGAGGTATGCTGAGATTTATATCAGGGAGATCGTTCGCCTTCATGGAGTGCCCATATCTATTATTTCGGATCGGGATCTAAAATTTACCTCGCATTTCTGGAGAGCGGTGCAGCATGAGTTTGGCACCCAGGTCCAATTGAGTACATCATTTCACCCCAGAGGGACGGTAAGTCCGAGAGGACTATTCAGATTCTTGAGGATATGCTACGAGACTACGTTTTTGATTTTGGAGGCTCGTGGGACAAGTTCTTGCCGTTAGCGGAGTTTGCCTACAACAACTGCTACCAGTCCAGTATTAAGATGGCCCCGTATGTGGCGTTTTATGGTAGGATGTGTCGGTCCCCAATCGGATGGTTTGAGCCGGGAGAGGCTCAGTTATTGGGTATAGATGGTACAGGAGGCCTTGGATAAGGTCAAGATCATTCAGGGAAGACTTCGGTCAGCTCGGTCTAGGCCAAAAAGTTTTGCAGATCCTAAGGTCAGAGATGTTGCTTTCATGGCTGGTGAGCGCGTATTTCTCTGTGTATCTCCTATGAAGGGCGTGATGAGGTTCGGGAAGTAGGGCAAGCTTAACCCTAGGTATATTGGCCCATTTGAGATTCTTGACCGTGTGTGGAATGTGGCATATAGACTTGTGTTGCCGCCTAGCTTGTCAGCTGTGCATCCAGTTTTTCTATCCATGCTTTGGAAGTATAACGGTGATCCCGCCCACGTGTTAGATTTCAGTAGTGTCCAATTGGACAAGGATCTGTCATATAAGGAGGAGTCGGTGGCTATTTTAGACCGGCAGGTTCGACAGTTAAGGTCGCGGAGTTTTACTTCAGTGCGTGTTCAGTGGAGAGGTCAGCCTCCTGAGGCATCGACCTGGAAGTTCGAGTCTGATATGTGAAGTCGTTATCCCCGTCTATTCCCCAACTCAGGTACTTCTTTCTTTTGTCCGTTCGAGGACGAACAATTATTATTAGTGGTAGAGGATGTGACGACCCAAAGGGTCATCACCAAAATTCTCCCTTTCCTTGCTCTTCTGAGGCCTTGAAAACCTCTTATTTGGTTGCCGCGATGTACGTGCGTAATCCGGGCGCAAAATCAGAAAATTTTTATGTCGAAATATTTGAATTCTGTGTTAAAAACTATGAATTTGGATAATAATATTGCTATAGTTGACCTTGGTCAACATTTTGTGTAAACGGACCCGGGCGTGTGATGTGATGGTACCGGAGGGTCCGTACGGAAATTTGGGACCCGAGCGTATTCCTTAAGTCGAAATTTGAGGTCCCAGGCTCGAGTACGGAGCTTTTCTGTGAAATTGTTTTTTAAAACTCATAAGGAAAAATGAAAATAAAAATTTGATCAAAAGTGATGGTATCGGGCTCATATTTATGTTCCGACACTCGATACAAGTCTTAAATGAGTTTTAGGCGCTATCTCTAAAGTTTGGTTGAAAACGGTCATCGTTTGACGTGTTTTGTACTAAAAATGGAAAATTTGAAAGTTTTGAACTTTGAAATGAAAATCATGAGTTTCCGAGGTTGATTCTTTAATTTTGATGTTATTTTTGTGATTTGATCGCACGAGTAAGTCCGTAGGATGTTTTTGAGGTTGGGTGCATGTTTGGGTTGGAGCCCCGAGGGATCGGGTGAGTTTCGGATAGGTGTTAGGCTTATTTTGAAGCATTTTAACAACTTGTATCTGTAGTCTTTGCATTTGCGAAACAATCTTTGCAAATACGAGTTTCCCCCTTTAGCCTGCTTCTTCGTAATTGCGAGGAAAATCTCGAAGACATTCTCAGAAATGCAATGCCCGTCCCTTTTGTGCCTTCTTCGCGATTGCGACTTATTTTCTCACATTTGCGACCCTCAGTTGTTTTCTGCATCCTTCGCAATGGCGAACAAAATATCGCAATTGCGACATCTGCACCTATGCAACTTATACTTAGACGAATTCAAACTTCACTTTTGATATTTTCAAAAATTCAACACCTCCATAGACGATTTCTCTCGAATCCCTTCGCCCCCAAACCACTTGTAAGTAAACTTTTGCTGGTTTTCTTCAGTTTTTATCTTCTTCTAACATGGTTTCATCCTTTAATCAAAGCTTTCAATGGGTAAAAATGGGGATTTGGGGTAGAACCTAGGTTTTCATAAAATTGGGGATTTGGACCTCAATTTTGGGTCCAATTTCAAAACAAATTGCATATATGAACTCGTGAGGGAATGGGTAACCCGGTTTTGGTTGGAACCTCGAGTTTTGACCACGTGGGCCCGGGGCATTTTGGGAATTTTTGATAAATCTATGGGAATTTCATTCTTATGCATTCAAATTGATTTAACTAGCATTTGTTGATACATTTGAGTAAATTGTGGTTAGATTCGACTGGTGTTGAAGCGAATTCGAGGGGTAAAGCTATTCTAGAGGCTTGAGTTGAGTTGGAAGCTTTCGAGGTAAGTTTTTTATCTAACTTTGGCTTGAAGGAATATGATTAGAGTATTTGATTGGTCTTTACTAAATGATTGAGTACGGTGTATAGGCATGGTGACGGCTATCTATGCACTGGTGTCTATCATGACCGTGAGTCGTAATTGTCTTTGAATTAGAAAGATGTGAATTAATTGAGTTAATTGGCCGCTAAATAAATTATGAGTTTATAGTTGAAAGGTAAATGATTTAAAGGAGGAAGTGTGGTGTTTTTTCCTTGCCGGGACCTATTGTTGATTTATCTTTCCCTTGCCGGGATTTAGCGTTGATTTATCTTTCCCTTACCAGGACTTGCTATTGATTTAGTCTCTCTTGCAGCGATATTCTTGGACTGTTAGTTGTACCCTTGTCGTGTTTAACTGTTATGTTGACGAACCACCCTAATGGGCCTTCTTTTAGGAGATTGTTGGAATTATTTAATACATCATGGGATCGTGTGGCACGCTTTCCACTTATTTAATACATCATGGGATCGTGTGGCACACCGTCCACTTATTTAATACATCATGGGATGGTGTGGCACGCCGTCCACTTATTTAATACAACATGGGATCGTGTGGCCCGTTGTCCACTTAATTAATACATCACGGGATCGTGTGGCGCGCCGTCCACTTGTTGTTATTGGCCTGAGATGCCGCGTGATTGTGTGGCGCGCCGTCCACTATGGATGAGTAGATCATGAAAAGCTGAGATAGAGTTATTGTTGTTTGTGATGTTACATCTTTATTTTGTGTTCCCCCAGTTTTATTCGTATTATATTGTTATTGTTTCTTTCCCGAACTTGTACATCATTATTGCACAGGTTAATTGTGGTAGGTCATGTCTAGCCTTGTCACTACTTTGCCGGGTTTAGGCAAGGCACTTACCAGCACATAGGGTCGGTTGTGCTGATACTACGCTTCTGTGCCTTTTTGTGCACAGGTCAGGACGCAGCCTACAGACCACAACAGTAGTTAGGGGGCGATCCTTCAGTATAGAGATTCTGAGGTAGGTCGCAGATGTTCGCGGGCCTCGAGTCTCTTCTATCTCTTCTAGTTTATTTTATTGTATCAATCAGACATGTGATGTATTCCTTTCAGACTATTGATTTTAGTACTCTTAGTCGTCCATGAGTAGTGACACCTGATACTGGGTAGAAGGATGTTGTTAATTTCCGCATTTTGTTATCGCTATTGTTGTAAAATGACTTTCGCATGTTTTAATTATTTATTTTAGTATTTAACTTTTTTAGATCTAAGTTTGGTGAATATGATTAATAAGGTTGGCTTGCCTAGCTCTGACAGTATGCGCCATCAGGACTCCCGATGGTGGGAAAAATCCGGGTCGTGACACTTTATTTGTCTCTAATAATAAAATAAAAGTCCTAATTAATTATTTTTGTATAAGAATTACCACATTTAAAATCCGTATCTTTCACATGATTTATAATTTCAGTAATTTTGGGCTTTCGAACTAGGCCGGGTAACTAGTGAACACGGCTATCTCGATCCTGAACCTGGCAGTTTTGGGCTTTTAATATTGTCCTTGGGCCCAAGCCTTCAATTAGGCTACTTGAAACCTCAAACCAACTAAACAAAATGAGACTGGGCCCAGATACTTTTATCATTGGCCCAGTTCAATCCATATTCACAGTGAAACAAACTTAGACAAAACTGATGAATTATTTCTAGCAGAACGTGAGATTAACTAAACATGAATTATCTAAAGTATTCAACGCAAAATGATGATGACTGTATAAACTACCAACGAACCACTTATATCAATCCTAATATGATTCCAAAACCATTATGCCTGAACGTGTTTTCCTTAATTATGAACTAATGCATGGCAATATGAACATCCATCTCAAATTAACTACGAAACTATCCTTATCAAACAACAACGATTGAGACTTTAAGACTAAACTAATGGACTAAACACATACATACTGATTTCAGCTCAATTTCATTAATACAAGTGAAGTTCATGAATTCCAAAATCATTTTCCTGTTTTTATAATTATTGAAAACAAATTAAGCTACACTACAATACACTTTACTAGTAACCTAACTAAATCAAATTGATATTACTGACTACAGAACTCATATGTCCAAGGGAGGACATGGAAGCAATTCAACAGTCCACTAGTTAAACACAGTCCAGAAACAACCCAGTTACAATATAATCTCATGAATACAACTGAAATTCTGGTTCAAATGTATCAGTTACACTAAGATTTCAAACTAAGCAAGAAAGGTAAAATACAGGTGTAAGCATGCGTTCCTTTATCATTTACACGTAAAATATGTTTCCTACAGGTAAAGATACTCTTTAGCATCATGTAAGCACGAGAAATACCTAGAAATAGAGCAAAAATGGAAGCGAAGACGTCAGCTAAGACAGTGATCGAGCAGCAGCAGTAATAAATAAATTCCAGCAATATTTAAAAATGAACAACCCAGGAATAGGTTCAGAAATCTAGGAAACAGTTCTGATTTGAAAACTCATCTAGAATGTTCTAGAGCTTCCAATTCAGTTATTTAAAAGATCTCATGCTTTTGAACTACCTCAATTGCCCTTAGCATATTCCGAAATTACCAAATGATTATTAACTAACCCAACCCCCATAGTTAACTAAAATCCTCATTATTCAACTATAATCAATCTCTAATCAGAATTTCTTAACTAATTAGAACAACTAGGTAACTGAACACTGAACAATTATTGAACCCTAAACTAATGTAAGTGAACTAATTAAACATCTAATAACAACCATAAAAAATACTGAGAATAGATTAGATTTAAACAAAACCCAAACGAGATTGATTAAAGACTTATTGAACAAGAATTATTCTGACAATCAAAAACTAAAATCAAAACTTAGAGCAAACCAAAACAAACAATCAGAAACCACACATAATCCGAACACAAAACTCAGAATAGAGATTGCAGAAATAAAAAAAATGAAAACTAGCCTAGAGATTAACAAATATGAGAACCAAATCAATTCGAATAATGAATGATCTATCAGAACTAGACCTAAAGCACTTGAATGAAATTATGGTTAAACGAATAACGAAATTGAGAACCAAGCTTATATTATCAACTAAACATGAAGCACCATGACGTAATTAATTTACACTAGTATGAAAGAAGAAGAAACAGAAACAGAACAAAATTTGAAATGAGGAACTCACTGTTAAAACAACTTTTGATGCTTCTGAATTCAATTTTTGAGTAACTCTGGTGATGTTTGAACACCATCAATGGTAGAAACGTCATGAGGGGGATAAGAGGTCATATGTCATGGATTTGACAGGATTTTGGGTGGTTAGGTTTTGACCAGAATTTAAAAACTAATATTCGAGCGTTTCCGGTGAGATTTGAGGGATGGGGTTTGGGGGGTTGATAGAAGAGATCAGGGTGGTTCTTCGGTGTTATTTTGGGCTGATTTGGGAAGGGTGGTATTCTTGCCAGAAAATTTCGATCCAAGATTCGACGTTTTTGGATAAGATTCGAGGGAAGCTATTCATGGATTGGGAAAGATGGCAAGGAGATGAGCAATGGGTGTTATTTTGTAGTGGTTTGGAGACGAGCCACCACCGTGGACGATTCCCAGCAGCGGTTCACGGCGGCGATATACAGGGTCTGTAAATGGGTGTATGGAGACAAAGGCCTAAGGGGTGGGGTGTCTGTTCAGACACTTATATATTAATGGAGGTGGGCTTCTGGACCGTTTGATTAATCAACATCGACGGCTTGGATTGAAAGTCGATAAAACGACATCGTTCTATTAACTAACGGGGCTGACCGGATGGGAAAAGCAATTGGGTCTGGTCTGAGAGTGGATTACACGAATTGGGCTAGGGAGAATACTCAATTACAAAGAGCCCAATGGTGGGTCTACTATTAAGAGCCCTTTTCAGATATTCTCTTTTATTTCCTTTTTTTGTTTGTTTTGTTTTTATTTTTTCTATTTTTTTATGTTTTTATTTTGTATTTTTTATATTTTTATGATTTTATTAAAATTCATAATGAAAACAAAAGATCTAATTTATTTTCGTAATTAAGTTAATTAATTCATAAAAATCGATTAAGTCCTATTTAAAAGTAAAATTATGACAAATATAATAATTAACAAATAAAAATGCAAAAAATTGACTATTTTAATTATTTTCTATATATTTTGTTTTTGAAAAAATAATTTAATTACTAATTAATCCTAAATATAAAATTAAAATCCTAATTGCAAGTGTCAAGTATATTTTTATATTTTGCATATGAATTAAAGTGCACAAATAAAATGCAAATAATTAACGAAAAATAACAAAAAATTTATAAAATTGTAAAATAATGAAAGAAAAATTATTTTGTTTGAGTTTTTGGGAATAATTCATATAGGGCAAACATCACGTTCTCACACCCGCGGGGTTTATATGATTTCTGTACTAAGTATGGCCAAGGTCCAGATGTAAGGATAGTATGAGATCGGGTTGCGCGCCGCAACAGCGTTATGCTGATATTGAAATGAGGAAAATGCCCTAGATTGTTTCCACGACATGGCTTTATATTGCGCTTGGGCTGTAAGGGGCCCCTCCTGGAGTCTGCACACCCCCTAGTGAGCGTTGTCGACGAATATGTGGATCAGACTGCAAGCCGCAGTGGGTACTGGAGGGTACCATTCTATGTGTTCATTTCCTTTATATGTCTGTCACTTAACTACTTATACACACTAGAATTACCATATTTCACTTCCACTGGTTAATCGCTTTCATATTACTTGTTTTAACTGTCCCATTATAGATAACTCTGTGTTTTCCGTGGCATCTTGTTCTCAATCATTATTTATGCTTATTACTCGCTGGGTCGGAGTACTCACATTATTCTTTGCACCTTCTGTGCAGATCCAGGTGCATCAGAGGCTAAGCGAGGATTTTCAGTCGAGCAGCACATATCTGAGAGCATCGAGGTAGCTGCATAGTGTCTGCATCCCTGATCTCTCCCTTCTATCCCTTTGTTTTATCCGCATTTCCTAAACTAATTATGTATTAGGCTGTTAAACTTGTATTAGAGGCTTGAGACTTGTGATACCGGCTCTGTATAGGCTATGTAGTCGCATTATTATGTGAATTCTTGCATATTTAGCTGTCGTTTCATACTTCTATTATGGTAATTTAACTGTGTTAGATAGTAATGAACTATAAAAGAAAATGAGTTGAGGTTGTTTGTTGGTCAGGCTTGCTTAGCAGTATGTTGGATGTCATCACGACCGAGGTTGAGGTCATGACAAGTTGGTATCAAAGCCTAGGTTACATAGGTCTCGCAAGTCATACACCGATTTAGTAGAGTTTCACAGATTAGTATTGACATGTCTGTATATAACCTTGAGAGGCTACAGAACCTTTAGGAAAAACTTCATATTCTTGCGATTCTTGTCGTGCGACTTTGTTTATTCAAGAACTAAACTTCTATTATTCTATTCTCTCACATATGTTAAGGACGCAAGCCATCAGACGAGGTGGACGACACCAGCTCCACTCAGTGAGGCCACTACAGGTTGTGGACGCGGTCGTGAACGCGGCAGAGGCAGAGCAGCAAGGGCAACACCTTTTCTTATATCCACCAGATACCACAGCTTCGCATCAGTCTCCAGCACTACCAGTTCCGACACCATCTATGCCCATCGTGTTTCTGGCTTTAAAAAGGCTTGGCACAAATTTTATCAGTTTTCACTCGCCTAATTCAGGCAGTTTAACCACTACCGCAGTAGCTACATAGGCCGGGGGAGGCAATCAAACCCGCGTTGCTCACACACCAGAGCGGGTATTGCATGGACTACAGACGCTGGGGGCACCTCCAGATCAGCCGGTTGCACCAGTTTAGGTGTTCGTAGTACCAACCATGCTGGATGATGAGCAACGTTGTCTTGAGAGGTTTGATAGACTCCATCCTCCGCCGTTCAGTGGTGTTGAGGGCGAGGAAGCCCATGGTTTTCTTGACAAGTGTTAGTGGATGCTCTGTACAACAGGGATTCTTGAGTCTAGAGGTGTGGAATTTGCAATGGTATGGCATTTACCACCTTTCTGTTCTCAGGGGTTTCTTTTACTTTGTGGGAGGATATTGAGGGGCGTAGGCTTGTCGGTGCAGCATCCCTTTCTTGGCAGCGATTCTCCGTTCTCTTCTTGGAGAAGTATGAACCGCAGTCCCACATAGAAGGGTTAGGCGTAGGCAGTTCAAGTGGTTGATGTAGGCATATATGACCGTGACCCAATATAAGATAAGGTTTTCTGAGTTGTCTCGCCATGCCATTTAGATGATTCCTTCATATTGTGAGAGGATCAGGAGATTTCTGGATGGCTTTAACTACGATCTCTGTATTCGTATGACTACAGAGAGAGAGAGTATTGGGTTCTACATTCTAGGAGGTGGATGATATCGCTCGTGATATTGAGACAGTTTTTTGTTAGGAGCGAGAGGAGATGGAGGGAATGAGGCCTCAAGGATCGGACCGTTACAGCGGTTTTCCTTTGAGGAGCCAGTTCCATCACAGTAGAGGTCGTTCTTTTAGGCCTGCTCAGTCGGCCCATCCAGTGTATCACGGGGTATCTTCTGATTGTGGTCATCATGGGTCTCAGCAGGGCCACTCTTCACTCAGCGCCCTTCCAGATCAAACTTCAACTCGTGCCCTATCAGCTCAGGGTTCTTCTGCACCGAGTACATCTGCTAGTCACTCCGGTGCTAGGGGTTCCCTTCAGTCGCCATATCCAACACTGAGTAGTTGTTGTGAGGGCAGATAGTTTGGACATATGAGGAGGCAGTGCCCCGGACTTCGTGATGGTCAGCTTTAGCAGAGGGTTCAGCCATCCGCTTCTGCACCATTTACTTCACCACAGCCCAACCAGCTAGGGGTGGAGGTCGATCAGGCGATGGTAAGGCTCATTTCTATGCTATTCTAGGCATGACAGATGCCATCGCTTCAGATTCTATCATTACAGGTATTAATTTAGTCTACCACAAAGATGTTTGTGTATTATTTGATCCAATTCCACCTATTTTTAGGTGTCATCATAATTTTCTCATTATTTGGGTATGCCCCGGGAGTTTTTTACTTTACCCGTTCATGTGTCTACCCCAGAGGGCGATACTTTTATTGTGGACCGTGTGTATTGGTCATGTGTTATGACTACTGTGGGTCTGGAGATCTAAGTGGATCTATTGCTGCTGAGCATGGTAGAATTTGATGTTATTTTGGGCATGGATTGGTTATCTCCATGTTACGCTATTCTATACTGTCATGCTAAAATAGTCACTTCGACTAAGCCGGGTGTACCACAGATCGAGTGGCGTGGTGTGAGTGATTATGTTGCTAGTGGAGTTATCTCTTTGTTGAAAGCCCAGTGAATGAATAGGAAGGGTTGTCTCTCATATCTAGCTTTTGTGCGGGATGTTGGAGCTGAGACTCCTAGTATCGTGTTGTTCCAATTGTGAGGGATTTTCCCGATGTATTTCCTACAGACCTGTCGGGCATGCCACCGGACAGGTATATTGATTTTAGTATTGACCTAGTGCCGGGCACTCAGCCCATTTCTATTCCGCCATATTGTATGGAACACACAGAGTTGAAAGAATTGAAGGAGCAGCATCAGGAATTCTTAGATAAGGGGTTCATTTGGCCTAGTGTGTCGCCGTGGGGTACGTTGGTTTTGTTTGTGAAGAAGAAGGATGGAACAATGAGAATGTGCATTGATTACCGGCAATTGAACAAGGTAACAATTTAGAACAAGTATCCCATGATTCATATTGATGATTTATTTGACCAGCATTAGGGAGCGGGGGTGTTCTCCAAGTTTGATCTCCGTTCGGGCTATCACTAGTTGAAGATCAAGGATTCAGATATTATTAAGATTGCTTTCAGGACTAGATACGATTATTATGAGTTTCTTGCTATGTCTTTTGGGCTGACCAATGCCCTAGCAACGTCTATGCATTTGATGAACAGTGTATTTTGACCTTATCTAGATTCGTTCATTAGTGTATTTATTGATGCTATTCTGGTGTACTAGCATAGTCAGGAGGAGCACGCGGAACATTTATGGGTTGTATTGCAGAGATTGAGGGAAGAGAAGCTTTATGCATAGTTCTCAAAGTGTGAGTTTTTGCTATGTGCAGTGGATTTCTTAGAACACGTGGTAACTAGCAAGGGTATTCAGGTTGATCCAAAGAAGATAAAGGCAGTTCAGAGTTGTCCTAAACCGTCCTCAGACATAGAGATTCGTAGCTTTCTTAGGATTGCAGGCTATTATAATCGGTTTGTTCAAGGATTTTCATACATTAGATGTCCCTTGACCAAGTTGACTTAGAAGGGTGCTCCATTTGTATGGTAGAACGAGTGTGAGGAGATCTTTCAAAAGCTCAAGATAGCTTTGACCACAACTGCAGTATTGGTTTTACCATCAGCTTTAGATTTATATACCGTATATTGTGATGCTTCGAGAGTTGGGATTGGCTATGTATTGATGCGGGGGAGGGGGGTAGAGTTATTGCTTATGCTTCTCATCAGTTGAAGCCCCATGAGAACAACTACCCTGTCCTGATTTGGAGTTGGCTGCCATAGTTCATGCATTGAATAATTGGAGGCACTACTTGTTTGGCGTATCTTGTGAGGTATTTACCGATCATCAAGGTCTTCAGCATTTGTTCAAGCAATTTTAGGAAGTGGAGATGACTAGAGTTTCCTAAGGATTATGATATTACTATTCTATATCCTCCAGGAAAGGCCAATGTAGTGGCCGGTGCTTTGAACTGAATGGTAGTGACTAAGGGGAATTTGGCGTACATTCCAGTTGGGGACCTGAAAAGTCGTCTCATGGTTTACTGCTCTATTTTCCCCATTTCTACTTTTTATGCTTTGATATCCATGTCATATGTGGTCGAGTTGATTGGTTTGCGCTTGGAGTGAAATTGATAAGAAATGAGACACTTAGTCTCTTTTAAGAAGGCTTTAGTTGAAAAAGTTAACCGGATGTTGACTTATGTGTTAGAGGGAGTAGATGTGAGTTCTGATGATTTGGTTAGCTTTGGGAGGTGATTTGTGACTTAGGAGTGTTATCGAAAGTGGTTTTGGAGGCCTGGTAAAAAATTGGGCTTGAATTGGCGAAGTTAGTATTTTTGGAGACTTCTGGTTGATGGGTGAGATTTTTATCTAAGGGACGAAATGGAATTCCGAGCGTTGATATAGATTCTTTTTGTAATTTTGGATGTGTTTGCAAAATTTTATATCATTTGGACGTGGTTTGGTTGGGTTTTTTATCAAAAGTGTGTTTCAGAAGTTTTTAGAAAACTTAGGCTTGAATTCGATGTGAATTGATGGATTTGGTAATGTTTTAGGTGTTTTGATGATTTGAACAAGTTTGAATGAGGTTTAAGGATGTGTTGGTGTTTTTGTTTGAATTCCCGGGGGCGTCGGGTGAGTTTTAGATGGTTAATCAGACCAATTTTGGCCTTTTAGAGTTTGCAAATTCTGCTATTCAGCTGTTGCAGAAGAAATGGCCTTCGCGATCGCCTGAGGTCCCTCGTGATCGTGTAGTGGGATTTGGTATTGGTCCGAGTTTTCTCTTCACGTTCGCAGCTAAGGGCTCGTGTTTGCATAGTTTTGAAAGTCGAAGCATCGCGTTCACATGAGTATGTTCCCGTTCGTGTATAAGGATTTGGGGGTCCAGTGGAGTTGCTCTTTGCGTTCGCATAATTTGGTCCGATTTCGCATATTGTAAATTTGGAACCTTGGAATTTACTGCTTCGCAATCGCGTGACTTAGGTCGCGATCGCGATGAATGAATTACTAACATTGGTAATGAGTTTATAAACATTTCATCCGCGATTCTTAGCCATTTTTTCAACATAGCTGAGTATTTTGAGAGCTCTTTAAGGGAAATTGAAAAGGGATTCAACGAGAATGGATTAGAGGTAAATTTTATGAACTAAAAATGAGATTCTATTGTGAAATTAACCTAGAAATTCATAAAAATTAAGCTAAGAATGGAAGAACTAGGGCTTGAGATTTTGAAGTTTTAAATGGGGATTTGAAGGGCAATTTGAAGTCGGATTTGAGAGCATTTGATATGCATGTACTCTTGAAAGGATAAGAAACACGTTTATGTATAAAATTTTGTGTTTCAAGAAGTGGGCTCGGGTTTTGTTAATTTTGGAATTTTTGATATTTTTCGATTGTTTTCTCTTGAGTTTTGTTCCCTTAGCCTACTGTGACGTATTCGTTTTGGTTTTGGTCATATTCGACGCATGAGGAGGCTGATTTGAGAGGCAAAGGCATAGCGAGCTAGAACTTTAGCCGGTTCGAGGTGAGTAATGAATATAAATGATGTCCAGAGGGTTTGAAACCCCAGATTTGTGCATCGTAGTACTATATAGAGGTGAGACACGCGCTAGATGATGAGCGTGGGGTCATTTACTATTGGGGATTGTGACTTGGTCCGTCCCAAAAGTTGTTTTTACAGCGTATATAATTGAAGCATATTTGGTATCTTCATTCCTTAGACTGATGCCATATTTAGGCTTCTTGCCAACTATTTGAACCCTCTAGGGAGTTTTATCACTATTTCCACACTGTTTTGACTAACTACCTGAACTCAGTAGTACCATTTTCCACTATTTTACAATCAGCCACTTTTAGTTGGTTTTGAAACTAATATTGATATATTAAATGATGTTTTAGGCTGAGAACTATTTTTTTACAATTCCCGCGAGGCTTATATGTTTTCTGGACTGAGTATGGCCAAGGGCCAGATGTGAGGATACTACGGGATCGGGCTGCGCGTCGTATGATTGTTATACTGATACTGAAATTAGGTCAAGGGCATTGATTGATGCCACGAGATGGCTTGATATTGCGCTTGGGCCGTAATGGGCCCCTCCCGGAGTCTATCAGTGAGCACCTTCGGCGAATATATGGTTTGGGCTGCATGTTGCCGTAGGTACTATAGGGTACCGTTCTATGTTTTGATTTCCATTATATGCCTATCACTTAGCTGCTTATCTGTTGTAACATTACCATATTTCACTTCCATTTGTTTATCGCTTTCATATTACTTGTTTTAACTATCGCATTATATATTACTTGTTTTTACGTGACATCTTATTCTCAGTAATTATTTCTGCTTATTACTCACTGGGTCGGAGTACTTACATTACTCCTTGCACCTTGCGTGTAGATCCAGGTGTATAAGAGGCTGAGTGAGGATTTTCTGTCGAGTAGCGCATATCCGGGAGCATTGAGGTAGTTGCATATCGTCCGCAACCCTAATCTCTCCCTTATTTCCTTTTGTTTTATTCGCATGTCCTATATTGATTATGTATTAGGCTGTTAAACGTTTATTAGAGGCTCGAGACTTGTGACACCGGAATTGTATGGTCTGTGTAATAGTATTATTATTTTCATTTCCGCATATTTAACTCTCGACATAGATTTTTATTATGGTAATTTTGTAATTTAACTATGTTAACTAATAATGAACTATATAAGAAAATGGGTTGAGGTTGTTATTGGTTAGGCTTTCCTAGAAGTATGTTGGGCGCCATCACGAACGGGGTTGGGGTCGTGATAGGATCGTTGGTCCGACTTCATAAGCTTATATCTTTTGATCTACAAGGAATTTTGAGATGATTCAAAATCGAAGTTGTAGATCATTGCGTCATAGTTTTGTTAATTGGAATTGTTTTCTCTTGCATTGTTAGATGTATTCATGTCATTTTTGGAAAGATTGAGCCGAGCATTTAAGAATCGGTAAAGTAAAAGCTAAATTGAGTACTGAATCGGCCAGATTGAGGTAAGTATCTTGCCTAACCTTATGTGGGGGACTTCCCCATAGGTTTTTGACTCTTCTATGCTGTTGTAGCCCCTGAACACGAGTTGACTAGTGTGTGCTCGGACCTATTTGTAGAAAATTTGCTTTTAAGGTTCTTATGTCCTTATGTCCATTATACGGGAAATATTCCGTTATGATGGCTTTTATAATTGCATAAATTATCTCTATATTCTCCATACAATGTTGTTGGCTTCCCTCTAACTCGTACTTGTTACTTTTCCTTATTATTCTTAGTTGAAGCGATTGTTCTTCTTATAATTTTATTATCTCTAAATTGTAAATTCCTCTATGACTCCGTGTATATATGGTATGAGTCCAAATTGTTGTGGTTGCCGGGTAGGTATCATGTTCCTATTGTATCTTGTTGGTTTTTTAAGGTTATTGCACTTTTTGGTTTTTCTGTGATTCTCTTGTTGTCGTGTATAGTCTTGGTGGTAGAATTCCTTTTTATTAGGTTGTCGGATTGTTTTCGAAAATTCCTTGTGTTGCTTCTGTTTGTTTACTTTGGGATTAAGGGACGATATCATGTGTCATTCCTCGGCGTGTTTACTTTAGGACTACTAGACGATATCCCAGGAGATCCCCTACACTTATATTGAGGATACCAAGAGATCCTCGAGCTACCAAGAGATCCCTAGAACTTATATTGAGGATACCAAGAGATCACTACCGCTTATATTGAGGATACCAAGAGATCCTCGGAAAAGCAGGAGTTCCTAGCATTTATGTTAAGGATACCAAGAGATCCTTGGGATACCAAGAGATCCCCAGCACTTATATTGAGGATACCAAGAGATATTCGAAACTTTTCTCTGCGCCAGCAACAACTCAATTATCAATGGTCGATCCAATAAGAGAAAACCTCAATACCACAAAATTTTATCAGTTTTTCCTTACCTTGCCGCCTTTCCAAACATAAACCCTCGCTAAATCACTAGCATATCAATACCATCTTCCTGAATCATCTGAAGATCGACACTTAAATCACCTGCAATTGCCTGTGCTGCTTATGAATTTAATGTCTCTCCATTATGACTGAACCAAAACCTTGAATACACAAATCTCAATTCTTCATATCATAACACACAGACCATACCATAGTAGGATAACATGAGTACTTCTAGTCAAGAACTTTTACGATCCCATATAGGAGAAAAATTATGACACACTCCATGCTTCGCATACCCATAGGAATATAGTCATTTTCAAATTACGGTAAAACACATTAATAACTCTTTCTCCCAATTCCATTGCACAAGCTAAACTGCCAGGACTGAATCCTTCTACCCAAACATAGTTAAGAAAACTGCAAGAACTTAAAATCTTTGCTGCACAATATCGGTAAGGCTCATTACCTTGAACACATACAATAATTAATCATATCCTTACCATAACGATTTGGTTCATTATCAAGTTATTCCATTTATCCATTTTCTTTCCCCATTCATCTTTAATTTGATATTCTTGTTAGAATATACGCTTAACGCTAGAGGGGGGGTGAATAGCGTTTTAATAAAAATCAAGATAAATTTGCGGAACTAAAATTGCAGGAATAAAGTAAGTGTAGTAATTAAAGTAGTAAGAAGAGAACACACCGAATATATACTGGTTCACCACAACGTGTGGTTAGTCCAGTCCCCGAGAGACTCTCTCGAGTTTTACACTAACTCCGTTAAGCTTACGGGTGCCTAACAAACCGTTACACTTGCTCGTAGATATACACTCTACAAGACTTCAACTTGCTCGAGGATACCTCACCTCAAGACTTGAAGTCAAGGAACTAAACTTTCCTTCTTACAACAAGGGATTAGAACTTCCCTTCAAGTGTATGCAAACACTTAGCACTCAAGACAAGACTCTCTTATAGAGTAGATGTGAGTAAAATTAATACACTCAAGAATACAACAACTTCGTCAAGAATTTGGCTCTCAAAAACTATGAAATGAATATGAAATGATTGATATGAAAGTATGTAAGCTTAAGCAAGAATTGTAATCAGTTGTTGTGCTTAAAAGAGTGGTTTTGAGGTGTATTTATAGTCCTCAAAGACCCAAAGACCGTTGCTTAATTGCCAATCACTAATTGCTGATTTTGTGCTAGAATAATCGATTATCTGATTTGCATAATCTATTATCTGCAAATCGTTCAAAAATCATATGCAGATTTTAAGCTAGAATAATCGATTATTCAAATTGCATAATCGATTACCTGATAACGTTCAAAAATCAGACGCTGATTTTATGCTAGCATAATCGATTATTGCCTTGTGCATAATCGATTATCTTTCAGCGTTTAAAAATACTTTGGCAACGGTCAGTGAATAATCGATTATCATATTACATAATCGATTATTTTTCTGTTTTGTAAATTCCGGTTTACACTGTCTTAACATAATCGATTATCAAAAAGACATAATTGATTATTTTGCTGTTTTGTAAATTCCGGTTTACACAGTCTTAACATAATCGATTATCAAAAAGACATAATCGATTATTTTGCTATTTTGTAAATTCCGGTTTATTCTGTCTTAACATAATCAATTATAATAAAACATAATCGATTATTTCTGTCCAGATTTGAAAAACATGTTTAAATTCATTTTGGCTAAAATGAAAGTGTTTGAAAATCATTTTGTTTTAAAACAAAGATGCATGGTTTGATGAAAATGATTTTATGAGAGAAGCCAAGACTTGAATCTATTGTTGGATCAAGATCACAATATAAAACGACTCATGTATATCTTCGTTGCTTTTCTTGGTCTTGTGCTTTGTTTCTCTTGTGCTTGGACTTCGGCATATGTCAATGTTCCATGCGCGTCGGTTTGTCATTAATCAAAACCTACAAAGATGAACACACGTTTTGTTTTAGTGATTTGAGAACGTGTTTCAACAATTTCTCCCTTTTTGATAATGGCAAACAAATATCGGGATATGCATATTAAATAATTGATAATGACAATCCAAGACAAGTATATAGATATGTGAATGAGTTCCCCTCAATTTATGAGTTCCCCCTCAATTTATGCCAATATGTATTAGTGTGCATAGCCCTTTTTCTTCCCCCTTTTGACATTAGCAAAAATGAATAACCTTTTATTGAGGAAACAATATTGAAAATACATAATAAAGCAAGAAAAATAGACAAAATATTATTCAAACGAGACATAATAGAAGCAAGAAAAAATAGACAAGATATTATTCATTTTCAACATTAACATCCGCCTCGGCATCCGGCACTTCTTTCGGAAGGACAACTTGGGCATAGGGATAGCGGACGTGGTCAAAATATCCATGAAGCTCGTGGGATAATCGGGTGACATTCCTATCAATATGAGTCATGGACGTGGACAAAGAGGCAAGTTGCTCAGAAATGGTTTGGAAGGAAGCAACGGACGGGGCCTGAGAATGACGTCTTTGAGTTGGAGGAGGAGCCGGATGATCACCGATATTGGGAAATGAAGATTCTTGAATTTCCCAATGTTTTGTTGCCTTTTTGTGAGGACCGACGGAGGTTTCGATACCGGAGGCTTGAAAAAGAGCTATTATGACAAAAGCCTAGGGGAGTGGCTTATCGTCCCCAATTGCATCATACATGTGAGTCATGACGAACTGGCACCAATTAATGCGAGCCCCGGTAATAATTGCGTGCATGAGTTTTGAATCCTCATGAGAGAGAGCCGTATGATTGAATTTGCGCAGTTTTAGAACACGGGTTATGAAATAAAAGATTAGACGATATTCCGGGAGCATGTGCGTAATGGTTGGGCGACGATGCTCCGGACTTGCAATAAATTCGCCAATGCCAATTTGGTTGAAAAGGACTTGTTCATCAAATAAAGCACCTTCTTCCCTAGTGTAGAGTGAAATGTCTTCCCCATTTCGTGGAAGTTTAGTGAGGACTTGCATGTTTTCCTCATTTAAAAGAATTGGAACTCCATTGATGCTCGAGACAAGTTCACCATCTTCGTCCTTCCCGAGATTGGAATAGAAGGTACGAATTAGAGAAGGGTGAATGTAAGGGGATTGAAGATATATGAATTCAAGAAGTTGACTTTGCATGAGGATATTTGCTGTGGATGGAGGGGCGATGTGGCTAAGGAATCGATCAGTGGAGAATTGAGGAGGAAGGATTTCTCGATTTTCAAATTTTTCGACGAAACAAATAAGTTCGGCTTCACTGTCGAACCGTAAATAAGATCCGTCTTTATAGCAATGAACGGGTGGAGGATCAATGGAAAAGGAGGCAATATGTTTGCCGGAGCGAGCTCGTTTAGAATTCTTGCCCGTTATTGAAAAAGAAATTTGAGAGCCTTTGCAGAAATTTTTGAAGTCTTTGGAAGAATATTAGGAGCTAGGAGTGATGTTGGAGTGAAGAATTTGAAGGGTGGAAGCACCTATTTATAGAGTGAAGGAGATGAAGGCATTTAATTGTACAATAACTTCAGATTTTAAGTCCCAAACGGTCAAAAAACGGTAAGAAGTTTGAAAAAGTGAACGTTGATAATCGATTTTGTTGGTCAGATAATCGATTTTGGTGACCCAGTCTGAAAACAGATTCAGAGAATAATCGATTATCATTTTGAGATAATCGATTATGGCAGGAAATGTACTAACTGATGGAAAGTCGAAGCGGTACAGGAAAATTGATTACGAGGTTGCCGATAATCGATTATTTTAATCTTTAGCTTAGACCTGCAAAACAGAATTAGTTAATAATCGATTGCGATAAATAGATAATCGATTATTCTATATGTTCACTAATCATTTGACAAACAGAATGTTAAGATAATCGATTATCGCTACTGGGATAATCGATTATGTTTTAAGTTTGCCCAAAAATCTGCAAAACAGAACACAAATATAATCGATTATGAAATATTGATAATCGATTATTGCATATGGTCGCCAAAATCCTGCAAAACGGAAATGTTAAATAATCGATTGTTGTATTGTAAAAATCGATTATTGCATTTGGTCAGCCAATATGTGACTGTGCAATGCATGTATTAGATCAACGTGAAGTAAAGTATTCCGAGTTTACTACGAACTCGGAAAAAGGACTCTTTCTCTAAAGGCTTTGTGAAGATGTCGGCCAATTGATATTTGGTTTCAACAAACTCAATTTTGACATCGCCTTTGAGAACGTGATCTCTTATGAAGTGATGCCTAATTTCTATGTGTTTCGTTCTTGAGTGAAGAACAGGGTTCTTCGTCAAGCTTATGGCGCTAGTATTATCACATCGAAGAGGGATATGATTGATACTAAGACCATAATCCGAGAGTTGTTGTTTCATCCAAAGGATTTGAGCACAACAACTCCCCGCGGCTACATATTCAGCCTCGGTTGTGGATAACGCAACACTTACTTGTTTCTTGCGAAACCAAGAAACTAGAGAGCTACCGAGCAAATGGCAAGTGCCACTAGTGCTCTTGCGGTCCAATTTGCAACCCGCAAAATCGGAATCGAAATAGCCAACAAGCTGGCATGAAGAACCTTTGGGATACCATAGTCCCACATTTATAGTTCCAACAAGATACTTCATTATCCGTTTTACCGCAGTTAGGTGCGACTCCTTCGGACATGATTGATATCGAGCGCATAAACACACGCTAAACATGATGTCCGGTCTACTTGCAGTAAGATATAGAAGGGATCCGATCATACCTCGATACTTCTTTGTGTCTACTTCCTTACCTTTCTCATCTTTGTCAAGATGGTCGGATGTACTCATTGGAGTGGCCATTGCTTTGGCGTTGCTCATTTTAAAACGATTTAGCAACTCCTTGCAATATTTAGATTGGCAAATGAAAGTTCCCTCTTTCATTTGTTTCACTTGCAACCCCAAGAAGAAGTTTAGCTCACCCATCATTGACATTTCAAATTCACTTGTCATTAATTCAGAGAATTCCTTGCACAAAGAATTGTTAGTAGCACCAAAAATAATATCATCTACATATATTTGAACTAATAAGATGTTATTGTTTTTGTTCTTATTAAAGAGTGTAGTGTCAACTTTCCCCCTAATGAACTCATTGTCCAAAAGAAATTTGCTTAAGCGTTCATACCAAGCTCGGGGAGCTTGTTTAAGACCATAGAGGGCTTTCTTAAGTTTGAAGACATGAACGGGAGATTTAATGTCTTCAAAACCCGGGGGTTGTTCAACATATACTTCCTCTTGAATAAACCCATTTAGGAAGGCACTCTTAACATCCATTTGATATAAATTAAAATTCATAGAAGAGGCAAAAGCAAGTAATAGACGAATAGCTTCTAGCCGTGCTACGGGTGCATAAGTTTCTTCATAATCAATTCCTTCTTCTTGATTATATCCTTTAGCTACAAGCCTAGCTTTGTTTCTGGTGATTATACCGTTTTCATCTAATTTATTTCGAAAAACCCATTTCGTACCAATTATGGTGTGATTATGGGGTCTTGGCACCAATTCCCAAACGTCATTTCGGTTGAATTGGTTAAGCTCCTCTTGCATTGCCAAGGTCCAATGCTCATCCCCAATTGCTTCAGAAATGGTTGAGGGTTCTATTTGAGAAACGAAAGCAGTGTGTCCTATAGTGTTCTTAAGAGTGTTTCGAGTGCTTACCCCTTGTTCGATGTTACCAATTACCTTGTCGAGAGGATGGTCTTTGAATGTCCTCCAGGCGTTGGGCATCATCGATTCTTCTTCTTGTGGTGGTGCTTCTTCCAATAGTTGTTCCACGACTTCATCTTGAACTTCCTTTGGATTCTCCTTTTGCACCTCGTCTTGAAGATTGATTTTGTTTAAAGCATCTGCAAGACCATCACAGAAATCCTTTCTCGCCAAGCGAGCATCATTTTCACAAAATACTATATGAGGAGATTCCTCAACGGTTTTGGTTCGATTATTGAAAACTCTATATGCTTTACTACGCGATGAATAACCAATACAAATTCCTTCATCAGATTTCGCGCAAATTTTCCCAAGCTATCTTTTCCGTTGTTATGAATGAAACATTTACAACCGAAGACTCTAAGATGGGAGAGGTTAGGTTTCCTTCCCTTGTAGAGTTCATAGGGAGTTTTTATGAGTATCGGTCTTATGAAAGCTCTATTTAAGACATAGCATGCGGTACTCACAGCATCCGCCCAAAACTTTTTGGAAATCTTAGCCTCGTCGAGCATGGTTCTAGCCATCTCTTCGAGACATCGATTTTTACGTTCCACCACTCCATTTTGTTGTGGTGTACGTGGAGCCGAAAAGGTATGTTCAATACCGAGTTCGTCACAAAAATCCGCGAAGAGATTATGATCGAACTCTCCCCCATGATCACTTCTTATGGAAGTGACGGTTGTGTTCTTTTCATTTTGAACACGTTTAAGAAAACTTTTAAAAGCTTGAAAGGCATCACTTTTATGAGCAAGAAATAACGTCCATGTGAATCTAGAGTAGTCATCAACAATTACAAAAGCATAAAGATTTCCACCAAGACTTTCAACACGAGATGGTCCAAAAAGATCCATGTGAAGAAGTTGTAAAGGTCTAGTGGTTGAAACAACATTTTTAGATTTAAAAGAGGCTTTTATTTGTTTCCCTTTTTTGCATGAATCACAAATAGAATCTTTTTCAAATTTTAGTTTTGGAAGACCGATTACTAAATCTTGAGAAACTAATTTGTTTAAAAGATTCATGTTGACATGAGCTACTCTACGATGCCATAACCACATGTCGTCTTCTTTACTCAAAAGGCAATTCACAAAAATTGATGAAGAATTTTCAAGATCAACCATATAGATATTATCAATTCTAATACCACGAAGAATAACTTTAAAATCACTACGACGGATAACTAAGAATTCTTTGGAGTCAAACAATACAAGATTTCCCTTGTCACATAATTGACTTATGCTCAAGAGATTATGTTTAAGACCTTTAACTAGCAAAATATGCTTAATGGAGGAGGATTCGTCCTTACCGACCGAGCCAATGCCGATAATCTTTCCTCTGTTATTGTCTCCAAAAATAACATTTTCTCCTTCCGTGGGTTTTAGTTGAAGGAATTTTGATGCATCCCCCATTATATGTTTGGAGCATCCACTATCAAGGTACCAAAGTACACTTGATCCCTTCAAACACACCTACAAAACAAATTAATGAGATTTTTGTACCCAAGCCATTTTGGGTCCTTGTGTGTTAGGTGCAAGATAGTGGTGTGATTGACCTGCAGTGAAATGTCTATGTCTAGTGAAGCATGCGGGAGCAATATGTCCAATTTTATTGCAATAATGACAAATGACATTCGGATTGTGCATTATTCTAGGATGATAATAATTTGGGGATCTAAATTCATTCACCCTATTTTTTGGAATATAGTTTTGATGTAATTATCGAAAATCTTTTCTAGGTGTTCTAAATTGCTCAACATTTCTCCTAGTGTTTATTCTAGGATGCATAACGATTCTAGGATTATTATTTCTATGTTGAATATTTCTAGGTTGTAATTTTTGAAAATCTTTTCTAGGTGTTCTAAATTATTCTACATTTCTTCTAGTGCTCGTTCTAGGATGTATAGTGGTCCTAGGATTGTTATTTCTAGGTTGTTTAGGAATGGTCTCATCCTTTTTGTTAGGCACATTTTTGAAACCTATTCCATGTTTAGTAGATTTCAAGTTTATAAGAACCTCATTGAGATTTTTGTGAGAGGAGTTGAATTTATTCAAGGTGCTCTTGAGTTTTTCTACTTCATCTTTTAGAGATTTGCAAGATGTACAACCATTGTTTGAGCTTTCGGGTTTATCGGCGCTTCTTTTGCCGTAAAACTTATTTTCCTCTTTTAATTTCTCATTTTCAAGAGTTAGTTTTTCAAAATCCTTTTCTTTTGAAGAAATTTGTTTTCCTAAATCTTTTATAGATTTAGAAGCGCTAATAAACTCTTTATACAATTCATCAAATGCATCTTGCATTTCTTCTAAAGTGAAATAGTTCTTAGAAGTAGTACATACCTCATTTTGAGTTTCTTCGTGTGCCATAAGACACAAGTTTGCGGTCTCGTTTCCTTCTCCATCACTTGATTCGTCTCCGGAGTCGCCTCCCCAAGAGATGTATGCTCTTTGTTTCTTGACGGGTTTCTTCTCCTTTTTGGTATTTGGACAATTTGGTTTGATATGCCCAATTTCTCCGCATCCATAGCACTTTAATTGGTCTCCTTGTCGCTTACCTTTTCGTTCATACTCCTTTCGCATGAACTTGTGAAATTTCTTAATAACGAGTCCGAACTCGTTATCTTCGTCGCTTGAATCCTCACCATTTTGAGGTTGAGCCGTGCTTGCTTTAAGGGCGATTCTTCGTTTCCTTTGATCATCCAAAGGAGGGTTAAGAATAGTAGTTCATAGGTTTTGAGATTACCTCTAAGCCCGTCGATTGTGACATTTGTAATGCCGATTGATTCTTGAATAGCGTCGGCTTTGGAGCGCCATTCCCAAGTGAGACTTCGAAGAATTTTACGGACAAGTTCCCTATCCGTGAAGGTCTTCTTAAGAGCATGAAGATCATTAACGATTTTTGAAAATCGTTTGAACATATCATCTATCTTCTCGTTTTCCTTCATATGAAAAAGTTCATATTCATGGGTTAGAAAATCTATTTTAGCTTCTCTTACCTGGTCCGTACCTTCGTAGGTGATTTTCAATTTATCCCACATTTGCTTAGCCGTTGTGCAACATGATATTTTCCTATAATCATCGGGGTTTACAGCACAGTACATCATGTTGATGGCTTTAGCGTTGTTCTCCACTTTTCTAATATCGTCCGCATCGTATTCATCTTCGGATTTAGGAACCATTTCATTTTCAACCTTTTTGGTTGGTATTTGCTCTCCATTCTTTATAATTTTTCACAGTATAAAATTATTTGATTGGATGAATATTCTCATCCTCTCCTTCCAATAAGTGTAATTGGTGCCATCGAAGAGTGGTGGCCTTGTGAAGCATTGTCCTTCACCTAGTCCTGCACAAACGTTACGAGTAGAAGCCATGGATTGTTTCTCTCAAACTGTTAAGTCTTTCAGAGAGTTAGGCTCTGATACCAATTGATAGAATATACGCTTAACGCTAGAGGGGGGTGAATAGCGTTTTAATAAAAATCAAGATAAATTTGCGGAATTAAAATTGCAGGAATAAAGTAAGTGCAGTAATTAAAGTAGTAAGGAGAGAACACACCGAATTTATACTGGTTCACCACAACATGTGGTTAGTCCAGTCCCCGAGAGACTCTCTCGAGTTTTACACTAACTCCTTTAAGCTTACGGGTGCCTAACAAACCGTTACACTTACTCGTAGATATACACTCTACTAGACTTCAACTTGCTCGAGGATACCTCACCTCAAGACTTGAAGTCAAGGAACTAAACTTTTCTTCTTACAACAAGGGATTAGAACTTCCCTTCAAGTGTATGCAAACACTTAGCACTCAAGACAAGACTCTCTTATAGAGTAGATGTGAGTAAAATTAATACGCTCAAGAATACAACAACTTCGTCAAGAATTTGGCTCTCAAAAACTATGAAATGAATATGAAATGATTGATATGAAAGCATGTAAGCTTAAGCAAGAATTGTAATCAGTTGTTGTGCTTAAAAGAGTGGTTTTGAGGTGTATATATAGTCCTCAAAGACCCAAAGACCGTTGCTTAATTGCCAATCACTAATTGCTGATTTTGTACTAGAATAATCGATTATCTGATTTGCATAATCGATTATCTGCAAATCGTTCAAAAATCATATGCAGATTTTAAGCTAGAATAATCGATTATTCAAATTGCATAATCGATTACCTGATAACGTTCAAAAATAAGACGTTGATTTTATGCTAGCATAATCGATTATTGCCTTGTGCATAATCGATTATTGCCTTGTGCATAATCGATTATCTTTCAGCGTTTAAAAATACTTTGGCAACGGTCAGTGAATAATCGATTATCATATTACATAATCGATTATTTTGCTGTTTTGTAACTCCGGTTTACACTGTCTTAACATAATCGATTATCAAAAAGACATAACCGATTATTTTTCTGTTTTGTAAAATCCGGTTTACACTGTCTTAACATAATCGATTATCAAAAAGACAGAATCGATTATTTTGCTGTTTTGTATATTCCGGTTTATTCTGTCTTAACATAATCGATTATAATAAAACATAATCGATTATTTCTGTCCAGATTTGAAAGACATGTTTAAAATTCATTTTGGCTAAAATGAAAGTGTTTGAAAATCATTTTGTTTTAAAACAAAGATGCATGGTTTGATGAAAATGATTTTACGAGAGAAGCCAAGACTTGAATCTATTGTTGGATCAAGATCACAATATAAAACGACTCATGTATATCTTCGTTGCTTTTCTTGATCTTGTGCTTTGTTTCTCTTGTGCTTGGACTTCGGCATATGTCAATGTTCCATGCGCGTCGGTTTGTCATTTATCAAAACCTACAAAGATGAACACACGTTTAGTTTTAGTGATTTGAGAATGTGCTTCAACAATTCTCCCTTGCTGTAGCAACACAATACCTCAACCCATGTTACCACACGAGACTCGCACATAAAACCACACTATCTAAGACCCATATGCCACTGAATACCCTCTTAAACGTTTCCAAGAAATATCACATTCCAGAACGTTTTACTTTGAAGAACTTCCTACGATTCTGAATTCGTTTACCATTACCTTCCAAATGTGGATACGTAGAATCCCATGATTAACACAAAGTACCACAAGTCTTGACCTTTTCTATTGGAAACACAGTCTCTAGCCACATACACAAACATAAGACACCTGATTGTTACATGCAAAATCTTGAACACAGTAAAATAATTCTCGAGAGTCATTCACTCTTGTTCAGCTGTAATTCATCTGCCCTGGATGAACGGAACCACTTGTGCCTCATTAGAACCCTGACACCGCAAAACAAGATTTCCTACAGATAAAAACAACTATCTTCCTTCTCTATAAACCGGGCATTCTTTATCAACAGCAGCTCAAAGACACCCTAATATTTCCTCGCATTTACGAAAGTACCCTATAACCTTTGTGAGAATTTCCCTTCACACGTGCCATCCTCAGCTCAATTTATACAACCAAAACTGATCCGCCATCATCCCTCGAAACAGAACCAACATTGCACATAAGCGTGCAATCAGCTGACCAGCAGCAACCTCCCCAACTTGGCTCGAAGCCATATATCAAGGTACTCTTAACAACTCACAGCACTTTTACTCCAATGATGCCACAATGTTATAGTGATATTAATGAATACATAGATCATCTAGCACTGACATTCTCTACAAACGTCGTATTCATTTCCATATCAGCCGAGTCCATTTTCATAAACGTCCCCAAATTCTCAAATTTAAACACATACCATTCAATTACTCATGAGACCTTATAACATACACATAAGGATCATACCCCTCAAAAACACTCCGCAGGAGATAAGCCACCTGCTTCGCCTCATTTCAATATTTCAACATGCCTTCCAACATCATATACGTTACACAACCAATTAGTCTTTTCTGAGTCTGAGATCATACCGTCACATGAAATATACACTTTCCAACTAAGAGACATGAAAAATATTCTTCATGCGCCCATTATTTGGGGCTACACATTAGACCGCAATAGAAAACAAACACTTAACAACTCATCTATAATCCATCAGACTTCTTCTCTCACTACCAAAATCACATAGATATACCTTGAAGTACTGACATACTCATCATATGGATATCCTTATGTCAACCCGGATAATAAGAACATTACTGAACATATAAGTTCAAAACACTTGCTCACACAATCACCACCTTGGTGATCAAGCCATAGGAAAAGATCCGGCCTCAAGACCTCCTGACTAGCCCAACATGAACTCACAGAGATTACATCTCTCCTCTCGATAGAGGAATCATAGGACATCCAGGCATATATACTACTGAGTGCTCACATGCACATACAGACGTATGGAAGGAATTTCAAGAATTATATCTCAAGTTCAATCAACTACGCACAATAAGAATCCCAACAAAATGATGTTTTCCTAAAGGTTCTGTAGCCTCTCAACGATAAATAGAGACGTCTCTGTACCAATCCGCGAGACTCTACTAACCCTACTCATGACTCCTGAGACGTGGTAACCTAGGCTCTGATACCAAGTTGTCACGACCCAATTCCCAAACCCGGTCATGATGGTACTGAAGACAAGGCCAGCTAGACTGTTGCAGAACACCACTTAAAGCAGTTAGGCAGTAATAGAACAGTTAGAATATGAAATTAATGATATTAATCAATATCAATAAACCCAATACAGCCCGACCGGGGTGTCACAAGTCACGAGTATCTAGGAGTGCCTTTATTAATATTTTAAAGTCTATAATACATAGAGTAAAATCTGGGAATCAAGAAAAAGGAGAATCTCGGTGCCACGAACGCCGGCGCTCACCTTTTCTTAGCTACGATAGCAAATACCCTCAATACCCTACTAACCCGCTACCAGGTGAACAATACCTACAAATGCACGCGAGGTGTAGGGAGTAAAGTGAGTACTTCTAACTCAGTGGTAATAAGAGAGAATAATATCTGAGCAATAAGAAAACACGTATGGGCATACCAAATTGCTATAAAAGACAGAACAACCCTTTGAGAAAAACCGGAATACTATGAAAATACTTTTAGAAAATCTAAAAATCAGTTCAAAATCACTTTTTACAAAGTCTCTTTTAAAATATCTCCTTTATTTTCTACGGCCCAGCATATGAATGCTATATCAGATAGAACAAGTCGGCTCATAAGTCTGCCCCTTGGGCAAAGCACTCCTTAACATATAACACCAGGGTATCTGGTCAACAAGGCAAGTAATAGAATGGATGGCAATGATACGTGAGTATGAAATGTCATGCCACGTAGTACAAACAGGAGTAAATGAGTGAATGCAATGCAATGCACATGACTGCTACGGCGCGTAGTCCGATCCATGGGTACCCTGCGCTCACTAGGAGTGTTTACAGATTCCGAAAGGGTTCTGACAGCCCAAGCGCAATAATACTGTGGCATGCAGTCCGATCCATATAATATACGACTGTGGCGTGCAGTCTGATCCATGAAATATACTACTACGGCTGCAGTCCAATCCATGCAATATACTACTGCGGTGCGCAGTCCGATCCATGCAATATGCTAATCCGGCGTGCAGTCCGATCCATGCAATATGCTACTGCAGTGTGCAGTCAATATACTATTGCGGTGAGCAGTCCGATCCATGCAATATGATAGTGCGGCGCATAGTCGGATCCATACAATATGCTACTGTGGCATGCAGTCCAATCAATACAATATACTACTGCAGCGTGAAGTCCGATCCATGTATGCATATGCACAAAAACACTCGAGGCCTGAAAGCCTCCTTGTATCACTCTTCATGCCCTCACATATGGCCCTCAGCCTCAATCAGTCCAAAATATTCAAAAGCCCCCCTTCCCGGCATCAGTAAAACAATAATACTCAGCTCAAACAATAGATCAAACATCAGTTAAAACTCCATGTTTGAGAAAAATATAGTGAGGAAAACTATGATGATAGTTCTTAAAGAGTTAAAATAATCGGCAATAAGCCTCAAGTATGGCAATGAGGCCATATCATAACGATAACAACAAATCATTTGCAATTTCGCTGTGAAAACAAATAACCAGGATGTAACAAGTGAAAATATCCAACGGTGCTCTACCCCATGCCCAGGTCCAGCGTGCAAGTCACCACAATACAGCACTAGGATGTCCAAATCTGGGGTTTCAAAACCTCAAGATATCATTCCCAAGTATTACTCACCTCGAACCGGTGAAATTCCTTGCTCGCGACGCCTTTGCCCCTTAAATTGTCCTCCACGCGCATCAAATCTAACCAAAATCCGTAAAAATTTATCATAATATGCTACTGGGGCAAAACCAAATCGAAAACAATGGAATGTAACAAAAATCTCGAAATTAGAAAAACCCGAGTCCCGGGCTCGCTTCTCGAAACATTATGAAACTTACAGTTCTGGAATCCTCATCTCGCCACGACTTCATGCATACTAAGAACTCCCAAATCCGAGCTCAAATGACCTATCAAATCCCAATTTAAAATATCAATTCGATTAAATTATGTTTCTAGACCACGAGACTTACCTCCAATCACTTTCCATCGAAACCATTTTCAAAATCTACCAACAAACTCTCAAGGTGGTGCAAAAATGGTGGAAAAGTGAACCCAAGTCGCGGATGAAATGTTATAAAAAAGGTATGCCCACGTCTAAAGCCCTTCTATGCGATCGCGGACAAGGTCTTGCGATCGCAATGCACAATATTTCCCCAACCTCAAAATGAATTACGTAATCGCAGCAATACATATACGATCGCACTGCTTTGAGATACAACCCTATGAAATTGCAGGCAACATCATGCGATCGCAGAGACCAAATATCCAGCCTGCCCAAACTCTTCTATGTGATCGCTTCCCTGGCTTTACGATCACATAGGCCTATATTCTGCAACACGTCATTCTGCAATTTCTGCAACTTCCAACATTCAAACACTCTCCGATAACCACTCGAAACCACCCCGAGGGCCTCGAGACCTCAACCAAAAGTACCAACATACCCCAAATACTCATACGAACTTGTTCCAATCATAAAAACACGCCCAACAACACAAAAATCATCAATTCTCAACAGATTCAAGCCTAAGTTTTCTTCAAAACTTCCAAAGCTCGCATTCGATAAAAAACCCGACCAAACGACATTTGAATAACCTAAAAATTTGCAAACATATCCAAATTCGCCTAACAAAGCTACTGCAACTCTCAGAATTCTCCCACCCGCGGATCAAAATCTCACCTACCAATCGAAATCCGTCCCAATTGAAGCCTAATTCAACACCAGACCTCCAAATCGAATTCCGATCGCACTTCTAAGTTACAAATAATCCCCCAAAGCTAACCAAACCACCGGAATTCACATCTGAGCCCTTTAACCACATAGTCAACTTCCGGTTGACTTTTCTAATACAAGCGTCCTTCTAAAGGCTATGTGCCTTATTTTCAACCAAAGCTAATTCAATTACACCCAATCTACTCTAATACTGACATTGAGTCATGAAGAAATCACCATAAGGGGGAAACGGGGCAGTAACTCACGTGATAACGGGTCAGGTCGTCACATAATTGGAGTGTAAGAAATTTGGTCTTAATGATTAAAATATGGATAAAGGATATAATCTCAATTGAAATGGTGTTGTTGGACTTATGTTAAATGCGGTAATGTCGAATTTGGTAACCCGAGAATAATCTTGGTACGTTCAGAGAAAAACATATGTTTTAAGAGGGGGAGAATGTAACGACCCGACAGGTAGTTTTGATTAAGTACAACCTCGTTTCCCTATAAGCTGTTCAATTCATGCTTCACGGTTCATACGAAACTTTCCGGGGAAATTGGACCATTTGCGGAATGGATTTTTGATAATTCTAATAGCTCAGTATGGTAATTTTGGAATTAGAAGCATGCCCGAAAAATCACTTTTTGGGCATGCTGTTGCCAAATTAAATTCATTTAAAGTTAGTGACCAAAGTTGGTCTCTGTATGGTAAAAATGAAAATTCACTTTTGTATTTACTATGTAAATAATATAAATGTAAGTAGTTAATACTTTTGTAATACAATGGATGGATACTACTACGAAGCAAGTGTGCGTGTGTGTGTGTGTATATATATATATACATATATATATATATACATAATATGTACTTACGCTATACTATGCACTAAGTATAAGTGTATATGAGGTAATACCGTATCAAATACAACTTATATATATACAATATATGTACTTACGCTATACTATGCACTAAGTATAAGTGTATTAGGTAATACAATATCGAATACAACTTATTTTATATATATATATATATATATATATATATATATATATATATATATATATATAATATATGTACTTACGATGTACTATGCACTAAGTACAAGTGCATTAGGTAGTACCGTATGGAATACAGCTTATGTATATAACATATGTACTTACGCTATACTATGCGCTATACTATGCATTAAGTATAAATCTATTAGGTAATACCCTATCGAATACATCTTATATATATATATATATATATATATATATATATATATATATATATATATATATATATATATATATATATATATATATATATATATATATATATATATATATAACATATGTACTTACGCTATACTATGCACTTTGTATAAGTGCATATTGTTGGGATTTATGCCCGTCACTAGGGGGGGGTGAATAGTGCGGCACGAGAATATTGATAAATTTTGCGGAATTAAAATTGCAGGAATAAAATAAATTCGGTCATTAAAATAGCAAGGAAAGAACACACCGAATTTATCCTGGTTCACCACAACTTGTGGTTAGTCCAGTCCCCGAGAGACTCTCTCGAGATTCCACTAACTCCGTTAAGCTTACGGGTGCCTAACAAACCGTTACACTTGCTCGTAGATGTACACTCTACAAGACTTCAACTTGCTCGAGGATACCGCACCTCAAGACTTCACCTTGCTCGTGGATACCGTACCACAAGACTTCAACCACTAAGATTGAGGGTACTTAGCAAACCCGACAATCAATGAGAAGATTTGGTCTTCTCAAACACCTTTCTCTTTTACAACAATAACTCTCTCAAAAGAGTAGATAAAGAGATACAAAATAAGCTCTATGAACAACTCAAAGTTGTCTCTCAAATGGCTCAACAAAAGCTCTATAATGATGCACAAATAATATCAATATGTATATGAATAATGAGAGGTGTTGTGTGTATAAAATCAGCTCAAAAGACCTCTATTTATAGGGGTTAGAGGGTGTATGTCCGTTGCTTAATTGACAATCAATTATGCTCATTTTATGCAAGGATAATCGATTATTGGATTTAGATAATCGATTATTTGCTCTAACGTTCAAAAATCAGAAGCTGATTTTATGCTGGATAATCGATTATCAGATATGCATAATCGATTATTCTGTTACAGTGTTTAAAAACTTGGCAACGGATACAAGATAATCGATTATGCTTTTCTTATAATCGATTATTTTGCTGTTTTGTAAATTCCGATTTACACTGTCTTAACAAAATCGATTATCAACATAAGCATAATCGATTATTGTTGTCCAGCTTTGAAAGACATGTTTAAAATTCATTTTGGCTGAAACGAAATATGTTTGAAATCATTTTGTTTGAAGTTTTGAAATATGATTTGATAAAATGATTTTTTGCATATTTATGATGACCTATATTGAGCCAAAAGACGAGATAACTTTAAACGTTGCTCTTACATTTGTTCTACCTAACGACCTACGCCTTGGGTCTTCGGTCTTGAACTTTTGAGCTCGTCTTTGGCTTGTCTATGCAATTCCGTCATCAATATGCTTCTCGGCATTCAATCTTGATTGTTTTTCATATAATAACTTTGTTCGACACTTGACTTCATTGTTTGTCATTCATCGAATTTGTTGTTTGTCATTCATCAAAACCTATACCTGAAATCATGCTAATACAATCAAAGCACACATATCATAGATAGAATGATTTTCTACAATTTTTCCCTTTTTGATAATGACAAACAATAGGAGATATGTATATCGGATTCCCCCTAAATTCATGTTATATCTCAACATACAATTCAAGCAAACAATTCCCCTTAATGAAAATTCCCCCTCAAATAAGGCATACTATAACGTATATACATTCCCCTTTATTTGATGCATATCGCCTAAACTCTTCCCCCTTTTGGCATTAGCAAAAAGAGAGTATACAAAGGCTATTATCCCCTTTCGACACTTCCCCCTTTTGGGTATATCAATTGTTTGTGTCAAATATAAGATAGGAAATACAATGAGGAATATACATTGACGATATTTAAAACATGAAATAATACCAAATGTTCGTAAAAATATAACAACCATATCAAAGGTTATTTTTAGCGAATATACCAACTGTTATTCAAAACTAGAGAGATATTCATCAAAACATCAATCATTATTTTAAACAAAAATAATTGATACCAATTTTTATTCAAGATAAAAGTTATCAAAACATGAATCAACAAAAATAATTAATATCAATTGTTAACAAGGATATATTAATTGTTAACACATATCAACTATTACATTTTTATCAAAAAAAAAAAATGATAACTAACCGACATTCCCCCTCGATGCAATAAGGTTTCGTGCTTGGTGCATCTACTACAATATTGTAGTCTTCAAGCACACCTGCAGACGTACCTAAAAATAGGTTTTCGGTACCCAACTGCTTTTGGGTCCTTGGGGGTTAGGCAAATAATAATCATAGCCAAATGATAAATCTCTATGTTTTGCAAAACATACGGGTGCTATGTGTCCTACCCGGTTGCAATAATGACATATAACATTGGGGTTGTGCATATGTCTTTGTTGAGCCAAAAACGTTCTAGGTGATCTAAAGTCGTTATTCCTAGACGTATTGCGATTCCTAGAGTTATTTCTAGGCGGTCTAAAATGATTCATTTTAGACTTATTAGTGAAGTTCCTAGAATTATTTCTAGGTGGTCTAACTTCATTTCTATCATTCTTTCTAATTTCTTCAATTGTTTTAGGATCATCAACACTACATTTTTCTAGTGTGTTCCTAAGTTCTATGTTCTCTATTTTCAAAGACTTACAAGAAGAACAATTTGAACTTTGATCAGTTGAAGAGGCTTCATTCATCTCCTTAATTTTATTTCTAAGATCAATATTGTCATTTTCCAAAAAAATATTTTTCTCTTCTAAAACTTTAATTTTAGCCTTGGCCTCTTTGGAGATTTTTGAAGTCTTTTTCAATTCACCATATAAGTCATGAAAAGCTTCTTGTAATTCTTCAAAAGAATAAGAGTTAGAATTACTTATCTCTTCTTCCTCGTTGGCCATGAGGCATAATGCGGCAATTTCATCGCCCGAGCTGTCCGAATCCCATGTCACGCGCCTTTGGTGTTTCTTCTTTTTCTTGTCCTTGGGTTTTGGACAATGTGACTCGGTGTGGCCAAGTTTTCCACACTTATGGCATGAACAACTTGGTTCTTCCTTCTTTATTTCCTTTTTCATACACTTATAAAACTTTACGATCAAGGCATTGGAAATATTATCATCATCGCTATCCGAATCACTTACCTCTTCTCTTTTAGAGGATGAGGCTTTGAAGGCAATATTCGAATTTTTCTTGTTTCCAAAAGAAGGATTAAGAATCGTACTTTCATATGTTTTGAGGTTACCTCGTAGTCCATCAATTGTGACGTCCGTGATTCCTATCGACTCTTGGATGGCATTGGCTTTGGATCGCCATTCGGGAGTGAGACTCCGCAAGATTTTTCGAACTAGATCTTTGTTCGAATATACTTTTCAGAGAGCATGGAGATCGTTGATGATCATTGAGAACCGTTCGAACATAATATTGATGCTTTCATTCTTCCTCATTCTAAAGAGTTCATATTCATGTGTTAGAAAATCAACTTTAGATTCTCGGACTTGAGGCGTACCTTCATAAGTAATCTCGAGTTTATCCCACATCTCCTTGGCGGTTGTGCCACAAGAAATCTTCCGATAGTCATCCGGATTCACTGCACAATATAATATATTAACGGCCTTGGCGTTGTTTTCAACTTTCTTGATATCCTCGGCATCATATTCATCTTCCTCCTTTGGAACCGTGGTTTCCCCAACTTTCTTTGCTGGCATTTGTTCACCGTTCTTGATGATTTGCCACAAGCGAAAGTTATTTGATTGAATGAAGATTCTCATCCGCTCTTTCCAATATGTGTAATTTGTTCTGTCAAATAGTGGAGGCCTATAGGGGGAGTGTCCTTCGCTCATTATTCCTGCGTTCAATATTCTCAACAAAAAAAAATCGTTCTCTCAACCGGTTAAGGCTTTCAGAGAGTTAGGCTCTGATACCAATTGTTGGGATTTATGCCCGTCACTAGGGGGGGGGGTGAATAGTGCGGCACGAGAATATTGATAAATATTGCGGAATTAAAATTGCAGGAATAAAATAAATTCGGTAATTAAAATAGCAAGGAAAGAACACACCGAATTTATCCTGGTTCACCACAACTTGTGGTTAGTCCAGTCCCCAAGAGACTCTCGAGATTCCACTAACTCCGTTAAGCTTACGGGTGCCTAACAAACCGTTACACTTGCTCAAAGATTTACACTCTACAAGACTTCAACTTGCTCGAGGATACCGCACCTCAAGACTTCACCTTGCTCGTGGATACCGCACCACAAGACTTCAACCACTAAGATTGAGGGTACTTAGCAAACCCGACAATCAATGAGAAGATTTGGTCTTCTCAAACACCTTTCTCTTTTACAACAATAACTCTCTCAAAAGAGTAGATAAAGAGATACAAAATAAGCTCTATGAACAACTCAAAGTTGTCTCTCAAATGGCTCAACAAAAGCTCTATAATGATGCACAAATAATATCAATATGTATATGAATAATGAGAGGTGTTGTGTGTATAAAATCAGCTCAAAAGACCTCTATTTATAGGGGTTAGAGGGTGTATGTCCGTTGCTTAATTGACAATCAATTATGATGATTTTATGCAAGGATACTCGATTATTGGATTTAGATAATCAATTATTTGCTCTAACGTTCAAAAATCAGAAGCTGATTTTATGCTGGATAATCGATTATCGGATATGCATAATCGATTATTCTGTTACAGTGTTTAAAAACTTGGCAACGGATACAAGATAATCGTTTATGCTCTTCTGATAATCGATTATTTTGCTGTTTTGTAAATTCCGGTTTACACTGTCTTAACATAATTGATTATCAACATAAGCATAATCGATTATTGCTGTCCAGCTTTGAAAGACATGTTTAAAATTCATTTTGGCTGAAACGAAAATGTTTGAAATCATTTTGTTTGAAGTATTTGAAATATGATTTGATAAAATGATTTTATGCATATTTATGATGACCTATATTGAGCCAGAAGACGAGATAACTTTAAACGTTGCTCTTACATTTGTTCTACCTAACGACCTACGCCTTGGGTCTTCGGTCTTGAACTTTTGAGCTCGTCTTTGGCTTGTCTATGCAATTCCGTCATCAATATGCTTCTCGGCATTCAATCTTGATTGTTTGTCATATAATAACTTTGTTCGACACTTGACTTCATTGTTTGTCATTCATCGACTTCATTGTTTGTCATTCATCAAAACCTATACCTGAAAATTATGCTAATACAACCAAAGCACACATATCATAGATAGAATAATTTTCTACACATATGAGGTAATACCGTATCGAATACAACTTATATATACATATACATATATATATATATATATATATATATATATATATATATATAATATGTACTTACGCTATACTATGCACTAAGTATAAGTGTATTAGGTAATAGTGTATCGAGTAGAGCTTTTATATATATATATAAGTACGTACTTACGCTATACTATGCACTAAGTATAAGTGTATTAGGTAAAACCGTATCGAATACAACTTTTATATATATATATATATATATATATATATATATATATATATATATATATATATATATATATATGTACATACGCTATACTACGTGTGCGCACGTGATTTTTGCCCTACATACAAGAATAATTCCCAACAATACAAAAATATGACTTTTTCTTATTTTCACCATATTGTGAATTTTTGTGATATTTTTTGTTATTTGTTTGCATTTTATTTGCGCGCGATAATTTGCACGAAAATACAAAAATATATACATTTGCTTTTTAGGATTTAATTCTATATTTTAGGATTCATTGTCAAATTAGTTATTTTGTAAAAATGAAAAATTACAAAAATAGTTCACTTTAGCATTTTAATTGTTTTAATTGTGAAATTGTCGCAAAATAGATTTTAAATAATTTTATAAATTAATTAGTTTAATCTTGAATATTAGGACTTTATTTTTAGCTTTTTGCACATTTTTTTAAATTAGTAAATATAAAATAAATATATATATATATACAAAGAAAAAAGGAGAAATAATTAAAAGAAAATGATCTTAACAAGGTGCCTTGATTGGGGCCAATTTTCATGTAATTTCGGCCCAAAATCCCGGCCCAAGCCAAATTTCCACGGCCTTGTTCAACCCCAGCCCAAGCGAATGCCCAACCCGGTCTGCCCTGTAACTATTCCAAACGACGTAATTTTGGCGTCCGTTAATCTCAACCGTGAATCCCTCATAATCTAACGATCCAGCATTTATCTCCATCTTTGATTTAATCGTCTGAAGACCATTTCATATACCTAAGACAAAATCAAAACACCCCCTTTCTCTCTTCTTCTTCGTTCTAACTGAACCCAAACTCCCCTAAAATAATCAACCGTTGTCGCCGGCTTTGACCTTCAACCACCACCCAAAACCTACTCACTCTTGACTCCTAATCAATCACCCTAACCTTTTTTCATCCGTATCTTACTATTGGTTCCGCAAATCCCATATGTTTGGTGTTAATCTCTGGTACAAAATTTTGGAAGAGCAAGAGTTTGAAGTCCGTTTGAAGTAGTTGATTCTGTCGGTCCTCAAGGATCAATTTGGGCCGATGTTATGCCCAACGTCTGTTCTTTGCAAGAACAATCATTTGGTATCAACTTCTGTTAAGGTCGAAATACATTGGATTTTGGTCGATGCCTCGTTCACTTGACCAAGCTCGTCGCCTCCGTCAATTCATTCCGGCCAAACCAGTATTACTCTATCCCTGATTTCCGTCCTTTATTTTTTGCTTTTCATTTTCTTGCGTGATTGCATATTTAATTTAGTTTATGGTCAGTTCCTAGTGGTTTTCGTGTGTCGTTTTTGCTCTTTTGTTAAGTTGCTTATGTTTTTATTGGGCCTTTCATTTGCAATTTTTAGAGATTATTGCCCCCTCATTAGTGCAGTTTTCATTTTCTAATTTGTTGATATTGTGCTTTGAAATCCGAGACACAGTGATAGAAACCAATTTGGATAAACGTTGGCCCAATATTGCTCTGAATTCTCAAGCGGTAATAACATGTGTGGTAAAGGGTATTTTAGGATTTAGATTACGTGGGAATCAAATTCTTTTGGGAAAGATTCTAGTAGATGGGGAGGTCACATGTGAGGAAATAAAGCAAAACTTTCTGGTGTATCTGGGGAGGTTTGTTTTATTGTTTGCCGAAAATGAAAAAAAAAAAAGAAAAAAAGAGATGTTATTCTATCTTGTTTTCAAAAAATAAAAAATAGTTTGTCGTGAGAAAAAAAAATCTTGATTTTTGTTCTTATTGTTTCAAAATAGTTTATTCGCCAATGGAAAAATAGGGTCTTTTATTGTAAAAGAAAAAGAGTCTTTATTTTTCGGAAAATAAGTTGTGTTACTAAAAAAATGAAAAAATAGGACTTTTTAGTTTTTAATTGGGAAAATAGATTGTTTGATAAAAATGAAAAAATCGTTACTTTGTCTTGTTTTCAAAGTAGAAAAGGAGAAATAGTTTGTTTTACCGTGAAAAATGAAAAGAAAAAAAGAGTGTCTTGATTTTTATTTCAAAATAGTTTATTATTTGATGGAAAATAAGGAAAAAGAAGAGCCTTTTATTTTTAGTTCAGAAAAATAGGTGGTATTATTGGAAAAGAAAGAGTCTTTATTTTAATTTGGAAAAAATAGGTTGTTGGAAAAATGGGTTGTTTTATTGTTGAAAAAGAAGAAAGAAAAAGAGTCTTATTTTAAAAGTAGTTTTTTTTTTATATTTTATTTTTTCCTTATGAAATGCCAATAGAGAAAATGAAAAAAGCTTTGTTTTAAAATGGTTCGGTTAATCTGCCCGAACTACGCATGGTTTGATTCTCACAAGGAGTGAGATACGTAGGCAACCCTCATCGGGTCCAACCTCTCTTTTGGAAAAATAGCCAAAAATGTAAAAAAAAATTGCGGGTGATGCTATTTTGCATAAATAGCAAAATGTTCCCAAACGGGACGCCGGAAGGCTAACTTTGCATAAACAGCCACCCTTGGTCATGTTTTGGTTTTTGACCCTCACAGCCTTAAATCTTCATCCTCGAGGCGTTAAAAGGTCGTGTTTGCAATATGGGGTCCTTTATTTTAATTTGAAAATATGAATAAGATTCATCAAGTCGGGTGATGTCGTTTTGCAAAAAATAGCGAATGTTCCAAAACGGGACACCGGAAGGCCGACCATGCATAAACGGACACTTTTGGTTATGTTTTGATTTTTGACTTTTACAACCTTAAATTCTCGTCCCCGGGGCGTCGAAAGGTCGTGTTTACCAAATTGGGTCTTTTATTTTAATTTAAGGAGGAGGAAGAGTCGTAAATAAGTTAAGTAGGGCCTTTTTGTCATAAATAGCCAAACGTTCCCGAAAGGGACGCCGGAAGGTTGACTTTACAAATACGCCCTTCTTTGAGTCTGATTTTGATATCGAGTCCTTTAGGTCTAAAATCTAGATAGAATGTAGATAGTTTAAATTTGAGTTGAATAAAGGTTTTTCTTTTTCTTAATCACCTTAATAGATGTGCAGGACGAGCATGATGCTAAACGAACCCTTTTCAATATTAACCAAGATCCCTTTTGAGTTGCGATTAGGGTGGAATGACTTAGGCAAAGAAGGGCAGGACGAAGTGAAGAAGTATCTAAAACATCTCCCAGATTTATTAGACATCCAGCCTCGGGGGGATATTATCAAGGCATTGATCGCATGTTGGGATCCAACACATAATGTATTTCATTTTCGGACTTTGAGCTCACACCGACATTGGAAGAAATAGCGAGGTACATCGGAAGTGATCAAGCACCATTGAGGTTTGTATACTTAATTTTTCCCAGGGCCATCACCATACACCGGTTTTTGGATGCCTTGAAAATACCCGGAACAATCCACCACCCAGATTTTGCGAAGGGTTACTGCAGTTTCCGCTTCATATATGTAGATACGTACACATGGGAGGATTCAATAGGCTAGACTTCAAACTGTGTAGTAGAAGTAACCGACAAAAATGGGAGGAACACAGGCAGGTAGCTTTTATGATAGCTTTTTGGGGCCTCATAATATTCCCGATGAAAGATGGAAATGTTGATTTGAACGTGGCTGGGGTTGTCAGAACCCTTCAAACCATGGAAAAAAGCGCTTTGTCACCTATGATTATGGCGGACATCTTCCGGGCTCTCACTGCTTGCAAAGCCGAGGGCGATTTCTTTGAGGAATGTAACTTGCTGTTGCATTTATGCCATCGCTCCCCACTCTTGAGTTATGGTTCATCTAAGAAAACATGCATAGGAGAATTTTACACAAGAATCAAAGGGGTTAACCTCCCTGAAGAAGTCATATATTGGGCATAATTGTTTCGGACCCTCACTTTCAGCCAGATACAGTGGCCACTTGGATGGTTGCCCATCGAAGAAGTCATATATATGACATCAGCCAAGCCTCATTTTACTGCTGATGGAACTCAAGAGCATCCAGCCTTACACTCCGTATCGGGTCCTTAGGAAACTTGGGAGATATCAAGTGGTACCGAAAGATGAAGTTTTGAGCACCCAAATGGTCCAATTTGGTCCTGATGGTCGGTTCCCGGGGGATGAAGTTCGCCAAATTTGGAGCGAATGTCAAACCTTGAAGCCAACACTTTTGTGTCAGATAGGGTTAAAGGGGAGGTTGCCCTCGGGTATCACGATTGGTTCAAGGGTGGTGTGCCGTACGGTAGACCTGCTAAAAGACCTCATCTCAAAGATTTAATCGAGTAATCCCAAGAGTAGTGTGATTGGTTAGCCAAGGAAGAAAGTTACAAGGCTGAGATCGGGAAGTTGAAGCAGCAAGTAGAGAGTTAGAAATTCGAAAACAGTGTTCAAGTCGCTGCAGATCAAGGTGGAAAGAATAAATTGGCCTAAGAAAATACAGAGCTTAAGGCCCAAATCCAACAGTTGAAAGCAACCATCAATAGACAACCGAGGAACCAATCTGACGAACGATTGATAAAAGGATTAAGAAGTGAAGTTAGGGAGTGCCGGGAGGAGCTAGAAAAATCTGAGAGTATCATGGCGGGGCTCAAAGAACAATGGGCTACAATAGCGGAAAAGCGTTGCCAATACTTGAATCAACTAAAAAGGGACCAGGAGAAAGTTGTTGACAATTTAAAGAGAAAAGTGGCTTCCCTTGAGGTTAAAGCAATCACGTAACCCAGGGATTACGAGATCGAGAGTGGGCATTGTTATGATTTGTGTGCCCGAATGGATGTAGAGGTGCAACAATTGCAAGATCAGCACCTACAAGACACTCGGGCATTAAAGATGTGCGCTAACCAGATAGAGCGCTTGCTTACAGAAAATAGGCAAACAAGGGACCGGATTAGAGCTATCGCCTGGGATATTTTCAGGAGATGTCGGGTCTGTGAGGATATGACCCTAGCTGATGGTATACTTGGGATGACTTGGCATAGGTGTTCATTGGCCACTTTCAATATAACCTCGAGATAGACCCTGATCGGCTGTCATTCCTGATGTTTGAGAAGAAGCCAGGAGAAAGTTTTAGAGAGTTTGGTTTTCCATGGAGAGAACAAGCTGCAAGAGTGGATCCCCTAATGAGGGAAAACGAGGTGGTAGATTATTTTCTGCAAACGTTGGAACCAACATACTTCGGTCACTTAGTGGCTTCTGTGGGTAAATCATTTAATGAGGTAGTGAAGATGGGCGCTATGATTGAGGAAGGTTTAAAGTCTAACAAAATTTTGAGTTATTTTGTGCTGAAAGCAACCACGCAGGCCATACAAATTGGTACTAGTTGTGTGATAGATAAGATGAAGAAGGAAGAAGTGGCCATAGTGGAAGCTAGCACCTGGTCAGGGCCCAGCAATCCTCCACCCTACTATAGCCAACCAAGACCCACCACCCAAAGTACTCATACACCCCATACCGCCCACAACAACACTATTACCTACCACCAGAGCCCCACTTCTCTGTCCATCATGCGCAGGCATACATGCAGCCCCCGGCAAATCCACAATGGTGTGCGCCAGCTCCCCAAACCACATATACACCCCCACAAAACACCCATCCACATCCCAGGGCTAACATGTCAGGACCTGGCTTCCGCCCGAACCAAAATTTTCGGAATGAGCCACAAACAAAAGAACTTTTACCCCATTGGGAGAATCGAACACCGCTTTATTCCATAAACTTTAACAGTTGGGAATGTTAACCCCAATTGAGCCCAAAGTACCAAACCCACCTCCCAGAAACGTGGACCAGTCCGTCAGCTGCGAGTATTGCTCAGGAATGCTTGGGCATGAGACTGAAAAACGTTGGAAGTTGAAAAATACAATACAGGAGCTTATTGACAGCCGCCGTATTAAGGTACAAGCCTCAGAGGCACCAAACATCAATCAGAACCCATTGCCAGAACATCACGAGACCAACATGATTGAGTTGGTACAGAAGAATGGGAGGTGAAGAAACCCTCACATACCTTGATGATGATTCCTGCTATTGAGACTATTTCAATAGAAAAGCCGACAGGGGAACAGACAGGGATCAAGTTGAAAGGTAAAAGTGATAAACCTGTGTTAGTGATGGGGAAAGAATTATCAGTTGTTGCAAGGAAACCGGAACCAGTTAAGTAGGTGGTACCAAGGGCGTCACCCGCGCCGGTGGTGGTTTTGAAGGGTGCTTACATAGAGCCAGTGATCATCAAGCCAGTAGTTCAGCTACCCATGGTTGACAGTAAATATGTGCCATGGAAATATGAGAAGGTGATAGTAACGTACAAAGGGAAAGAGATTGAGGAGGAGAGCTGTGAGGCGCAAGGGTTGACTGGATCGGGGTGTTCCTTCACTCCCTAGGAGTTGAGGAAGGCTAGGGCTACTAAAGACAGTCCAACCTCGGTCAAGAAAGCTATTACAAAGGAGGAAGCAGAGGAGTTCCTAAAAAAGATGAAGGTACATGACTATTCTATTGTCGAGAAGCTGAGGAAAACACCGGCCCAGATTTCGATGTTGTCATTATTGATACACTCCAATGAACATCGCCGAGCTTTGATGAAAATACTTAATAAAGCCCATGTACCTGATAAGATTTCAGTGAACCACTTGGAAGCAATTTCTAATAGGTTCTTCGAGTTAAACAGGATAACGTTCTCGGATGATGAGTTGCATGTAGAAGGAACCATGCACAATAAAGCTCTTTACTTAACAGTTAAATGTGAAGACTCAGTGGTGACCAGGGAATTGGTAGATAATGGGTGCAGTGCCAATATTTGCCTAATGTCGACACTGAACAAGTTAAAGATCGATAATGATAGAATCCACAGAAACAGTGTGTGTGTCCGAGGTTTTTACGGGGGCAAAATCGACATGGTGGGGGACATTATCCTCGAGTTAATCATTGTCCCAAATGAGCTTACCATGGATTTTCAGGTGTTGGACGCAGCGGTGTCATACAATCTTTTGTTGGTTAGGCCATGGACCCATGCAGCTAAAGCAGTGAATTCTTCACTGCATCAAATGGTAAAATTTGAATGGGATAAGCAAGAGGTGGTGCTACACGGAGAAGACCCCACGAACACTGCAAGTGGTGACATAGTACCCTTTGTAGCTGATGAGGATAAAGGGCTATGGGTCTATCAAGTTTCTGACACAATCAATGTGAACAAGGTACTAGAAGGGAAAAGTATCCCACGTCCCCAAGTAGCAGCCGCAACTGTCATGGTGGTTTCAGAAATGATGGATAATGGGTTTATCCCGGGAATAGGCCTGGGTGCCAAGATTAGGGGCATTGTTCAACCCGTATCCTTGCCCAAGAATTTAGATACCTTTGGGTTGGGGTTTAAGCCAACAACAACAGATATCAGAAGGGCCTGCAAGTTGAAAAAGAAAGCTTGAGTTCTTCCTAAACAAATTCCACGTCTGTACAAGTCCTTTGTCAGGACGAGGGTCAAAAAGCAGTTAGCAACACAGGTGATGGGTTCATTGATGGGAGCAGAGGGTAATTTGGATGAATCGTTTGAAAGGGTATTTGTAGAAGTAAACATGGTTTAGGCTGGTGAAGGTTCCAGTAATGCAGGCATTCAGTACGTCGGGCCACATGCTAGGATCAATAATTGGGAAGCCACTCTTCTTCAAGTTCGGAGGGAGGCGCGGTAGTGGGACTTTGTTTTTCTTTTGTTTTCACCTGGATTATTCCAGGGTTTGTAATACTTATGACTATGTTCCGTCTGTTTGGATGAGCTAAGCCCTGTTATCTTTACGTTTTAATAAAATACTATTTCCTTCTTCTTTCCTACTTTTTTTTCCATTTTTCTTTATTTTTTGCACAGTTCTTTTTATGCTGATATCAATGACATGACATGCATGAGGACTTCCCGGCCCAGTCTTATAAGCCAACCTAACTCAGAAATAATAATACATGAAATTGAATGTGATGATGAGGAGAAATATGATGATGAAGCATATAAGGAAATTAGTAAGGAATTAAAACACTTTTAGGAAAAACCCAAACCGAACTTAAATGATATAGAAGCAGTTAACTTAGGGGATCAAGATAATGTCCGGGAAACTAAAATAAGTGTTGATCTGGAGCCGCAGCTCAAGGAAGAAATAATCGCGTCGTTGTTGGAATATAAAGACGTTTTTGCTTGGTCTTATGATGATATGCCGGGTTTGAGTACCGATCTGGTGGCCCAGAAATTGCCTACTGATCCATCACTCCCACCTATTAAATAGAAATTGAGAAAGTTCAAAACAGAAATAAGTGTGAAGATCCAAGAAGAAATCACTAAACAGTTCGATGTAAAGGTCATTCGGATCACACGATATCCCACCTGGTTAGCTAATGGTGTGCCTGTAGCAAAGAAAGATGGAAAAACCTGTGTGTGCGATGGTTATCAAGACCTCAACAAGGCAAGTCCAAAAGACAACTTTCCATTGCCCAACATCCACATATTGATTGACAATTGTGCAAAACATGTGATTGGTTCTTTTGTGGACTATTATGCGGGTTTCGTCAGATCTTATTGGACGAGGAGGATGCAGAAAAGACGCCATTCATCATGCTGTGGGGAACATACTGCATTTGGATCATGCCATATTTTTTGAAGAATGTTGGGGCAACTTAGATAAGGGCTATGACGATGATCTTCCATGATATGATACATAAAAAGATTGAGGTGTACATAGATGATGTGATTGTGAAATCAAGGCAGCAGGCCGACCATGTCAGGGACTTGAGGAAATTCTTTCAAAGGCTACGCAGGTACAATCTCAAGCTCAATCCTGCGAAGTGTGCTTTTGGTGTGCGATCGGGAAAGTTACTGGGGTTTATAGTCAGTTGCCGGTGTATTGAATTGGATCCATCAAAGATTAAGGCCATTCAGGAATTACCGCCTCCAAGAAACAAAACAGATGTGATGAGTTTGTTAGGAAGATTGAACTAGAATAGCAGGTTCATTGCTGAGCTCACAACTACTTGTGAACCCATTTTCATACTTTTCAAGAAAGATGCTGCGGTTAAATGGACAGATGAATTTCAGAAAGTTTTTGATAAGATAAAGGAATATTAATCAAATCCGCCCATGTTGGTCCAACCAGAGACAGGGAGGGCTTTCATTCTTTATCTGACGGTCTTGGATAATTCATTTGGCTTCGTACTGTGGCAACATGATGTCAGAGCGGAAAAGAGCAGCCAATCTACTATCTTAGCAAGAAGTTCACATCATACGAGGTTAAGTATACTCATCTGGAAAGGACATGTTGCTCCCTAACTTGGGTGGCACAAAAGTTGAAGCATTATTTGTCGTCCTACACTACCTACCTCATATCTCGATTGGATCCACTGAAGTATATTTTCTAGAAGCCTATGCCCACGGGAAGTCTTGCAAAGTGGTAGATTCTGCTCACAGAGTTTGATATCATCTACGTGACTCAGACTGCAATGAAAGCAAAAGCCTTAGCCGATCATTTAGCTGAGAATCCAGTTGATGATGATTATGACCCTTTGAAGACTTATTTCCCTGATGAAGAGGTGAGGTATATTGATGAGTTGGAACAAGCAGAAAAACAAGGATGGAAATTGTTCTTTGATGGAGTGGAAAATATGAATGGTGTGGGAATAGGAGCCGTACTTATTTCCGAAACAGGTCAGCGCTATCCTATTACGGCTCAGCTCCGTTTCTATTGTACAAACAACATGGCGGAATACGAAGCATGCATTATGGGGTTGATATTAGCTGTAGATATGGGTGTCCGGGAAGTCTTGGTCATAGGTGACTTAGACCTACTGGTACACCAAATCCAAGGAGACCGGGAAACACGGGATTTGAAACTGATACCATACAGACAGTGCTTGCATGAGCTTCGTCAACGGTTTCAGTCAATAGAGTTCAGACACATCCCAAGGATTCAAAATGAAGTCGCCGACTCTTTGGCTACATTGGCGTCAATGTTGCCTCATCCAGATAAGGCTTACGTAGATCCATTACAGATTGAGGTCTACGATCAAACTGCTTATTGTAATGTGATAGAAGAGGGACTTGACGGTGAGTTATGGTTCCTTGACATCATGGAGAATCTCAGGATGGGAGTATACCCGCCACAGGCCATCGGTGATCGAAAAAGGGCTATTAGTCAATTGGCAAGCGGATGTTTTCTAAGTGGAGGGGTACTGTACAAAAGAACACCAGACCTCAGACTGTTGAGGTGCATGGATGCGAGGCAATCCACCACTATCATGCCTGAGGTGCATTCTAGAGTCTGTGGATGGCATGAGAGGATATGTTTTGGCGAAAAATATTTACGGGAAGGACATTATTGGCTCACAATGGAACGGGATTGTATCAGCTTTGTACGCAAATGTCATCAGTGCCAAATGCATGGAGATTTGATTTATTCTCCACCGTCAGAATTGCATACGATGTCAGCGCCATGGCCATTTGTTGCTTGGGGAATGGACGTTATTGGGCCAATTAATCCAGCAGCATCAAATGGGCAAAGGTTTATCCTGGCAGCAATAGATTATTTTACCAAGTGGGTAGAAGCGAAGACATTCAAGTCTGTGACTAAGAAAGCTGTGTGGATTTTGTGCATGCAAACATTATTTGTCAGTTTTGAATACCAAAGGTGATTATCACGGATAATGGGACTAATCTCAACAGTCATTTGATGAAGGAGACATGTGAGCAGTTCAAGATAACTCACCATCATTCTACCCCATACCGCCCTAAAGAAAATGGAGCGGTTGAAGCGGCTAACAAGAACATAAAGAAAATATTGCGGAAAATGGTTGAATGGTCTAAACAGTGGCATGACAACATGCCTTTTGCATTGTTGGGATATCGCACCACCGTGCGTACTTCGGTGGGGGCGACTCCTTATTCACTGATGTATGGCACTGAGGCAGTAATACCCGCAGAAGTGGAGATCCTATTGCTTCGAATCATTGCGGTGCTGAGATCGACGATGATGAATGGGTAAATACCCGCCAGGAACAATTGAGTTTAATCAATGGGAAAAGGTTGGCATCAGTATGCCGTGGTCAAGTGTACCAACAAAGGATGGTAAGAGCGTATAACAAGAAAGTGCGTCCGAGGAAATTCAAGGTCGAACAGTTGGTGTCGAGGCGTATTTGTTGTGAAAGTCCCCAAGCAAGAAACTGGGGCAGAAATAGTGATTGTTGTGAAAGATTTGATTCCGAAAGTTGTAGTGCCAACCCATTTTGAAATTGTTTTGAGCCGTCTATACCTTTCTTTCTGACACATCCAAATGCCTACATTACGGTCCAAAGAAAGACCTTCTGATCAATTTTTTGAGAAATGTCAAGTTGAGCATGGAAATGTGATTTGCAATAGGGGCAACGCTCTAGTCCAAGCCAGAAAGTAAAAACAAAAATGAGAGAGTCTTATTGGTGAAAACCCTCACGGGCACCGTAAGGCGACGAGAGATGAGAGAAAATGAGATGAGAGAGTCTTAGTGTTGAAAATCATGATGGGCACCTTAAGGATAAAGTCAGATAAGAAATTGCAAGTTGAGAGATCTGTTGGTGAAAACTGTGTCGGGGCATCGCAGGTTAAATGGGTTTAAGGTTTGGGTAAAAGTAATCAAATGATGGAAGTTCTGGGAAAAGAAGTATCACTACTGAAGAGCTGGTTATTTGGATTGGGTGGACCGTTTAGTCCGAAATGCATGTCATGACTATTGGTGTCAGCTGTTTCAATCAGAAAAATTTCTTTTCTTTTTCTTCTTCAACTGTCATCTGGTTTTGGATTCTTCTTATCCTTAACTCATAAAATTATTGCATTTCACTCTCTTTGGGGATTTGTTTATCTAAAATGTTTCAATGTTAGTTTTGTTCACTGAAAAGGGGAAAGGGATTTCAAAGCACATTACCAGCTTCCGAACATGGTAAAGCATAAGGAGGCCAGAGTATATCATCAACAACGGGATGTAAAGTGAGATAGGGGAAATCGATGGAAGTTTCATCGGCAGAATATTTGGGAAATGTTATAGGAAATATAGAGATACAGGCAAAAGAGTAGGAAAGGTGAAACAACAGGGGAAGTATAAAAGCATTCAGGTTGTCAGAATTGGGGAATGTGAAATTCGGTCATAAAGTCAGGTAGTTCAGAGGAAGTCAGGCAACACAAACCAAGGCAATGAAAGGATGATGCAGCAAGAATGCCATCTACTAACTATCATTTTTTAAACTAACAAATTTCGGTGATTGAAACAGGGGCAGAAAATTGTTTGTCAGGAGGAATTCTCCGTGAAAGAAAAGCAGGCAGTAATCAAGTTTAATCTCAAGTGTGGCATGGGTAAAATGCAAGATAAATGAGGAATGGCGCGGAGAGATTTTGAAGTCATGAGCCTGCCTGAAAAACAAAGGAGTACATTTCTGTATTTAAATATTAAAAGTTATACTTCAGTATTACCGCAATTCAAGTTTTAGTTTCAATCCTCATTAGTATGTGGTAACAAGCCCCAGATTTACCAAACTAGGGCAGAAAGCTTTCGTTGTTTTGTCTATTTTTGTAAAATCAGGAGTACGCCTGGAGAACAGAGATGTACATTTTGAATTTTAGCAGTCACGAGCCCGCCAGAGGAACAGAGCTGATACAAGTCAAGTTGTTATCTTTAAATCAACCCCTTTGTTTATTTTGGTAGTAAGGTACCCGCATGGAGAACAGAGGTCCGCATTCCAAATTTTAGTAGTCAGGATTCCGCCTTGAGAATAGAGTCATACAATTCAAATATTAGCAGTCAGGAGCCCGCTTGTGGAATGGAGACATACAATTCAAGTTTGGAGTCAGGAGCCCGCCTGAAAATAGAGGTGATATAAGTCCAATTTTAGTTTTCGATCAGTTTTCTTGTTTATTTCGAAGTCAGGAGTCCGCCTAGAGAACAGAGACATACAATGAAAATTTCAGAAGTCAGGAGCCCGCCTGGATAATAGAGGAATACATTTAATCTCCACTTCAGCAGTCAGGAGTCCGCCTAGAGAATAGAGACATACAATTCAAATTTTAGCAATCAGGAGCCCGCCTGGAGAATGGAGGTGTTTAATTTCAAGTTGTAGTTGAAGTCAGGAGCCCGCCTGAAGAACGGAGGTATTACAATTCAAGTTTTGTTTTTCAAATTCATGTTAGTATCTGGTAACAAACTCCAGTTTTCCAAACTGGGGCAGAACATTTTCTTTGTTTTGTCTATTTTATGAAGTCAGGAGCCCCCCTGGACAATAGAGGAATACAATCAAGCTCAAATTTAACAGTTAAGAGTCCGCCTGGAGAATAGAGACATATAAATTCAAGTTCAGCAATCAGGAGCACGCCTGGTGAACAGAGACATAAATTCAAGTTCAGCAATCAGGAGCCCGCCTGGAGAACAGAGGAATACAGTGCAATTCAATTTTATTCAAGTTCAGCAATGTGGAGGAATGGAACAACAGTACAGTTCATGATTTGAAGTAACAACAAGAGGAAGTATAGGACAACAAGTCAACATGAGAGAATACAATATTGCAAGACAACAAGGAAGTACAAGATGCTAGTTAGAAGATTCTAGATAGGACTGTGTAATTTGTCGTTTGTAGTATAGGTTAGTTTCTTTTATATTCGACATTGTGCAATAAGGAAGGTCAGCGAGCAGTAGAAGCAGCAGCACCAGTCGCAGTGAAATCGCAGCTCCTGGTAGTCCCAGCTACCAGACACTCTTGACCTATAGTGACCTGATTCATGTTTATCCCAAGATATGTATGCAACCTCTGAAGCAGGGTGATGCCAAACCTTTTCAAAATGCTTCGCCACGGCATTTTCAAACAGGCAAAAATCGCTCGAATTTGATCATTTATCTTTGCCCGAAAATATTTCATGTTTCCAAGCAAAGAGGGTCAGTTGTGAGCACATGATATTTTCCCTATATACATAAATATTTCCCAAAAATTCAAACAAAATTACTTTTTCTTATTTTCACCATTTTGTGATATTTTTTTTATTTGTTTGCATTTTATTAGCACGTGATAACTTGCACGAAAATACAAAAATATATACATTTGCTTTTTAGGATTTAATTCTATATTTTAGGATTAATTGTCAAATTAGTTGTTTCGTAAAAATGAAAAATTACAAAAATAGTTCATTTTAGAATTTTAATTGTTTTAATTGTGAAATTGTCGCAAAATAGGTTTTAAATAATTTTAGAAATTAATTAGTTTAATCTTGAATATTAGGACTTTCTTTTGAGCTTTTTGATCATTTTTTTAAAATTAGAAAATGTAAAACAAAAAAATATACATACAAAGAAAAAAGGAGAAATAATTAAAAGAAAAGGGTCTTAATAAGGTACCTTGATTGGGGCCACTTTTCATGTAATTTTGGCCCAAAATCCCGGTCCAAGCTAAATTCCCACGCCCCGATCCAACACCACCCCAGGCGAATGCCCAACCCGGTCTGCCCTGTGACTATTCCAAATGACATTGTTTTGGCGTCCGTTAATCCCAGCCGTGAATCCCTCATAATCTAACGGTCCAGCATTTATCTCCATCTTTCATTTAATTGTCTGAAGACCATTTCATAAACCTATGACCAAATCAAAACACCCCCTTTCTCTCTTCTTCTTCGTTCTAACTGAACCCTAACGCCCCCCAAATACTCCACCATTGTCGCCGGCTTTGAGCTTCAACCACCACCCAAAACCCACTCACGCTTGACTCCTAATCCATCACCCTAACCTTTTTTCATCTGCATCTTACTATTGGTTCCGCAAATCCTATCTGTTTGGTGTTAATCTCTGGTACGAAATTTTGGAAGAGCAAGAGTTTGAAGTCCATTTGAAGTAGTTAATTCCGTCGGTCCTCAAGGATCGATTTGGGCCGAAATTTATGCCCATCGTCTGTTCTTTGCAAGAACAATCATTTGGTATCACCTTCGATTAAGGTCGAAATACATTGGATTCTGTTCGATGCCTCGTTCACTTGACCAAGCTGGTCGCCTCCGCCAATTCATTCCGACCAAACCAGTGTTACTCTATCCCTGGTTTCCGTCCTTCATTTTTTGTTTTTCATTATCTTGCGTGATTGTATGTTTAATTTAGTTTTTTGTCATTTCCTAGTTGTTTTTGTGTTTCATTGTTTCTCTTTTGTTAAGTTGCTTATGCTTGTATTGGGCCCTTCATTTGCATTTTAAAGAGATTCTTGCCCCCTCATTAGGGCAGTTTTCATTTTCTAATTTGTTGATATCGGGCTTTGAAATCAGAGGCCCATTGATAGAAACCAATTTTGATCAACGTTGTCCCAATCTTGCTCTTAATTCTCAAGGGGTAATAACAGGGGCGGTAAATGGTATTTTAGGATTTAGATTAGGTGGAATCAAATTCTGTTGGGGAAGGTTCTAGTAGATGGGGAGGTCACATGTTAGGAAATAAAGCAAAAATTTCAGGTGTATCTAGGGAGGTTAATTTTAGTGGGAAAAGGATTGAGACTTTTAGAAATTTCGATTTCCTTCTCTTGCCTATAAAACCCAATAAACTATGCTTGAAAAGAACAAGTTTGGAGCCTCATAAAAATTTCCTGAACTTTCTTTACAAATTCAAATCTGAAATGTGATATCCAAACTTCAAGTCTTAAAAAAGAAAAATAGAACCAGAAAACTTCAAAAACACAAAAATAGCACTGTTTCATTGGAAATTTCAGTTTCATTCCAAGTTTGGGCAGCCTAAAATTTCCCCAAAATACTCCCCCAAAGCTTCCATATCTGGAATTGAAACTTCAGGTCTAAAATTTCCTTAGGTCTTAGCTGCTTCTTCAAAAAAACAAAACAAAAACAGTAGAAATCATCAGAACACTAAAAACAAAATACTTTAGAATACTGTTCCATTGAATCCTTAGGGGAAATTTCAACTTTCGGCTATCAATTGACATCCCCTAGTTCAATATGTGTTAGCTGGAAGCTTCAGAGGCGTCCATATTCAGATTTGAGTTAGTTTTGGGTTTATTTGAGTTGTGGTTGTCTGTTGATAAATTTCAGAGGGTGCCTGGGAATATTTCGAGTCTGTGAGGTGTTATTGAAATCATTTGGGTCAAATTCCTATTTGGTTTGGGGTCCTATCATTTGCTTAGTTCAGTTTTGAGTCTGGCTGAAGGTGTCAAGTGCTTTTGGTTTCATTTGGGTTCATTTTGATGTGGTTCGGTTGGTCTTCTACTCTGTGCTTGGCTTTAAATTAATTTTGGGATGTTGAGACTGCTGGACTTCATCTGATTTCAATTAATATTGCCGCTGATCTCCTTTATTCTGTTGTGATTTGATTTCTAGGTATGCATTCGAATCACATTTTGACGAAGCTATGAATTGAATGATGAAATGAAATAATCTTCTCTTTGTCTTACGAGAAATTTGTGGTCGAGTTCGTACAAGTGAATAGACAGTAGGTGGTTTGTATTTGTCTAAATTTACTTCTAATTCGTGTTTATATTTTATAAATGAGACAAACTGTGCACTGTTTATCTTAATATATTAGTGATAGGCCCTCGTTTTGATATAGCGTGGGTTGATCGTGTAGCCTAACTTTTGAAATCAGAAACTAGCTTGAATCCTGGAAATGAGTTCAAAGTTTCATATATGGCTTTTGTTCGAGGCCTGCAAGATAGCATTTTTGCTGTAGCATTCAGTAGTTCAGTTGTTTTAATGTCACGGATTATTTGAATGCTGATTTAATAAAGTTAGTATGAATCATTCTGAAAATAGTTAGTTTGATTTGTGTTTACCAAAATCACGTTTCTAGTTTAATTTTTACCTTAGGAACATTTGGGGACTCACCAGTAATAAATAAGACAACCTGAGCATGAAATGGCAATTCATTGAGTAATATCTTATATTGTGTTGTGTAATAGAGTTGCTAACTTATCTTTTTGGTGAATTGAATAAGTAAGTATCTAAAGTAAAAGTCTGTGATAATTGCAAAAGTGAGATGCTTAACCTGAGATAAAAATACAGCGAAGAATGGCATCCATCTACTTAAGATGGTCTTGGGTTAATGTGGATCGTTGGGTTTCGAACTCTGGTGTATTTAGTAGCTGCAAGGAAATTTAGATTGAGTTTTTTTTGGCACGTGCCTGAATTACGAGAAATTAGCAATTGCTTGTGTTGGGTTGCTTTTTCAAATGACATTGAGATTAAATCGAAATGTATAAATCACCATCAATAGGAGAATTTTAAGACCTTTAAGTATATCTGTTTAATTAATGCTGAGTGTGCCGCGCCAAACAAAATAACAAGTTGCGTGACCCTCATTTTAATTCTGTTTTTTACTTGGAATTCAGGAGGGCAGTTTAGCGAATTTCACGGTCTTTCCCCCAAGTAATAAGACACTAGAACCTTTAAGCGCAATTTAATTAAATTAGTTTCTTAAACTCGGGTGTGCATTGATGCGACCCAAATCCAAATCTCGACGAAGTCGAAGATCACGTGTACACTGGTGGTGACGTGGTTAGAAATACGTTTTCACGACGTCGCAAGTCTTTTAAAATAAATAATGGTAAAAGCGGTTTGTAAATAAAAGCACATAAGATAGCATGTATTAAAATCAGATAAAATCAAATACAACAGTTAAGCAACCGTGCTAGAACCACGGAACCCGGGAATGCCTAACACCTTCTCCCGGGTAAACAGAATTCCTTACTCGAATTTCTGGTTCGCAAACTATACAAGAGTCATAATCTTCCTCGGTTCGGGATTCAAATCGATGACAAAGGACACCATAAATCTCCCAAGTGGCGACTCTAAAATAATTAAAAACCAAATCCCGTTCCGATTGTCCTTTAAGAGGAAAAACTCCATTACGCTCCCTTTGGCGGGGGTGTATAGAGAAAAAGGAGGTGTGACTCTATGCACTAAGTATAAGTGTATTAGGTAATACCGTATCGAATACAACTTATATATATAATATATGTACTTACGCTATACTGTGCACAAAGTATAAGTGTATTAGGTAATACCGTATCGAATATAGCTTTTATATATATATATATATATATATATATATATATATATATATATATATATATATATATATATATATATATATATATATATATATATATATGTATAATATATATACTTACGCTATACTATGCAGTAAGTATAAGTGTATTAGGTAATAATATATCGAATACAGCTTATATATATATAATATATGTACTTACGCTATACTATGCATTAAGTATAAGTGTATTAGGTAATACCACATCGAATACTTGCACTAAGTAGAAGTGTATTAGGATTTTAATTCAACTTAGGCTCTCTCTCTCTCTCTCTCGCTCTCTCTCTCTCTCTCTCTCTTTATATATATATATGGCATACGACAAAAGCGACCAAAGTTGGTCGAACAATCAATATTAGCTATATATATATATATATATATATATATATATATATATCAATATATTAAAAATGGCGACCAAGTTAGACGTTTTTTTAGTCAAACGATCAAAAATGGCGACTAATTTTGTCAAACAGTCAACACTTATATACCTACCAAAATAGCGACCAAAGCTGGTCTCTTTTATTAATTCCAGATCTCAAAATCGGGTTTCCCCTCCCAAAATCTTATTTTCATTTCCAAATTTCTCCAAACTCTCTCTACTCCCCTTCTTTATTTCCCTCACACAATTCAATCCCCCCACCAAGTGCCACCATTGTGACCTTGTGCCAGCACCGCCGGAACTGCCGCTGTTGAAGTCCTTGTAAGGCCCCGTGAAAATGAGTGCTCATATGTTAGAAGCTCATAGAGTCGAGTCTACCCATGTGGATCAGATCCTTTTTATTGTTTTGAACTTGAAAATGCGAAATAAAATTTTTTCCAGAAAATGGTCAAAATGCGGTCCAGAATGTAAGTGCATATCAGCTATGCGGACTGCATTCCTACCGCAGAGTGTATTAGAGAGCAACCAAATTTTGATGTTAAAAATGCGGTCAAATCTGCGATCGCATAATCAACAAGCGGACCGCAGAGTGATTGCATATTGTCCCTGAGGAAATTTGAAGGTCAGTTCAGTGGTGCATTCTGCGATCGCAGAACTCAAATGCGGACCGCATGTCCACCGCATTCCCAACCAGAGAGGTTTGAAGTTTGAGCCATTTATGCGGTCCATTCTGTGTACCGCATGTCTATTCTGCGATCGCAGAGCTGCGTCACAGATTGAGCTCGCCCAGTTATTTTCTAAAAATCGAAGCGTGACCCCTCTTAATAAAAACACCTCATCCCTCATTTTTAACCCATTTTCTAAAAAAAATAAGAGAGAGGAAGAGAGGGTCTAGAGAGAGAAAGAAAATTCTTCATTAATTGATCTTACAAAACCATTGGAGCTTGGAAAGTTCATGGTGCATTGTCTTCTCTATTTATTTCTCAGGTAAAAACCCTAACACATTTCCTCCAAATTTCGAAATTAAGCTTGGGAAGGGAACCCCATACACTTTCTTTGAATTTTCTTCATAAAATCTTCATGCATGTCTTTAAAACTCAAAAATCTTGTAAAAAGGGAATTGGGTAGTAACTATGAGTTTAAATTTCTAAAACCTAAGTGTTGTTCATGAACTAGATTGACTTATTGATTGCTTGGAAAATCGGACTAGAGGTTTAAAGGGGATATTCGACTCCAGGTATGTATATCTAACTGTTATCCTTGGGAAACCGCCCTGTGCAAGTTGTGAAATTGTTGATAGTTGATATTCATATGAGAATCATTTTGAAGCTTTTGTGTTGTATAATTTTTTGGTAACACTTTGTGGTGAAATTTGTGGAACTTGTAATTGGAACAACATAAATGTACATAATGTAGAACAATGGAAATAGAAATAATGTGGAACAATGGAAATTGAAACAATGTGGAACATTGGAAATGGGAACAAGGTGGAACAGTGGAAATGGAAATATGGTGGAACAACATGTGTGATTAGTTGTGAATAACTATTGTGATAAATACAAATTTTGTACCACTTTGATGAACATGAGGACATAGTTGTAGCTAGTTGTGGGATTTCATTATCCTTGTTGTGGATCTATTTTAACAATGTGCCATAATTGATTCCTTGTATTTGTCATTGTGCTGTTTGTTGTTGTGAATTGAAAACTTTCAGGCAGGGTTGATTGCACGCCCCAACATGGTGAAATAATGTGTGGGTTGAGGTGATAAGGGTTGCTGAGGTAATAAGTGTGGACGAGGCAATAAGGGTGGAAAACAAAATGTGATCCAATATCACTATATATATAAATATGAATCATCAAATGTTAAATGTAGAAATGTGAAAGGAGATAGCATGAGAGTTTGTAACATGTGGGGCACTGATTTCCCCTTTGTATGACTACTTGAATCAATTGTTGTGAAATTATTGGTTTTTGCTCCATGGTTGTACTTGTACCATTGTTGTTCAGTTCTATACTTGTATGTGCAAATTTGTCTTGAGTTTACTTGGGACAGAGTATGTTCATACATGCCAGTACAATTCAAATGTTTTGACATACCTTTTGCCGGGGGCGCTACATTCGTATTATGACTGTAGGTGGATCCATGGCAGGCACTCCAGTCTATCGTTCGTAGCTCCTCCTCCTCTCTATCGGTGGTATTCGTGTTTGGTGAGCCCATTTCCTTCTTGGGCCTTGTCTGGCTCATGCCACCTATGTTGATGTATTTTGGAGTCTTGTGTCGTTTTGTAAAGGTATAGTTGGGGCCTTGTCCCCGGCAATTGTTGTACTATATTTCTCTTAGAGGATCCGTAGGCAGTGGTATGTGGTTTAGAACTTATGTATAAAGGTGTATGTTTTGGGCTCTGTAAAACGTGTATACCACGTTCCTTGTTAATCATAGTATATGTTTTGTAAACTATGTTCCTTGTTAATCATAATGTGTGTTTATAAAAGAGAAAATCATATGCTCTTTCAATTGCAAATTTTGCTAATTATCATTGAATAATATGGGGTAATGCGTGGGGAATAGGAAAGGAACCTAGGTCCATTCGACTGGGGATACCCGGTTGAGTGTCGGTCATGCCCTCAGATTTGGGGCGTGATAAACTTAGTATCATAGCCTAATGTTTTAAAAGAGTCCTAGGATGTCTCGGAGTCGTGCCTAGTAGAGCCCTTCTTATCGGTGTGTTTTCGACCACATCTATAAGTTGGGCGCTACATGGGCATTTAGGAAAAATGATCCTTTTCTTTGTTATTCCAAGTTCGTGCGGTGAAGTGATGTTGTGTCTAATTTGTGCTCTATTTCGAATTTTGAGTGATGGCACCTAAGAAGAAAGCTAGACTTGGCCTAGGGGACAGTGCCTCTTCCAATGCGGCTGTGGGTTATATGCCGACTGTCGTGGGTGAGAGTGATTCCCCGGTTCTGAATTTGCTTGCTCCATCCGTTTCTTATCCAAGCAATCATGTTCCAGCAGTGGCTGAGGGTGTTACTATCCCTCCTGCCAATGCTCTTAGTTATGATATTGCTCCAGCTTCCGATTCTGGGATTTCTGATAGGGACATTAGGGGAGCTATCCGTATGCTGACTCAGTTAGTGGCCGCCCAGGCGCAGAGATCTCATGATGCTCCTGTGTCCTCCGGTAGATAGGGAGATTCCTCCATCTCCATAGTTCATAAGTTTTTTTCGATTGAATCCTCCAGAGTTCTCAGGAAGAGACCTGGAGGCCGATCCGCAAGAATTCCTTGATGAGATGTACAAGACCCTCCGAGTGATGAAGGCTAAAGAAATTGAGGGGTAGAATTGGCTTCATACAGGTTGAAGGGGGCTGCGCGTTCGTGGTTTGAGATGTGGGATGATTCTCGTGAGGAGGGGAGCCCTCCAACTAAATGGGATGAGTTCGGGGATGCCTTTATGGAACACTTTTTGCCTGCCGAGGCTATGGGAGCCGTGCCACCGAGCTTGAGGTTCTTAAGAAGGGTATCATGAGTGTTTAGGAGTATCATATGGAGTTCATGAGTTTGTCCATGGGTCACTCATGGAGGTCAGCTTCAGGGAGAGGGTCATCAGGGCCATCTCAGTCTTATGATCAATCCTCAGCTAGTGCACCGTCATCTGTGCACCATTTCCAGCAGAGTAGCCCTTCGGGGTGAGGTTCAGATAGGAGGAGGTCCTGCCAGTTCAGTCATTCGGGGATGAGACCTCGACAACAAGGAGGTATATGTCCCAAGTGTGGGAGATTTCATACAGAGGCTTGTTACTTGGATGCTCCAGTGTGTTACAATTGTGGGGTGAGAGTTCACATACAGCGGGACTATCGTGCGCCCAGGCAGGGCACTGGTAGGGGACTTGCTCAGCCATCCAGCTCATCAGTTTATACTTCATCACTGCACCCTCCAACCCCGTCAGGGCATGGTGCAACCAGAGGTGGAGCTCGTTATTGGGGCGGACCCAGCAAGTTTTATGAATTGAGTGGCCGTTAGAGTGCTGAAGCTTCCCTAGATGTCGTCACAGGTATCCTATCTGTTCAGACCATTGATTGCTATGCTCTTATTTATCCTAGGCCTTCTTCATCCTATGTCACTGCATTTGTTGCTTTGAGTTTTGGGATTGAACCCGAACAGCTTCTTGAGCCGTTCTCTGTATCGGCTACGGTTGGCGATTCTATTACAGTCGCGCTGGTATATACGAATTGTGTTGTTATGGTAGGTGGTCGTGTTACCACAGCTGACCTTATCGAGCTTGGGATGGTGGATTTTGATGTAATCATGGGGATGTATTGGCTTTATTCGTGCTTTGCTAAACTTGATTGTCGTACGAGAGTCATGAGGCTCGAGTTCCCTAATGAGTCGGTTGTTGAGTGGACGGGAAATGGTTCGAAGGGTAGGTTTATTTAATCCCTCAAGGCTTCGAAGATGATCAGGAAGATGTGTCTCTATCATTTAGTCCGGGTGGCAGACACTACTCCAAAGGTTTCTGCACCAAGTCTGTGCCAGTTGTGAATCAGTTTCTTGAGGTATATCTAGATGAGCTTCCAGGAATTCTTCCAGATAGAGAGATTGATTTTTGGATTGATGTATTGCCAGATACCTAGCCAATATCTATTCCACCGTACAGGATGGCGCCAGCAGAGTTGGGAGAGTTAAAAGATCAGCTGAATGACTTATTGGAGTAGGGGTTTATACGGCCAACTATTTCGCCATGGGGTGCTCCGGTTCTTTTTGTCAGAAAGAGGGATGGGTCACTTCATTTGTGTATCATTATCGGCAGCTTAATCAATTCACCATCAAGAATAAGTACCCTTGCCTCGGATAGATCATTTTTTCGATCAATTGCAAGGTGCAATGTTCTTCTCCAAAATTGATTTGCTGCCCGGGTACCACCAATTGAAAATCAGGGAGCAGGATATTCCTAAGACCGCTTTCAGAACGCGTTATGGTCACTTTTAATTCTTGTTCATGTCTTTTGGGCTAACCAACACCCCGACAACTTTCATGGATCTTATGAATCGGGTCTTCAAGTCATTCTTAGACTCCTTCGTGATTTTTTTCATTGACAACATCCTCGTATATTTGCGAAGCAGGGAGGACCATGCTAGTCACCTCAGAGCAGTTTTGCAGACTCTACATCAGCACCAATTCTATGCCACGTTTTCCAAATATGAATTTTTGTTGGAGTCCGTCGCTTTTCTGGGTCATGTGGTTTCCACTGAGGGGATTCAGGTGGACCCCCAAAAGATTGCAACGGTGAAGGATTGACCTATGCCCATGACCTCGACGAAAATCCGTAGCGTTTTGGAGTTTGCAGGGTATTATCAAAAGTTCATGGAGGGATTCTCCACCCTCGCCTCTCCTTTGACTAAATTGACACAGAAATCAGCTAAATTCCAGTGGTCAGATTCTTGTGAGAAGATTTTCCAGGAATTGAAGAAAAGGTTGACTTCGGCACCACTATTGGTCTTGCTAGAAGGCACGGAGCATTTTGTGGTTTATTATGATGCCTCCAGGGTTGGATTAGGGTGTGTTCTGATGCAGCAGGGGAAGGTTATAGTGTATGCTTCCAGGCAACTCAATAATCACAAGAAAAATTATCCGACACATGATTTGGAGCTTGCAGCAACAAGAGTCTTCAATATCTATTCAAAAAGAAAGAGCTATATTTGAGGTAGTGGTGGTGGTTAGAATTACTTAAGGATTATGATATGGGCATCTTGTACCATCTAGGGAAGGCGAGCGTGGTGGCCGATGCCCTCAGTCGAAAATCGATGGGTGGTTTGGCTCACATGAGAGCGGATCAGAGGTTGCTAGCTCGGGAGGTACATTAGTTGGCCAGCCTTGAGGTTTGTATCTCAGCCTCGAATGAGGAGGAACTTATGGTGCATAATACAGCAGAATCGTCGCTCGTGGCAGAGGTTAAAGAAAAGTAGCTTGTTGATCAAACATTAGCACAATTGAAGGAGGCAGCTCTAAGTAGCAAAATTTCAGCATTTTTGGTCGACAGCAGCGATGGTGTACTACGGTGCCATGACAAGTTATGTGTCCTAGATGTGGATAATCTTCGGGAGAGGGTAATGGCGGAGGCTCATCATTCCAGGTATTCAGTGCACCCAGGCTCTGCAAAGATGTATCACGACCTCAAGGATGTCTATTGGTGGAGTGGTATGAAGAAGAGTGTAGCGGACTTTGTCTCTAAGTGCCCGAATTGCCAGCAAGTGAAGGCCGAGCATCAGCGGTCGGGAGGGTAGACTCAGCTTGTATAAATACCGATGTGAAAATGGGAAATGATCATTATGGACTTCGTGACATGACTACCTCGTACTTAGCACAAGTTCGACTTAATTTGGGTAATTGTGGATAGGCTCACCAAATCAGCTCACTTTTTTCAGATCAAATCCACCGATAATGCGGAACAATATGCTTGATTGTATATCAAAGAGATAGTGAGGCTTCATGGTACACCAGATTCTATCATTTCGGATCAAGGAGCTCTGTTTAGAGCTAACTTCAAGAGGAAAGTTAAGCAAGGTTTGGGTACTCAAGTGAATCTCAGCACAGCTTTTCATCCGCAAACCGATGGCCAAGCAGAGCGGACTATTCAGACGCTCGAGGAATGTTGCGGGCATGTGTTTTGGATTTCAAAGGTAATTGGGATGATCACCTGCCCCTTGTAGAGTTTTCTTATAATAACACCTTCCATGCTAGCATCCAAATGGCCCCATTCGAAGCATTGTACGGAAGAAGGTGTAGGTCCCCGATCGGAAGGTTCGAGGTTGGTGAAGCGGAATTAATAGGGCTAGATCTCGTGCACCAGGCCATGGAAAAGGTAAGATTCATTCAGGAGAGAATGAAGACTGCTCAAAGTTGCCAGAAATCCTACGCGGACGTGCATCGAGGAGAATTGGTATTTCAAGAAGGAGATTGGGTATTCTTGAGGGTGTCTCCTATGAAAGAAGTCATGCGCTTTGGGAAGAAGGGAAAACTAAGTCCTACGTATGTCGGGCCTTATTAAATCACTCAAAGGATCGGTCAAGTTGCGTATAGGTTGGAATTGCCCCATGAAATGTCTCTAGTGCACCCGGTGTTTCATGTATCCATGTTGAGGAAAGTTGTCGGTGACCCGTCTAAAATTGTGCCTGTGGAAGACATCAAGGTTTCAGAAGAATTATCATATGAGAAGATTATGGTTGCTATTTTGGATAGGCAAGTCCGAAAGTTGCGAAACAAGGATATTGCTTCAGTTAAAGTGTTGTGGCAAAACCAACATGTCGAGGAAGTCACGTGGGAAGCGGAAGAGGAGATTAAGATAAAATACCCACATCTATTTGAATACGTTAGAAATGATCATGTGAATCATGTCCCTAGGAGAGCTAATGTTGTGTTCCGTAGGGTGTAAGACTCATCCTTTCTCTTTCCAAGTGCCTTATTGTTGTAGTTTCTTCAAGTTGTGCCAACCAAGATTATGTGTTGTGGTTATTCATACAATGTGCATCCTTTTTGGTAATGGAAGTTTTGTGCTCTCATGGTAAGGTGATGTTGGAAGTAATAATTAATTTTGCATGGAGACTGTGTATCAAAATGTCCTAATTGTGTAATGATTCGCTTTGCATGGAGAAATTGTCTTGAAACTAATAACTGTGTTATACCCTTGTGATAGGTAATTGGCTTTAATAGTGCAAACGATTAATGTTTATATTTGATTATATGTTGTATGCCAAATGGTTAAAAGTGTATCAAGGGGTTGAATATGAGCAAGTGCGAGGGTTATGCGTTTTACAATTGTGTTGAAGGTAGCGAGTTGTGTAGTAATGCTTGGGAATATGTTTTGGAGATTCTTTGGCAGGTGGTAATGTCCATATTACAAAGGAAACTCTGGCAAAATTTTTCTAAAAGAAACTTGAAAGTTAGTAATAGTGTAGAAACTTGTATATCATGTTTTCAAACTCATTTGGTTCCCAAGTCCTCATTCGAAGATGAATGATCTTAAGCGGGGGAGGATGTAAGGACCCGTGAAAATCGGTGCTTAGATGTTAGCAGCTCATAAAGTCGAGTCTACCCATGTGGATTGGATTCTTTTTACTGTTTTGAACTTGAAAATGTGAAATCGAAATTTTTCCAGAAAATGGTAAAAATACGATCCAGAATGCGGTCGCAGATCAACTATGTGGACCGCATTCCTACCACAGAGTGAATCAGAGAGCAACCGCATTTTGATATTGAAAATTCGCTCAAATCTGCGATCGCATAATCAATATGCGAACCGCAGAGTGATCGCATATTGTACCTGAGGAAATTTGAAGGTCAGATACGCGGTGCATTCTACGATAGCAGAACTCAGATGCGGACCGCATGTCCAGCGTATTCCCAACCCGAGAGGTTTGAAGTTTGAGCTATTTATGTGGTCCATTCTGCGGACCGCGTGTCTGTTCTGCGATCGCATAGCTGGGTCGCATATTAAGCTCACCCAGTTATTTTTTAAAATTCTAAGCCCGACCCCTCTTTAATAAAAACACTGCATCCTCATTTTAACCCATTTTGTGAACAAAATAAGAGAGAGGAAGAGAGGGTCCTAGAGAGAGAAAGCAAATTCTTCATCAATTGATCTTTCAAAACCATTGGAGTTTGGAAAATTCTTGGTGCATTGTCTTCTCTATTGATTTCTCAGGTAAAACCCCTAACCCATTTCCTCCAAATTTTGAAATTAAGCTTGGGAAGGGAACCCCATACACTTGCTTTGAATTTTCTTCATAAAATCTTCATGCATGTCTTTAAAACTCAAAAATCTTGTAAACAGGGAATTGGGTAGTAACTATGAGTTTAAATTTCTAAAACCTAAGTGTTGTTCATGAACTAGATTGATTTCTTGATTGCTTGGAAAATCGGACTAGAGGTTTAAAGGGGATAATCAACTCCAGGTATATATGGCTAATTGTGATCCTTGTGAAATCGCCATGTGCTATTATGAAATTGTTGATAGTTGATATTCATGTGAGAATCATTGTGAAGCTTTTGTGTTGTATAATACTGTGGTAACACTTTGTGGTGAAAGTTGTGGAACTTGTAATTGGAACAACAGAAATGGAAATAATGTGGAACATTGGAAGTGGAAATAATGTGGAACAGTGGAAATGGAAACAATATGGAACAATGGAAATGGGAATAATGTGGAACAGTGGAAATGGAAATATTGTGGAACTACGCGTCTGATTAGTTGTGAATAACTATTGTGATAAATCCAAATTGCGTACCACTTTGATGAACATGAGGACATGGTTGTTGCTAGTTGTGGGATCTCATTATCTTTGTTGTGGATCTATTTTAACAATGTGCCATAATTGATTCCTTGTATTTATTATTGTGCTATTTGTTGTTGTGAATTAAAAACTGTCAGGCAGGGTCGGGTTGCGCGGCGCAACACGGTGAACTAAGGTGTGGGTTGGGGTGATAAGGGTGGCGTAGGTAATAAGGGCGGCCGAGGTAATAAGGGTGGACGAGGCAATTAGGGTGGAAAAAAATGTGTTCCAATATCACTATTGATATGAATATGAATCATGAAATGATAAATTTGGAAATGTGAAAGGAGACAGCAGGAGAATTTGTAACCTGTGGGGCACTGATTTCCCCATCATATGACTCCTTGAATCAATTTTTGTGAAATGTTTGGTTGTTGCTCCATGGTTGTACTTGTACCTTTGTTTTTTAGTTCTATACTTGTATGTGCAAATTTGGCTTGAGTTTGATTGGGACAGAGTTTGTTCATACATGCCAGTACAATTCAAACGTGATGACGTCCCTTTTGCCGGGGGCACTACATTCGTGTTATGATTTTAGGTGGATCTGTGGCAGGCACTCCAGTCCACCGTTCGTAGCTCTTCCTCCTCTCTATCGGCGGTATCCCTGCCAACACCTTCTTAAATACAGTGATTCAGCCAAACACGAAGCAAACAAGGAAAAATATAACAACTTTAACACTAAACTCCAAATAACTGGAAATATAACTGTACGAATAGGAAACCACAATTGAACAAAACTCCCAAGACCTGGGGTCACGAGTACAGAGCCTCAAATAATACCGAATACAAGTCTGAAAGGTTAGATACATGTGTCTGAATAACAAGATATAAATGGTAAGAGCATAGTAATCGGTCTTGTGGACGCTGGAAGCTACCTCAATACTTTGGCAACCGGATACGCAACAGCAGCAATGCTAGATCTTTGGAGCACCTGGATCTTCATACATGGTGCAGGGATTATGGGGTGAGTCTACCAACTTAGCGAGTAATAAGCATGTATAAAAACCCTAAGATATGAAAACACAAATAACACAAAATGAAGCTATCAAGCAGTTCTATACAGTACCAGTTTCAGAGATATACAGAACAAGCAACAGTAAATAAATGCATGAGATGCAATGTAATGCATGAACACTACGGAACGTGCAGCCCGATCCATATGGGTACACGCGCTCACTGTGGGGGTTCAGACTCTAGAGGGGCTCCTACTGTCCAACGCCATATCATATAGTGCCAATTGTTACCACTATTTCCATTACAATACACAGTGTCCTTAGTTACCACCGTTTCCATTTAATATACACGGTGTCCTTAGTTACCACCATTTCCATTTAAAATACACGGTGTCCTTAGTTACCATCGTTTCTATTTAAAATACACAGTGTCCTTAGATACCACCGTTTCCTTTAAAAATAATATACAGTCCAAAATTAATGAGATAGTACTCGTCAGCCTGAAATAACATTTAGAAATCATTTGAGTTTTCAAAACGTATAAATATGGCTGAGTTTTCAAACATAGTATTTAAACTTGGACAGATTTCAAATAATATGCAATTCATGATAATTCTGAGATAACGATTCCTGAAGGATCCTACAAGTCGGCACAAGGCCCCAAACATCGTATCAACCCCACATATCATCAATATAGTATGCAAAGCAATCGCCAACATAGTACAATATATCCCTCGGATTGGACCGAGTCAATATTTCCAACATATACGACCCCGCACCAGCTATGGAGTGTGTGTCTAGCCTCATAATAGCGTCACAATATGATATATCGGGGTTTTAAACCCTCAGGTTATCATCTACACCCATTACTCACCTCAAGTCGGCCGCAAACTAGCTCGCAATGCCTTTCCCTCGAGAATCAACCTCTGCGGATGCCAAATCTAATCAAAACCAATAGGAGTACGTCAAAATAGGCTAATGGAATATAGCCCAATCAAAATAACTTGAAATACACCCAGAAACACGAAGTTGGAAAAACCTGAGCCCCGGGCCCACTTCTCAAAAAATTATGAAACTTACATTTTTGTATCCTTGTCTTGCCGCGAGTCCATACATATAAACTTCATCAAAATCGGAGTCCAATTGCTTCTCCAAATCCCCAATTTTTATTTGAAACTTCAAGCCCTAGTTCTTCAATTTTTACACCCAATTTCAAAAAAATAATGGTTGATTCTTCAATAAAATGACGTATTCACGAAACTTACCTCCAATCACTTCCCGTCCAACTCCCCTTCAAAATCCGTCAACAAGCTCTCAAGGTGGTGCAGAAATGGAGGAAATATGAAATAGCTCACGGATAAAATTTCTATTAAACCACGTCTGCCCTGATGCACTTTCTCTTCGCGATTGCGGTCACCACCCACACGATCGCGATGCCCAGAAATTGTAAGCCTGGAATTTACCTTACGCGAACGTGGTTCCCACTCCGCAAACATGATGCTTCAGAAGCCTCAACTACGCGATCGCAACTCAACCTACCTAATGGCGAAGCACCCAGAACCCAAACATACGCGATCGCAGCTCGATCCATACGATCGCAAAGGCCAAATCCCTACAGCACCAACAACTGAAAATCTGCTACCTTTCCAAACAAAAAATCCTTCTGTTAACCATCCGAATTCACCCGAGGCCCCCCGGGCCTTAACCAAAACGACCAACATGACTTAACACCTCAATAAAACTTTCTCGGGCCATAAAAACACAAAAATTAACATCAAAAGTATCAAATTCCTCAAATTCAAGTCTAAGTCAAACTAGAAGTTTTCCAAATTCCCATTCGATCCAAAACCCGACCTAAACACTTCCAAATGATCTAAACTTTTTCATACACTATCCAAAAATCACCTAACGAAGCTACTGCAACTCTCAGAATTCCATTTTGACCCCCGGATCAAAATCTCACCTATCAACCGGAATTTGCCAAAATTCGAACTTAGCCAATTCAAGCCCAAATTCTACACCGGCCTCCAGATTAAATTCTGTTTTCTGTCCCACGTCTCAAATCACCATACAAAACAATTCGAATCACCGAAAATTCATTAGGAATCCTCTAACTCACAAGTCAACGTCTGGTTGACTTTTCCATCTTAAGCTTTCCTTAAAAAGGCGATTGGTCTCCTTTCTAACAAAATTCCACCCAACACACTTCAAACTCACCAAACACATATAATAACACATGAAGAAGCATAAAACGGAAAAAACAGGACGGAGATACAAGAGACGACGGGCCGAGTCATCACATACTCCCCAACTTAAATATACGCTCGTCCTCGAGCGTGCCCAAAGCTGAACTAGAAGTAACCCAATAGTTAAATGACCTTACCAAGTATATGCCCTGGGTGATCCCGCGTCACCCTAACTCACATAGGTACCGATAACACAACACATCTGAAATTTCACAATCTATCTGGCTCATAAACCGTAGAACCTCAGTGCGCTTTCCGAAATCATACACAAGATCAGAACACCACATCTATACTCAGAATTAACCCTAACCAGCTGTAATAACCCTCATCTGCAACATCAGGTGAATCCATACAATATAGCACACATTCCAACACTCTCGTATACTGCTAATGATAACTAAACCACTCAACAAACTGTAGCAGTTCTTCAGATCAACTATTAATGAAGTCACTTCCATTTTGACTATTAGCAGTACAGATTATCGGGCCACACCTCGATATTATCCTCATAACCAGCTGAAATCAAATTCGTTCATATTATTTAATGACCCCACACCACCTCTGGTGATATGATACCTCAATACAGGCCTAAGCCACAATTGCATAATACACGCGCCAACAAGAACAGTCTACACATACCCAAATCAGGGCAAATGACTCAACCGGAAGAGTTATACCTCATGCTCATCAATACCGTTACGAAACAAAGCTGATACCCCATCTCACATCAGAGGAACAGAGTATCTGAATCCTCCTCGAGAGGTCATAACTTCACATGGCCTCACCACAGCGCGTGATCCTATCCTAACACTATTACACATGAAGCACCTCATGTTACCATGCTCAAAGTAGATAGCCATGTAGAGAGCGATGCCTGAAACTGAAACCACCCATCACACTCACGGTGAAACAAGTAATATACACCATTCAGTCTTGAAACGACACAATCGATACACTATCCGCCAAGAGATTCACAATACCGACTTCCTCGGAAGCGAGGAAGCAAGGAATACAAAGAAACACATGGAAAGCTATTCTTGACATCACATTGTTGCGGCGCGCAACCCTATCCAGATAACATACTCGTGGTGGCGTGCCACCCGATCCACACAACATACTCATGGCGGCGTGCCACCTTATCCACACAACTACCTCACATAGGGAGGTGCACATCGAGCCAAATTTTCTCATAATAACAAAATATCAACATCGGTCATAAGCAAACTGAGTGCATAAAGATATCTATTTAGCGTTGTGAGTTACAAATTCCACTTCCGCTACTATAACTCATACCAGAGTCGTTCGATATGGTGCCCAACACCAAATATTTACCGACATACATAGTCTCACTGGTGACATGCCCAGCGACAAGGACGCATCCGAGAAGTCCCTCAATACTGGAACCAAAATCAATGGTAGAAACCTCTATACTGACATCTGCCTCGAAGTCCCAATTAAAGAACGTAATTCTTCCCAGCCGACCACTAGTATTTGGAACACAACCATCCAATTATAACATAGTCCAATACATCCCGCCACGCAACCTATGGCATTTCCCAACATGACTCATAGAACAATCGTTCAGAATAATCCAATACTGAAACAATCACTCTAAATCCCCATAACATATCAAAAATTTAATATGCTAAGCACGGAAAGATCCACTTGGCATTCAAATTCCCAATAGCTGCTGACAGTACCAATACAAACACACGGTGCTCAATCACCGCATAGACTACATCGGAGAACTCCCAGTCTCCGACTACTCATAGCACACGAATCAAAGTGCCTGATCCGAATTTCCACAATATGAAATACATATTACACCTCAAGTACCCAAATATCCCACGAGGGGTATTTTAAAACTCCCATGTGCCATCAAATAACTCAGATATCCACAGTCGATCCCGTAAGGAAATGCCGTAACACTATTTATATAACATTTGTGGGATTAACCCTTTCTGAGACATATGACATCGTCAAATCACTTCCAATTAATAGTACCAGTTCCCTGATTACCAGAAGGTACTCGCTATTTAGTACATAGCCAAATCCACCATACATTTCAGAACTTAACCGAAACCTCGCACACGCCCTTCTCGGTCCTTTACAACATACCGCATATACCAGATCCTCCAAGGATAACACGAGAACTTTCATCTCCCTTCTACGCTGCAGACATCGACGCACTCAAATAGTCTAGAACTTTCATTCATCCCATTTAAAAGAAGATTATTACACACTCCATGCTCCGCATGACCTTAGATACTACACATCTCCAAACCATGATGAACTCAACAACAATTCTCTCCCAATTCTATTTGCACAAGTTAAACTGCCAAGGATGGAATCCCTCTCCTGAACTAAGCTAAGCAGACTTTCAGTACTCAAGAGCTTCGCTGCCCAACGCTTATAAGAGCCCATTTCCTCGAACACACACCAAAGATTCATCATATCCTTACCATACCGATTCGGTCCCCTAACAAGTTACTTTATTTGTCTTGATTCCTACCTTATTCATTTTTAACTTGACGTACCCTCTTGCTATTGCACCACAATGCCTCAACCCACTCTCACTATACGAAACCCAAACACCAGACCGCTTTGTCTAAAACCCATAGGCCACTGAACACTTCCTCAAACGTCCTCAGAAATACTACATCCCGGAGTAACTTACCCGAAGAACTTCCTGCGACTCTGAACTAGTTGCCGTTACTTCCTCAAATACTTATACATAGAATTCCCATAATCAACATAAAATACCACAAGTCTTGACCTGTTCTAGTGAAACCATTGACTTGGTCACCTACTCAACCTCAACACCGGAGTGATACATATAGAATCTTGAACACATCCACTCCATTCTCGAAGGTCATCACTCTTACACACACGGTAGTTCACTTGACTTAATGAATCGAACCACTCCTGCCTTATCAGCACTCTGACACCACAGGACACAATCTCATTCCGATACAACCAAACAACTTCCTTATCTTAACAGTAAACATCCCTTATCGTCAACTCAAGACATTCTCTTATTTTCCCACATAAATGAAGCACCATATAACCTTTGGCAATATTTCTCTTCACTCGTACCACCCTCAGCTCACTTTCTCCAACTAGAGCTGATTCACTCACATGCATCGAATCGGAATTAACACAGTACGTAACAGTTCAATCAGCTCATCCACAACAACCTACCCAACTAAGCTCGAAGCCATATACATCACAACATATGTACTCTATTGCTATCGCAATATCATGGCGAGATTAAACTCACACTTTCACAAGCTTGTGGAAACACGAATCATCCGAAATTATAACCTTTCTGCATTTGCTTTCATTCACACAACCGCTAAGCCCACTCTTCTAGGCGGCAAGATTTTTACTAAGTCCCAAATTTTTCAAATATTTCAGCAGAGTTTCCTTTGTAATTGAGCCTATCCACCTACCAGAGAATCACCCAAACCATCCTAACTACACATCCACGACTTGACAAAGCATCATGTTGTATATCAACAACATTAAATCTTAATACTATATGTATTATGTTATCAAAATTGACACATGAACATGCACTGCACCTATTCAAATCATAACACATAGGGTAGACCTTTTAATTACACATGAGATCTTCTAACATTCACATAAGGATCGTACCACTTCCGAACACTCTACAGGAGATAACACAGCTGCTTCTTTCAATATAATATTTCAGTATATCATCTACCGTCATACACCGCACACGATCACTTAGTCTTCTTGAGTCTGAACTATTACCGTAGCATGTAATCTACTCCACTCCCAGCTAGGAGACTCGAAAAGATTCTCCACGCGCCCATAACTCGGGTTAACACAACCGATCGCAATGGAAATCAGACACTTAATGGTTCGTTTATCACCTATCAGACCTTCTTCGAATCTACCAAGCCATACAGACTCATCACACGGCACCAACGTACTTATCATGAAGCTATCTAGCCGCCATTACCACAAGTAGGGACACTACTGAACTTATAAGCTCATTACGTCAGCTCGCGCAGTCAGCACCTTGGTGCTCCAGCAATAGACAATAAATATCTGTACTCAAGTACTCCCGACCAGCCCGACATAATCTCACAATGATTGCATCTCGCCCCTCGATCGGGGAATTGTAAGCTATCGAAGCACATATAATACCGAGCGCTCATACGTGCATGCGAACACATGGAAGGAATTTCAAGAGTTACTCTTTCAAGCTGAATCAAGGACGCACGATAAGATTTCAAGAAAGTGGAGTGTTTCCTAAAGGTTCTGCAGCCTCCTGCTTATAAGTGAGGGGCACGACACACCCATAAACAAGACTATACTAAACCGGCTCATGACTCGCGAGGCCTAGTAAACCTAGGCTCTGATACCAACTTGTAACGACCCCAATCCCGGTCGTGATGGCGCCCGGCCGCGAGGCTGGGCAAGCCCGACCAACACCTTTCCAAATACAGCGATTCAGCCAAACACGAAGCAAACAAGGAAAAATATGACAACTTTAACACTAAACTCCAAATAACTGGAAAATGTAATTGTATGAATAGGAAACCACAACTGAAAAAATCTCCCAAGACCTGGGGTCACGAGTACAGAGCCTCTAACAATAGTGAATACAAGTCTGAAAGGTAAGATACATGTGTCTGAATAACAAGAAATTACAGGTAAGATCAAAGTAATCAGTCATGCGGACGCTGACAGCTACCTCAATACACTGGCAGCTAGATACGAAACGACAATAACACTAGATCTCTGAAGCACCTGGATCTGCACACAAGGTGCAGAGAGTACATGGTGAGTATACCAACTCAGCGAGTAATAAGCATGTATAAAAACCCGAAGATAAGAAAACACGAAATAAAACAAAATGAAGTTATCAAGCTGTACTATGCTGTAATTGTTTCAGAGATATACAGAATAAGCAACAGTAAATAAATGCATGAGATGCAATGCAATGACACTGCGGAACATGCAGCCCAATCTATATGGGTACCCCCGCTCACTGTGGGGGTTCAGACTCCGGAGGGGCTCCTGCAACCAAGCGCCATATCATACGGTGCCAATCGTTACCACTATTTCCATTACAATACATGGTGTCCTTTGTTACCACCATTCCCATTAAATATACATGGTGTCCTTAGTTACCACCATTTCAATTTAAAATACACCGTGTCTTTAGTTACCACCGTTTCCATTTAAAATACACGGTGTCCTTAGTTACCACCATTTCCTTTTAAAATAATATACAGTCCAAACGTAATGAGATAGTACTCGTCAGCCCGAAATAACATTTAAAAATCATTTGAGTTTTAAAAACGTATAAATAGGGCTAAGTTTGAAAATATAGTATTTAAACCTGGAGTGATTTCAAATAATATGCAAATCTTGATAATTCTGAGATAATGATTCCTGAAGAATCCTACAAGTCAGAACAAGGCCCCAAACATGGCATCAAGCCCAGATATCATCAATATAGTATACGAAGCAATCGCCAACATAGTACAATATATCACTCGGATTGGACCGAGTCACAATTTCCAACATATACGACACCGCACTAGCCATGGAGTGCGTTTCTAGCCTCATAATAGCGTCACAATGTGATATACCGGGGTTTCAAACCCTGAGGTCATCATCTACACCCATTACTCACCTCAAGCCGGCCCCAAACTAGCTCGCAATTCCATTCCCTCGAGAATCAACCTCCGCGGATGCCAAATCTTATCAAAACCAATAGGAATACGTCAAAATAGGCTAACGGAACATAGCCCAATCGAAGTAACTCGAAATACATCCAAAAACATGAATTTGGTAAAACCCGATCCCCGAGCCCACTTCTCAAAAAATTACAAAACTTATATTTTTGGAATCTTTGTCTCGCCGCGAGTCTGTACATATAAACTTCATCAAAATCGGAGTCCAATTTCTCCTTCAAATCCCCAAATTTCATTTGAAACTTCAAGCCCTAGTTCTTCAATTTTTACACCCAATTTCAGAGAATTAATGGTTGATTCTTCAATAAAATAATGTATTAAGGCCACGAAACTTACCTCCAATCACTTCCCGTCGAAATCCCCTTCAAAATCCGTCAACAAGCTCTCAAGGTAGTGCAAAAATAGAGGAAATATGAAATAGCTCGCGGATGAAATTTCTATTTAAATAGGTCTGCCCAGATGCACTTCCTCTTTGCAATCGCGGTCACCACCCACGCGATCGCGAAGCCAAAAAATTGTAAGTCTGGAATTTACCTTATGTGAACGCGGTGCCCGGGCCACGAACATGATGCTTCGAAGCCTCAACTACCTGATCGCAACTCAACCCACATGATTGCGAAGCACCCAGAACACAAACCTACGGGATCGCAGCTCGATCCACGCGATCGCGAAGGCCAAATCCTTGCAACACCAACAGCTGAAAGTCTGCTACCTTTCCAAACCAAAAATCTTTCCGTTAACCATCTGAATTCACCCTGAGGCCCCCGCGACCTCAACCAAAAGTATCAACATGACTAAACACCTCAGTCAAACTTTCTCCGGCCATAGAAACACCAATATTAACATCAAAAATCATAAAATTCCTCAAATTCAAGCCTAAGTCAAACTAGTACTTTTCCAAATTCGCATTCTATCCAAAACCCGACCTAAGCACTTCTAAATAATCTGAAAATTTTCAGACATATCCAAAATCACCTAGCAAAGCTACTGCAACTCTCGGAATTCCATTCCAACCCCCAGATCAAAATCTCACCTATCAACCAAAAATTTGCCAAAATTCGAACTTAGCCAATTCAAGCCCAAATTCTACACCGGACCTCCAAATTCAATTCCGTTTTCTCTCCCAAGTCTCAAATCACCATATAAAACTAATCAAATCATTGGAAATCCATTCCGTACCCTCTAACTCACAAGTCAACGTCCGGTTGACCTTTCCATCTTAAGTTTTCCTTAAAGAGGCTATTGGTCTCATTTCTAACCAAATTCCACCCAACACACTTCAAACTCCCCAAACACATATAATAACACAACAAGAAGTATAAAAAGGGGAAAACGGGGCGGAGATACAAGAGACGACGGGTCGGATCGTCACACTATGTAGGTAAACAATGTTTGAAAGTTATTCTAACTTATGAATTTGTTAATAATATGTAGGTAAATGATCCAAATAATGGTGTAAATAAATATTTGAAAGGTATATCTTGGGTACCTAGGGTTGAGGTCACAACATATTCCAAGTACGTTGTGAATGGTTAAAGGTTTCATACAGAGGGTTGCTCTAAAAATAAAAAAATAACAACAGTGTGGTGTGGGTTCAAGGTGGTGATGGCAACCAAGTTGGAGATATTGATTATTATGGTGTGCTCAAAGAAATAATAGAACTGGAATATTCAGGTAGGCCATTTAAGAAAATTATTCTCTTTAGATGCAAGTGGTTTGACCCAAATCCAGCAAGAGGTACGAGAGTTCACAATCAATACAACATAATTAAGGTTAATCATACAAGGGAGTATGATCGATATGATCCTTTCATAATTGCACATAATGTTAGGAAAATGTATAATGCTCCTTATCCATTTCGGCAGAATATGTCCAATTTGTGAGTTGTAATCAAAACTAAGGTTGTAGGTAGGGTCGAAGTCGAGAATGTGTTAGATGTTGCATATCAAAACGATATCTCCAGTGTTCACGAAATAGTGGATGAACTTTAGAAAATTATTGGAACATACTGAACACATATTGGAAGAGGTTGATATAAATTAAGTAAGAATTATAGAATACAAGGAAGACGAATCAACTGATGAAGCTCAAACTAGTGAGGAAGAAGAATTCTCTAACGAGGAAGAATACGTCGATGAGCTTTAAAAAGTTGGTTTCTTTGATAACTCTCATTTATTGATAGTTTCCTTATATGATTCAATCTAAATTATGTATTATATTATGTGACATGCAAAGGTCGATGTAACAATGAAGGTAGTGGTTCTCGAGAAAAATAAAAGGCTGGGAAGCAAAAGAAGAGGGTAGAAGATAGTACTTATCAATCTTTTCCACCCTCTTCTGATTTGCTTGTAACTATGCCACAACCTCTACTCCATGGCTATACTGAGCTGCCACAGCATCACCAGCCCTACACCTTTTTGCATAGCCCGGGTGTTTCTTTACAGGGCCATCAGAATGTACGTCGGACATACAGTCCACCTGCCTCACAGCCACGTGGATCCCACCCAATAGCATCATATGGATCGCATCGATCCATTTTGCCACAAAGATCACATCCATCAGTCTCACAGCCAATTGGGTCATAACAACTCGGGTCAGAGCAGTCAATATCACAGCCACTTGTGATTCGTGCAACTATGTCGCAGTCACAGGGATCACATCTATCGTCATCAGCAACTCCACCTATTGGAGGCATTCGCTTGAAGGATAGTTGCTCTGACCACCCTACTCCTTCCACACATGTTTCGGACAATGATGCTACTGTTGCTGATGATGAGGAGGTGCATTATGATCAGTATGGCAGGATCATCATAGTCCTTGAGGGTGATGGGTAAGAGTTATTTGTTATTTTATGTTTATTATTTTGTACATCTTTTACTAAGATATTAATTTGTTTTATTTATTAAATTGCAGGTTCCTACCGAGTAATATTACTACGAGGATAATCACCAAAGCAACTAGAAAGCTTTATAATGCCCGTTATGCGTCTTGGCGTGAATTCCCTCTCACTGAAGGAGGCAATTTTCAATGAATTTAAGGTATAAACGTTCTTTTAAGCAGTATATTATTTATATTTACGATATTTCCATATAATATTTAACTTTTGAAATACAGAGCAAGTGTGTATGAGAACGCTAGTATAGCGCGGACGTGGCTGCAAATTTTAATCTCAAAGCTCGCAAGCGGTTTTTGCATGCTTTCTCCATAGCTAGACAGTTGAACTAGAAGCCTGGCTGGTTGCTTCAGAAGTTTTGGAATGATTTACAAAGGCAATGCCTTACTGTAGAGTTCTTACAGAAGAGCAAAAAGGGGAAGAAAGCTCGGGCATCTAAGAAGGGAGGATCCTTGCACATCGGAGGTGCGGTCAGCCAGGGAACAATTAAAAGAAGAATGGTACGTAATTGCTTAATATATTTTCATTTTCAAAGCATATCTATTTTATTTATTAATTAAAATTTATGATTTTTCAGGAAATGAAGTTGCGCCATCCGATGAACCAAGATGAGCTATTCAAGGAGACTCAATATTGTGAAGAAGAAGAAAGAGACGTATGACGAAAGGTGGGTCGAGGGACGTGCCTCGAATGTACAGGTAAGTTTTCACTTTTCATTAAATATTTTCATTTACTTTTATATAAATTTTGAAATACTAATTCAATTTACTTTTTCTTATAGGATCGTTCAGAGTTGAAGCTGAGGAATTCATACGCAGCCAGCCACCTACTGAGTCGGACGAGCCATTCAAACTTTTGGCTCAGAACATTGAAAGACAATGGATGCGGGCAGTAGACGGTCCAAAATGCAGGAAGGTATACGGCCTTCCTACTAAGACATTCCATCGTTATAAGTGTGGAATGCAAGGAATAGGGACTTCCTCGCAAGCCGAGAAACTTGATAGGGAAAGCCTCTTCGCTATGCGGGAGACTTTGTCAAAGCTCACATCCGAGCTAGAAGCGTCAGAGAAAAAAGAGAAGCTTAGAGATGCTCAGTATGTATGCGTGGTCACTCAGTGTCAGAACATGCAAGAGCAGATAAAAAATCTCCTAGATGGATCTTTTTTTATTCCCCCATCTCGGCCATCATCGCCAAAGGCTGCCCGTCCCCGCGCTCGTTCGTCCCATCCTCCAAGTTGTCATTTCTCCTGTCCTCCCCGTGATCATTCTTTCAGTCATCGACAAGTACACCCTTCTCAATACCGTGAACTTCATCATACGGTGATGATATTGATGTACCAAACAATCAATGAATTGTAGACAATTGAAACTAGACAAATACAATTTGTTTTTCATTGGGTTGTAATAAGAGTTAACTTAATTTGGTAGTTCAATTGAAATTAACACTTTCTTGGTTTTAATGTAGCTTAAATGTTTTTTAGTGTTGTTGTTGGGTTGTTGTTTGGTATTATGATTGGAATCGTTGGTTGAATTGTTGTTGTTGTTGCTTGTTAGGGTTTTGGTATGACTGGCAGGTAGTGTAGCTGCCAAAAAAGGCACTTTCTGCCAAAATAATACACAGAAAAGAGATCAAAGTTGGTCTCTATTTTGTCGCTTTTCAGTTTTAAAAAAAATTTGGAAAATAGCGACCAACTTTGGTCCCTATTTTTCCAAATGTTTTCAAAAAACGACCACACTTGGTCGCTATTTTATTAAAAAAAATTCTGCTAATATAGCGACCAAAGTTGGTAGCTATTAATTAAAAACTAAATTAAGTTCATGTATTTAGGGACCAAAGTTGGTCGCTAAATTAATAAAATAAATAAATAATTAAATAAATTAGCGACCAATATTGGTCTCTAGTTTCCATTTTTGAAAATATAATATTTGGATTAGAGACCACAGTTGGTCGCTTTTCAATGATTAATAATAAATAAATAAAATATTTTTTTTATTTAGAGACCAACTTTGTTGCAAATATTATATTATTAAATTAATAAAGCGACCAAAGTTGGTCTCTATAGTCAACATCCGGAAACATAGGTCCATTTAGAGTAGAAACCAAAGTTGGTCGCTAATTAGCAACCAAATTTGGTCCCTAAATAAAAGAGACCATCAATATAGCTACCAGGCCCCTTTGGTCGCTTTTTGGTCACTTTTTAGCAAAAAAGTGACCAAAGTTGGTCGCTTTTTTCCGAATTTCTAGTTGTGTGTGCTTATATCCATTTCTTTCTGTTGTTTCGGAACAGTGATGTAATTATTGTGTATAACTACTCTTAGAAAGGCTTGTGACTTGTAGCACTGATTTTGGGAATTGTAAATTGTTAAGAGTTATTGAATTTAAAGTTGGCAAATATCAATGTTATTTCAATTATTGTAGGATTACCTAGTTTAGATACTAGGTGCCATCACGACTCGTTCGGAGGGATTTTTGGGTCGTGATAGTTAATCAGATTATATTTGCAATAACCTCTACTACTCTTAGGAGGCATATTTAGGAGTGATCAAATTATGGCGGCGTCCGCCTCTAGAGAGTTTCACACCCCACCATCGCTTCATGACATTTTTGGTATGTCTCGCTTCAGATCTAGCCCCGAAAACACTTTTTAAAATTCTGATAATAGGTAAAATATGATCATAAGTTAAACATATCCAAAAGGATTTCAGGACAGCAGCACACGTGACAAGTATACAGTAAAATAAAAAAAAAACTAAAATTTACTTTGAAAGGTTAGATGTGTAAACAAGGAGTGCCCCGCCGAACAACTAGTATGTTTTTCAATAATGATAGATAAATTGATTTTAGTTAAACCATCGGCAGGACAAGGATGGATCCAGAATGACAAAAATAAAATTAATATTGGAGCCATTATAAATTTGAGTGTTCATTTTAGGGATAAATTAAAAGTCAAATGTGTCCCTCTACTTTAGTAAATTATGCACATTTATACCCTTTTTTGCTATTAAAGAGCATTTTATTGATAGAACTACGTATCCTTACAAGGGACATGTTCAGACATCCCATTGGGATCGAAACTGTTCATGTCTAATAAGTTACAAGAGTTTACAATGGCATTGATATTGCCTAAGCTAGCTAAACTATTGCATATATCTTCAGAAATAGGCCTAGATAAGTACTATCCTACAATATCATTCTTCAAAGCTGCCTCCACCTCAAGTGTTGGTGCATGGAGAATGATGATTTTATTCATGCAAGCTAATTTTTTACTGCTTCTTGCCAAAAGATGGGCTACACTGTTTGCTTCACGAAAGCTATGTCTGAGTGTTGGACCTCCCAGCTGTTTCATTAACCACCTGCAGTAGGAGAGAATGTGATCATAAAGCAAGTGATTTTTATCGAATAAGGAAATTACCTCTGTGGAATTAGTTTCAATTTCCAGTGGATGAAGTTTGAATGACAATGGTCGATTTCTGGTACCCCGTGATCCATTTGCCATTGCTATTACGGATGACTTCCCCCAAATCACCCACTTTTGTGTTATGATTTTAGGTAATGTCACAATTAAGCTTATAAAATCCCATCAAGGGTTTTTGCCATTTGATGGGGATCACAAAGGATTTTGAATAAGTCCTTTTGCACCCAGATAGGTATTTGTATTTCGCAGCTTTGTTAAGTGCTTGAGAGATAGAAATTTTGTTAGAAAGGTTGTTTACATTGTTGCTATTTCTGTTGAACCAAATCTGCCAGAGTCAAAAAGGGTATACCTCCTCCCATTCGAGGGAATTTAAGTTAATCCTAGGGGTCATTAGTTGAAATGAATCGATCCAATTGTCGTTTATGTAGTGGTGTGATGCCAAGGTCACTCCAGAATCGATGTGCAATGTAATAGTGAAAGAAGATGTGATGCATGTCTTTTGTGCTCTTCCTACACACTAGGCATATATCATCTACATTGAGCCCTATATGCTTTAGATAGGATCTGGTAGGGAGTTTCCGGAGGTGTCATTGCCACAGGAAGAAATTAATTTTTCTGGGGGTTTTGAGCTACCAAATCCATTTGGTGGATATACTAGTGTCAATGGGAGGGACTAGTAGGTCTATCATAGATTTTAAGGTAAAGCTACCATTTGGTAAGAAGCGCCAATTGACCCTGTCAGTATTATTGTTAGGGGGAGATAAGGGAATAACACATATCGAATTTACAATGTTAGGGAGCATAGAGAAGGAGAGTGTGTCAAGGGACCAACTGTGATTGATAATAATGTCCTTTACTAACAAATTATCTTCATTAAAGTTAAAAGGGCCACAAATAAGATTTCTAAGTGGGGGGAGGTTAGCAATCAAATGGTTATTCCAAAGCCTAACATTTAAACCATCGCTAATTATACATGATATCCCCTTAGTACAAAGCTTACAACCAAGAATAATATTACGCCAAATAAAAGATGTGTTTTTGGGTGAAGACTTGCTAGAATATTGGTGGTTTTATCCCAAGGGGATAAAGAGTTAGTGAATAGGCGCCAAGTAAGATTTTCTAGAAGGGCATGGTTATTTACATTTTCTTTTACTAGGCCAAGACCCCTATTAATCTTAGGCCTAGTGACAGTATCCCAATTGACTAGGTGGAGCCGTTTCTTATCAGTAGTGGAACCCCAAAGAAAATTCCTCTGGATGCGATCTATAAGTTTAAGTGTGTTCTTAGAAGAAGATAGAGTTGCATCACATGTTTGGGGATGCCAGTGAGGGTTGAATGGATTAGACTTTCCCTTAGTTCATTTTCCAACTGTCCAACTTAGTCTTCAAATTATCAAGCACGAAGAGGAAATCTTTGTGTTTGGGTGCATGATTAGAAATGGGAAAGCCTAAGTACTTCCCAAAAATCTTGCTGACATTAATGTTAATGGTATTAGCAATTTGATCCTGTAAGTAACGAGGGCAGTGTGTGGAGAAGATTAATTTCGATTTACTATAGTTAATTTTTTGACCCGATAATTGGCAAAAGATATGAAGGCCTCTAGAAATTATTTTAGCAGACTTAATATTTGCTTTAGACATTAGGATAATGTCATCCACAAAAAAATATGGGATAAGTCAGGGTGTTTTGGGCTTAGTTTTATGGGGTCCCATAAGGCACAATCGACTTGGTGAGTAATGTAACGGGAGAGCATCTCAGTACATAGAACAAAAATGTAGGGGTAGATGGGATCACCCTGACGGATTCCCCTAGTTGGTTGAAAATAATTTGTACGTGATCCATTAACTAGAATAGCAATGTTGGGAGTAATAATCCAATACATTATAAGCATAGTAATATTGGGAGGGAAATTAAAGTAGCGGAGGGTTCGATATATAAACAACCATTCAAGATAATCAACGGCTTTTTCTAAGTCTAGCTTTATAATCATGCTAGAGTTAGAGCCTCTAATGGTGTTAAATTTTTTAAGTACCTCCTGGATGATTATGCCATTATCACAAGCCCTCCTATTCTTAATGAAACTAGTTTGGAAAGGAATGATGATGTTTTGAAGAAAAGGTTTAATCTTATTGGCTATAATTTTAGTGACAACTTTATAGATGGCATTACAAAGACCAATAGGCCAGAAATTCTTGAGTAGGTTTGCATTAGGGATTTTGCGAATAACGCATAAGGTTTTCAGGCATGACCTGAGTTTGGAAAATATTCCTAATAAGCAAAGTTACTGAAGGGCCAACAATGGGCCAAAACATTTGGTAAAAAAGGGTGAATTCCATCCGGACCAGGGGCTTTCATTGGTTTGAAAGAAAAGATAGACTTAGTGATTTCTAGGTCCGAGATGGGAGCGTCTAAGGAACTTAAGTCAATGTTTATTAAAAACATTTGGGAGGGTGCTAAAATTAGACCAATTAGAAGAGTTAAGAGAAGTCATAACGATGTTTTTAAAATAATTAAGGTGTGATTCTAAATATCCCCTGGGTTATCAATCCACATTCTCTCATCATTCTTAAAGTGAGTAATTCTATTATGACCTCGACGGATAAGAGTTGAGATGTGGAAGAACTTCATATTGGCTTCACCATTGTTTAGCCAATTTACACGAGACCTAAGTTTCCAATAATCTTCCTCCACACTAAGGATCTCATTATAGTGACGAACAAGATATTTTTCTAAATCCAGAAGAAAAGAACTCCTAGGATAATTAGGGAAATATTGCAAGCCCAGTAGTCTGGCAAGAATTTTTCTTTTTTAATTAAAAATATTGGTAAAAACATATTTGCTCCACTGAGTGGCCTTACTTTTAAAGAGAGGCGGGGCTTCTTCAAATGAAGCATTTTCCCAACATGTTTTAACAATATGTGGGAATTAAGGGTGGGAGCACCACGTAGTTTCAAGTCTAAAAGGTTTATTTCTAGGTGTATTAAATGAAGGGTTAAGCTTGATTAAGAGGCGATTATAATCACTATAGGTACGCGGTAGATGGTCAACAGTCGTATTATGATAGATATTAAACCAATCTTTATTCACTAAACATCTATCTATGCGTTCCATTATAAGACCTTTACACTTGTGTCTATAATTGGTCCAAGTATACTTAGGACCCTTGAAGCCTAGGTCGAAGAGGTTACAACTATTCATAAGGTTCCAAAGACTAAGGGATTTTTTAAAATTTATGGGACGTCCACCCCATTTTTCCCCCGGTGAGAACACCTCATTGAAATCACAACAAACAAACTAGAGGCCCCGTAATTTATCATAAATTAATTTAAGGTTTTGCCACATAATGTCTCTTTTATATCTATCGTTACTAGCATAAATAGTACTGAAAATCCAAGGCGTTTGATTAGGGAATACCTTGATCATAGCATGCAGTTCATGATCCTCACGAACCACTTCTTCAACTGAAATTGAGTGGTGCATCCACATGATGGCAATGCCACCTGATCTACAATCAGATGGTATCTCCGCCATTTCAGAGAAACTAAAATCATGTTGGAGTGGACTTTGGTATTGCGTGCGAGTTTCTAGCAGAAAGACAACAACGATAAGAGTCCATGACATCTCTGAAATTTCGACGGAAGGTGGCATTATTAGCCCCTCTAACGTTCCAAACAATGAAGTTAATTGGGCGTGGCATTGATAAGGATTGCATGTTGTGATTCCCCTAACGTTTTTCAAAATCCAAAGATGGGCCGCCCCTCAGAGATGGATTTAGCACCGCTACATACTTTTATGCGGCTGGCCCTTATTTCCATTGAGCACTTGAAGAGTGCTACTGGGGAACTGAGTACAAATTTCTTATGTTGACTCTCTAGAGAAGTATGGTTATTTCTCTTAGGCTTCTGAAATCTATGCGTGATTCCCTTAGGGGCCTCGCTGCTGCTTTTTGATCTTGAGAGTGCCCTGGATTTGGTGAGTTTGGAGGTGGTTGCACCTCTATCGGTGCAGGGTGATCCTGATGTTGTGGCGTCACAGGGTGTGCAACTGGGGGAGTTCCATCCATTGCCTTCCATGCATGGAAGATTGGAGTTGTATTGTTTTGTGGAGGAAAAAAAGGGAGGGCTTGAAGATCTTGTTCCCCATAAGTGGGGTTGAAAAGAGCAGGCAGCCCCCATTGGGCTTGCATAGTCTGGATGAGAGCTGGGGCAGCATTTTGTGTGAGAGGGTGGAGTATGTTGGTCAGCCATATCTGATTCACATAGTTGTTCATGGCGAGCTGTATGCCTTCTATGATCAGCTGGGCTAGGATGTTGGAGTTATGTATAATTATTATCACTTTTTGCCCTCGATATTGACACTGAAGGAGGTTGCATGGCCTAGAATTACCCGTTCCAACCCTGATTGAGGTTTGTAATTCAGGGGGAGTGGAGTGGTAGAGTAGATGAGTGGGTGGTTGTGTGGTGGTAATGGGGGAAGGTTATCCATTGGGTGTCTGTTTGCATGAGATACAGATAGGAGAGTGGTCTTCCTTTGGAGAACTAGTGGTAGACAAAGCATGAGTAATATAGGTGAAGTATATAGAGGGTGAAGCTTGGGGAGGTAATTGAGTGATCGTATCTCTTGGAGATTTTTGGGAAGATATAGGATCAATCTTCATGTTTTATGAGTGGATTTGCATAGGAGAGTTGGTTATTGGCATAGGTGCCATTTGTTTTTGTTGGGGCAGGGTAGTTTGCACGGATTACAAATCTGATGGTAAGGCGTTAAAACCATGGGCAGTTAGGGGGAAGGAGGGTTCCGATTGGCCACTTGGCTAAAAGCTTTGGAAGCTTCTTTGCTAGGTTCCACGTGGCTAGTTGCAACATCCATGCAGATTGAATTTTGCATAGGGAGTGTCGTGTGAAGTTGTTTTGTGTCCAAGTTTAGGGAATTGTCAGCATTCTCATTGGTCTTTGGTAACGACTCGACTAATCCCTTGTCTAATAGAGAAAATTTGTTCGCCATAGGCAGATCTTCATTGGGAGGAGTACTTTTGGGGTGGCCTTTTTCTCGATGATGCATATTTCGAGTGCGTGGATGCATGACTGTCGTGGTTTCAACACCTTTTAATATAGGGTTCTTAGTACTGGTATGATCCACTCTTCATTGAGGGAACTTAGGGTGGGGGATGGTTTAGATGTAGACTTACTTTTGTTGGAGAAAGAGACTGCCCTCCATTCATTAGTCTCTTTGGTGGGTGGAGGATTAGAAGTTAATACTAGTGAGGGGTGTCCATGTTAGAACTATCTATGTTGGTGAATGGGCAGTGAGAATAGATATGTCCCAATCGCCCATAGGATTCGCATAGGAATTTAGCACCCTCATAGATTATAGGCTGCCTATGGCTTCAATAAAGATAAATTTTTTAACAGAATGCTCTAGAGGGATTTCGACACATAGTCAAGTATATCTCCCTCGGAGAGTGGCTGAGGTGCACGCATCAACCTTGAGAAGCTTGCAAATCTTGTTTCCAATTGTAGATAGGATCGCTCTATCATAAATTTTTTGTCGGTAATTGGGGCAATCTTAGCCAAATAGCGGAGAAATAAAGTTTCTCGCTTGAGTCTACGAAGTTGGGCACCCAGTTTTTGACAGACAAGAAGTGGTCATTAATGAACCAAGGACCCTCGTGGAGGGCCTTAGTCATGTTGGTTTCCTGAGTGAATTTGACTATGTAGAATTCATTTCCCAGATCAATTAAAGGAAAAGGCTCAGTTGGTTTCCATTGGTCTTGAAGCTTTTTTTTTGGATATTGATTAAGAATACGTTTGCCAAAAAATTTAATAATGACGGAGAATTTCCATGGATCATAAAGATGTTGCAGTTCCTCAGACGTTAGCATGATTGTGTGGTCTTAAGTTGGAAATTCTGCTTGCCTGAGGGAATTGTATTGCATCTCAAGCCCTTCAATATAGTCGTGGGGATAGGTTACTTTCTGATTATTCAAGAAGGTAAGTGGATGTTGGGATAGGAGTGTTTCTTTGAATGATGGCAGTATTCCCAAATCAATGGATATGGTTGCCTCTTTCCGGATTGGATCATGAGATTTTGGAGGTATAGTAGTATCTAGTGATGGCAAAATTGTGTTAGGTTCGAGCATTTGGATGGAGATAGGAAGTATCGAAGGAGGGGAGTTAGAGAGAAGGAAAAGCTTCTCGCTGAGTTGTTATGCACATTTATACCTAATTTTACTATGTGTCCATATACGTCCCTACCGTTAAGAAAATAAATAAATTTGACATCAACCTTAACAAAGATACATCGTGGCACTGGGACCCTTCTCCTTAATTGCCAACTTAGCAAATTTCAAATCCAACTTATAAAGACCCGTTCCAATTAACTGACCAAAATATCTGAGACACATTTATTTTATTAAAATAAGAAATAAATCTAGCTTTTTTCCCTAAAAATTATGGCTTCTTCTATCATTAAAGCAAACTACATATATTTAAGGTTATACACCACTGAAAAACACAAAATTGAGTAACGTAAGTGGGTTTTGTTGAAGAAAGAGAAGGGGGACATAAGGATCTGTTTTGTGTAATAAAAGAAAGATTTATTGAAGACAAAGAGAAGGTGAAGAATATAGGCTCCGTTTTGTAGCTGAAATTGACCGATTTGAAGCCAAAATACTCTAGTTGATATCAACCCCAACATAGATGTCACTGATATCAAGAATTCAATCCTTGTACTGATATCAAATTCAATAATAAACACATTTATTAAATCGGGTTCGTGGATAGTCGGGTTAGGAACAGTTCTTTTTAATTTGGGTTGGAAATTTGCTTAGTTGGCACTTGAAAGAGAAAGGTTCCAGTGCCGCGATGGAAGTATGTATAGTTAGGGTTGGGGACAAATTTATTTACTTTCTAAATAGTGGGGAATTATTTGAACACATAGTAGAACTAGGTATAAACGTCAATAATTTATTAGAGTCGAAGGAGAAATCCGATCCTTATCCCTTCTTTTATATTCTTACCATTAAATTTATTATACTTTTGAAATTAAAAGTTCCATTTAAAAAAAAAACAATTGTACAATATAGATATTTAGTTTAATTTTATAAAACATTACAACAACAAAAGAAGAATACTATTTTAATGTGTTAGCCTTCGGAAATTTTAAACAATTAACTAAACAAAGAAAGGAAGAAAAAGAAAAAAAGGGCTTAGCTACTACAACGCAAGAAGAGACACAAGACATGGAATAGGTCGATCCAATTCTAAAAAAAGGGGGAGGGAAAAACAAATGTGAGAATGGGAATTGAAACCCCAACCTCAATTACAAAGGTAAAGGTATACCTAATAAAGATTGCATTATATAGTCTTTAACCTTAAGTACTCATATATATATTAAAGCACTTTTGATAGCTATAACACTTTTATATATTTTTATACATGATATAAGGAGGAAACATATCATATAGAAATTAAAGATATGACGAATGAAACAGTTTTTACAGTTGTAGCGTTAGCGTATGTTTATTATATTGGTGATAATAAGTCTGAGTATCGATCAAAGAAAAGTGCGTATACGAGTTTCTACTCTAGAGAATATGCACGGAGAATATATAAAGTTATGACTGATATGCATTGACGGATTCAAAGTTTTAGGGCATAAAAATACAAAAAGATTCGCCATGTAAAATCTTAAAACACAATGGATAGAGGGGGAGGATACAATTGGTTAGTAAGGATTTCAATTTCCTCTCCCAGATATAGCCACTGAAAATATTCACTTTCATTCATCGAACCATTCTCTGAAAATAGGCAAAGTCTCCATACTTGTCGTAAAAGGGCGGCGTTACTGTTTCCCACTTATTGCAACCTCTGATTCTGATGTGTAAGCTGCTCCTAATACCATCTTCTTCATTGATTACTTCGCAACATTGTCGTCGTAGTGCCTGTTTTTTTTATTACAATGGTTTCACCATAATTAAACTATTCAAAAACCAAAAAATGGTTTATAAATTTGAGATGGAAAGCTTATAGATGTATAGTCATCAATCTTATGTTAGTAAAATTAATAATTAAGAAAGATTTCATCTAAATAAATAAATTAATCACTTTGTTTCATTTTACATGAAATTATTTTCATTTTTGTCTACTTCAAAAAAATAAATAGACCAATTTAACCTTAACATAGCATATTTAAGAACCTGAAGTTCCAAAATTATTTTTTTTCTTTTTTAAACTTCATGTATCTACTCAAATATGATTCTCTAGAACAAATTAATTGAGTAGAAATTTACCTTTGTCCATAGTTGCATAAAGAGATAGTACTCTTATAAAGACCTTAACAACAACAACAACAACCTAATATAATCCCATTTAGTAGGGTCTGGGGAAGGTAGTATGTACACAGACCTTACCCCTACCCTTGGGTAGAGAGACTATTTCCAAATAGAACCCCGGCATGCTTCTTTCCAAGAACTTCCCACCTTACTCTTGGGGAGACTCGAGCTCACAACCTCTCGGTTGGAAGTGGGGGTTACTTACCATCAGAGCAACCCCTTTTATCACTCTTATAAAGACCTTGAGTTCCAAAAAAAAACTTTCCTTTCTCTAGTCTAAACAAACAGGTTCGCATAAACTGAAATACGGGAAGTAGAAATTTACCTGTCTCCATACTTCGGGAGGTAGCATTGAAGCGGTGACATTAACCATATGAACTGCTAAAGCTGGTCTATAATTTTGATTCTCGCATTGCTTGTTAATACCAGTAATGGTATTATAAGTGGTCAAGGTTTCGCCATTGCGAAGGTCAACAACTTGATCCAAGTAGTACTCTATAGGACTCTTGCACGGTTCTATATTGTTTGGCCGAGTATTGAATGTGAATGGTTCTTCAGACCCTTTCCATGTCTTGAATGTCTGCATTGTCATCTCCAATTCCCTTGCATTCCTTAGCCATGGATATAATTGAACTGAGTATCCCCACGACACTGACAATGACCAGTTTCTCTTTAGGTCATAGCACAAACTATGTTGCATTGTCCAACTAGGATCCTTGTTATAAGCTTCAATTACCTTCTTCACTGACCCAAATCGACCCATTGAAGGAATCAAAGGTTGTAACACATACACGTCCAGATTGTGCAGTGAGACATGGGATGTGCTGCGAAAAGCCCTCTTGGACTTCGTTGTATATCCATCTTAAAACAGAAAGGAAGACTTTTAAAACTTGTAGTTAAAATCAAGCTTAGCTATTTGTGTTGAGATATATATAGGCGATGATGATAAACCCCCGTTAAGGGTCAATAAGGGAGTCATATCTGAGCCTAATAGGCTACTTATGTAATTAGGCTACTCTTGTAATTAGCTTATTTTCTGTAGTTAGGCTATATGTGTAAGTAGGCTATTTCTGTAATTGATTAGGCTACATTTGCAAAGGCTATATTTGATATATAGTCTTAGGGGTCATTTGGACAGGGCTGAGGGGTCATTTGATGAAAGAATATCTTCTCTCTTCTTCGAGAGTCTTCCGAAACTCTCCTCCTTCTCTCTACTTTCTCTCTCTAAATTTCTTCGATATTGAGCATGTTTTCATGGTACCAGAGCCTGTATAATGATCCGATGATGCTCTTGTGTGAATCAATGGTTCATTTGAACTATTTTCTGATCAAAAATTCGAGGATTTTCTGAGATCGAAAGATCGATGATGTTTTTGACCCTATTAGGGTTCTTCCGAGTCTCTACCTTCACGATCTATGACTATTCCTTCTCTATTGAACGGTTCAATCGTCTATTGTGAAATTTTCGGAGATTTTCCGGTGAGTTTTCAACCTCTAGGGTTTTCTGGTGGTCAAATCGGTTGTTTGATTGCCATCCGGTGGTTTGATACTCATTTTGCTGAGGTTTTGGTTATTGTCGGTACTGTTGCGACATCATTGACGGTATTTGCGGTAAAGTTTTGACGGTTACTCCTAGGGTTCATACCTAGGGTTTTATCTGTTGTTAAAGGCCGATCTTCTCCGGTTGCGAAGAAAGACGGTAACCTCGTTCCTATTCTTTGGTTGTGATTCTTTGACTGTGTATGTGATTGTTTGATTCTAGCTGTGAATAACCTCTTTGAGTTGTGAGTACTGACTGTGTAGATTGTGAATATTGATTTTGGTGATATTTGCAAAAGGTTTAATTCATTTGAGCATGGCTGCTAACATGAATGCTGGTGGTTCTGGTGGTAACTCTGGTTCTATCGATCCTTCCAGTCCTTTGTTTGTACATTCTTCTGATGTGCCTGGTGCATGCCTTGTTTCCACTCCTTTCTCAGGTAGTGGGTATGGAGGTTTGAAACGTAAGATGACTATGGCTTTATCTGCTAAAAATAAAATTTGTTTCATTGATGGTTCCTTTTCCCGACCTAGTAATAATGTGAGCCAACAGAGGTTGTGGGATAGATGTAACATGCTAGTTATGTCATGGTTAACTTCTTCTGTGTCATCTCAAATAGCTGATAGCGTTCAATATTCTGACACTGCTCAAAGCATGTGGTCTCAACTTGAGAAAAGATATGGTACCCCTAATAAAACCAAAATCTTTGAGATTAAAAGGGAACTTTCTCAGACATCCCAAGGCTCCCTTGATATAGCCTCATACTTCAACAAACTCAAAAGTTTGTGGGATGAATTGGGGACAATGTGCCCAAACCATGGACAGAGGCGCACTTGTGCTGCCAAGAATGGTATTATTGAGGAAGATGATGAAAACAAGATTTATCAGTTTCTTATGGGATTGAATGAGACATATTTGGGAGTAAGGAGTAATTTGTTAATGATGCAGCAATTTCCTTCCCTTGACAGTGTTTATAATATTGTGCTCAATGATGAGAAACAGAGACAAGTCAAATCTGTCTCTCATATCAGCTCAGACTCTATGTCTTTTAATGTTCACGCTGACAGCCCTCCTGCTGGGTCCAACCAGGGTAAATTGACTGGTTCTAATTTCATACCTAGAGTCAACTTTGAGCAAAATAGAGAAAACTTATTTTGCAGATATTGCAAGAAGTCTGGACACTTAATTGATAAGTGTTTCAAGCTCCATGGTTTTCCTCAAAACAACTCTTACACCAAGGGAAGGAAATCTGCAGCTGCTCATCTTTCTACTAGTCCTGATGGTGTGTCTGATGATACAGGAAACTCAAGTCTGTCTGTTCCTTTAGGGGATCCTATTGCCAGCCAACCTGTGATACTAGGGTTGAGCAGACAGCAATGTGCTCAGATTGTGAATTTGATTTAACAGACTCTTGCAAAGGATTCTAGTGATCAAGCTTCTTCTCCCATGTGTTCTGCTAATTTTGCTGGTACTATGATGTCTGAGAGTCTTGTTTCTGATTCCAAATTGTGCATGCTTACAAACATAAATTCTACTACCTGGATCATTGATTCAGGGGCTTCTAATCATATGACTTATGATAAAAATCTACTTTTTGATATTATACCCTTAGCTATCCCTTACCTTGTTTCCCTTCCTAATGTTTATAAAGTAAAGGTAACTTGTACAGGATCATTTGCATTGACTTCTTCTCTTATTCTTCACAATGTGCTCTTGGTCCCTTCTTTCAAACATAATTTGATTTCTGTTCATAAGTTGATGAAACAATTGAATTGCTTGGTTCTCTTCACACCAACCTCATGTCTCCTTTACCTGTTACAGGACCTTTCTCTGAAGAGGCTTCTGGATCTTGGTAAAGAGGAGGCTGGTCTGTACAAGTACTCTTGGTCACCTCCTTCCTCTTCTGCCTCTTCCAAGCCCTCTTCTACTTTTGAGCATAGTGTTTCAAATGTTTGTAATGATGATGTTGTTTCTGATAGCAAACATTTTAGCTCAATTGTGCAATCTTCCAGTTGTAATAATGCTGCTAATGCTGATATGAACTATATTTGGCATTTGAGATTAGCTCACACTTCCTTTGCCAATATGAAACATGTTTCTGGTTTACCTTTTTCTTTTGCTACTAAACAACCTTTTCCTTGTTCTATTTGTCCTATGGCAAAACAAACCAGACTGCCTTTCCCTGATAGTATCATTAGCACTACTAAACCCTTCCAACTTATACATGTAGATACTTGGGGCCCTTATCATACTTCCACTTCCCTTGGCAGTAAGTACTTTCTCACCATAGTTGATGATTTTTCTAGGGCCACCTGGACACACCTGATGGGTTCTAAAAGTAATGCCTTCCCTCTGCTTAAATCTTTTATCTCCTATGTTCAGACTCAGTTCCATTCCATGGTCCAGGTTGTCAGGAGTGATAATGCCCTGGAACTGGGTTCCAGTGCAGAAGGGATTTCCTTTTTTAGTGAACTTGGGATTGTGCATCAAACAACCTGTCCTCATTCTCCTCAACAGAATGGGGTTGTTGAAAGAAAGCACAGATCTTTACTTGAAACTTGTAGAGCTCTTCTTTTCCAGTCTGGTTTGCCTATATCATTTTGGGGAGATTGTTTGTTAACTGCCACTTACATCATTAATAGATTACCATCTAGAGTTCTTCACTATAAATTACCTCATGAATTGTTACATGGTTCTCCTCCTTCCTATTCTCACCTAAGGGTTTTTGGTTGTTTAGCTTATGCTGCTGTCCCTATCCCTCAAAGGGACAAACTGAAGTCTAGAGCTCATTCTTGTGTTTTTATTGGTTACCCTTTTGGTAAGAAAGGTTACAAACTGTATGATTTGAATTCTAAGAAATGCTTTGTCTCTAGAGATGTTGTCTTTCATGAAACACATTTTCCCTTTAAATCTGCACCTCCATCTTCCTCTCCTCCTCCACCTATTCCCCTTTCTGATGACATCCTTGAACAATCTTTTATATTACCATCTTCCAGTGATTCTACCCCTTCTTCTCCTTCTAGTTCTTCTCCTGCCTCTCCTGTATCCATTCCTTCCCCTTTTTTTAATCCTAATGTTTCTCCTCCTGATTTACCTGTCTCTCAGCCTCTTCCCATGCCAGAAAATCCACTAGACACCACAATCCCCCTTCTTACCTCAAAGATTATGTTTGCCAGCTTCCAGCCTTCTCTGGCTCCTCTTCCTCTAATTTGGAATCTGAACCCATGTATTACTCTCAAGCTGCATCTGTACCAGCTTGGCAGGATGCCATGAGAAAGGAATTTGATGCATTGGATGCTAACCACACTTGGGACATTGTGCATCTTCCTCCAGGCAAGAAACCTATTGGCTGTAAGTGGGTTTACAAAATCAAATATAAATCTGATGGTACTATTGAGAGATATAAGGCAAGGTTGGTTATTAGAGGTGATACACAGGTTGAGGGTGTGGACTTTACAGACACATTTTCTCCTGTTGTCAAGATGACTTCAGTGAAATGCATTATTGCAGTGGCTGTTAAGAACCACTGGCCATTGTATCAGCTTGATGTTAACAATGCTTTCCTTCATGGTGATTTGGATGAGGAAGTGTATATGAAACTTCCTCCAGGTTTGGTGGTATCTGATTCTGCTTCTCACTCTTCTTCTTCTACTTCTTCTTCTTCTCTTCCTTTGGTTTGCAAACTAAAGAAATCTTTGTATGGGCTCAGGCAGGCCTCCAGGCAGTGGTAAGCTAAACTGTCATCTGCTCTTCATTCCAGAGGTTACAGGCACTCTTTGAATGATCATTCTTTATTTTTAAAAGGTACTCCTGATTCCCTTGTTGTGGTTGCTGTGTATGTTGATGACATTATTGTAACTGGGCATGACTGTGATGAGATTGTTGCCTTAAAAGTCTTCTTGGATGATACTTTCAAAATCAAGGATTTGGGGTCATTGCATTATTTTTTGGGTCTTGAGGTTAAACATGTCCCTGGTGGGATACATCTGAATCAGCATAAGTATGTTACTGATTTGTTGCATGCTTTTGACTGTGTCTCTGTTTCCCCTGTTGTCTCCCCTCTGGACATTTCTATCAAACTACATGCTGATTCTGGTGATCTTTTGCCCGCTCCTGACCAGTTCAGGAGTCTTGTTGGCAAATTATTGTTCTTAACCCATACTCGACCTGATATATGCTTTGCCGTGCAACATCTGAGTCAATATCTTAAATGCCCAAGGGTTCCCCATATGTCTGCTGCTATGCATGTTTTGAGGTATCTTAAAGGCACTCCATCTTTGGGTCTTTTTTACTCTGATGTTGCTGATTATTCTGTGACTGGGTACTCTGATAGTGACTGGGCAGCTTGTCCTGACACTAGAAGGTCTGTTACTGGTTTTTGTGTGTTGTTGGGTGTTAGTCTGATCAGTTGGAAATCAAAAAAACAACCAGTTGTCTCTCTTTCATCTGCTGAAGCTGAGTACAGGGCTTTAAGCAAGGTTACAGCTGAATTATCTTGGCTCTCTCGCTTACTTGCTGATCTTGGGGTATCTGTTCTTTCTCCTATTTCTGTTTTTTGTGATAGTCAGGCTACTGTTCACATTGCTAATAACCCTGTTTTCCATGAGCGTACTAAGCATATTGAGGTGGATTGTCATTATGTTCGCACTTTGTTACACAATGGTTTCCTCAAGCTTTCCCATGTTTCTACTTCTCGGCAGCTGGCTGATCTATTGACCAAGGCTTTATCTGGGACTGCTCTCTCTCCTCTTTTGTCCAAGTTGATGGTGGTTTCCCCCCCTTCAACTTGAGGGGGGGTGTTGAGATATATATAGGCGATGATGATAAACCTCCGTTAAGGGTCAATAAGGGAGTCATATCTGAGCCTAATAGGCTACTTATGTAATTAGGCTACTCTTGTAATTAGCTTATTTTCTGTAGTTAGGCTATATGTGTAAGTAGGCTATTTCTGTAATTGATTAGGCTACATTTGCAAAGGCTATATTTGATATATAGTCTTAGGGGTCATTTGGACAGGGCTGAGGGGTCATTTGATGAAAGAATATCTTCTCTCTTCTTCGAGAGTCTTCCGAAACTCTCCTCCTTCTCTCTACTTTCTCTCTCTAAATTTCTTCGATATTGAGCATGTTTTCATATAGATATAAATTATTTCATTGGGTAAAATTGAAAATGTTAAATTATTTTAAAAGATTGTATTTATACCTGGTGGAAACCTGTTTCTTTGGTGAGAGAAACGCCGATCTCAGCTACACAACTACCGATCTTCTGATCTGAACTGAACAGGTAATGGTAGCGATTAATGCAACTATCCAAAATCTTCACGAGATCCGCCGCGAGAGGGTAGCTAATAGCAATGCCGCCGCCGCCGTAAGCCATACTGTAGGAAAATACTACGTTGGTCTCCACGCTTTCGGAATTTCCACCAATGTAATACATTTGGTTGTGATCATATTTAGCCAAAACTGTCACCAAATTCTCTGGAAAAAACACAGTATCATCATCTCCCAGTACGAACCACCTCACATTCTTTAAACCTAGTTCGAAGCTCTCGTTTACAATCCTCGCAATCCTCACAGCTGACCTGTCACCAAACCCACAACTGTACTTGAATTTGGACGTGTCTTGAGAAACCTTATAAGGTGGGAGAGTTTCGGACCATGGCTCGTTTTCGTGGGGTTTTTCATCGAGCCACATGAACCCTCGTGTTATATTTGGTCTCCACCAGAGCTCAGAGTAACGTGAGCGGTTGTTCCATGCTTTAGCGGACCCTCCGATACCAAATAGATTGTGGGATATGGTTGTTTCTTTTCCTTCTTTTTCTTTGCTGATATATTCTTCACTGTTGGAGAAATTAACAGTGAAAGATAAGATTAGATAAATGGAGGCCACTAAGCAATTGGCAATTAGAAAGCTCCTGATAATGAAAATGGTGCAAAGTTTTGGGACTAATTTGTTGTTTTTGGGGAAAGGGATGTAACGTTTCCGGAGAGAGATCTTCTTCATTGTGTAAAGATTAATTATAACTCTTTGTTCAATGAATAGTGGTCTTCTACTTAAAACCTAGTATTCAACTAAAGGCTTGCATCTTATTTCTTGCTGCTTGATTTCCTACGTAGTTATGGAATTTGTTTTTTTAAAATCAAATTTTATGCTTATGTTTTATTTTGAACTATATTGATCTACACAATGTAATAAAATTTACACGTATCATATTTACTTGTTATAGCAGGTAATGTGCCTTACTTCAAAATTATTATTTTTTTAACTTTTTTATGAATAGATTTTTCTAAATATCATTTGAGGGACCTAATAGTGCATAAGTGAAACTCGTAATCCCTTTGTCCCAATTTATGTGTCAGAATTTAGATTTCGGGAGTTAAATCTCTTAGTTTTAGCTATAAATTCAAAAAAAATTGTAAATTTTTAAAAATAAAATTACTATAAATTACAATAATTTATATTGAAAAAGTATATGAAAGAATCGCAATCAAAGAAAGTTTTATTTATTTTAAAAAGTATTATAAGTTACACGAAGAAAGTACTATTTTAATGGACAAAGTAACTATTCAAATCTCGAGGAATGACTTTGTATCATGCAATTCGAGAGCTAGCCTAATATCATTATTTCCATTAATTTACAAAATAAGGTTGAACTAATCCATAGAGTAGCCATGTTGCAGTGGAGCCATTTTTAGTCACCCCTTTCAATGAAAATAAAATGGACGAGTTAGATAATCAATGCAACTTTTGAAGTTTTCATTGAAATTAGAACTTTGGATCAATATCTACAATAATTAAGTTATTATCACTTAGTTGTTTATACATTTTGTGGATTACATAGATCTAGTAGAAGCAATAATATATTTGAAGAAGTGCGTACGCTATGATTAAGTAAGATTCACGGCAATGGGCTTAATATATATTATTAGAATAAGGCTCCAATTTAACCAAAAGTGTTATCAAATAGTTAATTTTAAGTCCGCTATTTAAAAGATATTCATAATTTATAATATATTTAAAAATTAATTAATTTATTCAAACTTCAGGATTAATTATCATATATTTTAAAATTAATCAATTCACCCAAACTAGTAAATATTATTTGAACATGGCATAGAAATGGGCCACGCATCTATGTGAATTAGAATTTTGCAAGAAATTAAAATTTGCGGTTATAACAAAAGAGAAAAAATTAAATTAAACTTAGCCATACATCCATGTGCTGGTTATCAGACATTTCAGTATGTCCTCTTTGCTACTTTCCAGCAACCACAAACAAACAGTGAATCTATATAACTCTCAGTTTGCTTATGTCTGCTCTTACATCACCTTATTTGTCTTTGAAACTGAAATTACCACCATATCGGATGCTCCCTCTTCAATTCACAAAAAATACTTGAAATAAAAACGAAGATTTTAACGTGAAAAATACTTATTTGTCATAGAGTGCAAAATCAGTAGAAACAATATATACTCCATTACCAAAAATATGAAATTTTGAAAGTTCAAGGGGTTTACTTTAGCCTCTTTTGCTGAAAAATTATATTATATATACAAAGTTAATATCTATATATATATATATATATACACACATATAATACATGTTGAATGTATTAATATATATGCAGAGATAATAGGACGTAAGGATTCACTCCAACCTCCTTAAAAAAATTACAATGTATATAGAACGTCAAGATAATAATTATAAAAAGGACAACTAGATGTACAAGGGATCCAGTGGTCGACGGGTTCTGGGAAGGGCCTCAAGCAAGCATTAGTGATTGTCTTGACATAATGAACCTATTCAAGATGATATATACCCTCGATGTGTGTTTGTTTATTTAAAGTCTGAATCTCCTTAGTGAAAAACTCTGACTCCACCACTGTATCTTACTCTCAATTAATAAACTAAAGTATTCAAGAGATTATTCTACACTCAATAAACTCCGTCACATTCTTTGTGGTTTTTTCACAGAACAACTTTTAATTGCTTTAGATGCATGTCTCTGACCAGAAGCTCATAAGGAGACGTGGCCTCCAAGTTAATTAGCAAAAGAAAATGAGATAATTTGCCAAAAAATCTCCCGCCACAAAATTTTCCTTTTTTCCCCAGGCACGCAGCCGAACATTTTCATATAAATTAAAATAAGGTAATAACAAATCATATTCTCCAATCTTTCTACTAAATTCAACCAAATGGCAGTTCTTACTAATGAGCAACCACATTTTGTGTTGTTTCCTTTCATGGCACAAGGCCATATGATACCTATGATCGACATAGCTCGATTATTAGCACAACGAGGTGTTATTATCACAATTCTTTTGACACCATCAAATGGCAACAGGTTCAGTACAGTTATCGCCCGTGCTATAGAGATTGGACTTAAAATTCAAGTAATTGACCTCTATTTTCCAAGCTCAGAAGCAGGGCTACCAGAAGGGTGCGAAAACTGCGACATGGTTCCATCTATAGATATGATGAAGAATTTCTTCCTTGCTACTCAGATGGTTGAATCGCAAGTAGTAGACTCGTTGCAAGAATTAAATCCATTACCAAGTTGTTTAATTTCCGATATGTGTTTTCCTTGGACAACTAATGTTGCTAAAAAATTTAACATTCCTCGGATTGTTTTTCATGGGATGTGTAGCTTCTCTTTATTGTGTTTACACAATTTGAGAGAAGGGAAAGTGTTGGAAAATGCTAATTCTGATACTGAGTATTTTTCAGTGCCTGGATTTCCAGATAAAGTTGAACTAACCAAAGCTCAACTTAAAACTTTGGTTGATCCAAGCAATCCTGAATGGAATGAATTTGGGGAAAAAATAAAGGAGGCAGAAGATGAAGCTTATGGTATAGTGGTGAATAGCTTTGAGGAGTTGGAACCAGAATATGTAAAAAGATTGAAAAAGGCCAAAGGTAATGTTCAATTGCTTAAGTGTGTGATCGTCTTATCTGAACACTCATACTGTCAGTAAATGCACACTTTTAATTAATTAATTATATCGATCATGTCTCAATGCGTAAGGGCCTAATTATTTTTTCATGCATCAAACATGTCAAAATATTCAATATTCTTTGCTTTTGGATGGTGATAGAGATTTTAATTCACGCCCTCTGCTAAGTCCAATAACATGTTGAATTGTGTCACTATCTGATTTAAAAGTTTAACTAGAGGAAATACACTATTAATTGCGATATTATATTATGTCACCGATGACCTCAACTTGCTTTAATATTATATTGAATTCCGTGAGCATCTTATCTAAAAGTTTAAGCTGTTACTGAAAATACAAATTTTAATTGCAATAATTAAATGTGTCTCAAGCATATGTGGTTTGGTTCTATAAGCAAATGAAAATTTTCTTTGCTTTAGGGGGTAGTGGTGAGATTTGAATTAAACCATGACGCATACTTGTTCTAATATCACATTGAATTGAGTGATCATCTTATCTAAAAGCTTAAGTTATTAGAAGGAACATACTTTTAGTTACTAAAATATATAATGTCTCGAACAGGTAAGAAGATTTGGACAATTGGTCCGGTTTCCTTATGCAACAAAGAGAAACAAGATAAAGCTGAAAGAGGAAGCAAAGCCTCTATAGATGAACATCACTGCTTGAAATGGCTCAATTCTAAGGAACCAGACTCTGTCCTCTTTGTTTGTCTTGGAAGTTTATCGCGCTTGCCAGCATCACAGATGATAGAACTCGGACTTGCATTAGAGTCTTCTAAACGACCTTTTATTTGGGTTATTAGACATATTTCAGATGAACTCAAAAAATGGTTAAATGAAGAGAATTTTGAAGAAAGAATTAAAGAACAAGGGATTTTAATCCATGGTTGGGCCCCACAAGTACTAATATTATCACATGCTTCTGTCGGGGGATTCGTGACTCATTGTGGATGGAATTCGAGTATAGAAGGAATATCAACTGGCGTGCCAATGATCACTTGGCCATTATTTGCTGAGCAATTTTGTAATGAGAGGCTTATTACGAATGTTCTCAAGACAGGAGTAAAGTCTGGCGTCGAGAATCCTGTTATGTTTTTAGAGGAGGAAAAAGTGGATACTCAAGTGAACAAAGATGACATTAAAATGGTTATTGAAAAATTAATGGGTGAAGAAGAGGAAGCAAAAATAAGAAGAGAAAGAGCTAAAAAGCTTGGAGAAATTGCAAGAAAGGCTGTGGAGGAAGGGGGTTCCTCTCACCTGAACTTGACAATACTAATACAAGATGTCAAAGAGCAAGCTAATTTTTTGGAAAATCAATTTGATGTCTAATCATTTAAAACTTTAGCAAGCTGTTAGTGATCCATAATATTTTGTTTATCCAGAATGTTATAAGAATCGATCACTATTATAAATAGACGGATCCCTGATTTACTTTTAAAATTATAAGTTCAAGTCTTTTTTTATTTAAATGCAATTTTTCACATATATATCTGGTTAATAAAATGCTGGGAGAATTAGGTGAACCGTTGATTAAAAAACAAGAATGGAGATTTCGTGTCAACTTGGGGATTTCGAAATAATAAATCAAATATAGAAAGACAGACAAAAATAATATTTATTTAAATCAAAAAATAGACATGGGAATTGAACCTTCAACCTAGCTCAATCATAAAGGTGGACCCAATATCTATTTGCACTAAAAGAATTTTTTAGTTTGAATATATTTAAATAATTTTTATTATACATGATCTCGGAATAGGAGCATGGATTTATGTGCACCCCCAACTTTGGATATGCTCCTGTATGAAAAATAATGTTGGGCTAAAGTAAAACAGTACTCTTAATATGATGTGATATTGTGCGTTTGGGTCAAGCACATACAGTTTTTGTGATGACCCAAAGAGTCATAACCGTAATTCTTTCTTTTTTCGTGTTTTCAAGGCCTTGAAAACCTCGATTTTATTCATCTCGATTTGCGTGTGCAGTCCGGGCGTGTAGCCGGAAAGCTTAAATATGAATCCTGTGTGAACAATGATGAATTATGATATTAATATTAGTATAGTTGACTTTGGTCAACATATTAGGTAAACGGATCCGGACCCCTGATGTGACTGTCCCGAGAGACCCGTAGGAAAATATGGGACTCGAGTATGTGCCCGGAGTCGAAATTCGAGGTCTAGAACCCGAGTAAAAGAATTTTTCTGTTAAATTGTTTTTCTGAATTTTTTAATGAAAATAAAAACGAAAATTGATTAAAAGACTATGTTATCGTGCTCGTATTTTGGTTCTGACGACCGGCACAAGTCTCATATATTGTTTAGACGTCGTTTGACGTATATCGGACCTAAATATCTAAAGTTGGAAGTTTATGAACTTTGAAAGGAAAATGATCACTTTGAGGTGTCACTCATTGATTTTGATGTTATTTTAGCGATTTGATCGTTTCACTATGTTCGTAGGATGTTATTGAGTTAGTTTGTGTCTTCGGTTTGAAGCCCCGAGGGATCGGTTTAGTTTTGGGTAAGGCCGGGAGGTATTAGACTTAGAGAAAAAAACAAGTTCAGGTATTGCAGACACCAGCACGGCCGCGATGCCTTTCTGTGCGGTCCGCGTGGCTGAGTCTAAGGCTAGGGATTCAGGTAAACCAGTGCAGCCACACACCAAAATAGTGCGGTCCGCGCTGGGAGGGTTCAGAGAAGCCCCAATATTTCCTCCCACTCGGCGCGGCCGCATCACATTTTTGTGCAGTCCGCGCCCGGTCCTCAGAAAAGTATAAAAGTTCGAAAATTTCAACCTTTTTTCCACTTTTAAAAAACCCAAAACCTAAGAGGCAATATTTCCAAACAATTTTTCTTCTCCAAAACGATTGATAAGTGATTTCTAACTTTATTTTTTTACTCCTTAACATCTTTTAACATAATTTCAACTTCACTAAAAGGTTTTCACCAATGGAAATTTGGTGTTTTTGGTGGAACCTAAGTCTTTCAAAATTTGGGGAGTTGGACCCCAATTAGAGGTACGACTTCAAAATCAGTCATATATTTGGATTCGCGGGGGAATGGGTAACTGGATTTTTGTTCGAACCTCGAGTTTTTACCATGGGGGACCAGGGGTATTTTGGGAATTTTCGGGAAAAACTTTGGAAAATTCAATCTTATGCGTTAAAATTATTTTAACTAGCATTTGTTGATATATTTGGATAATTGTGACTAGATTCGAGCGGTTTTGTGGTGAATTCGAAGGGTAAAGCTTTTAGAGGCTTGAGTTGAGTTTGGAGCTTTCGAGGTTGTGTTTGATCTAACTCTGGCTTGAGGGAATATGATTAGGATGTTAATTGCTATGTGCTAAATGTGGAGTACGGTGTATAGACATGGTGACGGTTATCTATGCGCCAGAGTCTAGCATAACCGTGAGTCGTATTTTCTTTTAATTCGAAAGATGTGATACAATTGTCTTGTTTAACTGATAATTCCATATAAAGTGTTAGTTGAGAGGAAATGAGTTAAAAGAGAAAGTCTGGTATTATTCCCTTGCCAGGACTTATCGGTTGTTTTATTCTCTCTTGTCGGGATGTTTGATACTATTTCTTTATTCTCCCTCACCCTGATTGTTTGTGACTGTTGATTTGGTAAGGAAGAGTGATATTTATGCACGAAGGGTCATTCTGTGCCATGGTTGATATTTATGTACGAATGGTTATTCTGTGCCATGTTTGATATTTATGCACGAAGGATCAGTCCCTGCCATGTTTTATATTGATGCACGAAGGGTCATTCCATGCCATGTTTGATATTTATGCATGAAGGATCATCCCGTTCCATGCTTGATATTTATGCACGAAGGGTCATTCCGTTCTATGCTTGATATTTATGCACGAAGGTTCATTCCGTGCCATGTTTGATAGTTATGCACGAAGGGTCATTCCGTGTCATGTTTGATAATTATGCATGAAGGGTCATTCCGTGCCATATTTTGAATAATTATGCACGAAGGGCCATTCCGTGCCTTGATATGAGAGTATGTGAGGAAAAGCACGAAGGTTGATGCTGTGCACTTTATTTGACATTCCTAGTGAGAACGAGAGTAAAAGCACGAAGGTTGGTGCTGTGCGATTGTTGATTTACGTGTTTTCCTTAATTGATTATATTGTTCAGTTCCATTTCATTGTTCGTTGATTCTTTATCTGAATTGTTTCGCCCCCGCAGCATGCTCCCCTCCCTCTTAGCTGTTTAAATTCTGTATATTCCTGCCATTGTATATATATATATACACAGATTGTTTTGGTAGGTCCTATTTTGCATCGTCACTATATTGCCGGCCAAGCACTTACCAGCACATGGGGTCGGTTGTGCTGATGTTATGCTGTGTGCATTTTTGCGCACAGATCAGGGAGTAACTTTTGGACCTCAGTAGTAGTATTGCTCGTACGCTGATTTCAGCTCAGGGACTCTCGAGGTAGCCTTGCTGGTGTTCGCAGGCCGAAGTCCATTTTCCTTATTTTTCTTTTGTTCATCTTGTACAAGACAAACACTATGTATTTCTTCTCCAGACTTGGTTGTAAGATTCTGTAGTGTCCTACTCCGTGAGTAGTGACACCAGATTTTGGGTAGAGATATGTTTTAAACTATTGCATTATGATTTCATTTTTATTAAACCTACAGTCTTCTGCTTTTATTTAATTATTTTTCGCATATTATATTGTTGAGATTATTGAAGAATGTTTAAAGTTTGGCTGGCCTAGCTCCGTTAGTAGGCTCCATCACGACTCCCGATGGTGAGAAATTTGGGTTGTGACAAGTTGGTATTAGGGCACTAGGTTACTTAGGTGTCACAACTCACAGACAAACTCGGTAGAGTCTGAGAGATCGGTACAGAGATGTCTGTATTTATTCCGAGAGGCTACAGAGTTAGGAAAATTTTCACTTTATTCATTCTTGTCGTGCAATTCTATTTTCCAAATACTGATTGTCGTTCTACTCTATTCTTTCGCAAATGGCGAGAATGCATGCTTCTTCTTCTAACGCACAGCAGCCCGAGCCCCCAGCAGCAGCTCCTGTCAGGGGTAGAGGGCGAGGCCGAGGTCGTGGCAAAGGCCGAGGCCGGGGCAGAGCTCAGCCCCGAGCAGCAGTCCCAGTGGCGGAGTCTCAGATTGATCATGGCGAGGAGGTTCTGTCTCCAACAGCTCCAGTGGGCCCAACTCAGGTCCTAGAGGGGTTCATAGCCACCCAAGTTCTTCAGGACGTTTGGGTCGGATTGGTGGGCTTTGTGGAGAGCATTATTTGAGCGGGTTTGTTTCCAGTGGTCCATCCAGCGGTGGGGGGTTAGCAAGGTGCAGTGGCTCAAATCGGGAGTGAGATCATTTTTCAGGAGGCGGACGAAGTGGGTTGTAAATTTGAGACGGTACTTCCATAGGGAGGCGGTCATAGATCGGATAAGAGGCCCCGTAATGTAGGCAGATTCGGTGGTACCTCGTCTGGAGGTAGAGGTTCTTATGGTAGAGGCCATCATTCCAAGCCCTTTCAATCATCTTCTCATGTCACTCATGGTACTTCAGGTGATCATTCCGGTCGACAAGGCCAGCCGCAGTTTCCTCAGTTGCAGCGTTTTTGTAGATGTTATGAGTGTGGAGAATTGGGTCACATCAGGAAGCATTGCCCGAGGTTGAGGGGTGCTTAGCCGCAGCAGTTGAAGTTTTACCATGCTTGTGGTAATCCGAGGCACATTGTCAGATATTTCCCTCAAGTTTCAGGTGGTTCTCAGCAGCAGGAGCTTCGTCCTATGGTTCAGGAACCACTTTCCCCATAGCCTGCCCAGCCAATTGGAGGCGGAGGTAGAGGTCTTACGGGTGGATTTCGGACCGCCAAAAGTAGGAGTTAGCCAATAGCTAGTTTGGAGGTTGAGTCGTTAAATTATATGATTACAGGTACTATTCTGGTTTGTGATGGAGATGCTTCAGTTCTATTTGATCCTGGATCTACGTATCTATATGCATTGCCCTATTTTGCACCCTACTTGGTTATGCCTAGAGAGGCCTTGTGTATTACTGTATGTGTTTCTACACCAGTGAGTGATTCTATAGTGGTTGATCGGGTTCTTCGTGCCTGTGTGGTGGTATTTGAGGGTCTTGAGACCCGTGTTGACTTATTGCTCTTAGATATTGTGGACTTTTACGTTATTTTGAGGATGGATTGGTTGTCCCTGTTTCATGCTATTTTGGATTGTCACGCCAAGACCATGACCTTGGCTTTGCCAGACTTACCCCGACTTGAGTGGAGAGGGACCCCAGGTCATGCCACCCGCAGTGTTATTTCATATGTCAAGGTTCGACGTATGGTCGAGAAAGGGTGTTTAGCATACCTGGCGTATGTTCGTGACTCCAGCGTAGAGGTTCCATCTATTGACTCTGTTCCAATTGTTCGGGAGTTTCCCGAGGTTTTCCCGTCAGACCTGATAGGTATGCCGCGCGACAAGGATATTGATTTTTTCATTGATCTGGCTCCGGGCACTCAACCTATTTCCATTCCGCTGCATCGTATGGGCCCGCCATAATTGAAAGAGTTGAAGGAGCATCTTCAGGACTTGCTTGATAAGGGTTTCATTAGACCCAGTGTATCGCCTTGGGCCGTGCTAGTGTTATTTGTGAAGAAAAATAATGGGTCGATGAGGATTTGCATTGATTATCGGCAGTTGAACAAGGTGACGATAAAGAGCAAGTATCCACTGTCGAGGATTGACGATTTATTCGACCAGCTTCAGGGTGCTAGGGTGTTCTCGAAGATAGATTTGAGGTCTGGTTGTCATCAGATGAGGATTAGGGCGTCTGATGTCCCCAAGATAGCATTTCGCACTCTGTATGGGCATTATGAGCTTTTGGTCATGTCATTCGGGTTGATCATTGCCCCGGAAACATTTATGGAGTTGATGAACCGAATGTTCAGGCCCTACTTGGATTTGTTCGTGATTGTATTCATTGACGATATTCTGATATACTCTCGCAGCCAGGAGGAGCATGAGCAGCACCTCAGAGTGGTTCTTCAGACTCTGAAGGATAGTCAGTTGTACGCTAAGTTCTCGGAGTACGAGTTTTGGTTGAGTTCTGTTGCATTCCTAGCTCACGTGGTTTTAGCAGAGGGTATTCAGGTGGACCCGAAGAAGATTGAAGCAGTCAAGAACTGGCCTCGACCAGTTTCTTAGGGTTAGCAGGTTATTGCCGACGGTTCGAGTAGGGGTTTTCATCCATTACAGCCCCAATGACGAAACTGACCCAGAAGGGTGCCAGTTCAGGTGGTTAGATGAGTGTGAGGCGAGCTTCCAGAAGCTAAAGGCAGCTCTGACTACAGCACTGGTATTGGTTTTGCCCACGGGATCAGGTCCTTACATTGTTTATTGTGATGCTTCCCGTATCTGGCTTGGCGCGCTGTTGATGCAGAATGGCAGAGCCATGGTATATGCTTTGAGACAGTTGAAGATCCACGAGAAGAATTATCCAGTTCATGACCTAGAGTTGGCAGCCATTGTTCATGCCTTGAAGATCTGGAGGAATTAATTTATATGGTGTGACATTTAAGGTGTACACGAATCACTAGAGTCTTCAGTACTTGTTCAAACAGAAGGAGTTGAATTTGAAGTAGAGGGGGTGGTTGGAGTTGTTGAAAAACTGTGACGTTTCTATCTTATACCACCCGGGGAAGGCCAATGTGGTGGCTACTGCATTGAGTAGGAGGTCCACCAGCATGGGTAGTCTTGCCTACATTCCGGTCAGCTAGAGACCATTTGCTTTGGATGTTCAGGCCTTGGCCAATCGATTTGTGAATTTGGATATTTCTGAGCCTAGCAGGGTGTTAGCTTGCATGGTTACTCGTTCGTCATTGATGGAGCGTATTCGGGAGCGGCAGTTTGATGATCCCCATTTGTGTGTTCTGAGAGACACGGTGCAGTGGGGAGGTTCTAAGAAAATGACCTTGGTAGATGATGGTGTATTGGGATTGCATGGGCGAGTTTGTGTGCCCAATGTTGATGGTATTTGGGAGTTGATCTTAGCGGAGGCCCACAGTTCTTGGTATTTATTAGTCCGGGCGCAGTGAAGATGTATCAGGATTTGAGGCAGCATTATTAGTGGCGCAGAATGAAGAAGGGCATTGTTGCATATGTGGCTCGTTGTCTGAACTGTCACCAGGTTAAGTACGAGCATCAGAGGCCCAGTGATTTATTTCAGAGGATTGTGCTTCCCGAGGGGAAGTGGGAGAGAATTACCATGGATTTCGTTTCTGGCCTTCCGATGACTCGGAAGAAGTTTGATGTTATATGGGTTATTGTGGATTGGTTGACCAAGTCAGCGCATTTTATTCCAGTTTCCACCACATATTCGTCCGAGAGGTATGCTCTGATTTATATCAGGGAAATCGTTCTCCTTCATGGGGTGCCCATATATATCATTTTGGACCGGTGCACGCAGTTTACCTCGTATTTCTGGAGAGCGGTACAGCAGGAGTTGGGCACCCAAGTTCAGTTGAGTACATCATTTCATCCCTAGACGGACGGTCAGTTCGAGAGGACTATTCGGATTCTTGAGGATATGCTTCGAGCCTGCATTATTGATTTTGGCGGCTTGTGGGACCAGTTCTTACCTTTACCAGAGTTTTCCTACAAAAACAGCTACCAGTCCAGCATTCAGATGGCTCTGTATGAGGCTTTGTATGGTAAACAGTGTCGATTCCCAATCGGATGGCTTGAGCCGGGAGAGGCATGACTATTAGGTCTAGATTTAGTCTAGGAGGCCTTGGAAAAGGTCAAGATAATTCAGGACAGACTTCGGTCAGCTCAGTCCAGGCAGAAGAGTTATAAAGATCGGAAGGTCAGGGATGTTGCTTTCATGGTTGGTGATCGAGTATTGCTCCGTGTATCGCCTATGAAGGGCATGATGAGATTCGGGAAGAAGGGAAAGTTTAGCCCTAGGTTCATTGGCCTATTTGAGATTCTTGAGCGAGTGGGAGATGTGGCTTATAGACTTGCCTTGCCACCTAGCTTGTCCGTCGTGCATCCAGTTTTTCATGTATCCATGCTTCGAAGGTATCACGGCGATCCAACCCACGTATTAGATTTCAGCACTGTCCAATTGGACAAGGATCTGTCATATGAGGAGCTGGTGGCTATTTTAGGCCGGCAAGTTCTACAGCTAAAGTCGAAGAGTTTTTCTTCAGTGCGTATTCAGTGGAGAGGTCAGCCTCCTGAGGCATCGACCTGGGAGTCCGAGTTTGATATACGGAGTCGTTATCCTCATATATTCCCCGACTCAGGTACTTCTTTCTTTTGTGAGTTCAAGGATGAACGGTTGTTTTAGAGGTGGATGATGTGACGATCCAAAGTGTCATTACCGTAATTCTCCCTCTTTCCGTGCTTCCGAGTCCTTGAAAACCTCTCTTTTATTTGTATCGATTTACGTGCACAGTTCGGGCGTGTAGCTGGAAAGCTTAAATATTAATCCTATGTGAAAAAATGATGACATTTGATATTAATATTAGTATTGTTGAATTTGGTCAACATGTTGGGTAAACAGACCCGGACCCATTATGTGATGGTCGCGGGAGGTCCGTAGGAAAATATGGGACTCAGGTGCCCCGAGTCGAAATCCTAGGTCTAGAACCCGAAAAGAAGAATTTTTCGGTTAAATTGTTTTTCTGAATTTGTTATGGAAAATAGAAACGAAAATTGATTAAAAGACTATGGTATTGGGCTCGTATTTTGGTTCCAATGCCTGGTACATGTATCATATATTGTTTAAGCGCTTTCTATGAGATTTGGTCGAAATTGTACTTCGTTTGACGTATTTCGGACCTAAATATCTAAGGTTGGAAGTTTATGAACTTTGAAAGGAAAATGATGACTTTGAAGTTTCACTCGTTGATTTTGATATTATTTTAGCGATTTGATCGCTTGACTATGTTCATAGGATGTTATTGAGTTAGTGTGTGTTTCATTTGGAGCCCCGAGGGCTCGGGTGTAGCTCGAGAGGTATTAAACATAGAGAAAATAAAACAGGTTCAGGTGTTGTAGACACCAGCGCGGCCGCGATGCCTTTCTTTGTGGTCCGCGTGGCTGAGTCTGAGGCTAGGGATTCAGTTTAACTAGCGCGGCTGTGCACCAAAATAGTGCGTTCTGCACTGTGAGGGTTTAGAGAAGCCCCAATCTTTCCTCCCACTCGGCGTGGCCGCGGCTCATTTTTGTGCGGTCCGTGCCCGGTCCTCAGAAAGCTATAAAAGTTTGAAAGTTTCAGCCATTTTTTCCACCTTTCAGAAATCCCAAAGCCTAAGAGGCGATTTTTCCAAACAACTTATCTTCTCCAAAACGATTGGTAAGTGATTTCTAACTTAATGTCCTTACTCCTTAACATCTTTTAACATGATTTCAACTTCATTCAAAGGTTTTCACGAATGGAAATGTGGGGTTTTGGGTGAAACCTAAGTCTTTCAAAATTTGGGGAGTTGGACCCCAACTGGAGGTCTGATTTCAAAACCAATCATATATTTGGATTCGCGGGGGAATGGGTAACCGGGTTTTGGTTTGAATCTCAAGTTTTGACCACGTGGGACCGGGAGCATTTTGGGAATTTTTAGGCAAAACTTTGGGAAATTCAATCTTATGCGTTCAAATTGTTTTAACTAGAATTTGTTGATACATTTGGGTAATTTGTGACTAGATTCGGGCGGTTTTGTGGTGAATTTCAAGGGTAAAGCTATCCTAGAGGCTTTAGTTGAGGTTGGAACTTTCGAGGTAAGTGTTTGATCTAACTCTGTATTGAGGGAATAGAATAGGATGTTAATTACTATGTGCTAAATGTGGAGTATGGTGTATAGGAACGGTGGCGGTTATCTATGCGCCGGATCTAGCATGACTGTGAGTTGTATTTGCTTTTAATTTGAAAGATATGACACAATTTTCTTGTTTAACCGATAATTCTATATAAAGTGTTAGTTGAGAAGGAAATGATTTAAAGAGGAAGTGTGGTATTATTCCCCTGTCGGGACTTATCTATTGTTTTGTTCTCCCTTGTCGGGATGTTTAATACTATTTGTTTATTCCCCTCACCCTAATTGGTTGTGACTGTTGATTTGGTGAGGAAGAGTGATATTTATGCACGAATGGTCATTTCGTGCCATGGTTGATATTTATGCACGAAGGGTCATTCTGTGCCATGTTTGATATTTATGCGCGAAGGGTCATTCCGTTCCATGTTTGATATTTATGCACGAAGGGTCATTCCGTTCCATGTTTGATATTTATGCACGAAGGGTCATTCCGTTCCATGTTTGATATTTATGCATGAAGGATAATTCCGTGCCATGTTTGATATTTATGCACGAAGGGTCATTCCGTGCCATGTTTGATAATTATGCACGAAGGGTCATTCCATGTTATGTTTGATAATTATGCACGAAGGGTCATTCCGTGCCATGTTTTTAATAACTAGGCACGAAGGGTCATTCTGTACCTTGATATGAGAGTATGTGAGGAAAAGCACGAAGGTTGATGTCGTGCACTTTATTTGACTGTCTTGGTGAGAACGAGAGTAAAAGCACGAAGGTTGGTGTCGTGCGATTGTTAATTTACTTGTTTTCCTTAATTGATGATATTGTTCAGTTCCATATCATCATGTGTTAATTCTATATCTGAATTGTTACACCCCCACGACATGCTCCCCTCCCTCTTAACTGTTTAAATTCTGTATATTCCTTCCATTACATATATATTTGTACAGGTTATTTTTTGTAAGTCCTGTCTAGCCTCGTCACTACTTCGCCTTAGGCCATGCGCTTACCAACACATGGGGTCGTTTGTGCCGATGCTACACTCTGTGCATTTTTGTGCATAGATCAGGGAGCAGCTTTTGGACCTCAGTAGCAGTATTGCTCGTGCGCTGATTTCAGCTCAGGGACTCTCGAGGTAGCCTAGCTGGCGTTCGCAGGCCTAATTCCCTTTTCCTTATTTTTCGTTTGTTCATCTTGTACAAGACAAACACTATGTATTTCTTCTCCACACTTGGTTCTTGTATTCTGTAGTAGCCGGTGAGTAGTGACACCAGATTTTGGGTAAAGATATGTTTTAAACTTCTGCATTATGATTTCATTTTTATTAAACCTAGTCTTCCGCTTTTATTTAATTATTTTCGGCATATTATGTTGTTTAGATTAATCGGAGAATGTTTAAAGTTTAGCTGGCCTAGCTCTGTTAGTAGGCGCCATCACGACTTTCGATGGTGATAAATCTAGGGCGTGACAGTTTTTTCTCATAATGTCTCGCACCATTAAGAGATCCCTACGCCTTATAAACATAACGGTTCAATTGTGTATGCGTCTTTGAAGTTACGGGAGCAATCCACATGAACCAAGTATTTATTGTGACTGAAGCCCAGCGGAGCAACTATACGGGTCTTTGAAGCTACGGGTAAAGGTACTAAACCGGCTCATACATAGGCAACGGCACTAAACTGGGCCCCCACACCATACTATGTCATCTCCATACTTGTCCTGACAAAACCGTTCACTCTAATACTAGTTGATGGGCTAAAATGGCCAAAAAATACTCTTAATATAATGTGATATTGTCTGCTTTGGACCAATTCCCCATAGGTTACATCAAAAGGCCTCACACCATTAAGAGTTTCCAATTCATTATAAGTAACTTATTTTTCCTTTCTGCTTTACACGGAGACTTTATTCGCACACAAAATAACTAGGTAATCCTGAGAAATTTGGAGGTTTCTAGCAGTGATTATAGTGAGTTATGTTTTAACTTATTTTTTAAAATGTGGATTAGTCTGTTGAATACTTTACTCGAGACTACAAGCTAAAGTTTCAATGGTGATATCACCTTTTAGTCATCTTAAGCTATGATTTTTTTTTCTTCTAAAAAAGATTTTTCATGTTAAAATCTTGATTTCCTTTTTATTCTTATTATTATCTACGTGTCTTAATATTGGTTCTTTATTTCTATTATTATTTTATTTATTGTGAATTGAAGAAGAAGCTTCTCCTATTTCAGTTTCATCGACAAATTAGTGATGTAAGAGCAAACATAAGCAAACAAAAAATTATATGTTCCACTGTTTGTTTGTGGCTGCGCTCATTTCTTTGTAGTAGTCAGAAGAAAATAAAATTGACATTTTTCCTTTAATCGTGATTTTGTTCCTTAATCAATTCATTTTCCCTAATTAACCTGATTTTTTCTATTGTGTTTAGTTTTGTTTGGCCACCTCAACTTCACTACAAAAAGGTATACAATTGCTAAAGAGAGTGTTTTAGCAATAACTATGATATAGTTCGTTAATTATATTCTTACTCAGACTATAAATTCAATTTTTGATTGGTTGTCGTCGCATCATATACCGATTTAATTTTTTCAATTACAATATTAAAATTAGAGATGACAAACAAGGCGGTGCGGGTGCAAGTGTAAGGCGATGTGAGTTTAAAGCTATACAGGATATGGGGCGGGTGGGGGCGAGTTAAAATACGTTCTTATAAAAACTGATGCTGTCTGGGGCGAGGTGCGGGTGATGCGGGTTTAAGTAAATTTTCTTCTCATTCTTCCTAAGTTCGATGATAACTCCTAAGTTATAACCTTTTATAGAGTTTTGTTTTGGAAAGACAAAAATAATACTTTGTACTTAATTTTTTTTATCAAGGCAGACCTTTTTTTACTTTCATGTTAAACTTCCTTCAGGGTCAAATTAAAATAATTCCGCTGACTCAAACAAATTAATTATATTATTGGGTTATACACAAGTCGGTGCAGTGCGCTGCGGGTGATGCGGGTACGTGTATGGGGCGGGTAAAAATACTATGCGGGACAAGACAGATTAAATTCTTTGCGTGTTTATGCAAAATATGCCTTGCACCGCTTGTCATTCCTAATAAAGATGTACTTTTATAAATTTGCTTCAATAAGAATATCTAACTATTGGTTGAAGCGAGTAATACTAAATTACACACACACAAAAAAGGTTTCTTCTTAGATTCAACATCTTACTACTGAAAAGATCGACTAAATCAAAGAGGGCCAGTTGCCCAAATCATTGTCCCTGGAATAGGTTTTCAATTCATTTTACATTCGTCAATCCTTCTTTTCTTTACCGAGAAACTTTTAATTTTGTAATTTTTTGTAAGAACAATTAAGGGTATTCTAGTCATTTAAAAAGAAAGCTTATCAAGACTTTTATCAAACACATCAATATCAATTGTTTACTATAAGTTTAAGCAATTCTATTCAAATACGTCACAATTAATTTATAAAAAAAAAAATCAGTACTTAAGACAAGTCAAAAATATTCGTATGACTATAATCAATTTATTTCGGATAAATAAAAACATTAAAGTTTAATTATTTTTAAATTTACCTTAAAATAGACCGAAAAAGAAAATATAACACATAAATTAAGACAGAGAAAGTAGTATTTGCTTGTGAGTCAAACTTGGTGGGTTTGACTGATAGGAGAGACTGCTATGGCATTATAGGCCATACACGCTATTCAACTATGCGCAATATTTTATAAGTAGGATATTCGATTTAGTTAAAAGAATAATATTATTATAACTAGAAAAGATTACATAGCTTAGATTTAAATTAGTATTAAATTTTAAATTCATCGCAAGCTCAACGTCGTTCATTAGGAAAAACTATAAAAGTTGAACTCGATCGTCAAATTTATCTACGTAACACACGGCAAGGATTATATATTCTAATTCTGTAATTTCTTTTTCTTTTCGTCCTTTTTTCTATATATATTGAGTATCCAAAATCTATTTAAGAATGCATGTAAATTGGATTTAGGTCTTTAAATAAATTTCTTCATCTTTAAAGTTTGAACTCGAGATTTTTGATCTTTCTAAATAAAGTGATCGTATCTAACTCATTTCTTTGGTAATTTTCTTTTTGTCATTTACGTGTTTTTCAACTGCTTTTGACCTATATACAACAAAACAAAGTGATTAGGTACGTAAAAGGTAAAAATAATTGCTCCATTATGTAGGATAAACCCAAGGTGCTTAATTCTTTGGACAATACTTAACTACTATTTTGTCTTTTGTTTTAATCTGTTTCCCTAATCAGCCGTAAAATTGCCTAGGCATTAAAATTTGTCTCGTCCATTTTATCCTCATCTAACCAAGGGGGTAAATAGAACTTTTTGTAATCGATGTCTCATTTATATAAATAAAAAAATAAGTAAATATTACGAAAACTTACAGAAATGTCCCATATAAGTTTCAACTTACTGCAATATTTCAAAAATCGAAACAAACAAGATATGTTTTAATGGATATAGTTGAAACTCATTGAAAACATATAGATAAGTCAAAATACAAAATTTGAGGAAGATTGGAGGTGATTTGGACTGGTTTTGTATCAAAATTCATAATTAAATCGATGTTAAAAAACTTTTTTGTGACACATGTATCATGCATGTATCCCACACAGAGATATATATGGATATACATATGATACACAATCGATACAAATATGATACATATGTAATACACAGTGTGATACACGTATCATTTTTTTCATATTCAATTTTACTTCGAATTTTCAATTCAAACCACCTCAAAATTTCACCAAATCATCCCAAAATTGAGATTCAAACTCCTTAAGATATACCCAATCTATTGTAATAGCACCCACTCAAAAAAAAGTAAAATTTTGATTTTTTTTTTCCTACAAATAGCTAATTGACCGTTTTGACTAATATTAATAATATTTTATCAATTGACTAATTTTTATAATGAACTACTTCTAAATGAATATAGCTGATAATTTCCCTAAATATTATTATCTAATACTTAGTTTTTCACCTAAGGCCCAATAATATAATTGAATATTATGGTAAACGGATCCTCACAATTTTAAGAAAAATGCTCGCTCAAAGATTTTTGACGAATAGAATATCTAGGTCTATCCTAAAATCTGCTACCTTTACAAGCTCAAATATAAATTTGACCAGTGGATCCAGAAGTGCTCTTTGTTGGTGTCATTAATATATATTCCTTTACTTTTGCAGAATATTAACATAAACATTTAATATTTTTCCCCGACAAAGTAGCGTCGGATGACACCGCTTTCACCCATGTATGTCTGCCCCTGCATCTAACTGTAACTAGGGGCAGAGCTAGGATGGCGGAAAGGGGTTTGGTTCGAACCCCCTTTAATCTAGCAAAAATTACAATGCATATATAATAGATGTTGAACTCTCCTTACTTGTTCGTATATTTACTTTTTAATATTTCGAATCTCGTTAATAAAAATTTTGATTCTGCTGCCGGCGATCTAAATACAACTTTTCTTTGCTAAAAATCTGACCACAATAATATATATAGCATTAAAACATTACCCCCTTTACACATATCCAAACTAAAGCTTTTCCAAAAATGGCTTCCCTATCTAAAAAACTTCATTTCCTTTTGATACCTTTAATGTCTCAAAGTCATATTATACCATTAACAGACTTCGCAAAATTACTAGCCCTACATGGAGTGACTGTCTCTATTATCTTTTTTTTTTTTAGATAAAACATTATATTCATTAATACCAAAAGATGTACAAGATGAAGTTTTAGTAGGAGCTTTGACTTGCTCCAACTAATTTACATCATTTCTCTATACTGAGGTCCTATTTATGAAGCACTACTTATACTCAGTATGGAAATTCATACAAATATAGCTAAAGAAAACTATCTATTTGCCTCAAGCCAATCTTCCATCGACTGTATAAGAAGGGCAATCTCTCTACAGACATGAGTCTCTTCATAGAGACAGTCCAACTGTCTCTATTATCACCACATCTCTTAATGCCCAAAGGTACAAATCTATAGTAACTCATGCTATTAAATCCAATTAACTCCTCTTCCTTTCCCAAATCAAGAAGTTGGGTTGCCTCAAGAATGTGAAAATTTAGATACACTAAGTTTACTGGAGTTATTAAAAGAGATCTTTTTGGCTAGTGAGATGATGCAGGAATCACTAGAAAAATTGATTCAAGATTTAGAACCAAAACCAGGTTGTATTATTTCAACTAGTCCTCTTATTTGGACTCAACAAGTTGCCAATAAATTCAAGATTCCAATGTATGTATTTCAAACTGTTTCTTGTTTCACTCTCTTTTGTTCTCAGATACTAAATCAAGAAAAAATACAAGAAACTCTTGTATTGGATTCTGATTCATTCTTGATACCTAATTTACCACACAAGATTGAGTTCACAAAAGGTCAAATGTTGAATGGCACTTCAACAAACAAATGTCTAGATATGAAGAGTATTATTGACAAAATTAAACAATCCCAAGACTTGGCAAGAGGTACTTTGATTAATACTTTTGAAGTTTTGAGGAGTTGGAGCCTTGGTATATTGATGAATACAAGAAAGTAATGAACAAAGTCTTTTGTATTGGTCCAGTATCATTGTGTAACAATGAAATGGATGAAATGGTTGATAGAGGAAATAAGACCTATATAGATGAACATTGTTGTTTGAGTTGCTTGATTCTATGAAGCCTAAATCAGTCATTTATGCTTGTTTTGGTAGCCTTTGTCCAATTTCATCCTTGCAAATGAAGAAATTGGATTAGGGTTGGAGTTATCAAATGTGCCTTTCATTTGGATAATTAGAAAGGTAAATTTGACATCACAATTTGAAAAATGGCTAAGGGATGAAAACTTTGAAGAACGGGTTAAAGGACGAGGAATGATTATTCGAGGTTGGGCCCCACAAGTTTTAATATTATCGCATTCATCTATTGAAGAATTCTTAACGCATTGCGGATGAAATTCAAATTTGGAAGGAATTGCTTGTTGGTGTACCAATGATTACTTTTCCTATATTCGCCGAACAATTTTACAATGAGAAATTCATTGTAAATGTTTTAAAAATTGGGGTTCGAGTTGGGGTTGAAGTGAGTATTAATTCTTGGAATGAAGAGAAGACAGGGGTGTTGGTTGACAAATATCAAGTGAAAAAAGCAATAGATCAACTAATGGATATAGGATTAGAGAGTGAAGAAAGAAGAAAAAGAGCAAAGGAATTGGCACACATGTCCAAAAAGGTAATGAAAGAAGAAGGATCTTCCTTCTTGAATACCAAGTTGCTTATTGAAGATGTCATGCGACAAGAGACATATCCAGTGTAGAAGCTATGTGCAATTAAACACATACATTTCAATCATACTCTGTATTCTTATTCAGAAAAATATTAAATATATATGAAAAATAAATTTTGAACTTATGAAACCAAATAAAATATAGTACAATTAAAAATTTAAACGTTTAATTCAATACTAGATCCGCCTCTGCATACACTTATTTAAGAATAAGAAAGGGGAAGCCCGTGATGTTGATAGGACCATGGCCAACTTTATTTTCCAATCACAAGATTGTAAATTTAGTAGTATTATCAATAATGTTGAAAGTGTTATAAACAATAAAAGAAGAGCAATATTGCAGAAAAAGAGAGAGAGAATTCTTATTGAATTTTGGGGTGATTTACAATGGGGTAATACCCCTCTATTTATAGGGGGAAAAATGACTTAAGCTCAAAGTAAAACTCTTTACAAGTAGACATTCACTCTAAATAGAATTCTATTCTTAGCACTCCCCCTTGAATGTCTACTCAATAAGTAATGTGCTTCGCTAAAACCTTAACTTAAATAAAATCCAATGGGAAAAATATTCTATAAAAGGAAAAGGAGTACACATGATTATAAAAGCGCCTATTGAATGCCTCGTTAAAAACCTTGCAAGGAAAATCCAGTTGGACAAAACCTTATAAGGGAAAAAGAGTTCAACGTGCATTAACTCCCCCCGATGAGAGCATCAATTCACATCCTTGAGCCTCCGCATTTCAATCTTGTGCACCATCTTCAAGAGATCGTTGGTAGAGATTTGATATATAAATCGGCCATATTAACTATAATGAGTATTTGCACCTTGAAATCATAACTCGTGATAGATATACAATGTCTTCACAAATATCGTGGAATGGATATTCAATATCTACATAGAGGTATTCTCGCTATCACATTATTATGCGTATAGTTATAGCAAGATATATTTGTACACAAATTGCACTGAGGAAGTGGTACTTCAAGATCAAGAATTGCATATGCTTTAAGCAGTTTAAATCCTTCAAGAATTGTCGTATAAGTTTAGTCATGTAAGTCACATAATAGACTTCAATTAGATGCATATCAAGTTTTCATGTCATGCTAGACAAATAAGATATCAAAAACTGATTGCACATATCATTAACTTTATACTTTCAAGTGTTTGAACTGCAGGTCCAAAACAACATGTCTTTCATATGAAACCAATTCTACTTGAATTATTTCTCTAGACTTAAGATCCTCATATATTTAGTGCTATCATATATGTCATCGACAAACATTTTATATAGGTTTCAATAATTTTTCATAAAGACATAACATAGAGATCTCTTCATTCATATATTCAGGTACCTGAATCTCTCATGAGATTTTATGAAGTGTTATGCATGTGATCTTCTAGATCATTTGCCTCCTTATTATGACCACTTTCATCATTTGCTCATTTTCTATATCAAGAAGTTTATTTGAAACCTATTTATCTATACGCTTTAAGCGTACCATAAACTTTGTCCTTCTAGGGCATAATATGAGCATTTGCAATGAGAATATAGTTACTTTCTTTAGGTCAGCAAATGCGTATGGCATGCTTTGCAATATGTTGCAAATGAATTATCTTTTTATGAACTTCATGTTCATATTATCCTATTCGAGGATCTAGATATATAAATGATAATCCGTTCGATGTAACTTTATTTTCAATTGTTTATCATATCTCCCCTCATGTTAGAAAAACTATCTTGGTTTCTCAACTTTGAGAATCCATCTTTGTGCATTATGGTGTTAATGAAAATATAAATCGCACATCAATAATAATAAAATGAAGTTATTTGGTTCCTGACCCTGAATCATTTGTGAGGGGAGAATACAATATACTTTCGTATATAACACATATCAAATTGATATATATAACTTTGTTCTCATAAGAAATAGCTTAGCTATTAAGTGGAGGCACTCAATAAATTATTTTGATAAAACAGCTGTGACGTAAACCAACTTATCAAGATAATCTATCTTGGACAGCAAATCTGGAAATTATGCTCGAAAAAAAATTACCAAGCAAGCACTGGCCAGGTTGCGGATAATAATAATCGCACTTGTAACCATCCCATAGATGCATCTTGTGTAGTATATATGGCAGGTGAATGGGCCTATATTCACCTTTGATATTTCCAACATTCATGGGATTCAATCCCAATTTTAGTTGGTCTATTAGTTAATGAGAACAAGTAATACAAGAGAATTCGTATAGAACTTTCTAGTTCTTTAATATTTACCCATATAGATTTTCGTTTATTTTTGCACATCATACTTTAATTAATATGACTAAACCAGCTATGCCTACTGGATATCAATAAATTCCAAGTTTATTATGATATGGGTTTTATTATGTCAATAAAGTTCTACTTTATTGTGACATTCTTTTATTTGTGTAGTACAAACTGGAGAATAAAACGGGTAGCTATTCGCATACATATTATTCCACTACAAGTTGTAATAATAGAAGATATCTAATCTTTCCTTTATTTATAGTCTCAATATAAATTAATCGATTTCTCGTATACTTTGGAAATTGAATAAATTTCTTTGAGACTTACTACAACACAATACCCTATTGGTAATCAATTGTGTTTATCCAAAATAGTATGATTGGCTCTTGCAGAGTTCTCAATTTATTTGGTACTACCATATATTCATCAACATCCATATGGTGAATATCTCTTTTAAAGACAAAGTTATATCATTATGGTCATGGTCAAAATTATATGTAAGACATGTTTCTTGCATTATTGTTGTCCTTTAATAATCACATTGCCAAAATATTTTGGCGTACAATAGGTATGTGATAAATGACCATTCATGCCATAATAATGACATTATTTTCTTATATCATCTCAAACCTTCTTCTAGATGCGAGTGTGATATATTCACTACCACTAGCACATTCATATTCTTCCAAGAATGAATATGTATTCATAAATTAGATGTTGTCACACTCACATCATGAATGGACCAGAATCATCTATATGTGCTTTATAAAATCTCATATTGTCAAATTGATGACAAATATTACTTTCACAGAGTGAAGGATTATTTTGAGAATCCTTATTATCTTCATTATCACAATGATGACGATTATAATTTCGTCTATTGCCACGTCCACATCTGATACCTTCACGTTAATAATTTTGTATTATTTCAGACTTATCACATACTGCTATCACACTCTAAAGGAAATAAAAATGGAACAAATTAAATTGGACAGGTTTTCAATTCTTTGCCCACAATCATACATGAATTTAATCATGGCAGGGCATAGAAATTTTACCACTTCACGTGGTTATAATTTCTTACAAACTCCATTAGAGTTGCAATCAAAATTTATCGTTTTTGCTTGTATTTAAAGTCAAATTATTGCATTACAAGAATTTAAAAGAGAAAAGTAAAATACTTACCTTAAATCCATAATTAATCTTGAAGGAAGTTCATAAAATGATTAACAATCATTATGCTCAATATTATGTAAAAATTGAGCATCGTGCATATATCCAAAGGCATAATTTTGAAGATTTGTGTGAGCCCCTCTTATTGAGATAAGCGTAATATTCTTCGTGAACGTCCCTGCAATTGCCAACCAGCTCACTTTCCCCTGCCACGAGCAGCAAGCGGAGCAACAGTGCTTTGGAGCGTCTTATCCAGGATAGCGTCAAGAAAAATGATCACTGCTTTACCATGCTAGTAAAATTAATAACTTCAAGATTCAAAACCCACAAAGTGATATTTCTTTATCAGCAAGTCATATTCTTTTACTTAGAAAGTGAAGCTTTATTGTGTGAGTAGAATTTTTAACTCATCATTCATGACAATACATGTTTCACATGATGCAATAGAGAGTATAAAACGCTCATTAAAGCGAGAGGTAGCATGTGCATGGGATTCCGTACGAAATCTGTTGTGAATATCCATATTTGCTTAATCTTTTCAAAAAGCTTTTTGAGATGGTAGAGTCTCGTGCTGATAATGTGTTATAAAACAATAAAAGAAGAAGGGCAATATTGTAGAGAAAGAGAGAGAATTCTTATTGAATTTTGGGGTGATTTACAATGGGGTAATACCCCTCTATTATAGAGGAAAAAAATAACTTAACCTCAAAGTAAAACTCTCTACAAATAGATATTTACTCTAAATAAAATTCTATTCTTAACACAAAGTTCTTTTACACTATTAATATGTAAAAAATAAATTTTTTTCTAATTTTATCTCCTGTTTACAATCTTACAAATGTAAGACCGTATAGAGCTTAAACTCTATTTGAAATTTCAAATTCCTTCTTCAAACAAACTGCTGCCAATTGGTCTCCGCCCATGATTGAAAAAGACAAAAAAGAAATGACAGTAATTTGTCCCGATGCTCAATAGGAGGTAGAAATTAGAAGACAAAGTCGGAACCAATTCATAGAATATCATGGTTAGGAGCGTATAAATAAAAACAATAAACTATACCAGTTCGATAATTCGGGTCAAATTAAGAAAAAATTCGATTGTGGTTTGGTTTGATTTGATTTGGGTATTGGAAAATAAATCGATCATAATTGATTTGGTTTGATTTTAACTAAAGAAAGTCAAACCGAAACCAGACCAACCCGACATTACATATATAAAATTTTAGATATATTTAATATATAAATATACTTATTGTGATGTAATTTATAAATATTTCTTTAAAAAATTATAATTTTATCTTTTAATATATTATTTCAAGGTTGAACTTAAAACTTTTGCATGTTCCAATAAGTTTATAGCCATTAATATTAGTAAGTTAACAAAATTACAGACCAAAATCAAATCAATACTAATGCTAATAAAAGAGATTCAATTCAATACTACAAACGGGAATGTATTGAATATCTATTTTTGGTTTTGCAATAATTTAGATAAAAATGCATAAATTAAACTACTTTTATTTTTTCTTTAGCGCTATGTCATGTAAATAATTTTTCCTTATTAGTCTACTTATTTTAGCATGACTTAATACTTTTAACTTATGTTTATTTTTATTATGGCTTTTTAATTAGCAACATTTATATTACATAATTTTATTGTCTTTATTGTTAAATATTTTAGAATAATGACATGACACATCTTATATTTTGTATTATTTTCTTGGAAAATACTTTATATAGTTGTATATCATCAGGAATAAAGAAATATTTTGAGCAAAATTTATATAATTTGTTCTACGAAGATTTTATCGGAAAAAACCCCGAAAAATACCGAATAACCTGAAAATCCGAGAAAAATCGAGATTGAAAAATTCGAATTTTTATTAGTTTGCTTAGTCTTTAAATTTAATAACAACGCCACAATTAATTTAGTTTAATAATTATAAAATTTAAACTAATCTGAACTATGTACGCCCCTAACCATAACCATTGATATTGGCAAATATTACTTTATATTTATACAAAGGAACATTTGAGTTAACTTCGATGGGACAAGATGATAAATTCGATATTAAATTAACATTGCGGCTACAGCTAGCTTAAAAAATTTATATGCATTAGATGTTTACACCGTAGTAAATTCATTTGACATGTGGTTTGTAATAGATTATCATAACCTAATCATAATTAATGAATATATATTCTTACCTTATTAAATTATTTAACTATGATAAGTTAATATCATTTAATATAAATATCGTGTGCGGGGAGGAGTTCTAGTGACCTCCACCCACTTAAACAGAGGTAAAGTGTGGAATGCGGGTTCGGCCGAATCCAATAGTTTTTGTTCAAATTATATATTTATCTTAAGAAATTCATCGAATATATACAATTTATTAATTTAAAATTCGATAACTTAAAAGTATTATAATTCCAAGCTCATAAAGTCCAAATCCTAGTTCTGCCTCTATCCACCCAAACTTTATCATCAATTTCTAGCGAAGGCACTGTATGATAAGTTGATAGCTGTAAAAACTTCTCTCATACGACTATTGCCACTTTAACCATTGGATCAAAAGTCACAAATGATTATTTTTATAAAAATAAAATATATTTCATCATCTCCACGGTGTCACGACCCCAGACCGGATCGTGATGGCGTCCGGTCAAGAGGCTGGGCAAGCCCGACCAAACCACAACAAAGAACGGCATTTTCAGCAAAAAAGAAACAATTTAAGATAATACCATTGAGCAAGAACAATAATCCTCCCAAAACCGAGGATTCACGAGTACAGAGCCTCTAAACAAACATGATACAAGTCTGAACGGAAATGATACAAAGTCTGACAAAATAGCAAAAAGGAACATGATTGATAGAGGCAGAGTAAGTGGTCCTGCGGACGTTGGGCAGCTACCTCACTACTCTGAATAGCTCGGGAAATCAACAGCAGCAACACTAGGTCTCTGGAGCACCTGGATCTGCACACAAGGTGCAGGGAGTATGGGGTGAGTCTACTAACTCAGCGAGTAATAAGCATGTATAAAAACCCAAAGATAAGAAAACACGAAATAACACAAAATGAAGATATCTAGCAGTTCTATACAGTACAAGCCTCAGAGATATACAGATAAAGCAACAGTAAATAAATGCATGATATGCAATGCAATGCATGAACATTGCGGAACGTGCAGCCCAATCAATATGGGTACTCGCGCTCACTGTGGGGGTTCAGACTCTGGAGGAGCTCCTACAGCCCAAGCGCCATATCATAGAGTGCCAATAGTTACCAATTTTTCCATTACAATAAATGGTGTCCTTTGTTACTACCGTTTCCATCACAATACCCGGTGTTCATAGTTACACAGTGTCCTTAGTTACCACCGTTTCTATTAAAAATATACGGTGTCCTTAGTTACCACCATTTCCTTTTAAAAATACACGGTGTCCTTAGTAACCACCGTTTCCTTTTAAAAATACACTGTGTCCTCAGTTACCACCGTTTTCTTTTCAAATAATATACAGTCCAAAAATAGTGAGATAGTGCTCGTCAGCCCGAAATATCATAAAAAATCATTTGAATTTTCAAAACGTATAAATATGGCTGAGTTTGCAAAAATAGTATTCAAACCTGGACTGAATTCAAATAATATGTAAATCATGATAATTCTGAGATAACGGTCCCTGAAGGATTCCACAAGTCGGCACAAGGCCCCAAACATGGCATTAAGCCCAGATATCACCAATATAGTATGCGAAACAATTGCCAACATAGTACAATCTATCCCTCGGATTGGACCGAGTCACAATTATCAACATATACGACCCCGCACTAACCATGGAGTGCGTGTCCAGCCTCATAATAGCGTCACAATGTGATCTACTAGGGATTCAAACCATCGGGTCATCATCTACACCCATTACTCACTTCAAGCCGGCTGCAAACTAGCTTCAAATACCTTTCCCCGGAGAATCAACCTCCGCAGATGCCAAATCTGATCAAAACTAATACGAATACATCAAAATAGGCCAATGGAACATAGCCCAATCGAAATAACTCGAAATACACCCAAAACACTAAGTTGGCAAAATCCGAGCCCCGGGCCCACTTCTCAAAAAATTACGAAGCTTACATTTTCGGAATCCTCGTCTCACCGCGAGTCCGTACATATAAACTTCATCAAAATCGGAGTCCAATTGCTCATCTAAATCCCCAATTTTCATTTGAAACATCAAGCCCTAGTTCTTCAATTTTTATGTCCAATTTCAGAGAATTAATGGATGATTCTTCGATAAAATGACGTATTTAGACCACGAGACTTACCTCCAATCACTTTCTGTCGAAATCCCCTTCAAAATCCGTCAACAAGCTCCGAGAGAGAGAAAAAATGGAGGAAATATGAGATAGCTCACGGATGAAAAGTGACTTAAATCCATTCTACCTAGGTGCCAAATTACCCTACGCGAACGCGGTCCAAGACCCCAATTTTCCCTTACGCGAACGCGACTAACTGCCCACGATCACGATGCTCCAGAAATTCCTACTACGCGAACGCGACCTTGAGCTACGTGAACGCGATGCTTTACTTCCCAGCACTACGCGAACGCGACCCTGAGCTACGCGAACGCGATGACAAATTTCCAGGCCTTCCAAATTTACTCTACGCGTTTGCAACACTCCCCACGCGAACGCGATGAACAAAACTTCTGCAATAAAACAGTTGAAAAACGTGCAACAATATAAGTCCAAAAATGGTCCGACTGATCGCCCGAAACCACCCCGAGGCCCCCGGGACCTCAACCAAAGACACCAACATACTCCGAAACATCATAATAACTTGTTCCAATCACAAAAACATGTCCTCTAACACAAAAATCACCCATTCTTGACGGATTCAAGCTTAATTTTTTCTTAAAACTTCTGAAACTCATATTCGATCGATAACCCAACCAAACGACATCCGAATAACCTGAACATTTGCAGACATATCCGAAACGAAGCTACTGCAACTCTCAGAATTCCATTCCGACCCGCGGATCAAAATCTCACCTATCAAACAGAAATTCGCCGAAACGCAACTTAGCCAATTCAAGCCTAATTCTACACCGGACCTCCGAATTCAACTCCGTTTTCTCTTCCAAGTCACAAATCACCATCCAAATTAGTTGACTACCCGAAAATCTATTTCGATCCCTATAACTCATAAGTCAACATCCGGTTGACTTTTTCAACTTAAGCTTTCCTTTAAGAGACTATTGGTCTCATTTCTAACCAAATTCAACACAACACACTTCAAACGCACCAAACACATATATCAACACACGGGGAAGCATAATACGGGAATAACGGGGCTGAAATACAAAAGACGACGAGTCGGGTCTTCACATCCTTCCCAACTTAAATAAAATCTCGTCCTCGAGCGTACCCAGAGCTGTACTAGAAGAAACCCAGTAACTGAGTGACCTTACCAAGCGTAAATCTGGGGTGATCCCACCTCACCCTAACTCACATAGGTACCAATAACACAACACAGCTGAAATTTCACAATACATCTGGCCCCTAAACTGCAGAACCTCGCTGCACTTTTCGAAATCATACACAAGATTAGAACCTCACATCTATACTTAGAATTAACCCGATCCAGCTGTAATAACCCACACCTGCAACCTCAGGGGAATTCATACAATGTACCACACATTCCGAAACTCTCGTATACTGTCAATGATAACTAAAACACGCAACGAACTGTAGCAGTTCTTCAGATCAATCATTCATGAAGTCACTTCCATGTTGACTATTAACACAATAGATTTTTGGGCCACACCTCGGTATTATTCTTCTAACCAGCTGAAATCAAATCTGTTCATATTCATTAATGAAACCAATGCTCACCTTGAATCTACCACACCACCTCTGGTGATATGATGCCTCAATACAAGCCTAAGCCACAACTGCATAATATACGCGCCAAAACAATCTACACATACCTAAATCAGGGCAATGACTCAACCGGGAGAGTTATACCTCAAGCTCATCAATACCTTTACGAAAAAAAAGCTGAGACCCCGTCTCACATCATAGGAATAGAGTATCTGAATTCTCCTCGAGAGGTCATAACTTCACGTGGCCTCACCACAACGCTCGATCCTATTCCAACACTGTTACACATGAAGCACCTCATGTTACCATACTTAATGTAGACAGCTATGCACAGATTGATGCCTGAAACCGAAACCACCCATCACACTTACGGTGAAACAAGTAATATACACCATTTAGTCCTGATAGGACACAACCGACGCGTTGTTCGGAAAGAAATTCTCAATACGGACTTCCCTCAGAAGCCAGGAAGCAAGGAATACAAAGCAACACATGGAAAGATATTCTCTACATCACACTGTTGCCACGCGCAACCCAACCCAGAGGACATACTCGTGGCGGCGTGCCACCCGATCCGCCCAACATACTCGTGGCGGCGTGCCACCCAATCCACACAACTACATCACATAGGGAGGTGCACATCGAGCCAAATTTGCTCATAATAATAAAATATCAATATCGGTCGTAAGAAAACTGAGTGCACAAAGATATCTATTAAGTGTTGTAATCTACAAGATTCCACTTCCACTACTATGACTCATGACAGAGCCGCACGATATGGTTCCTAGCACCAAATAATTACCGAAATCCACAGTCTTGCCCGGGGACATGCCCGGCCACAAGGACGCATCTGAAAAGACCCTCAATACCGGAACTAAAACAATGGTAGAATCCTCTATATTGACATATGCCTCAAATGCCCAATCAAGGAACGCAATCCCTCCCAGCCGTCCGCTGGTCTTTGGAACACAACCAGTCAACTAGAACATGGTCTGATACACTTCGTCATGCAACTTGCGGCATTTCCCAACATGACTCGTAGCACAATCGTTTAGAATACTCCAACACTGAGACAATGGCTCTACATTCCAATGTCGTATCCAGAATTTAATATACTAAGCACAGAAAGATCCACCCAGATTCCAAACTCCCAATAGCCGCTAACAGTACCAACACAACACCCACGATCCATAACCAGTAACATAGAATGGACCAGAGAACTCCCAGTCTCCAACTAACCATAGCACACGAATCACTGAACCTGAACCCAAATACGAATACAGATTACACCTCGAGTATTCAATTATTCAACGAGAGATATTCAAAAACGCCCTTGTACCATCACACAACTCGGGTATCAGCAATCGGTCTCATAAGAAAGTGTCGTAACACTATTGATGTATCATTTGTGGGATAACCTTTTTCGAGACAAATGCTGTCGCCAAATCACTTCAAATTAACAGTAATAGTTCCTTAATTACCTGAAGCTACTCGCTATTTAGGACATAGCCAAATCCACCCTACATTTCAGAACTAAGCTGAAACCTCGCACACGCCCATCTAGGTCCTTTACTACTTACCGTATATACCAGATCCTCCAAGGATAACATGAGAATTTTCATCCCCCTTCTGCGCGGCATATATCGACGTACTCAACTGGTTTAGAACTTTCATTGATCCCATTTAGAGGAAGGAAAATTACCATACAATCCATGCTCCGCATATTCATAGAAAACATACATCTCTAACCCATGATGAAATCAACAAGAATTCTCTCCCAATTCTATTTGCACAAGTTAACTGCCAAGGACGGAATCCATCTACCTGAACCAAGCTAAGTAGACTTTCAGTACTCAGGAGTTTCGCTGCCCCACGCTTATAAGAGCCCATTACCTCGAACACATACCAACGATGGATCATATCTTTACCATACTTATTCGGTCCCCTAGCAAGTTACTTTACTAGTCTAGATTTCCACCTGGTCCATTTTTCAACTTGATATACTCTCTTGTTGTAGCACCACAATGCCTCAACCCAGGCTCACTATATGAAACCCAAACACCAGACCGCACTGGCTAAGACCCATAGGCATCTGAATACTTCGTCAAACATCCTCAGAAATTCCACGTCCCATGGTACCTTACCGGAAGAACTTCCTGTGACTCTGAATTAGTTGCCACTACTTCCCCAAAATACTGATACATAGAATTCCCATAATCAACATAAAATACCACAAGTCTTGACATGTTCTAATGAAACCATTGACTTGGTCACCTACTCAACCTCAAAACACCTGAGTGATACCTATTGAATCTCGATCACATCAAAAACCATTCTAAAAATTCGATCACTCTTATACACACTGCAATTCACTTGACTTAATGAATCAAACCACTCGTGCCTTATCAGCACTCTGACACCACAGGACGAGATCTTATTCCGATACAACCAAACAACTTCCTTCTCCTCGTGCTAAGCATTATTTATCAACAACTCGAGACATTCCTTTATTTTCTCACATGTACGAAGCACCATGTAACCATTGGAAAAACTTTACTTCACTTGTGCCACCCTCGGCTTACTTTTCTGCAGCCAGAACTGTTCACTCACATGCATCAAATCAGAACTAACATAGTACACAACCGTACCACCAGCTTATCAACAGTAACCTCCCCAACTTAGCTCGAAGCCATATATATCGCAACTCATATACTCTATAGCCATCGCAATATCATGGCGAGATTAAACTCACTCCTTCATAAGCTTGTGGAAACACGAATCATGAGAAATTATAACCCTTCTGTATTTTCATTCACACAACCGCTAAGCCTACTCTTCTAGGCGGCAAGATTTTTACTAAGTCCCAAATTTTTCAAAAATTTCGGCAGAGTTTCCTTTGTAATTGAGCCTATCCACCTGCCAGAGAACCACCAAAACCATCCTAACTACACATCCATGACTTGACAAAGCATCACGTTGTATATCAACAACACTATATCTCAATAATATATGTCATATATTATCAAAATTGACACATGAACATGCGTTGCACCTATTCAAATCATAACACATAGGGTATACCTTTCAATTACACATGAGATTTTCTAACATTCACATAAGGATTGTACTACTTCCGAACACTCTATAGGAGATAACCCACCTGCTTCTTTCAATTTGATATTTCGGTATATCATCCACTGTCATACACCTCACACGATCACTTAGTCTTCTTGAGTCTGAACTCATACCGCATCATGCAATCTACTCCACTCACAGCTAGGAGACTCGAAAATATTCTTTACGCACCCATAACTCGGGGCAACACATCTGATCGTTATGGAAATCAAACATTTAATGGTTCGTTCATCACCTAGCAAACCTTCTTCGACACTACCAAGTCATACATACTAATCACACGGCACCAACGTAATCATGAAGCTATCCAGCCGCTATTACCACAATTAGGGACGATACTGAACTTATAAGCTCATAACATCAGCTAGCGCAGTCAGCACCTTGGTGCTCCATCAATAGACAATATCTGGTCTCAAGTCCTTCAGACTGGCCCAACATCATCCTCAAAAATATTGCATCTCGCCCTCGATTGGGGAATCGCAAGTCATCGAAGCACATATAATACCGAGCGCTCATACGTGCATGCGAACACGTGGAAGGAATTTCAAGAGTTACTTTTTCAAGCTAAATCAAGGACGCACGATAAGATTTCAAGAAAGTGGAGTGTTTCCTAAAGGTTCTGTAGCCTCCTACATATAAGTGTGGTGCACGACACACCCATAAACAAGACTCTTCTAACCCGGCTCATGACTAGTGAGGCCTAGTAAACCTAGGCTCTGATACCAACTTGTCATGACCCCAGACCCGATCGTGATGGTGCCCGGTCGCAAGGCTGGGCAAGCCCAACCAAACCACAACCAAGAAGAGCATTTCCAGCCAAAAAGAAACAATTTATGATAACACCGCTGAGCAAGCACAATATTCCTCCCAAAATCGAGGAGTCACGAGTACAGAGCCTCTAAACAAACAGGATACAAGTATGAACGAAAATGATACAAAGTCTGACAAAATAGAAAAAAGGAACATGATTGATAGAGACAGAGTAAGTGGTCATTCGGACGCTGGGCAACTACCTTACTACTCTGAATAGCTCGGGAAATCAATAGCAGCAACACCAGGTCTCTAGAGCACCTGGATATGCACATAAGGTGCATGGAGCATGGTGTGAGTCTACCAACTCAGCGAGTAATAAGCATGTATAAAAACCCGAAGATAAGAAAACACGAAATAACACAAAATGAAGCTATCTAGGAGTTCTATACAGTACAAGCCTCAGAGATATACAGATAAAGCAACAGTAAATAAATGCATGATATGCAATGCAATGCATGAACACTGCGGAACGTGCAGTCGGATCCATATGGGTACCCGCGCTCACTGTGGGTGTTCAGACTCCGGAAGGGCTCCTACAGCCCAAGCGCCATATCATAGAGTGCCAATAGTTACCATTGTTTCCATTACAATACACGGTGTCCTTTGTTACCGTCGTTTCCATCACAATGTCCGGTGTCCAGAGTTACCACCATTTCTACTAAAAATACACGGTGTCCATAGTTACCACCGTTTCCATTTAAAAATACACGGTGTCCTTAGTTACCAGCGTTTTCATTTAAAAATACACGGTGTCATTAGTTACCACCGTTTCCTTTTAAAAATACATGGTGTCCTTAGTTACCACCGTTTTCTTTTCAAATAATATACAGTCCAAAAATAGTGAGATAGTAGTCGTCAGCCCGAAATATCATAAAACATCATTTGAGTTTTCAAAACGTATAAATATGGCTGAGTTTGCAAAAATAGTATTTAAACCTGGACTGAATTCAAATAATATGCAAATCATGATGATTCTGAGATAACGATCCCTGAAGGATTCCACAAGTCGGCACAAGGCCCCAAACATGGCATTAAGCACAGATATCATCAATATAGTACGCGAAGCAATCGCCAACATAGTACAATCTATCCATCGGATTGGATCGAGTCACAATTTTCAACATATACGACCCCGCACTAACCATAGAGTGCGTGTCCAGCCTCATAATAGCGTCACAATGTGATATACCGGGGTTTCAAACCCTCGGGTCATCATCTACACCCATTACTCACCTCAAGCCGATCGCAAACTAGCTCCAAATGCCTTTCCCCCGAGAATCAACCTCCGCGGATGTCAAATCTGATCAAAACCAATAGGAATACGTCAAAATAGGCTAATGGAACATAGCCCAATCAAAATAACTCGAAATACACCCAAAAACACGAAGTTGGCAAAACCCGAGCCCTAGGCCCTCTTCTCGAAAAATTAAGAAACTTATGTTTTCGGAGTCCTCGTCTCGCCACGAGTCCGTACATATAAACTTCATCAAAATCGGAGTCCAATTGCTCCTCAAAATCCCCAATTTTATTTGAAACATCAAGCCCTAGTTCTTCAATTTATATGCCAAATTTCGGAGAATTAATGGATGATTCTTCAATAAAATGACGTATTTAGACCACGAGACTTACCTCCAATCACTTCCCGTCAAAATCCCCTTCATAATCCGTCAACGAGCTCTCAAGGTGGTGCAAAAATGGAGGAAATATGAGATAGCTCGCGGATGAAAAGTGACTTAAATCCATTCTGCCCAGGTGCCAAATTACCTTACACGAATGCGGTCCAAGACCCACGTGTTCGCGATGAAAAAATTATGCTGACCCCAATTTTCCCTTACGCGATCGCGATTCTCCAAAAATCCTACTACGCGAACGCGACCTTGAGCTACGCAAACGCGATGCTTTACTTCCCAGCACTACGCGAACGCGACCCTGAGCTACGCGAGCGCGATGACAAATTTCCAGGCCTTCCAAATTTACTCTACGCGTTCGCGACACTCCCCGCGCGAACGCAATGAACAACACTTCTGCAATAAAACAGCTGAAAAACCTGCAACACTATTGGTCCGATTGACCATCTGAAACCACCCGAGACCCTCGGGATCTTAACCAAAGACACCAACATACTCCGAAACATCATACAAACTTGTTCCAATCACAAAAACATGTCCTCTAACACAAAAATTATCAATTCACGACGGATTCAAGCTTATATTTTTCTTAAAACTTCTGAAACTCATATTCGATCAAAAACCCGACCAAACGACATCCGAATGACCTGAAAGTTTGCAGACATATCTGAAATCACCTAACATAGCTATTGAAACTCTCGGAATTCTATTCCGACCCCCGGATCAAAATCTCACCTATCAATCGGAATTTCGCCGAAACTCAACTTAGCCAATTCTGGCCTAATTCTACACCAGACCTCCAAATTCAATTCTATTTTCTCTCCCAAGTCACAAATCACCATCCAAACTAGTCGAGTCACCGGAAATCCATTCTGAGCCCTATAACTCATAAGTCATCATCCGGTTGATTTTTTCAACTTAAGCTTTCCTTTAAGAGACTATTGGTCTCATTTCTAACAAAATTCAACCCAACACACTTCAAACTCACCAAACACATATATCAACACATGGGGAAGCATAATACAGGAATAACGGTGCTGAAATACAAAAGATGACGAGTTGGGTCATCACACACAGCTGGCTCAGGTGTGTAGAAATAACATGGGGTAGCCACTATTTAAGGTGATATTTATTTTTTATCCAACAATTCTAATATTGAGCAAAAATAGCCACTACCATATTAAAATTAATATGAAAAGATATTTTTATCCTTTTTTCCCTTACATTTCTTCCCAAACCCTTGCATCTCTCTCTGCGTACCTTTTCCGTAATTGTTGCATTATGTTGAGGTGGCGGAGCCTATCTGTTGAAACACGTTCTCAAGGCACTAAACTAAATGTGTGTTCATATTTGCAGGTTTTGATAAATGACAAACGATGCGCAATTGACATATGACGAGGTCCAAGCACAACCGCGCAAATGTCATGTAACGAAGTTCAAGCACAAGACAAACAAAGATCAAGACTAAACAAAGTTCTACATGAGTCGTTCTTTAATTGTGATCTTGATCCGACAACTTAACTCAAGACTTTGCTTCTCTCGTAAAATCATTGTTATCAAATCATGCATATTTAATTTAGAGCAAAATAATTTTAAATCATGCATATTTATTTTAGCAAAGTATTTTTTAAACATGCCTCTAAAATCTGGACTAAGATAATCGATTATGTACTTATGATAATCGATTATGTTAAGTTGGCTGCATGACAATCGATTGTGTACCTTATGACAATCGATTGTGTTATGGCAGTGTGCATCAGATTTTTCAAATCTGCATGACAATCGATTGTGAACCTTATGACAATCGATTGTGTTAAGGCAGTGTCCATCAGATTTTTCAAAGCTACAAAATAATCGATTGTGAACTTATGACAATCGATTGTGTTGAGGCAGTGTCCAAACATATGTTTCAAAGACTGATAAATAATCGATTGTCCATATAGTATAATCGATTATGTAACTGACCGTTGTCAAAATATTTTCAAACACCGTCAAGTAATCGATTGTATGTTCTTAATAATCGATTGTTTTAAGTAAAATCTGGAAAAGATTTTTTGAACGTTGCCAAGTAATCGATTGTATATTTCTGATAATCGATTGTTTTAAGTAAAATCTGGAAAAGATTTTTTGAACGTTGCCAAGTAATCGATTGTATATTTCTGACAATCGATTGTTTTAAATAAAATCTGGAAAGGATTTTTTGAACGTTGCCAGTAATCGATTATATGTCTTTGATAATCGATTGTACTGCGTAAAATCTGGGAATGATTTTTGGAACGATTGGAAAACAATCGATTGTATCATCTTGACAATCGATTGTCGCAGCACAAAATCAGCAATTCTTAATTGGCAATTAGGCAACGGTTATGCATGGTTTTGACACTATAAATACATCTTCAAATCAGTCTTCTAAATACAACAACTGATCATATTATTGCTAAAGCTTGCATACTCTCTTATTCATCATTTTCTATTCATTACATAAGTTTTTGAGAGCCAAATTATTGACGAAAGTTGTTGCGTTCTTGAGCGTATTTATTTTACTCATATCTACTCTTAAGGAGAGTCTTGTTTTGAGTGCAAAGTGTTTTTATACACTTGAAGGGAAGTGTTAATCCCTTGTATTGTAAAAAGGAACGTTGTGATTCCTTTGGTTGAAGTCTTGAAGGTTGTAACTTTGAGCAAAGGTTGTTGAGACTTGTGTGACTCAAGTTCTCAGTTTGTAACGGTTTGTTGAGCACCCGTAAGCTTAACAGTATTAGTGGAAATCTCGAGAGAGTCTCTCGGGGACTGGACTAGCCGCGGGTTGTGGTGAACTAGGATACATCGGTGCGTTCATTCTTTATTATTTACTTATCGCACTTATTTCATTCCTGCAATTTTTAAATTCCGCAAGTTTACGCTGTTTTTTATTGTAACGCTATTCACCCCCCCCCCCTCTAGCGTTAAGCGTATATTCTAACACTATCTACGTAGTCAAGGAATGGCCTGATTCTATCGTTGAAAGATGCAATAATGGGAGGAGGTGGTGCTGTAACTACAAGCTGAGGTTTTTGATCAATAACTTCAACTGACTATGAAGAGGTGTCATCGATTTTTTGCTGCCTGGTAGGTTTAGTTGTTATACTTGTGTGGTTCAGTTGGAAAGCACAAAATAAAAGAAACAAAAATAATGATTGCAATTCAAGCCAAAGATAATATCGCAGACTCTCCCAAATCTAAATCTTCTAAATTTGATTTTCAAATTCAAAAATTAAGGACTGACATGAGTTACAAATTTAAAATTTGAGGACAATAGGTCCTTAATTTTAATTTTCAAATTCAAAAGTTAAGGACAGACAGTCTTTAACTTACAGTTACACATTCAAAAGTTAAGGACAAGTAGTCCTTAACTTACAATTACAAGTTCAAAAGTTAAGGACAATGAGTCCTTAACTTTGACTTGCAAGTTCAAAAGTTAAGGACAGACACTCCTTGACTTACAGTTACATATTCAAAATTTAAGAACAAACAAGTTCAAAAGTTAAAGACGCTTGGTCTTACAATTTGGTTTCCAAGTTCAAATATTAAGGAAATGTAACCTTGTAGTCCTGATCTTAGAGTTACAAGTTTAAAAGTTAAGGACATGTAGTCCTGAAGTCCCGAACTTAGAGTTATAGGTTAAAAAGTTAAGGACAAGTAGTCTTGAAGTCCTGAACTTAGAGTTTCAAGTTCTAAAGTTAAGGACATATAGTCCTGAAGTTAAGGACATGAGAAGAAGGGTATTATCGTCCGGGCAACTAAAGTTTATAAGACTAGTGGCTAAAATCTAAAGACATTTAAAACAATGACTTTAAAATAAAGACATATGTTGTTCATGGCTATTTGTGCACATCGCCCCCGAGGTGTCCAACTAGAGAATGGACCATACTCATGCTCCTATATTCAAAAGAAATCTATTCACTATCTATTTTTATTATCTAAAATGTTAAATAAAAAGTGAAGTTGTTGGCAATAAGCGAGTGCATTATTTTAACATACTAGTCTTGTGGTAAGCGTGTTACGCGTGTATTTTATCTCAATAAATATAAAATTTTAAAAAATTAAATAAATATTATATTAATTTTTTTGTTTGAGTTTAAAATTAATATTAACAAAAGTGTAAGTTTCTAAAAATGATGATTGTTGATTCTACTTAGCTAACTGAATAAAGTAAGGAACTCCACTTATAAGTCATTAATCATCTCATTCAAAAACACTGATAAAAGACAGTCTTTTTTTCTTATTCCTTAATCAATAAGAAATACAACAATAATTATTTTCAACAGGTTGAAAAATGCTATTGCGACTGTATTGGATTCAATTCTTATGTTTTGATTAATCTGCTCTTCCTTTATTTTATAATTGGTTTTCTTTCTCTGTCCTAGTACACAACAGTATATTTGAAAATTCTTTCTATAGAAGTGAGAGGTCATTTAATACGCGCACTAAATTATCGTGGTATTATAATCCTGGGAGTATAATTTCCAGACTAATTAATCCCAAATGAGAGTTGAGATAAAATAATACCAGGATTGATGGGATAAGATGGGATGTCCAGGATAAAGTTTGGGACAAAGTTTAATTGGTTGGTGGTATAAACTTATCCTTGTTGGTATAAGTTTATCCTTGGATAAATTTATACCACCAATCAAACATAGTGTAAATTTAGTACAGTACTTTATCCCACCTTATTCCGTGTACCAAACGACCGCTAAGAGCCTAAGATTGTCATGTGATTTCTTAATGTTAATAGATTCTGTAAGGATATATTAATTATGAGCAGAACATGGAATTTATGTTAATTTTAATTTTGCCACATATTATTAGTTATACACTTAACTTGTTCGTAGTCCTAGTTACTCATTCGAACTTTATTATGTGATAGTTAATATCCCATGGTCGCTAACATGAGAAAGTGCATTGACACTCACATTTAGGCGTGTGAGAGAGGAAAAAGTAATTTTCAGGTAGGATATTTTCGCTAATTATCACATAGTCATATACAATACTTATTGGTATGAATTGTGTATTTCATTCTTGCTTACGATGCATATTTTATCCCCTTTTAATTTCACATTTTTAAATTTTTTTATTTGGAAACAATTGTTATGATTCAATTTTGTATTGCTTTTTTGGGTTCAAAATTGTAATAAATCTTAACTGAATCTCCATCATTTGACCCAAATAAAAAAAGGTTTATCCAAAATAATGGAGTACCAACAATGTATTTCTTGTTATTTTTTCTTAGACAAATGATTATTTATTTTAATTGTATATACTTATTTTCGAGTCAAATTAGTAAAAAATAAAAAGGGTTGGAGCTCCGTTATTTTTTTGCCTAATAAAAGATGTACAACCTAAATAATGAAGTTGCAATTATATATTTTATTTTTATTTTTTCCTTTACATGTAATAACTATTTATTTCATTTCAACTGTGTACTTTTTAGGGGAGAAAAAAATATGTAAATATACTTGCTTAAAGCTCCATTATTATTTGTCAAAGAAAACGTTTTAAGAAAAATAATACAGTACAAACCACGTAATGTTTCTTTTTATATAATTTTTTAGATGCAGAGATTATTTATTTTAATTATATATTTCTTTTTTTCAGATAAATTTGTCAATATTTAGACTGAAATTTTATCATTGAAACCAAATTAAATAAATATATTTAATTGTCAAATGAAAACTTACCCATTAAAATTTTAAGAATATCAATTACTTTACTTTGAAAGGGAAATAAAGAGGCCAAATTGGTAATAAGACAAAAATTGCACAATATTTTCGTCGTTGTTCTTATCAGAAAAAATCATGCTTTCTATGCATTTTGTACTTTTAAACTACTTTTTGTTGTTATTGGGAAAGATATTTAATATCAAGTAAAAAAATAAACAAATACTTATATAGAAACAATATTTTCAATTCTGAACTATGGTAAAATAAAGCTCATTAATTTAAAAGGTAAAGAATTTATAAAAAGTAAATCTTATTTGATTTTTGTGTCCTAATTATTAGGACTTCTAACGTGACAAATCAAATAAGGAAAATTCTAATGAACAATATTTTAGTTGATTTTAAAGTGTTAAATATTAGTAAATAATTATGTGATTATTTTGTCCAGTGTAAATTCTATTTTAAAGGGATAAAAAAGGCGAACGACATTTTGCTAAAGTCCTTCGTGCTTTTAAAATAGCATAGATAGATGATGTCATTGATGACATGACATATTTTGGAGAAATATATTAAGTAAACTGAGCTAGACAATTATGCTAACCGAATTCATCAAAATATGATTCTCAACTTCTGAGACATTAATTTTCAATTTTTTTCCTTAATTAATTTTGCACTGAATAGATCTAACATAAAGCTATATATCTTGGAAATAATAGTTCCATTGAACACCTTGTTGATCAATCTTCTTAGCAGGCCACAACTTTATTTTATTTTATCTTTCACTTGTTAACATTGGACTCACCCAAAATATAATTATGGACACCGGTCATATATAAATAAAACTGACCCATACTTGTAAACACACAGAATATTTTTCATTCTTCAGTGGGTGAGAATCTCTCTCGACATTCATGAGTGTTCAGGTCATCTCTTCATTATCTCTTCGATTTTCCTCTGTTAACATGGTATCAGAGCAAAAATCTAGCATATGATGGTATTTAGACGCATATCGATCTTATTCTCGTTCAATTTCGTTGAAACCCGATACTCTATTCTTTGTCATTTTTGCGGAGAATTTGGGATTTTTTCCGGTGCTTTTCTACTCTGAAATCTTCATATATTGGTTCATTTGATTAGTCTATTAATCAATTTCGTCAGTTTTGATTGTTATCCAGGGTTTCGTGAATCAATTTTTGGGTATTCTCTCTACAATTGCGAAATTAGGGCTTTGATCTCTACAATGTCGGACAACGATTTTCCATCTACTACTTCATCTTCAACTCGCACAGCTTTTCATGAGGATGATTGCACGCATCCATGCCATCCTTTTTATGCCCATCCATCGGGCGTTCTGGGAACATCTTTTGTTTCTCATCCTTTTGATAACAATTGCTATGGGAGCTGGAGGCGCATTATTTTGGTCGCTCTATCTGTGGGGAACAAACTAGACTTCATTAGTGGCTCGTCTGAGAAGCCACCTTTTACTTCACCACTTGCAGACAATGGAAAAATTTAACGATCTTGTAGTCTCCTGGTTAACCAACTCTTTGACTAAAGAAATAGCGTGGAGTGTTGGGTACTCGGAATTCGCCAAGGATATTTGGAATGAACTGGAAGAACGTTACAGCAAAGCTGACGCTGCTAGGGTTTATGAACTTAAGAAGGATTTAGCCGTTATATCACAAGGATCTCTCGATATTGCTTCTTAGTTCAACAAAATTTAGCAATTATGGAATGAGATAGTTGCTTTATCCATGAGTCGAGTGAGGAATTGTTCTTCTTGTGGAGCTAAATCTTAATATCAAAAGGATGAATATGTCCAGAAAGTTTATAAAGTTCTGAGGGACTAAACAACACGTAGAGTCAAACTAGGAGTAACATCCTTATGATTAAGCACTTCCCTTTCATCAGCATGGTTAATAGCATCCTAATATCGGATGAAAATCAAAGGCAGGTGCCACATACGTCTCAATTCCCTTCCAGCTCAGCTTCGTTTAATGCTCGAGCATCCAAGCAGAATTATTCTAAGCAGAATTTCCCTCTAAAATCAGTTTTGATCCTCCAAAGACTGAAGTTGTTTTCAAATGCTGTAAGAAGCTAGGACATTCTATCGATCGATGTTATAAATTGCATGGATTCCCACCAAATTTCGAGTTCAACAAGTCATTTTCTACACCTAAAAGGGATGCAGCCAATGTTGAAGTTGAATCTGCCACCAACGTGCCTACATGTCCACCCACTTCTGATAGTTCCGGCAATGAGGAGAGGTTAATCCTGGTCTAACTAAAGATCAGTACACCCAGTTGATATCATTGTCAGAGCACTGCCTTATCTCTGATCATTCCTCTCAAAGCCCAGCACTCCTAGAATCTGCAAATTTGGCTGATAAACTATTGCCTACTGGTGTGTCGTTCAAAGCTTGCATGTTATCACAAGTAGATAATTCCGTTTGGATTGTAAATTCTGGAGCTTCCGATCATATGACTTCAAATAAATATCTTCTCTTTAATATTCAAACCCTTCATGTTCCCTATCTTGTTTCATTACCCAATGGTTATAAAGTTAAGGTTACTAACACAGGCTTTCTGACCTTGTCTACTGACATTACTCTACATAATGTCTTATATGTGCCCACATTTCACTACAACCTGATATATGTTCATAAACTGACAATACAACTTCATTGTATTGTTTTATTTACCAGTGCTATATGTATGTTTCAGGGCCCTTCAATCAAGAAGCCACTGGTACTTGGTAAACTACAATGAATTGTACAAGTTTTACTCCACACCTACTGTGATACATCTCAATGAATCTGTCATTCCTTTTAATTCTGCAAGTTCCATCTTTAGTTCTAATGTTGCTGATAATTCTACTCATGTTTCTCCATTTCCTGCATTTTTTGAGTCTGTTTCTTGCCCTGTTGTTGAGAGTTCTGGTAGTCTTGCAAATGTAAACAATGTTTCTCATGAGTCTTGTGGTCTTGACAATCTAAATAATATCAATAAAATAGATGTTCTTTGGTACAACAGACTTGGTCATGCTCCTTTTTCAAAAATGAGATGTATTGCTGATATTTCTTCATCCATATCACAGAAACAATCATTTCCTTGTCCTATTTGCCCTTTAGCCAGACAAACCAGGTTACCTTTCCCAGACAGTTCTATACAAACTATTAAACCTTTTCAGTTAACTCATTTTGATACCTGGGGGCCTTATCATATTCTGAGTTCAAATGGGGCCAAATATTTTCTTACAATAGTTGATGACTTTTCTAGAGTCACTTGGACTCATCTTATGGGATCTAAAAGCAATACTTTTTACCTTCTTAAGGCTTTCATCTCCATGGTTGAAACACAATTTTTTGCCAAAGCGCAAAGTGTTAGAAGTGATAATGCCTAGGAACTTTGCTCTAGTTTGTCTGGTTCTTCTTTTCTTTTTTTCCTGAAAAGGGCATCATTCATCAAACCTCTTGTCCTCATACACCATAACAAAACGGTGTTGTCGAAAGAAAACACAGACATTTACTTGAAACTTCTATAGCCTTGTTTTTCAATCTTCTCTTCCTATTAAATTTTGGAGCGATTGAATTCTTACTGCTACCTATCTTATTAGCAGGTTTCCATCACTATTATTAAAGAACAAAAGTCCTTATGAAGTGCTTTATCGCAAACCTCCTTCATATTCCCATCTTCGAACTTTTTATCGTCTTAGTTACTCCATTATTCCCAATCTTCACAAGGATAAGTTCAAGCCAAGAGCTACCCCTTGTGTCTTTTTTAGGTTATCCTTTTGCTAAAAATGGGTACACGTTATATTTTCTCGTTTCTAAGTCATGCTTTTTTTATCGAGATGTTTGCTTTCATGAACACATTTTTCCTTTCATTCAATCCTCCACATTCACTGCTTCTCCACCTACTCTTCCCTTTCCTTTCTCTATTTTTGACTTTTCTGATGCCTCATCCCTTTCTGTAGTGAGTGTTTCCACTTCTTCCTCTCCTCCCCCCCCCCTCCTTCTTCCTCTATTGATCATTCTTCTTCTAGTATCTCTTCTTATCCTTCACCTCTCTTTCTTTTGACATCCCTGCTACTTATGCTCTTTCACTTAGTAAACCTTCTCGGCCTCACAATCATCTCTCCTATCTCAAGGACTATATTTGTGCTCCTTCTGCCTCCCTTCCTTATACCAATTCTGCTTCTTCTACTGTTGTGACGACCCAAAGGGTCATCACCGTAATTCTTCCTTTCCTTGCACTTCTAAGGCCTTGAAAATCCCTTATTTGGTTGCCTTGATTTGCGTGCATAGTCCGGGTGAGAAGCCAGAATATTTTTATGTGAAGATAATTCTGTGTCAAAAACTATAAATTTTGATACTAATATAGCTATAGTTGACATTGGTCAACGTTTTGGGTAAACGTACTCGGACCCATGATGTAATGGTCCCGAAGCGTCCGTAAGGAAATATGGGACCCGGGCGTATTTCCGGAATCAAAATCTGAGATCTCAGGCCCGAGTTCGGGGCTTTTCGGTGAAATTATTTTATGAATATGCTTAAAGAAAAAATAAAAACGGAATTTAATCAAATATAATGGTATCGGGCTCGTATTTTAGTTCCAACGCTCAGTACAAGTCTTAAATGGGCGTTAAGCGCTATTTGTAAAGTTTGGTTGAAAACAGATGTCGTTTGACGTGTTTCGGACTAAAAGTTGAAATTTTGAAAGTTTTGAACTTAGAAATTAAAATCATGAGTTTTGAGTGTTGATTTTGTAATTTTAATGTTATTTTGGCGATTTGATCGCTCGAGAAAGTTCATATGATGGTATTGAGTTAGTGTGTGTGTTTGGTTGGGAGCCTCGAGGGCTCGGGAGTGATTTCGGGGTGTTTCGGAGTGTTTCGAAACTTAGAAAAATACCAGACTTTTCAAAAGCTGTTGCAGAGCCTTTTTTTTTCTTCGCGAACACGGCACTTGGCTCGCATTCGCGTAGCCCAAATCTTCTTACCCTTCGCGATTGCGTCCAATTCCACGCGTTCGTGTAGCTTGACCTCACCTTTCACCGCGTTCGCGTGTCTGTTTCCGCATTCGCGTAGAGCTACCCCAGGACCCGCCCTGCTTTCCTTCTTTGCGTTCGCATAGATCCTATCACAAACACAATGCCTTATAATAATCCTTCATCACGGACGCGGCCCAGGTGTCGCGATCGCGAAGCACAAAATGCTTCAGTGATTTGTATTAATTCCACAACTGTTCATTACGGGATTTCATTCAAATTCTCACATGAACTCACCTTCTATACCCTCCATTGACGAACTTCAGGCTCCTAAACCATCACAACTCTTTGGGTAATTAATCTAACATTATTTCCTCACTATTCCTTCATAAAATCATCAAATTCCTAGCTCTAAAACATGAAATCAAAGTAGAATTTAGGGGTTTTGGGTTTAGTTAGGGTTTATGGGATTTTGGTTATTTCAGCCTCAAGTTGAGGTCGAATTTAAAATCTAATTATATAATTGAACTCCTGGGTTATAAGGGATTGGGTTTTGGTCCGAGCCTCGAGTTTAGAACATGTGGGCTCGGTGTCGGGTTTTAGTATTTTTGAATGTAAGCTAGGAAATGCATTTCTAGGCTATGGGATTGTGTTTTTGGATTCTTATTGATAATATTGAACCTGATTATGTTAGATATCATTTGTTCAGGGTCGAATTTTAGAGGAAAGGCGATTGTTGAGCTTTGAGTTTCCATTTTCAGATTCAAGGTAAGTGTTCGATCTAACTTTGGCTTGACGGAATATGATTAGGTTGTTAATTGCTATGTGCTATGTGGGGTCGGTGTATAGGTATGGTGACGGTTACCTATGCGCCCGAGTCAAGCATGACTGTGATGCCATATTTGCTATTAAATTTTGAAGTAAGTGAACAGTTGTGATAATTAGTTGTTACAAGAACTATGAAGTGAAAGTTGAGAAATAAATGACTAAAGAGGAATTTTGGTACTTTTCCCTTGTCGGGACCATTTGTTGAGTTGTATTCCCTTGTTGGGATATATTGTTGAGTTGTATTTCCCTTGCCGGGACCATTTGTTTAATTGTTCTCCCTTGCCGGGGTAATTGGTCTTGATATATATATATATATATATATTTCCTTGTTCCCGTTTGGTTATGACCGTTGGTTGCGAGAGGAAGAGAGACTAAAAGTACGAAGGGTGATGTCGTGCACCGTTTAATGAGAGTAAAAGCACGAAGGTGATGTCGTGCACTGTTTATCGAGGGTAAAAGCATGAAGGGTGATGTCGTGCCTTGTATTTGATATTTGTGGTAAGAAGTGAGAGTAAAAGCACGAAGGGTGATGCCGTGCATTATATTTGACTACCTTGGTGAGGAATGAGAGTAATAGTACGAAGGGTGATGCCGTGCAGCTTTTGATTTATTGCCTTTCTTGTTTAATTATTATTTATTTAGTTTCATCTCTTGATTGTCGAAGTTATAATTGAACTTCTACTCCCCCAGCATGTCCCTTTCCCCTTTTATTGCTTAATTTCTTGCTCTCTTTCTGTTATTGCATATATCTATATAGGTTGGTTGTGACAGGTCCAGTTTAGCCTCGTCACTTCCTCACCGAGGTTAGGCCGGGCACTTACCACCATATGGGGTCGGTTGTGCTGATACTACGCTTTTGTGCCTTTTTGTGCATAGGTCAGGACCCAGTCTACGCACCGTAGCTTTAGATCATGAGTGATCCTTCAGTCTAGAGGCTCTGAGGTAGTTCGCTGGCGTTCGCGGGCCTCAAGTCTCCTCTATCTATTTCTTTAAGTTTGTTAAATTGTATCAAACAGACATGCTATGTATTTCTTTCTGACTATTATTTTTAGTACTCTTAGTTGTCTGTGAGCAGTGACACCAGATACTGGGTAGAGATATGTTGTTAGCTTTTCGCATATTATTTTTGTTATTGTTACTAGTAGCTTCCGCATGTTTTAATTAATTATGCTAGTATTTGAATTTGTTATAGATTTAAGTTTGTGGAAATGATTATAAAGGTTGGCTTGCCTAGCTTCGACAGTAGGCGCCATTACGACTCCCGATGGAGAGTAAATCCGGGTCGTGACAAGTTGGTATCAGAGCACTAGGTTACTTGGGTCTCACAACTCACAGACAATCTCGGTAGAGTCTGAGGGATTAATACAGACGTCTTTATTTATCCCTCAGAGGATACAGAGTTAGGAATAAGTTTCACTTTGTTCATTTTTGTCGTACGATTCTGTTTCCCAAATATTGATTAACGTTCTACTATGTTCTTTCGTAAATGGCGAGAACACATGTGTCTTATTCTTCTACACAGCAGCCCGAGCCCCCAGCAGTAGCTCCCGCGAGGGGCAGGGGCCGAGGCCGGACTAGAGGCTGGGCTAGAGGCCGTGGCAGGGGCTGAGCTCAGCCTCAGGCAGCAGTTCCATAGGTGGAGCCTCATATTGACTTTGATGAGGAGGTTCTAGCTCCACCTGCTCCAGTGGGCCCAGATCAGGTCCCAGGAGGAGTGATGTTTTCTTCGGATCTTCAGGATGACCTTGTCCGCATAGCATGCTTTATGGACGGTGTGGCCAGAGTGGGACTGCTACCGGTAGCACCAGCCACTTCTGAGGCTAGAGGAGGGCTTCATACTCCTGGTACACGTACTCCAGAGCAGGCAGCTCCCCAGACTCAGGTTCCGTTGGTTCAGCCCGCAGTGGCAAAGGTATTACAGCTCAAGCCAGAGATGGGACGACCATGTCTTTAGATGCTTTGTGGAGGCTTCATGGATTCTCCAAACTTTTCACCACTACTTTCAGCGGTGCTTCATTGGAGGATCCCCAGGATTTTCTATACAGTTGTCATGAAATCCTCAAGACTATGGGAATAGTAGAGACCAATGTTGTCCATTTTTGCACTTTCAGACTCGTGGGGTCCGCCAAGACTTGGTGGAGGGATTATTATCTATCAAGACCAGCAGGGTCCTCAGCTCTAACATGGGATCAGTTTGTAGAGTTATTTTTGGAGAAGTTTCTCCCCGTCACTCAGCGGAGGCGCTTCACCGGCAATTTGAGCATCTTCAGCAGGGCTCTATGACAGTTACCCAGTATGAGACCAGATATGTTGACTTGGCCCGCCATGCAGTAGTCATACTCCCTACTGATCGAGAGAGGGTCCGGAGGTTCATTAAAGGATTGATTCAGCCCATTCACCTTCAGATGGCTGTGGGAGTTGGCAGTGGTATTACTTTTCAGGAGGCGGCCAATGCGGACCGCCGAGTAGAGATGGCATTGAATCGAGGAGGTAGTCAGGGTCCGGACAAGAGGCCTCGACATTCTGGAAGATTTAATGGTACCTCATCTGGAGGCAGGGATTTCCATGACAGAGGCCATCCCTCGAGACCTTTCAAGTCGGCACTTCAAGTTTCTCATGGTACGCCAGGCGGTGGTGGCCACCAGCAGTATTATTCAGATCAGCAGTCTTCCAGCGCACCACCAGACCCCATCAGCTCATCGCCACTTCAGAGCTTCAGGGGAGGACATACCGGTAGACAAGGCCAGCTGTCTCAGCCCCGAGGTCATGTTATTGTTGTGGTGACACCACTCATGTTGTCAGATTTCGCCCTCGAGCCTCGAGTAGTTCTAAGCAGCAGGGTCCTCGCCCTACGATTCAGGCAGCAGGTGATCTAGAGCTTCCCAGCCAGCTAGAGGCGGGGGTAGGGATCATAGAGGTGGAGGGAGAGACCGTAGAGGTGGAGCCTGGAAAGCCAGAGGTAGGGGTCAGCCCACAGCAGATCGTCCCAGAGACGCAGTTCAGGGAGGTGGGGGTCAGCCCCGTTGTTATGCATTGCCAGCCAGGCTGGGGGCCGAGTCATCTGATGCCGTGATTACAAGTACTATATTGGTCTGTGATAGGGGTGCTTCAGTATTATTTGATCCGGGATCTACTTATTCATATGTGTCATCCTATTTTGCACCATATTTGGTCATGCCTAGTGAGGCTCTCAGTATTCCTGTATATGTGTCCACACCGGTTGGCGATTCTATTTTGGTCAACCGAGTGCATCGTTCTTGTGTAGTAGTATTTGAGGGTCTTGAGACCCATCTCGGTTTATTTCTTTTAGACATGGTGGACTTCGATGTTATATTAGGGATGGACTTGTTGTCCCCGAATCATGCTATCTTGGATTGTCATACCAAAACCGTGACTTTGGCCTTGCCAGACTTCCCCCGACTTGAGTGGAGAGGGACCCCAGGTTATGCCACCCGTAGTGTTATTGCGTATGTCAAGGCTCGACGCATGGTTGAGAAGGGGTGTTTAGCATATTTGGCGTATGTTCACGACTCCAGTGTAGAGGTCCTATCTATCGACTTTGTTCCTATTGTTAGGGAGTTCCAAGAGGTTTTTCCTTCAGAACGGCCAGGTATGCCGCCCGAGAGGGATATTGATTTCTGTATTGATCTGCCTCCTGGCACTCAGCCTATTTCTATTCCGCCCTATCGCATGACCCCGCCAGAGTTGAAAGAGTTGAACAAGAAGCTTCAGGATTTGCTTGATAAGGGTTTCATTAGACCTAGTGTATCACCTTGGGGTGCACAAGTGTTGTTTGTGAAGAAAAACGATGGGTCGATGAGGATGTGCATTGATTACCGGCAGTTCAACAAGGTGATGATAAAGAACAAATATCCAGTGCCGAGGATTGACGATTTGTTTGACCAGCTCCAGGGTGCCAGGGTGATTTCGAAGATAGATTTCTGGTTATCATCAACTGAGGATTAGGGCGTCCGATCTCCCTAAGACAGCTTTTCGTACTAGGTATGGGCATTATGAGTTTTTGGTCATGTCGTTTGGGTTGACCAATGCCCTGGCAGCATTCATGGAGTTGATGAACCGAGTGTTGAAGCCTTACTTGGATTTATTTGTGATTGTACTCATATATCTTTGTATACTCCCGCAGTCAGGAGGAGCATGAGCAGCACCTCAGAGTGGTTCTTCAGACTCTGAAGGATAGCCAGTTGTATGTCAAATTTCAAAGTGTGAATTCTGGTTGATTTCAGTAATATTCCTGGGTCATGTCGTATCAGCATAGGGTATCAGGTGGACCCAAAGAAGATAGAGGTAGTGAAGAACTAACCTCGACCAGCTTAAGCTACAGATATTCGGAGCTTCTTGGGGTTAGCTTGGTACTACAGACATTTTATGGAGGGGTTTTCAACCATCGCAGCCGCGATGACCAGGTTAACTCAGAAGGGTTCTCAGTTCAGGTGGTCAGATGAGTGCGAGGCGAGCTTCCAGAAGCTCAAGACAGCCCTAACTACGGTATCGGTATTGGTTTTGCCCACGGGATATGGCCCTTATACTGTATATTGTGATGCTTCCCGCATCGGACTTGGCACAGTGTTAATGCTGAACGACAAGGTCATAGCATATGCTTCGAGGCAGTTGAAGATCCACGAGAAGAATTATCCAGTTCATGACTTAGAGTTGGCAGCCATTGTTCATGCCTTGAAGATCTAGAGGCATTATTTGTATGGTGTGACATGTGAGGTGTACACGGATCACAAGAGCCTTCCGTACTTGTTCATGCAGAAAGTGTTGAGTTTGATACAGCGGAGGTGGTTGGAGTTGTTAAAAGATTATGATGTTTCTATTTTATGTTGAAACACGTTCTCAAGGCACTATACTAAAACGTGTGTTCATATTTGTAGGTTTTGATGAATGACAAACTATGCGCAATGGACATATGACGAGGTCCAAGCACAAGCGCGCAATTGATATATAACGAGATTCAAGCACAAGACCAAGATCAAGCAAAGATATAAAGTTATACATGAGTCGTTCTTTAATTGTGATCTTGATCCGATAACTTGACTCAAGACTTGGCTTCTCTCGTAAAAACATTTTTATCAAATCATGCATATTTAATTTAAAGCAAAATGATTTTAAATCATGCATATTTACTTTAGTCAAAATGATTTTTAAACATGCCTCTAAAATCTGGACTAAGATAATCGATTATGTACTTATGATAATCGATTATGTTAAGTCAGCTGCATGACAATCGATTGTGAACTTATGACAATCGATTGTGTTAAGGCAGTGTGCATCAGATTTTTCAAATCTGCATGACAATCGATTGTGTTGAGGCAGTGTACATCAAAGTTTTTCAAAGCTACTAAATAATCGATTGTGAACTTATGACAATCGATTGTGTTGAGGCAGTGTCCATCAGACATTTTCAAAGTCATAAAATAATCGATTGTGTACCTTTGACAATCGAGTGCATTAAGGCAGTGTCTAATTGATTTTTCAAAGACTGATATATAATCGATTGTTCTCATAGCATAATCGATTGTGTAATTGACCGTTGCCAAAATATTTTCAAAAACCGTCAGGTAATCGATTATAGATTTCTAATAATCGATTGTTTTAAATAAATCTGAAAAAGATTTTTTGAACGTTGCCAAGTAATCGATTGTAGATTTCTGAAAATCGATTGTTTTAAGTAAAATCTGGAAATGATTTTTTGAACGTTGCCAAGTAATCGATTGTAGATTTTTGACAATCGATTGTTTTAAGTAAAATCTGGAAATGATTTTTTGAATGTTGCCAGTAATCGATTGTTGATCTTAGATAATCGATTGTTAAGAGTAAAATCAGGGAATGATTTTTGGAACGATTGGCAAACAATCGATTGTGGCATTTTGACAATCGATTGTCACTGAGTAAAATCAGCAATTCTTAATTGGCAATTAGGCAACGGTAATGCATGGTTTTGCAACTATAAATACAGCTTCAAATCAGTTTTCTAAACACAACAACTGATCATATTATTGCTATAGCTTGCATACTCTATTGTTCATTACTTTCTATTCATTACATAAGTTTTGAGAGCCAAAATTCTTGACGAAAGTTGTTGCGTTCTTGAGCGTATCTGTTTACTCAGATCTACTCTATTAAGAGAGTCTTGTTTAAGTGAGTGCTAAGTGTTTTATACACTTGAAGGGAAGTGTTAGTCCCTTGTATTGTAAGAAGGAACTTGTGTTTCCTTTGGTTGAAGTCTTGGAGTGTTGTATCTTCGAGCAAAGGTTGTTGAGGCTTGTGTCCTCAGTTTGTAAAGGTTTGTTGAGCACCCGTAAGCTACAGTGTTAGTGGAAATCTCGAGAGAGTCTCTCGGGGACTGGACTAGCCATGGGTTGTGGTGAACCAGGATACATCGGTGCGTTCGTTCTTATTTATTTACTTATCGCACTTATTTCTTTCCTGCAATTTTTAAATTCCGCAAGTTTACGCTAATTTTTATTATAACGCTATTCACCCCCCTCCCCCTCTAGCATTAAGCGTATTTTCTAACAATTGGTAGCAGAGCCCAACTCTCTGAAGACTTAACCGTTTGAGAGAAACAATCCATGGCTTCTACTCGTGATTCTTTTGCAGGAATAGGTGAAGGACAATGCTCCACCCGACCACCACTATTCGACGGTACAAACTATACGTACTGGAAGGAGAGGATGAGAATATTTGTTCAATCAAATAGTTTTCATCTTTGGAAGGTTATAATGAAGGGAGAACAAATTCCAACCAAAAAGGTTGAAAATAAAGATGTTCCAAAGTCCGAAGATGAATACGATGCGGATGATATCCGAAAGGTGCAAAACAACGCTAAAGCCATTTATTTATTATATTGTGCTGTAAATGCTGATGATTACAGGAAAATATCATGTTGCACAACAGCGAAGCAAATGTGGGACAAGCTGGAAATTACGTACGAAGGTACGGACCAGGTAAGGGAAGCTAAAATTGATTTCCTAACCCATGCATATGAGTTGTTTCACATGAAGGAAGGCGAAAAGGTCGATGAGATGTTCGAACGATTTTCAAAAATCGTTAATGATTTACATGCTCTTAAGAAGACCTTCACGGATAAGGAACTTGTCCAAAAAATTCTCCGAAGTCTCACTCCGGCATGGCGATCCAAGGCCGACGCGATTCAAGAATCTATTGGCGTTTCAAATGTCACCATCGACGGACTAAGAGGTAATCTTAAAACTTATGAATCTACTATACTTAACCCTCTTGTTTATGATCAAAGGAAACAAAAGATCGCTCTCAAGGCAAGCACAAGCCAACCTCAAAATGATGAGGACGGAGACAACGAGTTCGGACTCGTTATTAAGAGATTTCAAAAGTTCATGCGAAAAGAGTATGAACGAAAGGGCAAAAAGTAAGGAGATCAAATAAAGTGCTATGAGTGCGGAGAAACCAGGCACATTAAATCAAATTGTCCAAATGCCAAAAAGGAGAAGAAACCCTTCAAGAAACAACGAGCATACATATCTTGGGGAGGCGACTCCGGTGACGAGTCGAGTGAGGAAGAAGAAGACGAAGCCGCAAATCTTTGTCTCATGGCTCATGAAAACAATCAAGAAGAGGTATGTCAAATTTCTTCCAAAAATTTCTATTCTCTTGAGGAAATGCAAAATGCTTTTGATGAGTTGTATAGTGAATTTATTAAAGCTTCCAAAACTGTTAAAAGCATAAAAGAAAATGCTTCTTTAAAAGAAAAAGATTTTGAAAAACAACTCTCTTTGAAAGAAAAGGTTTTGGAAAAACTGATTTTGGAAAATGAGAAGTTGAAAGAAGAAAACAAATTTTTCGGCAAGAGAAGCGCCGACAAACCCGAGAGCTCTAGTAAAAATTGTACTTCTTGCATGCATCTCAAAAATGACGTAGAAAGACTTAAGGGCACCCTAGATAAGTTTAATTCTTCTCATAAAAATTTGAATGAAGTTCTTGTTAATTTGAAGTCGACCAAGCATGGAATAGGCTTTGAGAATGAGCCTAAAGAAAAGGTTGAAGCCAACCCCCAACAACCTAAGGCTCAACCTAGGATTATTAAAACAAACGCTCATCCTAGATATAACAAACCTAGAAATGGCTTTCAACAATCGCAACCTAGAAATAATCATTCTAGAAATAATGCATACTCTAGGCCAAACACTAGAAGAAATTTTGAACCTTGTAGATCACCTAGAAATGGCTTTCAACCTAGAAACAACTATCCTAGAAATGCTGTATATCCTAGAACAAATAGTAGGAGAAATGATTTTCATGAATTGCGCAATAGTCATATTGTCAAGAATAGAGTAAATGAATTTCGTCCGTCCAATTACTATCAACCTAGACGAATGCATAATCCTAATTTTGTTTGTCATTATTGTAGACGAATTGGACATATTGCTCCTGCTTGTTTTTCACGACATAAACATAACACTCAATCACATCACTATGATTTGCCTAACCCCCAAGGACCCAAAATGGCATGGGTACCTAAAACTCATTAATCTGTTTTGTAGGTGTGTTTGAAGGGGTCAAGTGTACTTTGGTACCTTGATAGTGGATGCTCCAAGCACATGACCGGAGACGAATCCAAGTTCCTTCAACTAGAACACAAGGAAGGAGGAAGCGTTATTTTTGGTGATAACAACAAAGGAAAAATTATCGGCATTGGATCGGTCGGTAAGGATGACTCCTCTTCCATTAAGCATATATTGCTAGTTAAGGGTCTAAAACATAATCTCTTGAGCATAAGTCAATTATGTGACAAGGGAAATATTGTTCTATTTGATTCAAATGAATGCTTAGTTTTTGACCGTAGCGATTTTAAAATTATCCTTCGTGGATTTAGAATGGATAATATCTATATGGTTGATCTCGAAAATTCTTCATCTGAATATGTAGATTGTCTTTTGAGCAAAGAAGATGATACGTGGTTATGGCACCGTAGAGTAGCTCACATCAACATGCATCTTTTGAACAAATTGGTTTCACAAAATTTAGTTATTGGTCTTCCAAACTTGAAATTTGAAAAAGACTCTATTTGTGATTCTTGTCAAAAAGAGAAGCAAACAAAAGCATCTTTTAAATCGAAAAATATTGTTTCAACTACTAGACCTTTGGAATTACATCACATGGACTTATTAGGACCATCTCGCATTGAAAGTCTTGGTAGAAATCACTATGCTTTTGTTATTGTTGATGATTATTCTAGATTTACATGGACTCTATTTCTTGCTCATAAAAGTGAAGCTTTTCATAATTTCAAATATTTTCTTAAACGTGTTCAAAACGAAAAGGACACAACCGTCACTTCAATAAGAAGTGATCATGGGGGAGAGTTTGATCACAATCTCTTTGCGGACTTTTGTGACGAACTCGGTATCGAGCACACCTTCTCCGCTCCACGAACACCACAACAAAATGGGGTGGTGGAAAGGAAAAATAGGTGTCTCGAAGAGATGGCTAGAACCATGCTCGATGAGGCTAAGATTCCCAAACATTTTTGGGCGGATGCCGTGAGTACCGCATGCTACGTTTTGAATAGAGTAGTCATAAGGCCAATACTCATGAAACCCCCTTATGAACTCTACAAGGGAAGGAAACCAAATATCTCCCATTTTAGAGTATTCGGTTGTAAATGCTTTATTCATAACAATGGAAAAGATCAATTGGGAAAATTTGATGCCAAATCCGATGAAGGAATTTTTATTGGTTATTCCTCACGTAGCAAAGCATATAGGGTATTCAATAATAGAACCGGAACTGTGGAGGAATTCCCTCATATTGTGTTTTCCGAAAATAATGCTCGCTTGGCGAGAAAGGATTCTGGTTCTGATTCTGCAGGTATCTTTAACTCAATAAGTCCTCAAGAAAAAGTACAAGAGGAAACTTCTAAGGAAATTCAAGATGAAATCTTGGAACAATTATCGGAGGAAGCGCCACAATTGGAGAAAGAAACGAAAACCCCTAACGAATGGAGGACAATCAAAGATCACCCTCTCGAACAGGTAATTGGTGACGTTGGAGAAAAGGTAAGTACCCGAAACACTCTTAAGAACACCTTAGGACACACTTCTTAAGAGATCACGTTCTCACTTGGCCACATTGATCTAAGTCATTATTTCTTTACAAATTACTAACTTGAGCGTCGGAGACGTCTAATTTTCTTTTGCAGGTATCGCCCTAAAGGTAGGGGGAATTATAAAGCAATGGCATAGAACAATCGATTGTTACGGCAAATAATCGATTATTTTTTCTTATGTCTCATGTTTACTGTGCGGACAATCGATTAGCAAGTATCACTAATCGACTATTTACATTTTATGCTTATTGTGCAGTTTTTTTTATAATCGATTTTTTTTACTGTATAATCGATTACCTTCTAGGCCATTCAGTACTGCTTTCCTAAAACAATCGATTGTTTCAAAAATATAATTGATTATTTTCCGAGTCAGAAAATCATTGTGCACACTGTGTCACAACAATCGATTACCATATTCAACAATCGATTCTTTTTTGTCAGTAATTCAAATATTTGTTACCGTTTGGGTCCTGCCAGATTCCCACAATCGATTTTTGTTAGTTCCGAGTTCAAGTCAAAACTCCATAGCAATCGATTGTTTCAATTCCACAATCGATTGTGTAACGGTCAGTGAAAATTTTTCTTACCGTTTCTGACCGTTTTAACTCATAAATTTCTGAAGATTTTCACCATAAATGAAATGCCATCTTCCTCATTATAAATAGGTACCATATGCCTTCAATTTCTTCACTCAAGCATCAATCTTAGCTCCCAAAATTTCAAAAATCTTTCAAGCTTCTTACAAAGGCCATTTCTACTTATTCAAAATGTCGGGCAGACACACTAAACGTTCTCGTTCAGGTAGACATGGTGCATCTTCTTCAGCTGCTCCTCCTCTTCCAAATTTCCCTGACCAAGATAGGTCTATTTTACAATTCAATTCAGAAACCAAGTTAACTAGATTCTTAACAAAATTCGAAAAGCGTGACATCCTTCCTCCTCGCTTTTCCACAAGTAAATATCTTGAATCATGCGCCCCCGCTGCAAACATACTTAAGGAATGTCAACTTCTTGACTTCTTTATATCTTACCTATCCTTATATTAATCCTCCATTGATTCAAGCGTTCTACTCAAATCTTTATGAGGACGACGATGGTGAGCTTGTGTCAAACATTAATGGCGTTCAAATTCTTTTATCCAATGAAAACTTGCATTCTATTGCTCATCTTCCTCGAAGTGGGGAAAACATTTCTCGCTACATTAGAGAAGCCGGCGCCTTATTTGATGAGAAAATTCTCCTAAACCAAATAGGACTTAGAGCTTATGATCCTATTCTATCTACTCGACGTCCTACCATTACGGGAATGCTCCCCGAATATCGTTTGATTTTCTATTTCATAACCCGAGTCCTCAAGCCTCGCAAACATAACCATACCACTCTCTCCCAAGAGGACGCAAAGCTCATGCATGCCATTATAACCGGAGCTCACATCAATTGGTGTAAGTTCGTCAAAATTCACATGCTTGATGCCATCGGGGACGATAGACCACTTCCCTATGCCCTCCTTATTACGAATTTTCTTGAAGCCTCCGGGTTCAACACCTCTATCGGTCCGCTCAAAAAGAGCACCAAGAAATGGGAAATTTCCGAATCCTCCTTTCGCCATGACGGTGATCATGTAGCTCCTGCTCCTCCTCCAACTCGTCGATCGCGTCAGCCTCAAGAACCTACTCTTCAATCTATTTCCGACCAAATTGCTTCTTTGACCACCTCTGTCAATCAATTGACATATGAGGTCCATGGATATTCTGACCATGTTCATTATCCATATGCTGGACTTGTCCCTTATGAAGCAGTGCTGGATGACGAGGCGGGAAATGATGATAATGAATAATTTCTTTAGTTTATTGTTCTATATTTTATTGTCTTCTTTTAATGTACTCATATTTTTGTTTAATAAATAAACAAGTTATTTACTTATTCATTCTATTTTTTTGCTAATGGCAAAAGGGGGAAGAATAAGGGATATGCACTAATTTTTTATTGGCATAAATTGAGGGGGAATTCATATGTTGAGGGGGAACTAATTGCACATCTAGAGACTTGTTGCATATTGTTGCATATCTTTACTTGTCTTGAATCGTCATTATGAATTATCAAATATGCATATCCCGACTAAAGTTTGCCATTATCAAAAAGGGGGAAAGTGTTGAAACACGTTCTCAAGGCACTATACTAAAACGTGTGTTCATATTTGTAGGTTTTGATGAATGACAAACTATGCGCAATGGACATATGACGAGGTCCAAGCACAAGCGTGCAATTGATATATAACGAGGTTCAAGCACAAGACCAAGATCAAGCAAAGATATAAAGTTATACATGAGTCGTTCTTTAATTGTGATCTTGATCTGATAACTTGACTCAAGACTTGGCTTCTCTCGTAAAAATATTTTTATCAAATCATGCATATTTAATTTAAAGCAAAATAATTTTAAATCATGCATATTTACTTTAATCAAAATGATTTTTAAACATGCCTCTAAAATTTGGACTAAGATAATCGATTATGTACTTATGATAATCGATTATGTTAAGTCAACTGCATGACAATCGATTGTGAACTTATGACAATCGATTGTGTTAAGGCAGTGTGCATCAGATTTTTCAAATCTGCATGACAATCGATTGTGAACCTTATGACAATCGATTGTGTTGAGGCAGTGTACATCAAAGTTTTTCAAAGCTACAAAATAATCGATTGTGAACTTATGACAATCGATTGTGTTGAGGCAGTGTCCATCAGACATTTTCAAAGTCATAAAATAATCGATTGTGTACCTTTGACAATCGAGTGCATTAAGGCAGTGTCTAATTGATTTTTCAAAGACTGATATATAATCGATTGTTCTCATAGCATAATCGATTGTGTAATTGACCGTTGCCAAAATATTTTCAAAAACCGTCAGGTAATCGATTATAGATTTCTAATAATCGATTGTTTAAAATAAAATCTGAAAAAGAATTTTTGAACGTTGCCAAGTAATCGATTGTAGATTTTGGACAATCGATTGTTTTAAGTAAAATCTGGAAATGATTTTTTGAACGTTGCCAAGTAATCGATTGTAGATTTCTGACAATCGATTGTTTTAAGTAAAATCTGGAAATGATTTTTTGAACGTTGCCAGTAATCGATTATTGATCTTAGATAATCGATTGTTAAGCATAAAATCTGGGAATGATTTTTGGAACGATTGGCAAACAATCGATTGTGGCATTTTGACAATCGATTGTCACTGAGTAAAATCAGCAATTCTTAATTGGCAATTAGGCAACGGTAATGCATGGTTTTGAAACTATAAATACACCTTCAAATCAGTCTTCTATACACAACTACTGATCATATTATTGCTATAGCTTGCATACTCTATTGTTCATTACTTTCTATTTATTACATAAGTTTTGAGAGCCAAAATTCTTGACGAAAGTTGTTGCGTTCTTGAGCGTATCTGTTTACTCATATCTACTCTATTAAGAGAGTCTTGTTTAAGTGAGTGCTAAGTGTTTTATACACTTGAAGGGAAGTGTTAGTCCCTTGTATTGTAAGAAGGAACTTGTGTTTCCTTTGGTTGAAGTCTTGGAGTGTTGTATCTTCGAGCAAAGGTTGTTGAGGCTTGTGTTCTCAGTTTGTAAAGGTTTGTTGAGCACCCGTAAGCTTAACAGTGTTAGTGTAAATCTCGAGAGAGTCTCTCGGGGACTGGACTAGCCACGGGTTGTGGTGAACCAGGATACATCGGTGCGTTCGTTCTTATTTATTTACTTATCGCACTTAATTCTTTCCTGCAATTTTTAAATTCCGCAAGTTTACGCTAATTTTTATTATAACGCTATTCACCCCCCCCCCTCTAGCATTAATCGTATTTTCTAACATTTTATACCACCCAGGAAAGGCTAATGTGGTGGCCGATGCATTGAGTAGAAAGTCCGCCAGCATGGGTAGTCTTGCATATATTCCGGTCAGCCAGAGACCGCTTGCCTTAGATGTTCAAGCCTTGGCCAATACATTTGTGAGATTGGATATTTTTGAGCCCAGCAGGGTGTTAGCTTGCACGGTTGCTTGCTCGTCATTGATGGAGCGTATCCGGGAGTGGCAGTTTGATGATCCCCATTTGTGTGTCCTGAGAGACACGGTGCAGAGGGGAGGTGCCAAGGAGATGACTTTGGGAGATGATGGCATATTGAGGTTGCAGAGGCGAGTTTGTGTTCCCAATGTTGATGGTATTCGAGAGTCGATCTTAGTGGAGGCCCACAGTTCTCGGTATTCTATTCATCCGGGCGCCGCGACGATGTATCAGGATTTGAGACAGCATTATTGGTGGCGTAGAATAAAGAAAGACATTGTTGCATATGTGGCTCGTTGTCTAAATTGTTAGCAGGTCAAGTACGAGCATTACAGGCCCGGTGGATTATTTCAGAGGATTGAGATTCCTGAGTGGAAGTGGGAGAGAATCACCATGAATTTTGTTACTGGCCTTCCGATGACTCGGAAGAAGTTTGATGCTATATGGGTTATCGTTGATAGGCTGACTAAGTCAGCGCATTTCATCCCAGTTGACACCACTTATTCATTCGAGAGTATGCAGAGACTTATATCAGGGAGATCGTTCGCCTTCATGGGGTGCCCATATCTATTATTTTAGATCGGGGTCTATAGTTTACCTTGCATTTCTGGAGAGCATGCAGCATGAGTTGGGTACCCAGGTCCACTTGAGTACAGCATTACACCCCCAGACGGACGGTCAGTCTGAGAGGACCATTCAGATTCTTGAGGATATGCTCTGAGCCTGCGTTATTGATTTTGGAGGCTCGTGGGACCAATTCTTGCCGTTAGCGGAGTTTGCCTACAACATTAGCTACCAGTCTAGTATTTAGATGGCTCGTATGAGGCGTTGTATGGTAGGCGGTGTCGGTCCCCAATCGGATGGTTTGAGCCGGGAGAGGCTCGGTTATTGGGTACAGATTTGGTAGCGGAGGCCTTGGATAAGGTCAAGATCATTCAAGACAGACTTCGGTCAGCTCAGTCCAGGCAGAAGACTATTGCAGATCGTAAGGTCAGGGATGATTCTTTCATGTTTGGTGAGCGAGTATTGCTCCGTGTATCACCTATGAAGAGCGTGATGAGGTTTGGAAGGAAGGGCAAGCTTAGGCCCAGGTATATTGGCCCGTTTGAGATTATGGACCGTGTCGTGAATGTGGCTTATAGACTTGCATTACCGCCTAGCTTGTCAGCCATGCATCCGGTTTTCCATGTATCCATGCTTTGGAAGTATCACGGTGATCCTACCCACGTGTTAGATTTCAGCACTGTCCAATTGGACGAGGATCTGTCATGTGAGGAGGAGCCAGTGGCTATTTTAGACCGGCAGGTTCGACACTTGAGGTCGCGGATATTTCCTTCAGTGCGTGTTCAGTGGAGAGGTCAGTCTCCTGAGGCATCGACCTGAGAGTCTGACACTGATATGCGGAGCCGTTATCCTCATCTATTCCCCGACTCAAGTACTTCTTTCTTTTGTCCGTTCGAGGACGAACGGTTGTTTTAGAGGTGGAGGTTGTGACGACCCAAAGGATCATTACCGTAATTCTCCATTTCCTTGTGCTTTTGAGGCCTTGAAAATCCCTTATTGGGTTGCCTCGATTTGCATGCACAGTCCGGGTGCGATGTCGGAACATTTTATGTGAAGATATTTGAATTATGTGTTAAAACTATGAATTTTGATACTAATATAGCTAAAGTTGACTTTGATCAATGTTTTGGGTAAACGGACCCGGACCAGTGATGCGATGGTCCCAGAGGGTCCATAAGTAAATTTAGGACCCGAGCGTATTCGCGGAATCGAAATTCGAGGTCCCAGGCCCGAATTCGAAGCTTTTCTGTGAAATTGTTTTATGAATATGCTTAAAAAAATAAAAATGGAATTTAATCAAAAATAATGGTATCGGGCTCGTATTTTGATTCCGACACCTGGTACAACTCTTAAATGGCTGTTAAGCGGTATCTGTAAAGTTTGGTTGAAAACGGACGTCGTTTGACGTGTTTCGGACTAAAAGTGGAAAATTTGAAAGTTTTGAACTTAGAAATAAAAATCATGAGTTTTGGGGGTTGATTTTGTAATGAGCAAATCCGAGGTTTGAAACCCTCAGGATATCATTCCCAAATATTACTCACCTCGAGCCGGCGAAATCTCAAGCTCGCGGCGCTTTTGCCCCTCATATCGGCCTCCACGCGCGTCGAATCTAGCCAAAAACATAGCGAATACATCACAACATACCAATGGGACAATACCCAATCTAGAAAATAGCAAGAATCTCGAAACTAGCAAAACCTGAGCCCCGGGCCTGCTCCAAAAAAAATTACAACTTACATTTTTGGAATCCTCGTCTCGCCACAAGTCCGTACATATAAACTTTATCAAAATCGGAGTCCAATTGCTCCTCCAAATCCCCAATTTTCATTTGAAATTTCAAGTCCTAGTTCATCAACGTTTATACCCAATTTCAGAGAATTAATGGTTGATTCTTCAATAAAATGACGTATTAAAACCAAGAGACTTACCTCCAATCACTTTCCGTCGAAACCCCCTTCAAAATCCGTCCACCAGCTCTCAAGATGGTGCAAAAATGGAGGAAATATGAGATAGCTCACGGATGAAATGTTTATAAAAAGCCCTCTGCCTAGATATAATTTCTTCTATGAGATTGCGAACTTCCTCCTGCGATCGCATAGTACAAGATTCCCAAGCCTCCATATTGACCTATGCGAACGCGACCAACACCCTGCGATCGCATTGATTCACCGGCCAGACTAGCGCGATCGGAAACTCTCCTCTGCGATCGTAGAGAGCAACAACTTATACCTACGCGACCGCATCACCAAATACGCGATCGCATAGAACAATTCCAGGACCCCGACCAAGCCTTCTACGTGATCGCAATGCCACACCTGCGATCGCATAAGGAAAATGCCTGCAACAGCTGTAGCCTCAAAATTTGCAACTTTTTCAACTACAAATCCTTCTGTTAGCCATCCGAAATCACCCTGAGGCCCCCAGGACCTCAACCAAAAGACACCAACATACTCTGAAACATCATACGAACTTGTTCCAATCACAAAAACACGTCCGTTAACACAAAAATCATCAAATTACGATGGATTAAAGCTTAAATTTTCTTAAAACTTTCGAAACTCATATTCGATCAAAAACCCGACTTAACGACACCTGAAAATTTGCGGACATATCCAAAATCACCTAAAGAAGCTACTGCAACTCTCGGAATTTCATTCCGACCCTCGGATCAAAATCTCACCTATCAACAGGAATCCGCCAAAATTCAAACTTCGCCAATTCAAGCCAAATTGTACATCGGACCTCCAAATTCAATTTCGATCGCTCTCCTAAGTCGCAAATCGTCTTCCCAAGCTAAACAAATTATTGGAATTCACATCGGAGCCTTCTAACTCACAAATCAAATTCCGGTTGACATTTCAAAAACAAGCTTCCTTCTACGAGGCCATGTGCCTTATTTTCAACCAAAACCAATTAAATTACACCCGATCGACTCTAATACTGATATTGAAACATGAAGCAACACAATAAGGGGGAAACAGAGCAGTAACACATAAGATGACGGGTCGGGTCATCACATCCTCCCCAACTTAAACAAACGCTCGTCCTCGAGCATACCAAGAGCGGTACTAGGAGCAACCCAGTAGCTGAATGACCTTACTAAGCATATACTTGGGGTGATCCCACGTCACCCTATCTCGCATAGGTCCGATAACACAACATAGCCGGAATTTCACAGTCCATCTAAACCATAAACCACATTGCACTTCCCGAAATCGTGCACCAGATCAGAACCACACGTGTATACTCAGAATTAACCCGAACCAGCTATAATAACACACACCTGCAACCTCAGGTGAATTCATACAATATACCACACATTCGAACACTCGGGGCGATAGTCTCTATCCACAGCAGTTGCCCACAATACTCAATACCAATAGAGAACCTCTTATTTAGCTAAAGTCTTATTCCAACAATTTCGTATACTGCGAATGATAACTGAACACACGATAAACCGAAATCATCTCTCAGATCACTCATTGATGAGTCCATTCCCTTCCTGACTTATACTACAACCAATTTCAGAGCCAAACCTCGATATTACCTTTATAACAAGCTGAAATCAAATATGCTCATACTCATTAATTACTCCAACGAACATCTCAACTACAACACGCCACTCTTGTGATATGACCTCTCAACACCGGCCTAAGACACAACGTGCTCAACACAAGCACCAATAAGAAATGATCTGAACACACTCGAACCATGACCACTGACTCAAACAAAAGACCTCTAATTCAAATTCCTCCGTACGATCACAACACATAACTGATATCCCATCTCACATCATAGAAATAGAGTACCCGAATCCTCCTCGAAAGGTCATAACATCACGTGCCTTGCCACATCACGTAATTCTGTCCAAACACTATTACCCATAAAGCACCTCAAGTCACCATGCTGGAAACAGACAGCTACGCACATATTGAGGTCTGAAGCCAAGAAATCCATCACACCCACAGTGAATCAAGTCATACAAAGTAGCACATCGAATACAATACTCCAAATCACACTATTGCAGCGTGCAACCCGATCCAGATAACATACCCGTGGTGGCGTGCCACATGATCCACATATATATATATATATATATATATATATATATATATCATTAAAGGGGGTGCACATTAATCCAAATATGCTCATTACATCACCTTAATCATCTGAAGATCAATTCTTTACACACCTGAAGATGTCCGTGCTGCTCAAGAATTTAATGATTTTCCATTATGAACTGAACCAAAGCCTTGAACACGCAATTCCCAATTCTCCATATCTTAGCGCAGAACACATCATGAATTCTTTCTCCCAATTCCCTTGCACAAGCTAAACTGCCAGGACTGAGTCCTTCTATCCAGACCAAGTTAAGCAAGCTGCCAATGCTTATAAGCTTTGCTGCACAATCCCTGTAAGACTCATTACCTCAAACACATACAAGAATTAATCATATCCTTACCATAACGATTTGGTTTATTATCAAGCTATTCCATTTATCTCATTTCCTTTATGACTCATCATAAATTTGATATTCTCCCTTGATGTAGCAGCACAATACCTCAACTTCGATTACCACACGAGACTCGCAAATAAGATCACACTATCTAAGACCCATTGTCCACTGGACCCTCTTGAACGCTTCCTAGAAATACGATACTCCAGAATTCTTTACCTTGAAGAACTTCCTGCGAATCTGAATTCGTTACCATTACCTTCCAAATACGGATACGTAGAATCCCATGATTAACATAAAATAACACAAGTCGTGATCTTTTCTAATGAAAACACAGTCTCTAGCCACATACATAAACTTAAGACATTTGATTGTTACATGCAAATTCTTGGACATAATAAAACAAATCTCGAGAGTCATTTACTCTTGAACAACAAAAATTTACCTGCCTTAACGGACACAACCACTCGTGCTTTATTAGCACCCTGGCATCGTAGAACATGATTTCATACAGATACAAACAACCTTTTTCCTTCTTTATGCACTGAGCATTCTTTATCAACAGCAGCTCAAAACATCCTAGTTGTTTGAACACACCTACGAAGCACCATATATCCCTTATCAAAATTTTCCTTCACACGTGCCATTCTCGGCTCAATTCCTACGACCAGATCTGATCCGCCAACATACCTTAAAACAGAACCAATCATAGCATACAACAGTGCAATCAGCCAATCCATAGCAACCTCCCCAACTTGGCTCGAAGCCATATATTAAGGCATTCTTAACAAGTCATAACACTTTTACTCTAATGATGCCACAATGAGATCAAACTCAAATCATTTACAAGTTTTTGTGAATACACAGATCATCTAGCACTGACAATCTCTGCAAACCTCGCATTCATTTCCACATCAGCTGAGTCCACTTTCCTAAGCGTCCCAATTCTTCAAAATACAACACATACCCTTCAATCCCACATGAGATATTTTACATACACATAAGGATCATACCGCTCGAAATCCTCTGCATGAGATAACCCACATGCTTCGCCTCATTTCAGTCTTTTCACATACCTTCCACCATCATATACATTATACACGGCTATTTAGTCTTTCTGAGTCTAACCTCATACCGCCACATGTATTAAACCTCACTTTCCAGCTAAAAGACATGAAGTATAGTTCACGCGCCTATAACTCGGACTACGCATTAAAGCAAAATAGGAATCGAACACTTAACAGTTCATCAATTATTTATCAGACCTCTTCGTCACTACCAAAATTATATAGATACACCTCACAGTACTAACATAATCATCGCATGGATATCCAGACGCCATTCCGGCTTATAAGAACAACGCTGAGCATATAAGTTCGAAACACTTTCTCACACAATCAGCACCTCGGTGCTCAAACAATAGGCAATTATCCGGTCTCGAGTCCTCCGGACTAGCCCAACATAAACTCATGGAGATTACCTCTCGCCCCTCGATCGGGGAATCACAAGCCATCCAGGCACATATACAATTGAGCGCTCACGTGTGCACACAGACGTGCGGAAGAAATTTCAAGAGTTATCTCAAACTGAATCAAGTACACACGATAAGAATTCCAAGAATGGAAAGTTTTCCTAAAGGTACTATAGCCTCTCGAGGATAAATACGGATGTCTCCGTACCAATCCGCGAGACTCTACTAACCCTGCTCATGACTCGTGAGACCTAGTAACCTAGGCTCTGATACCAACTTATCACGACCCAAATTCTATACTCGGTCGTTATGGAACCTCTCGTGAAGACAGGGCCAGCCAACAACCCAAAATCCTCTTTGAAACAACTGTTAAACATAAATGAATGGAAATACTAATTAATTGCATTTAACTATGAAATTTCATTACAATACAACCCGACCGAGGTGTCACAAGTCACGAGCATCTAAAGAGTAGGGACACTACTACGATTGGACCAATAACGTATAAATATACAAGGAAGAACCGGGATACAAGGATGGAGTGTGGTGTCGCAAACGCTGGCGGTCACCTTGCCCAACTACTAGAATATGTCCATTGATCCTACTAATGACCCGCTATCGGGTGAACAATACTTGCAACTGCAGGCAAGGTGCAGAGAGTAAAGTGAGTGCTTCCAACTCAGTGGTAATAAGAGAGAAAAATGTCTGAGCAATAAGAAAACACGTATGAGCACACCAAACTGCTATAAAAGATAGGACAACCCATATTTCAGAAAACCAAAATAGTGTGAAAACCCCTTTAGAAAATCCCAAGTTCAGTTCAAAAATCTCTTTTGAAAATATGTTTTTTCAACAATTTCAAAGGTAATTTCAACAAGTAGGAAATAGTCGAAAACCTGCCCCTCGTGCTCGATATCAACTCACAATATCCAACATCAGCCTCTCGGGCTCAGCACTCCTTAACATATAACATCAGGGTATCTGGTCAACAAGGTAAGTAACCGTATGTATGCCAATGATATATGAGTACTAAATGTCGTGCCACGTAGTACACCACGTAGTACAAACAGGAGTAAATGCATGAATGCAATGCAATGCACATGAATACTCTGCGGTGTGCAGCACAAGCCAACCATACATATGATTTAACGTCGATGGTGCTTACTAGGGGTGTGTACAGACTCCGGAGGGGCTCCTTTAGCCCAAGCGTAATATCATACAGTGGCAATAGTTACCATTGTTTCCATTACAATACACGGTGTCAATAGTTACCACTATTTCCATTTCAACACACGGTGCCAATAGTTACCACCATTTTCATTTCAATACACAGAGACAACAGTTACCACCGTTTCCATTTCAATACACAGTGCCAATAGTTACCAGCGTTCCAAGAAATAATATACAGTCCAGAAAATAGTGAGATAATGATCATCTGCCCGAAATATCATTTTAAAATTAGTTGTGTTTTCAAAACATAGAATTATGGCTAAGTTTGCAAAAATAGTGTTAAAAACCCTAGACTGAAGGCAAATAGTATGCAAATCATGCTAACTCTGAAATATCAATCCCTACAGGATTCTACAAGTCGGCACAAGGCCCCAAATCTGGCATCAAGCAGAAATAACATCAATATAGGGTGCGAAGAAATCGCTAAAATAATAAAATTCATCCCTCGGATTGAACCGAGTCACAATTTCCCACATATATGACCCCACACTAGTCATGGAATGCGTATCTCGCCTCATATAGCGTCACAATGTGATATATCAGGGTTTCAAATAATCTGCAATAAGCCCCAAGTATGGCAATGAGCCCAAGTCATAATGAGAACAACAAAACATTTACAATTTAGCGGTAAAAACCAACAACCGGGACGGACCAAGTCACAATCCCAACGGTGCTCTACCCCATGCTCAGGTCCAGCATGTAAGTCACCACAATACATCACTAGGATGTGCAAATCAGGGGTTTCAAACCCTCAAGATATCATTCCCAAATATTACTCACCTGGAACCGACGAAATCTCAAGCTCGCGACGCCTTTGCCCTTCAAATAGGCCTCCACGCGCGTCGAATCTAGCCAAAAAACGAGCAAATACATCACCAATGGGACAATACCCAGTCGAAAACAGTCGAGAAATAGCAAGAATCTCAAAACTAGAAAAACCCAAGCCCCGGTCCCGCTTCTTAAAAATTACGAAACTTACATTTTCGGAATCCTCATCTCGCATTGAGTCCGTACATATAAACTTCATCAAAATCGGAGTCCAATTGCTCCTCCAAATCCCCAATTTTCATTTGAAATTTCAAGTCCTAGTTCATCAACTTTTACACCCAATTTCAAAGAATTAATGGTTGATTCTTCAATAAAATGGCGTATTAAAACCATGAGACTTACCTCCAATCACTTTCCGTCGAATCCCCCTTCAAAATCCGCCCACCAGCTCTCAAGGTGGTGTAACAATGGAGGAAATATGAGATAGCTTGCGGATGAAATGTTTATAAAAAGCTCTCTGCCCAGATAAAATTTCCTCTATGCGATCGCGAACTTCCTCCTACGATCGCATAGTACAAGATTCTCAGGCCTCCATATTGTCCTATGCGAATGCGACCAACACCCTGCGATCACATTGATTCACCGGCCAGACTTACGCGATCGTAAACTCCTCTCCGCGATCGCAGAGAGCAACAACTTAAACCTACGCGCCTACATCACCAAATACGCGATCGCATAGAACAATTCCAGGACCCCAACCAAGCCTTCTACGGGATCGCGATGCCATACCTGCGATCGCATAAGGCAAATGCCTGCAACAGCTGTAGCCTCAAAATCTGCAACTTTTTCAACTACAAATCCATCCGTTAGCCAACCGAAATCACCCCGAGGCCCCCGGGACCTAAACCAAAAGACACCAACATACTCTGAAACATCATACAAACTTGTTCCAATCACAAAAACACGTCCTTTAACACAAAACTCATCAAATCGTGATAGATTCAAGCTTAAATTTTCTTAAAACTTCAATAACTCATATTCGATCAAAAACCCGACTTAACGACGTCCGAATGACCTGAAAATTTCTAGATATATTCAAAATCACCAAACGAAGCTGTTGAAACTCTCGGAATTCCATTCCGACCCTTGGATCGAAATCTAACCTATCAATCGGAATCCGCCAAAATTCAAACTTCGCCAATTCAAGCCTAATTCTACACCGGACCTCCAAATTCGATTCTGATCGCTCTCCTAAGTCACAAATCGTCTCCCCAAGCTAACTGAATTATCTGAAATCACATCCGAGCCTTCTAACTCACAAGTCAACTTCCGGTTGACTTTTCCAAAACAAGCTTCCTTCTACGAGGTCGTGTGGCTTATTTTCAACCAAAACCAATTCAATTACACCCGATCGACTCTAATACTGATATTGAAACATGAAGCAACAAAATAAGGGGGAACGGAGCAGTAACACATATGATGACGGGTCGGGTCGTCACACTTAAATTGTAAACAATTGGAATAAAGGTCTAAGGTAATGGTTTCTCCCGTTGTTGATTTCCTTAGCTGTATGTTTCTTATAGCTTCAACTTAGTTGTATCTATCAATCATGAACTCTCCAGCTATCATAAATCTCTCTCAAGTAATTATGATAATTTAGTAGACGCACTCTTCAAGCTACGCTAGCTAGATTCACATTACAGTTCACTTATATCGCACCCGAAGTATCGTTATCTGTAATGCAATCTCTAAACCCTCGTTTATGACTCTCGCCTATACTCCAGGAATGATGTTGTTCAAAAAACTACCTAAATATGTACTTTGTAATGCTGCAGCCGCGGTCAGGGCCGCAGTGAACTGCGGAAGACACTGCTTCATCCCGCCTCAACTTCGCAGTTGTAGTTTCGACCGCGTGTTTCATCCTGTTCCATTGGGAATTTAGAAAAAAGTAAAACCTGAAAGTTGTAGCCATTTAAGTTATCTTTTCAACCATATATTTTGGAACCCAAATAAATTTCTGAGCAAAACGTTATATGTATTTTACTAGACAGTATGCAGTATACCTACTCGAGTCTTGGTTTTGTTGTTTCATCATCTGTTGATCCCCAAATACGATCCTGGCTTGATTACTTAGGCTTTTACTCAGACTTCAAAGATCCAGATTATTTTAATTCATTCCATAACATATATATATATATATATATATATATATATATAGCTCGAAATCATTCCCACAAGGCATAAAACACATCGTTAGTGCAAAACACTAGCGATTAAAGCGCAAACTCAACTATATTGCGGTAAATTAAAGTGTAATAACCGACTAAAATATGTAATTATAGAATATCATCAACACCCCACACTTAAACCATTGCTCGTCCTAGAGCAGTCAAACTATACTTTTTTTATAGACACGACCTTTTTAAACAATTTTCCTTACTCATCACACCATGAGTATTTAAAATAGACTAAGCACAAAAGTGTAACATCTTCACCTCAAGATTTGACTCACAAGTACCACGCATTATTCATAACTCACCTACTTACTCTAACATAAAGGTCACTAAAATTACCTTTCCTTCATGAATCAAGTGCCCTTACACAACAAAAGAGAGTAGTTCCGTACAATAAAATTTGAGAACACTTAGGAACTCAAGATAGAAATAATTCACTCACTCTCAGAAATAACAATCATATGCTACAAAAGATGCACCATAAGCTTTCCTGTAGTGTACTACTCTACTAATCGAGCTCATTCAATCTAGGATCAATTAGGACTTTATTTGGTTGTAATGTAGGTTGTGGGAAAAGTAGGATACATTTAGATATAAGAGTGACTACACCTTCCTAAGAACTTTAATACATATACTTTAACATTTAAACCCTATTCTTATGTCAAATAAAATTTCCACCTTCACATCAATAAAAATTACCTCATTCTTCTTTAAGCACACATACGTCAAGAGCCACCACTTATCAAGGAATTTTTTTTCACAACAATCTAACTATTTTTTTTAATTCAAGTGGCTTTTCCTTTTTAAAAACAGTGCACCTTTCTCCTTATTCAATTATTTCCATTCAAAAGATAAATCAACCACCCCATACTTTAACTTTTACAAAGTTCATAACAATTCAAGTGCACATGAGAGGTTATAATAGTTCAAATAGATGGTTAATTCAAATAAATAGGTAAGACTTGTAATGTGGTTACCAAAGAAATAAGATTACAGGCTCAAAGGGGATAACTACGATACATAACAACTAGGTGGGTAAAATGTACATATTCGGCTCAATAAAGAAACGCCTATATCACTTCCAACATTGAACAAAACTACTATTTCACTTTGCAAATACACATGGCAAGTTTTAGGCATCAAATGCAATGCACAGAATATAACAAATCCTTAACACACACATCGCACATGACTCACTCAAGATTGGTTTCATAGACACTCTAGTCAAAGAAGTTAAGCAAAGTTAAGATCATACAATTTAAGGTGCTTATACAAGAGTTAAAAACTGAGCCTAAGCGTCACAACCAAAGTACTCACTATTCTCAAGGTATAACAAATTCAAGAGATATTGATTCAATTCAAAGCACAACACAATGACTCCTACTCCCAAAAAAACTAACTACACTCGGTTCAAACAAAATCCTAGGAAAAGAGTCGTGGTTTAAAAAAGAAATCAAGGGGAAATTGCTACACTACTTAACAAAAGAAAAAACTTTGTCCTTTTTATTTAGACTTAAATTCCTCAAGAAAATTATCTAATAGATCCATCGTCGAGAAAAGTCCAATATTTTCTATTTTAAAAAAAAAATATTCAATGAAACTAACACAACTAAAATAGCATAGAAAGTCACTCAGACAATCTCCTTAACCCACACATAAAATTATGCATTGTCCCCAATGCACATTATAACTAATAAAAGGGTAAAAGAGACTCCTTGATAGGCCAAAGACCAAAGCATTAGCAACTCATGAGGTACGCAGACTTCTCCTAGGCATGGTCCTTCGTGCGGGTACCTCACACTTAGTGCCAACCATACCATCTGGCTTGCTGTTGCATCCTTCCAATATCTTTGCTTTCCATGCTCCTAGAAAATAAAAAAAATTGACACTAAAAAATAATTCAATTAAAAAAATAAAAAATAAATAAAAGAAAGCAATAAAGTTGGGTTGCCTCCCAACAAGCGCTTGATTAAACATCGCAGCACAACGTAAATCACTTTTTTCCTCCACCTTGAACTTATGAATTGATCCCCCAATTTTGATTCAAGTATTTGGTTATGCTTCAGGGGTGATGGAACAAATATAATTGTCTCAAGCAACCATTGTACTATTTTACACTTCTTGGCTTTTAATTAGGCATGTTATCCTATCTTTCTGGAAAGAAAAATTCCAGACTGTAGACACCTTGTTCCTAATTCTTGACTCCTCAACCGGCTCGGATGACTTTATTTCCATATCATCATCTAATTCCAATGTGGAAAAATGTTTGGACTGAGGACCAATGCGCTCAAACACATGAACTTCGGGACTTTCAATATCCTTAACATCAATGATACTAAAATCAACAAAATTTGTATCCTCAAAGTCCTTGACTGACTCTAGTCTCACTTCTTCAACATCGACATCCTCAATTTGTAGTTTTCTAGGTTGTTGATGTTCTACTCTGACCTCCTTAATCAACACCTTAAATTTACACTATTCTTGGTTACTATCCCCAATATTGGCTTGTTGAGAATTAACAGCCCCAACCACTTGACTCAATTGAGCCTCCAAGTTGCGAATAGTTGCCTTTTACCTCTCTATCTGCAGTTGTTTCTCATTATTTTGGTCCAGAAGGTGCTTTAACATATCGTTGATCTCCTTCATGCCTGCATCCCCAGGTCCTTTATTCCTGCTAACTTTACAAAAAAAAGGTAGAACCATCATAGTAAGGGGTTAGGGGAAGATAAGATATATAAGCACAACCATAAAAGTGACCATTTTTACCGCCACACACATTCCATAACTAAGATTGAGTTGGTGCACATAACTCGCTCTCACGAACGTTTTGAAAATTTTGCCACTGGTGGTTTCCTTCACAATATGTATAGAGATTAATAGTAGAATTATCTACACTTAAATTCTCATAATTACAAGGTGTCACGTTTCTTAAATCAATAGCTAAAAAAATAAAATAAAACAAAATAAAAGTTCAAACTCGAAACTTAGCAATATATACAGCTACAACTACACCGTTAGTTCCCTGGCAACGGCACCAAAATTTAATCATGCCCAACTCTATTCCTAAAAAGGATAAGTGGTCACTGCAAATATAATCCGATCTAAAAGTCCGGAGTCGAATCCCACAGAGAATTAAGGCTTAGCTGTATCTGTTTAATATAGCTAAGAAGACAAGATTGAATATAAATAAACAGCTGAAAACTAACTATGCTTGTATTGTAAACAATTGGAATAAAGGTCTAAGGTAATAATTTCCCCCGTTGTTAATTTCCTTAGTTGTATGTTTCTTATAGCTTCGAATTAGTTGTCTCTATCAATCATGAACTCTCTAGCTATCATAAATCCCTCTCAAGCAATTATGATAATTTACTAGACGTACTCTCTCAAGTTACGCCAGCTAGATTCACATTACAGTTCACTTAGATCGCACTCGAGGTATCGTTACCTCTAATCCAACCTCTAAACCCTCAATTATGACTCTCGCCTATACTCCGGGAGTGATGTTGTTCAAACAACTACCTAAATATGCACTCTCTCTCAAGAAGATACATAATAAATAGGAACGGTTAATTGAGGATCCTTTTAATTAATCAAAATCAGAATGTAGTTGAAAAAATAGAGATTAACAACCAACTCAAAACTATATTAATATAACAACCAATTCATCCCCGACGGGTTTCATCAAAACCTTAGACAAAAGATTTACCTACTTATAACAAAGTGAGAAAACTACTAAATTGTTCATAATGTAAATCTTGCAAGAAAATAAAAGAGATAAAGAACTATAATGTTTTGGGTGATCTCTCACCTTTGTTCTTCCTCCAAATGTAATCTAAAAACACCAGTCTTCTCTTATAGGGCTAACTTTATGTCAAAAGTGTGTCCAGCCCCCAAAAATACTGTTTTTCCATTTATATATACCAAGTAAAGTCGATCCCAAACAATTATACCTTCTCCTACACAAAAAAGGATAATATTTCACGTCTGGACTGCCACGACTGTGGTCAGGACCATCCCGCCTCAGCTCCATGGTCGCGGTTTCGACTGAGTTTTTCACCCTTTTCTGTTTAGAATTTGAAAAAATGTAAAACATGAAAGTTATAGCTCTTTGAGTTAGATCTCCAACCATATATTGTGGAGCCCAAATGGAGTTATGAGCATAAAGTGATATGTATTTTACTAGACAGTGCGCAGTATGCCTACGCGAGTCTTCATTTTGTTATTTTAACATCCGTTGATCCCCGTATACGATCCCGACTTAATTACTTGGGCTTTTACTCAGACTTCAAAGCTCCCAATCATTTGAATGCATTTTATATCATCTATATAGCTCGGAATCACTCCTACAAGGCATAAAATACACCATTAGTGCAAAACACTAGTGATTAAAGCGCAAACTCAACTAAAATGCAGTAAATTAGAGTGTAATAATCGACTAAAATACGTAATTATATCATATCATCACTTGTATTGTCTAAGTCTTGAATTTCAATCCAGTTTGTGCTTTCTTGGAAATTATTTGGAAAAATAACATTGTATAGCCACTGCAAAAATAATAGCCAAAAAATATAAAAAAATTATATATTTTTGTGTGTGTGTGTGTATATATATATATATATATATATATATATATATATATATACATACACACACATTTTGTATATTATATATAAAAGTATACAAGTTTTATACACTTTTTCGGTTACTAAATATAAATAGATCCTGACGCAAACTAAAAGTGATAATACTCAAATCCTTTTTCCATAATAGCTAAGTACTATCTATAACAAATGTTTTACAGTGTGTGTTTGATGTAATGATAGGTGGCATATGTTGAATTTTGGAAGGTGGAGAATGTAGCATGGACGAGCTTTTAATTTTAGTTGAAAGTTAATACCTACATTTAGTATATAGTAAATAAAATGGTTAGGCAATTCTTATGCAAATATTAATCAAAGTACAATGACTAGAAGGTAAGATCCCGTTAATTATAGCATTTGTAATGAAAATTTTAATCTAATTTATTTTAACGAATAGGCGAGGAGGATAATTAGAGTAGATAGATGTATTTCAAAGATTTGCATATTGAAAATTTTAATACAACTGATGTAGGACAAATATATTCTGATTTCTAACATAAGAGAAAAATGTATACATACATATTGATAAGTTTAGGGTATGCTATCTATATGATATCCTTTGAGGTTCGGTTCTTTTTCGCATCATGCGTGAATGCGAGATACTTTGTGCATCGGGTTGTTTTTAATAGAGGCGAAGATAGAGTATTATTTATGGATTTGACCGAGCCCAATAGCTTTTGCATAGACCCTATATTTGTATTATAAATGTATTAAATATGGAAGAGCAAGAGTATTCTATACTCAACAAACTAGTTTAAAAAAATTTCTCTTTCTAAAAATAACTCTCTCTTCGACGGCTAACCCAACGACTATATTGTCCAGCACGTTTCTCCAAGCTCCACCAGATGGAGCCACCGGGAGGGATACTTACGACGCATAAGGAGAAGCAAAACATTCGTCTTAAGGGAGCGAAACTACCCACTAAAGGAATTGAAAAGAAAATCTCTTATGCGACATCGGTCACAGCTCCGTCTTCTTCCAATTCGAACCCAATACGCCATGAAAGGGAGAAAATTATTGCAAAGCATACAACTCACAAGGGAATAACAGCTGTGATATTCAAGGCTAAAGACTATTATGGCATAATGGCAGAAGAATGTAAGTACACAATTGTTAGTCGATTCCTTAAACCCCGCCCCCAAATTGATAAAATTAGGTCAATGTTTAAGGAGCTGATAACTCTGAAAGGATCCGCCAGAATTGGTGTTTATAACAATTATAATTTCTTCATCGATCTATTTAATGAGGAAGATTGGCAAACGGTATGGCTTAAAAGGGTAATTGAAATTGATTGTCAGCAATTGTGGTTACAAAAATGGTCCCCTGATTTTAAACTTGAGGAAGACCTTCATGTTGTCCCAGCATGGGTATTGCTACCGGGACACCATTCCACATGCACACATGGCACTATAATAAACAAATTTTCAACTTTGTTAGAACCAATTTGGTTCTAGATGTGGCTACTTATGGAAGAACTAGACCAAGTATGGATAAGATTAGGGTGGAGGTTAATCTTCCTAAACCTATGCCGGAAAGTGTATTTATAGGCAAGAATATGAGGACTCACCACTAGATGGATACACTCGGAAATTGGAATATGAGAGCATACCTAAGTATTATAAGTATTGTAGGAAATTGGGATGCAATGTGATTGAATGCAAGGCTTTAGAGAAGAAGATTGCAACAAATGTCGAGGAGGTGCAAGATAAAAGCAAGGAGCAGCAAACTAAGAACAAAGCAGCTGGTAAAGAAGTTCACGACAGTAAATTAGAGAAAAATGACATAGAAACTATGAAGAATCACAAATCAGTAGAGGGTGAACAGATTCTGAAGACAAAAAACACAAAATCTTGAGGCTGAAAAGATAAACTAAAAAACAGACAGCCCTTTACTACAACAGAATATTGATGCAAAACAAAAAGGAAGAAGAAAAAGACTAAGAAAGCAAAGAAAATACCAGAAAAGAAGAGCAGTGTCAAATTAAAACCTGCTATCCGAGATAAGATCACTAAGAAGCACTATCAAGTTAGATCCCATTAGTTCCACTACAAGTAGCAGCCTCGATGACTTAAGGTAATCAACAAGAGAATGCTCTTAATCAAGATCGAGTAGCAGAAGGGGAACTTACAGTGACTACTAATCAATTTCATGATACTGAAAAAAATCAGAGTAGATAGTATAGGGAAGGAAGTAAAGAGTAGTGATAAATAAAGCAGTGACCAAAAAAATCCAAGGGAGACAATGATGAGAATATTGCAATCACAAAGGCTATAACTAAGGATGTCCAGTCAACTAGCTTACCCTTGGAGATCAAAAACTAAAAAGCCATAAATGTTTGTGTTGATCTTAACTGGGAACACATGAATCAAAGCCAAATGCCTGAATGTTGCAACTAAGGACAAATCAACCATGTGGAAGAAGAAGCTACTATGACATGCAAAACTATAACTGATAGAGATGAGGTTACTTCTCAAAACCAGAATAAAGATGGATCTTCTTATTCTAGAGGAAGAAGTAAAATAGAAAGAATGACAAGAATAATAGTAAACAAAAAGACCTCACAGAAATTGCTGAAAATTCCATAGGAAAAAGTGACTCTCATGAATCACCTCTGGCCAGAGGAAGAAGCAGAAACAAAAAAGCAGGAAGATAAACCAAAAACAACACATCCCCTTCCTGTAAAGGAAGAGGATACAAATAGCACACCTCCCCCTAAACCTAACAATTAGTACAATCTTTTGGAATATAAGAGGGGTGATATCCAAAAAGGCTATTCACAGACTTGAACTTCTTATCAACATCAACCAAGTGGCTTTTGTAGCTATTTATGATCCATTTGTTGATATGAGTAAGATACATGGCTACAAAAGGTTCTTAGGATTTCAACATTGTCAGGCTAATGTCATTGGTAAGATCTGGTTCTTTTAGAACTACCTGGATCACACTGAGGTGTTGGCAAACACTGAACAACAAATTACTCTTAAAATGAAAGATAATGCTGCAGATTCAGGAACCTTTATTATAGCAGTATATGCCAAATATGCTGCTAGTGAAAGAAGGGATTTGTAAGATAGTATTCATAACATGAACAACATTATTGATGGCCCTTGGTGTATTGGTGGTGACTTCAATATTATCATGTATCTGATTGAAAAACTAGAGGGTAATACTCATACAGCATTTAGAAGTCTGGATTTTATTAGTACTATGGAATCTTGTGGCTTAATGGACATTGGTTTCACTTGCCAAAGGTACACTTGGTGCAACAATAGAAGGCCTAGTAAAAGAATTTGGAAGAGACTAGACAGAATTATGACCAATGATCTATGGGCCCAACTCTTCCAAAGCAACACTGTGAAACATTTGGTAAGGAATGGTTCTGATCATAGACCCCTTCTATTTAAATGTCATGACCAACAACATTACATCAAATACTTCAAATTCCTCAACTTCTGGACCATTCAACCAGGTTTTCTAGATATGGTTCAGTAGATATGGAACACAAATATTGAAGGTAATGTTATGTGGAGGGCTTCAAAGTATGCTGAAACTTTTTAGTAAGCATCTCAGTCAATGGTCGAGCGAAAACATTAGGGACATTCATGAACAAGTATGCTCCTAGGAAGGTAAAATGCATATCCTGGAAGAAATTGACATTCAAAATAACAATGAGCAAGGAAAGGAAGATCTAAACAGAGGTTATGTTGAATATACTAGATGGTTGGGTATGCAAGAATCTTTGATGAGACAGAAAGCTTGATTAATTGGTTCAAGGATGGTGAATGCATCACTAGCTATTTTCATAGTATTCTGAGAGACACGAGAAGAAAACTTAAGAATTACATAAATAGATGGATACAAGGTGATGAAAAAAATGCTAAGGTTGTTGTCAAGCACTTTAAAGGATTCTTCAATCTTAACCAGCAGCCTAGTGTGAGAAATGATATCCTGAATTGCATCCCTAACTTTATTAGAGAACAAGATAAAGAGATCTTGATTATGATGCCTTTGGAAGAGGAAATCAAAGAGACTGTTTTCAGTTTGAGAATTGATAGCTCTACTAGATCTAATGGCTTTAATGGGAAATATATTCAAGCTACGTGGGATATCATCAAATTTATTATGGACTTTTTTAAAGGGAAGAACCTTACTAAATTTTACTCTCACACCGACATTGCTCTTATTCCCAATGTGGATTCTCCTTCCAGATTTGAAACTCTTATACATAAGGTTGAATCCTCTTCTATCTAAGCTAATCTCTAAAAAACCAAAGTGGTTTTGTCTCTCAGAGACTAATCACGAAAAATGTGATGCTAGCTCAGGAGATCATTCATGATATCTCAAAACCAAACAAGGGAGGAAATATTATTATGAAACTTGACATGGCTAAAGCCTATGATAGGCTTTCATGGAGATTCCTTATTGATGTCCTTAATAAATTTGGGTTCGGTAAAGAATGGTCTGATATGATTTGGAGAATGGTTTCAAATGTTTGGTACTCGAGTATTATTAATGGAACTAGACATGACTTCTTTACTTCTTCTCAAGGCCTCAAGCAAGGGGTCTTTTGCCCCCTCTCTCTTTATTCTTGCTTATGAAGTTTTAACTAGATCTCTGAACAATCTCATTCATAAGGAGAACTTCACTAGATTCTCTATGAACAAGAGAGGTCCTCAAATTAATCACCTCGCTTATGCTAACGACATTGTTATATTATGTGGTGGTAATTCAAAAACTATCAATATGGTGATGAAAGATGATCAGAAAGTATGAAAATACATCGTGTCAGCTTGTCAACAAGGATAAAAGCTTCTTTCTCATTGGCCAAAGCTAGTGCCTATAGAATCAACAGATTAAGATAGGCACAGGATTTATGGACAAGAGCTTACCTTTTACTTATCTTGGTTGATCAATATATGTTAGAAGCAAAAAGATATGTTTCTTTGATAACTTGGTTACCAAAGTTGTTAAGAAACTGAATGGATGGCAAGGTAAAATGTTAATCTATGGTGGAAGAGTGGTTCTTATCAATAGTGTTTTACAGTCTTTGCCCACTTACTGATCTAAACCCTCCAAAGGCACTTTGAACCTTATTGAATAACACATGGCTTGTTTCCTTTGGGGAACAACTGGGGCGAAAAAAGAATTATCATTGGAGCTCCTGTAATAACTATTGTTTTCATAAAAATGGAGGTGGCATTAGTATTAAAAAAATCTTGAAGATATTTCTACCACATTAACTATCAAGAGATGGTGGAGATTTAGAACAAAACTTTCATTATGCGCTGATTTCCTCAGAGCTAAATACTGTCCAAGGAGTCATTCTGTTAAAAAGAAATGGATCACGGATAACTCACGGGTTTGGAAACGCTAGCTATTGGCTAGAGACAAAGCAGATGGCAATATCACTTGGCTTGTTAACTCTGGTGACTGAAATATTTGGTGGGACAATTGGACAATGATAGGTCATTTGGCTTATAGCAATGATAATATCATTATGCCCGTTGGTAATAAAATCAATGTTCGTGAGTTTATTAGCAATGGTGGCTGAGATATGAACAAGTTGCGCAACACTCTCACAAATCAAATGGTAGAAGTTATTAGCAACATCAACATTAGCCAACCAACTGATATATATGATGTTCTATGGAATAATACTGAAGATGGCCAATACTCAAATAAATCTGCATGGAAAATTATCCGAAATCAGAAACCTAGAAATATGTTCTTCCTTATGCTTTGGCACAACTCTATCCGCTTTAAATTCTCATTTCTTACTTGGAGATTATGTTTAGGTAACTCCCCTTTGATGAAGTACTTGTTAGATTTGGCAACCAAATACATCTAGATGTAGTTGTTTTCATATGCCTAACAATAAGCCTATTCAACATACCTTTGTGGAGGGAAGCAACTAGGCATATTTGGGAATACGTTGGTGCACCATTAGGAATCACTCACCACCAGTGGCCGACCAATATAGTTATTAAGGAAAGGTGGGACATTAATCCAAAAAATGCTATACACAAGATTCTATTATAGATAGCTCTAGTGGTCATCGGCTGGAAACTTTGGAAAAGCTGGGCAACATGTAAATATGACGAGCAAATATTTTCTAGAAAAAACACGATGGAATTTCAAACCATCTGGCACATTCAAGCAGCCCCTCAAATTACCTATCCCAGTTATAACTTAATAGGTATACGGGCCAGCATTTGTAATATGATTGTAAGACTTCAACACACAGTGAATATCAAGCAAGTCACTTGGAATAAACCTATGGCGGGGATGATCAAACTCAATACATATGGTAGCTTCATCAGAGAAAATAGAAATGCTAGCACCGGAGGAGTTGTCAGGGACAGTGATGGAGAATTCCTTATGGCGTTTTGTCTCCCTGCGCAATGTCGCAGTAACAATCAAGCTGAAGCAATGGCGGCCAACTTTGGCACTAAATGGTGCATTAAACATGGGCTAAGCATGATTCATATTGAGATGGACTCAATGGTTATTGGTAATATGCTTCTCAACAGGGGAACCAACAACCTTAAATTAAAGAAGATTATCATCGATACTACTCATGCTCTCAGAGACGCTACTGTACAGATTTCTCATTTCTTCAGAGAAGCAAATCAAGAGGTAGATTTCCTTGTTAATTAGTTAGCATTTTCTAGAGGAACTAGCACCTTCTATCACTCTCTCCAACGGATGCTAAGAGAGGCCAAGGGACTATTTCACCTAGATAGATGGAAACTTCCTTCAATAAGAAGAAGATATAATAAATACAATTTTTTTGTAAGTTGATTGTATAGCTTGGATTAATGAAAGAAATCTAGGCTTTCCTTTCTTTCAATAGTGGTAGAGGTAAGGTCCATGTCCTTCTCCATTTTGTATTTATTTGTTTATATATAGACATGGTAAGGGTCTTGCCTACCCCTTCCCCCCAACACACACACACCAAAGGCTCTATCATGAAGGTGATGGCTTCAAATAAGAAAAAAATCTATTAAATATAATTTGTATTAATATATACTTGTGAACCTAGTAACTAAGACATGTTATGGGTTTGGTGTCAAGTTCAGAACCCACAAACTTCGAATCCTAGTTCTGCCTCTGACCTTAATATACCATCAACATATTTACAACAACAGCTCCAAACAAATCATGATCGACTAGCAAATTAAAATATATTAATTGGTAAATTTTCTTTAAACTCTTAATTTTGAGACTATGTTAGTGAATTGTGTTTACTCCATATTAAGAAGCCATTCTTGTCCATCTTTAAATGAAACATCCATGTAAAGTGCTGCCTCATTCTACTTCAACTGCTTTGAATAAGGTACCCTAAATGTGTAGTTGGCTCCTGCCCCATAACACTCGTACTCACCAAGGAATACTGTCCTGCAAAACGTATGCAATGACGAGGACTAAGAGATAATTGAAGATCTTGCATTAATCCATCCTATTTTAATGGGAATTAATAATGAGTCGATCACCTATACGTCTTGCTTTTTTACTATTATATCGGAAGTAATTATATATCCACTCTTCAAACAATTTATAGAAAATAACAATAAAAACAAGACGTTTGGCTCATATAATTCAAGACTTGCTTTTACTGCAATATCGGAAGAGATAATTCAAGTCTTAATTTTACTGTTATATTGGAAATTTCAGTTGGCTCTCTAACAACGACAACGACTCAGCGAAATCTCACTAGTGGGGTTTGGGGAGGGTAGTGTGTACGCAGACCTTATCCCTACCCCGATGGACTAGAGAGGTTGTTTCCAAAAGAAAATGACAACTATCGTACCAAAAACGCCATATTCCATAAATCCTAAAGTAAATCTTTGTCCATTATTCAGGGGAACGATAAGTTGTTTCCTTGTGACCTACAGGTCACACGTTCGAGCTGTAGAAGCAGTCATTAATACTTGCATTAAGATAGACTGTCTATATCGCATCCCTTGGGGTGCGGCCCTTCCAAAGACCCTAAGTGAGTGTGTCTTTCTTCTTTTTTTTTTGGGGGGGGGGGGGGGGGGGGGGGGGGGGGAGGCGGAGGAATGGGGGTGTTGTCACGCAAGATGGATATGCAGAATTGGAAAAGTTAAAATTACCACTTACTGGTCTTCAGTAGGATCTCTCCAATCATTCCAGCCACCACATCAGACATAAAAGTGTTGGAGAAGACAACAGTAGCAAAAGCGCCCCAAGCACGGCCAAGCCACGCTTTTCCAGTACCAATAATACTGCAATTAACAAATGAAAATCCAGATTTTTCTGTCTCTGAATTCCTTACTTGTGCTGTGATTGATCCTCCAACTCCACTTGTTCCTTCTTTTGCTGTTGAACTTATTGTGCAATCCTAAAAATGTATCATGTCTACATCAAAGTTTGATTACATAATAGATTAACTTTGCTAGAGTCGAACATCTCTACAACAGTCTTGATCTATAATAATATTATACTATAACAGCCGAGTATTCTTCGGAACTAGTTTTTCATTTTATATTATAATTAGTACATATTTTATATAACACTTTACTATAGCAGCATAAGAACAAACGAGGTTCTGATTGTATACAGAGATTACGAGCAACAAACATTAAATTTACACTTTTTTAAGCTAATATCACCTCAAAAGGAAAAGAACAAGTACGATTGCATTAGTATAAGCTATCTACACGCTCTTTGGGATGAGGCCAATGTTTTATGCACCAGATTGCTCTTTAGCATTATGATTGAATGACTCAAAATTTAAAAATATACCTCATAGAGTGATCTACCATTTCCAAAGATAAAATCAATGGATCCTTGAATAAAGCATTCTTTAAAATAATGTCTTCCTCTATCATCATTAAGAGTATCTTGTGCTCCATAAAATCCACAACCATAAAATGCAGCTTGATCTCCTCCTACTCTTACTGCCAATGCCTGTGCTCCAACCTCACCAGGCAAAGGGCTAGGTGCTGTCTTTAAAAAATAAAATTAAATTAAGAACGTTGATAAGAAGTAGCAGGTATCAAGTGAAATCGCCATGGTGAAATTAAGAACATAGATCCAATTGACATATCAAAACAGAGATAAAGCAAACTCTATAAAAGTTACCTCAACAATAACAAATTTAGTGTAATCCCACAATCTGGGCAGGGTAGTATGTGCGCAGATCTTACCTTCTTGTGCAGATTGAGAATTTGTTTCCGGTAAACCCTCGGGCCTCGGCTAAAAAAAAACATAATCATAATAGTGTTGAAAAGAAATACGATAGTATGAAAGCCACGAAAAAGAAGCAAGAAGAACAGCAAGATAATAAGATAATCGAATCCAAAAAAAACCTAACAAGTAGTAATAAAAATCTAAGAATTAAAAAATACGAGAAAAGTACTAATAATACTTGTACGGACAGAAATACGCTCGACAACCTACTAACTTTCTACCCTAATAAAAGTTACATAATACCAACAAAAAAAAACTCAATAAAAGCTAAACATTGATTATTTTACCTAAAGAAAAAATATTGTACCTGGAAACTAATATTGTATGCTATGAAGTTTGAAGCATAAATAGCAACAGTAAAGCTATTGGCAGTTCCGCCAGTAGAATTAGCAGTATCATTCCATGATATAATAGTATTAAGGTAACCTTGGCCTTGTATTATCAAATTTGTCTTGTTAGGGTTTATCACCACTTCCTCCCTGCCAAAAGTAATATGTAAGAACTTATATCCTAGATATGTATATGTGTAACTATGTATAACCTATGTATACCAGCTAGAAAAAATAAATAATGAGTCTGGCCGGCTATCATAATATAACATGAAGAGAAATTAAAGAAGATAATTTACTTCTATGTTCCTGAATCGAGTAGTGTAAGTGTCCTAGTAGAGCTAAAATCGGGAGCAGCATCAATGGCCTTTTGAACATTGCTAAAATTTGCACAACCATTTAAATCAACACTAATTACACGTGAAACGCCATATATAGACACAAGCTTGGAGTTCCATTTAGAATTATCACATTTAGGTTTATGCCTCCTTCTTCTATGGTGGTGATGGTGAGGATGGTGGTGGTGGCGACGAGTAATAATAATCTCTTTGAAAATATTAAAGAAATCCTCTAGGCCACTTTGCTTGAAAACCCTTTTAGAATAGCTAGTCCAAAGCTACTTTCTACACTTGTGTTTTCAATGGAACTATTTGTGGAAGAGCGGTTGAAATAGAGGGAAAGTATGATGGAAAAGAGTGCTATGACTAAGGTGATAAACCAAAAGAGAATATTCCTTCTAGTGTCACTCATAGTAAGATTTGTTTTGGTTGATGTTGTTTTTGCCTTGTTTTTCTATGGTGGATTTGAAGAGTTAATATAGTCAGAGGCGAATTCACTATTTAAACTTGATGAGTTGAACTTTAAAGTTTTTCTCGCTAAATAAATTATGAATTCAAATATCATAGTCTAATAATTGTTGAAATTTTAGTAAGACATATAGTTGAACTCATCGAATATATAAGTTGAATTCATATATATATATATATATATATATATATATATATATATATATATATATATATATATAATAATTGTTGAAATTTTAGTAAGACATATAGTTGAACTCATCGAATATATAAGTTGAATTCATATATATATATATATATATATATATATATATATATATATATATAATTGGAAGGGTAGTCATTGTTTTTATTAGCGTACGGGGTAAGAGAATTGTGGAGAAAGGGTCTCTAATGACATACATTTTGTGATGCAAAAGAAGGAAAAAAGTGGAGATTGGATAATTGACACGCCAAGAATTGTACTAAGGAGAAATAAGAAATGACATTTTAATTGCCCATTTTGGTGTGAGTTAATGATGAATGTGTAATGCAAAGTGTCACTTATATATGTTGTTTATTTGGAAATACTGAACTTTTCAAAGGTAGAAGTTGGATTTTGGCCGGTAGAATAATGGCTGTGTTAATATGGCATCAAAAGAGAACTTTTCTTCAACCAAATAATAATACAATGCAACAATAAAGAAAAATGAATTTTTTTTAAAGCAACGAATGAACATCTAGATCTGCTATTAGTATGTCATAATCAACCTTTGTTTTTGAACACATTTGGAATGTGCCAAAAAGCCTGATTTAAGTTGAAAAGGACACCCATTCTCTTCCTTTTTTCCATTTTTTCAAAATTTACCAGATTCAATTAATTCCATGCATCATTAACGAACCTTAGTGTTTCTTGGTAAAATAGCAAAATACCAAATGCACCCTTGCTCTTAGTTCTTGGACCGAATGGAAAAGATGCAAAGCTAAGAGAGAGGTGGAAGGGGGCAGAGTACAGTACTAAAGGTCCTCGGATTTTCAGGCGGTTTTTCTTTTGGGCAGCTGTTACTCGTTTGTCTTTTTTTATTCTGAAAAAGACCGCTAGGCGAGTTTGAAAAGGAATGAATAAGTCCAGGGTTCTTTCTACATCAATTGATAGGAAAGGCGAAATCGTGTACTTCTAAGAAGGTCTGACTGACAGAGCTTGGTTTTTCTTCCTTGACTTGAGACCTCTTTCATTGAGAACTAATTTAATGTCTTTACGCATGTGAGCTGTCCTATATTAAGCTTTCAAAAATGGTAAAGGGTCAAATTTATGTCCTACTATACGAAAAAATGATCAATTTTACTCTTCCTTACATTTTTGTGAAAAAATACTTCTAATATAAGGGTGCACTGTGGACCGGGCCTGAACCGGACCGGGCCCGCGGTCTTGGCGGGCCTAACAGGCCTAGTGGGTCGGTCCTGGCGGTCCTGGGCCTGGTGGTACCTATAGGCCCATGACGGGGCGGTCCAAAAATGGAATCCTGTGAGCCCGGGACCGTCAGCTGAGCCTGGCGGGCCCAACGGCTCTTTCTAAAAAAAATAAATTTTTTTTAAAAAAAAAAATCAGTAACGGCTCAATTTCAAATATAGCCGTTTGGAACTTTATAAAATAGTCATTTGGTCCCCAAACTTTATATAATTACACTTTTTCCCATATCTCAACTATAAATACCCCTCATTCTTTCATTTTTATTCACCAATTCATCAATATCTCTCAATCTTTCTACTACAATTGCTTAATTTATTGTTCAAAATTCGTGAAAAATTGTGAAGCTGTTGAATTGAAGGTTTCAAGTGTTCAACGATTTTAGATCTTCAAGAAGTTGTTCGGCAATAGGGTAAACTCGTTTCAACTCTTACGTTTTAATAATATATTTTTGTGTGGTTTAGTTTGCATAATTATAATTAGTATGGCATTTTCTTTGAAAAAAATGTTCGGTAAAGGAAAAGGTAAAATCGGTGAAAGTAATGGCCATAATACTACTCTTCCCTCGGCTCCCCGACCTACAAAAGATAAGCAAGTTGAAAGTAGTCGCCAACCTAGACGTCCTCCTCCGCCTCCCGTAATGCTTGATAGTAATCACCCTTGTTTTCAATTTACCAATAGTTAATTTCTACATGATGTTGCAGTAGGTGATAGATTAGATGATGAAACTATGAATGCTCTTTATCCTAATGAACATATCTTAGAGGAAAATGAGGATGATGACGATGATGATGAAACCCAAGCACCAGCTTTAGATAATACACCTACTAGTCATGTTCATAACTCAAGTAATGCACCGGCCCACCCACCTGTAAAAACTCCAAGTTTTAGTAGACAACCTGCTAAACATCCAGAAACATCATTAGTTTGGAATTTTTTTACTCAAGTAAGAGAACTAAATAAGGCTAAGTGTAAAACTTATGAAAAATTACTGGTTCATAAATTTACTGGAGACCGTAGCGGCACGGGTAGTTTGACTACGCACATCAAAACACACCCTACAGATAGGGCTAGATTTTTTCAAATGCAAGCGCAGCAAGAGGGGACAAGTGTGGATTATGCGGTTAACCCTAGTACAGGTTCAAATCTAGTTCAACCAGGAATTAACACTGTCACCGGAGGTATTTTATATTACGATCCAAATAGAGATCGTGAAGAATTAGCAAAGATGATTACTGTTATGTGCTTGCCTTATACTTTTGCTTCTAATCCTAATTGGGTTCATTATATTAGAAGAGTTTTTAATCCTACTTATAAAGGTCGGCATCGCGCAACAGTTAAGGCCGATATTTATAAATTCAAACATGAATACGAACAATATTTGCTATTTATTTACTCATATACCTAATCGGATTTCTATTACTACTGATATTGGTAGGAGTAATAATGACTGTGATTATCTAACTGTTACAAGTCATTGGATAGATGAGGACTGAACAATGCAAAAACGTATAATTGGCGAGGGTGGGGATATTTATGAACATGCTATAAATGAAATGAAACAAAAATTTAAAAAATGTTTTTCCCTATCCCTCCTATTTTTGGTGTTGCTGCAATGTTAAATCCTACAATGAAATTAGGAGGTCCTCATTTTTGGTATTCAAATATTTATAAGGCTTTAGATCTTTCAAATGAGGAAGTTGCTACACTTGCAGATGCAAAAGTATCAATTAAAATTAACGTTCAAACAGTTTATAATGCTTATCAAGTTGCCTTAGAGCATGCTAGGCCAAATATTTCAACCCCTACTCCGTCTAGCTCACAATCGTCTAAAAGAGTTGTGGGCTTAACAGCTCTTAAATATTGGACAGAGTTCTGGGGTTCTCAAGGTGATAATTATGATGAAACTTCACATCTAAATGAGCTTCAAGTTTAATTGTCTCAGGGACTTGAAAAGGAGAATCCAGACGGCTCTTTCGATCTTTTGGAATGGTGGAAGGCAAGGGAAAAACATTTTCCGGTTCTTGCAAGGATAGCTCGGGATATTTTATCAATTCAAGCTTCAACTGTTGCATCGGAGAGCGCTTTCAGTCAAGCAAGACTACAAATAGGTGATCATAGAGCGGCGATGAGGGATAGCTTGAAAAAATCGATACTTTTTAGAGATTCGATCCGCGCGGAAAGAAGAAACTTTGGAATTGCAGAATCACAACCGGCGATAGATGAAGCTTATGAAGAAATGATAGCGGAACTTTCGGAGGATTCAGCTTCGCCCGGAAGTGGTGATGAACAAGCTTCGTTTCCACCACCACCAACACAACCTCCTCCCAACCTTGACGGATTTATGAGATTTGTTAGAGATACAATGTAGATTATGATGTAACTTGTATATTGGCACATCTTCTTTTAGTTTTTTTCCTTTTAATGGTGGTATTAGTACCTTGTTGTACTCATTCCATTGCGGGAAGGAAGACTAAGAAAGATATGCCATTTTGGGTAATAAAAATTATAAAACATACCCTTGAATATCTTTTTTCTCAATATTTCTTTGTCTTTACTTCGAATTATTTATAAGCTACACTATATATATATATATATATATATATATATATATATATATATATATATATATATATATATATATATATATATATATATATATATATATATATGTATGTATGTATGTATGTATGTATATATATATATACATACATACATACATACATATATATATATATAACTACATAAGTTATAATATATATACATAAAATACAATATATATACTACATGAAAATATATAAGAGAATATATATACATAACATACAATATACACTACAAGAAAATATATACGAGAATATATATACAACCTAAACTACAAGAAAATATATAAGTAATAATATATATACATAAGATACAATATATATAAGAGAATATATATATATATATATATATATATATATATATATATATATATATATATATATATATATATATATATATATATATATATACATTATACATAAGAGATACAATATATATACTACAACAAAATATATAACTATATAAGTTATACTACATGAAAATATATAAGAGAATATATATACATAACATACAATATATACAACAAGAAAATATGTAAGGGAATATATATATATATATATATATATATATATATATATATATATATATATACATAATATATAATATATACTAATTACTACAATACAATATACAATAAAATATATATTATATATATTATACTAATAACTAGCATACTATATACAATATATTCTATACTATATTAATAACTAATATACAAAATATTGCCTTAAAAAAAACGTCGGGCCAGCGGGCCCAGCCCGCTAAGTCCGGATCACTGTGGGCTTTGGCCCGTCACAGACTAGTCTCACCCACCAGGCCTACAAAGCCCGAGACCGTAAAGCTCGGTCCGTGAAGCCCGTTTAAGCCCGGGCCCGGGACAAAATAGACCTCTATTCTAATATTTGCTAAGTAGCTCCAATATAATCATTTTCCATTAGGACTGTCCAAAATAAAAACGCAATCTCGTATGGCATAGTATTTTAATGAAGCGTCTATCACATGACATGTCAATTCACCACTCCAACTCATTTTATAACTTATTTGTAGAGCATTTTTTAATGTAAGAGACAGCTTTTCGGTCACTATATTTGTCCGTTAGCGATGATTTTTTGGTTCTTCCACCTAAAGTTAGCCGAATGAGTAATGACCCTTGTCATATGATCTAAAATCTATCTAGTGAAACACCAACTCATTTCATTCTTCCATCTTAAAAAGGAATTTTAAAAATATAAAAGAAAATGACCAAGTAAAACTCGCTCGTAATTAAGTAAAAGGGGGGAATATATATCTAAACGACGAATATTTTGACCCCAATTTTCATACATATATTTAAAATTGAGTTTTAGAACTTTCACATCAAACTGTTATCTTACTTTGTATTAGAACTTTATAGATATCTTAACATAAGGTCTTTAATTCCTTTATATCATCTGAGAAAATAGCAATTTTTTGTTGTACGTAGATCGCGAGCAATTTAATAACTTAAACATTTTCAAATGCAAAGAATTTAAATGGTGGCGGCCGTGGTGTTGCTGACACGACAATTGATACAACTCTGACACGACAATTGGTACAACTCTGACACGACATATTACCACCAAGGAATGTGATGCAATGGGGCTGCTCTTCCTTAACAAAAGGTCTGTGGTTCGAACCTGAGTATGAGAAAATCCTTGGTAGGGAGAGCTATCCCCCAAATGAGGCTCTACCCGATATGAATCAAAATATAATCAGGCTCTAATGCAGGTTCTGGATACCGAGTGGAAAATAAAAAGAACATGACATTAAATTCTGTACTAGAGCTTTCTTCAGTGGATAAGGCTTCTTTTCTCTTTTTCCTCTTCTTCTATACCTTTTTAGAGGGAGGGAGCTGTGTGACAGAAAGAACATGAATCTAACTTTAAAACATGTAACGTTTGACTTTAAGCAATGAGAAACTTCTTTACACAATATTTTACCCTCTAAAGTTCATAATTTGTAAAGTTAAATTCATCTTCTTTGACCAAATAAAATTCTAATTTACATGTGATCAGAAATGGCTCTACAAAATTGGTTAATAAATGAAAAATCCTCTTTGGCGACCTACTCATCTGGTGCATCAGTTTCAGTTCCCCCCTGCCGAATAATTCGACATTTAGGAACCATTTTTTCCAGCATAGATGTTCCTTTGAAGGTAATCATCTGCCAACAGGTTTTTTTGTAGATGACAAGCTACAGAAAGAAAAAGGGAACCCGAACCACTTAGAAACTCCCAAAAAAATTTAAAAAGAAAAAAAGACGACCAATAACAGATGCAGTAGAGGCTGCGTCACATGCAAAATATACCTGGTCTGGTGGTATCTCTTTGAATCCGAATTTCGTCGTCCATATTGACATTGCTTCCACAGCAGAAGGTAGTACAAATCTTCTTACATTTAAAAATGCAAGCAATTTTTCTATGCACGAGAGCAGCAACTGAAAGTAACCCTGTAAACATTCAAAGAATATGTACTAAAACTTGACATTTCAAGAACAATAGCAGAAGACATCACCCATAAGATGTATTTAGTATTTACTATCTCTAATTACTTGGCAGGCCCTAACATGGAATAAGCAAGTATCATGAGAAGCATCATCAAAATTCACAAACTAGTCAACATGAAGATGCTAGATCATTGTGTTCCCAATCAATGTTCTCCACCGTGGCAAAAATATGGATTGGGGTACAGTGGGTGTTAAGTGACACCAAGTTTGGGTCTAAATGCATCTTAGTTTACCAAATTAGACTCCATCACGACCATCTTGAAGAGAAAGACCTGATCAGTGAAGACTAATATAAAACTAAAATGCAGCCGACCACCCTGTGGCCTGTAGTCCAGCAGAAGTCAAACTTCTGCAGTTGGCCAGTAAATTTTAGAGGCTGCTGTGCATCTTCTAATCCACTAGGAGTATTAAGATAAGGCAAGAAAAATGTCTAAAAGAAATGATCCAGCCAGTCAACCAAACATTTTTGATACATTAAGCAACTAGTGATCTTGAAAGCCTAGATCCGTATAAATAAGGCAATACATTCAAGTTTGGGCCTTCCGGTAATGCAACCCAATCAAATACTGAATGGACTTTAAGGAGTATCTGACAAATGTAAAGCAGTGAAAGTTGAAAGTCAATTTGATAGAAAATAAGTGGGGCATTTTTCGGCGAACAGTTTCAAAGCTTTACCTTGCCTTGGCTATCAATACGTGTTGCCACCAGAGGAAGCTCCGCCATATCCAGACCAAAAATACGGAGGATCCCAGCTGATACTACTATTGAGCTGCAACAATAATCAAATAGCATGCTAAGTTGTGTAATCAAAATGTGCTTAAACAAGTTTCAAATGAAACAAACAGCAACACTTCTCTTACTTTACAGTCAATATAGCACAGTACATGCCCCCAAAGTCTTGGCCCCTAATATTCCGTCTGCAAAGGAGAACAAATATCTTAGATAACAGCAATGGCGAAATAAAATAAAATCCACTTCACCCTGCATAACAACCAAAAAAAGCTTACCCATAGACCATAGATGGAATGAAATCACGTCCAGTTGCCGAATCAACAATAGGATCAAAGCAATCCTGAAAAGTCAATGGTTATGCTATTGTTGCTAACTTTTTCCGCTCATTTCTCATTAAAAAAAAATACAATCTATTTTATGAAATATAACTCAAAGTAACAATATGGAACAAGGAAAAACAAGAGATATAGAGAGAAAAAGAGAAGAGATTTTTATTTTTTCTTCAATTGTCTGTATTTTTCTATCTATTTTACAAGGCCTTTATATAGACATGAAAAGTGAAGAAAAATATGTCATTGAATATGTCATTAAACATTTGAGAGGAAGATCATGGAGGAGGTTATGGAGTTACAATCATAACTCCATAATTGTTAGAGTATTAGTAGTTATGGAAATAATGGAGAAGAGTAGACATCCACCATAATTTATTTTTCTTATAACACTCCCCCTTGGATTATCATATATGATGTACCTTGTTAAAACCTTATTAGGAAAAAATCATATGAAAAAAAAATCCTAGTGAAGGAAAAAGAGAACACATGTTTAGAAAAACGCCTTTTGGTTGCCTCGTTAAAAATCTTGCAAGGAAAACCCAGTGGGACAAAATCTTGTAAGGGAAAAAGAGTACAATGCGAATTAGCTCCCCCTAATGAGAGCATCAACTCACATCCTTGAGCCTTTGCATACCAATCTTGTACACTAATTTCTTGAAGGTTGACGTCGGTAGAAATTTGGTGAACAAATCAGCCATATTATCACTTGAACGAATCTGTTGCACATTGATATCACCATTCTTTTGAAGGCCATGTGTGGAAAATAACTTCGGTGAAATGTGATTTGTCCTATCTCCCTTTATGAACCCTCCCCTCAATTGGGCTATGCATGCTGCATTGTCTTCATACAAAGTTATGGGTAGTTTGTCACACTTCAAACCACATTTGTCTCGAATAAAATGGTATTATAGACCTCAACCAAACACATTCTTAGTCAGAAATGAATAGGGATTATCTCAGCATGATTAGAAGAAGTAGCCACGATTGATTGCTTAGTCGATCGCCAAGATATGACAGTGCCTCCACATGTAAACACATACCTGTTTAAGATCGAGCCTTGTGCGGGTCAGATAAATACCCAGCATCGGCGGGATAGCAATCATTGCCATAAAATAAGCCCATATTGATAGTCCCTTTTAGATACCGCAATATGTGTTTGATTCCATTCCAATGTCTCCTTGTAGGAACAAAGCTATATCTTGCTAAGACATTAAGTGAAAAAGTTATGTCAGGCCTTGTAGTGTTAGCAAGATACATTAGTACACCAATTGCACTAAGATATGGTACTTCAGGACCAAGAAGCTCTCATTCTTTTCTTGAGGTCGGAATGAGTCCTTATTCACATCAAGTGATCGAACAACCATCGGAGCACTTAATGGATATGCTCCATCCATGTAAAACCTTTTAAATACCTTTTCTATGTAGGCAGATTGATGAACAAAAATCACATTTGCCGAATGTTCGATTTGCAAACAGAGACATAATTTTGTCTTTCCGAGATCTTTCATCTCGAATTCCTTCTTTAAATAATCCATTGCCTTTTGGAGTTCTAAAGGAGTTCCAATAAAGTTTATGTCATCAACATATACGGCAAGTCTAACAAACTCCGATGTTGTTTTCTTCCAAAAACACATGGACAAATGGCATCATTTATATAACCTTCCTTTAATAAATACTCACTAATGCAGTTATACCACACTCTTCCTAATTGCTTTAGATTATACAAAGATCTTTGCAATTTGATTATCAAGTAAGTCATAAAGGTAGGCTGTAACCACATCCACTAAATGCATGCCAAGCTTTTCATGGCCGGGAAAACTAATGAGATAACGAAACGTTATAGCATCCATAACAAGAGAATACGTCTCTTCATAATCGACATCAGACCTTTGTGAAAATCAAGGCAAGCCTTATATCTTTGAACCTCATTTTTCTCATTCCTTTTAGGTACAAAGACCCATTTACAGCCAATGGGCTTTAACACCATTAGGTGTTTGGACTACAGACCTAAAAACTTCACGTTTTGCAAGTGGATCCAACTAAGACTGGATTGCTTCTTGCTATTTTGGCCAATCACGTCTTTGTCGACACTATCCAACAAATTGAGGTTCAACATCCTCATTATCTGCATAATGCTAGATGCAACATTGTATGCAAAGACATAATCCACGGCTATATTCAATCGATTCAAATTGTCTCAATATTGATTAGATTTATTGATAGTTCCTTATTTTCTTGAGTCTCAGGCTCATTGATTTCCATATGAATCTCAGGATTGGTCAAATCATGGTTTTCTTTATGAGACTCTTTCGTAGTGTCATCTTGATCATTTATTTTCCTTTTTCTAGGATTTCGATCCTTAGAACCAAATGGTGTGGCACGTTTAGGCGTGCTTTTGACTCATTAGCTATAACACTAGAAGATTGTCCAACAGGGATATCAATACGGGCTGGAACATTCTCTGAAGAGATATGTGATTTTGTTATCCTTTTCAGATCCGTAAATGCATCTGCATTTGATTTGCTATTTCTGCAAATGGATAATCTTTTGCACAAAATAGAGGCACGTGAATCAAGATGAGACAATGATGTATTTTTCACAAAATTTCCCGTTTGGTTTCACCAATTTCTCCGCCTAATTTTGGGAAAAACGCCTCATTAAATCGACAATTTGCAAATCGAGCAGTGAACAAATCTCCTGTTAATGTTTCAAAGTAACGAATAATGGAGGTCAAACCTAACATATACTTCTAACCTTTTTTTGGGACCCATCTTGGTGTGATATGGCGATTCTACACGCACATATACTGCGCATCCAAAAATTCTTAAATGGGATATATTAGGTTCAAGACCTAAAACTAAATGCAACGGGAAATATTTATGATATTTTGTTGGTCTGAGACGAATTAGCATTGTTGCATGCAAAAAGGCATGACCCCAAACTAAAGTGGGTATCCTCGTTTTCATGAGTAACGGTCTTGCTATCAATTGCAGACGTTTAATCAAAGATTCTGCAAAGCCATTTTGAGTGTTAACATGAGCTACAAAATGTTTCACTTTTATCCCAATTGATAAGCAATAATCATTAAATATTTGGGGTGAAAACTAAATGGCATTATCAAGTCTAATAGACTTAATTGGATTATCGGGAAATTGTGCCCGTAATCGGATTATTTGTGCCATTAATTTTGCAAATGCCAGGTTGCGAGATGACAATAGGCATATATGAGATCATCTAGAAGATGGATCTATTAAGACCATAAAATAACTAAACGACCTAGTAGGTGGGTGAATAGGTCCACAAATATCCTTTTATACGTTACAAAAACGTAGGGGACTCAATCTCAACCTTTGTTGGTGATGGTTTAATAATTAATTTGTCTTGATAAAAAGAGTGCAAGAAAATTCATTATTTAAAATAATCTTCAAAATTCTTTAATGGAAGCTCATTTGAGTTCTCTATAATTTGTCTCGTCATAATTGATTCATGATATATCAGGACAAAGTACAAAAGCATTGAAATTAGTAACCTTTTGGTTTACGATAGAATGTGTTTCAATTGCATTAATTCTTGTCCAATACAGGCCACAAGATAAAGATAGGAACTTCTCAATAACCCTTTTCTGGCAAGAGACATTCTTGGTTACGATGAGATATTCAAGATTATTCTCATCTATTGTCTCAATATCATATAAGAAAATTAAATTATGGCGGATGTCTACTCTTCTCCGTTATTTCCATAACTCTTAATACTCTAATAATTATGGAGTTATGATTGTAACTCCATAGCCTCCTCCATGATCTTCCTCTCAAATGCTTAATGACATATTCAATGACATATTTTTCTTCACCTTTTCATGCCTATACAAAGGCCTTGTAATAGATAGGAAAATACACACAATTGAAGAAGAAATAAAAATCTCTTCTCTATATATCTCTTAGCTTGGTTTTCCTTGTTCCATATTATTACTTTTAGTTATATTTCACAAAACGTTATCAGCACGAGATTCTACCGTCTCAAGAAGATCTTTGAGAAGACTAAGGTATAATTTTTCTCAAATTTGTTTTTTTAATTATGATTGATATTATGAAAGGAAAGTTCGTTGCTCTCGAAATTGCTGGCAAGAACTATATGATATGGGTATTGGATGCTGAAATCCATTTAGATGCAATGGGTCTTGGAGATGCCATTAAAGATAAAAAGAAAGCATCAACCCCAGACTATGCTAAGACCTTGATTTTCTTGCGCCATCACCTTGATGGAGGTTTAAAAATAGAATATCTCACAGTCAAAGAAAGATATGACAACTTAAAGTTGGTCACTCTTCCACAAGCACGATATGATTGGACTGATCTGAGGCTCCAAGACTTTAAGTCTGTTTCTGAATATAATTATGCGATGTTCAGAATTACTTCTAAATTGAAACTCTGTGGAGATAATATATGTGACTATGATATGCTTGAAAAACGTTCACAACGTTTCACGCCTCCAATATGGTCTTGCAACAACAGTACTGAGAGAAAGGTTTCAAGAAGTACTCCTAGTTGATTTCTCTTCTACTTGCGGCTGAACGAAACAACCAATTGCTTATGAGAAATCAAAAAAATCGACCCGTTTGGTCTACACCATTGCCTAAAGTGGATGAGGTATATTCCCATTATGCTAAGGGTGGAAAAGGTCGTGGCCATGTTCGTGGTCGTGGCCATGAAGAAATTTTCCTGATGTTAATCATTCCTTGAAGAAAAATAACTTCCAAAAGTGGAAAGGGAAAGATAGAAGCCAAACGCAAAAAGTTCAGAAACTGAAATGCTATCACTGCGGTGGAAAGGGGCATTGGGCAAATATTTGTCGCATACCAAAACATTTGGTTGAGCTTTATCAAGCATCTCTAAAGAATAAAGGCCTCGAACCAAATTTTGTCTATGACAATGAATTTGACATCATCCACTTGGATGTGGCAGATTTTTTTGAGCACCCTGATGGAAAAATAAACCACTTGATCGGTGATGGATCTGTGGTTAAAGATGATTGACCAAGTTTGATTTTTATGTTTTCCTATTCGTAGTATCTAATGAATAAATCATGTAATTTTTATTGCGCTTAATAATACTGATTATGTAGTTCTTAAAAATTTATGTATTTCCAAAAAGAAAAAAAAAACGGAAGAGTCAATGTTTCACAAATTTCACAAACAAGAAGTAATATCTTATTAGTTAGTGTCCTAGTTTAGTGAATTAGTGTCTCAGCGAGACAGGACACTAACTAATTAGATATTACTTCTTGTTTGTGAAATTTGTGAACCATTGACTCTTTCGTTTTTTTTTCTTTTTGGAAATACATAAATTTTTAAGAACTACATAAGCAGTATTATTAAGCGCAATAAAAATTACATGATTTATTCATTAGATAAGCTATGAACATTTTTTCAAGCATATCATAGTTCACTGATATTATCTCCATAGATTTTTAGTTTAGAAGTAATTCTGAACATCACAGAATTATGTTCAGAAACAGACTTAAGGTCTTGGAGCCTCAGATGAGCCCAATCTTATCGTGTTTGTGGAAGAGTGACCAACTTTAAGTTATCATATCTTTTCTTAAGCCATTTCACAAAACAAGTGGATCTTTGACGGTGAGATATTCTATTTTCAACCCTTCATCAAGGTGATGGCGCAAGAAAATCAAGGCATTAGCACTGTCCTGGGTAGATACTTTATTTTTATTGTTAATGGCGTCTCAAAGACGCATTGCATCTAAACGGATTTCAGCATCCAACACTCGTGCATAAAGTTCTTGCTCGAAATTTCAAGAGCAACGAACTTTATTTTTCATAATATCAGTTGTAATTAATAAAAACAAAGTTGAGAAAGATTATACCTTAGTCAATCTTCTTAAGACAGTAGGAGTCTCGTGCTGATAATATTTTATGAAATATAACTCAAAGTACAATATGGAACAAGGAAAAACAAACTAAGAGATAGAGAGAAGAGATTTTTATTTCTTCTTCCATTGTGTGTATTTTCCTATCTATTAAAAGGTCTTTATATAGGCATGAAAAGTGAAGAAAAATATGTCATTGAAATGTCATTAAGCATTTGAGAGGAACATCATGGAGGAGGTTAAGGAGTTACAATCATAACTCCATAATTATTAGAGTATTGGGAGTTATGGAAATAATGGAGAAGAGTAGACATCCACCATAATTTAATTTTCTTATAACAATCTACAAATAGTTGAAAAACACTTTTTAGGAAACAGAGCAAATCTGAAAAAAACTAACCACAAATAATTGCAAAACTAAATATCATAAACCTCTATGAGCATACAAAAAAAACGACGACGTAACATCGAGAGAATATTAAATCATCTTGGACTACAAAAACAGCAGGTAAAATTCCAAGAATGAAAGTTTACCATGAAATATTACTATGACAAGTCTGTTTCTCAGGATTATAGATTTCTTGAAGCACCAATTTTTATTTCTCAAAAATAATCTTAAATTTGGTCACATAAAAATCACAAAATTACAAAATGAAGAGCAGACAACTGAACTCTACACAGCAATCATCCCGTCTCAGATAAGTTGGAGAGTAAACAGTCTAAGTAACACCACACAGTGGACATGGTCATCATAGCCAAAGTCTGCTCACTGAAAGTTTGAACAAACAAAATTCAGGGCTAGTACTTACATGGAAGATTGAAACAGCTTCAGCTAGTAGCACTCTGGTTTCACGGGAAGTAATTTTGCCACTTAGAAGTCTCCATCTCATATCAAGATCACCAACTGAATCCAAACTTTTTTCCTTTAGCTTCATTCTTACAGCACCCTGGCAAGATTCTGATAGCTTCTCATCTCCCGAGTTCAGCAACTTTTGCAGTGCAGAATAGATCCTCTTGCAATCCACACGACAGAACCATTTTCCTTTAGGCAACTCCTGCGATGCAATTTGCACCATATCTTAACACGAGAATCCAACTAATATAATTTTTAAAAGGAAAAGAGAGGGAAAGAAGGGAATGAAACATAATAAAAAGGAGCAGGCATCCTGGACAAGAAAAGAGATTTCCATGAAATAATCCTAAAACGCAAGTGGACTAACCTTTAAATCTGCTATCTTGCGTTTCTTCAAGCAGCCAACATGATATTCCTTCTCACACTGGATATGAAATGTGAGTAAATCATTTTAACCATTTACTTGGTTGAATAAGGCAGTTATAAAGAATGTAGAGGAAATACCTGGTCACAGAGGATAACCGTGCGTGGACCAAATCCAGACTTGCTAAAATCATAACATCTGGGTACAAAAAATATACACTTCATCAGACAACAAAAGCTAAGACATTAGGCTTTGAACAACTTTACAAAGCAGACAACCACCTGCATAAAACGCATGCTATAACTTCTGCCTCTTCTGGGTTCTTGACAGTACGAATGCAACGTTTAGTTATTTGCTCTATGGGATCAATACCAGAAATCCTCCCAGCAGCAACCGTGTTTGCATTGTGCTCCACAAACTTCTCCCTCTGAAACTTGTTTTCACAATGTTTACAGTACCATTTACCACGGGGAACAGCTGACAATGATGCACACCCTGCAATAGAAAATTGAAAACACATATTAATACCACTTAAATGGAATATTGAATCTTACCAACAAAGCAACCAGAATTACTAAGTGGTGAAAGAAAAAGAAATAAAATAGAGGCAAATCTGAATTTTCTCAAAACTAATCCATAGCTATGTGCTGCGCATGTAAATAGAGACATGGAACCAATTGTGCAAAAGCACAGCTTATTTCTCATTATAAGTAAATCTATAGGATTAAGAGGACAACCAGCAGAGCAATATTTTTATTTTTTTCTATTTTTATAGGTGAAGTAATAGTCGCTTTTGACTTAATGGTTGTTTCTTCCTTATAAAAGGACCAACAAGAACTTACAGAAGCAGTCCACATTGCAAACTGGGAGAAACAATTTCACCAGAAACACACAAGGCAAGTAAAATTAATTTTGAAGTTCAAGTTACTCAACTAGGGGTTAGGATAATCTTCCCAAGTGTTTGTACTGAATTTCATCAATGTTTCAAATTTAATGTGTTGGGAATCATTAGACATAAAGCGGCTCTCATCAAAAACTAAAAGGTCCACTTCAATCAATTCAACAACAACAACTACCCAGTATAGTCCCACAAAGTGGGGACTGGGGAGGGTAATATGTAGACGGGCCTTACCCCTACCCGAAAGGGCAGAGAGGCTGTTTCCAATCGACCCCCGGCTCAGTGAAGGAAAGGAATAACAAAAACAAAAACAACAACAAAAGAACATTAGTAGCTTCAGCAGAAATAGCGTAAATAATTATCTAAGCATAAGAATAAGAACCATAAATAAAATAGCATGCAATAATATCAGACAGTAACTACCATAAGGGAGACACAATCCAATACACAAATCATCTATGGATAGCCCTCCCAAGCCTCACCCAACCCCGGGTGAGGAGTACGAAAAACTCTAGGGGCCCCTATCCACTTCAATCAATTCATACTACTTAGGCTCACTGCTGTAAACTTAGGCTCATTTGTTTATTTAAAGTTAGTCTGAATCTCAACCATACATAGTTAGCTATTAAGTGTCTTATTTTTTCTCTCTTTACAACTATTTCTGCACACTTAAAATCACTAAATGTTACTCGCTTAAAGATTCATGTGTTGTGACCTTTTACCACTACTTTATCCATTATCACAGCATAATCACTACCAGCCTTTACCACACAGCAGCCAACCATCTACCTCAACCACAGCATAACCACTGCCCCAACCACCACGACTAGCAATAATGAATGGCCAACCACCTCCACCACCAACCTCAACTCCACCTCCTTCGCATAACTACCTCCACCGGTAGCGACAACCATCAGACATGCACCACCAGCTTTGGCCACCATCACACAATAACCACCAACCACGCACAACTACCTCAAAACCACCATCACGACAACCATCTCAAAACGTGACCATCGACCACCACTATCCCTGTTAGCTTTTAAAGTGTACTTTATAAAACAAACAGTTTTTACAACACCATGTAAATTAATATTTTCTCTAATATTTTGTGGATATATATTTCATTATTAGTTTATTTGAATTTCTTATTTATTAGCATTAAATAAAAATATATTGTCCAAAATGAAATGACATTGCTCTCTTTTGGAAACTACTTAACCTTAGTATCTCGATTTTACCCAATGACATGACTTCTTGGAACTCACTGCCACTCGTTTAAAATGAAGAGACGTGTGGAACTCTTACCACCACTTGTTTAAAAGGATTCTTTTGGTACTTCACGTATATTTGGTCAAGTCTTTGTTAATTTCTAAACCCCGTGCCCAATCAAACATCATCACATAAATTAGGGCAGAGCGAGTATATGTTCAATGCCGAGGAAACATGATTTTCCAATGGCCATATTTAGAAACAATACAGGAATAATCAGATCATGTATTCAAACACAAACATCTTATTCTTCATAAAAAGAAACGAGGATTCGGTCCACTTGAGAAATCCTTATTCGTCATCAGACTCTTCTAAAATCTTCTACACAACTGAAGAAGATAGTTCAGATGAAAGCTGGTGCAAAGCATCACAGAATGTGAACCCTGATCATCAAAGTTGAAATTGTTTCTGGCATATTATCTTGCTCTACCATATGTTTATACTATTTCCTCTCGACTACCATTCTGTCCTCCCAAAATGTGATGAGTACGCTAAGCTTGAACAAAAACTAAGGAGTTGTGGGCCTACTACAATCTAAACAATCCTGGAAGTTAGACAGTAACTTCCACAATTAGAGATATATGGTTTCTTTTCTTTTTCTCTTTTTGCTTATCTTGCTCATGCCTCAAGTTTTTTTCCCTCTTTAGGGGGAGTGTAATGTGGGGTGAGGATGGGACTTGGTGCTCTAATGCCCAACAACAAATTTATGAGCACTTGTCGTAACCTGACCCCAGACACCCAAAACGTAAAAGATTAAAAAACAAACCAAAAAAAAAAGAGAGAGAGAGAGAGAGAGACAAAGCATGGATGATGAAATAGAACTTGAGGGTTTTAATCATCAATTAGAAAGGACAAAAAAACTACATGCAAAAAAGAAAGTATCTTGTGGAAATATTAAGGCCCTACAACTTTAACCTTTATGGAAGGCCCTTGGACATCCATCACAAAGCACCAGTTTTCCACCATCTGCGCATATGGTGCACAACTCATCGCTGTCAGTGACAGAAGACTTACGACCTCTCAATAGGGATAAAGCAAATTCATGTAGAGACACCCCATTGGAAGTATATATGTATCCATAGCTGCAGAGACATGGTACAATGTCAAATATCTAAACTGGAGTGCATCAGAAAAACTAAGTTAAGAGCTAAAGAAGATAAATATTCCTTGAAAGAAAATTAAACAGAAGAATGACACTGACGGTTTTTTGCGAGACGCCCAACCTGCATGAGCTTCAAACTGTGATGGACTAACCTAACCATGAGAGGAAGCCAAATCAGTATGTCTTACATGACGTTTATGAAACTCTATCAGAAGAACCTCTGTTTTTTTTTTTTTTTTTTGAAAAATAATGCAAGCTACAAGAAATGTACCTCACAATCGCAGCAAGAACAAAATATACCAGATCCCTGCTTATAACCAACGAGCAATTTCTACCAATGACAAATGGGTAAATCACAATTATAAAAACACGTATAATATTTATATCTCAACTACTAAGGAAAAGGGTAAAAAAGAGAAGGTTCGGTACCTTTCCACGAGAATAATAAGCTACTTCAGTCCCATCGGGTAGTCCACCTTCCTCAAAAACCAACCAATGCATCTTTTGATCCCTAAATACAACGATGTCGAGTATAAGAAATGTGCTGACAGAAATTCAGAGTAAGCAAATGTCAAGGGAATGGTACCAACTTTTTTGTAATTTTCCATTGGGTCCTAGAGTGCATTGAAACACCAAGAGGACCAACTTTCGAGGAATTTGAAGCTGCAATGGATTTTGACAATCTGAATTAAAGAATACGGGCACCATACAAGTGAGAGGTTATACATCAGATAAAAGGAAAAAAGCAGCAATTAATTAGACAAATATTCACCAACTTTTTCGAGATCTTGCCCTGCATATTATCTCTGAATGAATTGCACATCGTGGCAGCTCCATTTGACTGTGGAGCAAAAGCTGGAGTGGATAACCTTGATGGTTCCGAATAGAAGTGCATAAGAAGAGAGATGGCAAACAAATGCATTTTACCAAGTAAAATTGATTTTCCAGACCAAAAACAAAGTGAAAATATCAAATAGAGAAACATTGAGTAATACAACACACTTGTTTGATGTCTTCAACTGATCCTTCCTTCCTGAGATTATACGTGCCGAAGATAATCTGATGGACCTTTTCCTTGAATATATTTCCACAGCCCTTACAGCAATAATATAACAGCATTATTACATGTTTGCTAAACCATTTCGTCGCATTGAAAAGTTCGCAGGGTGCAAACTAAAGCAGAATTAGTCAACAGGAAAAGATACCAACTTTCTCTTTTTTCTTCCTCTACTTCTTTTTACTGAAGTATCTGACATAGTTGAAGTTTCGGAGGAATTTGAGTTCGGAACAGGATCAAACATCCTAAGTTTGCAAAAGACAAGGTCATAATAGCAAAAACAGAGAGTCAGAGACTACTGAGAGCTTCTGACTACACAAACAACTATAAAAACCAATAAAAACAACAACAAAAAAGCAGTGTAATGTCACAAGTGGGGTCTGGGGAGGGTAGTGTGAACGAGCCTTACCCCTACATTGCGAGGTAGAGAGGTTGTTTCTAATACACAACTATACAAACCAAAAAGCAATATAAATTGCCACATAACAATTCGTCAAAGGACATCAATTATTGCTTACATGAAGAAAAATCATAGAGTCAACTATCAAGAAGATCTCAATAGTAAAGAAACATGAGATGACAACAGAGTCCTTAGGTTAGTGTGATTAATATTCTTAAATCCATGCCACTCGTCCAAAATAATAACAAATTATTTTAATTTCATGATAAGCATTCTCTTTCTGGGCATATATGATCTTTATAACCAAAAGGGTAAACAAGTTTGAATCCACCCAAGCATAAAAATAAATCCTGAAAACCAGCTGAGGAAACAGAAGTACCTGCCTCACACCAAGTAGGTTTAAGAGATCATCTTCCTATAAAATCTAGCCTTGCTTGGACCATTGAGAATGAGAACCTAAATTGCACTAAATAAGTACTCTCTCTGATTCATTTTATGTTATTTACTTTCTTTTTCAGTCTGTTTCAAAAGCATGACTTTTTTTTAGTTTAAGTTTTCAGTTCCAACATCCCGATTACTCTAAAGGACCCTCCCTTATAGGAATGGAGTGGCATGTTCAGGCAAACAAAATTGAAAGGGTATTTTTGGTGTGTTATACACACTTTACTTTAAGGCCACAAGATTCAAAATCCTCTTTACAATATATTAAACTTCGTGTCACTCAAACAAAGACACATAAAATGATACGGAAGGTGTATAAGAAAATTAGAGTCTAGTGAAGCACACAATTGTGATGGATGTCGATCTCTGGGTGAAGAAGAAGAGGAGGGGCGCCCGGGGTCAACCGCGGATTAGATGGGGAGCTAAGGAGGTTAGTGGAGGGCGGAGCTTGGAGAAGTTATGGGGAAGCGGACGCTATGTGGACAGTGACGGCGAACTTGGTTAGGGGGGTAGCACGGGACGTGCTCGGGGTAGCTAAGGGATATTCAGGCAGACATCAGGGTGATTGGTGGTGGAACGAGGTAGTCAAAGGAAAAGTGGAGGTGAAGAAGGCGGTGTTCGCTAGGTTGGCAGGGAGCACGAGCGAGGAGGAGCGGAGAGCGAACAGGTTGATCTACAGGGAGGCGAGAAGAGAAGCTAAGATGGCAGTCACGGAAGCTAAAAACGCGGAGTTAGGCCGCATGTATGAGGAACTAGGGGAGAGAGGTGGGGATAAGAAGTTATTCCGGTTGGCTAAAGCAAGGGAAAGGAAGGCACGTGATCTAGACCAAGTCAGGTGTATCAAGGACGAGGATGGTAGAGTTCTGATGGGGGAATCGCAAATCAAACAGAGGTGGCAGGCGTACTTTCGGGACCTCCTTAACGAGGAGGGGGATCGGAGCATAGAGCTAGGGGAGTTGGGGCATTCAGAGCGTCATAGAGACCTTGGGTACTGCAGGCGCATTAGGGTGGAGGAGGTCTTAGGGGCGTTACGTAGGATGAGTAGGGGTCGAGCGACCGGGCCTGACGAGATCCCGGTGGAGTTCTGGAAGTGCATGGGTAAATCTGGAGGGGAGTGGCTCTCTAGGCTGTTCAATGCGATCTTCAAGACTAAAAGGATGCCGGATGAGTGGAGGTGGAGTACAGTGGTGCCCTTGTACAAGAACAAAGGGGACATCCAGTGCTGCAACAACTATTGGGGTATCAAATTAATAAGCCACACGATGAAGGTTTGGGAAAGGGTGATTGAGGCGCGGGTGAGGGAGGCGACAACTATAACTGGGAACCAGTTCGGTTTCATGCCGGGCCGCTCCACCACAGAGGCTATTCACCTAGTCAGGCGGCTGGCGGAACAATTCAGGGATAAGAAGAAGGACCTTCATATGGTGCTTATCGACTTGGAGAAGGCGTATGACAAGGTCCCGAGGGAGGTGCTATGGAGGTGCTTGGAGGTGAAGAGTATGCCAGAAGCCTATATCAGAGTAATCAAGGATATGTACAATGGAGCTAAGACTAGGGTTAGGACGGTGGGTGGCGAATCATACCATTTTTCTGTGGTAATGGGGCTCCATCAAGGATCGGCGCTGAGCCCCTTGTTGTTCGCCTTAGTGATAGATGCTCTAACCCGACATATCCAAGGGGATGTGCCTTGGTGTATGCTCTTTGCTGATGATATAATATTGATAGACGAGACGAGGGCCGGTGTTAGTGAAAGGTTAGAGGTATGGAGACAGACCCTCGAGTCTAAGGGTTTCAAAATAAGCAGATCTAAGACAGAATATCTGGAGTGCAAGTTTGGCGACGAGCCGAGTGGAGTAGGCAGGGAAGTGATGCTTGGTTCTCAGGCCATCGCCAAGAGGGACAGTGTCCGATATCTTGGGTCTGTGATTCAGGGGGACGGAGAGATTGATAGGGACGTCACCCATCGGATAGGAGCGGGGTGGTCAAAGTGGAGGCTTGCTTCAGGGGTCCTGTGCGACAAGAAAATTCCACACAAACTCAAGGGGAAATTCTACAGAGCCGTGGTTAGACCTGCGATGTTGTATGGGGCGGAGTGCTGGCCCGTGAAGAACTCTCATGTTCAGAGAATGAAGGTTGCGGAGATGAGGATGCTTAGGTGGATGTGGGCACACCAGGCTGGATAAGATTAAGAATGAAGTTATTCGTCAGAAGGTAGGGGTGGCCCCGGTGGACAAGAAGATGCGGGAAGCGAGGCTGAGGTGGTTCGGGCATGTTCGGAGGAGGGGTCTCGATGCCCCGGTGAGGAGCTGCGAGCGGCTGGAGATTGTTGGTGGTCGGCGAGGGAGAAGGAGGCCTAAGAAGCATTGGGGAGAGGTGATTAGGCAGGACATGACTAGAATGCAGGTTACCGAGGACATGACCCTTGATAGGGGAGTCTGGAGGTCTAGAATCAGGGTTGGAGGCTAAGGGCTCATAGAGTTCTTCGTACGCCTCTCTCGGGGCTGGATGTGGGATAGTAGGGTTACCCATAGATGATTAGTGTTTTAGCTTATGTCCCCTTATGGTTGTTAGTATGGTAGCTACTGCTTGTTATTATTGCATGCGACTGTATTTATGTTTCCTATGTTTTCATAATTATTTACGTTATTTCTGCGGGATTACTTATGCTTTATTATTTTTTTTGTCTTGCTTTTGTTTCTAATTTTGTCTTTGTTTTGATGCAGCTTTTCATTTTAGCCTATGCGCCGAGGGTCGATTGGAAACAGCCTCTCTGCCCTTTCGGGTAGGGGTAAGGCTCGTCTACATATTACCCTCCCCAGACCCCACCTGGTGGGAATATACTGGGTAGTAGTTGTTGTTGTTGTTGTTGAAGCACACAAAAGTATCAAAGCAATCATACGCTTATTTTCATTCAAAACATACCCAGCTTCAACTGTTATTGACTGAGTTGGAGTGGCTTCGGATCTTGAAGAGATTATGCATGAATCACAAATTTGGTCAACTTTTCCAGTTGAAGTTGCAGAAAAAGACCCTGGTCACCACAAGAAATCAAGAAAAAGATCATTTACTTGCACTTCAAGAACATATTACAGTGTTCAACTTCACATAAGACAGCTCACCATTGCAATTCTGACAAATGATAATTTCCTTCACAGGAATCGGACCAATGAAGCTCCGAATTGTTGCTTCCAATTTCTTCAAAGAACCTTTCCTACACTCTTTGACCACATCAAGGAGACTCTTTCCGTTTTCTAGGCAGATATACTGTGATGCCCGTCTATATGCTTTACACGCATGGATCTCAAATTTGCCAGGAGGAACAACCTAAAGGAGCCAAGATTGGTATATAACTTAAATTCATAATGGAAATGTTAAGACCCAAACAAGTACAACGTCAACAAAGAGCAAAACAGAGAATTAGAAATAACAAGTACTCACCCTGGCTCCTTGCACAGATCACATGAGCATAGAATTCCATTATCTTTGATTGTTCCTCTCAGTCGAATTCCCTAAATTAAGACAACTTTAGCCTTCAGAATAAGATAAAACTACTGAGACCATATTGGAGCTTTCAGTCCAAACTAGATGAGGAACAATCGATCAGGAAAAGCTCGATAAGCTTTTTGGTAAGAGAAACTGCACAACAAGCTAAATGGTGTATCGTAGTGCAGTAATAAATCCATGTAACACATTGAATGCTGATGCTGCTTTAATGTGTTTCAACTCATTTGTCTCCAATTCATGTTCAAGCTATAATAAGCAGAAAATTCTAAACATATATTTTATTATATATTCATACTGGATAATATAAACTGGGTCCAATTCATTTCTCCCGAACTACCCAGCAAGAAACAAGGTTGACCACTGGGCAACACCAAAATTTCTACACATGTGGTGTTTCCCATCCTTTCTTCTGCCAATAATGAATATGCATGTCTCTGTATGTGTCTGTAACAAATAACAACTACTACTAAGCCTCTATCCCAAATCATCTGTAACCATTCTGCTCTATCCCAACTCAAATCATTCCAAATACGAGTACAACATAGTTAATGATCATGTATTGGCATTTTCATGCAAGAGTTAATGCATAAGAAAATGACAACAACTAAGCCTCAATCAAGTTAGGATCTTCTATATGAATCCTCATTGACCATGTTACTTACTATAAACTCATCTCAAACCAATATATACAAACTAAAATAAATAAAATAAAATAATTAAAAAACTGGAAGTTCTTTATATTTTCTGAAAGACTTCAAGATCGTATAAATCTAAGAAAGGCTAAACAACTCCGAAAAACATATTATCTCAACTATAGGTCTATAAAAAAATAATCCACATTTAGGCCACAGTTAAGGAAATTCTAGGAGAATAATTAATTTAAATAATCCACATTTTAAGCTAAGAAAGCATTAATTACCCTCTTGCCACCATTATAGAAAACAGGATAGCCTTCGAGCAAACCGGTCTCGAAAAGCTCCTTACCCGTAGAAGGACTTCCTATAATCGAAATCCTCTTCTTTGATCCACCATTATTACTATCAAGAACTTCACCACATGTGATCAATTCCCCCTCCTCCAACACTTCCAAATTCTGATCACGAGGCTCCACATTCAGCTTCAAAGCCGACCTCGTAAACCTCCTACTACTATCTGTAACACTAACATCACGATTTGCTGCCGTCAACGTTGACTCCTCTTTGACTTCAATCTCCACCATCTCCGGAGTTCCATAAATACCCTCCGTTTCATTCTTATTTACAATTTTACCAACGCCTGAACTACACTTGGACGCATCACTCGGTTCTACTCCGCCACCGCCGCCGCTGTCGTCAACATTAGCGGCTCTCTTTAACCGCTTATCCTCCTGTACACAACGAGTCCTTTCCTATCACGAGACCTAACCGGAACAACTTCCTCGCACTGAACACCGTGAACCGAACCGTTCGATTCCGGTTTACCGTTACATGGATCACCGGTTTCGATATCACTTCCGGGTTCGAGTTTGGACCGGGGCAACGACGGCGAATCGAATTCACTGATCATCGGTGCCGTTAAAACTTAGCTATGGATTTGTTAAAAAGGGAGGATTTGTTAACATGAATTGGAATTTGTTGGGAATTTGGGGAAGAAGAAGAGTGAAACTAAAACTCTTTAGGGGCATTGCGTAGCGTGATTATTTTGGGGGGGGGGGGGGGCAGTGTTAAGGGGAGAGCGGTGTGATTGTTAAGGGTTCTATTTAGATTGAATGTGTATCTTCTAGATAGTTTTACTTTGAGCTAAGTTATTTTTCCTCCTATAAATAGAGTGGCCTTATCCCATTATAAATCATCTCAAAATTCAGTAAGAATTTTCTATCTCTTTCTCTGCAATATTGCTCTTGTTCTTTATATTTTATAATACGTTATCAGCACGAGACTCTAACCAATTGGGTAGAAGCTTTGGGATTGAGCATAATGATTGTAAGTTATTCCGTGAATTTTCTTCATGATTAAATTCTGGATTTAAGGTAAGTAATTTACTTTTCTCTTTCAAATTCTTGAAATTCTACGATTTGATTTCATATACAAACAAATACAACAAAGTTTGATTATAACTCTAATGGAGTTTGTAAAAAAAAAATTATAACCACGTGAAGTGGTAAAATTTCTATGTCTTGCCATGATTAAATTCATGTATGATTGTGGGCAAAGAATTGAAAACCCGTCCAATTGAATTTGCTCCATTCTCATTCCCTTAAGAGAATGTGATCGCAGTATGTGATAAGACTGAAAGAAGACAAAATTATTACCGTGAAGGTATCAATGGATGTGGACGTGGCAATAGACGAAATTATAATCGTCATCATTGTGATAATGAGAATAATAAGGATTCTCAAAATAATCCTTCACTTTGCGAAAGTAATATCTCTCATCGATTTGACATGAGATTTTATATAGCACATATAGATGATTATGGTCCATTCATGGTGTGAGTGTGACAACATCTAATTTATGAATACATATTTATTCTTGGAAGAATATGAACGTGCTAGTGGTAGTGAATATACCACACTCACCTCTAGAAGGAGGTTTGAGATGAAATAAGAAAATAATATCATTATTATGACATGAATGGTCATTGATCACGTACCTATTGTACGCCAAAATATTTTGGCAATGTGATTATTAAAGGACAACAATAATGCAAGAAACATATCTTGCATATAATTTTGACAATGGCCATAATGGTATAACTTTCTCTTGAAAGAGATATTCACCATATGGATATTGATGAATATGTGGTAGTACCAAATTAATTGAGAACTCTGCAAGAGCCAATTATACTATTTTGGAGAAACACAATTGATTACCAATAAGGTATTGTGTTGTAGTAAGTCTCAAAGAAACTTATTCAGTTTTCAAAGTATACGCGAAAGCGGTTGATTATATGGATCCATGGTTAAAGAAGATTGAGCAGTTTGATATTTTTATTTTTACTTATTCGTAGTAGTTAATGAATAAACAATTATCATAGTTTACATAAGTTATCTATTATTGTGATATGGTTCAAATTTTATATAACTTTAGATTACACATTCATCTTATGCTTTATTTGTAATGATTTTTCAGTAAGTTAATCGATTAACATAACAGATAATCGATTAACCAATATATTCTATTAAACTGGACCTTTTTCCGCAAGGCATGTTAGTCGACTATCCGATTTAGTTAATCGACTAACCTAATGACCGTTGCCTAAGTTAATCGATTATCACTTTAGTTAAACGATTAACCTTATGTCCGTTGCCTGTTCATCGACTAGTTTTTTTAAACGTTGAAACAGGTTAGTCAATTATCTATTTGGTTAATCGACTAACCTCAGCAGATTTTAAAAATATTGTTTAATTATTAAGCAACGGATACAAGATTATTAAAAGGAGAATAACTATAATAAAAGATATTTTTTTACTGAATTTTGCAGAAAAAAAATACTAATATTTTTCATATATTTCTTTTGTATGTCAAACCATGGGAAGCAAATATGGATATCTCACAAAGCAAACTTAGATCAACGTCCAATTGTAAAAATATTTGTTTAATTGATTCATGTACCACACATACGATATTCAAAGAGAAGAAATATTTCTCTCATTTAAGTATGTGTAAGGCAGATGTTACTACAATTTCTGGTAGTAGTAAATTGATTTAAGGCTCCGGAAGAGCAACCATAACTCTGCCTAAAAGAACAATATTTATCATAGAGAATGCAATATTCTCTTCCAAGTCCAAGAGGAACTTGTTGAGTTTTAAGGATATCCGTCAAAATGGATATCATATTGAGACAATAGATGAGAATAATCTTGAATACCTCATCATTACAAAGAATGTCTCTGGCCAAAAGAGGGTTATTGAGAAGTTCCCATCTTTATCTTGTGGCCTGTATTGGACAAAAATTAGTGCAATTGAGGCACATTCCACAGTAAACCAAAAGGTTACTGATTCCAATACTTTTGTACTTTGGCATGATCGATTGGGATATCCTGGATCAATTATGATGAGACGGATTATAGAAAACTCATATGGGCATCCATTAAAGAATTTAAAGATTCTTTTAAATAATGAATTTTCTTGCACTTCTTGTTATCAAGGCAAGTTAATTATTAGACCATCACCAACAAAGGTTGGAACTGAGTCACCTACGTTTTTGGAACGTATACAAGGGGATATTTGTGGACCTATTCACCCACCTAGTGGGTCCCTTAGATATTTTATGGTCTTAATAGACGCATCCTCTAGATGGTCTCATGTGTGCCTATTGTCATCACGCAACCTTGCGTTTGCAAAATTAATGGCACAAATAATTCGATTACAAGCATAATTTCCTGATAATCCAATTAAGTCTATTAGACTAGATAATGCTGCTGAGTTTTCATCCCAAGCATTTAATGATTATTGCTTATCAATTGGGATAAAAGTGGAACATCCTGTAGCTCATGTTCACACTCAAAATGGTCTTGCAGAATCTTTAATTAAACGTCTGCAGTTGATTGCAAGACCATTACTCATGAAAACGAGGCTGCCCACTTCGGTTTGGGGTCACGCCATTTTGCATGCAACAATGCTAGTTCGTCTCAGACCGACGAATTATCACAAATATTCCCCGTTGCAATTAGTTTTGGGTCATGAACCTAATATATCCCATTTAAGAATTTTTGGATGCGCAGTATATGTGCCTGTAGCACCGCCATACCGCACCAAAATGGGTCCGCAAAGAAGGTTAGGAATATATGTTGGGTTTGAATCACCCTCCATTATTCGCTACCTCGAAACATTGACAGGGGATTTGTTCACTGCACGATTTGCAGACTGTAACTGTCGATTCGATGAGACACTTTTCCCAAAATTAGGGGGAGAAGTTGGTGAAACCAAACGGGAAATTTTGTGGAAAAATCCATCATTATCTCATCTTGATCCACATACCTCTATTTGTGAAAAAGAGGTACAAAATATTATCCATTTGCAAAGCATAGCAAATCAAATGCCTGACGCATTCACGGACTTAAAAAGGATAACAAAATCTCACATCCCCGCAGAGAATGTTCCAATCCGTATTGATGCCTATTGGACAATCTTCTAGTGTCATATCAAATGAGTCGAAAGCACGCCTAAAACGTGGCAGGCTATTAGGTTCCAAAGATTGAAATCCTAGAAAAAGGAAAGCAAATGATCAAAATGACACTACGAAAGAATCTCATGAGGAAATTCACGATTTAATAAATTCTGAGATTCATGAAGAATCCATTGAGCCCGAGACTCAGAAAAATAAGGAACTATCAATAAATCCAATCGATATTGAGACAAATTTTAATCGAGTGGATATAGTGGTGGATTATGTCTTTGCATATAATGTTGCATCTAGCATTATGCAAGAAAGTGAGGATCTTGAACCTCAATCTGTTGGAGAATGTCGACAAAGACTTGATTGGCCAAAATGGCAAGAAGCAATCCAATCAGAATTGAATTCACTTGCAAAACGTGAAGTTTTTGGGCCCATAGTTGAAACACCTAATGGTGTTAAGTGGCTATAGATGGGTCTTTGTACGCAAGAGAAATGAGAAAAACAAGGTACAAAGATATAAGGCACGCCTTGTTGCACAAGGATTTTCTCAAAGGCCTGGTGTCGATTATGAAGAGACATATTTACCCGTAATGGATGCTATAACTTTCCGTTATCTCATTAGTTTTGCTATCCTTGAAAAGCTTGACATGAATTTAATGGATGTGGTTAATGCCTATCTTTATGGCTCACTTGATAGTGAGATATACATGAAAATTCCCGATGGATTCAAAATGCCAAACACTCATAATTCAAAGTCCCGGGAAATATTTTCAATCAAATTGCAAAGATCTTTGTATGGTCTAAAGCAATCAGGACGAATGTGGTATAATCGTCTTAGTGAGTATTTATTAAAAGAAGGCTATATAAATGATGCCATTTGCCCATGTGTTTTTATAAAGAAAACAACATCAAAATTTGTTGTACTTGCCGTATATGTCGATGACATAAACCTTATTGGAACTCCGATAGAACTCCAAAAGGCAATTGATTATTTAAAGAAGGAATTCGAGATGAAAGATCTCGGAAAGACAAAATTATGTCTTGGTTTTCAAATTGAATATTTGGCAAACGGAATTTTTGTTCATCAATCTGCCTATATAGAAAAGGTATTGAAACGGTTTTACATGGATGTAGCATATCCTTTAAGTACTCTGATGGTTGTTCGATCACTTGATGTGAATAAGGATCCATTCCGACCGCAAGAAAAGAATGAAGAGCTACTTGGTCCTGAAGTACCATATCTTAGTGCAATTGGCGCACTAATATATCTTGCAAATACTACAAGGCCTGACATAACTGTTTCAGTTAATGTCTTAGCAAGATATAGCTCTGCTCCCACAAGGAGACATTGGAATGGAATCAAACATATATTGCGGTATCTAAAAGGGACTACCGATATGGGCTTATTTTATAGCAATAATTGCAGTCCTGATCTTGTTGGTTATGCTGATGCTGGATATTTATCTGACCCACACAAGGCTCGATCTCAAACATGTTATGTGTTTATCTGTGGAGGCACTGCCATATCTTGGCGATCGACTAAGCAATCAATTGTGGCTACTTCATCTAATCATGCTGAGATAATCGCTATTCATGAAGCAAGTCGAGAGTGTGTGTGGTTGAGGTCTATAATACATCATATTCGAGACAAATGTGGTTTGAAATGTGACAAACTACCCACGATTTTGTATGAAGACAATGCAGCATGTATAGCCCAATTGAAGGGAGGATTCATAAAAGGAGATAGAACAAAGCATATTTCACCAAAGTTATTTTTCACACATGATCTTCAAAATAATGGTGATATCAATGTGCAACAGATTCGTTCAAGTGATAAAATGGCTGATTTGTTCACAAAATCTCTACCAACGTCAACCTTCAAGAAGCTGGTACACAAGATTGGAATGCGAAGGCTCAAGGATGTGAATTGATGCTCTTTTCAGGGGGAGTTAATGTGCGTTGCACTCTTTTTCCCTTACAAGGTTTTGTCCCACTGGGTTTTCCTTGCAAGGTTTTTAACGAGGCAACAAAAATGCATTTTGTTAGATATGTGTACTCTTTTTCCTTTTCTAGAATTTTTGTCCATTGGGTTTTGTTTTAGTTAAGGTTTTAACGAGGCACATTACTTATTGAGTAGACATTTAAGGGGGAGTGTTAAGAATAGAATTCTATTTAGAGTGAATGTCTATCTTGTAGAGAGTTTTACTTTGAGGCTAAGTCATTTTTCCTCCTATAAATAGAGGGGTCTTACCCCATTGTAAATCACCCCAATATTCAGTAAGAATTTTCTCTCTCTTTCTCTGCAATATTGCTCTTGTTCTTTATATTTTATTAACACTAAGAAATTTAATGTAAAATTATTTTAATTTTAAAACGCCCATAACTAACTAGGAGTGTAGACTGACTGACCAATTGCAATAAAATACTTCCGTTTGGAGAAATTCTGCAAAAGCACTTTCGCCATTTATGTACGTGAATAAAATGCAACAAGAAAAAGATACTTCTGTCATTTTTGTATTTAGGACTCATTTGAAAAAGAGAAATTTTATTTTGTACAAGACCCAACTATTATGTGACAGACACTTGGTTATAGGAGGTTCCTTTAAATTTTTGCCAAGTGGATTTTGGTACCAATTTCAACAAAAATTGGCCACCTCCCAGCCCCTAGTACTCTCTCCTCTTTCAAATTTTTGCAATTTCCTTAACTCAATATTTTCATTTACCAGAATTAATGTTCGTAATTTGTTCTTGTAATAATTTGATCGGTCATTTTGAGCATTTACACTTTGCTAGATGGTTCGAGGGCGTGAGTAGTTCTGTATGATAGTATTACGACTTATGTGTATCGTCGATTCTGGTTTTTGAGTGATTCAGAATTAGTTTAGAAGAATAAATTATATTGTTAAAGCTTTAAGTTAGAAGAGTTAACCAAGTTTGACTTTTGTATGTTTGATCCCGAATCAGAGTTTTGATGGTTCCGTTAAGTCTGCATGATGATTTTGGACTTGGGTGTATGCCCGGATTTTCATTTAGATATTCCTAAAAGGTTTCAGCACTATTTGGTGAAAGTTGAATGTTTAAAGATTTGGATGCTCATAGGGTTAGCCGGGAGTTGACCTTATTGATATCGAGTTTGGATTTTGGTTCCGGGAGTTGGTACAGCTTCGTTGTGCCATTTGAAACTTGCATGCAAAATTTGACGTCATTCCGTGTTGATTTGATATGATTCAACACGACTTGTAGAAATCGAAAGTTCTTAATTCTTTTGGTTTGATTTGAGGTACGATTCGTAGTGCTGACGTTGTTTGATGTGATTTGAGGTCTCGAGCATGTAGTTGATGACCCGGCCCGTCGTCTCATGAGTTACCGCTCCGTTTCCCCCATTTTTCTTCTTTATGCTTCGTTATCCGTGTTTTGTGGTATCGCGTTTGTTGGATCGAGTCCGGAATGATTTTGGTAAGTTTTGACACACTTAGTCTCTTTTAAGAAGGTTTAAGTTGAAAAAGTCAACTGGATGTTGACTTATGTGTTAGAGGGCTTGGATGTGAGTTCTGATGGATCGGTTAGCTTCAGGAGGTAATTTATGACTTAGGAGTGTAGTCGGAATGGGTGTTGGAGGTCCGGAATAGAATTTGGCTTAAATTGGCGAAGTAGAGATTTTGGTGATTTTTGGTTGATAGGCGAGATTTTGATATAGGGGTCGGAATGGAATTCTGAGAGTTGAAGTAGCTTCATTGTGCCATTTGGGATGTGTGTGCAAAATTTCAGGTCATTCGGACGTGGTTTGATTGGATTTTTCATCAAAAGCATAAACTTAAGCTTGAATCCAAGGTGTTTTGGTTGATTTGATGTTGTTTGAAGTGTTTTGATGATTGGAACAAGTTTGAATAAGGTATTAGGATAGGTTTGTGCTTTTGGTTGGAGTCTCGGGGGGCCTCGGGGTGATTTCGGATGGTTGGTGGAGAAATTGGAATTTGTGTTGCAGCAGCTGATACTGCTACTCCTGGTATTTTCGCACCTGCGGCTTGGGGACCCAGGTGCGGCGCTGCATAAGCGGAGAGTTGGTCATAGAAGCGAAAGGTTGGCCAGGTGTGTTGTGTCCGTAGAAGCGTTAAGGAGACTGCATCTGCGATGTCGCAGAAGCGGAGTTATGGTCGCAAATACGGTTTAGGCGATTTCGCAGAACATATATGTTATTTCATTTCGCGAGTTTGAGTTATTTCACCATTTTTGGACTTCGGCTTGGAGCTTTTTGGACGATTTGGAAGAGAGATTTCAAATGAGCATCACTAAGGTAAGGATTTTGGACCTAAAACACATTTCTATGGTAGTATTTCATGTATTAAGGCTGTAATTAAAGGAATTAACAGGCTAAAAATAGATGATTAGGGCTGGGGTTTAAGAGGCCTTAAAATGGGGATTTGAGAGGTGATTTGTACTCTGATTTTTGTATTCTTGATATGAATGAACTCGTGGGGAGATAAGGAATCTATTGGTGTGAAAATTTCTGAGTTTCAAGAAGTGGGCCTGGGGCTCGGGATTTGGCCAATTTTGAGAATTTTGGTATTTTTTGATTGTTTTCGCTTGGGCTTTGTTCCCTTTGCATATTTTGACGTCTTCGTTCTGATTCTGGATAGATTTGATGCATGTTGAGGCCAATTCGAGGGGCAAAGGTGTCGCGAGCTAGAGATTTAGTCGGTTCGAGGTGAGTAATGATTGTAAATGATCCTCTGGGTGTTTGAAACCCCTGATTGCACATCGTAGTGTTATATTAATGTGAGACACACGCTTGATGACGAACGTGGAGTCGTGTACCATTGGGGATTGTGACTTGGTCTGTCCTGGTTGATGATTTTATCGCGTATTTGATTGAAACTTATTTGCTTTTATCATGATTTGGGTTGATTGTCATATTTGGGCTTTATGTCAATCATTTGAACCCTTCGAGGATTTTCATTACTATTTCCTCACTGGTTTTTGACTTGTTACTTAAACTCAGTCATGTTAATTTTTACTGTTTTACTACTCAGCCACGTTTACTCAGTTTTAAGACTTAAATGGCATTTTAAATGATGTTTGGGCTGAGAATCACAATTTTACTATTTTTCAAGCCGTTGGTGATGAGTTTTGTACTGAGTAAGTCCGATAGCTTGTATTGTGAGGAAACACTGATCCTGATTTGAGGCCGAGGGCCTGAGTTACATACGCCACGAGGTGGCTAGATCGATATGAGACCGAGGGCCTTGTTTGATGCCACGAGATGGCTTATTATTGCTGTTGGACTGTAAGGGGCCTCTCTAGGAGTCTGCATACCCCTAGTGAGTGCGGGGTACCCATTGTGATGTATGATTGTGCCCGAGAGGATGGTACTGACTTGAGATGTTGCCCGAGGAGCGGATTTGTTGATATTGTGCCCGAAGGGCGAACTTTTATTTGTGTACTTTATCGCAATTATATGTCAATTACCTATTTTACTGGTTAAAAGAGGATTTTACTTGATTTTTACTGGTTTTACCGATTTTAAGTGATTTATTGATTCATTATTGAATACCTTGTGCTTTATGTGTTTTCTTACTTTCAATCGTTATTTACGTTTATTATTCACTGAGTTGGAGTATTCACTTTACTCCCTGCACCCTGTGTGCAGATTCAGGCGTAGCTGGTTTCGCTCTGGAGTGTTGATTTCCTCCAGTTCCAGGCGGGTCTTTTCGAGATTTTGAGGTAGTTGTTGACGTCCGCAGCCCCGTGTCTCCACTCCTATATCTTGTCATTTCTGTTCATCTTCAAACATTTATAGTAGTGTATGACTTTTGTAGACTATATTATGGCTCATAGATGCTCGTGACTTGTGACACCCCGGTTAGGGTTGTGTCGGGTTAGATTTTCTGCATTGTTATAGATATTTTTGCTATTCAGTATTATTAATCATGTTTAGAATATTTTTATGATGAATAACTGTTTTTAAAGATGAATTGGGTTAAACTGTCTGGCCTTGTCTACATGACATACGTCATCACGATTGCTTTCGGGAATTAGGGTCATGACAAGGTTCTCGTTATGTTATGGAACGTGCTAGTATGTTTTGACCTGGTCCCAGGGGCCTCGGGTATGTTCCAGATGGGATACGAGCCATTTCATTCTATTTTGGACTGCTAGTTTCTGTCACCTAATGTTCTTCATTGTGTTTGCAGCCTTTACTTCCATGCTCGTGTAGTATTATAGTAGTCTCAAGTATGTTGTTCTTCATGTTCACGAAGAGGTGACTGCGTTCGCACATGTTGAGGGATTTATGCTGTCGCATTCATGTTCTTGGTTACAACATCGCATATTAGGGAAGTTGGAAGGGCCTCAGGCCTTTCTTGTCTGCAATCGCGTGGGTAGAACTGCGTTCATGTAGTGAATTGGAAGCTATGTGTCGCATTCCCGACTTCGTTTACACGTTTGAAAAGAAGGTTTGGTCAGCTGTCATCATTTGTGTCAGTAATCACGAGTGATTTTTTTCGATCTCGATGAGTAAATCACTGGGCAGAATATAATTACTCTTCGAGAGCTTTTGATTTTTATAACTTTTTGAGTTAGATAGCTCGGATTTGGGTTATTTTGGAAGGGGTATTCACGTGTTGGTTTGAGGTAAGTGTTATTTATCTGAATTATGATGGAAGATTGAATCATTCCTTCATTCTATTCCGGCTATTCCTTTCCGGCGGGTGATTTATTCATGAGCTAGAGAGATAAGAGCTTCGATTCGCAGGCAGGATATAGAAATCGGGCACTATCTATTTTATTATATTTCATGATTCCATCTTTGTTTTAACATTAAATTAGTGATTTGAATATGAGAAAATGAGATTTTGTTAAAATCTTTCAAAAATATAAAATAAGGATTTGAAGGTTGATTTGATGTCGGAATTTGATAAATTTTGATATGGTTGGACTCGTGTCGGAATGGATATTCGAATTGTTTTTAGATTTTGAGGTTCGGGCTCTAGGTGGACTTTTTTGTTTTCTTTAAAGATCGAAGCTTTATTATTTGGAATGGTTTCATATGGTTTTATTTATGATATGAAGTTATTGGGCTAGATTTGAGCCGTTTGGAGGTTGTTTTACACGAGAACATCATCTTAGAGTATCGGTTTTGTGACGACCCGGCCATCATCTTAAGAATTTAACACCCCGATCCCCTATTAACTGCTTTCCCCAAGTCTTTTTTTGCTAATTTAGTTTGTCGGGATGTTCAGTTTCGAGTTTGAGAGGGTTTTGGGACACTTAGTCCCCAAATAAGAGCTTAAATGTTGGAAAAATTGACCGTTGTCGGAACATTGTGAAGACGGCCTCAGAATGGAAATCCGATATTTCTGTTAGCTCCGTTAGGTGATTTTGGGGTTGGGAGCGTGTTCGGATTGTGTTTTGGAGGTCCATAGCTAGTTTAGGCTTGAAATGTCAAAGTTTGAACTTTTGGAGTTTCCGGTCCAATAGAGAGATTTTGATCCGAGGGTCGGAATGAAATTCTAGAAATTTTAGTAGTCCCGTCATGTCATTTGTGATGTGTGAGTAAAATTTTAGGTCATTCTGACGTGGTTTGCCTAGGTTTTGATCGAAAGTGTATTTTGAGGAAAATTGGAGTTCTTAGGCTTAAATCCTTGATCAATTCGAATTTCCGATATTGTTTTAGGTGTTTTAAGTATTGGTACAAGTTTTAATAAGTCACTAGGTGATGTTGGTGCTTTTGGTTGGGGTCCCGGGGATCCTCGAGATGATTTCAGAGGGTTGATGGAAAGATTTTGGAGTTAGAGATTTCAGAAAATTGGTGGTGTCTATCATAACCGCACCTGTAGTTTGGGTTCCGCAGGTGCGGAGCCGCAGAAGCGGCAAGGCAAGCACAAATTTGGCTTTTGGGTGTTCCTTCCGTTTCCACAGATGCGGAAGTTTCACCGCAAATACGGTTCGCATCTGGGAAAGAGGTATCGCAGATGCGACTCCTAGGCTGTTTAATGAAAGTCGCAGATGCGACATATGCTTCGCAGAAGCGGAACTGCAGATGCGGTCCCATGAGGGCAGAAATATGAAATTTCGAGGGTTTAGTTTCTAAAGATGAAAAATCGAATTGGATCTCGGGAGAGGACGATTTTGAGAGGTATTTGAAGAGGAGATTGTTGGACAATACGCTCTACGCTAGAGGGGGGGGTGAATAGCTTATTAATAAAATTTGGCGTTTTCTTGCGGAATTTAAACTTTGCAGGAAATAAACAAATGCAGTAAAAATAAATTACACCACGATATATACTGGTTGGCCACACTTTGTGGTTAGTCCAGTCCCCGAGAGACTCTCTCGAGATTTCCACTAACAACCTTGTCAAGCTTAAGGTGCCCAACAAACCTTTACACTTGAGACTTGAATCACACAAATCTCAAACACTTGCTCGGAGGTTCCTCACCTCAAAGACTTCAATTTGCTCGGAGGTTCCTCACCTCAAAGACTTCAATTTGCTCGGAGGTTCCTCACCTCAAAGACTTCAATTTGCTCGGGGATACAATCCCAAAGACTTCACTTGTTAAGCTTCCGGGTGCCTAACGAACCTTTACAACTTGAGAACTTGATACAACACAAGCCTCAACCAACCCGCTTAAGGAAACCTATCCCTAAGACTTTACAAGAAGAAATATAACACTCCTTCTTACTACAAGTGTTTAACAAGAACACTCTTTTACTCACTTTACAATAACTCTCTCAAAGAGTGGATTATGAGTACAAAATATATGGCTCAAGAACACAACAACTCAATCAATAATCTTGGCTCTCAAAAATAATGTAAGATATGAAATTTTGAATCACAAGAATGTAATGTATGCTTTGTACTTTTTCTGCAGTGTTGTTGTGTGTTTAAAAATGATTTTCAGAGAGTGTTTTATAGAGAAAATGGAGCAATGGACCGTTGCTTTTAGTTCCAGAAAACGCTCCTGAAAATCTGCCTGACAATCGATTGTTGATATTACACAATCGATTGTTGGAGCAAAATTTCAACAGACAGATTCCTTAAAATCCGGTTAAAAGGATTTCTGTTGAATTTAAAAGAATGACAATCGATTGTTAACTTTAGACAATCGATTGTTGTTCAAATATTCAAAATATTTCTGGCAACTTTTTGACTAAAAGATTGAGTAAAGATTATACCATAAATAGATAAAGCTGTTGGAAGAAGTCCGTTTGGAAATATCACTGAGCACAATCGATTGTTAAATAGTGACAATCGATTGTTCTCCATTTTTGAAGATTTTGAAAACATTCTGTAAGTTGTCCAAAACTGACTGTATAAAATCTGACAATCGATTGTTGAACAGTGACAATCGATTGTTGCTTCAAAAATGATTTCAAACGAAGTTTCTGTCTCAAGACAACATTTTAAAAACTAAGTATAGAACTTGACAATCGATTGTTTCTTCAAGACAATCGATTGTTAAACCCAATTTTCTCAAAACGAGTTTAAAAATCATTTTGGCAAATATGCAACTTATTTCTTTAAAAACTTATGATGTATGATTTTATGAAAATCATTTTAGGTGAGAGCCAATATTAGAAATAAGTCGTTGAGTCAAGATTACAAATTAAGACCTACTCAACAGTTGATTGCATCTTCTATTCTTGAACGCGTACTATCCATCTTGTACTTGGACTGTTATTGTTCCATCACCGATGCTTGGCTCAATGTTTGGCATTTATCAAAACCTACATGAATCAACACACGTTAGTTCGAGAACGTGTTTCTTACAGAGATCACTGGGTAATGATTCTTTCTTATTGATATTCCATCAATCTATAGTTAATTTCACCTTTTAAATCCAGATTTGAGATTAAAATTTGGAAAAGTTGGATAAAACTTCATAGGCTGAATTGTTGGATTTTGATTGGGTTTTTGACATCCGATTTGAGATTTTTTTGTATGATTAGACTCGTGAGAGTACGAGATTTCTGAAAATATTAATTTCACCCGATTCTCAGACTTTGGCCTAAGGGCCGTTTTGATTATTTTACCTAATTTCGCATCTTAGCTTTGAATTAAATCATAGAATCAGTTGATTGAGATGTTATTTACAATATGTAATTGAATTGAATAGATTCGGGCAATTTGGAGTTGGATACTTGTGGCAAAGTGGCTTGTCTAACTTTGTGTGGGGGACCTTTCCCCTTAGGATATGATGTTTGGTATTTGAATGCCTTGTACGTGAGGTGACGAGCGCGTACTTGAGCTAATTGTTGAAAATTCAGTTGTACTTTAAGTATTTAAACTGAGTTCTTTCATGACCTGTTTATTCTACTTGCAAACATAGCATGTGCTAGTTTAGAAAAACATTCTTAGTTGACTTAATTGCCTATTTTCTTAAACTGCCTTAATTGTATTTTGTCAAGCATGTTTGGCTAGAATTAACGGTTACTTGTTACTAGTTCAGCATATATTCTAAAATTCTTGAGCTAATGTTGTGTGTTTAAATTTTGGACTATGGGACGACATCCCGTTAGATCCCCTGCACGTGTTTATGATATGGACTGAGGTGCGGAATACCAGGAGATCCCTGGCATAACTATTGAGGATACCAAAAGATCCTCGAGATACCAACAGATCCCTGACATATTTATTGAGGGCACCAAGAGATCCTCGGGATACCAATAGATCCCTAGTGTATATGATAAAGATACTAAGAGATCCTCGGGATAACAAAAGAACCTCGGTTATCCTCCTTGTCGGAGCGGTATTTCCTGGCGTTTGCCTTATTATTGTTTTCCGTTACTGTATCCTTATTATCATGTTTAGACTTTTACTGTAGATTCTCATTTATATTGCTTACTTATCCTGTCATTATTATTTATTTATCTTAGTAGGGCCTTGACCTTGCTCATCACTACCCGACCGAGGTTAGGCTTAACACTTACTGAGAACCATTATGGTGTACTCATGCCCAACATGCGCAGATCCAGGTACCACCGCACATTACCATCCTTGAGGCAGGGAGAGCGTTGGAAACTTTGAGGTACATCTGCCGTGTCCACATACCAAAGAGTCTCTTTCTTTACTCTATCTTATAGTGTTCGCCCTTCTTTCGTACTATTGATGTAGACATTTCTGGAGATTAAAGTACTTTACTGTATTCCTTCTAGCTTGTGTTCCCATGAGTTTTCGGATTTTGGGATAGTTTTGTAGAAGTTTAAGTTATTGTACTGTATATGTCGAGTGGCATTTTATATTTCGCTTTCATTTCATTAAATTTTTGTTTTAAGTCATGTTTCCACAAGGTCTCGATTGTTTTTCCGCATTGTTAGGCTTACCTAATCGTAGATGACTAGGTGTCGTCATGACAGTTCATGGAGGGCGAGCTGGGGTCGTGATAAGTTGGTATAAGAGCTCTAGATCATAGGAGTCACGGAACACAGGCTAGAGTCTCGCTGATCAGTACGGAGACGTCTGTACTTATCTATGAGAGGCTATGTAACTGTTAGGAAAAATTATCACTTCATTTGATTTCCTTGTCGTGTTATATTTTGACATCACAATTAAAAACTTCTGTCTTCTATTCTCTCACAGATGGTAAGGACACGTGCTAGTCGAGATGATCAGGCACCCGCGCCTCCTCCTGCAACCGTCTGGGGTGGGGGCCGGGGTAGAGGCCAAGGACGCGCACGTGGTGCATCAAGAGCACCTGTGCGAGCTGCCGCCGAGGTACCACCAGCAGATCCAGTCAGAGTTCAGACATCTAACACGCATACTACTACTGCTCCAGCCATTCAGGAGACTTTGGCACAAGCCATGAGCATGTACACCACTTTGGCTCAGGCAGGGTTGCTCCCCCTTGCTGCAGCCACATCCCAGGCCGGGGAGGAGCATATACTACCATTGTCATCACTTTTGAGTAGCGAGTGCATATTGAGCAGGTCCCTGATATTATTCTTATGCCGCCTGCATCGCCAGTTCAGCCTGAGGGCATGGCAGAGACTTCATAGCAGGAGCAGTTGAGGCCTGCGAGTTTCAAGAGGTATAAGCTTCCTGAGTTTAATGGTCTAGCATCGGAGGATGCTTTGGATTTCTTGATGAGTATTATCGTATTCTCCATACTATAGGTATTTCTGGATCGAGCGGGGTTTCTTTCACTACTTTCCAGATTCGAGGAACCGCCTATGATTGGTGGCGTACCTATGAGTTAGACAGTCTAGGTGCGGCTGCTTCACTGAATTGGGCTTAATTTTCAGATCTGTTCCTGAGAGAGTATGTTCCTCAGAGCGTTAGGGAGACATGGCGTGCAGAGTTTGAGTATTTGCGCTAGGGTGCTATGACTGTTTTAGTGTATGATGTCCGTTACACCAGTTTGGCTAAGCATGCTCCACCCTTGGTTACTACTGTACATTAGAGGGTTCGCCGTTCTATTGAGGGACTTATTCCTCCCATCAGATCTAGCATGGCTCATGAGTTGGAGATGGATATTTCTTATCAATATGTAGTGAGAATTGCTAGGAGGATTGAGGGTATGCATGCTAGGAAGAAAGAGGAGAGGGAGGCCAAGAGGTCTCGAGAGTCGGGCCATTTCTCAGGTGCCTGTGCCCCAACTTCAGGTCATCATGGTAGGGGTTATATGAGTCGCCCCGTTCATTCAGCTCTTCCAGCAGCCAGCAGTGCTCCGGCTCCTGCTAGGCCTCAGGCGTCTTATTATGCACTTCTGGTTTCTTCTAGGGCGCCTCCTGCGCGGGATGCTTTTAGGGGTCAGTCCAACAGACCTGGTCCAAGCCAGTCATAGCCACCACGTCCTCCCAGAGCGCTTTGAGTGTGGTGACACCCGCTATGTGATGAGGGATTGCACTAGACTTGGGAGGAGTGCACCTCCACAGACTTCTCAGCCACAACATTCCCCACAGAGTTCTTAGGCTATGATCACAGCTCCAGCTGCTACCCCATCTGCCCAGCCAACTAGGGGTGGAGGTCAGGGAGGTAGAGGTCACCCTAGAGCGTGAGTCCAGGCCAGATACTATGCCCTTCCTGCCCGTACCGAGGTTGTTTCCTCTGATTCTGTCATCATAGGTATTATACTGGTTTGTCACAGAGATGCATCGGTTCTATTCAATCCAGGATCCACTTATTCTTATGTGTCTTCTTATTTTGCTCTGCATTTGAGTGTATCCCAAGATTTTTTGAGTTCCCATGTTTATGTTTCTACACCTACGGAAGATTCTCTTGTTGTGGACCTCATTTATCGGTCGTGTTTGGTTACTATTCATGGTTTTGAGACCAAAGCTGATTTATTGCTACTCAACATGGTTGATTTTCACATTATTTTTGGGCATGGACTGGTTGTCGCCCCATTATGCTATTCTTGATTGTCATGCCAAGACCGTGGCGCTGGCTATGCTAGGTGTACAACGTGTCGAGTGGAGTGGTACTTTAGATCATACTCCTAGTAGAGTTATCTCTTTCCTTAAAGCTCAGTGTATGATTGAGAAGGGGTGTGACACGTATTTAGCTTATGTGAGAGATGTCAGTATTGATACCCCTTCAGTTGATTCAGTCCAGTAGTGCAAGATTTTTCCGTTATGTTCCTAGCTGATCTTCCAGGCATGCTGCGTGATAGTGATATTGCTTTTGACATTGATATGTTGCCGGGCACTCAGCTCATTTCTATTACTCCGTATCGTGTGGCTCCTCCTGAGTTGAAGGATCAATTACATGAATTGCTTGATAAGGGTTTTATTCAACCCATTGTTTCATCATGGGGTGCTCCTGTCTTGTTTGTGAAGAAAAATTATGGTTCTATGCGTATATTTATCGATTATTGCTTGTTGAACAAGGTTACAGTGAAGAACCGCTATCCTTTGCCTCGTATTGATGATCTATTTGACCAGCTTTAGGGCGCACAGGTGTTTTCTAAGATTGACTTGCGCTCAGGTTACCATCAGTTAAAGATTCGGGAGCCAGATATCCCGAAGACTTCCTTTAGGACTCATTGTGGTCATTATGAGTTCCTTGTTATGTCATTTGGGCTAACCAATGCCTCAACAACTTTTATGCATTTGATGCACAGTGTGTTTCAGCCCTATCTTGACTCGTTCGTCATTATTTTTATTGATGATATTCTGGTGTATTCCTGGAGTCGAGAAGATCATGAGTAACAGTTGAGGACTGTGCTTCAAACTTTAAGAAAGAAGAAGTTATATGCGAAGTTCTCGAAATATGAGTTCTGGTTGGATTCAGTGGCATTCTTGGGCCATCTGGTATCGAGTGAAGTTATTGGGGTGGATACGAAGAAGGTAGAGGCCATGCAGAGTTGGCCCATATTGTCCTCAGCTACAAAGATTCGCAGTTTCCTTGGCTTGCTGGGCTACTACCGTCATTTTGTGGAGGGGTTTTCATGGATTGCAACCCCTATGACTAGATTGACCCAGAAGGGTGCTCTATTATAGTGTATATAGGAATGTGAGGCGAGCTTTCAGATGCTCAAGACAACTTTGTCTATAGCCCCAGTTTTGATATTGCCTACTAGTTCGGGGTCTTATACAATCTATTGTGATGCCTTGAGGGTTGGACTCAGAGTAATGTTGACGCAGGACGCTAGGGTAATTGCCTATGCATCTAGAAGGTTGAAGATACATGACAAGAACTACCATGTTCACGACCTTGAGTTAGCTGCTATTGTTCACACCCTTAAGATTTGGCGGCATTATTTATACGAGGTTCCTTATAAGATCTATACTGACCGTCTGAGCTTGCTGAATTTGTTCAAGAAAAAGGATATAAATTTGTGCTATAATAGGTGGTTAGAGTTTTTGAAGGATTATGAAATTACTATTTTGTATCACCCGAGCAAGGACAATATGGTGGTTGATGCCTTGACTTGGCGGGCAGAGAGTTTGGGGAGTTTTGCATATTTACCAGCATCAGAGAGGCCTATGTCGATGGATGTTCAGGCCTTAGCTAGCCATTTTGTGAGATTGGATCTTTTGGAGCCTAGTCGTGTTCTAGCTTGCATGGTTTCTCGGACTTCCTTATTTGATCATATCAGAGAGCGGCAGTATGATGGCCCTCATTTGCTTGTCCTCAAGGACAAGGTCCAACACGGTAATGCCAGAGATATGACTATTGGAAATGATTGGGTGTTGAGGATGCAAGGTCGGATTTGTGTACCCAATGTTGATGGGCTTCGAGAGTTGATTTTGGAGGAGGCCCATAGTTCATGGTATTCCATCCATCCGGGTGCCGCGATTAGGATTTGAGGCAGCACTATGGGTGGAGGCATCCGAAGAAAGATATAGTTGGATTTGTAGCTAAGTGCCTCAACTGTCAGCAGGTGAAGTATGAGCACCAGAGACCGGGTGGGTTGCTTCAGCAGATAGAGATTCCGGAGTGGAAGTGGGAGCAGATCACCATGGACTTTGTAGTTGGACTCCCACAGACCTTAAAGAAGTTTGATGCTATTTGGGTGATTGTGGATCGGCTGACCAAGTATGCTCAATTCATTCCTATGTGTACTACTTATTCATCTGAGCGGTTGGCGGAGATTTATATCCGAAAGATTTTTCGTCTGCATGGTATTCCAGTTTCCATTATCTTAGATAGAGGTACTCAGTTCACATCTCGATTTTGGAGGGCCGTTCATCGTGAGTTGAGTACAATATTTCACCCTCAGATGGACGGACAGTCTGAGCACACTATTCAGATTCTTGAGGATATGCTTCTTGCGTATGTGATTGAGTTTGGAGGGTCTTGGGATCAGTTCTTTCCATTGGCAGAGTTCGCGTACAACAACAACTATCGGTCCAGTATTCAGATGGCACCGTATGAGGCCTTATATGGTAGGGAGTGTAGATCTCCGATAGGTTGGTTTGAACTGGGTGAGGCCAGACTATTCGGCACAGACTTGGTTCAGGATGCTTTGGAGAAGGTTAAGGTGATTCAGGATAGGCTTCGTACAGCCTAGTCCACAAAAAAGAGCTACGTGAGCCGAAAGGTTCGCGATGTTTCCTATATGGTTAGAGAGTGGGTTCTGCTTCGGGTTTCACCTATAAAGGGCGTTATGAGGTTTGGGAAGAAAGGGAAGTTGAGTCCAAGGTTTATTGACCCTTTTGAGATATTGAGGCATGTTGGGGAGGTTGCTTATGAGCTTGCCTTACCTCCCATCTTAGCAGGAGTTCATCAGGTATTTCATGTTTCGATGCTCCTAAGGTATCACGATGATCACTCGCATGTGTTGGATTTCAGTTCAGTCTAGTTGGACAACGATCTATCCTATATTGGGGAGCCAGTGGCTATATTGGATAGGAAGGTCAGAAAGCTGAGGTCAAAGAACATTGCTTCAGTAAAGGTTCAGTGGTAGGGTTAGCCGGTAGAGGAGGCGACCTGGAATACCGAGCAGGATATGGCAGCCATTACCCTCATCTTTTCACTACTTAGGTATGTCTCTATGCTCGTTCGAGGACGAATGAATGTTTAAGTGTAGGAGGATGTGACGACCCGGCCGATCATCTTAAGAATTTCCCCGTTCCCTATTAACTGCTTTTCCCAATTCTATTTCTGCTAATTTGGTTTGTCGGGATATTTGGTTTCGAGTTTCGGAGAGTTTTGGGACATTTAGTCCCTAATTGAGAGCTTAAGTGTTGGAAAAATTTACCGTTGTTGGGAAAGTGTGAAGATGACCACGGAATGGAGATCTGATGGTTCTGTTAGCTGCGTTGGGCGATTTTGGGGTTGGGAGTGTATTTGGATTGTGTTTTGGAGGTCCGTAGCTAGTTTAGGCTTGAAATGCCAAAGTTTGAACTTTTGGAGTTTCTGGTCCGATAGTGAGATTTTGATTCAAGGGTCGGAATGGAATTCCGGAAGTTTTAGTAGTTCCGTCATGTCATTTGGGATGTGTGTGTAAAATTTCAGGTAATTCGAACGTGGTTTTGTTAGGTTTTGATTGAAAGCGTATTTTGAGGAAAATTGGAGTTCTTAGGCTTAAAGCCTTGATCAATTCGAGTTTCCGATGTTGATTTAGGTGTTTTAAGTATTGGTACAAGTTGGAATAAGGTATTAGGTGATGTTGGTGGTTTTTAGGGTCGTGGGGGCCTCGGGATGATTTTGGAGGGTTGACAGAAAGATTTTGGAGTTAAGATTTCTGAAAATTGCAGTGTCTGTCATAACCGCAGCTGCGGTTTGGGTTCTGTAGGTGAGGAGTCGGAGAAGCGTCAACGCAAGCACAGATGCAGATTTTGGGTGTTCCTTCAGTTTTCGCATATGCAATTTCACATATGCGAAAGAGGTATCGCAGATGCGGCTCCTGGGCTGTTTAATGAAAGTCGCAAATGCGAAATATGTTCCGTAGAAGCGGGACCGCAGATGCAGAAATATGAAATTTCGAGGGTTTAGTTCAAAAGTTATAAAATTTAATTGGAGCTCGAGAGAGGGCGATTTTGAGAGGGATTTGAAGAGGAGATCACTGGGTAGTGATTTTTTAACCTTTCCTAGCCATCAATCAATAGTTCATTTCACTATTTAAATTCGGATTTGATATTAAAAATTTGTAAAAGTTTGATAAAACTTCATAGGCTGAATTATTGGGTTTTGAATGGGTTTTTGACACCCGATTTGAGAGATTTTTAAATGATTAGACCCGTGAGAGTACAAGGTTTCTAAAAATGTTAATTTTACCCAATTATGAGGCGTTGGCCTGAGGGGTGTTTTGGTTATTTTACCTAATTTTGCGTCGTAACTTTGAATTAAATTGTAGAATCAGTTACTTGAGATGTTATTTACGATATGTAATTGAATTAAATAGATTTGAGCCATTTGGAGTCGGATACTCGTGGCAAAAGCGTGGTTCCTCGTTGATTTTGAGCCGGTTCAAGGTAAGTCTCTTGTCTAACTTTGTGTGGGGGACCTTTCCCCTTAAGATATGATATTTGGTATTTGAATGCCTTGTATGTGAGGTAACGAGCGCGTACTTGAGCTAATTGTTAAAAATCCAATTTTACTTATTTAAACCGAGTTATTTCCTTACTTGTTTATTGTACTTGCAAACATAGCTTGTGCTAGTTTTGGAAAAGCATATTTGTTGACTTAATTTCCTATTTGCTTAATCTAACTTAATTGTTTTTAGTGAAGCATGTTAGGCTAGAATTAATTGTTACTTGTTTCGAGTTCAGCATTTATTCTAATATTCTTGATGTTGTGTGTTTAAATTTGGTACTACGAGACGGTATCCTGGGAGATTCCCTGCACGTATTTATGATCTGGACTGAGGTGCGGGATACTAGGAGATCCATGGCAGATTTATTGAGGATACCAAGAGATCCTCGAGATACCAAGAGATCCCTGACATATTTATTGATGATACCAAGAGATCCTCGGGATACCAAGAGATCCTTGGCATATTTATTGAGGATACCAAGAGATCTTCGGGATATCAAGAGATTCCTAGTGTATATGATGAGGATACTAAGAGATCTTCGTGGTATGTAGAGATCCCCGGTTATTATCCTTGTCGGAGCGGATCAGATCTCGAAGATGATGAAATGACTATGATCACCAGAGACTTCAAAAAGTATCTTATGAGAGAAAATGTCCTTTAAGAGGAACAACCTTCAACAAATCTAGGGCTCCTGAGAAGCAAACAAATGATGGTTGCTACAAGTGTTGTAAGACAGACCACATGATCAAGAACATCCCTCAATGAGAGATTGAGTAGAAGAAAGAAAGAGTTTTACGGAGAAACGGGAAGAATGAACAGGTCCAACCAAGAAGAAACAAAGGTTCAACTAAAGCCATGGTTGCTGCATGGGGAGAGACATCAGATGAGGACTCATGAGATGAAGCTAAAAATGAGAAAGCACTTACGGCTATCGGAGAATCAGAGGATGAAAAGGAGGTAAGTATCCTACATCTTAAAGAAAAGATTAAATTTTTGTCTAAAGAAAGGTTGGCTGAGCTACTACTGATGAGTCTGAAATAATAAATAGTGAGAGGAATGTTTTGTTTAGGGAATGTGTCATCCTAGAAGCAAAATGCAAAAGGTTAGAGTCTAGGACTGATGAGAGTGACAACATAAATACTAAGATAAAGAATGAGGTTCTTCAACTTGAAAATAATGACCTAGAACTTAGATCTGAAAATATTATACTAAAATTCAGGACAGGAAAGAAAAAGGCTGATCAATCATTTCTCACCCTAGAAGAAAATCTAGGAAAAATGAAAAATGAATTGTACAAGAAAGATGATGATTAAGGTCGTAAAAGAAGATTTAGGAAAGGTGAAGCATGAACTAGACAGAACATGCAAATGGAACAAGGCTTCTGATGCACTCTCCTGGCTGCAAGAACATCATAACAACAATAAGAGAGGACTTGGATTTGGGAAACAGGCACCAAAATGGGATCCCAAAAATAAGTTCTTCATACTTCATGAAAATAAGATCTGCATAAATTGTGGTAAGACTGACCATTACAAAAATGAATACAATGCAAAAGATGAGGCCAGTCAAAAGAACAAAGCCTTTATTCAAGAAAAACACAAACTGCCTGGTTGGGGAAAGAAAAATTTAATTCATCCTTTTGCTCATAGAAAGGACCCAAACTAGTTTGGGTTCCTAAGACTAACCCATGATTTCATTTTGCAGGTCCAAGTGAAAGGGGAGTAGCCAAATATGGTACTTTGGATAGTGGCTGCTCAGAACATATGACTAGGAACAAGGACCAGTTCCTTTCACTTGAGAACCTAAAAGGAGGTAATGCCTCCTTTGGAAATGGAAAGAAAGGTGAGATCATTGGAGTTGGAAAGGTAGGAAAGACAAACTTTCATTCCATTGAGAATGTCTATTTAATAGATGGCTTGAAATATAGCTTGATAAGTGTGTCACAACTGTGTGACATAGGTAATCTTGTGGATTTCACTTTCACAAAATATTTTGTGATTAGCCTTACTAATGACAATATTGTTTTTCACGGAAATAGAGTTAACAATATTTACTTTGTAGATTATTAACTCTCTCTGAAAATGAACTCACCTTCTTAAGTGTGTTAATTAATGATCCCTTATTTGGCACAAAAGACTTGGCCATGCCAGTCGAAATCAATTGAACAATTTAGTCTCAAAAGACTTGGTGATAGGGTTACCTAATATCAAGTTTAAGGAAGACAAAGTTTGTGAGGTATGTGCAAGGAGGAAGCATGTAAGGTCATCCTTCAAACTCAAGAAAATGGTAAGTACGTCCAAGACGTTGGCACTGGTTCATATGGATCTCTTTGGTCCAATGAGATCCATGAGCAGAGGTGGTAAAAGATATGTAATGGTGCTTGTTGATGATTATTCTAGATTTACCTGGGTGTTGTTTTTAATCTCTAAAGATGAAACGTTTGAAATGTTCACTGCTTTTGTTAGAAAAACCCAGAAACAGTTAGGAAATAGACTTCCATCCATTAGTTTTATCATGGAACTGAATTGAAAATGCAAAGTTTGGTGAATTCTGTGATGAAAATGGAATGGATCATAATTTCTCTGCTCCTAGGACCCCTCAGCAAAATGGGGTAGTTGAAAGGAAGAACATGACCCTTGAGGATATGGCATGGACCTTGCTTCTTTCCAATAAATTACCTCACAGCTTCTGGGCAGAGGCTATAAACACTGTATGTTATATAATAAATAGATGCATGACTAGACTACTTGTAGAGAAAACTCCCTATGAGTTACTTAAAGGGAGAAAACCAATCATATCCCATCTTAGGGCTTTTGGTTGCAAGTGCTATGTGCACAAGAATGACAAAGACTCCCTAGGTAAGTTTGATCCCATAAGTGATGAGGGAGTGTTCTTCGGATATTCTTCACATAGCAAATCATGTAAAGTGTTTAATAAAAGAACTCTGTATGTAGAAGAAAGTGTACACGTTGTATTTGATGAATCTAACATTCTTTCTGAGAGACAGGAACATAAAGATGAAGCCATCAGACTGGTGAGACAATTGACTGAAGCCACAACACAAGTCAAGGTGGCATCAAAGGAAGGAACATGTGATAGAACAGGTCCTTCCACTTAGGGCAACCTGATAGGGGGAACCAATATGAGAGGAATTCAGCAAAATTCTCTAAAGAAACCTGTACCTGGACCTGTTCCTTTGTTGCATAACAATGAAGAATCATCTAGCAGGGACCAGCTGGTGGGGAAATTTTACAAGTACCTGAGTTCTCATCCTATTGAGAAGATCATCAATGATCCAACACATGGAGTCCAAACTAGATCTCAACTGAAGAACCTGTGTGCATTTGATGCCTTTCTATCCATCATTGAGCCCAAAAATATTGCTGAGGCTTTGCAGGATATAGATTGGGTCAATGCTCTGCAGGACGAACTAAATCAATTTGAGTAAAGTCGAGTCTGGCAGTTGGTTCCAAAACCCAAGGACAGATAAGTCATTGGAACAAAATAGGTCTTCAAGAATAAACTATATAAGATGGAACAATTACAAGAAACAAGGCAAGATTGGTGGTTCAAGGTTACAGTCAAGAGGAAGGTATTGACTATGATGAGAGTTTTGCTCCAGTTGCTAGATTTGAAGCAATTAAACTTCTCATAGCCTTTGCAGCATGTATGGAATTCACTCTTGATCAGATGGATGTCAAAAGTGCCTTCTTAAATGGCTACTCAAGGAAGGAGTGTTTGTTAAACAACCTTCAGGATTTGAAAGCAAGGAGTGCCCTGAACATGTGTACAAGCTAGACAAAGCCCTATATGGTCTCAAACAGGCCCCTAGAGCTTGGTATGAAAGATTACTAAAAATACCACTGGAGCGTGGGTACAAAAGAGATAAAATTGACAACACTTTGTTCCTAAGGGAAAAGGTAAAGATCTTATTGTTATACAAATATATGTTGATGACATAATATTTGGGGCCACTACAGATAGGTTGAGCAAGGACTTTGCCAAATTAATGGGAAGTGAGTTTGAAATGAGTATGATGGGTGAACTCAATTTCTTCCTAGGATTGCAAATCAAAAAAAGTCCTAATGGAACTATGATCCATCAGCAGAAGTACACAAAGGAACTAATCAAAAAGTTTAAAATGGAAGAAACCAAAGAAAAGATACTCCTATTTCCACAACCACTAAACTAGATATTGACGAACCTGGTTCATCAGTTGATTAGAAGTTGTATAGGGGTATGATTGGTTCACCTTTGTATCTTACTACCAACAGACCTGACGTTGTTTTCAGTGTAGGGCTTTGTGCTCGTTTCCAGGCGAATCCAAAGTAGTCATACTTTACAACTGTCAAAAGAATATTGAGATACTTGAAAGGCACAACTGATATGTGTCTGTGGTATCCCAAAGGTAGTAATTTTGACTTAATTGGATATGCTGATGCTGATTATGCAGGTTTTCTAGTAGATAAGAAGAGAACTTCAGGTATGACACACTTTCTGGGTTCTTGTCTTGTATCATGGGCTACCAAAAAACAGAATTCAGTGGCTCTCTCTACTGCTCAAGCTGAATATGTTGTTGTTGCTTCATGTTGTGCTCAATTATTATGGATTAAGCAACAACTGGTAGACTTTGGAATTGAAGTGGGGTGCATACCAATATTCATTGATAACACTAGTGCAATTAGTATGACAAAGAACCCTGTTCATCATAAAAGGACTAAGCACATAGATGTTAGACACCACTTCTTAAGAGGCAACAATGAGAAAAGGCTAATCTCCATAGAATTCTGTACTATTGATAAACAAATAGTTGACATCTTTACTAAGGCACTGAGTATAGAAAACTTTGAAAGGAACATGTTAGAATTAGGGATGATTAAGATCACCTAAAAGGTCCAGTTCTGATTGCACAATGAAAAAAATGAAAAAAATAAAAAAAAAGAATTTTTTTTGTTTTTTGGTTAGGAGTTCTTAATTCATGTAAATATCTAGACTAATTCTTACTCAGTCTTATACTTTAAATAGTATACTCTTGTGACATGTGTTTATATGATTCACTAATCTCTTACAAATTTTCTATTCTGACATTTGAGGTATAATCAAGAGAAGTTTCACTTGAAAGGAACAGGTTCGAATTAGGGATGATTAAGATCACCTAAAAGGTCCAGTTCAGATTGCAAAATGAAAAAGACTAAAAAAAATAAAAATTTTTTGTTTTTGTTTTTTGGTTAAGAGTTCTTAATTCATGTAAATATCTAGACTAATTCTTACTCAATCTCATACTTTAAATAATATACTCTTGTGACATGTAATTATATGACTCACTAATCTCTTACAAATTTTCTATTCTGACATTTGAGGTATAATCAAGAGAAGTTTCACTTGAAAGGAACATGTTAGAATTAGGGATGATTAAGATCACCTAAAAGGTCCAGTTCAGATTGCAAAATGAAAAAGACTGAAAAAAATAAAAAAAAAGGATTTTTTTTGGTTAAGGGTTCTTGATTCATGTAAATATCTAGACTAATTCTTTCTCAATCTCGTACTTTAAATAGTATACTCTTGTGACGTGTATTTATATGACTCACTAATCTCTTACAAATTTTCTATTCTGACATTTGAGGTATAATCAGGAGAAGTTTCACTTGAAGAACCTGGTTCATCAATATATGCAAATGAGAAAGTTCAGGTATGTTTCTATACTTTGCACAATTAGAAAAATTAAATTACCAATTATGAGCAAAAGTCATAGATATTCCAAATGTCCTAAAATTCTGTCCGTTGGGTTAATTAAACCAGTTTCATTGAGAAGTGTAAAAAGTCTTTTTCCTAAATATTAGCGATCATCATTAATCACTAAGGATACCGAAATTCTCAATTGATAAGACTTCTAATAGACCTCTGAAAAAGCTACTTTTACTGATCTAATCATAACCCCTCTTTAAAAACCCTAAATCACTCATAACCATCATTCTTCACTTAGACCTCTAACCATCCATTTTCTTCTCCAAAATTATCCTAACATTTCCAAAAGTTCTCCGCCATGACAAATCCCCAAGACAATCCTGGAACTCCACCACCAGTCTCACCTAGCACCACCATCTTCACACCGCCTGTTGAAACCCCAAAACCAAGATTCCGTCACCAAAAAATGCTTGCAAGAAAAATTATTGCTTCTGGTCCTTTGAGAAAAGCTTTAAGTGAGAGATTGAAGGCCATTCAAAGAAAAGAATCTTAAACCAAAGAGGCTGACTCAAGCTCTGAATTTGATGACTACATCTCTGCCAGTGAAGGATATGAACCTGGGTCTTCTGACAATGCCAAACGTCAAGAAACCCCAGGAGAGGTAAACACATGCTTTGTATTGGTTAAGCACTCAAATCGACTAAGGATAAGCATTGGAGTCTCGATAAAAATCTAACTGCTAATCTATTAAATAACCAAGTTGTTCTCTTTTATATGCAATGCACATACGCAGAAGTAAAGCATAATTGAGAGCGAAAGAGCAAGTCTGTTTTTCAAGCAATATATGTGAGATATAAGAGCGCACGCATGAAGCTACTTGAACGAGATAGAAGAACCAGTTCCGTTGTGTTTATTCTTATTCTAGTTCAATTGTAGCAGGTTTTTTATATTATACCTTTCAGCTTATTTAGAAGCAATTGTATTAGGTACTTTGAGGGTTCAAATTAGAGTTAACTTGAAAGTATCACAACAGTTGAGTCTGTGTGCCACACTGGGATTAGAGTTAATCCTTAGGTTTACCAAGAGTTTTGTAAGATTTTAGTGGAGTTTGGGAAAATCCTACTGAGTAGTAGGTCGTGGTTTTTTTCCTTTTAAGCCAGGTGTTTTCTACGTAAAAATCTCTATACACTTTACTTTCAGTATTTATTATTCCACAAACTGCTGTAGTTAGAACACTTGGAAGAACCTGGTTCTTCTAAAGCGAAAATTAGGTATCACACAAATCACCCTCCCCTTGTGTGGCATTGATGTTTATAACATCACAACCCTTTAGGAGACTTTGGCACAATTCCTGAGCATTTTTGGAACAATGATTCAGGTGGAATTTATCTGGGTTGTACTGATTACTTTACAGATTAGGGGAGGGACCCATACTCCCACCGGCCCCAATCTAGAGCAACGAATTCCAATTAGTGAGGTTTCAAGTGTCATGGCGACACATCTTGTGGCCCTAGTTCAGTGGGTGGTGAGGACCTCTCGCCGAGTAGAGGGCAGGTGGGTTTAGGGGAGAGAGGAAGAACGAGGTCAGTTGGGGTGTAGGGTAGTGAGTAGACCTCGTTGTGAGTATGTGACTTTTTCCATATATATGAATAATTCCCAAAAATTCAAATAAAATAATTTTCCTTTATTGTTATAGTTTTTTGTGTGAATTTTGGTGTCATTTCGTGATAATTGTTTGCATTTTTTGTGCATGTCAATTTATGAAAATACAAAAATAATACATTTGCATTTATATTTAATTTACCATTTAGTATTAGTTCGGGGTTAATTTCTTTTAGAAAAAATATAAAGAAAAATAACAAAAATAGATTTTTCTTGCATTTTAATTATTAATTATCTAACTAGCTGCAAAATAGTTTTTAAAATAATCATACAAATTAGCTAGCTTAATTTTAGAATCAAATTAGGTTTATGTTTAATTTCTTGTATTTCTTTTACAATTTTGAAAATTAAGAAAATTAAAAACAAAGAAAAATAAAAGTAGAATAAAAAGAAGTAAATTAAAAAACGAAGAAAAGAAGAGGATGTCTTGTGAAGACCCAAATTTTGGGCCAATTTGCTAAGCCCAAAAGAAAATTCCCACGCCCAACCCATGTCCATGCCTGGTCCAAGTCAGGCCCAACAACTAACCAAAACGATGTCGTATGTCGTCGCAAGATCTCAGCTGTCGAGGTATGAGTGATCAACGGTCCAGAAGCCTTCACTCCCTAATATATAACTGTCCGAACCAAGACCCCCCTCTCAACTCGTCTATCTCAACACCCCACTTCAGAGACACCAAAAAACCCTAGCCGTCCCCATTCCCACCGCTTGGAAGCACGGCGCTGCCGCCTCCGTTCACCCCCAAATTAACACCATAGCTCCCTCTCCTCTCTCTCATCACGAATCCCATTTCACTTTCCCTCGAATCATTACCAAAATCCTCGAATCTTAATTCAAACAATTCGGTCAAAAGGTTAAAATGTCCAAATGAACTCAAATTAGTACAATATACTCCCCACCCTTTCCTCATCACTAATCACCAGCCAGAAGTCCTCGAATGTCACGGGTTGGGATCGAATCGCAGATCTAGAGTTTCAAAATTTTCTACCACTCAAGAGATTCATCTTCGGAGGAATTATCATTAATATTAGGAGCTTAGTTTGACGAGAATAAGCTTGTAATATTAATTAGAGCTCAATTTCGGTACTAAATAAAAATCCAAGTTCAAATCAGTAAGTTTTCGTATCATCTCTTTAAGTTTTGTTTGATTCGCATTTTATCTGTTTAGTTAGCTTTAGTTTCATTTTCCTATTTGTTTAATTGATAGTTTGATTTCGATACAATTTTGTACGTTAATTAGGTTAACTCTTAGGCTTTCCATTTTGTTTTTAGCTTTGGTCTGGTTTAATTTGAGTGTTAAATTGTCAGGTTTAGGTTAATTTCCATCTTTTTCTGTTGTTGTGATTTTGAATGCCTAATTGGTCAAGTTGACTATCTTCTTTATCGATTTAGATTTGAAGGCTAATTTCAGTAGTATCAATTGCTTGCCTAATTTCTGCTAATGAGTATAATATTGAGGCTAGTTGTTTGGGTTATAGCTGAGTAATTCATTTTTTTTGTCAACTGTAGTTAGAGTTTAGCAAAGGGCAAAAGGATTGGTTAGTTAACTGAGGTATGTAATTTTCAGACTTTGAAAGGGTACATTAGGGATGGAAAAGGGTAGTATTTGGAGAATTGATAATTTTAAAACAACAAAAGGGTAGTTTCGGAATTGTACAGCTCAAAGAGCATCATAGAAGCTCCTAGAATAGGGCTTTAGTGCATATTTCTTAAAACTTAGGGAATAACTTGAGGAACAAGTTAGAAATTGAGGTTAAAAGCTGTAAATAACTAGGGACTAATGATGCAAATTGAAAATCTGATTGTTGCCCTATTTTGGCTCATATAAATAGGGCATTAGATGCCTTATAGAGGAAAAAAAATCTTTAGCTGAAGAATTCACAAAAAGTCCATTTTACCTTTTCAGCTTCAAATTAGTCCCTGCAGTCAGATATGTAAAAATTTAAAAACAATACAAATATAGAAAATCCAAAAAATGCTACTTTTCATTCAGCAATTTCTATTAGGCTCAGATTTCCAGTCAATTACTAGTTCCTAATTTGAGTTTTAGCCCTGTTGGTCTGAAAGTTCCTAGGTCTGGTTTGATTTTGAGCATTTTGAGGGTTGAACAGTTACTGAAGGTCGTTTGCTCTATTGCTGTGTTCTCCTTATTTGCAATCCCCTGATTAATTTGGTCTTGAAGCCTTCCTGGGTTGATTTTTGTTGATGTTGCATTCTCTGTTGCTGTGTGTAGAGAATTTCTCTAGTACTGCTACCGCAGAATACTATTGCTGATAACTTCCTTTGTTCTCTTCATTTAAATCCAGGTACACTTCTATGAATACCTTGATCTAGCTCCAACTTGAAGTTGAATGGAAACTATTCTCAAGTCTATGCGTTTTGGAAGCGGTTTGATGTTTATAGCTTGGTCATTTAGATTGTTGATTATTGTCAGTTGATAAATTAGTATTGATTTGAGCAGTAAACATGGCTGTATGATTATGATTTCTGGTAGAGTAATCTGGACTGCTTTTCTGTGATTGCTATCTAGAATTGGACTGTTAATTAAAACTGCTCTTAGTTTGTTTTGGACTGTTGCATGTTGATGATTGTTTAGTTGTAGATTTCGAGTGCATTTTAGCCTTAATGAAAACTTTTGAAGCATGTTTGTATCTAAATTAGAGAGATTGTGCATGATATGTCTAACGAGTCCAGTTACTTGTTCAGTCTAATTCATTAATGGCTATGGAGTTGCTCGTTTCCTATTGAGGTTTAAAGTTAGCAAAGTGATGTTGTTGAAGCATGTATCAAGTAAATATTGCTATTTCTGATAATGAATAAGTATTAGCATAATCCTGGGTTTTCATTAGAAACTCCATAACATTGCATATGCATTTTAAGGAGTATTTAAAGTAGAAGTTGAAAGAATAGTTGTTTCTAAGCTACATGAAATGGAAGATGTTACAATTTCCTATTCAACAATAACTTCAATACTTTAGTTTGTTTAATTTAGTTCATCTGAGCCAGGTTAAAAATAGTAGTGATATTATGGCAGCTTTAAGATTTGTTTTAATTCCCACTTGAGAGACATTTAAGGACTGGAATTTGACGCATATGCATCGGAGCTGATTTGAACCTCGAATTGCTATGCCTCAGATTAGAACATGTCGACCTCCCCCTCGGTTTGCTTCAAGTCATCTGATGTGGGCTATTTTAGGCCCAAAGGCTGGGATTTTTAATTATTTAAGATGGACCCAAGCTTGAATCGTTGCTTAATTTTAACATGGGTTGAAATAAAGTTTTCGTTTAACATTGTAGTTTTAGGTCGAACCTTTTAATAAAATAACAAGACGAGCCTTGCCAAACAAAATCAATTGCGGGGTTCCTCAATAAAGTTGAGAATCTTTAGAATTCGGGATGACCGTTTAGCGAATTTCACGGCCTTCCCCAAATAATGTTGTGATAGAATTTTTAGGCGCGTTTTATTTAAATTACTTTCCTAAATTCGGGTGTGCATTGATGCAACCCAAATCCAAATCCCGTTGAATTTGAAATGTGTTGATAACCCCGAGTGCCTTGATGGCGACGGGGTTTGAAATACATTTTCATGATGTCGTAATTCTTATAAAACAAATAATGGTCGAAAATCGGTTCAAAAATTGGAGATGAGCCTCACCGAACTAGAATAAATGTGGGGACCTCAATAATTTGTTATAAAATGATTAGAATTCAGAAGGTCCGTTTAGAAAATTTCAACGGTCTTTCCCAAACAATGTTGCGTTAGAACCTTTAAGTGCGATTTAATTAAATTACTTTCTTAAACTCGGGTGTTCATTTATTGCGACCCAAATCCAAATCTCGATGAAATCGAAATGTGTCAATGACTACGTGTGCCTTGATGGCGACGCGGTCAGAGACGTGTTTTCATGACGTTGCAAGTCTTTTTAAAATAAATAAAGATAAAAGCAGTTTATAAATAAAAGGCGTATAAGTTAGCATGCTTTAAAATCGGGTTTTAATCAAATACAATAATTTAAGTGACCGTGCTAGAACCACGGGATCCGAGGGTGCCTAACACCTTCCCTCGGGTCAACAGAATTTCTTATTCAGAATTTCTGATTCGCAGACTCCAATCGGAAATAGAAATTGTCCTCGGTTCGGGATTCAAGAAAAAAACGGTGATTTGGGACACCAAAAGCCAAACCTTTCCCAAGTGGCGATTTTGAACAAATAAATAATCCCGATCCGAATAATGTCGCTTTAAATGGAAAAACTCCCTTATACATTTATCCTTTGGGGGTAAGGTGTGTAAAAAAGGAGGTGTGATAGCTCTGGTGACTCTGCTGGGGAAAAAAACCCAGAATGTTTTGTTCAGGGTTCAGAATTCGAGCTTAGATAAATTGTTATATTTGGTTATATCGGATTTCTGTACATGCTACATGCTTAACGTGCTAATTATTACCGCTTTGATATTATTTGAACTGTATACAAACTGTGCCGACACCCTTCTCTCTTTACCTCCAGGGTTGTGCTTACTGGTTGAGACTCCCTATTCTGTTAGTGTCATACCCTGAAATAAGAAAGAGGCCAGATAAGTTACTAAGCCGCCTGACCTTGCGGGTCACCGGTAAGTTGCCCCCTCCTCGATTCGAGTTGTTCGCTCGGGTACACTGTCTAGAATACCGGCCCAGGTTTTGAACATAGAATAACTTGACTTCATGCCGGATACCTAGTTGGAACGCTTATTTGCTTCATGCCGCATTTGACTTAGGGGACTTAACACATGGGTTGGTTTCGTCTAGGTCTAGCAACCTGAAATAAAATGACCATCCTGGTGCGTCCTACTTGTTCTGTGCATTTATTTGTTCGAACCTGCATCTTGACCGTTTTTTGGAATGTCGGAATTTGAGAAAAGTAAAAAATAGAGAAAATGAGGGAAATAGCAGTTAGGGAGCTAATATTTGGATAAAATCTTATGCCCAAGTACTGTCGAAACTCTGCCGAAATTTTGAAAAGAAAATAAAAAAAAAGAAAATGTTTTATGTAGTTTTCTTAAAAGTAAAGAAAAATAGAAAATAAAGTCTTTTATCTTGGGAAAAAATTGTTTGAAAAATAGAAAAATGGTCATTTTGATTTGATTTCAAAAATAGAAAATGGAGAAATACTTGGGATAAGTTTTGTTAAAATTTTTTTTTTCTATTTGCCCGAACTACGCCTTTGATTCTCACAGGGTGTGGGGTACGTAGGAAACTTTCATCAGGTCCAACCATTCTTTCAAAAATAGCCCAAAATGTCAAAATGTTTAATATGTGTCATAAATAAGTTAGGTGACGCCGATTTGCAAGAATAGCCGAACATTCCCAAACGGGATGCCGGAAGGCCGACTTTGCATATACAGCCACCTTTGGTCAAATTTTGATTTTTGACCCTCATAGTCTTAAAATCAAGGTCCTCGAGGCGATGAAAGGCCGTGTTTACAATACCCGGTCGTTTTTTTTTCTGAAAAAAAGAGTGTCGTGTAAGTCGAAGGTCGTGTTTTGAAAACCGAATTTTTCTTTTTAATTTGGAAAGAGAATATAGATGGTTTTGTTTTGTTTGAGTTGAATATAAGTTATTCTTCTTTTAATCACCTTAATTAATGTGCATGATCAGCACAATGGAAAACGAACCTTTTTCAATATTAACCAAAGTCCCTTTTGAGTTAAAATTGTGGTGGAATGACTTGGAAAAAGAGGGGCAGAATGAGGTGAAGAAATATCTGAAGTGTCTCTCGGGTTTATTAGACATCAATCCTCGGGGTGATATCATCAGAGCACTGGTTACTTTCTGGGACCCGACACATAATGTTTTTTGCTTCTCGGATTTTGAGTTAACTCCTACGTTAGAAGAAATAGCTGGGTATATCGAAAATGATGAGATTCCACTAAAAGAACAATATCCGGTTGCTTCAAGAGCCATCACAGTGTAGCGGGTTTTATATACGTTGAAAATACCCAGGACAGTTCACAATCCAGATTTGGCACAGGGTTTCTTCACTCCCCGATTCATATACGATAGATTCGGCCATGTGGGAGTGTTCAACAACCCGGATATCCAGCTATGCAGTAAAATTAACCGGCGGAAGTGGGGTGAACACAGAAGAGTGGCCTTCATGATAACCTTTTTGGGCATCTTAGTGTTCCCAAGGAAAGATGGGAATATTGATACAAAGGTGGTCGGGATCGTTATTGCTCTGCTTAGCAAAGGTGGAAGTACTCTTGCACCTATGATTGTATCCGACCTATTCCGAGCTCTTACTGCCTGTAAAGCCGGGGGCACATTTTTTGAGGGGTGTAATTTGCTGTTACAAATGTGATTGATCGAGCATAGATGCCACCGTTCCCAGCTTTTGAGTTATGGTTCGCCCGACAATACTTGTATTGGAGAATTTTACACCAGAAGTGATGGGGTTAGTTTGCCTGAAGGTGTAAAGGCATGGGTATCGTACTTTTGGATGCTCAATCCCAGTCAGATACAATGAACTTTGGGATGGTTGCCCGTGGGAGAAAACATATACATGTCAGCTGCCGGGTCACATTTCCTTCTGACGGGATTAAAGAGTATCCAGCCTTATGCTTACTATCGGGTTCTGAGACAACTCGGGAGATATCAAATAATCCCCCCGGAAAGGGATTTGAGTGCTCAGATGATTGAGATTAGCCCTGATGGAAAATTTCCTGAAGAGAGAGTCTGACAGGTATGGAATGAAGGTCAATGTTTACCAGCAGATACTTGTGTGTTAGATCGGGACAGGGGTGAAGTGGCACCAAATTACCTCATGTGGTACAAGAGAGAACAGAACACCAAAGGCCGGCTAAAAGACCCCACTTCCAAGATTTTGCCGAAACATCACGAGAGCAATGGGATTGGTTAGCAAAAGAGGAAGTCTACCGGGCTGAGATTGGGAAGTTAAAACAGCAAGTCGATAGTTTGAAATTCGAAAACAGTATACAATACGCTGCGGACCAAAGTGAAAACAATAGACTGGTTCAAGAGAATGAGATGCTTAAGACTCAAATACATCAAATGAAGGTAGCTGCCAAGAATCAACGAAGAAGTGTATCAGATGAAATACTCATAAAAGGTTTGAAAAATGAGATTAATAAGTGTCGAGACGAGGTGGAAAGATCAGAGAACATCATGGCGGAACGCAAGGCACAATGGCCAAAAAGATCCAAAGAGCGGCGTCAATACCTCCAGCAACTGAAAAAGGATCACACAGAAGTTGTGGCTAACTTGCAGGAAAAAGTAGTGGCCCTTGAAAATAAAGTGGTAAAACAGGCTAGAAGCTTTGAAATTGAGAGCAGGCATTGTTATGACTTTCTAGCCCAAATTGAAGTAGAGGTGCAGCAGTTGAAAGGTCAACACCTCCACGATTCTCAGGCAGTGAAAACATGCAGTGACCAGATAAAGCTCTTGATTACGGAGAAAAGGCAAACGAGGAACAGGATAAGGGCCATTGGTCCCGCCATTTTTAGGAGATGCCACGCATGCAAATACATGACCCTGTCTACATTTATCCAAGCAGTAATGATATATGTGAAAAGAACTATGAATGATTTGGAGCAACTAGAAAGGGATTTGGCACATAGGTCCGCGGTGAGGCCGAACAACGTCCGCGAACACCTATTGAAGCATTAGAATATGCCTAGTTAGTGTCTGTATTTTCCTATTTTTGAGTCTGTTTGTCCATCGTTTTTCTTATCAAATTGAGTCTGTTTGTCCATCGTTTTTCTTATCAAATTGAGTCTGTAGTTTTGGAGTTTGTAGTTGGTCTTAGTAGGCGTCTTTCCTTTTGCAAAGTGTTAGTTTGTAATAGTTTGTGTTATTAATGAAATATCTAAAATTCCCAAAAATTATTTTCATTTTATCTTCGCATTTATTTTTACGAACTACGCTTGGTCTGATTCGTGCCGGTTCACGATACGTAGGCAATTCCCATAGGATTCGACCGTAACAAAGAAAAGAGAAACGGTAGAGAAATAAGAAAAAAAGAGTGAACCAAAATAGAAAAAGAGGAATACAAGAAAATTTGAATAAATAAAAGAGTGAAGCAAGCAGGGAGATAGAAAAGCTGGGATTACGCATGCAGCCATTGATATGATTATTTGGCTATGTTTTCCCAATACTAACTATTGGCTACTTCCCTTTCCAGAGTCAGGTTTATAAAAAACAAGTGGTTGGTTTGTGGTAAGCTGGCTTCACATCCTTACTTCACCAGATCTAAAGGTAGCATAGTGATGTCCTCAGAAATAATTCTACCAACGGTCCCTATTTCAGATGACATCCCGCTCTCAGGTGTCCCGGTCACAGAATCTTCTGTAGCTAAAGAAAACAGAATTTTGTGTCTAAGAATGATGGAAATGTGGGACGCATGGACAAATGGGAAGGAACCCCCGGACACCATCCCCGGATTCCCCGAGATGCTCACAAGGCCGGCTGGGGCTTCCAGTGTTCCAATCAGTCACCCAAAAATCCCGTTGGGACAACCCACAATATCTGCTCACTATGTAGGAGGCACATCTGATGTTCGCCCACAGGCATTCATGCACGGAATCACCCCACATATTTTCACCTCTCCGGCATCTACTGTTACAACACCGCCAATAGTTCCAAAGCCCGTGTTCGACCCATCAACATATACTTACCTCATCCTGACTTATCAGCCAGAATTGCTGCAATACCCTACATGTACTTACCCTCAGGCACAACCTTTTGAACTCACACCATGGCAAGTTAAAACCTCCATCACTCCTGAACCAGATGAAATGGAAAGGAAAATGAGGAGCATGGAGCAAAACTTTAAAAAAATGCAGGGTTTGAGCGGGCAAAAAAGTGTTGCTTATACCGATCTGTGCATGTTCCCACTCGTGCGCTTGCCTATGGGATTCAAAATGCCAAAGTTTGAGAAATACGATGGGCACAGTGATCCCATCGCTTATCTTAAAAAGTATTGCAATCAACTGTGAGGGGCTGGCGGAAAAGAAGAGGTGTTGATGGCCTACTTTTGGGAAAGTTTGATCTGTATTGCTTCAGAATATTACATGGATCAAGATATGTCTCGATGGCACATTTGGGAATATTTGGCCTGGGACTTTGTAAAACAGTTTTAGTACAATGTTGACATCGCGCCGGACCGGAACTCTTTGTCAAATTTGAAGAAGAAGTCCTCAGAAAACTTCAGGGAGTATGCAATTAAGTGGCGCAAGCAAGCCTCGAGGGTAAAACCTCCCATGGATGAAATGGAGATGGTCACTGTCTTTCTCCAGGCTCAGGAACCGAATTATTTCCAAAATATGATGTCAGCCATGGGCAAACCTTTTGCAGGGGCTATCAAAATCGGTGAAATGTTAGAAACCGGCTTGAATATAGGAAGGATATTAAGTCAGGCAGCCATAAGGGCAACCTCCCAAGCTATCCTAGACGGGTCTAGAGGAATGGCTAAATGCAAAAAGAAAGAAGAAACAGTTATAGCAACGTCTGAAGGCAGAAGGTACATAGCTCCTAGATTGGTATTCTCGGAAAGGACTCCTCAACATTACCACCGGCACAATGATATGGCATGTGCTCCTCCACCCCCACCTATACAGTCATGAATGCTCACCCTTTTAGCCAACCACAGCCACCAGTCAACCGAAACCCACCTCCATTCCAGAGAAATCAACCTCCTTACCAAAACCAGTATAACCCCCCCACAACCACAAAATAACCCTCGCCCTCGTGAACCACTTAAGGAAAACTTCACACCAATTGGAGAACCATATGCCACCCGTTTCCCTAAGCTCATACAGATGAATCTATTGCAGCCCATTCCCCAAAATAGACAGAATTCGTATTCTCCAGCTTAGCAACGGGGCGTGTATTATGCATATCATTCTGAAGTTGAGGGGCATAGCACCGATAATTGCTGGACTTTGAAGAAAGTTGTGCAAGAATTAATTAATCAGGGAAGAATAGTGCTCATGGATGAGGAAACTCCGAATATGAACAATAATCCATTACCTGGTCATAACAACGGGCCGGTAATTGGAATTATTTGTGAAGACAAGGAATTCGATCCTGCTTTAAAAGCCATAATCGCCATTGCTGATATAGAAAGAAAGCCAGAAACAACCCCAAAACAAGGAAAAGGGGGAGAGAAGAATGAATTTATCAAGGCTAAGGTTGAAAATAAGATTGAAACCAAGGCAGAGACGACAACACCCCAGAAAAATGGAGTCCTTTATCTTCCACGAGGACGCCCAGAAAAGCCATTAGCCATAAGTAAGCCAAAGGACTTTGAAATGAAAAAGGGAATGCCAATGTATGTACCCAATGGAGCCTATGTGGTCCGGGGGACGATTCAACCATCTTGACCGAACGAGCCGGTGGTTATCGGACGCGAACCACAAAAGCCAATGACAATTCTGTCTATTGTACCCTGGAATTATCAACCAACTGTGGTCACATACAAAGGCAAGAAAATCATTGGGGATTTACCAGGGGACACCTCTGCGAAGAAATATTCAGACCTCCAAGAGGTAAAAAGTGCTGCACGAAAGCGTTTTCCGCTCAAGAAATCCATCAGTGCTGAAGAAGCGGAAGCCTTTTTCCAGAAGATGAAAATGCCCGATTACGAAGTGGTAGATCAATTGCGCAAGTGCCCCGAACAAGTGTCCATGTTATCATTGCTAAAAATCTGCCGAGCATCAGGATATCCTAGTGAGAATTTTGAATGAGGCGTACGTGCCTGCCGGAACTTCGGTGGAACAGCTTGAAAGAACTTCCGAAAGGTTCTTTGCTCTTAATCAAATCTCATTAAGTAAGAATGATTTTCCTCCAGAAGGGGCGGCTCACAACAAAGCTTTACACCTGACTGTCAAGTGTGGACATTTGCCCGCTTTCTACTCTCCAAAGGATGGAAATTGGTACGGGAAGGATTTGCCCTAATAATATTTGTATCAGAGCTTTCGACGGAATTAAGAGAGAGGCAATTGGGGAAATAGACTTGATATTGGTTATTGGCCCCGTGGAGTTTGAAGTAAATTTCCAAGTCCTAGATATGGACACCTCTTATAACTTTCTCCTCGGAAGGCCTTGGATCCACGCGGCAGGGGCTGTACCCTCTAGTCTCGATTAGATGGTGAAGTTTGAATACGAAAATCAAGAAATTGTGGTTCATGGAGAGGATGAACAATCTATATATCGGGACCCATTTGTCCCATGTCTAGAGGCCAGAGAAGGAAGTGAGAACATTGTATATCAAGCCTTTGAGATTGTATTGGCAGATCAATATGAGGAGGGGAGCCCTTGACCCCAACACTTTTTGTCTAACGCCTCGATTATGGTGGCAAAAGAAATGATCAAGCACATCTTCCAGCCAGGGAAAGGATTGGGAAAGTCTTTTCAAGGGACACCGAAACCAATAACTCTACCAACGATCAAAAAGTTCTTCGGAGTAGGTTTCTGCCCTACTACAGAAGATGAAAATTGGGCAGATGAGAGGAAAAGGGAAGGATGGGTCTTGCCACAGCCATTGCCACATCTATATCAGACCTTTGTCAAGCAAAGATACAATGAAAAAAAGGATGATGAAACCTTCACAGCTGAAGAGATCGAAGTTATATAGGGGGCTATGAGGCGAATGCTTTATCACACCAATATGGTTCGGTTGGGAGAGGGTACTAGTACCGCTGAAGTGCTGTGTATAGGCCCAGATGCTAAATTGCAGAATTGGAAGGCTACGCCGTTTCCAGTCAGGCGGGAGTCCGAGTAGACTTGTTCTGCCACCTTTCTTCATCACGAGTTATTTCAGGGTATAACTCGATGTTTTCTTTGTTTTGTGTTTAATTTCCCAATGTAACCATGTTATCTTCCCAAATTCCATCAATATTTCATCGTTATTCTTGTATTCTTTATGATTCCTGTTATTTTCTCTTTTATTCTTTTCTTTTCAGTCATAATAATGCGGCTTTAAATAACATGACATGCCTGCAGACTTCACACTCAGATCCCAACACGCTGTCTAATTGTGAAATAATGAACCAAGAACCGAAATATGATGAAGAAAAGGCTTTTAGGGAAATAAATCGAGAATTGGAACAATTTGAGAATAAACCTAAGCCGAACTTGAATGATACAGAACTGGTTAATTTGGGAACCTCAGAAGAAATTCGGGAAACAAAGATAATCATTCACACTAACAAGAAAATGCAAGATGAAATAATTCAACTTCTGTTTGAGTTCAGAGATGTGTTTGCTTGGTCATACGATGACATGCCAGGATTAAGTGTCGATCTAGTGGTACATAAATTTCCAATTCACCCTAAATGCCCTCTCGTTCAACAGAAACAGAGGAAATAACAAAGTAGTTGAAGGCATGGGTAATCCGGGTGGTTCGGTATACTACGTGGTTGGACAATGTAGTTCATGTACCCAAGAAAGATGGGAAAATTCGGGTGTGTGTTGATTATCGAGATTTGAATTGGGAAAGTCCCAAGGACAACTTCACTTTGCCCAACCTCCACATCCTTGTTGATAACTGCGCCAAACATGAGATACAGTCATTCGTGGATTGTTACGCAGGATATCACCAAGTGTTGATGGATGAAGAAGATGTCGAGAAAACAGCTATCACTATACCCTGGGGTACCTACTGTTACCGGGCCATGCCATTTGGTCTGAAATATGCTGGGGCAACTTATATGAGAGCCATGACCACCATTTTTCATGATATGATGCATCAAGAGATAGAGGTGTATGTGGATGACGTGATCATTCTAAACCTCGGGACGATCATGTCGGAGATTTGAGGAAGTTTTTTGAAAGACTGTGAAGATATGATCTGAAGCTGAATCCGGCTAAATGTGCGTTCGGGGTCCCATCTGGCAAACTTTTGGGTTGCATTGTCAGCAAGAGAGGTATCGAGTTAGACCCTACGAAAATAAAGGCCATCCGAGATTTACCTCCTCTAAAAACAAAGAAAGATGTGATGAGTCTTCTGGGAAGGTTGAACTATATCAGTCGGTTTATCGCTCAGTTGACCACCACATGTGAGCCAATATTCAAATTGTTAAAGAAAGATGAGGCAGTCAAATTGACAGCTGAGAGTAAGGATGCTTTTGACAAAATCAAAGAATATCTGTCAAACCCTCCAGTTTTGGTCCCACCAGAGCCAGATAGACCCCTCTTCTTGTATCTGACGATTTTGGAAAACTCTTTTGGTTGCGTTCTTGGGCAGCATGATGTGACTGGAAAGAAAGAGCAAACGATCTATTATTTGAGTAAGAAATTTACCGGTTACGAGGTCAAGTACACTTTGTTAGAAAGAACGTATTGTGCTTTGACATGGGTTGCTCAAAAGTTGAGACTTTATCTGCAAGCTCACACTTCTTACCTCATAACCAGGTTGGATCCTTTGAAGTACATATTCCAGAAACCCATTCCTACTGGGAGATTGGTGAAGTGGTAAATCTTGCTTACTGAATTTGATATAGTTTACGTCACTCGCACGGCAATGAAAGCCCAGGAATTGGCGGATCATTTGGCTGAAAATCCGGTTGATGAAGAATACCAGCCGTTGAACACTTACTTCCCGGAGGAAGAAGTAAACACGATAGAAGTGGTTATTGAAGATACTCATGATTGGAAAATGTTCTTCGATGGGGCGGTGAATGCCAAGGGTGTAGGAATTGGGGCAATTCTAATTTTGCCAACTGGCCAGCATTACCCAGCTACCGCAAGGCTTCAGTTTTTCTATACAAATAATACTGCTGAGTATGAAGCCTGCATGATGGGTATGAATATGGCAATTGATCAAGATGTGGAAGAATTACTGATCATGAGGGATTCTGATTTGATTATTCGGCAAGCTCAGGGAGAATGGGAAACCCGAGATGTAAAGCTCATTCCTTGCCGACAACATGTAGAAGATCTCGACAAGCATTTCAAATCGATAAAATTGAGATACATCCCACGGTGTCATAATGAATTAGCTGATGCACTTGCTACTCCAGCCTCGATGCTGCCATATCCGGGCAATGCCTACATTGATCCTTTGGAAATCAAAATCAGGGAGAGACATGGTTATTGTAATGTAGTTGAAGCAGGTCCAAGTGTCCAACCATGGTATCATGATATTAAAAGATTCTTGAAAACACAAGAATATCCCGAACATGCCACTGGGGATCAAAAGAGAACCATTAGGTGACAGGCGAGTGGTTTCTTTCTAAGTGGTGAAATCTTGTACAAAAGGACTACATATCTCAATTTATTGAGATGCGTTGATGCCAAAGAAGCGGGAAGAATCATGCATGAAGTGCATGCCGGGGTATGCAGACCTCACATGAACGGGTATATGTTGGCAAAGAAGATACTCCGAGCTAGATATTACTGGATAACATGGAGAAAGATTGCTTTAGTTTTGTCCGGAAATGCCATCAACGTCAGGTGCATGGAGATCTGATTCACGCACCTCCAATAGAACTATGTCCCATGTCAGCACCCTGGCCTTTTGTCGCATGGGGTATGGATGTCATTGGACCGATCGAGCCAAAAGCCTCAAATGGGCACAGGTTCATATTGGTAGCTATTGATTATTTTACAAATTGGGTTGAGGATATCACTCTCAAGTCAGTCACTAAAAAGGTTGTAGTGGATTAGTATTATCTGCCGTTTCAGTACTCCAGCAACCATTATCACGGACAATGCTGCAAATTTGAACAGTCGTTTGATGGAAGAAGTGTGCGAGCAATTCAAAATAATACACAGAAAATCCACTCCTTATAGGCCCAAAGCCAATGGCGCTGTTGAAGCAGCGAACAAAAATATTAAGAAGATTTTGAGAAAGACAATCCAAAGCTCTAGGCAGTGGCATGAACAATTACCTTTTGCCTTGCTAGATATCGCACTACGGTGCGCACATCGGTGGGAGCAACTCTGTATTTGTTAGTTTATGGAACTGAGGCTGTGATCCCGGCAGAAGTGGAAATACCTTCGCTCCGGACAATTGTTGAAGCAGAAATTAAAGATAGTGAGTGGGTTAAAACTTGATTGGAACAATTGACTTTAATCAATGAGAAACGGATGGCCGCAGTTTGTCATGGGCAGTTGTGTCAACAAAGAATGGCCCGCGCCTATAATAATAAAGTGCGGCCTAGGAAGTTTGAAGTGGGGAAGTTAGTGTTAAGGCGCATTCTTCCTCATCATCAGGAATCCAAAGGCGAATTTTCCCCTAACTGGAAAGGTCCGTACATTATCAGGAAAATACTGCCAAGAGGAGCGTTATACCTGGATGATATAGAAGGGAATGATTCCGAAGGAGTGGTGAATGCAGATGCAGTTAAAAGGTACTAGTCTAATCTTCTTCGAGGATATCTTTGTGAAACTGAAATGAATAAGGCCTTTTTAATCCCTCGTAAACCATTTGAGCCGGTTACTTTACTTTGATTACCCTATTTGGAACCTGGAAGTGCCGTTGAAGAAAAGAAAAGAAAAGAAGAAAAAAAAAAGAAAAAGAAAAACCATACATAAAAGCAAAAAGAAAATTATTTTCCTGAACTACATCTAACTTGATTCCGAAAGGATACGTAGGCATCCTCTCCCTGAGATTCAGTCACACCAAAACAAAAATCCCAATTCACCCAAAAAAATGAAACTGGGATAGATGATATAATAGTTCGGCCATGAGACCGCCGAAATGGTTCCAAAATTGTAGTTCCGCCCAAAATTCTTTTGCCCTGAATACCTTGTCCATGTCCTTCTGATCAATTGGCAAAGGCAGGAAAGTGGGAAATGTCATTGTTCGAATCTAATACAACTCAAATAATATGAGAAAGTCTTATTGGTGAAAACCTTCAGGCACCATAAGGCGACGGTGAGTAGAGAAATCAAAATGAGAGAGTCCGTTTGGTGAAAAATCGTAAAGAGCACTATTAGGCGATGGTAAGAAGAGAAATGAGGGAGGTCCATTAGAAAAAACCCGCAAAGGGCGTTGTCAACCGAAAAGAGTCACTTCATCACTAAATGTCCTGGCAAGGTTCCCAAGTTTGGAAATATGGGTCAATGAGTTCATGAGAAGTTGGAAGTTGCTGCGGGTCGGGCGTCCAGTCCAAGAAGCATGTCATGTTCATTTGGAGCCAGCATGCACCCCAAATAAGTCATTCTTTTCCCCCGAAAGGGACACTTCTCTTTAAGCTCATATACTTGCCTTTTTTCTTTGAATCCCTTTCGATTTAACTTTGATTCCATAGTAATTACAAAGAAAAGGTGGCAGGACCGGTTTCACAGGGCTCCGCCCGACAAAATTCAAAGGAAATACTCAGCCTCAGTGGTGCGCCAGTCCAATCCCGACCGACCATGGTGTTTGATTGCCTCCAAAGGGAAAGACATTAGAAAAGAAAGAAAGCCAAAGGCATAGGTCTGGAAAGAAAAATGAGGTGGAAAACCAGAGCCCGCATGGGCAAGTCTTCATGAAATCCTATAGCTGAACCCGGTCAGTGTGAAAGAAAGTCACCCTCAAAGCCAACAAGTGGCAAAATTCTCAATGGAAATGAGGCTAGAATCGAGCGATGGAGATGATCAAGGCCACAAAATCAACCACCGTTTCAACTAATAAATTGTTCTTTGTTGAAAACAGGTCTTATTCAAAACAACTGTGCCAGAAGTAGGTGCAGCTCAAAAGAAATAAATTGCGCAAGCGTTGAAATAGCGCTGCAGCAGGAAAAACGACCAAAAGGGAGTTTTCTCAACCACTCTTTCATGCATTCTAATAAATAAAAAGGAATAACATCTAAAGAGAAACCCCAAAAAGGAAGAAGGAAGGAAATGGGAAATGAAATTTCCCCAAAAGAGAATCAAATCATGGTAGCTTAGATTTTTCTTTTCAAAAATGTCCCGGCCAGAAAATCGAGGATCTCGCGGCCAGAAAACCGTGAAGTATTTTCTTTTCCAAATATCCCGGTCAGAAAATCGAGGATCTCCCGGCCAGAAAATTGTGGAGCTGTTTCATTGGCAAAATATCCCGGCCAAAAAATCGTGGAGCATTTTGTTTGCCACATATCCCGGCCAGAAAACCGAGGATCTCCCGGCCAGAAAACTGTGGAGCTTTTTCATTTGCAAAATATCCCGTTTGGAAAACCGAGGATCTCCCAGCCAGAAAGCCTTGGAGCTTTTTTATTAGCAAAATATCCCGGCCAGAAAATCGAGGATCTCCCGGCCAAAAAATCGTGGAACGTTTGCTTTTCAAAATCCGGTCTAAAAACAAGGAATCTCTAGGACAGAATCGAAGAGCTTTATCTAGTTTGATTGTCGTATGTTTCAGAACTGACTCACAAAATTTTCCTAGTAAAACTTGAGCAGAAAATTTCATTTGTTTGTTTGTTTGTTTTGATTTTTTTAAACAGGTTTGACCGTAGGATACAAGGTGCGATATGACTGATGAAATGAGTCCCAATTCAAATAAAGAAAAGAGGAAAAGAAAAAAAAGAAATGAACTCGAATGTGAGGTAATAAAGAGTGTATATTACTCATAATCTGAGTCACAAGCTACCTCGGCCCAATGTTGCATGAAGAAATAGGCCCTCCGTGAGCTTCAAGATTCAGGTTGAAGTCTACCGCAAAATCAGCTAAGAATCAAGATCAAGTTCCAAGAGAATAATAGATAGGAATCTTGTAACTCATAGTTGATAGGCTTAGTTAGCTTAGCTTTGATTTTCCTTTGGTGTAATGAGGAGGTCAGCAAGCCGTAGCAGCAGCAACAACAGTAAAATCGCAGCTTCTTGTAGTCCCAGCTACCAAACATTCCCAAGCTACACTGACCTGATTCGTGTTTAGCCCAGGATATGTAGGAAACCTCCGAAGCAGGGTGCGGTCAAAATTTTCAAAACGCTTCACAACGGAATTTTCAAACGGGCAAAAATCCCTCGTAACTGCTTATTTTATCTTTGCCCGAAAACCCTTCGTGTCTCCGAGCAAAGAGGGGCAGCTGCGAGCACGTATTTTTGCCCTAAATATGAATAATTCCCAAAAATTCAAATAAAATTATTTTCTTTATTGTTACAATTTTTTGTGTCATTTCGTGATAATTGTTTGCATTTTCTGTGCATGTCAATTTATGAAAATACAGAAAAATACATTTGCATTTATATTTAATTTAAAAATTAGTATTAGTTAGGGGTTAATTTGTTTTATAAAAAAATATAAAGACAAATAACAAAGATAACCTTTTCTTGCATTTTAGTTATTAATTATCTAATTGACCGCAAAATAGTTTTTAAAATAATTTTACAAATTAGCTAGATTAATTTTAGAATCAAATTAGGTTTATTTTTAATTTCTTGAATTTCTTTTACAATTTCTTAAATTAAGAAAATTAAAACAAAGCAAAATGAAAATAGAATAAAAAGAAGTAAATTAAAAAACAAAGAAAAGAAGTGGGATGTCTTGTGAAGACCCAAATTTTGGGCCAATTTTCTAAGCCCAAAAGAAAAGTACCACGCCCAGCCTATATCCATGCCTGGTCCAGGTCCGCCCCAACAACTTACCAAAATGACGTCGTATGGAGTCACAAGATCTCAGCCGTCGATGTTTGAGTGATCAACGGCCCAGAAGCCTTCACTCCATAATATATAACTGTCTGAACCAAGAACCCCCTCTCAACTCGTCTCTCTCAACACCCCACTTCAGAGACACCAAAAAACCCTAGCCGCCCCCATTCCCACCGCTTGGAAGCCTGGCACCGCCACCTCCGTTGACCCCCAAATTCACACAACAGCTCCCTCTCCTCTTCCTCATATCGAATCCCTGTTCATTTTCCCTCGAATCATCACCAAAATCCTCAAATCTTAATTCGAAATATATGGCCAAAAGGTTAAAATGTCCAAATAAACTCATATTCGTACCATATACAACCCACCCCTTCCTCATCACTAATCACCGGCCAGGAGTCCTCGAATGTCACGGGTTGGGCTCGAATCGCAGATCTAGAGTTTCGAAATTTTCTGCCACTCAAGAGATAAATCTACAGAGGAATTATCATTAATATTAGGAGCATATTTTGACAAGAATAAGCTTGTAATATTAATTAGAGTTCAATTCCGATATTAAATAAAAATCCAAGTTCAAATAAGTAAGTTTTCGTCTCATCTCTTTAAGTTTTATTTGATTCGCATTTTATATGTTTAGTTAGCTTTAGTTTCAATTTCCTATTTGTTCTAATTGATAGTTTGATTTCGATACAATTTTGTACGTTAATTAGGTTAACTCTTAGGCTTTCCTTTTTGTTAGCTTTGGTTTGGTTTAATTTGAGTGTTAAATTGTCAGGTTTAGGTTAATTTCCATCTTTTTATGTTGTTGTGATTTTGAATTCCTAATTGGTCAAGTGGACTGTCTTCTTTATCGATTTAGATTTGAAGGCTGATTTCAGTAGTATCAATTGCTTGACTAATTTCTGCTAATGAGTATAATATTGAGGCTAGTTGTTTGGGTTATAGTTGAGTAATTCATTTTTTTGTCGACTGTAGTTAGAGTTTAGCTAAGGGCAAAGGGATTGGTTAGTTAACTGAGGTATGTAATTTTTAGACTGTTGAAATGGTACTTCAGCGATTGAAAAGGGTAGTATTTGGAGAATTGGTAATTTTAAAACAAGAAAAAAGGTAGTCTAGGAATTGTGCAGCTCTAAGAGCATCATAGAAGCTCTTAGACTAGGGCTTTAGTGCATATTTCTTAAAACTTAGGGAATAACTTGAGGAACAAGTTAGAAATTGAGGTTAAAAGCTGTAAATAACTAGGGACTAATGATGCAAATTGAAAATCTGATTGTTGCCCTATTTTGGCTCCTATAAATAGGGCATTAGATGCCTTGTAGAGGAAAAAATCTTTAGCTGAAGAATTCACCAAAAAGTCCATTTTACCTTTTCAGCTTCAAATTAGTCCCTGCAGTCAGATATATAAAAATTAAAAAACAATACAAATATAGAAAATCCAAAAAATGCTGCTATTTCATTGAGCAATTGCTATTAGGCTCAAATTTCAGTCAATTACTAGTTCCTAATTTGAGTTTTAGCCCTGTTGGTATAAAAGTTCCTAGGTCTGGTTTGATTTTGAGCATTTTGAGGGTTGAACAGTTACTGAAGGTCGATTGCTATATTGCTGTGTTATCCTTATTTGCAATCCCCTGATTAATTTGGTTTCGAAGCCTTCCCGGGTTGATTTTTGTTGCTGCTGCATTCTCTGTTGCCTTGTGTGGAGTATTTCTCCAGTACTGCTACCGCTGGATACTATTGCTGATAACTTCCTTTGTTCTCTTCATTTAAATCCAGGTACACTTCTATGAAAACCTTGATGTAGCTCCAAATTGAAGTTGAATGGAAATTATTCTCAAGTATACGCATTTTGGAAGCTGTTTGATGTTTATAGCTTGGTCATTTGGATTGTTGATTGTTGTCAGTTGATTAATTAGTATTTATTTGAGCAGTAAACATGGCTAATGATTATGATTTCTGGTAGACTAATCTGGACTGCTTTTCTGTGATTGCTATCTAGCATTGGACTGTTAATTAAAAGTATTCTTAGTTTGTTTTGGACTGTTGCATGTTGATGATTGTTTAGTTGTAGATTTTTAGTGCATTTTAGCCAGTCAAAACTTTTGAAGCCTGTTTGTAACTAAACTAGAGAGATCGTGCATGATATGTCTAACGAGTCCTGTTACTTGTTCAGTCTAATTCATTAATGGCTATGGAGTTGCTCGTTTCCTATTGAGGTTTAAAGTTAGCAAAGTGATGTTGTTGAAGCATGTATCAAGTAAATATTGCTATTTCTGATAATGAATAAGTGTTCGCATAATCCAGGGTGGTCATTAGAAGCTCCATAACATTGCATATGCATTTTAAGGAGTATTTAAAGTAGAAGTGAAAGAATAGTTGTTTCTAAGCTACATGAAATGGAAGATGTTACAAGTTCCTGTTCAACAATAGCCTCAATACTTTAGTTTGTTTAATTTACTTCATCTGAGCCAGGTTAAAAATAGTAGTGATATATGGCAGCTTTAAGATTTGTTTTAATTCCCAATTGAGGTACATTAAAGGACTGTAATATGACGCATAGGCATAGGAGCTGATTTGAACCTTGAATTGCTGTGCCTCAGATTCGAACATGTCGACCTCCCCCTCGGTTTGCTTCAAGTCATCTGATGTGGGCTGTTTTTGGCCCAAAGGCTGGGATTTTTAATTATTTAAGATGGACCCAAGCTTGAATCGTTGCTTAATTTTAACATGGGTTGAAATAAAGTTTTTTTTACCATTGTAGTTTTAGGTCGAACCTGTTAATAAAATAACGATACGAGCCTTGCCAAACAAAAGCAATTGCGGGGTTCCTCAAGCGAATTTCACGGCCTTCCCCAAATAATGTTGTGATAGAATCTTTAGGCGCGTTTTATTTAAATTACTTTCCTAAATTCGGGTGTGCATTGATGCAACCCAAATCCAAATCCCGTTGAATTTGAAATGTGTTGATAACCCCGGGTGCCTTGATGGCGACGGGGTTAGAAACATGTTTTCATGATGTCGTAATTATTATAAAACAAATAATGGTCGAAAATAGGTTCAAAAATTGGAGACGAGCCTCACCGAACAAGAATAAATGTGGGGGCCTCAAAAATTAATTATTAAAAATGATTAGAATTCGGAAGGACCGTTTAGCAAATTTCAACGGCCTTTCCCAAACAATATTACGTTAGAACCTTTAAGCGCGATTTAATTAAATTACTTTCTTAAACTCGGGTGTGCATTGATTGCGACCCAAATCCAAATCTCGATGAAGTCGAAATGTGTCAATGACTAAGTGTGCCTTGATGATGACACGGTCAGAGATGTGTTTTCACGATGTCGCAAGTCTTTTTAAAATAAATAAAGATAAAAGTGGTTTATAAATAAAAGGCGTATAAGTTAGTAGCATGCTTTAATATCATGTTTTAATCAAATACAATAACTTATGCGACCGTGCTAGAACCACGGGATCCGAGGGTGCCTAACACCTTCCCTCGGGTCAACACAATTCCTTATTCAGAATTTTTGGTTCGCAAACTCCAATCGGAAGACGAAATTTTGCTCGGCTCGAGAATCAAGAAAAAAATGTTTCTTGGGACACCAAACGTCAAACCTTTCCCAAGTGGCGACTCTGAACAAATAAATAATCCCGATAAGAATAATGTCACTTTAAATGGAAAAACTCTCTTATACATTTATCCTTCGGGGGTAAGGTGTGTAAAAAGGAGGTGTGACACTCGTAAATTGGGGAAACCCACTGGTCCTTATTTTGGAGGAAAAGTACGGTACGGTAGAGGTTTTGTGGGTCAACTAGCTCAATTTGCATATCAGATTGCATGCAGCGTTTCAGGTGTTCAGGGATCTTGGAGTACCCGTACCACATATTTCCCATTGCTATGTCCTCCCAGAGCTTGTTTTGAGTGTGGTGACACACTCCACGTAGTGAGGGATTGCCCTATACTTGGAAGGAGTGCACCTCTACAAACTTCTCTACCACAACGTGCCCCACAGAGTTCTCAGGCCATGGTTACAGCCCCAGTTGCTACCCCACATACCCGTAACGAGGCTATTGCCTCCAATTTTATTATCATAGGTATTTTCATGGTTTGTTATATATGTGTACAAGTTTTATTCGATCTAGGCTCCGCTTATTCTTATGTGTCTTCTTATTTTTCTCCGCATTTGGATGTACCGCGGGATTTCCTTGAGTTTCCCTATTTATGTTTCTACTCTTGTGAGAGATTCTCCTATTGTGGACCGCATTTATCGGTCATGTTTGGTTACTATTCGTGGTTTTGAGACCAAAGCGGATTTATTATTACTCAATATGTTTGATTTTAATATTATCTTGGGCATGGACTGTTTGTCGCCTATTATGCTATTCTTGATTGTCACGCCAAGACCGTGATGTTGGCTATGCTAGGTGTACCGCATATTGAGTGGAGCAGTACTTTAGATCACACTCCAAGTAGAGTTATGATGTTAATAAACGTCAATATCACACAAGAGAGGGGGGGGGGGTGATTTATGTGGTACCTAGTTCTCGCGTTAGAAGAACCTGGTTCTTCTAAGTGTTCTAACTACAACAGTTTGCGGAATAATAAAAACTGAAAGTAAAGTGCATAGAGATTTTTGCGTGAAAAATACCTGGCTCAAAAGGTGAAAAAATCACGACCTACTACTCATTAAGATTTTCCCAAACTCCACTAAAAATCAATGAGCCAAAACAACATTTACAAAGACTCTTTGTAAACCTAAGGAATAAACTCTAACCCCAGTGTGGCACACAGACTCAGCTGCTGCGACACTATCAAGTTAACTGTAACTTGATTACACAAGGTACCTAATACAATTGCTTCTAGTAAAGCTGAAAGGTACAATTTGAAAACCTACTACAATTGATCTAAACAAACAGATGGAACGGGTTCTTCTCTATTAGTTCATGTAGCTTCAGGCGTACACACTTGTATCTTGCATATATTGCTTGCAAACCAGACTCGCTTTATTTGCTGTCAGATATGCTTTACTTCTGCTTGTGTGTGTTACCTGTAAAAGAGAACCAACACAATAATATATTGAGTTTGCAAGTAGAGTTTGATTATAACTACACTTCTTATCCATACTCCATTTAAATCCTTAGCCAATACAAACTCCAACTCTTATCCTAACTTAGGATCAAGTTCACTTCACATAAGGAGACTGCCCTCCTTATCCCAAATGCAACCTTTTCGATTACATTCAGGAGATATTAACGCGTGATCTTTAGTGCATATCTTCCTCACGTGCTTATTGATTTAGACTATGTAGTACAAGATGGACCAGGTCCTTCCATAAGTTCATTTGTCAATCTTCAAAACTCCAACTGAAACTTGGGACAACAATTTCCCCCTTTTTGATGATGACAAACTCTGTGCTTATTGTGATCAGCTTGTGAACCCAGCTGAAAATCAACACTTAGAAAATTGTAACTTATCATCAAGGAGGTCAGATTTAGGTAATAAACATCACTAGTTCAGTTAAAGACTTTTAAGCACAATATCTTCTCCCTTTTGGCATCATCGAAAAGTTGCATTAATATTGTGAATATTTGAAGTTAATTAATACTCATGGCAATTGGGGCAACTACAAGTGAACACATGGTCAAGTTAATCACAAATCAGCTTAAAAATAACTATTAAGAACAAATTCAACAAGAACAAGACAAGCTGCATTCATCGATTAAAGGGGTGTTTCTACAGCGCAGTCCACAAAACAGAAAAACAAAACATCCAACCATGAGCAAAAAACAGAATAAGAACAAGAACTGAAACTGGAAACTGAAAAATTAATAGAGTGGACACTAAGGACAGGACACCTAAGGCTTGGAACATGCCTTCATTTTTCTCCTTATCTTTGGCAAGTTGAGCTCTCAGCCCATTCCTTTCTCCCTCAAAATCAGCAATTCTGGCATTGAGCCTTGCACTTTCAGCATCCTTTGTCCCAACCTCATGAATCAAGGCTCTAACCTTGATGTTCACATGATTCTTTGCGGATGAACCAGGTTCAACAAGCACAACATTGAGCAGATAGTCACAGGCTTGAAGGCTCTTGACACTAAAGTGCTCCTTGCTGGAGGCCATTTCCCACTTTTTCAAAGGAACATTTAATCGTTCAAGCACAGTATTTAAGATAAAACCATAGGGAATGACATGAGCCTTTGAACCATTTATCACCCTTTCAAGAAACTTCACCACATAGACAGGCCAGTTGATCTGCTTCCTTTCATTCATACATTGCATGAGCACCAGATCCATGTAATTATCTGTATGCCTTCTTTCCTGTCTGGGCAGAAGGCACTTGTTGACAAATTCAAAAAGCACTTTCTGCTCTTTCTTCATTTCACTTTTCTGGATTGCCCTGGCCTCAGGAACCTCTTCATCTGTGTTGGTGTCACAGAAATTCCTTGCTATTTGCAGCTCAGAAGGCAACCCATCCAAGCAAGGCCACCTCTACCTTGTATAATCATCATACCCTTCATAAGGGAGACCCAGAATCTTTCCCAATTTTTCAGCATTGAATTTCACTTTGACACCCCTCATTGTACTGGTCACCTGATCATTCTTCACTTTTCCATTGGCCATGAACTCCCTAGTTACTTCCCTGCCAATTTTCCATCAATCTGAAGGACCATGTCCTTCCGGACTTGTGCCTCCAGTGTTGTGACAAGTCTTATCATGCCTGGCTCCTCCTGGTCTTTCAGCAATCTTCCCTTCAATATTTTTCTTTCGTCAAAGTTTGCATACCTATCCTGTTCTTCTCCAGACTCATTTTCATCTTCTTCTTCTTCAACGACTACTTTCACTTGTTTTCCCTTAGAGGCAGATCTTGTTCTCTTGGCAATAGAGGATTCAGCAGGAACTGGTTTTGAGGTCTTCTTAGAGGAAGTCCTAGAGTCCTTTTATTTTGCACGTGAAACCTCTAAAGTAGTATTTCTTTCTTGATGGACCAGTTCCATCTCCTGTTCCTCCTCCTCAGCTACAACTTCTAAACTTTCACCTATCTTCCCTTTCCCTTTTTCTTTTCTCTTTCGCTTACTCCCCTCTAAAGCTTTCTATAACTCAGCTCCACTCTCCCTAACCCTGCTTTTAATTTTTCTAACCCTAGGAGAAGACTTGGGTGTTGATGGTTTGGATTTCTTGGTTGGTTTGGACGCAACAGGGGTCCTTTGTGAGGAAGGCTTGCGTTTCTTCGGATCATAACTAGCCCCAATCTTCTTCATCATCTCAACTAGAGTTTCCTCCGCAGATAGACCAAGTTCAATATATTGTTTGCTCAAACCAACTAGCCCTTCAGCAGCCTCTCTAGATTCACTTCCCCCTGACTTCAAGACCCCTTCTTCCCAACTCCCACATATAGCTAGCACCTTTATCCTCTTATTTTTCTTCAATTTTACAGAATCACCGAGAGAGACATCTTTTGCAGCCCCTATCAGAACATACCTATTTTCTACCCTTTGTCCTACATCATCAGGAACAACACTTGGATTTACCTCTTTTGGGGTTTCTTTATGTGTGACATTATCAGAAGACCCAGTTTCATCTCCTTCATTGGCAGGATGTATTCATCATTCTCAGAACTGGAATCAGTTCCTTTTGTTGGGGATTCTTTCCTTTGACTTGCCTTCAATCTTTCGTTTAGAGCTTTCCTCAAGGGACCAGTCACAACATCTTTTCTTGCTATCCTTTTGTGCAATGAAATCTAGGCTTTGGGGATTCACTAGGAGGTATGGAAGATTAAGTGGTGTTAGGTGACACTGGTGGTGGGGTTCAAGATTATCATGGGGATTCAACATTTTGGTGAAAATTTTCTGGAGAGCTTGAGAAAATTTTGGACAATTTTTGAGGGTTTGGAGAAGGGAGTAGATGATCACGGGTTTTGAGATAATGGTTATGAAATGATTATAGGGGGTTTTAAAGAGTGGTCATTATAGTTCCAAGAATGACATTTTTTCAGGTGTCAGTAGAGGTCTAGTCAGCTTATAGTTCTGGTCTCCCTAGTATTAATTAGGATTAATTAGAATTGCTAAGGTTTAGGAGATAGAGTTCCGTTATACTTAGAATTCTAATTTCAATGAAACTGGTTCAATTAGCCTCAACGGATAGAATTTTGAGATGATTGGTGTTTCCAGGCTCTTGCTCATGATTGCAAAATTAAATTTTTCTATTTGTGCAAAGTATAGAAACATTGCTGACCTTTCTCATGAGCATGCATTGATGAACCAGGTTCTTCAAATGAAACTTCTCTTGATTATGCCTCAAATGTCAGAATAGAGAATTTGAAAGAGATGAGTGAGTCACATAAACACATGTCACAGGAGTATACTATTTAAAGTATGAGACTGAATAGGAATTAGTCTAATATTCACAAGAATTAAGAACTCCTAACCAAAATTTTGTTTTCATTTTTTACATTTTTCATTTTTTTTCTCATTGTGCATTCTGAACATGACCTCTTAGGTGATATTAATCATCCATATTTCCAACCTGTTCATCTCAAAGTTTTCTCTACTTAGTGCCTTAGTGAAGATGTCAGCTATTTGTTTATCAATGGCACAAAATTCTATGAGATTAGCCTTTTTCATAGTTGTCCCTTAAGAAGTGGTGTCTGACATCTATGTGCTTAGTCCTTTTATGATGAACATGGTTCTTTGTCATACTGATTGCACTAGTGTTATCACAAAATATAGGTATGCATCCCAATTCAATTCCAAAGTCTACCAATTATTGCTTGATCCAGTGCAACTGAGCACAACATGAAGCAACAACAACATACTCAGCATCAACAGTAGAGAGGGCCACTGAATTCTGCTTTTTGGTAGACCATGATACAAGACAATATCCTAGGAAGTGTTCCATACCTAAAATGCTCTTCCTATCAACTATATAACCTGCATAGTCAGCATCATCATATCCAATTAAGTCAAAATCACTACCTTAGGGATACCACAAGCACAGATAAGTTGTGCCTTTCAGGTATCTTAATATTCTTTTGAGTACAGTCAAGTGTAACTCCTTTGGATTTGACTGGAAATGAGCACAAAGTCCCACACTAAAAACAATGTCAGGTCTGCTGCTAGTAAGATACAAAAGTGAACCAATCATACCCCTGCACAACTTTTGATCAACTGAAGAACCAGGTTCATCAGCATCTACCTTTGTGGCAGTTATAATAGGAGTATCTATTTCTTTGGATTCTTCCATTTTAAATTTCTTGATTTGTTCTTTTGTGTACTTCTGCTAATGAATCATAGTACCGTTTGGACTTCATTTGATTTTAAGCCTAAGAAGAAATTGAGTTTTCCCATCATACTCATTTCAAATTCACTGTCCATTAGTTTTGCAAAGTCCTCACTCAACCTCTCTATAGTAGATCCAAAAATTATGTCATCAACATAAATTTGTACAACAAGAAGATCTTTACCTTTTTCCCTTAGAAATAAGGTGATGTCAATTTTACCTCTTTTGTACCCATGCTCCAGAAGGAATTTTGACAATATTTCATACCAAGCTCTTGGAGCTTTCTTGAGACCATAGAGAGCTTTATCCGGCTTGTATACAAGGTCAGGACATTCTTTGCTTTCGAATCCAGGAGATTGCTTCACAAACACTTCTTCTTTGAGATAGCCATTTAGGAAGGCACTTTTTACATCCATTTGATGAAGAGTGAATTCCATATCTCCTGCAAAGGCTATGAGGAGTCTGATTTCTTCAAGTCTAGCAACTGAAGCAAAAGTGTCATCATTATCAATGCCTTCCTCTTGACTATAATCTTGAACCACCAACCTTGCCTTATTTCTTGTAACTGTTCCATCTTCATCCAGCTTGTTTCTGAAGACCCATTTTGTCCCAATGACTGACCTATCCTTAGGTCTTGGAGCCAAGTGCCAGACTTGGCTTCTTTCAAACTGATTGAGTTCTTCTTGCATAACATTGATCCAATCTACATCTTGTAAAGCTTCAATCGCATTTTTAGGTTCAATCAAGGACAAAAAGGCATCAAATGCACACAGGTTCTTCATTTGTGATCCAGTCTTGACTCTAGATGTGGGATCATTGATTATGTTTTAAATGGGGTGAGAACTCAGGTGCTTGTATGATTTACCCACCAGCTGATTTCTCCTAGCTTCTCCTTCATTGTATGCTGTAGAGGAACATGTTCAGGTACATGATCCTTTAGAGAATTTTGTATAGTTTTTCTCAGATTGGTTCCCCCTGTCAGGTTGCCCTGGGTGAAAGGACCTGCTCCATCACCTGCTCTTTCATTGTATGCCTCTTTGACTTGTGTTGTAACTTCAGTCAATTGTTTCACCAGTCCAATGGCTTCATCTTCATGTTCCTGTCTCTCACAAAGAGCGTTAGATTCATCAAACACAACATGTACACTTTCTTCAACACATAGATTCTTTTATTTAACACTTTATATGCTTTGATATGTGAAGAATAGCACAAGAATACTCCATCATCACTTCTAGGATCAAACTTATCTAGGGAGTCTTTGCCATTATTGTGCATATAGCATTTGCAACCAAAATCCCTAAGATGGGATATGTTTGGTTTTCTCCCTTTAAGTAACTCATAGGGAGTTTTCTCTACAAGAGGTCTGGTCATGCATCTATTAATTATATAGCAAGTAGTGTTTATAGCCTTTGCAAAAAATCTATGAGCTAGTTTACTGGAAAGTAACATGGTCCTTGCCATACCCTCAAGGGTCATGTTCTTTCTCTCAACTACCCCATTTTGCTGAGGAGTCTTAGGGGTAGAGAAATTATGATCTATTCCATTTTCATCACAAAATTCAGCAAACTTTACATTCTCAAATTCAGTTCCATGATCTGACCTAATGGATGCAAGTTGATTTTCTAATTGTTTCTGGATTTTTCTAACAAAAGCAGTGAACATTTCAAATGTTTCATCTTTAGAAGTTAGAAATAGCACCCAGGTAAATCTAGAATAATCATCAACAAGCACCATAGCGTATCTTTTACCACCTCTGCTCATGGCTCTCATTGGACCACAGAGATCCATATGAACCAGTTCCAACGTCTTGGACGTACTTACCATTTTCTTATGTTTGAAGGATGACCTTATCTGCTTCCCCCTTGCACATGCCTCACAAACTTTGTCTTACTTGAACTTGATATTAAGTAACCCTATCACCAAGTCCTTGGAAACTAATTTGTTTAATTGATTTAGACTAGCATGACCAAGTCTTTTGTGCCAAAGGATGGGATCATTAATTAACACACTCAAGCAAGTGAGTTCATTTTCAGAAAGAGTCGACAAATCTACAATGTAAATATTGTTAACTCTTCTTCCTTGCAAAACAATCTTGTCACTAGTAAAGTTAATCATAAAACATTTTATGGAAGTGAAAGCCACAAGGTTACCTCTTTCACACAGTTGTGACACACTTATCAGGCTATATTTCAAGCCATCTATCAAATAGACGTTCTTAATAGAATGAGAGTCTGTCTTTCCTACCTTTCCAACCCCAATGATCTCACATTTCTTCTCATTTCCAAAGGAGACATTGCCTCCTTTTAGGTTCTCAAGTGAAAGAAACTGGTCCTTGTTACCAGTCATGTGTTTTGAGAAGTCACTATCCATGTACAATATTTGGCTGCTTCCTTTCACTTGGACATGCAAAATAAAATCAGGGGTTAGTATTAGGAACCCAAACTAGTTTGGATCCCTTTCTATGGGCAAAAGGATGAATTAAATTTTTCTTTGCCCAACCAGGCTGTTCGTGTTTTTCTTGAACAAAAGCTTTATTCTTTTGACTGGCCTTTTCTTTTGCATTGCATTCAATTTTGTAATGGAAAGTCTTACCAAAATGTGTACAGGTCTTATTCTCAGGAAGAGTGAGGTACTTGTTTTTGGGATCCCATTTTGGAGCTTGTGTCCCCAAACCCAAGTCCTCTCTTGTTGCTGATGTGATGCTCCTGCAGCCAGGAGAGTGCATCAGAAGCCTTGTTCCATTTCCAAGTTCTGTCTAGTTCATGCTTCACCTTTCCTAGTTCTTCTTTAAGGACCTTGATTGATTCATCTTTCTTATATAGCTCATCTTTCATTTTTCCTAAATTTTCTTCTAGGGTGAGAAAAGATTGATCAGCCTTTTTCTTTCCTGTCCCTATTTTCAGTTTTACGTTTTCAAACTTGAGTTCTAGGACACTATTTTCTAGTTGATGAACCTGGTTCTTCAACTCAGTATTTAAGTTATTACTCTCATCAGCCCTAGACTCTAACCTTTTGCATTTTTCTTCTAGTATTGCACAATCTCTAGGACAAAACATCTTTCTTACTGTTTATTATTTCAGACTCATCCATGAAGTAGTAGTGATTTTGCTTTCCTAGGAGATTGGAAGAATTCTAATTAGAATCGTTTCCACCTTCTCTTCTTCCATAATAACCCTTCCAAGAGACTCAAGTTCATTCGTTTGTGTAGTGAACCTAGTGTACATGTCTTGGATAGTTTCACCATCCTTCATAGTAAAATTCTCATATTGAGAATACAATAGTGCTCCTTTTGACCTCTTCACCTGAGGTTTTCCTTCATGAGCCACTTGAAAAGTGTCCCAAATCTCCTTGGCAGTTGTAAAACCTTGAATCCTACTGTACTCATCAGGACCAAGTCCACACATTAGCCATTTCTTGGCTTTAGCATTTTTCTCCCACTTCCTGAGGTCTTTACCAGTACAATCCGCTCTAGTCTTAGGAACATCCAATCCTTCAGTAGTCTTCTTGGTTGTGGCTAAAGGACCATCAGTGATGATGTCCCAAAGCTCATAGTCTTCACCCATGATGTGGTCTCTCATTCTATTTTTCCACCAAGAGTAGTAGAGACCATTGAAGAGTGGAGGTGTGGTAGTAGTCTGTCCTTCCCAATTCCCAGGTGGTGCACTCATGTTGATCTTTTCCTAAGATGTTAACCTCTTCAAGGATAACCTGCTCTGATACCAATTGTTGTTAGTAAACGTCAATACCACACAAGAGAGGGGGGGGGGGGTGATATATGTGGTACCTAATTCTCGTGTTAGAAGAACCTGGTTCTTCTAAGTGTTCTAACTACAACAGTTTGCGGAATAATAAAAACTGAAAGTAAAGTGCATAGAGATTTTTACGTGGAAAACACCTGGATCAAAAGGTAAAAAAAACCACGACCTACTACTCAGTAGGATTTTCCCAAACTCCACTAAAAATCAATGAGCCAAAACATCATTTACAAAGGCTCTTTGTAAACCTAAGGATTAAACTCTAATCCCAGTGTGGCACATAGCCTTGGCTGCTGTGACACTATCAAGTTAACTCTAACTTGATTACATAAGGTACCTAATACAATTGCTTTTAGTAAAGCTGAAAGGCACAGTTTGGAAAGCTACTATAATTAAACTAAACAAACAGATGGAACGGGTTCTTCTCTCGTAGTTCATGTAGCTTCAGGCGTACACACTTGTATCTTGCATATATTACTTGCAAACTAGACTCGCTTTATTTTCTCTTAAATATGATTTACTTCTGCTTGTGTGTGTTACCTGTAAAAGAGAAGCGACACAATAATATATTGAGTTAGCAATTAGAGTTTGATTATAACTACACTTCTTATCTGTTGTCCCTTTAAGTCCTTAGCCAATACAAACTCCAACTCTTATCCTAACTTAGGATCAAGTTCTCTTCACATAAGGAGACTGTCCTCCTTATCCCAAATGCAACCTTTTCGATTACGTTCAGAAGATATTGACGCGTGATCTTTAGTGCATATCTTCCTCACGTTCTTCACATGTGCACTGGTTGATTTAGACTGTGTAGTACAAGATGGACCAGGTTCTTCCATAAGTTTATTTTTCAATCTTCAAAACTCCAACTGAAACTAGGGCCAACAAGTTATATCTTTCCATAAAGCTCAACGTATGGTTGAGAAGAGGTGTGCCGCGTATTTAACTTATGTGAGAGATGTTGGTGTTGATACCCCTTCTATTGGTTCGATTCCAGTAGTACGAGATTATCTTGATATGTTTTCCATCTGATCTTCCGGGCATGCCGCCTGATAGAGACATTGATTTTGGCATTGATTTGTTGCTGGACACTTAGCCCATATCTATTCATCTGTATCGTATGGCTCCTTTAAGTTGAAAGAATTGAACGATCAGTTATAGGAATTTCTTGTTAAGGGTTTTATTTGACTAGAGTTTCACCATGGGGTGCTCCTGTCTTGTTTGTGAAAAAAGGATGGTTCTATGCGTGTGTGCATCGATTATCGTTAGTTGAACAAGGTTACAATGAAGAACCATTATCCTTGACGCGTATTGATGATCTATTTGACCAGCTTCAAGGCGCACATGTGTTTTCTAAGATTGACTTGCACTCAGGTTACCATCAGTTGAAGATTCGAGAGTCGGATATTTCGAAGACTGCCTTCAGTACTCGGTATGGTCATTACGAGTTCCTTGTTATGTCATTTGGGCTGACCAATGCCCCATCATCTCTTATACGTTTGATACATAGTGTGTTCAGGCCATATTTCAACTCGTTCATCATTGTTTTCATATATGATATTCTTGTTTACTCCCAGAGTCGGGAAGATCATGAGCAGCACCTGAGGATAGTGCTTCAGACCCTGAGAGAGAAGAAGTTATATGCAAAGTTCTCAAAATGTGGGTTTTGGATGAGTTTTGTGGCATTCTTAGGCCACGAGTATTGAGTGAGGGCATTCGGGTGGATCCGAAGAAGGTAGATGCCATGTAGAGTTGGCCCAGGCTGTCCTCAACTAAAGAGATTGACAGTTTCCTTGTCTTGACGTGCTACTACCATCCTTCTGTGGAGGGGTTTTCATCAATTGCAGCCTCTATGACTAGATTGAACCAGAAGGGTGATCCATTTCTGTGGACAGAGGAGTGTGAGGCGAGCTTTCAGAAGCTCAAGACGACTTTGACTACAATCCTAGTTTTGATATTGCCTACAGGTTTGAGGTCTTATACAGTTTATTGTGATACCTCACGGGTTGGCTTTGGAGCTGTGTTGATGCAGGATACTAGGGTGATTTCCTACGCGCCCAGACACTTGTAAATACATGAAAAGAATTACCCTGTCCACGACCTTGAGCTAGCTGCTATTGTTCATGCCTTGAAGATATGGCGTCATTATTTGTACGGTATGCCTTGTGAGATTTATACTGACCATCGGAGTTGGCAGCACTTTCTCAACCAAAAGGATCTAAATTTGCGCCATAGGACGTGGTTAGAGTTGCTAAAGGATTACGATATTACTATTTTGTATCACCTGGGCAAGTCTAATGTAGTGGCAGATGCCTTGAGTCGTCGGGCGGAGAGTTTGGGGAGTTTGGCATACTTACCAGCTTCAAAGAGGCCTATGGCGATGGATGTTCAGGCCTTAGCAAGTCAGTTTGTGAGATTGGACCTTTTGGAATCCAGTCAGGTCCTAGCTTACGTGGTTTCTCGGTCTTTCTTATTCGATCATATCAGGGAGCGGCAGTATGATAGCACTCATTTACTTGTCCTCAGGGACACGATTAAGCATGTCGATGCCAGAGATGTGACCATTTGACATGATAGGGTATTGATGATGCTGGGTCAGATTTTTGTGCCCAATATTGATGGGCTTCGGGAGTTGATTTTAGCAGAGGCCCATAGTTCACGGTATTCCATTCATCCAAGTGCCGCGAAGATGTATCAGAATTTGAGGCAGCACTATTGGTGGATGCAGATGAAGAAGGATATAGTTGGATATGTAGCTAGATGCCTCAACTGTCAGCAGGTGAATTATGAGCACCAGAGATCGGGTGGGCTGCTTCAGCAGATAGATATTCCGGAGTGGAAATGGGAGAGGATCACCACGGATTTTGTAGTTGGTCTCCCTCGGACTGCAAAGAAGTTTGATGCCATTTAGGTGATTGTGGATCGACTGACCAAGTCCACTCATTTTATCCTATGTGTACTACTTATTCATCAAAACGGTTGGTGGAGATTTATATCTAGGAGATCGTTCGCTTGCATGGTATTCCAGTTTCTATTATTTCAGGCAGAGGTACTCAGTTTACATCACGGTTCTGGAGGGCCGTTCAGCAGGAGTTGGGTACTTGGATGGAGTTGTGCACAACTTTTCACCCCAATCAGATGGACAGCCAGAGCACACTATTCAGATTCTTGAGGATATGCTCCGCGCATGTGTGATTGAGTTTGGATTGTCTTGGGATCAGTTCTTGCCATTGGAAAAGTTTGCTTACAACAATAGTTATCAGTCCAACATTCAGATGACACCGTATGAGGCTTTATATGGTAGGAGATGCAGGTCTCCTGTGGTTTAGTTTGAGCCGGGTGAGGCGGGACTATTAGGTACAAATTTGGTTCAAGATGCGTTGGAGAAGATTCAGGTGATTCAGAATAGATTGCGTACAGCCTAGTCCAGACAGAAGAGTTACACGGAGTCGAAGTCGCCTATTTGGCTAAGGCCATCAATTCTATCATGGCTAAGGCCATCAATTCTATTATGGCTAAAGCCATCGCCGCCAACGGTCGACCTAGATTCGGCTACGATGAGTAAATGATTCGACGACAATTGAAGTCACCTATAGGGCTAAGGCCACCAATTCTACCATGGCTAAGGCCACCAACTCTATTATGGCTAAGGCCATCGCCGCCAACGGTCAACCTAGATTCAACTATGGTAAGTAAATGACTCGACGACAATCGGAATGAGATAAGTGATTATACAAATCATGTTATCACAAATGATATTTATCCTAGACGAATGCAATAGATCGGCACAAGGCCCCAAACATGGCAATAACCTAGATATATTATACAGGGTGCGTATCAGTCGCCAATAGTTAAACTTTTATTCGGGATGGACCAAGTCACAATCCCTAGTTCGTGAGGTTTTATATATGGTTGGTAAGTAGGTTTTGGTTCGGGTTTCACCTATGAAAAGTGTCATAAGGTTTTGAAAGAAAGGAAAGTTGACTCCAAGGTTTTTTGGACCTTATGAGATTTTATGGCTATTTGTGGAGGTTGCTTATGAGCTTGCCTTACCTCCTAGTTTGGCCAAGGTTCATACGGTATTTCATGTTTCGATGCTCCAAAGGTATCACTGGGACCCGCACGTGTTGGATTTCAGTTTAGTCCAGTAGGATAAGGAAACTATGTTGAGGAGCTAGTGGCTATATTGGACAGACATGTCAGAAATTTGAGGTCAAAGAACATTGCTTCAGTAAAGGTTTAGTGGCAGGGTCAGCTGGCCGAGGAGGCGACTTGGGAGACCGGGTGGGATAAGCGCAGCCAATACCCTCATCTTTTCACTACTTTAGGTATGTTCTCTTTGCTCGTCCGAGGACGAATGAATGTTTAAGTGTGGGAGGATGTAACGACCCGACAGATCATTTTTAGAATTTATGCCCCGACCCCCATTAACTACTTCCCCTAAGTTCAGTTATGCTATTTTTATTTGTTGAGATGTTAGGTGTTGGGTTTTGGAGAGTTTTGGGATACTTATTCCCTAAATGAGATCTTAAGTGTTGGAAAGTGGTCCGTAGTTTGAACAGTGTGAAGACGACATCGGAATGGAAATTTTATGGTTTCGTTAGCTCTGTTAAGTGTTTCGGGGTTGGAAGCGTGTTCGGAATGTATTTTGAAAGTCCGTAGCTAATTTAGGCTTAGAATGCCGAAGTTTGAATTTTTTTGAAGTTTCCGGTCCGCTAGTGAGTTTTTGATCCGAGCGTCGAAATGGAATTTTGGAAGTTACAGTAGCTCTATTATGTCATTTGGTACGTGTTTGCAAAATTTCAAGTCATTCGGACGTGTTTTGGTTAGGTTTTTGGATCAGAAGTGTATTTTGATGAAATTTGAATTTTGTAGGCTCAAATCCTTGATTAATTCAGATATACGACATTTTGTTAAGTGGTTTAAGGGTTCGTACAAGTTTGAATGATGTTATTAGATGTGTCAGTGGGTTTGGTTGAGGTCCCCGGGGCCTCGGGTGTGTTACGGATGGTCAATGTGACATCTTTGCATTGTTAAAAAATGATGAAACTGAACCTCAGCTATTGCAAACTTTTTGGTCTACGTGGTCATGGACACTCTCTCACATTCGCATAGTGTAATCCTGGAGGGGGGCCAGTTCCTCCTTTGCGTTCGCGATCAGCCTTCTCGCGTTCCCGTAGGCTTATTTTGACCACCTGGGATTTCCTCTTCGCGTTCGCATAACCTCTCCCGCATTTGCGAAGCTTTCCATTTTTCTTTTTCGTGTTCGCAGTCCAACCATCGCGTTCGTGTAGTTCAATTTGTCTCGGAGGGTTGATCCCATTTTCTACATCCCATTCGCATAGTTCCATTTGGCTCAGAGGGCTGAGCCCATTTTCTTCATCGTATTCGCGCTCCATTCGTTGCATTCGCGTAGCTTCGTGAGCTCAGAACTTCGCGTTCGCGTTATGACCCTCGCGATCGTGAAGGGAATTTTTGGCAACCCCTATTTTACTTCTTCGCGAACGCGAGAGTACTTCTGCGTTCGCGATGCATTAAATGTCTGAACAATTATAAACATTTCAAAACCAAGGGTTAGCCATTTTTATCAAAACACAAGCTTGGGAGCTCGAATTTAAGAGAAATTTCGAATGTTTTTTGAGGGAAAATACTGGGTAACGATCTACTCCCTTATGCTTAAAACCCACTAATCTAATCATGAATTCATCCTTAATTTCGGATTTTTGAATGAAAAATCAGGAAAACTTCATAGACGAAACTATTGAGTTTTGAGTGGATTTTTCACCTATGCTTTGGGAGATTTTTATATGGTTAGACTCGTGAGATTACAAGGGTTCTGAAAATGAAAAAATTATCCGATTTTGAGCTTCTGGCTTGAGGGGCATTTTGGTCATCTCACTTAATTTCACACCTTAGCTTTGAATTAAATAGTAGAATCAGTTGCTTGCGTTGTTATTTATGATATGTAATTGAATTGAATAGATTTGGGTCATTTGGAGTCGGATACTCGAGGCAAAGACGTGGTTTTCTAGTTGATTTTGTGCCGGTTCAAGGTAAGTGGCTTATCTAATCTTGTGTGGGGGACCTTTCCCCTTAGGATATGATATTTATCCTTGTACATGAGGTAAAGAGTGCATACTTGAACTAATTTTTGAAAATCTGATTTTATTTGAAGTACTTAAATTGAGTTTCTTTTCTTACTTGTTTTTACTCTAATTGCAAACTTAGCATGTGTGTTAGCTTAGAGAAGCATGTTTAGTTGACTTACCTGCCTATTTGCTTAAAATGCTTTGTTTGTATTTCGTGCAACATGTTAGGCTAGAATTTACTGTTACTTGTTATGAGTTGAGCATTTATTCTAATATTCTTGAGCTGTTATTGTGTGTTTTAAATTTGGGACTACGGGACGGCATCCCGGAAGATACCCTGCACGTGTTATGTTCTGGACTGAGGGCGCAGAATACCAAGAGATCCCTGGAACATGTACATATATATATATATATATATATATATATATATATATATATATATATTGAAGATACCAAGAGATCATCGGGATACCAAGATATCCCCGACTTACTAATTGAGGATACCAAGAGATTCTCGGTTTACTTATTGAGGATACCAAGAGATCCCTGCTTTACTTATTGAGGATACCAAGAGATCCTCGGGATGCCAAGAGATTCCCGACTTACATATTAAGGATACCAAGAGATCCCCGGAATATCAAGTGATCACCAAATTATTTATTGAGGATACTATGTTATCCTCGGGATACCAAGAGATCCCTCGTGTATATAGTGAGGATACCAAGAGATCCCCAGTTATCATCCTTGTTGTGATCGATATTTCTAGGGGTGGGCATAAAATCCGAAAAACCGAATTTCGAACCGGACCAAATTAATTCGGTATTTCGGTTTCGATTTTTTTGGGTATTTTGGTCTAATTCGATATCGTATTTTCGGTAATTCGATATTTCGGTATGGTACTCGATATTGGAATTTTGAAATTTTGGCATACCGAAATACCGAATTACCAAATTTTTAAAGATATTTTTTTAAGTTGGACCTATATCTCACTGCCCAGCCCCAGCGCCCAAGCCCAAACATTTTTAATTTAATTCCCAGCACCCCAACCTATCGTCTCGGCCCAAGTGCCCAAGCCCAACAACAGTATATTTCGTTGTCTTTGTTTCCAGACCAGCAAACTATTTTAAAGTATTTAGTGCCATTAATGTTTAGATGTCGTGGAATCAATTGGGTGTGAGTACTTCGTTCATATACTACTAATCTTTTTAGGCTTGTTTTCATTTCTAGATTATTTCATTTCCAGATTAGGAGTGTGTGTATACAGAAAAGTTGCATCAATCCAGGAAGGTAGAAGCCATAATATTAAACCGAAATTGACTGAAATCGTACCAAATTAAAATAATAAATACCGAACCGTACCGAAATATTTTGGTATGGTATTTTGTATACATAATTGATATATCGAATACCGAAATACCAAACTGAAATTCTTCAATACCGAACGGCCACCCCTAGGTATTTCCTTGTATTGTCTTATTTCTATTTTCTGTTACTGTACTCCTTATTTATCCTGTTTAGATTCTCGATGTAGACTATAGTTATATTGTTTCTTTATCCTATCTTTTATTATGTTTTAGCTCAATATGGCCCTGAACTTCCTCGTCACTACTCGATCGAGGTTAGGCTTGGCACTTACTAAGTACCGTTGTGGTGTACTCATTCCCCCTTCTGTGCATGTTTTTCATGTGCAGATATTGGTACCTTCACCCAGGTGCATTATCCTTGAGGCATGGAGAGCTATGAAGACATTGAGGTACATCTGTCATGTCCGCAGACCGCTCGAAGAGTCTCTTTCTTTACTCTATCTTGCAGTGTTTAGCCTTCTATTGTACTTTTGATGTAGACATTTTTGGAGATTAGAGCACTTTACTGTATTCATTCTAGTCTGTATTCCCGTGAGTTTTCGGGTTTTGGAAAAGACTTGTAGGAGTTGGGTTACTACGCTGTATATGCCGAGTGGCACTATACATTTCGCTTCTTCTGTTTTAAGTTTTTGATTTAAGTTTATATCTCCGCAAAGTTTCGATTTGTTTTCGCATTGTTAGGCTTACCTAGTCGTAGATACTAGGTGTCGTCACGATATGTTCACGGAGGGCGAACTGGGGTCGTGACAAACTCATATGTTATTTTGTTCAGGAGAGGTCTGATCATGCCCCTCTTTTCACTCCTACTCAGTATTCCCATATGAATTGCATGCTCCGTGTTCTTTGAACTTTGAATTTGACAGACCATGGACCAAGTCCTTCTTCATCAGTATACCCAAAAGTGAGATACTTGTATCCCCCTAATTCTTTATGCCAGGACTTCGAATCATTATCAACTACATTTAAACAACTCATATCACCAGCTTAGACATGAACTTCTACCTTGTTTTCTTCCTCATATATAGAATGTAGCCATTTTTTCCATTTTCCAAAGGGTACATCCCTTATTTGCAGGCTTTTAGTGAGAGAAATCCATGATATTTCTAGTCATGTGCATGGAGCATCCACTGTTCATGATCCATTGCAGTCCGCTTCCTCCCACTGTTCCCTGCACATCTAAATTATGCGTTAGATTTAGGGACCCAAACTAGTTTGGGTCCCTTGTTATGATAGAAGGCATAGATAATGGCTTTTCTAGTCCATCCAGGAAACATTGGTTTTTTTGCGAGCGGTACCTGGTCCCCTGTTAGTAGTGACTTTGCCAGTAAGAACTTTGTTTTTTGAACAAATTGAGCCGTGGCCTGACAATTTTCTTTGAAGTTCCCATTGTTTCCATTGTTGGTACACAACTAGTTATCAGGAACTATGACGTACTTGTTATGAGGTTCCTGACGTACTTGCTGTGAGGGTTGTAAGGATTTTTCTCCTTGTGGAACTCGATTCCCTGTCTGTTTCAACTATTTTTAAAGTACATGGTAGTGACACCATCTGAGGACCAGGTCCACCTGAGAGATTTCTCAAGATCACTTTTTACTCTCTTCAATTCAGCTTGAAGCTGCCTATTTTTCTCGATTTCACCATATATCCTAGTTCTAGAAGCTTTCAACTTATTTTCAAGCCTAATATGTTCTTCACTTGCTATCTCCTTTCCTTTTCAAGAATTTTCAGGATTTAACTTAGTCCAAGGTTTCACTATTATTTCCCTTAGGTCTGTAATTTCTGCCAAAAGATCATTCTTTTCTTTTCTGAAAATTTCAATGGTTTTCTTATGGTCAGTAACTACAACCACTAAGTCGTCTCTAGTTTGTTCAAATTCAGCTAACTCTAAGGTCAAAGAATCCCTATCCTCTTTGCATGGGCTTTCAGTGAGAGAAAATCCATGGTATTTCCAGTCATGTGCTTTGCAGGGTACATCCCTTCTTTGCAGGGCTTTCAGTGAGAGAAAATCCATAGTATTTCCAGTCATGTGCTTTGAGCATCCACTGTCCATGATCCATTGTAGTCTGCTTCCTCTCACTGTTCCCTGAACATCTAAATTATGGGTTAGATTTAGGAACCCAAACTAGTTTAGGTCCATTGTTATGATAGATGGCATGGATAAGGGATTTTCTAGTCCATGCATGCAACATTGGTTTCTTGCGAGCGGTACCTGGTCCGCTGTTAGTAGTAACTTTGCCAGTAAGCACTTTGTTTTTTGAAAAAATTGAGCCTTGGCATGGAAATTTTCTTTAAAGTGCTCATTGTTTCCATAGTTGGTACACAGCCAGTTATCAGGAACTTTGATGTACTTGCTGTGAGGGTTGTAAAGATTTTTCTCCTTTTGAAACTCGATTCCCTGCCTGTTTCCACTATTTTTAAAGTACATGGCAGTGACAACATCTGAGAACCAGTTCCACCTGAGAGATTTCTCAAGATCACTTTTTACTCTCTTCAATTTAGCTTGAAGCTGCCTATTTTTCTCGAGTTCCACATATCCTAGTTCTAGAAGCTTTCAACTTATTTTCAAGCCTAATGTATTCCTCACTGGCTATCTCCTTTTCTTTTCAAGAATTTTCAGGATTTAACTTAGTCCAAGGTTTCACTATTGTTTCCCTTAGGTCTGTAATTTCTACCAAAAGATCATTCTTTTCTTTTCTGAAAATTTCAATGGTTTTCTTATGGTCAGTAACTACAGCCACTAAGTCATCTCTAGTTTGTTCAAATTCAGCTAACTCTAAGGTCAAAGAATCCCTATCCTCCACAAAACTATGAAAGGCATTGATTAATATGTTAGCTAAAGACATGAGTTTTCTTGGAGTATAGGATTTCAGATTTCTCTGAACATCCCTGAAATTTACCTCTTTGTTGTCTTCGTCTTCATCATCATCTGGTTGTGCCATCAACGCAAAGGTTGAGTCATATTCAACTGTTCTTTTTCTCTTGATGTTCTTGGAGGATTCTTGCTTCAAGAGAGGATAATGTTTCATGAAGTGTCCATCCTTTCCGCACTTGTAACAAAGATCATTGTTCCTTGATCTGTTAGAGCTGTCCCTTTCTAGTACTTCTCCATTTCTTCTGACCATCTTCTAAAATGTTTTGGTTAAGTAAGCCATGTAACTGTCTTCCTCACTCGAATTATTCTTAGTAGCTTTAAGTACCCGATACTTTTCCTTCTTTGGTTTTCTCCTTTCAAGATTTGGTGGAGCAGCCATGAGGATCTTTCCTAGGTGTTAGCCTGATAGGAGGAACCCTCTCTGATACCAATTGTTAAAAACAGTTCGTCCACCAGACTGTATAGAGAACCGGGTTCTTTATGTGTTCCTTTAGAAATACTGATTTAACCAACTATATAGCAATCTAGTCCTATATCAGTTTGGTACAGTGCTCAGTTTGTGTGAGTCCACTAAATAGTAGAGTACCTGGCCCTTTGTGGGGTTCTGCTGTGAATGCTAGTAAAGCTATATGTAAATAAGGCCGAGGATTTTTACGTGGAAAAATCCCACACAAGGGGATAAAAAAACAATAACCTACACCTATAGGCGTTTAACTTCACTAACTTGAAATCTCCCTATTACAAGCCACTTTACAAGAACCCTATTGCAAAGACTTCAACTAACTTGTGAAGCTCTCACGACAAGCCACTCTATAACTATCCTAGTTACAAAGAATTTTACTAACTTGTGGTATTTCCACCACAAGACTCTTTGTCACACTATGGTTAAAAAGGCTTTGACTAACTTGTAATTTTTTCACCACAAGCCACTTTGTCACACTACGGTTATAAAGGCTTTTGCTTATGACTAACCCTAGTCACAATATAAACTCAGAAGTTTACGAATTTTGGTTTGTTCCTAAGACAACGCTTCTAAGAAAGAAAACTAGGAATTACAATGAAGAACACATAACAAAGAATCAACCACCTAAGGACTTAAGATATCTTCGATCTTGGATCAGGCCCTTGATATTGAAGCAACTTTGTTCTTGAGAGAGAGTTTCTTGAGCACTTGAGAGAATTTTCTTTTTTTGTACTTGCAAGTGTTGAACCAGAATCTTGTGCCTTGCATAAGGTTTATACTACACAAGATATTACCTTAGTGATGTCAATTCACAATGGTGACGTCCAATCTCAATAGAAAGTGACTGTTGCACTGTCTGTTGTACCGTTACAGGCATTCACTTTCTGTAGTTGCTTTCTAGTTGTAGTTGACTTTGTACTCTGTAAGAGAATCCTAAGGGACCAGGTCCTTGTGTTCCTCTTTGTACAGTTGGGGACAGTTCGTTAGAGAACCCTAAGGGATCAGGTCCCTATAGTGTTCCTCTTTGTAAAGTTGCGGACAGTCACTTTCTGCAGTTGCGATCTAGTTGTATAGATAACTTGTACTTCTGTCAGGGGAGCACCAAGGGATCAGGTTCTTGATCTGGTACTTGTGCACGCTGCCCAAATTGTCTTGAGTTGAGCAACTTGAATCACTATACATTAGTTGATCATAGAATGAGTTGGCGCTGGAAATAGTGCAGTGCGGCAGAATCTTTGTTTCCAACTATGTCAATTGACTTTGTACTGCCGTGAGGAACCCACAAGAGTATCAGGTCCTTGTCTAGGTTCCTACCTCCTGAAGCTGTAGCAAGTTCACATTTGGCTAGAATTCGTTAGATGCACTGTAATCCAAGTCAGTCAGGTTCCCTATCTGGTTCTTGACATTAAATTTATTAGATCATCAAAACACAAGCTAAAGATATTGAAAACCTATCATATGTGCGCCAGTTACACTAAGTATAATCCTCGCGAGTATGAAATTTTATTATTCTTGGTACAAAAAGCATTATACAAGGCGAGTAATGATAATCGGTGATGTGAAAAGATGCCAAAGATGAAGAGGTACAACATCTATAGGTAGATCGTTGTAGCTCTAACTCTTGGTACTCCCCTAAAGGGTGGAATATAGAGTGATGTGGCGTGAAGTCAGAATTTAGTGGTTCCAATAATAATGGAGTGGTGAAAGAAGACTGCGGTAAAATGAAAAAGGGATGAGATTGCACTTATTCAAAGCATAAAAATATGCTACAATACTAGTGCATTACGCAAACACGACGTCAAGGAAAGGAAGTAAGGTTTCCTGACCGAAATGTTATTGATAGACAAGGAGCTAGTTCGAGAGGTAAGTTAAAACAAAGGAAATAACCCAAGAAAGATTATGCGGAACATTGATATGAGATTGGACCAATAAGTAGTTGGTAGTTGATTAAGAAAAGCCTAGTTATGGCTAAACATAAGGTAAACGAGTCAGCAGATCGTGCAAGATAAATATAGTAAAACCCAATATAGTGAATTGAGCCTCGCAGTAATGTCATTTTAATACTTAAGAAATATTCAGATATGAGTTTGGGTTGTTAAAGGTACCATATGAGTATTACGGGAATAAAAGAGAGTGACATTGGAAAAGCAGTAAAAATTTCTATTCAGAAGTAACTCTACAAGCACAAGGGCGTAGAGGTAAGTAACTAGGGATAATTAGAGGCGAGGAAGAACATCAAAAGTTCCATCGGGAATACGATGTAATAAGCTCACAACTTTATAAGAATCAGAGGGTCCTCACTAAGTACTACAATGGAAGACTAGCTAAGGAAATAAGGAAGAAGGCTTCAATCTAAACATAGTAACTCGAAGGAGAAATGGTCATGTAAAAGAAGTCTTACAACAAAAAATTGTATGCACTAAAAAAAAAGAGAGGCACCTACCATGGCTAGTGAACGGGAAGTAAAATCAAAAGTAATATTCGAAGATTATATGAGTTGCTCAAAAATTCCGGCATGCGTGAGAACTAGGATAAGTTAAGTATGCACGCAACAAGGGGGCAGAAAGACCAGAAAAAGTAATTGCATACGCTTAAAGAAAGTTGAGATGAACGAAAGGAATTATTCGACCAATGATCCAGAGTTAGTACATTATGGATACATAGTAACTCGAAGAAGGCTTCAACCTAAACATAGTAACTCGAGGGAGAAATGGTCATGTAAAGTAGTCTCACAACAAAAAAAAAATTGTATTTTGATCCATAAATACAAATTTTACAGTAATGTTTATGTAAAAATTATATGAACAGTTTATGGATCAAATAATGTTTACATCGATTAACTTACGATAAAACTTTAACGTACGAAAAAATGCGGGATGTAATATATCTTTTACGAGCTTTCACCAATTTTCTTATGGCATACTTTTACGTATAAAAATATGGGGTATAATATCATTCCCCCCCCCCCCCCCCTTTGGAACATTCGTCCCAGAATGTTGACTGATGCACTTATCATTCTCACAACCCATAGCTCTTGCGAATACTTTATTACTCTTCTTGCCATTTAGGCAACTATTTTATGAATGAATCCCAAAGGCCAGGGTATTACCCTTTTAAGGATCTTTCTCACACCACGACTTGTTGTTGGAATCCTTCTAATCTCATAAATATTACTACCTCCTATCATGCAACCTTTACGACTCTAACTTTGTATTTGCGCCTATGCGATTTGTTTCTTCTCTTTCCTCCAACTTTTAGACAATATCTAGGCTTCACTATGTGAACATATACAAACTTATGTCAAGTTGTCTCTCTGGGCGTCATTAGTTTTACTAAATCTAATTTGTCCATACTATATCATAATCCTTACTTCGATTTATCGTTGCAAAGGTTTGCTGCCAAATTTCAGCTTACTCTTGTTCCTTATCCCTTATGTATAAATCCAAGTCCTCTAATGCTTTTTCGTTGCTATTTATCTTAAGGATGATGATCTATTCTCAGCTCATACTTGTGACTTTTGTCCATCCATTATGATTTGCCGCAATATTGACCTACAATATACTATTGATACATTGAAACTTCTTACGTAAAACCTTGCCACTAGGGCTTACATTACATCGAGGAATATTTGAAGTGATTTCCGTAATCGTATTTCATAATATCTCGATGCGAATCACCTTATGGGGCTATTCTGATCTCCTACCGTCCACGAAATCTTTTCTACTTCTCCCATTTTTCATCAAATCATTATTCAATCTAAGGCCCAAACATTATCTTTTATCTGCCACAATTACACCTTTATTTCACCATCATTCCATATTTTCTAAATATTGCTAGTCTTAGACTCCTTTGAGTTCATTTGGCTATATTGAACCTTCTATAACTTAGAGAACCCATCAGCTCTCTTGTTTTCATGGGCTTACCCTGAGAACTTATTTATTCTCGTCACCTTCTCACTCACCATTTCTTGTTTTTACTCTTGTCTTCATAAAACCTTGTTGCTTTATCATACTTTAGCTTGTGACCATCTGATTAGCTGGTATACCTTGATGATTTGCCCATAGTGGCCGAGATGATATGATGGGATGACCTCATGGGATTGATGATGTTATGAACACATATACCAATGCATGGTATAACTTTTATACGCATATGCATGACATTTTAAATATTAAAAGATTCATAAAGTTGACCAGACTTACATGTCAAGTCTTTTACTCCGCGTTCCTCTCATATCTATTTATTACTAATTTTCATTCCTTACATACTTGGTACATTATTTATAGTGATGTTCATTTTGCCTGGGGACGGTGCATTTCATGTCCGTAGGTCCCGATAGACAGGTCGAGAGTCTCCAAAGTAGGTTATCAGCTCAGCGGAAGATGTTGGTGCACTCCTTTTGCTCCGCAGTTGTTTATTTGATCAGTATGATTAGTACATACATTGATTGGTATGGCAGGGCTCTTTACCGACCTTTAAGATATTATGTATTCTTATAGGCTTGTAGACAAATGTCATGTTACGGATTCGCCAATGTTTTGAGTATACAAAGGATCATGCCGGACTTATAGGCCCGTACGTCATATGTATAAGTTTGGATTACATGTTGGATCGTCCAATTCACGTATTTCTCCATGTTTGATTTTACTTATCTCACGATATCCTCTGGCTCAGTACCTATGATAGTATGATACAAAAGATACGTTGCATAGGTACTCGGTTGAGCAAGGTAGGGTGCCCATCGCGGCCCATCAATTTAGGTCTTGACATGTGGTTTGTAGGTTTCCTATCATCCACCTTATTGGCACTCGAGGACAATAACAATAACAACCTAATGAGATCCCACAAGTGGGGTCTGGAGAGGGTAGTGTATACGCAAACCTTACCCCTACTCTGGAGGAATAGAGATGTTGTTTCTGGTAAACCTTCGGCACAAGAAGGAAATAGACAGTATATTAGTAGCAGCAAATAAATTCAAAAAGATAACATTAGCAACGCAATAACTAGAAAATAGAGATCAAAGTAATAATATTAAGCAATAACAAAGGTACAGTACTACAGACACAAGGGAATAATATGGACACAAAGGGCAACTAAACATACTATAGCCTAACCTACGACCCTAATGAAGTAGTAAAAACACAGCTGGAGGCACTAGCAGCCTAAAACGAAACACTATCATACTAGCCTCCTATATCCTAACCTACAACCCTAATTCTCGACCTTCCCAACTTCCAATCAAGGGCCATGTCCTCGGAAATCTGCATCCGCACCATGTTCTACCTGACCATGTCTCCTCAATATTTCTTAGGCCGCCCTCTACCTCTTCTCATACTCATCAAGGTCAGCCGTTCACACCTCCTTACCGGTGCACCCATGCTTCTCCTTCTTAATTGCTCGAACCATCTAAGCCTAGCTTCCTATACTCTGCACCATACAACATGAACGGCCTAACCAGCGCTCGATAGAACTTTTTAAGTTTCGGAGGCACCTTCCTGTCACACAGGACGCTAGACGCTAGCCTTTATTTTGTCCACCACACTTTAATACGGTGCATAATATCCTCATCAACATCCCCATTCCCCTGTATAATTGACCCCAGGTACTTGAAGCTACCTTTCTTGGGGATAACTTGAGAGGCAAGCCTTATGACCATGTTCGCTTCTCCCGACATGCCGCTAAACTCGTACTCCTCAGTCTTAGTCCTGCTCATCTTGAAACCTTTAGACTCAAGGGTCTGTCTCCAAACCTCCAACCTCTCGTTAACACCGCCTTGCGTCTCAATCAGAATTATATCATCAACGAATAACATATTCCATGGCACCTCCCCTTGAACATGGTGTGTTAGTGCATCCATCGTCACAACAAATAAGAACGGGCTAAGCGCAGATCCTTGGTATAACCCCATAACAACCTGACAATGCTCCGAATCGCCCCTCCCCCTAAACTATCCTAACCCGACTCTTAGCTCCATCATACATGTTCTTAATCACCCTAATATAAGTCATCAGAACACCTTTCACCTCCAGGCATCTCCAAAAGACTTTCCTAGGTACCTTGTCATAAGCTTTTTCTAGGTCAATAAACACCATGTGCAAATCCTTCCTCCTATCCCTGTACAGTTCCACCAACCTTTGAATAAGATGGACCATTTTCTTGGTGTAATGACCAGGAATGAATTCAAACTGATTATTGGATATCGACACCATCCTCCTCACTCTCACTACCCTCTCCCACACTTTCATGGTATAACTCAGTAGCTTGATGTCCCTATAGTTGTTATAGTCCTGGATATTTATTGATACTCGAGGAATTTTCATAAATTACTATAGTTTACAAACTAATAATTATAGTTTGTCTAATTATCATTCGTAACTACTGTTCAATTGTTACCAGTTTGTATCACTTATTTTAAGAATGCACAACATATACAACCTATACAGTTAATACATGTTATATTTGTTGTGCGAAACAAATATAGTATATATATTTAATGTGTCACACAATTTGCCGAGATCGTTATTACAATTTATTTATGAACGAGGCCTGTTACTTAGGATAAAAGAAATAAAACGTTATAAGATCCTCTTAACACAATGAATTTGGATTTATTGCATCATAATGGGAAAAAAAACAAAGTGCACTACCACTCTTATATATATATATATATATATATATATATATACTCTTTTTTATACGTGCTATAGCTAGTATTTTTATGTGTATTATATTAAAATACGTCAAAATAAAAAATGAGGTCATTTCAATTTTTAGGGGGAACTACTCATGATTATATGTCCAGAGAGCAGATTTAGGATTTAAAATTTATGGATATTTATGATGATGTCAAGTTAATAACCACGTCCAAAGTTAATATTTAGCTATTCAATGCCAGCAATTAGCGGTAGGATTTCGTCATGCAACTAGAAGAAGATTGTTTTGGAGTTACTGTGGTGTGACTGAATGTAGAGCAGTTTACCCTTACAGCCTTTGATCAGTAAATTATTTAGAACTTTAAATAAATATTTAATAATTTTTTTAATGCATATATAAGGTATATGCCAAAGTTACTAAGTTTTCGGAACCCCGTCTCTTAACGTCTAGATCCGCCACTGATCATGACACGATGGAAGAGAGTATAAAAAATTGTAATAAGGAGAGAATAGAAAAAGTATATATCAAACCCTTTTTTTTAAGACAAGATTATATATATATATATATATATATATATATATATATATATATATATGTGTGTGTGTGTGTGTGTCCTCTCTATTTTATGCATGACATAATATTTCAACTAATGTTTATTATGAACCTATTACTATCAACCATTCATAAATCTGCTCAATGCACAAATGTACTACCTATAAGCTTCATACATACACCCTTTTCTTGTTTCACGTAGGGAACATAATGCTTTAAAAAACAAATCATAATAACAAACCACACTCAGACATTGTTAATACAACACTAAATCATTATTCTGGCCATAGGCCTAATACATAAAACAAGGTTTTTTCATTAAGTAAATTACAAACACACACAAGAGATTTAATAAAATACTCAATAAGAACTAAGTAAAGACAGGATAATTAGCATATATAAATATAATCTGCCTTGCCTTTGAGATTAATATACTCTTCTTTTTTTTAATTAAAAAACTATAATTCAATTCCTAGAGCCCATCAATAGACTCCAAATGCCAAAGGAATAGAAGTTGCCCTTAAATTTGACCAGAAAACGACCACCATAAAAATGGCAATTAGCTTACCAACAAGCTTAGAAACCATGCACAAAAACCATCTTTTGCAGCTACCCTTTCACTATCTTTAGTTGACGATTTCAGTCTTTTCTGTTTACTTCATTTGACGGTTCCAGTCTTTTCTGTTTACGTAAGAGTTCTCCTTCATCTTCCTCCATCGAAAAATATTGATAAAAGGGTGGCTACCACTCAAGAAAACTAGCCTAGAGGTTTGATAATTAGAAGACTTGGCTAGTTTTTATTTATATGGATGGATTGGTGATGTTTTTATGATTTTTATTTATATGGATGGATTGGTGATGTTTTTATGAAGACAAAATAAGAGTGAGGTAATGACTTGAGTAGGGAGAATGTGATGAATTTTGGGTAAAGGAGAAGGAAAAAAGAGTAAAAATGGAGGGGTGAGTTGGCAAGTTAAGAATCTAATATGGGATATGCCATTGGTACCTTCTCCACTGATTTTACATATATGTTAGTATTTCTTTTATTGGCCTCATATTCCTTTCTGACCCTTGATTTTTATATTCTCATGCTTTACTTTTTGTGGCTAGTATTTTATTTATATAAATAACGTACAAATTTTGCAGTTTAATTTACTATATTAGATCATTAAATCATTATTTCACATGGCAGAATTCTAGAAAAAAGACTATCATGAATTAGGTTTTCAGCAAAAATGATGCGTATGTACTAATTAAATTCTCCAAACTATGACGCGCTGTTTCAAATTCGAAACCTAAAAATAGAAAAAATTACGAAAGAGTGTTTCTTGCATTAATGGATCCACGTTAGAATTTTTATATCCTTTTCTACAAGGGAAATCCATGACGAAACGTTAAAAGAAAAATCAAGAATCTTGTGAAGAAGGTAATTGTCACAGTTAGATTTGTTCATGTCTAGATATATATTCTCTTGTAATTGAAGATAGGTTTTCCAACAAGCCACCCCATTAAATATTACTCCATGATTTTAGCTTGTATACACTACTAATAATTCTTTTCACCTTATAGGTCGCTCGAAAAGTAAATAGAGTAATTAATAACCTAAAAATAAAGTCAGTAATCTTTTTACAGGTTAAAATATATCGACAGTATACAATGACTTACGATATATACATTAGTGTGGATTTGTAGTTAACGCTGAAACTATGATATCATGTTGGTTGCGCCAACTTACCATTTTTACAAGGTTACAAATTAGGATTTAAGACATCTACAATGACAGTGTCAATTTTATTTTTTACACTATTAGTTAATATCTGGTAACAAATTAATTATCATTTTGATTAGATTATGAATTAATATTTATCAAGAGATATATCTGTAATTATTTATTAAGTGACCTGATTGTATTAATATTTTTTAATTTTTAGTGCATGACTTTAACTCTATGTATATATAGAAATTAACATGCAGTTGCCTTATAAATGACCTAATTTTATGATGATGTATGTGTCTTTGTCTAAATGTGGAGTAGAATTTAAAATACTTTCTGAGGTGACTCAAGCAGTACTATTATCAATTAGTACTACGTTGGAAGCTTGTACTAATATACTTTTAATTTGATTGCGTAATGCTCTTTCTAGGAAGGATCTTAATCTTTTGATGACTCATGTGGTACATTTAGCCAATGGCTACTAGGTCTACAAATAATGTTTATTATTGAATTTAACTTATTTGCATTGGGAAAATCATAGACATCCCGTATTTGTTAGTTTTGTGACGTGAAGAAAAGCAGACAAGAAGTTAGATGAGCAATCGAAAGCAAGCCAGGCAAAAGAACCCAAAAAATCTGAAGAATTATTTAAGTATGCTAAAGAGGGGAATAAATTAGGCATGTTTATTTGGATCGGATATTCGAAATCCGAACCGATTTTCAATTTCGGATTTCGGATTGGATTGGATTGGATTTCGGATTGTGTTTATTAAAATTTCGGATTTCGGATCAGATTTGAATTGGTATAATTTTATATGATCGGATCCGAAATTCGAAATTATTAGGGTATGTATAAATACTAAAAGGGTATGTATAAATACTAAACTTTAATTTCGGATAGTTAGTAATTCTTTTACATTTTCCTCCAAGTTATTACCTTTACATTTGATGGATTTAGCTATATTGGCACCATAGTACTCTCATAATTGTAGAAACATGGATTTTTCTTAATGTATTGCCTCTTTTACAAAGAAATATACATATGAGTTTGCAACTTTGAAGCATAATAATCCGATCCGAAATTCGATCTGATCAAACTTTAAAATTCAAGCTGAACCGATATTAATTTGGATCGAATTTGGATTGCATTTTCTAGAATCTGAAATCCGATCCGAAATGTGCTAATTCCGATCTTATCCATGCACAACCCTAAAAGAAACAATTTCTTCTGAAACAGAGTTGGTAACATCTGGTCCAAAAATTACATCTGAAATGATCTTAGGGATTGTTGAAATCTGAAAAATTGGTTCATTCTAGTAGGAATTGTGACTGGGGTTGAAATCACTCTCTGGGAAATTGGCGGTGAAAAAAAAAGAAAAAAAAAGAGTGGGGATGCTCAAGGTGATGTGAGTGGAATGTGCAATGGTGTGATTGAAGCTTCACCTACTCTTGTTGGTTTGGCCGAAGAAACATAAGTTATGATAGTATGGAGTGAGGAATCGGCTGGAGAGGAGGAAAGTTTGAAAAAAAAAGGGGTTAGTGGGTCTAGAGAAGCTGTTAAGGGGTTGGTTAGGTTGGGGAAGAATATTCAAGAGCCTGTTCCGTTAAAACATGAACCTTTCGAAGACCCACTAAAACGCGTTTCTAACAGTTATAATCCAAAGAGGAAGAAGAGATGAGGAGTTAAAATCTCTGGAACTGCTAGGGCAAATAAGAAGAGAAAAGCTGCCTTTTCTATCCCTGTGGAGACTCCTCCCACAAGGTCTTAAAAGAAAGTAAAAGAAAGATGATGCTGTGATGACCCAAAAGGTCATCACTTGCTTTTAAACTAACTTATGTATTTTCAAAGCCTTAAAAACCTCATTTAGAGTTATTTCAATTTGCAGGCGCAAACCGGACACGTAGATAGAAAGCTAAAATATAAAAATATATGAAAAATAATAAAATTTGGCTATAAAATGAGTTAATTTAACTTCAATTAACATTTTGGGTAAATGGACTGGACCCGCAATTTAACGGTCTCCGAGGGTCCGTAGAAAATATGGGACTTAGCGTATGCCCGGAATCGAATTCCGAGGTCCCAGGCCCGAGAAATGAATTTTTAAAAAAAATTACTTTCTAAAATTGTTAAAAGGAATTTGAAATGAAAATTGGATTAGAACATGATGGTATAAGGCCCGTATTTTAGTTTCGGCGCCTGGTACCGGTCTTATATATGATTTATGATATATATATAAAAAATTTGGTGAAAAACAGATGTCATTTGACATAAGTCGGACCTAAATTTCTAAACTTGATGTTTTATGAAGTTTGAGAAAAATTCTTTGATTTTGAGGTTTAATTCGTTGTTATTGGGGTTAGTTTGGCGATTTGATTATAAGAATAAGTTCTTATGATATTATTGAGTTAATACGTACGTTTGGTTAGGACCCCCGAGGGCTCGGGTGTGTTTCAGAATGTTTTTGACTTAAGAAAAGTTGCAAAAAACAGTTGTTATAGTGTACTGATATTTTCTTCTTAGTGTTCGCAGGATGGCCCTCGCGAATGCGACGTGTAAAGTATGCTGAAGGAATTTCCTTCTACGCATAGCTCAGGACGTGAACGCGAGGCATTGGGGGGTTATCCTTTCGCAAACGCGGTCCTGGCCGCGCAAACATGAAGGCTAACTGAGCCTGGGTGGGTGTGGGGCATATGTCTTACGCGAACGCGACCCATTGGACACGAACGCGAGGGCTTGAGGAGATTATTCTCCGCGAACGCGACCCATTTACGGGAACGCGAAGGTTTACAAGCCTGACTTATCGTGAACGCGAAGAACAGTTTTGCCAATTATTTTGAGGTCTCAAAAACAGAACACTTACGTGATTTTCATGAATTTTCACAAACCCCTTCTTCTCCAAATCTCTTAAGCGATTTTTGAAGCATTTGCTCACCATAACCTCTTGGTAAGTAATCTTTAACTTGTTTTATTCCATTTTTATTAACACCTACTAGTTTTGTAAGCCTAAAACATGGGATTAAGGGTAGAAAATTAGGGATTTGGGTAGAATTAGGGTTTTTTGATTAATTGTGATTTAGACCTCGTTTTGGGGTCGAATTCTGGAAATAATTATATATTCGGGCTCATGGATGAATGGGAGATCGGATTTTGGTTCAAACCTTGTGTTTTGACCAAACGGACCGCGAGTCAATTTTTGAATTTTTTGGGAAGAATGATTAGAAAGCTATAATTAGGCATTGGAATTGAATTTTTTAGCATTTATTGATGTTATGATGTCTATTATGTATAGATACAATTAATTTAGAGCCGGATTCGAAAGGAAAAGCGGTGTTTGAGGCTTGAGTTGGCCGTGAAAGTTTGAGGTAAGTGTTTGGTCTAATCTTAGCTTGAGGGATTATGAATTGATTCCTTCTGCTATGTGGTAATTATTCAGTATGATGTATAGGCATGGTAATGAGTATCTATATATTGGTGTCTAGCATGACCGTGAGTCTTTATATTGTGAACATCTTGATTTCGTTGTATTTTTCATGCCTTGGTGATGATTTCTAGTTGTTGTGAAAAATTTGTGGAAGGAATTGTGAACTTTGAACATCTTGGAGAATTGGATCAAGTTATATTACAAATTGTGAAAGTATATGAGATGATTGAACCCTTTGGAGCATTGTCTCAAGTGGTAAAGTGAGTTATGAAGTAAAAGTGAAAGAAAGAGAAGAGTTATTAAAATATTCCTTTGCCGGGATTTAATTATTTAATTGTTGCTCCCTTCTGGGATTTAATTGTTCAATAGTTGTTCCCTTGCCGGGATTTCTATATGATCTGGTTTATTCCCTTGCCCCTTGTTTGTGATTGTTGTTTGGGCGAGGAATAGTGTTAAAGCACGAAGGGTGATGTTGTGCATTTTTTGATATTGTGAGGAAAGAATGTAACACACAAAGGGTGATGCCGTTCCGCACGATGTACCATTACGTGCCTATTATATTGATTTCATGTGAGGATGAGAGTAAAAACACGAAGGGTGATTCCGTGCACTTGTCTTTGATTTTCCTGATTCTTGCTAATAATTGAGTTATGTTGTCCTTTACGTTTATTTACTGATTTTCTGTTGTTATTTGATTTTATTTTGATGTTATTGATTCCCTTATCCTATTTTCCTTGTGAGTGTTGTTTGGGTGAGGAAGAGCGTAAATCATGAAGGGTGATGTTGTATATCATTTTGGTGAGAGAGTGTTAAAGCACAAAGGGTGATGCCGTGTATTGTTTTGGTGAGAGAGTAATAGCACGATGGGTGATGTCGTACACTTATCTTTAATTTCCTAATTTTTATTGATAACTGTGTTACGGTTTCTCTACACTAAATTGCTGATTTTCTGTTGATACTTTTTGTACCCCACAACATGATTTCCCCTTCCTATTGTTAATTGAATTGTGGCGATCCTCATAGTTAATTGTTTCTCTTATTTTACTATTTGATGTTTCCCCGCATCATGATTTTCCCCCTCCCATACTTGACTATATTGGACTGTCGCTTTTTGTACTTCTTTTCTGTTGTATATAGTTAAATTGCACAGATTTAATTGGTAGTCTGGTCCTAACCTCGTCAGTACTTCGCCGAGGTCAGGCTAGGTACTTACCACCTCATGGGGTCAGTTGTGCAAATACTACACTCTGCACTATGTGCAGATCCCGAAGTAGCTTTTGGACCGTAGTGTTGAGGCTAATTTCTGTCCACCCGAAGACCCAAGGTAGACCTGCAGGCGTCCGCATGCCCCGACATCTCCCTCTATCTCTATTTTCTATTTCATTTTTCTTTTGTTCAGAAACAACGTACTGTTATTTCTTCAGATCTTGTATGTAGATCTTAGATAGTCTTTGATACGATCACACTAGGTGGGTATTTGAGGTTTTAAAAGTTGTAATAGATGATGATTTCCAATATTTAATTGTTATCTTTCGCTTAATTATTTAAAGTTCCGTTGTTTTCATGTTATCACTTTATATTTGTTGAAAAGAAATAATTGAATAATGAAGTAAGTAGCTAAGGGATTGGCTTGCCTAGCTCACATTAGTAGGCGCCATCATGAATCCCGAGGGTGAAAAATTCGGATCGTGACAGCTGCAAAGGGAAATAAGAAAGTGAGTAAGACAGTTGAGACAATTGAAATTGAGGAGATGTACCTGGTCCTTCATGATGAAGAGGAGGAAGAAGAGGTGGAGGTTGTGTCTCTAGACGCAAAGGAACTAAAGACTTACAAAAAGAAGTCTCATTCGCAAATAAAGTCTGTAGAGCCTTCTACCTCGGCAAAAAGAACTAGATCTGCCATAAAGTCTAGAAAAATGGAAGTGGTGGAGGAAGAAGAGAGTGAAGAAGAAGAGAAATCTGATGAAGATCATGACAAGATAGTCAAGTTTGGGAAAAGAATCATCTTGAAGGGTAGACTCCTCAGGGACTTGGAGGAGGAAGGTATGGTGATGCTGCTGGTGTCACGACCCAATTCCTGAACCCGGTTATGATGGCGCCTCTCGTGAAGACAAGGCTAGCCAACAAAACAATAATGCTTCCTTTTAACAGTTACTAGCATTTATAAGTCTAAAACATGGATAACATTATCATAAGTGTGGAAATAGACCGATAAAAACATGGAACCATCACAACAAGCCCGAAATCGAGGTGTCACAAGTCACGAGCAACTACAAAGTTTACTAAAATTATACAAAGTCTAGATCTAAGAACAAAGTCCGAGGATAAGTAAATAACATAATATAAAGGAGAAACGGGGCTGCGGATGTCTACAACTACCTTGTCACTCCTGGTACGCCTGGTCTGGAAGGAAATCAGCGCTCAGCAATGAACTCAGTTATACCTGTATCTGCACACACGGTGCAGGGAGTAATGTGAGTACTCCGACCCAGTGAGTAATAAAAATAAGTAATGACTGAAAGCTAGAAATCTCATAAATGCACAAAGGAACGCTATCTCAAGCAGTAAAATAAGTTAGGCATTAAAACAGTGAAATATCAGTAAAGTTCCCTTTTAAAAATAGCTAAAGGCAAATATGTTCAACAAGGGAGAAATAATCAAGATATAGCCCTTCAGGCACAAACTTGTTCCTGGTCAGCCATTGTTACCTGAACAAATTACATCATACAGTGTCATTGTTACCACTATTTCAAATTACATGGGTACCCGCACTCACTGTGGGGGTTTAAACTCCAGAGGGCCTCATACAGCCCAAGCGCTATATCATTATAAGGCCTGAAAGCCTGTACATATCAACATGAGGCCTGAAAGCCTTCTCGCAATACACTCGAGGCCTAAAAGCCTCCTCACATATCACTGGAGGCCTGAAAGCCTCCTCACATCACTCAATATGTCCTCACATATGGCCCTCGGCCTCAGTCAACCCAGACAATAATCATAAGCCCCTTGGGAAACAGTAAAATGATAGTGCTCAACTCAAACATTAGTTTAAATATTATTTAAATCTCAAGTTGAATAAAAATATAGCCGAGTTCATGAAACTGTGTAACTCAAGTGAGACTGAGTTCAAATAAGATTTCAATTAGTGAGAAAACAGTGATGAGAGTTCACAAGGTATTTCAAATAGTAGGCACGAAGCCCAAGTATGACAATAAGCCACAATCATAGTGAAAGACTACAGGTCTTAGTCAGATATGCGGTAAAATAACAACCGGTATGGACCAAGACACAATCCCCAATAGTAAATGACCCTGCGCTTGGCATACATCGCATGTCTCATCTAAACATAGCACCACGTTATGCAAATCCGGGGTTTCAAACCCTCAGGACATTATTTAAAATCATTACTTACCTCTAGCCACCAAATAGTCTAGCTCACTATGCCATTTCCTCTCGAATCGACCTCCTCGCGCGTCGAATTTGGCCAAAACCATAACGAATAAGTTACAATAGGCTAAGGGAATATAACCCAATCGAAAGGACTCGAAGAATATCGAAATTTACGAAATTAGCAAAACCCAAGCTCCAGGCCCACTTCTATAAAGTTATAAAATTCAACATCATCGGATTCCTTATCTCGCCACGAGTCTATACGTATAAAAATCACCAAAATCGGAGTTCAAATGGCCCCTCAAATCCCCATTATTCATTCTCTTTAGTTCAAGCCATAACCTCCATTTTCACCTCTAATTCCTTGATTTTTCACCCTTACATTATGTAATAACATATTAGATTTATGTTTTAGGTTCAGAATTCCTTACATCAATGATGTACATTGATTCTTTCCCGAAAATAGCACAAAAACTTCCAAGTCTGAGGTGAAAATATGGAGTTCTTTCAAGAATTCGCGAAGGTAAAATTAATACTTCTGCTCAGACCTTTTCGCTTCTACGACAACTAAACCGTTTATGAGGTTCCTTTTTTTTCCCTTTAATTGTTCCACTTCTGCAGAAGTTCACTTATTTCCAAGGACCGTTTTTGCGGTCAACTACCGCCTCTGCGATGACCGCTTATGCGGACATAAGTCCATTTCTGCACCAACACTGCACTTACGACTCCCGTTCCGCATCTGCGGAACCGCTTCTGCGGTCCCTTTTCTGCAGATGCATAAATACTCGATATCAGACCATCAGCAATCATACAAATCCAAATTTCTTCCTGTTGGCCATCCGAAATCACCCTGAGGCCCCCGGGACCTTAACTAAAAGTGCCAACCCATTCTAAAACATTATTCAAACTCGCTACAATCATCAAAACACCACAATCAACACCAAAACTATCAAATTACATTGGATTCAAGCCTAGATTCTTCTAAAACTTTCAAAATATGAATTTGATCAAAAACCCGACAAAAACACCTCCAAATCATCTGAAAATTTGCACACACATCCCAAATCACCTAATGAAGCTACTGAAACTCTCGAAATTTCATTCCGACCCTCGGATCAAAATCTCACCTATCAACTAGAAATCGCCAAAACACTAACTTGCTAATTCAAGCCTATTTCTACACCATTCCTCCAAAACCACATCCGATTGACTTTTCCAAGATAAGATTTCCTTGAAGAGACTAAGTGTCTCATTTCTTATCAAAACCAATCCGATTTAACTCTAACACATTGAATACTGATAACGAAACATGAAGATGCATAAAATGAGGGAAATAGGGCGGTAATTCACGTGACGACGGACCGGGTCGTCACATCCTCCCCAACTAGAACAAACGCTCGTCCTCAAGCGGATCAACAAACATACATGCAGTCTCAAATAGGTGAGGGTATCTACTCCTCATCTCCGCTCGGTCTCCTAGGTAGCCTCCTCAATGGGCCGACCTCTCCACTGCACTTTCATCGAAGCTATATCCTTTAATCTCGATTTCCGAACCTGATGACCCAAAATAGCCACTGGCTCTACATTATAGGTCATATCATCATCTAACTGGACTATGCTGAAGTCCAAAACATGAGACAGGTCCCAACATACTTCCGGAGCATAGAGACATGGAATATCAGATGAACCTCTGACAAGCTGGGTGGCAAAACAAGCATATAAGCCACCTCTCTAATCCTCATGAGTACCTCAAAAGGTCCAATGAACCGTGGACTCAACTTTCCTTTCTTTCCAAACCTCATAATACCCTTTATGGGTGAAACCTTCAGCAAGACCTTCCCCACCTACAGCATAAGACACACCTCGAACCTTCCGGTCCGCATAACTCTTCTCACGCGGCTGAGCTGTACGAAGTCTCTCCTAAATCAACTTCACCTTCTCTAAGGCATACTGAACCAACCCTGTCCCCAACAGTCTAGCCTCGTCGGGCTCAAACCAACCAACCTAGGATCTACACCGTCTCCCATACAAGGCCTCATACGGTTTCATCTGAATGCTGGATTGATAACTATTGTTGTAGGCATACTCTGCAAGTTGAAAGAACTCAGCCCGAGAACCTCCGAAATCAATAGCACAGGCACGCAAAATATCTTCTAATAGCTGAATAGCACGCTCGGACTGCCCGTCCGTATGAGGATGGAATGTCATGCTCAACTCCCCATGCGTATCCAACTCTTACTGAAAAGTCCTCCAAAACTGAGAAGTGAACTGAGTACCTCTGTCCGAGATAATAGACACTGGAACACCATGCAACCGAACAATCTCTCAGATGAAGACCCCTGCCAGTTGCTCCGAAGAATAGGTAGTACACACCGGAACGAAGCGTGCAGACTTGGTCAACCGATCCACAATCACCCAAATCGAATCATACTTCTTTGAATTCCGAGGAAGACCACTCACAAAATCCATAGTAACTCTCTCCAACTTCTACTTGGGAATAGCCATCTGCTGAAGCCTACCACCAGGTCTCTGATGCTCAAATTTATCTGCTGATAGTTGAGACACCGAGATACATAACCCACAAAATCTTTCTTCATTCTCCTCCACTAATAGTGCTGCCTCAAATCCTGATACCTCTTCACGGCACCCGGATGAATGGGATACCGCGAGCTGTGGGCCTCCTCAAGAATCAACTCTCTGAAGCCATCTACATTGGGCACACAGATCCGGCCTTGCATCCTTAACACAACATCATCACCTATAGTCACATCTCTAGCATCACCATGCTGCACTCTATCCTTGAGGACAAGCAAATGTGGATCATCATATTGGCGCTCTCTGATGCGATCATATAAGGAAGACCGAGAAACCACACAAGCCAATACCTGACTAGGCTCCAAAATGTCTAATCTCACAAACCGATTAGCCAAAACCTGAACATCAACTGCAAAGAGCCTCTCCCCAACTAGAATATACGCCAAGCTCCCCATACTGAATGCCTTTCGGCTCAAAGCATTGGCCACTACATTGGCCTTTCCTGAATGACCCAGAATAGTAATATCATAACCTTTTACAACTCCAGCCACCTCCACTGCCTCAAATTAAGATCCTTTTGTTTTGAAAAAATGCTGAAGACAGTGATGATCAGTTAATACCTCACAAGATACGCCATATAGATAGGGCCTCCAAATCTTCAAAGCATGAACTATTGCAACCAACTCTAAGTCATGAACAGGGTAGTTTTTCTCATGGGGCTTCAACTGATGAGAAGCATATGCAATCACACTACCCTCCTACATCAATACACAGCCAATCCCAACTCTCGAAGAAACACAATAGACGATATAAGAACCTGAAGCTGATGGTAACACCAATACTAGAGTTGTGGTCAAAGCTGTCTTGAGCTTCTGAACGCTCTCCTTGCACTCATCCGGCCATACAAACGGAGCACCCTTCTGTGTCAACCTGTTCAAGGGCGAGGCAATAGATGAAAAATCTTGGATGAACCAGCGATAATAACCCCCCAAACTGAGGAAACTACGAATCTGTATGGCTGAGGATGATCTAGGTCAACTCTGAACCGCCTTTATCTTCTTTGGATCAACATGAATACCGTCGCTGGACGCCAAGTGCCCTGAGAAAGCCACTGATCCAAGCCAATACTCACACTTGGAGAACTTTGCATACAATTTCTCCTCCCTCAATATCTGCAATACCACTCGTAAATGCTCTACGTGATCCTCCTGACTACGCGAGTATACCAGGATAGTATCAATGAATACAATAACAATCAAATCTAGATAAAACCAAAATACACTGTTTATCAAATGCATGAACGCTGCTGGGGCATTGGTCAGCCTAAAAGACATAACCAAAAATTCATAGTGACCATATCTCATCTTGAAAGCAATCTTATGGATATCTGAATACCTAATCTTCATCTCGTAATAACCAGAATGGAGATCAATCTTGGAGAATACCCTCGCTCCCTGAAGCTGGTCAAATAAATTATCAATACGAGGCAGGGGATACTTGTTCTTCACTATTACTTTGTTTAACTGCCTGTTATCAATGTACATCCTCGTTGTGCCATCCTTCTTCTTCACGAATAGAACAGGTGCACCGTACGGTGACACACTAGGCCAAATGAACCCTTTATCTAGGAGTTCTTGAAGCTGCTCCTTCAATTCCTTTAGCTCCGTTGGTTCTATATGATACGACATAATGGAAATGGGATGAGTGCCCGGCACCAGATCAATACCAAAATCAATGTCCCTGTCCGGTGGCACGCCCAGCAGGTCTGCAAGAAAAACATCGGGAAACTGCCTCACAACCGGAATAGAATCAATGCTATGAGCCTCAACTCCAGTATCCCACACAAAGGCTAAATATGACAGACAGCCCTTCCTAACCATGCGTTGGGCCTTTAGGAATGAAATCACTTTACTAGGGACGTAATCAGTCATACCACGCCACTCGATCCTCGGAACCCAGCTCACCAAAGTGACTGTCTTAGCATGACAGTCTAGAATAGCATAACACGGAGATAGCCAATTCGTGCCCAAAATAACATCAAAGTCCACCATGCTCAACAATAATAAATCAACTCGAGTCTCCAGACTCCCAATAGCCATAAGACAAGACCGATACATATGGTCTACAACAATAATATCGGCCACCGGGGTAGATACGTGCACAGGTAAAGCAAGACATCCACGGGTCATACCCAAATGATGAGCAGAATATGAAGACACATAGGAATAGGTGGAACCGGGATCAAATAAGACATTAAGCCTCTCTGTGGCAGACTGAGATAATACCTTTGATATTAGCATCTGATGTAAGGGCATCTGTAATACCTGGGATAGCATAAAATCGAGCCTGACCATCGCCCAATTGGCCTCCCCTCTGGGGCGACCCCTAGCTACCTGACCCCCTCCCCTGACTTACTAGGAGGGTGCTGAACAAGTTGGTGCAAAAGACGAGGGCTGACCCCTCTGCTGTGATGAACTGGCAGTACGGCGAGGACAATGCCTCCACATGTGACCAATCTCCCTACGCTCATAGGAGCTCCCAGGTGCTTGAGAATGGGACTGAAGGGAACCCCTCGCACCAGAGTGACTAGCTGACGCACTCAGCGCGGATGAACCCTGAACAGACGGGGCATGCAAAGAACTCTAAGCTGGAAGGGTGCTGAGTGAGGACTAGACCTGCTGATACCCCTGATGACCAAGGCCTGTAGATGCCCCACGATACTCGGGACGAGCTGACTGAGGAGGCATTAAGGAACGACCTCTACCCTGCTAGAACTGGCCCCTAAAAGGAGCACCACTGTAACTACCATAACCTCGAGGCCTCTTGGCCTCCCTCTCCTCTCTACCTAACATTGAGCCGTCTCAATATCACGAGCAATATCTACTGCTTCCTCAAAGGAAATACCAAGAATACTCTCTCGAGTGATCAGAACACAAAGGTAATAATTAAGCTCATCCACAAACCTCTTGATCCTCTCTCAATCATTCCAAACTATCTAGGAGGCATGACGAGCCAACTCAGAAAATCTTGCCTCGTACTGGGTCACAATCATATCTACCTAACACAGATACTCAAACTGTCTACGCAACTCCTCCCACTGGGACTGCGGTACCCACTTCTCCAAGAAGATAGTGAAGAACTCATGCCAAGTCAAAGGTGCTGCACTTGCCAGCCTACGCCGCTTATATGCCTACTACCAAGTGAAGGCAACTCTAATGAACTGAAATGCAGTAAAGGCTACACCACTCATCTCCAAAATCCCTGCCGGTCCAAAGAATATGCTGACACTTGTCAAGAAACCCCGGGGCATCCTCGCTATGAGTACCACTGAAAGAAGGAGGCTGGAGCCTACTGAACCTCTCTAGACGACACTGCTCATCATCTGGCATAGCTGGAACCACAATGTCCTAAACTGGTGCAACCGACTCAGTTGGGGCTGCTTCCGGTGTCTGCAATCCCTCCACCACCTGCTCAGGTGTGTGAGCAGAGGGGCTCTGATTGCGTCCCCCTACCTGAGATGTAGCTGTTGCGGTAGTGGCTGAAACTGCCTGAGCCAAGCCAGTGCAAACCGATAATATCTGAGCCAGGGCCTCCTAAAGACCCGAGATCACAATAGGCACTGCCGGTGCCTGCACAGCTGCTGTTGGAGTATCTGCAGCTGGAGCCTGATCCTGAACAGGGGCAACTGGTGGAGTACCAGGTGCTGCCCTCGCGGCTCGGCCTCTACCACGACCGAGCCCACGGCCTCTGGTGCCCTCAGTAAGTGGTACTTGTGGTTGTCCGTCTCGTCCTATAGCACGAGTCCTCGCTATCTACGAGAGAATAGAACACAAAAGTTTAGTTATTGGATCAATAAAGCCACACGACAAAAAATTCAACATGAAGTTTTTCCTAAAGGATCTGCAGCCTCTCGAGGATAAATACAGACGTCTCCGTACTGATCCGTGAGACTCTACTAAACCTGCGCATGACTCGTGAGACATATGTAACCTAGGCTCTGATACCAACTTGTCACAACCCAATTCCCAAACTCGGTCGTGATGGCACTTCTCGTGAAGATAAGGCCAGGAAACAAAATAACAAAGCTTCCTTTTAATAGTTACTAGCATTTATAAGTCTAAAACAGGGATAGTATTATCATAACCGCGGAAATAGAACGCTAAAACTAGGGAACCATTCTAACACAACCTAAAATCAGAGTGTCACAAGTCATGAGCTACTACAGAGTTTACTAGAATTCTACAAAGTCTAGACCTAAGAACGAAGTTTGAGGATAAGTAAATAACAAAAGTTAAAGGAGAAATGGGGAAGCGGACTTCGACAACTACCTTTTCACTCCTAGTCGGCGCGGTTTAGAAGGAAATCATCGCTCAGGGACTAACTCAGCTCTACCTGTATCTGCACACACGGTGCATGGAGAAATATGAGTACTCCGACCCAGTGAATAATAAAAATAATTAATGACTGAAAGCTAAAAATCTCATAAATGCACAAACGATTGCTATCTCAAGCAGTAAAATCAGTTAGGCAGTAAAACATTAAAATATCAGTAAAGTTCCCTTTTAAAAATATTGAAAGGAAAATATGTTCAACAAGTGAGAATAATCAGGATAGAGCCCCTCGGGAAAAAACTTGTTCCTCGTTATCCATTGTTACCTAACCGAATTACATCATACAGTGTTATTGTTACCACTGTTTCAAATCACATGGGTACCCACGCTCACTGTAGGGGTTCAGACTCCGGAGGGGCTCCTACAGCCCAAGCGCTATGTCATTATATGGCCCGAAAGCCTGTACATATCAACTTGAGGCCTGAAAGCTTTCTCATAATACACTCGAGGCCTGAAAGCCTACTCACATATCACTCGAGGCCTGAAAGCCTCCTCACATCACTCAACATGTCCTCACATATGGCCCTCGACCTCAATAAGTCCAGAAAATAATCATAAGACCCTTGGGAAACAGTTAAATGAAAGTACTTAGCTCAAACATCAGTTCAAATATCATTTAAATCTCAAGTTGAGTAAAAATATAGCTGAGTTCATGAAACAGTGTAATTCAAGTTGGACTGAGTTCAAATAAGATTTCAATTAGTGAGGAAACAGTGATGAGAGTTTACAAAGTATTTCAAATAGCCGGCACGAAGCCCAAGTATGAAAATAAGCCCAAATCATAGTGAAAGACAACAAGTCCTAGTCAAATATGCGATAAACTAGCAAGTGGGATGGACCAATCACAATCCCAATAGTAAATGACCCCACGCTCGACATACATCGCGTGTCTTATCTCATCATAGTACCAGGTTTTGCAAATCCAGGGTTTCAAACCCCCAGAACACCATTTAAAATCATTATTCAACTCTAGCCGGCCAAAGGCCTAGCTCGCTATGCCTTTTCCTCTCGAATCGACCTCTTCACACGTCGAATCTGGCCAAAACCAGAATGAATACGCTTCAATAGGCTAAGGTAACATAACACTTGAAAAATATCAAAATTCACAAAATTAGCAAAACCCGAGCCCTAAGCCCACTTCTCGAAAGTCATAAGATTCAACCTCATCTGATTCCTTATCTCACCACGAGTCTATGCATATAAGAATCACCAAAATTGGAGTCCAAATGGCCCCTCAAATCCCCATTCTTCCTTCTCTTAAGTTCAAGTACTAATCTCCATTTTGACCTCTAATTCCTTGATTTTTAACCCTTAATTCATGTAACGACATATAATATATATGTTTTAGGCTCCTTACCTCAATGAAGTACCTTTATTCCCTCCCCAAAATCGCACAAAAGCTTCCAAGTCCGGGGTGAAAATATGGAGTTCTTTCAAAATTCGCGAAGGCAACGGAAGCCAACCCATTCTAAAATATTATTCAAACTCGCTCCAATCATCAAACTACTACAACCATCACCAAAACTATCAAATTACATCGGATTCAAGCCTAGATTCTTCTAAAACTTCCAAAATACGCATTTGATAAAAAACCCAACCATAACACCTCTAAATCAACTGAAATTTTTCACACACATCCCAAATCACCTAACCAAGCTACAGCGACTCTCAGAATTCTATTCCGACCCTCAGATCAAAATTTCACCTATTAATCAGAAATTGCCAAAACACTAACTTCGCTAATTCAAGCCTATTTTTACACCGGTCCTCCAAAACCACTTCCGATCACGCTCCTAAGTCAATAATCATCCTCCGAAGCTAACTGAATCACCGAAAATCACATCCGAGCTCTCTAACTCATAAGCCAGCATCCGATTAACTTTTTCAAAATAAGCTTTCCTTAAAGAGACTAATTGTCTCATTTCTTATCAAAACTAATCTGATTTTACTCTAACACACTTAATACTGATAACGAAACATGAAGAAGCATAAAATGCAAGAAATGGGGTGGTAACTCACGTGACAACGGGCCGGGTCGTCAAATCTGGAAAAATTACAAATGCAGGATTGGAAGGACATGCTCCTTAAGATGGATGGAAAGCTTGCTAGAATCGAGATTGTGGAGTTCATGATAAATTGCGAGATAAAAAATGGCAGTCACTAGTGTGGTCAAGGGGGTGACTATGAGCTTTGATGACAAGAAATTGGGAGAAATTCTGGGAGTACCTGCTGTAAGCACGTAATTTTTGACCCGCACGATTTTTAAGAGTTATTTTCAGTATTCGTAGTCTTTTTAGTACCTATTTGATTTTATGGAATTTAAGTATATTTTTATCTTCAATTTTAATTTTTAGACACAAGAAATGAAAATACAAAAAATACTTCATTACATATTTTCTTATTTCTTTCACTTAAGGCCATTAGTATTTTATAGTAATATTTTGATTTTACTTTGATTTTAATTTATTTATTTTCTCTACCCTTACGTAAAAATACAAAAAAAAGAGTTTCATAGTATGATATAGTTTTACTTTAATTAATTGACATTAATTTTATATTTAATAGTATATTTATATTATATTATTGAATAGGAGAATGAATTTGAATTGGTTTGTCCATGTTTGTCCAAAGGTCCAAAATTTGAGATCAACTTCGGATGGCCCTAACCCCAAGACCCATAACCCATCTGACCCATCTCCCTTCAAAATCCTAGCCACCCATCCCATATGATCCTAGGAGTACTATTAATTTCCCACCCCAAATAAAACCCTAATTTCACAAACCCTAGACCCATCTTCTATGCTAAGAGTTGCCCCACCTCTTAAAAATTCCATCATCTTTTTCTCTGAACTTAACGAGATACTAGTAGCACACTCCCCCCCCCCCCCCCAAAAAAAAATTCCTTAAGGAAAGAGAATCCTCTCAGTACCCAGACAGATCTGCCGCCAATGATCTCACCCTTAACCCTTGAATCTCCCCCCTTTCTTCTCCACCTCTTCAGACTCAAACAACCTAACAAGCACATACAAACAAGACAAAGAAGCAGATGAACCCCCTTATTTTTGAACCTTAGAGCCGAAGACCCCCTGCACTCGAATTCCAGCGGCACCTTCCCAAAAATGGAGGATTCTCTGTCATCGCTCCTCTTTGAACCAAGAGACAAGGGCCAATCTATCAATCTCCTTTCTCTTTAACACACTCTATTGGTAAGATTCTTCTCGAGTTTGTCATTGTTTGAGGTTCGTGCTTAGGTCGTAGTTCGCCATTATCGATCTAATTCAGCCACCTAAAATTGTTGTCTTTATTATTGTCATAACCCAAAAACTGACCCGGTCGTGATGACGCCTATCGTAAAACTTGGCCAGTGGATACAACTCCCGAATTAACTGGTTTTTCAATAAAATTTATTTTTATACATTTATAAATCAATAATATCATAATAACAATTTAAAAGAAAAGTGCGGAATAATTACACAAGCCCGACATCGGGGTGTCATTAGCCATGAACATCTACCAAGCTCTGAATACAACAAGTGTCTAAAAAGTACTAAATACAGTAATGAAAATGAGAGGAAGGAAGCAGTGTTGCGCAAAAATGGTTTGGGAAAGGAAAAATAGTAATGAAGATAGTTCCAGCATTCAGGGTAACTTCTGCACCACCCAAATTTGCATGGTGGTACTCTCAATATCTTGTATCTAGAAGAGAAAGTCGAGCTACAACAGGTTGACCTTTTCTTCCATGATATGTTAAAGCAATCAACACCCGCTACCGAGTTCCGAAATACCTAAATCAGCACACGAGGTGTAGGGAGTAATGTGAGTACTCCAACCCAGTAAGTAATAAGAGTAAATAAAGACTGAGCAGTAGTAAACGATGAATCCACATTTATGATAAACGCAATAAGCACAACATGCTTTCAAATCAAAATATGAGTCAATGTCTCATTTAAAATCCAGCTTTTGGTAAAAAAACAAATCATTTGAAAATGCTTTCCAACAGTTTCAGTAGGGGTTCAATATCTTTTTATAATAAGAGAAATGAAAACCATAATCGGCCCCTCGGGCAAGACATAGTTCGCATAAAGCCCCTCATCATAACAGAAATTCACAACCCTTTTCATAACTTAAAAACTTCAATTTAAATGAAGGATTATTTAAAACATTTATTCAACATTTTCAATAGAGGCTGGGACTAAATATGAGAAAAAGTAGTGATTAAATCAACATATTCAATAGAAACTCACTTTAAGTAGGAGTGAAAAATAGTATGTTCATAAACAGGTCCATCAGGCAAAGCTTCACTCATGTAAATGTATATCTATAGCTCCTCGGGCAAGCGTCCCACTCAGTCGAGACTCAACTCTCATCGATCAGCGCTCACACTCAGCCCACACTCAATTAGTACCACGGAGTAACCGCTGCGACATAGAGCCCGATCCATATATATAGTCGAGTGCGCTCACTGGGGGTGTGCAGATTCCGGACGGGCACCTACAACCCAAGCGCTATATCGTTACGGCACGCGGCCCGATATATATATATATATATATATATATATATATATATATATATATATATATATATATATATATATACAACCCGATCCATAGATATATAATCCTCACAACCAGGCCCTCGACCTCTCTTAGTCCTTAACCTTACAATCAGACCCTCAGTATATCTCAGTCATCAACCTCAGAATTAGACCCTCGGTCTATCTCAGTAATCGACTTTACGATCATTCGGACAATCAGTAAAACAGGGAGCTCAGCCAAAACAGTTTTCATATATTAAGAAGTAAACCTTCAAAAAATTTCCAAAATCTGAGCTCTCTAGGTCAAAATATGAAATAACATCCAAGCCTTGTATTTATAGAGCACCTCACGGAATTCCCCACTTCTGACAGCACAAAATTGAGTGCGGGACCACGGTGGTGCACCGCTGACCGCACAAAAACCAGTGCTGACCGCGGTGGATTTGACTGCAGTGACATGCTTTGGTATTTTGGCCATAACGTTCTCTATTGATATCCAAATGACTAATATTATATTTTTCTCAAAACTAGATTCAAATATCAACAACTCAAGTTTTGAATCAACCCCAAATTTCTTGTAGATCAAAATATATAAGCTTCCGAAATCAGACTAGTGAAACCTTCCTCACCGCAGACTGCACAAAATTGAGTGCGGCCGCAAAGCCCCCACCCCGGCCACACAAAATCCTTTGCGGACCGCACTGGTGTCTGCAACCTCTCTGAACCTACAAAAACTATGTTTTTAGGCCTAAACATTCCGAAACCTACCCGAACCCCCAGGACTTCAAACCAAATGTACCATCACATCCCAGTACATCATTCAAACTTGTTCAAATCTTCAGAATGCTCCCAACAATATCAAAACACCAATTTAAAATAGGAATCAAGCCTAAGAACCCCAACAACACTTAAATTATGCTTTTTATTAAAAAGTCTACCAAACCTCGTCCAAATGACCTGAAATTATGCCAGCACGCCACATTCAATGCTACGGAGCCACTCCAACTTTCGGAATTCCATTCCAACCCCTTGATCAAAATCTCACTATCAGACGAGAAACATCAAAAATTCAACTTTCGCCATTTCAAGCCTAAAAAACTACGGACCTCCAAAACACAATTCAAATATGCTCCTATGTCCCAAATAACCTAACGAAGCTAACCAAATCATAAGAATTCTAGTCTGAGATCATATACAAACAAGTCAAAATCTTGGTCAAACCTTTCAAATTTCAAGTTTCAAACTAAGAACTGTTCTTCCAAATTGATTCCATTACCCTGAAAACCAAAACAAACGGTTTATATAAGTCATAATACATCACACAGACCTGAGAACAGGCGTGAAAACTGCAAAATCTCAAAGCGACTGGTCGGGTTGTTACATTGATATGTTGGTATTTTACCAACTTATCTTGCCCTTAAACATACACTTTTGCTATGTTTGAGTGATAAAATCTTGCAATTAATGTCATTTACTTCTATTTTACAGGTTGTATGTGATTTTGAAGTAATATTGAAGAAACCAAATGGAAACAAGCCAAAATGGAGCTAAATTGGATAACATGCAACTGCCCAGTTATTTACATTGTGCGATCGCATTAAGTACTATGCGATCGCATAAGCCAAGGAGCTATATCAATGCGAACGCAATATTGAATTGCGAACGCACAGAAGAAAATGACACCTGGTCAGCTGATGGGCAACAAGCTTATGCGAACGCATTGGCTTTATGCGAACGCATAGTTTACAGGAGGCTTCACTCTGCGATCGCAATTGATTTTGTGCGATCGCATAGAGTCATTTCTGGGCAGTTCGGGGCAATTTTGGAATTTCACGATTGTAATCCCCAAATCATTTTTATACTCGTCCAAGCAGACTTTTGGAACATCTTTGGCTTATTTTCAGTCTCTTAGACTAGAAAGAACAAGTTGGAAGCTAGGGTTTTGCACAAACACACTTGGGTTTTGTTGATTTCAAGCTTTTGGTTAAGGTTTTCTTACCCATTTATGTTTGTTTCTTCATTTCCTTGCTTTGTATTGAATATTTAAGTGTGTAGTATTTTATCCAACACTTGAATCTTGTTTATGGGAATATTCATAATTAAATTGTGGATTTTATACCTTGTTGTGCTTATGTATTGAATGGTTTTTCTATATTTATGAAGTGAGTTGTTGTTTCTTTAATTATTCTTGTTCTTTAATGTTTCCAAAGGGATTAGCTAACCTTAGGACTCACCCATTAACTCCAAATTAATTTTGGGAAAAAATAATTTGGGGTTGGGAAAGATTAATCAACAAGAACTTGAAGTGTTAACCCTCATTTTATAGATTCTACCTAGTGATAGGATTGAACTACTTGTAGCCTTGCGGGTGTGCTTAATCTTCTAATTGTGATTAGGGAAAATTCAATTAGGAAGTCTTGTCACTCTTCGAAAGAAGCTAATTAAGAATTATTATCCGTGGCTAATTAACTTAAACTCGCTCATATTTGTAAAATCGTGAAATACATTGGATCGTGAATAAAGAAACAGGAAAGAGAAAGGCGAATTAACAAAAGGGGGATCAATGCTCTCGGCACATTTTAGCAGAGCAATATAACAGTACCATACACGGCGCAAAATAGCAAGGTGCAATTGACGCCGGAAATGGCCAGACGCCGGCGAAATGCAGCTCCGACGACCACAATAACTCATCCTCAGCTCGTCACCCCTGCTCACGGTGTCACTACGACACTCGAACCCCTGACATTTGGGAACTTCCTCCCACAGAAGTACCAATCGCCAGTGATTATACATACAGAGGTTGAAGAAGCTAACAATACACTTCCGAAGGGTAATGAAGAGTTGATTAACTCGACTGCGAGGAGATTAGAATTTTCTGAAGTGAATGAACCTGCTAAATCAGTACAAACTGCTGCTGAAGTTGTCAGAGGTAATCAAAATGCACATATGGGTAAGGTACTCTCATTTGTTCCTCCTTCTGATCGTAATGGGAAAAAAGTTGTGAAGATTAATGAGGAAGACCTTAAACCTCAGATGGATTATTGGCAGAATGCATTGATTGGATTTGTAATAGGTGTAATCCCAGTGAGAGGAATATGGAAAGCTTTGTCATGCATGTATGGAACTTTGTTGCTAAACCTCAAGTTTTAATGCATGCTGAAGGCTACTGTATTTTTCGTTTTAATAGCACTGAGGATAGCGATCTGGTGTTGCAATCAGGGCCTTACACCAACAGAAATAAGCCGATCGTTTTAAAGCCCTGGGAGTTTGATTTTGATTTTCATAATAATGTTCTTAGCACTGTTCCAATTTGGATTAGATTTCCTGGCCTTCCAGTGGGCTACTGGTCTACTGAAGTTTTAAGTAAAATGGCCAGTGCAATTGGTAAGCCATTATACACTGATAAATTCACTGCACATTATGAGAAGATCTCATTTGCCAGAGTTTTAGTTGAAGTAGATGCTGCTTATCCTTTGCCTGACCAATTGGAAACTAACACTCCTTATGGTTCAAAAATCCAGACAGTTGAGTATGACTGGAAACCTTGCTTTTGCAACCATTGTTTGAAGTTTGGGCATGACATCTTTGACTGCTGGTATTCTGCTGAGAACAATGAACATAAGGAAGTGAAACAGCTGGATAAACTACCTAGGCAGAAAGGAAAGGGCAAACAGCTAGGTAAAATAGAATGGCAGGTCAAACAAACTGTAGCAGAGGTGCAGGTAACTCATGATGAAGCTGTAACAGATAAAGTGCTGGGAAATCAGATAGTGCAGTAATCTAGTAGAATAGATGAGAGCCTATCCAATTCTCAGCAGATTGCACTGACTGAGGCTGTCTGTCAAGGGGTGCTTGTTACTACAGGTAATGGAGCTACTGACCTAATGGTGACAACTATGACAAGGGAAAGGCAACAATGAATGTGGAGAGTAGTAGGGTCCAATAGATTGATCCAGGACCCTCTTATAGAGGTTCCCCTCCCCTTCAATGATTATAGCTACTTGGAATATTAGGGGCCTTAACCAGCCCCATAAACAGAAGGAATTGAAAATTTTCCTTGCTGTAAATAAAGTAGATGTCATGGGAGTAGTAGAAACTAGAGAAAAGGAGCACAAAGCCAAGAAAATACTGGACAAGGTGGCCAAGGATTGGAAGGTGCAATGTAATTATTCTAAGGCTACTAATAGAAGAATCTGGTTACTGTGGAAGTCTTACATTCAAGTACATATCTCTTCTATTACAGATCAACTTATTCACTGTTTTATTGATGACACAAGAACACAAATCAAAATCCAGTTTAGTGTTATATATGGTCACAATACAACACCTCTCAGAGTTCAACTGTGGTATGATCTCAGAGCTATACATGGTTCCAATCAAGATGCTTGGCTAATTAGTGGTGACTTTAACAATGTCCTTAACTCTGAGGACAGAATTGGTTCCTTAGTTACTGAGGCTGAAGTGAAAGATTTCAAAGATACAATGTCTGATTTACAACTTACTGCTTTAAGAGCTACAGGTTGGCATTATACTTGGCCAAATAAGCAAGATGCTGATACTAGAGTATATAGCAAGATTGACTGGGCACTGGGCAATTATCAATGGCTGCAGCAGTTTGGACACTTGGAAGCTGACTACATGAATCCATTGGTATCTGATCATTCCTCAATTCTGGTTAAATTTGGTGATTATAAACCACTGCATCCTAAACCTTTCAGGCTATACAATGCTGTTATGGAACATGTTCAATTTCATGACATTGTTAAACAAGTTTGGGAGCAGGATTATATAGGCTCACCAATGTAGCATATTTGGAGTAAATTGAAGGCAATGAAGCAGCAACTCAAAGGTATAAATAACCACATGGCAACCTACAAACAGCAGATTGCTCAGGCAAGGGAAAGGCTTGGCAGTATCCAGGTGCAGATGCAAAGTAACCCTCTCTCACAGGAATTGATAAATGATGAAAGAGATATACTAGAAGAACTTGAGAAATGGAACAGTGTGGAGGAACAAATAATGAGGCAGAAATCCAAAGCTCTATGGATTGAATGTGGTGATGCAAATACTAAGTATTATCATGCACAATGGAGGATCAGGACAGGCCAAAATAATATCACTTCTATTTATACTGACACATGTATAAAACTAACAGATCCTCTAGCTATGGACCAGGAATTCGTGAAGGTGTTTCAATCATTAATGGGGGAGTATGCTCCTGAACTTCCCTGTGTAGTTACCAACATTATGAAGGAAGGTAAATGCCTTAGACTTGATAAGCAGAGAGCTCTTATCAGACCAGTTACTATGGAGGAGATTACTGCAGCTGTAACTGAAATGCCAAAGGATAAGGCTCCAGGAGTAGATGGCTTTCCTATTGAATTCTTTACTAAAAACTGGGAGGTGGTGCAAGAAGATATACTATCTGCTGCTGAGGAGTTCTTTGAAACCTCCCAAATGCCACATATGATTAATACCACTGCAATAGCCCTTGTGCCTAAAATTAAACCTCCTACCACTGTAAAGGACTTTAGACCTATTGCATGCTGTACTACACTGTACAAAATCATATCTAAAGTCATTACCAGAAGGATGAAGGCTGTGATTGGAGAATTGATTAGGCCTGCCCAATCTGCATTTATTGAAGGAAGGGGTATTATGGATAACATCCTACTTAGCCATGAAATTTTCAAAGGATATTCTAGGAAAGGTGTCTCTCCTAGATGTGTTCTTAAAGTGGACCTAAGGAAAGCATATGATACACTGGAATGGAGATTCCTGAAGCAGATTCTAATAGCCCTGGGATTTCCAGCCAAGTTTATTGCATGGATCATGGCTTGTGTCTCATCTGTCTCATACTCATTAGTAATGAATGGTGGCCTTACTAAACCATTCATTGCTAAGAGAGGCATAAGACAGGTTGATCCTATGTCACCTTATCTCTTTGTATTGTCCATGGAATATCTTAACAGATTACTCCAGCATCTGCATAAAGATGGGAATTTCAATTTTCATCCTAGGTGCAGGAAGCTCAACATATCCCATGTCTGTTTTGCTGATGACTTGCTCATGTTTTGCAGAGCTGACTTAATATCCATCCAGATATTGCACAGGACTTTTCTTCAATTCTCAGCAGCATCTGGCCTTCAGGCTAATGTAAGTAAAAGTGCAATCTATTTGGCTGGAGTTCCACTGGACATCAGAGAAGAGATTATTGCAGTTCTGGGATTCACTGAAGGACATCTCCCTTTCAGATATTTAGGCGTCCCTCTGGATTCAAAGAAGTTGGCTATTCATCACTATTTGCCTCTTATTGAGAAGATTACAGCTAGAGTCACTTGCTGGTCAGCTAAACTGTTATCTTATGCTGGCAGAACTCAATTGATTAAGTCAGTGATCTTTGGAATGCAGACTTACTGGGCTCAGGTGTTTGTTATACCCAAGAAAGTCTTGAAGACTATAGAAGCAATATGTAGAACTTATCTCTGGACTGGTAAAGCTACACTGTCCAGAAGAGCACTAGTTGCCTGGGACAAGGTATGCCTACCTCTTTCTTCTGGTGGACTTAATATTCTGAGGTTGGATGTCTGGAACAAAGCAGCCATAGTCAAATTATTATGGGATTTGGCTAGGAAAAAGGCTGTTTATGGGTCAGATGGGTGCATTCTTATTATATCAAGAATAGGAATGTTGACACAGTTGCTGTACCAAGTACCACTTCTTGGGTGATCAAAAAGATTCTGGACAGTAGATCCTTGGTGATGGACATTGCTCAGTTGCAGGGTACTCTTACATGCAGGCTGCAAAGTGTATGCAAGTTGGACAAGTTTCATATTCACAAACTATATATTGCTCTGCTGCCTAGCTTCACTAAGGTTGCATGGAAAAACTTAATGCTTATTACTAATGTTCTTCCTAAGCACAAGTTTACTGTTTGGTTAGCTGCTCAGATCAAGCTTCCCACAGTTGATAGATTACAGATTATGGGCATACAAGTTCCAATACTGTGTGCATTCTGTAAGCAGCATGTTGAGGATTTCAAGCACCTGTTTTTTAAATGTTATATCACCAACAGATTATGGGTGAGAATTTGTGTATGGCTGGGACACTGCAGGACCATTGGTTGCTGGGAAAATGAGGTACACTGGATTTGTAGCAAGGCTAGAAGCAAGCAATGGCAGAACACTATCACAGAAGCTTCTTTTGTGACCACTACTGCTATCATCTGGAGGGAAAGGAACCATATTCGTTTTGAAGGTGCAACTTTTGTAGAGGATTTGACATGTCGAGAAATTGCAACACTTCTACACCTTAGAGGCAGAAAATGCAAGAATTAGCAGACTGGATTGAGCAAGTTAAACTCTTACCCTTAGGTAGCTTACTTAGTTGCATACTTGTGTATAGATAGTAATAGACAATAGCTTACTGGAGCAGTGTAGTAGTTAGTCCATACTACTGCCAATCTTGATACGTTGTAAATATTTTTTATATTAATGATATACGACAGTTTGATCAAAAAAAAAAGAAGAAATACATTGGATCGTTACTTGAGTGTAATTCCCGATGCTTTCATACTTGTAGACATTGATCATTTTACTTGCTTTCTAAGTTAGTTTACATTTTCGCATCTTAGATATAAAAACAATTTCCAACTCAAATTCTTATTGTTTGGCACTGCGCGGCTAGCGATAATTCTCTTACATTCCTAATCGCCTACACATTGTTCTCTGTGGGATTCGACCTCAACTCATAGTTGGGTAATTATGCTGTTGTGACCGTATCTATTGCTTTTTAGCGGTGGATTTGGACGTCACCATACATCCTCCCCCACTTAAATATACGTTCGTCCTCAAACGTGCCTGGAGTTGTTCCAAAAGCCAACCAATCGCTGAATAACCTTACCATGCACATACCAGGGGGTGATCTCATGTCACCCCCTCGTATAGGTCCGATGACACAATGTAACTGAAATTTCACAGTCCAGACTAGCCCATGAACCTTAGAACTACATATCCACTTCCGAAATCATCCATAAGAACAAAATCTCACATTTATACAATGACCAAGCCCGAACAAACTGTAATAACCCATACCTGCAACCTCGATGCAATTACATGGTATACAGCATAACTTATATGCCTACAACACTGTTGCAACACATCATAAATCTCCCTTAGTCCAAAATCATTCCGTAGCCTATCCAAAACTCACCCGAGCCCTCGGGGCTCCAAACCAATCATGCACGCAAGTATAAAAATATAATAATGACTTTCTCATACTATCAAATCATCAAAATAAGATCAACAAATACGAATCAACCTCAAATCCATACAATTACTCAAGAACATCGAAGTTTCTATTTTCTTATCTAAAGGTCTGATTTATAACAAACGAACTCTGATTCTCACCAAACTTCACAGATTCGACAAATTTATTATTTTAAACATGTACCGAGCTCCAGAACTAAAATACAGGACTGATACCATCAAGAAAAGGCATCATTTCACTTCTCAAAGCCTTTATATTTTCGAGCAAATAATTTTCTTTAAAAATTCTTTTCTCGGGCTTGGGGCTTTGGAATTTGATTCCGGGCATATGCCAAGTCCCATATTTTACTCCGAACCCTATGGGACCGTCCGATCACGATTTCGGGTTCGTTTACCAAGAATGTTAACCAAATTAAAATTTTCAAGGCCAATTTTTCTTATTTTACTTAAATTCACATAAAAAAGCTTTCCAAAAATGTGCTCGGACTGTGCATGCAAATCGAAGTAAAATAAAAGGATGTTTTAAGGCCTCGAAATATAGAATTTACTTTCAAAAGGAGTGATGACCTTTTGGGTCATTACAATTTTATTTTGATGATTGATAAAGAAACTCAAGCATGAACTAGGGTCATACATAGTGTACACAGACATTGGTAGATTCTAGCACAAGGCATACACATGAAGGAGATAAGCTTAAGTTATTATACCTGATATCTCTTGAACGAAAATGTTGCATAAGTGATAAGGAGAAGGACTCCTTACTCGAAGAGAACTCTATCCTAGATAACTGAGGAGTTAGAAGTTGAATATAACTAGAACTCTTCTACCATGGAATAGTATATCATTAGAACTCTAATTATTTCCTATTCTACTAACTCTATATATTTTGGGATGTTCTCATTTTACAGGTACGCGCAAACGCTGAAGTTAAACATGAGTTAAGAGCATAATAGCAAGGCATTTTACAAGCAATTCTTGTGTGATTCAAGTCTGCGAAGCTGAAGCTATATGAACCAGATAGAAGAACCAGTTTCAAGTATCTATCTTTTCTTCTAGTTCTATTGTAGTAGGACTTTTGACTTGTACCTTTCAGCTTTATCTAGAAGCAATTATACTAGATACTTTGTGTGTTGTATTCAAGTTAGAGTTTATTTGAAGTTGTCGTAATAGCTAGAGATTGGTTTCCACAAAGGGTTAGAGGTAATCCTTAAAATTACAAAGAGTTTTGTAAATATTGTTTTTGGCTCAGAGATTTAGTGAAGTGTTGGAAAAAAACCTACTGGGTAGTAGGTCGTAGTTTTTTCAGCTTTTAAGCCAGATATTTTTCACGTAAAAATACTTGTATTCTTTACTTTCCTCATTTATTATTCCGCAATAGTAGTATAAAGAGGAACACATAAAAGAATCAGATCCTTCTATAATTTATGCATGCGAAAAATTACACACCACACAAATCACCTATCTTGTTAGATATTAAAGTATAAAACATCAATCCACACATGTCTCGACTGACTTTACTAGCTAAAATAAAGCATTGCAAATTTGCAATGATATGCTATTTGAGTATGTTTGAGACTAAAGAGACGTTAATCACTACGACAACTGCACGTAAAATTTACTAGTCCAACTAATTTGAATGCATATCGGATAATCTTAATGAGAGTAAATTAAAGTAATTTCTATTTTTAGAATTCGGATTTAAGACATCTGGTTAATGATAGAAATCTCAATCATCGCACTATACACTTAAGGATCATTTGGTTAAAATACGATTTATACCAGTATAAGTTATGACGGTGTAAGTTATATTGGGATAAATTATGTTGGGATTAACTATAGTGGGATTGTTATTTATTCATTGTTTGGTATGTTGCATTAGGAACGACAATTGCATAATTTCTAAGAAGAAGATATAAGTTATACTAGTGCTAATTACCCTACATTCTATAAGGTATAAGATATTTCGGTATTAAAATTAACATTGAAATAACTTATACATAATTTGCTAAACAAACAGAATATTATGATGATATTAAATTTTTATTTTACCTTTATATCTTCGTATACCTCATACCAAATGAGCCCTTAATTGTGTTTATATAGAAACTGCGGCGATGTTGCAAAGGTGTCTCGACCTATCCATTTTTTCTCATCTTTCTTCTCAATTTTGGGTTACAACAATTCATATATTACTGCTATATGTCCTCTTATCACTATTCTTCCTTTATGTTGAATTGAACTTCTTTTGGGAAATCACTTAGATATTATCATCTGATAGTTTTTATCACTTAGATATTCTTATTATCCTAGTTTAATATATTATTTTAAAGTTAAATTGTGGCCGTCTATATCGAATATTTTTTGCTTGTATACAATATATAATATTAAATGTGATATACTCTCTTACTTTTCAGTACAACTATTTGGCTTATTATTGAACTAGATGAAAGGTAAAAATTACAGGGCGTCTTATTTGGGCGCTCTTTTAACCTGTAGCCGCTTTGTCTTTTTGTTTGCATCTGTATTCATTTTTTACATAACTTCAGTCCACGGGGTTAAAGTGTTTCTTCTGTACTGGACAACTGGAAACGACCTAAGTGTTTATTTTATAACAGGACAACTTAAGCTGGAAACGGCCTAAGTGTTTATTTTATAACTGGACAACTTAAGCTGAAAACGGCCTAAGTATTTATTTTATAACTGGACAACTTAAGCTGGAAACGGCTTAAGTAAACTTAAGCTCTAGAGCTTAAGTAAAACTTCAGCTGAAGTTTTCCTGTACAAAAGAAATACTTCAGTCCCGTGAGTTGAAGTTATGTGAAAAAGGGGGTACGGATGCAAACGAAAAGACAAAGCGGTTACAGGTTAAAATGTGACATAAAAACGGGTACGGCTGCAAATGCTCCAGATGAAAGTTTGTTAGCCCATTTAATTATGGGCCATCGCCCTGGCCCTATTCTAGCCTATGTGGTTTCTAGGTTTCTTTCATGAAAATTTTATCTCCTATAACAAAGGTATACACCCTATTTATTATAAACTAAAATCATTTGAAATAGCAACATGAGTATTTATGGTATATACTACCATTGAGGCATGAAATAAGGAATGAAATACGGTATTTATGTTTTTTCCCTCTCTTAGACAGCTGAATATAGTTATTTTTAAGGTGATTGTCGTTACTGTATTCATGAATACATAGCGCGAATATATGTAAATATATGCGGGTACAGCTGGATTGTCTTGATTTTTAGGCACTTTTTACTGCTGTATTCATGAATACAGCCGCGCGAATACATGTGATTACATGTGCGTATAGCTGGACTGCCCCGATTTTAGTGCTTTTTGCTGCTGTATACATGAATACATATCGCAAATACATGTGAATATTTACACATACAGATGGACTACACAGATTTTAGGCACTTTTTACTGTTGTATTCATGAATACAATAGCGTGAATACATGCGCGTGCAACTGGACTAACCTGATTTTAAGCGCTTTTTGTTGTTGTACTTATAAATACATGGCGTGAATACATGCGCGTATAGCTGGACTGCCTTGATTTGTAGGCGCGTTTTGTTGCTGTATTTCATGAATACAACAACGCGAATATAACGAATACACTACCGTAACAACTGAATAGCAGCTTTAGGAAGTAATTATTTATGTGATAACTATAAGAAGTTAATAGCCCCTAAACAATAGTGTTTCGAAAATTCCTCTTTTTTCATTTGCCCACCTTATTGGTATTTGGTATTTCTTGTGGTTAAATGGTTTCACTTATTCTTTTCTTTGCAGTTGATGTTTGGTTATCAAGTGAGAGAATTACTTTTTTAAATAATAAAGTGTAATTAAAATCAAATCAATTGGAAACACTAGCTAGTATAATTTCAAAAAGATGAATATGTAATTGTCTATTTAACGACCTTGCGGAAGCTATTTTTGCTTTGCGCTGCCTTCCCCAAGTATATATATATATATATATATATATATATATATATATATATATATATATATATATATATATATATATATATATATATATATATATATATATATATATATATATATATATATATATATATATATATATATATATATATATATATATGTATATGTATGTATGTATTCTTGAATAATTAGATTTGCACAAAGATTTTTGGGGCATTAGCTTGCTCAGAGTCGAATTTCAGGATTTAAATTTTATAGGTTACTTTTAAAGTTTTTAGCATTTAATCTATTATCTTTTTAAAGTTATGTCTTCACTTTTACTATATTTGCAATATATTATAATAAATTTTACACAAAGGCTGGATCCGCCCCTGGCTTGCATGACATTCAAGCTCGAAAGTACGAACAATACATAGATAATCAATCTATGAAAAAGAAAACAACGTCTTTTTGCTAATATCTTATTGCAACTTAATTATGAACGAAACATCTTACTTCAGGTAAAGGAAATAAAAAGTTATAAGATCCTCTTAACACAAAGAATTTGGATTTATTACATCATAATGGAAAAAACAAAGTACGTACACTACCACTCTTAGCATAAGATATATCTGTAAGCAACTTTTTTTTTATATGTGCTATAGTTAGTATTTTTATGCGTATTATATTAAAATATGTCAACATAAAAAAGAGGTAATTACAATTTTTAGGGGGAACAACTTGTGATGGTATGACCAGAAAGTAGATTTAGGATTTAAAGTTTATGAGTTTCTATGTTGATGTGAATTAATAACTAAGTTCACAATTAATATTTAGTTATTCAGCTAGAAATTGGTGATAGAATTTCGTCCCGCAGCTAAAAAAAAATTGTTTCGGGATCATGATGATGTGACTGAATGTAGAGCAATCGGTCCTTACAATCTTTCTTTTCCAAACAAGATTATATGTATGTGTGTCCTCTTTAATTTATGCATGACATAACATTTCAACTAATGTTTATAATGCATCCAATTACTACAACCATTCATAAATATGCTCAAAGCACAAATGTACTACCTATAAGCTTCATACATACACCCTTTGCTTGTTTCACATAGGGACCATAATGCTTTAAAAAACCAACCATAATAACAAACGACATCTCAGACATATTAATACAACACTAAATCATTATTCTGGCCATAATACATAAAACAAGGTTTTTTCTTTAAGTAATCAGTTGACGGTTCCTGACTTTTCTGTTTACTTCATTTGACAATTCCAATCTTTTTTGTTTACGTAGGAGTTCTTCGTCGTCTTCCCCCATCGAAAAATCTCAAAAAAAGAGAAGTTGCTAACCAAGAAATCTAGCCTAGAGGTCTTATAAATTGGTGATTTTTTTATGAAGACAAAATAAGAGTGAGGTAATGACTTAAGTAGGGAGAATGTGATGAATTTTGGGTAAAGGAGAAGGAAAAAAGAGTAAAAATGGAGGGGTGAGTTGGCAAGTTAAGAATCTAATAAGGGATATGCCATTGGTACCTTCTCCACTGATCTTACATCAGATATGTTATTTCTTGTAATGGCCTCATATTCCATTCCAACCTTTGATTTTCATACTTTTTGTAGCTAGTATTTTTTTAATATAAATAACGTACAATTTTTCAGTGTAATTTATTATATTAGATTATTAAATCATTATTTCACATGGCAGAATTTTTGAAAAAGACTCTCATGGATTAGGTTTTTCAGGCAAAGTAATTCTCCAAACTATGATGTGTACACCTTTTAAGTATTAGAAATATTATCAACGGAGTGTGATGTGACGAATGTGCTACTGTATTTATTTTTAATTAGAGATTTCGAATTTGAAAATTTGAGAACAGACAAATTTGATAGAGTTTCCTGCTCTAATCGGCCATCCTTACGTGATTACAAATCAAAATTAGATAGATGGTTAATTAAACAAAAAAATATACATTTAGTAACTCTCACTAAAGAAAGATAATAGTAAAGAGGTTTTGCTTGGATTCAAATAAAAAATATGCCCCATTTAGTCTTTTGCATGATCTAAGTCATGTATACTGACAATTTAATTGTTTTTTACATTATCAATAACTTGTTGTGTATGCTGCTTTTACATGATTTTTCGGTGTTGTCACGTCTTGTTTCTTGGTATTATTATGGTACATATGCTTGCCTGAGCCGATAGTCCATTGAAAACGGCCTCTCTACCTCCACAAAGGTAGGAGTAAGGTCCATGTGCACACTACCTCCCCAGACCCTACTACGTGGGATTACACTAGATATGTTGTTATTGTTGTTATTGGATTATCAATAAATTTTAACATGTGATAACAAGTTAAATACTATTTTTACTACATTACCATTTACCAATTACTGTAAACATGGACACCTCTCATGAGGCCCAATTACAGACGGAGGCCCAATCTAGAGATATCAAGGGCAAGCCCCAATTATGGATAGTCATGTTAATACAATTGTACATCAGATAGCATATGATAATTTTTGTTTTCCTATTTCTTGATGTATATACATTGCACGTGAGGAGACAGAAGCTTCTAGATACAGAAATAAGAAAATATCTTTTCTTTCGTCTCTCTTTTCTTTAGCTCGAACTAGCTTATACTTCATCTTTGTTTTACTCCAATGGTGAGATTTGACTGCTCTAACATCGTATCAGAGAAGGAATCTAGGTTCCTCACGATCTCCGCTTCCGATCGACGTTACCCTCGACAATTTTCTCTATAGAATATTACGATGCCTCGTACGGATCTCTCACCAGAAAATTAGGGTTTTTCTCTTTTGTTCTCCTCCAATAGAGCTGCTTTTTCTTCTCTGTCTGGATAGGATATTCATCTTCATAGATTCTGCAAAAGACCCTACTTCTTCAGGTTTTGAAAGAAGACGGTACAATCTCTTCATTATTTTCTCTGTTTCTATTGTGTTTAGTTGTAGAAATTTTTGTGGTAGAACTGTAGAATTGAACATAATGGGAGTACTCATGTTTTGACATCTACTGGTGTTCCTAGAACTCAAAGCACTGATGGTTTCACTATCTTTTCTATATTCATCCATCATATAATCCTAATACTCCCCTAGTATCTCCTCCCTTTGATGGTCGAGGTTTTGTAATATGGCGAAAGAATATGCTAGTTGCACTTTCGGCCAAACATAAACTTGGGGTGATAACAGGACCAAACTCTCTTTATTACTCTGCTTGGGAGAGATGCAATGACATACTCATTGCATGGATGACTAATTCTTTGACAAGAGAGATTTCAATTAGTCTTATAGGATTCAATACTAGATATTTGGAAAGACATAAATGAAAGGTTTGGTTAATCCAGTGGGTCAAAGTATATTCAGATTCAGAGGGAAATCAGTGTTGCTACCCAGGGTTATTCAAATATAGCAACATACTTTACTAGGATGAAAGGGTTATGAGATGAACTCAATGCTGCTTATGTGGGTCCAGCGTGCACTTGTGGAGCTCTACCTAAATTCGTAGAAGATCAAAAACTATTTTAGTTTCTTAGTGGACTAATGACACATATTCCTCATGAAAAACCAACATCATAATGATGTCTCCCTATCTTTCCATAAACAGAGCTTATTTCATGCTTCAACATGATGAACGTCGGAAGGAGAACACCAATCACACTCGCAACTTCTCAAATGATTTGGCTTCTTTTTTTGCGTCTGCTGGACAGAGTTTCAACAATTGGTCTTTCTCTCAAAAAGTTAAATTCGATTCAAAGGAGAAACCTTCATCTTCTATTTTTTGTAAATATTGCAAGAAACAGGGTCACACTGTTGACAAATTCTCCAAACTTCATGGCTTCCCCTCTGATTTTAAGTTCATCAAGAGCAGAAAGGGATCAGCTTCATGTGTACAGAATACAATCACTGCTCCAGATCCTGATGATCAAAATTCTGCTCCTCATGGTTTCATTAAAGAGCAATATCACCATCTTTTGAGTCTTCTTTGCAAACGCATGTTACACCTAATCAACATACACCTCCTAATACTGGATATCCTGCTCTTGGCTTCACTCTTGATACTTCTTTTAGTGATAATGCTGCTTTTGCTAGCTTTGCAGGTGCGTTCTGTTCTGTAGTTAGTAGTACAGATTTTCATGTTTGTGGATTATCAAAATTGGATGTAGACTCTTGGATTTTGGATTCTGGGGAAACTAATCACATGACACCACACAAACACTTCCTTCACAATCTTAAACCATTTTCTGTTCCTTTCCTAATAACTCAACCTAATGGTTACAAAGTAAATGTTATATATACTGGTTCTTTACACCTAAGACATGATATAACTTTACACAATGTACTCCTTGTACCTTCATTTCACTTCAATTTGATATTTATTCACAAATTGATTGTTCAACTTAACTTCTTTGCAATTCTCACCAAATTTGCTTGTTTTCTACAGGCCCCTTCTCTGAATAGGCCATTGAAAATTGGTAGAGCTGCTAAAGGATTGTACTTCTTGCATCAAGAAAATTCATCAAATTCAGCCTGTCTTGTTGTTCCTTCTTTTAGTATAACTGATTCCAGTATTTCAAATGTTGCTCCTGTATGTACTTCATTTTGTCCTGACAATGTAACATCTTGTCCTGATGTTCATGATTCCTATAAAATTCCTAATGTACCATGTAATGATTCACCTGTTGGAAATAAAATTGATCTATTTTGGCATCAACGAATGGGTTACATGCCTTTCAATAAGATGAAATCCATTTCTTTTCTATCTAATATACTTTCATCTAAACAAACCTTTTTTGTTTTGTTGTCCTATGGCTAGACAACAGAGGTTACCATTTTCTGATAGCTCTATTCACTCTACTATTCCTTTTTCAATTAGTACATATTGATATATGGGGGCCATATCACACAAGGACCTACAATGGCTTCAGATATTTCGTCACTCTAGTTGATGAATTTCTAGAATAACTTGTACTCATTTACTAACCTGTAAAAGTACTGCTCTTTCTGTCTTAAAGGACTTTGTTGCTATGGTTAAAATCCATTTTCATTCAACGTTCAAACTTTTAGGTCTGACAATGCCTTTGAAATAGGAGGCAGCTCTGAATTTCAATCTTTCTTCTCTAACAATAGGATCTTACACCAAACTTTCATTCCTCACACTCCACAAAAAAAATGGATGATCGATACACATGCGCATAAAAACATCCTTTTTCTTTACGAACAAGACAATAGCACCCCACGATTAAACACTGGGTTTAATAAAACCTTTATCAAGCAATTCTTGTAACTGATCCTTCAACTCAAGAGGATCCATACGGTAAGGAGGAATGGATATGGGATGAGTCCCCGACAACAAATCAATACCAAAATCGGTGTCCTGATCAGGCGGCATGCCTAGGAGATCAGTTGGAAACACATCGGGTAAATCCCGTACTACTAGGGCAGAGTCAACAGAAGGGGTATCATCACTGACATCTCTCACATAAGCTAAATACGTGGCGCACCCCTTCTCAACCATACGCTGATCTTTAAGAAAAGATATAACTCTGCCGGGAGTGTGATCAAAAGTACCACTCCACTCAATACGTCGAATACCTGGCATAGACAACGTCACGGTCTTAGGCGTCACAATCACGAATAGCATACTAGGGCGACAACTAGTCCATGCCCAAGATAATATTGAGATCAACCATATCAAGTAATAAAAGATCTTCCATGGTCTCAAAACCACAAATAGTAACAAAATATGACCGATATACACGGTCCACAGCAAGAGAATCTCCCACGAGCGTAGAAAAATAAATAGGAGAGCTCAAGGTCTCTCGGGATGTACCCAAATGCAGAGCAAAATAAGATTATACATAAGAATAAGTAGAGCATGGATCGAATAAAACCGATGCCTCTCTGTGACTAACAAATATAATACATGTGATAACAGAATTGGAGGTGACAGCCATGGCATGATTAGGAATAGCATAAAATCTAGCCCGGCCCCTCCCTTGACGGCGACCCCTATCTCCTCGATCCCCGCCCTGGCTGGCTGGGCATGTGGAGTGGCGGCTGGAGCTGGAATAATGGCCTGGTGACCCTGTGGAGCATGTTGAGGCTGTGGAGTCTGAGAAGGCACACCTCTCCCACGTCTGGGGCACTCTCTAACCAGGTGGCGGGTATCCCCACACTCATAACAAGCTCTGGGGGTGGTTGTGACTGACTGGGCCCATCCCTGCTAGAATGACCTCTGGAGGTACCCTGCGCAGGAGGTACACTAGAAACCGGAGGTGCATAATAAGGCTCCTGAGATCTGGGAGGAACTGGAGTACTACTGGATGAAGGAAGATCTGAGTGAACTAGGCGACCCGAATAGACCCTACCATGACGTCCAACTCTTGAAGTACGGGTACCAGAGAAATGACCCGACTCTCGAGACCTCTTGGCCTCTCTCTCCTTTCAATCTCTAGCATGCATACCCTCTATCCTCTTTGGTATGCTCACTACCTGCTAATAGTGTATATCCATCTCCAACTCTCGTGCCATGTTAGACCTGATGGAAGGAATAAGACCCTCGATGAACCTGCGAACCCTCTCACGAACAGTAGCCACCAAAGCATGTGCATGTATGGCCAACCTATTATAACAGATGGCATACTCAGAGATAGTAATAGGGCCCTAGCGCAAGTGCTCAAACTCAACGCGCCATGCATCTCAGAGGCTCTGGGAAATAAAATCCCTTTGAAACATGTCTGAAAACTGAGTCCAAGTCAGGGAGACAGCCTCGTCCGGACTGTCTAACTCAAAGGTGCGCCACCAGTCATAGGCGACTCCCTAAAGCTGAAAAGCTGTGAAAGAAATCCCGCTCGAGGCAGTAATAACCATGGTGTGAAAGATGCGGTGACAATCCTCTAAGAACCCCAAAGAATCATCTATAGCTAGCCCGCTGAAATTAGAAGGGTCATACTTCTTGAACCTCTCCAATCTACGCTGCTCATCCTCCGAAGCAAGTGCTCCATCCTCAGGCTGAACCGGTACTGCAGGCTGGACAGGAATAATATCTGGAATCTGTCCCATATGCACCCTCTGCTCTGGAGTGTGGTCTGCGGGAGTCTGGGCTCCTCCCCCAGCCTGGGACGTGGCTGCAGGAAGGAAAAGCAACCCTTCTTGTGACGGCGTAGTATACATGCTCATAAACTGCGTCAATGCCTCCTGAACAGCTCGAGTAATGGTGGTTGTGGGCTTGTCAGGTGCTTGAGTCCTGACTGGATCCGCTTGTGGTTCCTCGGCAGCTTCTCGCATAGATGCTCTGGCTGTAACCCACGAACGTCCACGACCCCTGGCCTCTGCCTCTAGCGGTTGTAAGAGGGGATGCGAGTGCCTGATCATCCCGGGTCGTACGTGTCTTTACCATCTGTGAGAGAATAGAAGACAGGTTATTAGAATCAACGCCAAAAATGTAGCACGACAAAGAATACAATGAAGTGAGGATTTTTCCTAAACAGTTACATAGCCTCCCGTAGATAAGTACAGACGTCTCCGTACCAATCAGCGAGACTCAAAATAATCGGCTTGTGTCCCGTAACTCATATGAACCTAGAGCTTTGATACCAACTTGTAACGATCATAGTTCACCAATTGTGAACCTGTCATGACGGCAACCAGTCTTCGCGATCAATTAAGCCTATCACATTGCGGAGTTTAACAGTTCGGAATAAAATAGTAACAAATACTAAATAGAATAAGAAATGTATAATGGTGCCGCTTGGGACATACACTGAACACACAACTTCTGAAACAACATCCCCAAAACCCTTAATCCCAAGGGCAACACAGGCTATGACAACATAAGTACAATTCTAATAAATGGAGTGTCTAATACAACAGAGAAAAATAGGAAAACAGTACTGCTAACTACAAGATAGAATGGATGGAGACTCTCCGGTTTGTGGATGTAGTAGATATACCTCAAGTCTCCGATAGCAAGCCCCGGACTCACTGATGATACGCCTGGACGGACGCACCTGGATCTGCACAACAAAAAGTGTACAGAAGAGTAGCATGTACACCACAGCAGTACTCAGTAAGTTGGGTAGTGACGAGGAAGGTCGAGGCCCTACTGAGATAAACATTAGAATAAATATGAAATGAATAGACAATAGGAATAAAATAAATCTCGAGTATCTAGTAACAACAAAAAGTAGAACGGCACAGGCTACAAATACAATCTACAAATACAAGAATAATCACTCAATATCAGAATGCCACATGGAGCTCCGAGAATTGAACCCGCGGTCCATTTTTACCAATATCTGAGGATCTCCCGGGAATCGAACCTGCAGTTCATCATACCAATATCAGAGGATCCCCCAGGAATTGAACTCGGAGTCCATCATATCAATAACAGAGGATCTCCCGGGAATTGAACCCATAGTCCATCATATCAATAACAGAGGATCTCCAGGGAATTGAAACCTGTAGTCCATCATATTAATAACAGAGGATATCCCAGAAATTGAACCCGTAGTCCATCATATCAATAACAGAGGATCTCCGGGGAATTGAACCTGTAGTCCATCATACCAATAATGGAGGATCTCCCGAGAATTGAACTCGTAGCCCATCATACTAATAACAGAGGATCTCCCGGGAATTGAACCCATAATCCCAATCGTAAACACATTACAACAATTCAATATTTAACAGAAAGAAGCCAATTACAAGTAACAAGTAAAGATGTAGATTCTAGCATGCTCTCAAAAGGATATATGCAATTTAGTCAATTAGAGCAAATAAGTTACTAACATGCTTTCCTAAGCTAAAACAAGTGAAATTGTATTTTTAACAATTAAATACGTGAAGAAAACACAGTCTGAATAAGTCAAGTAAAGTGAATTTTCAACAACTAACACAAGTACATGCCCGTCACCTCGTGCACAAGGCATTTAAACAACAGCAGAGATATCCTAATGGGAAAGGTCCCCCACATAAGGTTAGACAAGATACTTACCTCGAACCATTACACCCTAAGAAACAATGCCCTTGCCACGAGTATCTGACTCCGAGTGGCCCAAATCTATTCAAACCAATTACATATTGTAAACAACATCGCAAGTAACTAATTCCACTATTAAAATTAAAGCTAAGGCGCGAAAATAGGTAAAACAACCAAAATGCCCCTCAGGCCAACGTCTCAGAATTGAATAATTTTCACATTTTCAGAAACCTTGTAATTTCATGAGTCTAACCATATAAAAATCTCCCAAATCGGAGGTCAAATGCCCCTTCAAATCCTCACAATTAGGTCTAAGAACTTTACCCCAATTTTTATTTAAAAATCCAAAATTAAAGTTGAATGCACGATTAGATTAGTGGGTTTTAGTCATAGAGGATTAAGAAATTATTACCCAATAGTTTCCTCTGAAAATCCCTCGAAACATCTCCCAAAATCGAGCTCTCTAGCTTGAGGTTTTGGAAAAAATGGAAGAACCCTCGTTTTGAAATGTTTATATCTGCCCAGGGTTTTTATTCAATGCGGTCGCATGAAAAGGTATGTGATCGCGTAGAAGGAATTTTGAAGGACCAAAATTAGTACTGTGTGAACACAGCCTAAGTCATGCGATTGCAGAAGATGATCAGGTGAAGCTATGTGATCGCGTATCTAGACATGCGATTGCATAGAAGGATTTTGGCCCTGAGGCCCAGCTCCTAAACTCTACTATGCGAACGTGGTAGAATGAATGCGAACATAGAGAAAGGGGGAACATAACTATGCGACCTTATTGAAGGAAAAAGCGCCCCCCCCTCCCCCCCCCCATGAAAGTGTACTATGTGATCGCATGGGTAAGGGTATGATCGCAGAGAGGAGATGTCTGCAATAGCTGAGTGGATTTTTCTGCAATACTTTAAGTCCAAAATTGCTCTGTTGAGCATCTAAAACACACTCGAGGCCCCCGGGACCTCAACCAAACCTATGCACATATCCTATAACATCATTCAAACTTGTACCAGTCCCTAAACCACCAAAAACAATGCCGGAAACTCAAATTAATCAATGATTTGAACCTAAGAACTTCAAATTCCAACCAAACTCGCTTTCGATCAAAAACCTAACCAAAACACGTCCGATTGACCTGAAATTTTGCACGCACATCCCAAATAACATGACGGTGCTACAGTAACTTCCGAAATCCCGTTCTAACCCTTGGATCAAAAATTCACTATCGGAACGAAAACTTCAAAATTCTAACATTCGGCATTTCTAGCCTAAATGAGCTACGGACATACAAAATACATTCCGAACACGCTCCCAACCATGCAATCACCTAACAGAGCTAAAAAAACCATCGAATTTCCATTTTGAGGTCGTCTTCACACTGTTATGATTACGGACCATTTTCTAACACTTAAACTCTCATTTAGGGACTAAGTGTCCCAAAACACTACGAATTCTCGCACTGAACGTACCAGCAAACTAAAATAGCATAAATGAACTTAGGGAAAGCAGTTAATGGGGAAACGTGGCAGAAATTTCAAAGATGACTGGCCGGGTCGTCACATCCTTGTACCTTCATTTCACTTCAATTTGATATCTATTCACAAATTGACTGTTCAACTAAACTGCTTTGCAATTCTCACCAAATTTGCTTTTTTTCTACAGGCCCTTTTTCTAAATAGGCCATTGAAAATTGGTAGAGCTGCTAAAGGATTGTACTTCTTGCATCCAGAAAATTCATCAACTTCAGCCTGTCCTGTTGTTCCTTCTTTTAGTATAACTGATTCTAGTATTTCAAATGTTGCTCCTGTATGTACTTCATTTTGTTCTGACAATGTAACATCTTGTTTTGATGTTCATGATTCATATAAATTCCTAATGTACCATGTAATGATTCACCCGTTGGAAATAAAATTGATCTATTTTGGCATTGACGAATGGGTTACATGCCTTTCAATAAGATGAAATCCATTTCTTTTCTATCTAATATACTTTCATCTAAACAATTCTTTCTTTGTTCTGTATGTCCTATGGCTAGACAACAGAGGTTACCATTTTCTGATAGCTCTATTCACTCTACTATTCCTTTTCAATTAGTAAATATTGATATATGGGGGCCATATCACACAAGGACCTACAATGGCTTCAGATATTTCGTCACTCTAGTTGATGGCTTTTCTAGAATAACTTGGACTCATTTACTAACCTGTAAAAGTAATGCTCTCTGTCTTAAAGGCCTTTGTGCTATGGTTAAAGTCCATTTTTATTCAAATGTTCAATCTTTTAGGTTTGACAATGCCTTTGAATTAGGAGGCAGTTCTGAATGTCAAACTTCCTTATCTGACAATGGGATCTTACACCAAATCTCCATTCCTCACACTCCACAACAATGGAGTGGTTGAGAGGAAACACAAACACCTTCTCGAGGTATCAAGGGCTTTACTTTTTTAGTTAAAACTCCCCTTGAAATACTGGGTGAATGTGTTCTGAGAGCTACATACTTAATCAACAGGTTTCCTTCTTCTGTTTTACTAAATATTTCTCGCTATGAAAAGTTACACGGTTCATCTCCTTCTTATAAACACCTTAGGTCCTTTAGATGTTTCTGTCATGCTTTCTCTCCCAAATCTGGTAGAGATAAGTTTCAAAGTAGATCCATTCCTATTGTTTTCCTTGGTTACCCTTGTGGCAAGAAAGGATATAAGCTTCTTAGTCTTCTTAATCATTCTATTTTTCATTCTAGAGAAGTTATATTCTATGAATCTGTCTTTCGCTATCATTCTAAAAATCCTTCCACATTTCACCTCCCTACCTCTCCTATCTTTGTTGATACTCCTTCACCTACTTCCTTCTCCTTCCTAATCAGAACTACCCAACCAAATCTACCTCCTATCATCTCTCCACCTACTTCTCATGTCCTTGCTTCTCCTTCTTTACACAATATCACATCACCACATATTTCCTCTCCTCTCCACCAACCTTCTATTTCCCCTCACCTCTCCACACCTTCTACCCCTCCTATCATAAAGTCCTACAGGCATGTTAACCTACCTTCCTACCTTAATGATTATGTTTGTTCTCATGTTGTTTCTTCTGATACTACCCCATTTCGTCGTCCTACAAAATTGTCTACTTCTGACATCCTCATGCATGAGCCTCAGTACTACCAACAAGCAGTTTCACATCTTGCTTGGCAACAAGCTATGTTGAAAGAGTGTGAAGCTCTTGATGCCAACCATACATGGAACATAATCCCTCTTCCACCTCATAAGAAGGTCATTCCTTATAAATGGGTCTATAAAATCAAACAGAAGTCTGATGGTACCATTGAGAGGTATAAGGCCAGATTGGTAATCATGGGGGATACGCAGAAGGAGGGTATTGACTGTAATGAAACTTTTTCTCCTGTTGTGAAGATGCGAACCATCAAATGTTTGTTATCTTTAGCTGTCAAGATAAATTGGACAGTCTTCCAACTTGATGTAAGAAATGCCTTTTTACATGGTGACTTACATGAAGAAGTGTCCATGAAGGTTCCTCCCGGCCTGGAGGTGACTTCTACTTCATCCTCTTATTCTTTCCCTACCTCTTTTCTTGCTTGCTGACTCAGAAAGTCATTATCTGGTCTTAAGCAAGCTTCTAGGTAATGGTTTTCAAAATTGTCTGAGGCCTTGCTGTCCAAAGGTTACTGCCCTAGCAGGAATGATCATTCCCTCTTCACCAGGTTCTCTGATGGCTCTCTAGCTGTCCTTGCAGTCTATGTTGATGATATCCTCCTTGCTGGATATGACCTTTCTGAATAGAATAGTTTGAAGTCCTTCTTGGATAATCAATTTAAGATCAAAGATCTTGGTTATGTGCACTACTTCTTGGGGTTGGAGATATCTAAACATCCTACTGGGTATGTTATGAGCCAACATAAGTATGCTTCTGATTTTCTTTTGGAGTTCAAGTGTGATCACTTTAGTTCAGTTGTGACACCACTTGATCCCTCCTCCAAGATTTCGGTTGATATGGGTCAGCCTCCTGCTAATGTTAACACCTATAGGAGGCTCATTGACAAGCTCAACTTTCTTCAGCATACTACGCCAGATATTTCGTTCTCTGTACAGCATCTAAGTCAGTTTTTACAATATCCTCAGGTGCCACATATGTTAGTTGGCCTTCATGTCCTCAGGTACATCATGAACAACTCTGCTCAAGGTATCCTTCTCTCTGAGTCACATGATTTTTCACTAAAGGCTTTTTCAGACTCTGACTCGGCTGCCTGTGCTAATTTTCGCAAGTCTGTTACTGGGTTTTATTAACTCTTGGTGGTAGTCCAATTTCATGGAAAAGCAAAAAACAGCCCACCAACTCACCCTCTTCAGCTGAGGCTGAATACAGGGCCCTCCGAATGGTAGTTGCTCAATTATCTTGGCTTCGCAAACTTTTGGGTGATCTTGGTATGTCTATTGCTGCCCCTTTTCCTGCCTATTGTGATATCCAAGCTGCCATGCATATTGCTCGGAACCCAGTTTTTCAAGAGCGCACCAAACATATTGAGGTTGATTGTCACTTTGTGCGTGACTGTTTATATGATGGCATGATTTCTTTACATTTTGTTTCTTCTGATGCACAGCTAGCTGATCTTATGACTAAGTCATTATATGGTGCTGCTCATCGGGGGATTCTGTCCAAGCTGGGAGTGCTTTCACCCTCCTGCTTTAGGGGGGGTGTAAACATGGACACTTCTCATGGGGCCAATTATAGACGGAGGTCCAATCTAGAGATATCAAGGGCAAGGCCCAATTATAGATAGTCATTTTAATACAGTTGTATATCAAATAGTATAGGGTAATCTTTATTTTCCTATTTCTTGATGTATATACATTACACGCGAGGAGACAGAAGCTTCTAGACACAAAAATAAGAAATATCTTTTCTTTCTTCTCTCTCTTTTCTTCAGCTCGAACTAACTTATCCTTCATCTTTGTTTTGCTCCAATGGTGAGATTTGACTGCTCTAACAGTTAATGTTTATCAAGAGATTTATTTGTAATTATTTACGAAGTGACCTAATTGTATTAATTTTTTCATTTTTAGTACATAGAATTTAAACTCTCCCTATATATGAGAGAAATTAATATGTAGTTATCTTATAGATGACTTGATTCTACAACGATGTATGTGTCTTTATGTAGATATTGAATATAATTTAAAACGCTTTATAAGGCGACACAAGCAATACTATAATCAGTTAGTACTACCTTGGAAGCTTGTACTAATATACTTTTAATTTGATTGCGTAATGCTCTTTCTAGGAAGGATCTTGATCTTTTGATGACTCATGTGGTCAATATTTTTATTTATTTATGGATCAAATAATGTTTATTATTTGAAAACACTAATTGGTTTTGTTGATGTAACTGTTGTGCTGACGGTTTGAAACCCCAGAATATTATAAAAATTGTATTTATGGATAACATTGGAAAAATCTTAGACATCCCGAGTCTTTAAATCATACATACATACCTAGATCACACACAAATAACTAGTTTTTTTAAAATTTAAAATTATTACTTTTTATATATAAACTGATTTTCTTTTACATAACTAACATAATATTAGCCTTTTCCGATCGACTTAGGACGGTTTTGCTGTCGGTTCCGACAGATTTCGATCGGTAATGAGCTGACTATTTTTGTCGAATTTCTAGTAGTAATAGCTACATCATATATACACATAGTCATGAAAAGTTAGTGAAAAAATGCAAAATGCTTAGGTTTCAAGTTTGATAATTTGAATATTTTAGAACTCAAGTTCATGTAATGACCTTTTTTTCTTCTTTAGGCATTTAATATTTGAAATTTATTAGCCCGATTAATTCAAATTCAGAGGGGATAGACGTATTAAAATATAACGTGCTCCCTGTCTAGAAGGTTTCATGACCTAACAATGGAAGCTTTTCCAGAGCATAAGAGTGATACGTGATGCCAAAAGCATATTAATCAAATATTCCCACACTACTATTTTTTATCTTTTCTGGTTTCTCACCTCATATTCAATATCTGTATTGGAGTGTCTCTAAATTTGAATTCGCACTTGAAGGGGGAGGGGGGCGCCTCCGTTAAAAGGCGACTCTATACCTAAACCTCTGGTTAAGGAGGAAGGAATACTTATCACCAGTGGCGAAGCAAGAAATGTTTCCAAGGATGTTCAAACTTGAAAGAAGTAGAAAAAATTTCCGACAAAGGGTATTCAATATATGTTTTATATATCTAAAATCAACATTTTACTTATACACACAATGTAATTTTACGGCGAAGACCACCCTTTGCTAAAGGTGGCTTCGCCCATGCTTACCACTCCACCACAATCAGGAACAGATGCACATGGGTGGAAGCAGTGTCATTCAACACCGCTTCGTGGGGAAAAAAAATGTAAATGTTTATACTAATATTCTGCAAAAATAAAATGATATATAGTAATGACATCGCTTCTTGACATAGAGTACTTCTTGGTCCCCCGGTCAAGCTCATATTTGGTCTTGCAAAGGTCGTAAGATTCGAATCTAGGCCGAGACATTTTACTTTTTGAAGATATTTGAGTGAGTATTTTTATAAAAAATTTGAGGCCAGGGAGAATTAAACCTACACATTCCTTTGTAATAATATTCAACTAAATCATTGACCAAAGCGTTCAACTTTGTGAGAAAATTGATATATTAAATAATACCTTTTTCTTAATGTATACGACATCAATTACAAAAAATTCTGCGTATGTCCCGACCACAATTCTAGTTGGTTCCCACACTATATTTTATTCTTATGTGTGGCTGTCTTCTAACATCCACTGCTTTTTCTTGTTTTTGTTCACTCAGTATCTTCTTTTTCCTAATTATTTTTTGATTGGAGTTGTACTTATGGCTAAATCCTGATATCAATAGCCAGCATACAATTCAGCACCTTCACTGGCATATTCACTCATTTTTGGTAAGCTTCTCTCATTCTTTCTTTTTCCTTTCATTAGTGAACTAGACAATTGGAATTTACGAAACGAAACTTGATGGGAAGTCTCTGAAATTATCTCTATAATTGGATTTTGGACTGTATACAGCGGATATGCCTTCTTTAACAGGGACGGAGCTAGAGAGACGAAAGTTCGACCGAACCAAGTAGTTTTACTCCGATCCTTATATTTCTCAAAAAATTCTATTGAATACATACAAATTATTAATTTAGAACCCAATAACTTCAAATGATCAGAATACCGAACTCATAATCTTATTAAAATTCTGGCTCCACCTCTGTTCTTTAATGCCACATGCTCGCTAGACTCTTAACTGTACAAACAACGTAATCTACGTAGAAAATGAAACCATATATATATATGTTGTGACACCATATACAAAATCCACATGAAACAGAAAAGGAAATAACGCTCCAAAGTAAAATAGAGATCAAATTAAGGTTCTAAAACAGTAGATGAAAAAGCATTGGAAAAAGGAGGTATATATCTTGGAACACAAAAGAGAAGATTGGTATGACTCGAACGCAAGGATGACTATGAACAAATTAAGAAACTTTTAACATAAGGAAGCTAAGTATGTTCACAAAAAGACTATTCACAAACTAAGAATTATATAATTGGCAGTTGACTTTGTTTTCTTCAAAGTTGCTTCGTCATGGCAGTTTAGGTGTCGTATCGTGTCGACACGACACTAGTATGGGTATGGGTATGGGTATGAGACCTGTACCGGATATGGTCAAACAATTTCGGGTACTTTGACCACGGCAGGCGGAAAATTCGAGACGAGATACAATTTGGTTCCCCAAAATTAGAATCCTAATAATTAGGGTAAAGTTGCAGAAAATAGCATATATTTGTGAGAAAAATAAAGTAAAGTTGATTTTTTTGGAGAAACATAGAATTCTCTAGAATGTCCTAGTGTGTTATTCTTGATATTTATCTAATAGACATATCTAGATGTTCTAGAATGGGAAGATAAGAAAAATCTAGATATTCTAATCTAGAGTCTTGGATATTTAAAGAAGATATTAGTAGAAGGTGAAAGAATTGTCTAGATTATTTTTGTATCTAGAATCATCCCTAGACAAGTATAAATAGGAGTAGCCTTAGGCATTTGTTGTGAAGCCAAAATCAATAAAGCCTTGTTTTCTAAACAAAGTTCTCCTTTCCAAAACATTTCTTCTCTCTTTCAAGCTTCCTCTTCTTTAGTTGAATCCTCCAATATTATCTAACGATCTTGGGCAAGCAGAAGGTCTCCAAATAATACTCTTCTTCTGCTATTCTTTACATGGTATCAGAGCCATTAGTCGGCTTCTGGATTTCAAGATCGGGTTAGTGGTTGATTCAACTGGTTTCTCAAATGGATTTGGTTGGTCCTGCTAATGGACTGGGGATGGAGTTATTAAACCAGTCTAACTACAAGGTATGGAAGATTTGTATGGAGTCATACCTTGTTGGTGAGGATTTGTGGTAAGTTGTCAATAGGAGCAACACAAGTCCTCCAGTTGACGCACCGGAAATAGCAATACACGTAAGAAGTGGAAGCAGATTAACGCTAAGGCGGAATTTATCCTATAGAGATCTATCTCTTCTAATTTATTTGATCATATTATAAGGTGTAAATCAGCTCATGAAATATGAAGCACCTTCGATCGACTGTTCAACAAGAAGGATGAAGCTCGGCTATAAATATTGGAGAATGAGTTAGCTAACACCACTCAAGGTAATCTTTCTATCGCCATGTATTTCTTGAAGGTTAAAAATCTGTATTCCGAAATTTCTTTATTGAATCCGGACGAGGCTATCTCTGAAGCACGAATAAGAAGAATCATTATTCGTGGTTTAAATCCAGAATATATTCCCTTTGTTATATCGATTCAAGGATGGGTTCAACAACCATCTTTGGAAGAATTTGAGAATTTGTTGCCGTCACAAGAGCTACTAGCCAAACAGATGGCTGGTGTATCTATCAAAGAAGGGGAAGGAAATGCTCTTGTTGCCGATAAGAGAAACTATAAAGGGAAATCAAGATATAGCATGCACTTTGAGTCCTCAAGTGGTTCAAGCTCGTCGAGAAAGAAGAGGGAGTCTTCCAGTAATGGTAAAAACCTTTTAAAATATTACCATTGTGGCAAAGTCGGACACATAAAAAGACATTGTCGAGCCAAAGAGACCAACATGGCTCAAACCAAGGAAGTTGCTGAACAAGAAGATAAAGAAGAAGATTGGAAAAAGTGCTTCGCAACGGAGACTCAAGCAATAAATGCCATGGCTTCCATAGATTTTGAAAAAGACTGGATCGTAGATTCAGGATGTGGGCACCATCTTACTGGAGATTAATCTAAATTCTCTACCTTTCGCGAATACAATGGACGTGATTTCATTGTTACAGCAGATAATACAGTCCATAATGTTGAGAAGGAAGGCACTATTGTGATCAACGAGAATCAAAAAGACACTATCACACTCAATAGTGTCTTTCATGTTCCAGGTATGAAGAAAAATCTATTTTCAGTTGCAAATGATGTAGATGCTGGAAACTATTTGCTATTTGGCCTACGTGATGTGAAGTTCCTCCGAGATATCAAGGTGCTCAAGGCAGATATCGTTCACTCAGGTAAGAGAGTTAACGATTTATATGTCTTATCTTCCTCTAATTCATATATTGAGAAAATGAGTAGCAATGATAATACACATCTTTGGCATGCTAGACTTGGACATCTAAGCATGGATAAATTAAAGTCCATGGTGAAGTTGAATCTAGTAAAAGTTTTGCCTGACTTAAAAAATTTTGGTGGAGGAGGGGTTTGTGAAGGATGTCAATATGGAAAGTCACATCGTCTTCCATTTGACAGATCCTCTTCAAGGTGTAATGCCCCACTAGAACATATTCACAGTGACTTGATGGGGCCAACGAGAACTCATTCATTTTCAAGCTATTCTTATATGCTAATTTATTGATGATTTTACTAGATTCACCTGGGTTTATTTTGTGAAGCACAAGTCAGAAGTTTTCAGTAAGTTTGTGGAGTTCAAAGAAACAGTTGAAGGTGAACTCGGTTCCAGAATAAGGCGGCTGCGAACTGATAATGGCGGTGAGTTCACATCATATGAGTTTCTTTCTTTTTGTCATCAGCATGAACTTAAAATAGAGCTGACATGCGCTGATACGCCACAACAAAATGTAGTGGCTGAAAGGAAGATCCGACACTTAACTGAGACATGTAAGAGCTGGCTTCATGCCAAGAATTTACCTAGAGCCTTGTGGGCTGAAGGCATGAAATGTGCAGCATACGTGATTAATCGAATGCCACTTTCTCCAAACAATATGAAGTCTCCTAATGAATTACTATTTGGAGAAAATCCTAGCGTGAAACACCTCAGGGTTTTTGGCTCTATTTGTTATGTTCACATTCCGGATTCTCAACGGAGCAAGTTGGATGCCAAGGCTAGGAAATGCATCTTTGTAGGATATGATGAAAGGAAAAAGGGATAGAAATGCATGGATAAAACTCATCTCTTTTGTTGTTTCAAGGGATGTCATATTCGATGAAGTCTCTTTGTATTATGGAGTTGCGCAAGAAGGGGCAGGTTATAAACCCATGAACCCTGAAGCATCAAATCTGCCTATCACAAGTACTTCTTTAGATAATACAGTTGTTGAGGAGCTAAGAGAAAGGGGGAGCCCGAGAACTCAACAACATGAAACTCAACAAGAAGATGATTCATGTGGTTCGGGAAGACCAAAACGAACTATTGTCAAGCCACCTCGTTTCAGAGATGAAAATTTTGTCAGCACATACTCATGTTCCTTTGCAAGACCAATTGAAGAACCTTCAGTATTTGTGGAAGCAAGACGAGTAGGAAAAATAGTGTTGAGATCTTTACCAAGACACGTCCTAAAGCATCGGTTGAGTTCTTCCGCGACAAGCTTGGGATAGATGCCAAAAAATCACATTAAGGGGGAGTGAGAAAAATAAAGTGAAGTTGATTTTTTGGAGAAACATAGGATTCTCTAAAATGTCATAGTGTAGTATTCTTGATATTTATCTAGTAGACATATCTAGATGTTCTAGAATGGGAAGATAAGAAAAATCTAGATATTCTAGAGTCTTGGATATTTAAGGAAGATATTAGTAGAAGATGATAGAATTGTCTAGATTATTTTTGTATTTAGAATCATCCCTAAACAAGTATAAATAGGAGTAGCCTTAGGCATTTGTTGTGAAACCAAAATCAAGAAAGCCTTCTTTCGTAAACAAAGTTCTCCTTTCCAAAACATTTCTTCTCTCTTTCAAGCTTCCTCTTCTTTAGTTGAATCCTCCAATATTATCTAACAATCTTGGGCTAGCAGAAGGCCTCAAAATAATACTCTTCTTCTGCTATTCTTTACAATATTATCTTAGAAAGCAATCTTTTACTTATCTACAACTTGAGAATAAAAAGAAATCCACATTTTATAATCTATAGTTAAGTATTTAACATACATTTTTTATATTTTTATTCAGTTTCACTCCATTCTGAAGTTAACCACAATGAAATATATAAACAACTTACTATACTCGTGAATTAGTAAGGAGATTATCTATATTGCACACTTTGATTCGAATGACAGCTACGACTTGATGATGTTTATTGCAATTATTCCTATGTGCATAAGGTATTGACTGAGGCAGAGACGGAGCCAGAATTTTAACTTTATGAGTTCTGAATTTTAGAACGATGACATTAAGTGCTAATGACTGGATTCTAAATTTAATATTTGTACATATTTAATGAATTCTTGACACAATACACTATTTGAATAAAAGTTATTGTGTTTGTCCAAATCCGTAGCTCGGCTTCTTCCTCCGCCCCTGGACTGAAGGTTCTTATCGGTCATGTTTCACTATGCTTTTCAACAAGTTCTAATATCTGGATTAGTATAGTAACTAATCATAGTATTTGGGATTAGGACTAATATAAGATCACTGAGAATAAGAATTCAGAAGACAAAAAGGCTTTGCCACTGCCATATCTTTGAATAATAACACAATTTTGTCAGTGTAGCTTCTTGTCTAGCTTAGTCACTCCATTTTATAGCATCTGCTCCTTTTATTTGGTCTAATTCTTTATTGCCTGTAGCTTGTTTTAGTTATTTTGACAATAAATTACAATAGTAATATATGTGCTAAGATCAAAACATGGACAAGTTTACCTATTGTTAGAATGAAAACTCCACAAAAATGCTAGCAAGATTCAAGAAAACCATCTCTTTCCGCTCTTAGCTGCCTTTAGTTTCATAACAAGATCCTCTCTTTGTGCTTCTACTTCAGCATATTTAAGACTCATTTGAAAGTAACGCTCCCGAATGTCTTTTAATTCCGTTTCTAGTAAAGTCTTCGTACCTTCAAACCTTTTCACCATTTCGCTATCCCCGTCTGATTTCCTAGAAGATGGTGAATGCCCTTTTCGTTCCTCGGTCTTAAACCTACATAGATAACAGGAGTAGCAGTTTAAAGGGTAGTCTAGTGCAGAAAGCATCCCGCGTTCATGCAGGGTCTAGAGAAGGTCCGCGCAATGGGGTATGATCAATGATGTAGGCATGCAACCTACCCTGATGCAAACATCAGTAGTGGCTGATTTCACGGCTCGAACCCGTGACCTATAGGTCACACGAGACAACTTAAATGTTGCTCCAAGAGTTACCGTTTCAGGATGTTAAATATGATACCCCATTGCAATGACGAATAGACTCGGATTGTATACACTACTCTTGCTACTCGCTTAAAAAATGCAGTAGTTCTATGATCTTCCCTTTATGAATGTGTTGTATTCGCTATCTGTTTCTTTGTCTAGCAATATTTTCAGAAATCGTAAGTTCTATATAGATATGATGGATCATTTAATAGATATTCTGAAAGGTAGAAAAAGTTTGATTATCCTAGTTCAACTTGTGTATTAGTTTAATCTTTTTAATCCGCGAAAGGTACAGAGCTCTTTCCAAATTTTGCATTGTCAAACAGATATCTTTTTCAATGTAAAACAACAACAACAGACCCAATCTAATCCCACAAGTGGGGTCTGGGAAGGATAGTGTGTACGTAAACCTTACCGCTACCTGGTATGATAGAGGTAAAACTGGCCCTTTATTTTCCACATGGATATGCTACTTTGTCACTGTTGTAATAAGAATATTAGTTAGTTTAGCAAAATGTTTTCGTTCTCCTTTGCTACAAGAACTTAGCCTAAGGGTAGACTAATATAAGATAAAAAGGTCTAAATGTGAAAATAGCTTACTTAAATTTATGCACTGGATTTTATTATAATTTAAAATGTGGAGGTTTAAACATTTGACACCTACCTTTGAAGCTGAATTTTGTACTTCTTATTTGCCTCTAATGCTTCAGCAAGCTTGTTCTCAAGCAACTGTATTCTAGCCGAATAATCGACTTCAGCAGAATAAGCAATTCCATCACCGGAACCATTTTCACCCTGGATTAGCAAAAGTATATATTACAAGTGCAACAACGGAGTTAAGCATTTGAAAGGGAAAACTAGAAACTTAAAAGACCTCTGATTCACTATACTTCCGATCTGAATGAAGTCGATCCATCAGAAGTTCTTGCGACTGATTAAGCTTTTGAGGTACTCTATTGAAGTTAGTGTGCTTATTGGTGCTCTTTGGAGTATCGTTCTGTTCAAACTGCATAGAACATGAAGTTTTGTCATTCAACATAATTTAAGTTAAGTGAATAATACAGTCAAACATCTCTATAACAACACCTCTATATAACAATCGTTCACTATAAAAGCCAATTTTTCTCGGAACCGATTTCTATGTTATGTTATAATATATGTCCTCTATAACAGCACTTCACTATAGCAACCAAAAAATATCAGAACAAACGAGGCTGTTATAGAGAGGTATAGAGAGGTTTAACTGTAGTAAAATGATACGAAAGAATTTCATAGTAAGCTAACCTTTTTAGCATATAATTTCTTCTCCTCCTCCATCATTTTCACTTCTGCTTCAAGTGCTTGAACTTTTCTCAAGAAGTTATCCTTCTCCTCCTCCATCTTGTATATTTTCTGCTGATATCGCTCATTTTCTCTCTTAGCTTCACTAAGATCATTCCTCAAATCATCCACTTGTGCGCAGAATTTCTCCTTTTCGGTTAAATCATTTTCCATTTGCTCAACTTTTGCTTCCAAGCAAATTCTCTTTCTATTGCTGTTCTCCAACTCAGACAAGATTTTTTGAAAATCGGAGATCTTACCAGTGAAAGAGGCCTTCTCGGCCTTCATTTCTTCACAATCTACGGATATTATATTCAGTGATGACTCTAACTTTTCCTTTTCAGACATGTATTCCTTCAGCTCGCTCTTTAGATAGTTGACGTTTTCCTGAAGTTCCTTTGCTTTTTGCAACTGAAATTTAAGATTAGCAATCTCTTCATGAAGCTTTTGGTGTTCATAGCGCGACAGAGTCAGCTGCAACTCAAGATCATTAATCGTCGTCTTAAGCTTTTCCTCATTTGCCCTATAATTCGGCAGAAGTTTCAAAATCTTTTCATGATCAACCATCAACTTCTCAAAACTTTGTCTTGAGTCTTGGATCTTCAACTCAGACTCTATTCTTACCTTATTGAACTCCTTCTCTGTCAATGTAAATTTTGATTGAACATCTTCAAGTGCAGATACCAGCATCACATTATCAGCGCGCAAACTAGAAACTTCATTAACAGCATCAGAAGCTAATCTCCTTTCCTCATCCATTTCAGAAATTTGCTTAGTTAGTTGTTCTACCTCTTTCTTGAGGCTCTCAACTTCCGTCAACTTCTCCGAATACCTTTGATTAGACAAACTTTCTTGTTGCACAAGTTTCTCAATTTCCTTCTTGTTCTCTTGAATGAGTTCATTAAGTTCAGCATTCAGTCTCTCTTCTTCCAAGGAAAAATCTTTCCACATTGAATTGAGATTTTCTTCTAGAGCTTTAACCTTTATCAAGCTATTAGACGACCTTTTCTGCGATTCGTGAAGTTGAGCTTCTATTTGCAAATGACGCTCGTGCAGTTCCACGTTCTCTCTTTCCAATTCCGAATTTGACTGCTGAACAGTCTTGTACTCTTCAAGAAGATTTTGCAAAGATTCTTGTAACTTTTCGTTCTCGTTTGTGAGATGTCCGCATTCTTCTCGAGCTTGTGACCATTGGATCTGCATGTCTTCCAATTCTTCTTTGAGATCAGCAATGTTAGTTTTAGTCTCACTCTCCAACTTCCCAATTTCTTCTAGAAGATTCATCACATCAGTCCTGGATTCTTCCAATTCTGATTGACGAGATTCTCTCTCGACTGTCATGAGCCTAATTTGTGCTTCCATATTTACGCTCTTCTCTGTCAATCCTACTAACTGATCCTCCAACGTAGGTCTTTCACTTTCGAGCTGTGCTAATTTCCTTTCCAGAAGCTTGTTCTCCGAAACTTGGACATCCCTCTCCTTTTGAAGATCAGCAACTTTAGCTTCTGCTTCTCTTTGATGCTCCAAAAGACAGTTCTTCTCCTCGTCGTTTATCTGTAAGTCATCTTGTAACTTATCTAACTCAGAAACTTTTTGATCCAGCTCCTTTAGTAGGCTTGAACATTGAACTTGTAGTTCTGCCTTTGAGCTTTCATGTTCGTGAATCATAAGACTGTAATCTTCCAGCTTTCTTTGAGCTTCTGCGACAGAATTATTTCTTTCCTCGATCTCCTCTTCATGCTGTTTAAGAAGCTCCTCGCACTCAACAATTCTAGTTTCTAAGAGATGGTTCAGCTCAAACATAAGGATATAGCTAGCCGATATGTTGAAAGAGCTTTCGCCGTTCTCACTCAAAATTTTCAAATTATCCAGATGACTTTGGCACTGATCACTTACACCTGAAGAAAGTTTATACCATGGTCTTTTTAGATGGTGAAAAGCTACTTCAAGCTGCTTCACTAATTTAATGAAGTCTTTGGACTTCTCATTTGCACCAACTTTTTCCATGTGTCTCAGTGTTTTATCAAGATTTTCTTCGTCATAGTGAATATGGGACGTGATTCCGCTCTTCTCAGTTTCAATTGATTCAGTTGTTCTCCTTGGGATTTCATCATTGCACTCCTTAAACTTTATTAAAAGGTCCAGATTTTCCTGAGTAAGCTCAGCACAATCCCTCTCTAGTTCCTGTAATTTCTCCCTTAATGCTTCAATTTCTCTAGTCATTATTCGTTCACTCTCAAGCTCATGATTTTTGTCTTGTAATGCTTTTGTGAGGGATTGAACACTGCTTCGCAATGTCTCTTCCGAATCTTCTTGTTCTTGGAACTGGACCGAGAAGTTGGCTTTACCTTGGAATCTGCTGTAGCGGAACTTTTCATGTCAGTTAACCTTAGATGCAGAGATGAAAATTTCTCTATCTCCACTTTCTGCTGCTCTATAGTTTCTTCTAGCTCCTGAAGAAGCGAGAGGAGCTCGACATTTGACTCTTGACTTCCTTTCAGTTGTAAGGCTAAACTGGCGTTCAACTCTTGCTGATGTCTTATTTCATTTTCAAGTTCCTCTTGGATATGATTCTGACTTTTTGATTGAAATACTGAATCCTCCGCTGTTGCAGTGTGGTTTGCTGTCGACTCCTCCAATGTTAGTTTCAGATTCTCAATCTCTCTTTTCAAGCTACCTTGCTCAGAATAGGCAGCTGAGAGATCCATAACCAAGTCGGCTTGCTTTTTCGACTGAGTGGAGAATTCCTCTCTCAGTATGTCCAAATCAAGCATGAGTTTTCGCGCATTTCTCTCCCACATTTTGGCTTCTATTCGGAGTTCTTCAATTGTTTCTTCTGCAGCTTCTAGAATGTTCCTTGAACAGCTGGAAGTCGTTAGAGAAGACGCTGTGAAATCTTTTCCATTATTTTGCAGATTCTCCATTGAACCTGTGGCTTTTGTATTATAGGATGATTGGTCTGAAACAAAATGATTGTTGATATCAGGACTTGCTCTAACTTGTTTGCCTGTGTGATTGGATCCTTCACTCTTTATGTGATATGTAGAGGGAAATTTTACTTTTTGGGTAAAGCTCTCAGCTGAGCTAAAGCTGTTATTCGATCCAGATGCCGAGAAACTTCTCTCCTGAAATGAAATTGAAAATAAGAGGTAATCAACCACATTGGACACTGAAATACGAAGAAAATTAACTACTTAAAGCTGAGTTCAGTACAACACACCAGAAATTAGAATGTCTAAAATGTGTCAAGTTTCTGTTTAGCCCACAATGGTTCATATGGTTGCATTTTAACCAGCCTAAGAAGGCATATGCTACAAATTGGCGACAACAACAAATTCAGTGTAATTCCGCAAGTGGAGTCTGGCGTCAATGGTCTATACGGTTGCATTTTAGCCGGCCTAAGAACGCATATGCTACAAATTGGCGACAACAACAGCAACAAACCCTGTGTAATCCTACAAGTGGAGTCTGGGGCCAATGCTCCATATGGTTGCATTTTAGCCAGCCTAAGAAGGCATATGCTACAAATTGGCGATAACAACAACAACAACAAACTCAGTGAAATCCCACAAGTGGAGTCTGGGATCAATGGTCTATATGGTTGCATTTTAGCCAACCTAAGAAGGCATATGCTACAAATTGGCGACAGCAACAACAACACCAAAAACCCAGTGTAATCTCACAAATGGAGTTTGGGGTCAACGGTCCGTATGGTTGCATTTAAGCCAGCCTAAGAAGGCATATGTTACAAATTGGCAACAACAACAACAAATCCAGTGTAATGTCACAAGTGGAATCTGGGGTCAATGTCCATATGGTTGCATTTTATCCGGCCTAAGAAGGCCTCTGCAACAAATTGGCACATTACTATAATCTAAGGGACAGAAGAACATGCTAAATAAGATGTAAATATAACTTTTTGCTAAAACTAAGTAGTCAAGTTCACAGGTAATAAAACAGTAAAAATGGATAAAGTTGCATCAGTACCTTGATCTCGAATTTGCTTGGACCCGAGTTAGAGCCTATATCTTGAGTAAACTGAAGCCCATCACTCCCAGCAGATAAGCTATCAAACTCACTCGATTTACTGGGAACGTCATGATCAAGATCCTGCTCTTTCATATTGGATTCATCTCTGAATTTACTCTTTGGTGTTAGGCAGTGAATTTTCACCTGTAAACAACATTGATAAGAATTTCAGTACACAAAAAGCTGGAGAAATTCCATCTTATGTCTGTTGATCTTAGTAGTACAGGCAACGTCACCATATAACAACAACAACATACTCAGTGTAATTCTACACTGTGGGGTCTGGGGAGGGTAAAATGTACGCAGACCTTACCCCTACCTTAGGGGTGTGCATTCGATTTATCGATTCGATTTTGATCCTTATCGATAATTACTTACCGATTATCGATTTGTCCATAGGCTTATCGTTATCGTTTCAATAAGGTTTCGATTTTTTCGATTTCGATTTATCGATTTCGGGGGCTTATCGATTAGTTTATCGATTACACCAATAACAAAATTTGCGGAATTTCACGGAAAGTATATCGCTATAAACGCGACTAACTAATATGGACAAAAAGAAGCTAAAATAAGACGAACACCATTTATAATATAAAAATTGTGTCAACAAGCACATGCACCAAAATTAAAATAGGATCAAATGTATGCCACCAACACTCCAACGGTATAAAAAAACAAAATAAAATAAAACACATCATCACGGCTAATTCTGTTTTCCATTAATTTGAACTTCATTCCCTTGATATTTAAATATGATCATTCCTTAAATGTGGTAGAGGAAATAATAAGGTAAGAGACTTAGGGTAAAGGAAAGGGTAATAGATTAGGGAAAATAATATTGTATAGCCGTTTTCTAAATAGTAGCGAAATATATATACATTCTGTATGTTATATTAATCTACACAAATAGGTAATTACTCATTTAACAAGTGTCTACAGTCTAGGGGTGTGCATTCGATTTATCGATTCGATTTTGACCCTTATCGATAATTACTTATCGATTATCGATTTGTACATATGCTTATCGTTATCGTTTCAATCAGATTTCGATTTTTTCGATTTCGATTTCGATAACAAATAATCGATTCGATTTATCGATAAATCGATTCGAATGCACACCCCTACCCTACCTCATGGAGATAGAGAGGCCGCTTCCGAAAGACTCTGGTCTCTTAAATGTCACCTTACAACATGAAAATTTATTGTGAAGGGGCATTAGATTGAGGGGAAGCTTGTTCCTATAACAGATTTATATGAATAACTCTGCAGTTCACATACTCTAACTTTCTAAAAAGTATACTACAATATAGAGGAATTTGGTTCCTAGGTACTGGAATATAGTGTTTCCAATAAGTGGCGGAGCCAGAAATTTTATTAAGGGGTATCAAAATGTAAAAAACATACACATCAAAAACATAAAGGGAGTCAACAGATAGTATATATACGTACAAATAAATATGGCCTAACTAAACGGTGTAATTTTCCGGTAATAAATCAAGGACTTAACAATCGTAACACTTGCCTGCAGTGTTGTACCCTGATTACATTTCTTTAAAGGAAGCAAAACAGAAGAAGACATTCTTGAACAAACATATGATGCCAAATTAATGGTTCCCTCTCCAAGCATACCAGATCTAGCAGAACCCTGTGTTGAAAGCGCGATTAAGAAATTGAATAAGCAAGCCATCTTAATTAAGAGATGATTTCGCGATCATACCATTGAAACAACAAACTTGTAGAGAGATTCTTCAAGCTCCAGAGAAGAATCATCTTGTAAAATCCACACCGATTCCAAAAGCGTCTCCGGCCATTGACAACTTCCATTTTTCACAATTGTTTTGCCCAATTTTGCTATTGTTTTTCCAGTTTCTACACAGATTATAGACAGATAAAGCCTGTCCCATCCTTTTGGTACCTATACCACATTATAACATGCATAATCAAAATTATCAGTAACCACCTATACCACATTATAACATGCATAATCAAAATTATCAGTAACCAGTAAAACGGCCGCTATACTATATGGCGACAACAACAACGAACCCAGTGGTATCCCACTAGTAGGGTGTGGAGAGGGTAAGTGTACGCAAACTGTACCTCTATCTTATGAAGATGAAGAGGTTGTTTCCAATACACCCTTGACAGACCATTTAATACTACTGATACAACTATAACATCACGGATTAGATGCATATAGGACTCTTTAAGCATTATATCAAACAGTTCGATCATTAAGTTTGTCTACCTCTCGGTATATTTTTACTTTCTCGGGCAATTCAGTTACTGCCATGTTTCGACAGAGGAGCTTTAAGTAGCCCAAAGTAAGAGAGTCATGATCCTCATATAATCACACATAATACCTCATTAAGGGAATCAAAATTAAGACGGAAAAGCGATGCATTGTTAGAAACGAAACTCCAAAGTAGAGTTTAGTCATATTGCATGATCTTATTATTTGAACTTGTTCTAATTAATAGTAACTTCTAAATACTCATTTTTCAACTTCAACTTGAAATACTCATTCTTTCAATTTCAAACAAATATTGTCCAAATGCCTACAAATAATTTGATATAGTCAAATTACCTGATTGATCTCAACCATCAACAATCAACCTATCCCAGTATGATTAACCCCTCAAAATTCAATACTTGACATTATTCGAATATGACTATAATTATGGCGTCAAGTTGTTGCTTCCCATTATGCAATCAGAAATCTTGAATCCAATACTATGCAATTATGATAACAACAACAACAAAAAACCCAGTCAATTTTCACAAGTGGAATTTGGGGAGGTTAAGATGTACGCAGCTTTACCTCTACCCTAGAAGGGCAAAGAGTCTGTTTCCGGTAGACCATCGGCTAAAGAAAGGATGAAAAAAAGTAAAGGCAATAAGTAGTAACAACAAAAAGATAAACGGAGAAGACCGAAGCCAAGATAACAACTATACGCTAAGTAGTAATAACAATATGCAACTATTCGTATTAACAAAAATATGATAAGAAAGCTAAGTCAGTTACAAATATTGAATCTAGAGGTAAAGTGTTTTTTAAGTTTTGTATCCCAGTATTAACACTTGTAGCTTTTGTTCCAAGAACAAATACTAAATACAAATATAGAACGCAAATTCAGTCATTCATCAATATCAGTATACAAACAGAGCACTGGAAAAAATAAAACAAAAAAACTATGAGGTTACGGGTAAGACTGTCACATAATAGACCCTAATGGTCCGTTTCTTCCCTGAACCCTGCACATTACGGGAGCTTAGTGGACCGGGCAGAGGCGGAGCTAGAGTGCCGTCAGCGGTTCGGCCGAACTCAGTAGCTTTGATTCGAATCCTATATTTGTCTTAAAAATTTCATTAAATATGTCTAAACTATTAAATTAAAACCCTGTAACTTAAAATTATTAGAATTCCGAACCCTAAGCTTGAAATCCGGGCTCCGCCTCTGGGACCGAGCTGCCCTTTTAGACCAAATACTAATTAAAGAGTCTAAAAGGGAAGTGAAGTTGTACCTGAAGTGCTTGGAAATTGGAGAATCTGAAATCAACCCTTTCTCCTGATTTAGTCTGCTTGTTATTCTGCTTATGCAACTTGAACATTTTCTCTTTTTGTCACTTTGCCTATATTTTCTTGAAATATGTTACTACAGGCAACAAAAGAACATTCACTTTAGAATCAGAAAGAGAAGCAACATGCATTGGAAGGACCAAAAAAAAGCAAAGAAACAAGAGAAGTTAGCTAATTGGCCTTTGTTATGGAATTTGTAATGGGGTGTTATATTGTTTTCTGTCTTTTTTGGCGTTACATTTGAGCTTAATTATAGACAGTTTATAGTGCACAAAGTTAAGGGACAAATGTCTTAGGAATTAGCCCGTAATGATTGGTTGTGCGAGTGGTTTCCCACGTGCGAGAGGGAGATCTTAAATGAGTTCCGCTAATCAGCAGTCTCTTCACTGAGAGCTCGTCGCATCGAATTTTTCTAATACAATTTTCATTTTTATTGCGAGCTATTATACAGTAAGCAGTTTATTCAGTGCATGGATAGCGACTTGCGAGTTTTTCGAAAAATTTTATATAAATTTTTTTTGAGGAATTTGTGTTTTTGACAGTCAAATAATAGCGTTGTCTTACAGTAGTTATTAGAATTGGATTTTGAAAGGAAGTCATTCCTTTTCTTTACCTTTTAAACGTAACAAGAAAAGAAGAAATCAAGAAATGATCATTTATGTCTATCTACCTTTCATAAGGGTGGGTAAGCTGAACGTTGAAGGCAAGCAAGGACGCTAATTTCCTTTATTTATTACTGTTATTTTTACAACTTTATTTTGAACTTGTAAATCAAATGGTATCTTAAGTTTGAGCTAGGTCAATTTTCATCCATATTATATTATTATCTTGAGTGCATATGGTCCTTTTGAGATTTTAAAAATTGAGCACTATGGTCATACGACCCATAAAACTTTCACAATTATCACGTGCTTTCCACGTGATTAGAGTAAAAGACGACTTTGATAAAGATCTTCCAAAATTCTAAGATTTAGTAGCAAAATATAAAAAAGTTCAGACAAAAAAAGTCTATAATATTAAAAATAAACTACAATCAGGAAAAAATAAAACTGGACAAGAAAATCGCATTCACGTTTATTATTTAGATTGGTCATATGGAAGACATATGACATAGTTTTAAATGATTCATTTTGGAATTTCATCAATTAGACTAAAAATGCTCAACTATTGCAATTTTTAAAGATTATATGTGTTCAGGTAATATAACAGGGATGAAAATAGACTTGCCACAAACATAAGGGGCCATTAAAAACTCACTTATTTTTATCTCTTTCTTTTTATGGCATGAGAGCGTTTGGTAGGAAGTTACAAATAAAATAACTACGTTACAACTTAGAATGAAATAGAATAGGAAAAAGTGAAAAATAAAATAAGAAACTATAGAGAGGACAATAATTACTCACATTGGGAATTACAAATATGGTTATCAAACTACATTACAGCAAATAAGTAATTAGGATTTACTTTATTTTCCAGATGAGATAATGATTTCGTGCTATTTAATTTGAGGTTTGAATATCTTTTTAAAAAAAGTAAATATTTAATCGAGATATTAGGTCTAATCAAGAGACTCATTGATAGTAATGATATATTCTACTATGTGATTTGGCCTATAGTTGTAATTCTGTGGTTTTGGCGATATTTTCTATTTTAGTGGAGATTAACATTTTATGCCTTTGTCTTTTTCTCTTGATGAATTAAAAAAGTTTGGTTGTTCTTTTCTCTTGCACAATGACGTGACTTTCGTTTTAGAAATTAAGATATATATATATATATATATATATATATATTTAACACAATTAATAATTTAATATGTTACTGTATGTCAATTATCATTTTATCAATTAAGTACTAATTTACAATTTGTAGTATCAATTATATTGATCATATATTTTAATTATGAAAATACTGCTGATGTCGTTAATGCATAAGCTTAGAGCTTGTTTGGTCAAGCTGCCAAAATTTGCTTATTTTGAAAAGTATTTTTTCAGAAGTACTTTTTTCCGAAGTATTTTTTGAAAAAAAAAATAATTTGTGTTTGGCCAATTCATTTAAGAAGTATTTTTTATAATATTTGATAAATAAATTGTGTTTGGTCAATCTTCCTAAAAAGTACTTTCGTGTGTTAAATTACCAAAAAGGACAGTACAAAGGTCTTATAATTATTTTAAAAAGAAAAATAAACTTTAATATTTATCGTAAGATACTTTTATTACTTTATTTTATTTAATTAAAATATGAAACATACACTAAACATACATATTAAAGATTTAAATTAATTTTACATATATAGTTATACCAAAGAATATAATATAATTTGTATAATTATGTATTGTTACATGAGGACTTGAATAATCAAAATACATCATTTAATATGAATTAGAAGTCTTTTCCATAAATTATTAGATATTGATAATCCACCATAAAATAATAAATAAAATCATTTACATATAATAACATTTCTCAATAATTTCATCTGTACTTCTATTGCACAACGCCTCTATATTAGTACAAGACTTGTCTTGCATTTCTAAAGGAATAATAGAAGGCGCATTTCCTTCCTCAATCTCTGCAGTAATGTCTTTATTATCATAATAGTTGAATTTCTTATCGTAGAAGAATATCGCCCGATGAAATAATATATAACCATAGTAGTTATAACTAGATAATTCTGAGTGTCAAACTTGAAAGATGACGTTAAGCGTATAATAGAAATATAATTTTAAATATATTTTAAAAGATTATTTTCATAAAAAATAATTTAATTCAAATTCAAAAGGAGTAACTAATTACTTACAACACATAATGTAAAATTTCGTTTTATGAATTTAAATTTAAAAAAATTAGTTATTACCTAACCTTACTAACTTTGTACTAAATTACCAAATGGCCTATTGTGAGGCTATTAATTGGCTTAACGTGGATGTTTTTTCTTTTTATTTTAATAATAATATAGATAGATTATGCGATGCTATTGTAAATTTATTACCTATTTATAAGTAATTTTCACAAATTAGATTTGATAAATATTTTAAAGATTCGGGAATTAATAGCATATAACAGAAGAAATTATAAATGTTTGCTTGTAGGAAGAGAATTGATAATCCAAAGAAAGATGTAGATAATTTGCTTTAATGTGAAAAAAAGAAGAAAAAAATTGAAAAGTTATAAGACATTACACAAGCTAAAAATTAAAACAAGAAAAGTCAATAAAGAACTTGGAAAGTTACAATATGATTCATGTATATGATATCTTTAATTTTAAAAGATTGGTAAAAACTAAAAACAAAAATGAAAAGAAAAAACTTAAATCAGTAAGATATAATTTGGACAATATAAATTTATGGCGAGTATAGTATTGTCTTGAAGAAATTAATTTTCTACTTCTGCTTCTGCTTCTTGGAAGAAGTTAGAATTTTCTTCTTTTTCCCAAAAGCAAAAAAACTGCTTCTGATGTTGGTCAAAAGTATTTCTCCATCTTAATCGAACACCATAAATTTTTTAAAAAGTAATTTTTTGAAAGAAAAAAATACTTCCAGCCTCCAAAAAGCTTGCCCAACAGGCTCTTAAACTCTTTATTTTAAAGGTTGAATGTCATTGTTTTGAAGCTACAAAAGAATTTGAAGAAAGTAGCATGAATTTTGTTACCCAAAAAAGTGTCATAAATAAAAGGATTGTCAATTTTAGACTTTTGTAAAGATTGTACTCTATGAGGTCGCAAGTTTGTCTCCCCAGTAGCACATGTAGGATTTCTTTTTTGGTAAGTGGTGTCAGAAATAGAATGGATGAATAAATTACTATAATAACACGCGATGACCTACATTTTTATATTTATATTCAATATTTTTATTTTATATAGTATTTATATATACATATTCGATGAAATTGACGTGACATCACTTGCCGCAAGGTGTATCCGTCCTCCCCCTCCAACCACCATCACACAGAAACAAAAAGTTGTTCTCTTTTTCTCGATGAGTTAGGACTTCGGATGAATCAAGGGTTTTAAACCTTCTAATCCGATGAATGATAAAGATATAATATACCGTCAAACTTTTCGCTAACACACTTGTTTGTTTCAATAGTAAAGTATTAGTATAGAAACAAATATTATAACACGCTATAAAAATTGTTCAAAAGAAAGCTTAGTTGTTATAATGAAGTATTGCTATACATACAAAAAATTTCATTCCCTTTCTCAAGATAGAAGATAATTGTAGTTGAATTAAAATAAAATGTGAACATTGAATAAGATACGGATAACAAATATGTCTCGTTCAAAATGAGCTCGAGTTCAATATGACTATATCATCTGTAAGATAAAACTGGCTCAAAAGCAATCAACTTCAACCAGAATTAAGGAGTCAGAGTCGGAGCCAGAATTTAAATTTAATGTGTTCGAAATTCTATTCATTCTAAGTTACTGGGTTCTACATTAATGATTTGTATATATTTAATAAACTTTAAAGACAAATATAGAGTTTGGACCAAAATTACTGAATCCGACCAAATCCCCATCCGAATCTCTATCTCCGCCCCTGTGAGTTCAACTATATATATAACAATTTTTCATCCTTAGCTTGCGTTCATAATCAGTTCATGTTGTCAATTAGCAGCCACTGCATATAAATAACAGCTTAATTTTATGGAATTACATTTTACTTATAATTTGTTATATGCAACATGAAGCAACATCATTAGCAATGATGCTGGTGGAAGTCTTTTGAATTTAGAGACTTGAGGATTAAGGGAAATATAGGAATACACCACCTCATAATGATCATGTATATATCCTTATAAAAAGATTTTAAGTTATATACATTATTAGTACGTGTAAGTCATATTTTATATTACTAGGTCATCATCTAGAGGATATCATCTATAAATAAGCTTCATAAAATATGAGAATTATAATCTTGAAAATAAGATAAGTTACTTGCTACAATAGATAAAAGTAATTTGACAATGCTTATAACTTAAATTTTGATGTGAAATAGTTCAGTTTTACATTCAATTTACTTTCATAGGACTTAGATGGTTAACATGAGAATTAATGAATTGACTCAATTAAAGGAGTGATGTATAAAAATGAATTATCTTTTGTAATACAAATCGCTGGAATGTTGGATTACATTCGGGTTAAGAACGGGTTATCGAATATTTAAGCCCAATCTACCTTCGGAATATGAGCCCATTAAAATGACCAATATTAAGGGAGTAAGTGCACATATAGCCATTCTTAAGGTTGTTATTTAGAGGATAGTCAGTACTTATTTTGTCTTAAATTTTTAAATTAAAAATCTTAACTTCAAAACAAGTAAGAATATTTTTTTCCTGAAATTTAAATTGAAAAACTGAAATTCAAGATACACTTGCTAATTTCTAAATAACAACCCCTTAAAATGATTAACTAGTGTCATTCTATAATATTAATCTCAACCATTTCTAACTTAATAAGTCAAATGACTGGTATCAGGGACGCACATCTAATTCTTGGGAATGGCAATTTTGAATGTGTTTTCCTGAGCCGAAAATATATCGGAAATAATCTTTCTACTCCTCTTGAAGTAGGGATAAAGTTTGTATATGCTTTACCTTTACCCGACCTTACTTATAAGATTTTATTGAATTATTATTGTTACTGTTGATTATTTTGAATGAATGTGAATGTTCAACTTATATATAAGGATTGTAAATCTTTCTATAATCAGTAATACATACTATACATTTTTAATATTCAAAGGGAGTGCAAAGTCAAAAGTCAATAAAAAATGAACGGAAGGAGCAAATATCTAAACGCACGCAAAATCAAAGATTCTACATTTGATCTGTCAATTAGCTCTATGAAAGTGAATACTTAATACTGTAAGAAAAATTTATGTTCCTCTAAATTGACTACTTATGCATGGGAGTCTTGGCGTAATTAATAAAGTTGCCTAAAAATTACGTGAGGTAACTATTTTTTACAGCAGTATTTACTTTTTATCCAGTATTTTGAATGTTGGGCAAAAGTAGCCACTAGTCTATTTGTTTACCTCAAAAGTACGAGTAACAATTAAATTTGATTGTTGATTTTAAAGATACGTGATTAGATTCAATACCAATTTAATAATCAAGAAAGATGAATTAGAAATGAAAGAAATAAGTAAATCAAACTAATATAACTCGGTAGCAGTGACCTTGAGGTGGGCTTAGAACAGTAAGATCAATCAAGCAAGAAAAGTAAAGTAAGAGCAGTGGAGCAAAAGGATGATTCTGATGAACAGCGGACAAAAAGTAGAGAGTATATCATTTTCTCAATGATTCGATGGTCTTACAAATGATTTGGATCCCCTTTATATAATAGGGCAACCCTAAATAAGATATATTCTTATTTACAGTAAGGAATATTCTTGATATGGCTGTCTAACCGCCTAGTACAGATTCAAAAAATCTCATTTCGGGATTTGCACCATGATCTTAGGGACGTGGCGAGAGTCTATCTCATTCTGTTATAAATCCGCAACGGTACTATTTCGGGGTCGAGCATACTCGGTTCGATGTTCCTCGTACTCCTATCTACGAGCATCGCATTCGTCTTCGAGCTTGAGTCTGGTCCATTGGGATCGAACTTGCCCTCGCCCTCGAGCCTATAAATCGAGTAGCCCCGATTTCTACCGTATATTGATAGTCCCCGCGTTCTCAGAGTGTATCGACAAAAAACGAATTGAACCCTTTATTTTTACCCCAATTTTCCATCATTGTGACGCAAGCGTCTATGGAAACGAAAGCTTGAAGATGGATTTTCCCGAGGAAAATTTTGAGAACCTTTAGCGAGTCCAGCGGCAGGGTAGATTCTCAGGGCGAAGACCCTTATGCCGATAAGGACTGTGCTGCTTCGATTTCATGCTCTTAGTTTTTTGCTTTTGAGGTTGGTCGGCCTTCGCGAGGAACTATCGATCGTGACCTATAACGTCCTGTAAAAAGATTTATACAAGGCCCCATTTCCTTCCATAGCTTCCAAGTGTATTACCCTTTTGAGCGGGTCAAAGTGCCTTAGCATAAAACTCCCTTTGAATGTCCAAAGTTTGAGATGGTAATGACCGATAATAAGTTCTGCCCTCGAATGTTTCTAATTAGTGGTCCTCGAGTGACCTTTCGAACTTGAACTTAAGTAGCTCTTCGACTCAACAGTCTATGAGATAAGGTAGCCTTGGGCTTGATAGTTGAGTGAGTGCACGCTCGAATTTGAAATGAAAATGGCTCTTGGGACTTATGGCTTGTTGAGGATTTTCTCGAACTCGAAGTAAAGTTAGCTCATAAGCTTTATGGGTAGTGCCCGAGTGAGGGTTTACTTGAACTCGGGTTAAGATATCCCTTGGGCATTCATGATTGAGTGACGACTTGCTCAAACTCGAAATAGAGTTAGCCCTTAGGCTTCATAGATAATCTCTGAGTGAGAATTTTCTTAAACTCAGGTAGCCCTTAGGCATAGTGGTCGAGTGAGTACTTTCTCGAACTTGAGATAGCCCTTAGGCTTTATATTCGAGTGAGGATTTACTCGAACTTGAAGCAAAGTTATCCTTTAGGCCTTTTTACATTGGTCCCTAAGGCTCTTTTAGATCGACCCTTAAGCTCTGTTATATTGACCCTTAGGCTCTTTTAGATGGCCCTTATGCTCTTTTATATTTGCCCTTAGGCTCTTTTGGTTGACTCTTAGGATCTTATATATCGGCCCTTAGGCTCTTTATGTTGGGGCGATTCGGCCTCTAAAATGGTTTACTATTTTTCCCTCTGTTCGGCTAAAAGACAGTGAAAATTTTTGTATGCCTTAGCATGTGTTTTTTGAACCAGTTGGATTTTTCGAGTCTTAGACGTATCAGAACCTTATTAGTAACTTGTTTGTATAATGATAATCAAATACCTCTTGAGGTTTTTTCGAAGACTGATATTATTGAAGCCTTTAAATTATTCGAGGGCTGATTTTATTGAAGCCCTTTTTGCTTTTGCCAAGGGTAGCCGAGTTTAACTATTTTTTCGAAGTATTTGAAGGCCTTTAATTTATGGCAGAAGTCGGACGTCTTCGAGTCATATTATTTTGGCCGTAAAATTTTACATGAGCGTAGACTTTAATACGGATGTAGTCTTTCTTGGGCTTGTTTCCCAATAGGCTTTTGAACTTATCCGACAGGTTAGTCCCCGAGTATGATGGCCTTGGACTGTATATTGGGATGCCTCTTTGAGGTCTTATGATTTCGAACTTGGATAGCTCGAGTAGGTAGTCCCTGAGTGTTCGAGGTATGCTTGCACTTTGGTTAAGATAGCCCGTAGGCTTTTATGATCGAGTGAGGATTTGCTCGAACTTGAAGTAAACTTAGCCTTTAGGCTTCGTAGGTAGTCCCCAAATGAGAGTTTGCTCGAACTCGGGTTAAGATAGTCCTTGGGCTTTTGTATTCGCTACGGATTTCGAACGCTCCGGATCTGCGCTAACTCAGCGGTAGCCTTTTTAGTTTGAATCTTTCCATTTGGGCTTATCTTCCGTTTCTCTTTGAGCTTGACACAAGAGTCAGTCCCTGAGTGTGGTGGCGATGGCCCCTAAAATCGAGGATCGCCTTTAAGGTCCTATGGTCTCAAAATGTTGGAAGTTTGAACTGCCGTTATGATCTGCCCTTAAACCCGTTTACACCATAAATCAAGAGTATGAAATAGAAAATTTTTCTAGAAGCATGAGATATCGGCAAAGAAAAATACTTCTCTCAATGGACGAATATACATGCGCACATGTTTGACGTTAGGGCTCAAATAACCTATATGGGAACGACTCATCTGACCGTTTGACCCTTACAACACTTTCCAATCGAGGCCCCGTTGTCATGGAGTAATTTCCTTGCAACAAAGTGGACACTCGAGGGTATTGCCTCCCAGATCTCGAGGCTTATCTCAGGGAACCTCGAATTCCTTTGAACTTCCCTAAGCTAGCAGGAACAATGGTTGCCTCATTAAAAACCTTGTCGGAAAAACATGTTTGGAACAAAAACCGATCCAAGGGAAAAAGAGTGAAATGCGTGCTTTAAGATTCAAAGCTTCTTGCCGATATTTATCGATAGCCTGCAAGTGTTAGTTAGAAAAAAAAGAGAGAATCGGAATGGGGTCATACCTTTATTCGGATTTTGGATATTTAATGTGATTAGACCCTCGTGAATTGTGACCTTGACCATTTCTCCTTTCACTTTGTGCGAAGCCCAGACCCACTGCCTCTATGATCTCCGTTGTACGGTTGATATCGATCTCTATTCGACCTAGTCTCTCGATCGACGTTTCCTTTGATCCTACTCATAGGCATGCTAGGATAAACGGATCTCGAAGGAGTCCCTAGTTGATCATCTTCGATTCTAATCTTCGACTGGTACCGATTATGTACGTCGGCCAAGTGACAGTCGGGTACTCGAGAAAACTTTGCTTCAACTGACGTGAAGCTATAGAACCCCGACTGTTGAGACCTTGAGCGAAAGTTTGAACGGACCAGTCATCGGTGAGTGGAGGCAAACCCATTCTCTCTACTTGGAACCGAGATACGAATTCCATGAGCATCTCGTTTCTTTCTTCCTTACCTTGTAAATGTCCTACTTTCTCGCTGCAATTGTGATGGCTTCGGCGTGTGATTTTACAAAAGAATCTGGAAGCATAGCAAAGAATCAATAAAATTAGGCGATAAGTTATGATACCATATGAAGGAACCCTTGGACAGAGTCTCCCCGAACTTCTTCAGCAATACAGATTCAATTTCGTCATCTTCCAAGTCATTTTCTTTGATGGCGCACGTATACAAGGTGACATGTTTATTTGGATCGGTCGTCCCGTTATACTTAAGAATATCGGGAACATGGGAACTTATCGGGAATTAGCTTCGGAGCCGCACTAGAAGGGAAGGGTCTTTGCACAAACTTTTTAGAGTCTAGTCCTTCTAAGATCGGGGTGCCCCCCATATTTAATCAACCTGGGAGTTATAAGTCTCCACTTTTTTATTATTATGCACGATCTTCTTCTCACTGGACTCGATTCTCTTGGTGAGTTCCTCAATCATCCTCATAATTGCGGGGTCAATCCTCAAGCAATTATCATTTGATCCTTACGGCACCGGCTTAGTATGTCAAGTGTTCCCTGATTCGATCACGTTTGGAATTTTATTCTAACTTTGAAGTTGAGGGATGGAAATCTGTTGAGCTTGTAGCTTCTCGAATATTATTCGGAGATTGATTCCCCCTTCTTCCATTCCTTGAATTCTTTAGCCACCAGACCGAGCTTCCCTGCATATATTTCCTTCGGGGTCCATGCCTAGATTTGCATTTAAAGCAATATGCGAACTAACGTCAACTGGTTCCACATTTGGTACTTCCCATGTATTTATTAGTAGTACATCGACCCCTTCGTTGCTATTCTATCCAAGACCTTCGTAGTTATGAACATGTGCGCTTTATGAGCTAGACATGTTTCAACCTGATAATCAAAAATTCTTGACAAGAAAAAGTATGAAAGCAACGTGTATAATGAGATTCAGTAAAAAAAAATAATCATTATTATCTCTAGCCCCACTGTGGTCGCCAAACTGTTTATCTCGAAAATACGAGTAATAATTAATTTATTTTGTGATTTTAAAAATACGTGATTAGATTCAATACCAATTTAATAATCAAGAAATATAAAGTATAAATGAAAGAAATAAGTATATCAAACCAATATAACTCAGCAGTAGTGACCTTGAGCTTATTGACCTCGATATGGGTTTAAAATAGTAAGATCAATCAAGTAAGTAAAGTAAGAGTAGTGGAGCAAAAAGAAGATTCTGATTACCAGTAGGCCAAAAGTAGAGAGTAAATTCTTTTCTCAATGATTATATGGTCTTACAAATGATTGAGATCCCTTTATATAATAGGGGACCCTAGATAATATTTCTATTTACAGTAAGGAATATTCTTGATACAGCTGTCTAACCGCCTAGTACGGAGTCGTACAATCCTATTTCGGGATTTGCGTCATGATCTTGATATATGGCAGGAATCTAGCTTATTCAGTTACAAATTTACAACGGTACTATTTCAGGGTCGAGCATACGTGGCTTCAATGTTCCTCGCACTCCTATCTCCAGGCATCAAATTCTGTCTTCGAGCTCGAATCTGGTCCAACGGGCTCGAACTCGCCCTCACCCTCGCCCTTGCCCTTGCCCTCGAGCCTATAAATCGGATAACCCCAATTCTATCGTATACACTATTAAAATTAATATGAAAAAATAGTGTTACCCTTTCTTCTATCTCTTTTCTGTCCTTGTTCTCTTCTTAATTAATTTGGTAATTTCTTTGTTAGTTCACGGCGTAGAGTATGCATTTGGATCTCATGAGTATCCAACAATAGGGATATTAGAAGGGTAACCGAAACAGTGCGAGGGATTTACGTTGTCGGAAACCGAAAATACCCTATTGATTTTAGTATGACTTTTAAGCTGGAATTTCTTATATCCTGGAATTTTAGTTCACGGCATAGAGGGATTTTTGTTTTATTCCCTTACTATGATTTTGGGTAAAAATGTGATATTTTAATTGTATTACTATACTTTTTCTTTTTCTCTTTGTTTAAATTTGTAGAGTTTCAAGTTCAAAAAATAAGGACAAGGACATATAATCCTGAACTTAGCGTTACAAGTTCAAATGTTAAGGACATGTAGTCCTAAACTTAGACTTACAAGCTCATAAATTAAGGACAACTAGTTCTGAACTTACAGTAATAAGCTAATAATTTAAGGACATTTGGTCCTGAACATAGAGTTGAATGTTCAAAAATAAAGGACACTTGGTCATTAACTTAGAGTTACAAGCAAATAAATTAAGTACAGATAGTCCTTAACTTAGGGTAAGTACAGAAATTAAGGACATGTAGTCCTGAACTTCGAGTTCCAAGTTCAGAAGTTAAGGACATATAATCCTGAACATAGAGTCACAAGTTCAAAAAATAAGAGGCATGTAGTCCTGAATTTAGAGTTACAAGTTCAAAAGTTAAGTATAGATAGTCCTAAACTTAGACTTACAAACTCATAAATTAAGGACACTTGGTCTTAAACTTTATAAGCAGAAAGGTATTTTCGTTCGGACAAGTAAAAATTCATTAAAGCGTCGCTAAAGACTAAAGTTATTTTAAACACTGGCTTAAAAGTAAATACATGTCTTAGTACTGGCTAACTGTGCATTTCCCCTGCCATGTGACTAGGAGGTCACGAGTTTAAGCCGTGAAAACAGCCTCTTGCGAAAGTGCAGGGTAAGATTACTTACAATAGACCCTTGTGGTCTGACCCTTCTCCGGATCCCACACGTAGCGAGAACTTAGTGCATCGGGTTGCCATTTTTTTTATTTAAAAAAATTGACTACTTATGGTTAATGACTCAAAAAACCAAAAACTAAAATAAAAGAAAGATCAAAGAATACATTATCAAGCACCTAATTACCAAATTAAGGATACATTATAATCGCAATAATGAAGTTAATGGAATATTATGAATTTTTAGATGCGTAAATTGCACTTGTTCTTCCGAATATTATTGCCATTCTTTTTTATTACCAACTCACTAGCTATTCATACACCACAACACACGGCAAACAGAACTTCATTATTTTAATCTTTTTGGGTCTCTATCAAGCAAAACCATGTGTATTAAGCAAAGACACAAACTCATCAGGGCCTTTTGTCTTTTCAAATAAAAATTATTTCAATGAGGTTACTTACGGTATAAAAGGTAATTATGCAATCAGATCAGTTATATATTAAATGGTTGTATGTTGCTTTTAGTAAAAGGATCGGATAGCCTGGTGCATAAAGCATCTTGCTTTCATGCATAGATCAGGGAAGGACGATACTCTAAGGGGTGTAATGTAGACAATTTACCGTAGTGTCATTAATAGTGACTGTTTTCACGGCTCGAAGATAACTTTATATATCGTTGCTCCAGGCCACACCCTAAAAGGTGTGATGTAGGTAACCTACTCTAATACAAGCAAACAGTAGATGCTTTCACGGCTCGAACCCCTGACCTATAGGTAACATGAAGACAACTTTACTGTTGCTCTCGGGCAGTGGCGGACCCAAGTGGTGGCTAGCGGGTTCAACTGAACTCGCTTCGCAAAAAAATAATATTGTGTAAATGTATAAATTAAGATTAAAATTATGTAAATTTTATATAAATATTTATTTGAACCTATGTAACAATTATTATTTTACGAGTAAAATTATATACTTCTAAAATTCAACCTGCTGGTCCGCGACTGCTCTCCTCGTATGTTGCTTTTAGTCAAAGTTGAATTTATGGAAGCACCATTGAAATTTATAATGATTCTCTTTTTTTTTTCCTCCCTTCCCATAACTCAATAATGATTCTTTGCTGAGATTGAATTAACGTGTTTATTAGTATATTATTATAGTCAATTATCAATACTTTTGCCAGCTTGATTAACTGATCTGTAGCCTTTATAATTTAATTAAATTTTCTTTTAAAATTCACGGCAGCCTGTTATGATACTCACGAACATGATCCAAGTTTACAGATCATTCCCACCTCTTTTGCAGTTCATTTGACTTGCTACAGATTTTGGCATTTTTTTTTTGTTAAAGTTTTATGTTTTTATTAAATTTGTGTTTGTTTGGATGGGGCAAATGCAGAGATAGCCATTCTCAGAGATGTTATTTTAAAATTAGTCAGTATTTATTTTTTCTTGAAATCTTAAACTAAAAATCTTAACTTTGAGACAACTCAAGATATTTTTATCTTGAAATATGAAAATTGATGACGCCCTGGCCAATTCCTATATAGCAGCCATTTAGAGTTGCTATCTGGTATCATGTCATACGATATTTTATTGAAAAAGAAGAAGTAAGCTTACTCCTATTTCTCCTATTTCTCTTTGAAAATTCATGATGCATTGGCTAAATCCTAAATAACAGCCATTTGAGTTGCTACCTGGTGTCATTTCATATGACATTTTATTGAAAAAAAGAAGTAAGCTTACTCCTATTTCTCCTTGGAAATTTATGATACATTGGCTAATTTTTAAATAATAGCTATTTAGAGTTGCTATCTGGGGTCATTTCATACGATATTTTATTGAAAAAAAAGAATTAAACTTACTCTTATTTCTCTTTAATTTGACATACTATTTTGTATGAGAGTGACATATAAGAACTAGTCATTTTCCACCACTCATCTTTTATCCCCAAAAGCCTTCAATTCATCCACAGAATCTTAAGCTTATTTGACCCTCTTTTTTTCTTCTGAAAAATGGTGTCCAATTCTCTCAGCTTATGTTTTCATCATCCTCATCCTTACAATGACCTTAACCCTCAAATTTTCACAAAACCTAGGAACCTTTACTACCTTAGAACATCTTCAATTCCAACCACCTTAACTACAACTAGTACTAAAATTACTATTTCACCAAAAAACAAAGGTGTACACTCTTTGTTCCATAGAAGATGTAACAAATTTTTTTCTCCAATGGCATCAAGTGATGATCAATCCCATTTCATTTCTCAATTTGATGATTTTCAGCCTGATCCTAGTCTTACTAATGATGATCTCAAACCAACGACGATCGATCAACGTAATTTTTCAGGTTGGGAAATGGCTAGTTTATGGATTGGACTTGTTGTTGGTGTGCCTTCATACTACCTAGCTGGTAGTTTAGTTGATCTTGGTATGGCTTGGTGGCAAGGAATTGCAATTGTTGTTATAGCCAATTTGATAACTTTAGTACCACTTATATTAATAGGTCAACCTGGCACAAAATATGGTATATCATTTCCTATTTTAGCAAGATCATCATTTGGTATTAAAGGTGCACATATTCCTACTCTTCTTAGAGCTTTAGTTGGTTGTGGTTGGTATGGAATTGAAACATGGATTGGTGGTGAGGCAATTTTTATTTTATTACCAAAAGTAATTAAAGAATCATCTTTATCTTTACCTCTTTCTTGGCTTGGCACTTCTCCTCTTGAATTTACTTGTTTTATAATTTTTTGGATAGCCCAATTAGCAATTGTGTGGAAAGGAATGGATGGTATTAGGGAATTAGAAAAATATTCTGCTCCAATTCTTATTGCACTCACTTCTTGTTTACTCATTTGGTCCTATGTTAAGGCTGGTGGATTTGGCCATATGTTTAACTTATCTTCAAGACTTTCATCTTTACAATTTTGGTCACTTTTTTACCCATCAATCACAGCAAATATTAGCTTTTGGGCTACTTTAGCAATCAATATACCTGATTTTACTAGGTATGCCAAGAGCCAAAATGATCAAATTATAGGTCAAGTAGGGCTTCCAATTTTTATGGGGTTGTTTACTTTTGTTGGTTTGGCAGTTACATCTTCAACAACAGTAATATTTGGGCATGTTATTTCCAACCCCATTACACTACTTGGTGAAATTGGTGGTTTCTTGACAATAATCCTTGCAATTATTGGAATTAGCCTAGCCACAATTACTACTAATATTGCAGCCAATGTCGTCGCGCCAGCTAATGCCTTAGTCAATCTTAGCCCTACAAAATTCACTTTCAGAAGAGGTGCACTTCTAACAGCATTGTTAGGAATTGCATTCCAACCTTGGAGATTACTCAAATCAAGTGAAAGCTTTGTGTATACTTGGTTAGTTGGCTATTCTGCAATATTAGGACCAATTATGGGCATACTTTTAGCAGATTATTATCTCATTCAAAGGATGAATTTAAGGATCAAAGATTTGTATACATTGAATCCAAGTGGAGCATACTATTACAAAAATGGCCACAATTTGGTAGCCATGTTTGCTTTGATGGTTGGAATTTTGCCAGTAATTCCAGGGTTTTTGCAAAATGTTGGGATATTGAGTTCAATTCCAAAGCCATTCACTCTCATTTACAACAATGCTTGGTTCTTTAGCTTATTTTTAGCAGCGGGACTTTATTGTATTCTTTCATTTATAAAGGGAAAAAAGAAAAATCAACAGCACATAGACCCTTTGCTAACTAATGGATGTTAGTGATGTCTCAATTGTCAAATGTTTGATTCTAGTTTTCCCTTTGCATTTATCTGTATAGACATAATACTCATTCCGTCTCAATTTATGTGATGATGTTCGGATTTCAAGAATCAAATGAGTTGTTCTTTGATCGTAATTCTTCTTATGCCTTTTAAATAATTAAATATTATGAGTTATAGTACTTTTTATGCAGTTTTTAAATATGTAAATTTTATTTTGAAAAATTTAAAGATTCTATGTTCAAATGCACGATCAAAATTACGAGGTTTAAATCTCCGGAAGTACTGAGAAGTGTCACATAACATGGGCAACCTGACACCCTTAGGTGTGAATGATAAAATATATTAGGTTGCTTACCATACAATCTCAAACGGAGACTGTCCACCTAACACTTTAGATTGTACGAAAAAGAGCAAAAAATACCCCTAACTTATGAAAAATGACTCATAAGTACCCTTCTTCAATCTTTTGGGTAAAAGATATCCTCAACCTTTGTTTTTGGCTCATGAATACCCCTCAAACTAACGGCCTAAATAAAACATGGCAAATTATAACGTGCAACATCGCTATTTTGAAGAGCAAAATTTGACCCAGATCTAGGCTGTTAATTTAAGGGGTGTTCATGAGCCAAAAAATAAGATTGAAGATATTTTTAGATTGAAAGCTGGAAAGATGATATTTATGAGCCATTTATTATACTTAGGGATATTTTTGGTCCTTTTCCGTAGATTCTATTCTGTTGATAAAAAACACAGTGTCTTTTAAAATCTGATAGAAAACCTGAGAGAGCTCTAATCATTACAAGTAATCTATTTTGCCGAGGAGCATAAGTACAGATAGTCCGATAAATCACACCATATACAGCATTGACAAAGTTATCTCCCCCATAAGATCTTTTAATTATTTTGTTGAACTGAGTAGATATAAGACAGAGAAACTGTTATAAAATAACACAGACTAGGAGGTGTTACAATAGTAGGTTTTAGTCGGGAGGTCGATATCTGACTAGTGGCATTTGTGTCCACAATCCATTATTGGTAGCCAAAATGCAATAACTTTTTCTTTTTTCTTTTTTCAATCTCTTTAAATAATCAATTTTTTTAAAAAGAAACGTATATTCTTATTGCAGTTTCCATAATGACTTATTCTAGAAAATGATATACTTTTTCTAATAATGTTTATTCTTATTGTTGATTCCCTTGTCGGGATATTGTTGTTTCCTTATTGTTCCCTTGTCGGGATTCTTTGTAGTTGGTTTTGATTTTTATATTGGGATCGGATTTCATGTCGCAACAATATTATATGTGATCGGGTTGCACGCCGCAACATGGAGTAATAAGGGAGAACATAAGGGGTCGGGTTGTATACCGCAATAGTAATATATGATTTGGATCGGGTTGCACGCCGCAACAATGATATATGATTTGGATCGGGTTGCACGCTGCAATAATATTATTTGGATCGGGTCGCGTGTCGTAATAATAATAAATAAAAGTGGATATTGATTCGTTACTGTTTCCTTATTCTTACTGGTGCGCACTTTAAGATGTTCTTTGTGTTTTTCTCCTGAGTTACTGTTGGTACTTGATATTCCCCGCAGCATGTTCCCTTTCCCATCTTAAACTGCATGTTTCCATTATTATTACTTGACGTACATGCTTTAACTACACATGTTTAATTGGTAGTCTTGTCCTAGCCTCGTCACTACTTCGCCGAGGTTAGGCTCGACACTTACCAGCACATAGGGTCGGTTGTGCAAATACTAAACTCCGCACAGTGTACAGATCTTGGTACCAGAGCTTTTGGACCTTAGAGAGGTTGCTGCTTTCCGTCTAGCGGAGACCCAAGGTAGTCCTATGTCCTCAGGCCTTGGCATCCCCCTCTATGTTTTCTATTCTGTTTTCATTTACATTAGAGATAGATTGTATCTTTCTTTCTTGACAACTTCTTGTACTATTCGTAAATGGTCCGTGAATATTGTGACACCAGTTCCGGGTAGAGACATATTTTGTATGTTCATACTCGTATTTGGCTAAGTTATCAGATTTCATCTACCGTATTTTCTTTTATTATTATTATTATTATTATTATTATTATTATTATTATTTCGCTGTTAATCGCATGTTAATTTAAAATTGCTAAAAGCTTATGAAAAAAGGTAATAAGATATATAATACTCGGCGTGTCTAACTTTCACGAGTAGGCAGCATTACAACTCTCGAGGATGAAAAATTCAGGTCATAGCAAGTTGGTACCAGAGCTTTCGGTAGATTAGGTTTCACAATTCGCGGACAATCTTCATAGAGTATGAGGGATCGGTACGGATACGTTTGTGCTTATCCCCCAAAGACTACAGAGTTAGGAACAGTTTCACTTCTATTCATCTCAATCGTTCGGTTTGGTTTCTCAATGCTAATTGGATTTATACTTTGTTCTTTCGCAGATGGCGAGAACACGTTCTTTTTCATCCGCTAACCAGTAGCCTGAGCTTCCAGTCGCAATTTCCACGAGGGGCAGAGGATGAGGTCGAGGCCATTCTAGGGGTCTAGGTAGGGGAAAATCTCAGCCCAGAGCAGCAACACTAACGGTGGAGCCTCAGGTAGAGTTTGATGACGAGGTTCCGACCCAGACAGTTCTAGTGGACCCAGCTCAGTTCCCAAAGGGGTTCAATACTACCCCAGTATTCCAAGATGCTCTGGTCCTTCTAGTGGGCCTTATCAAGAGTGCCACCGGGCATGCTTACTTCCTGTAGCACCAGCCACCTCTCAGGTTGGGGGAGGAGCACAGACTCCCGCTACCAGTACTCTAGAGAAGATGGCTCCCTAGTTGCAGACTCCAACAACTCAGGCAGTTGGAGCAGTTCAGCTGGGTGTAGTAGCTCAGACCGGTGATGTAACAGTTATGCCTGCTGATGCTTTGTGGAGATTGGATAGGTTCACCAAGTTGTTCACTACTACTTTTGGTAGTACATCTTTAGAGGATCCCCAGGATTACTTATACAGTTGTCATGAGGCTCTTCGGAACATGGGTCTAGTGGATACCAATGGGGTCGATTTTGCTACTTTTCGTATGTCAGGTTCCACCAAGACTTGGTGGAGGGATTATTGTTTGGCTATGCCAGCTGGGTCACCTACCTTGACTTGGGATCAGTTCTCTTAGCTATTTCTGAAGAAGTTTCTTCGGATCACTCAAAGGAAGGACTATCGGAGGCAGTTTGAGCTTCTCCAGTATGGTTCTATAACCATCACCAATTACGAGAGCAGATTCATTGATTTAGCCTGTCATGCTCTTACCATACTTCCCACCGAGAGAGAGAGAAAGAGGGTGAAGAGGTTCATTGAGGGACTCGCTCAGCCTATTTGATTGCAGATGAATAAGGAGACAGGAGCGAGATTTCTTTTCAGGATGCGGCCAATGTAGCCAAGAGAGTTGAGATGGTCTATCGCAGGGTAGTGGTTAGGGATATAACAAGAGGCCCCATCATTCAGGCAGGTTCAGTGGTGCCTCATCTGGAGGCAGGAATTCTTTTGGTAGGGGAAATCCTCTAAGGCCGTTTCATTCAGCACTTCAGACTTCTCAAGGTGCTTGAGGTGGCCGTGATTCTCATATGCAGTATTCTGATCAGCAGTCCTATCGTGCACCATTAGCTCCTATTAGGGAACCTCGTATTCAGAGCTATTCTCATGGTAAGCCGTCCCGCCAGGGCTAGTCTCAGTTCCCTCAGCCGCATCACTCAAGTGGATTCTTTAAGTGTGGTGAGTACGGTCATATCTAGAGGGCTTATCCGAGTTTAGTGGATGTTCAGTCGCAACAGCAAGGTTCCCGTTCTATGGTTTAGGCACCAGGTGTTCCACCGCCCACTCAGCCAGCTAGGGGTGGGGGTAGAGGTGCTAGAGGTGGAGTTCAGGCCGCTAGAGATGGAGTCTAGCCAACAGGAGGCCATCCTAGGGATGTAGCTTAGAGTGGTAGGCTCAGCCCCGATGTTATGCTCTTCAAGTCATGCCCGAGGCTAAGGCCTCCTATGTAGATAGCACATGTACTGTTTTGGTATGTAGCAGAGATGCTTAAGTCTATTTGATCCAAGGTCTACGTACTCCTATGTGTCATCTTATTTTGCCCCGTATCTAGTCATGCCTAGTGATTCTTTAAGTGATCATGCATATGTGCATACACCGGTGGGTGATTCTATTGTGGTGTATCATGTCCATTGTTCGTGTATTGTTTTTCTTGGAAGTTTTGAGACCCGAGTAGATTTGTTACTTTTGGTATGGCCAATTTTGATGTCATATTGGGGATGGACTAGTTTTCACATTACCACGCTATCTTGGACTGTCATGCAAAGGCTGTGACCTTAGCTCTGCCGGTTCTACATCATTTAATGTGAAGAGGGACTCCTGGTTATTCCTCCCGTAGGGTTATCTCATATATGAAGGCTTCGCGATGGTTCAGAAAGGATGTTTGGCCTATTTGGCGTATGTTTTTGATTGTAACGCCGAGGTTCCTTCTATGGATTCTGTTCCTGTTGTTCGTGAGTTTCCATAGGTATTTCCTGCAGACCTGCCAGGCATGCCGCCTGAAGGGATATATACTTTTGCATTGATTAGGCTCCGGGCACCCAGCCCATTTGTTTTTTACCATATCGTATGGCCCCTCCAGAGTTGAAAGAATTGAAAGAACAATTGCAATACTTTCTTGATATAGGCTTTATTAGACCTAGTGTCTCTACTTGGTGTGCGCCAGTCTTGTTTGTTAAGAAGAAGGACGTATCAATGAGGATTTTTATAGATTATCGACAGTTAAACAAGGTCACAATCAAGAATAAGTATCCATTGCCGATGATTGATGATTTTTTTGATCAACTTCAGGGTGCCACGGTATTTTCGAAGATTGATTTGAGATCTGGCTACCATCAGTTGAGGATTAGGGCATCTGATGTCCCTAAGACAGCTTTTCACACTTGGTACGGGCATTATGAGTTCTTATGATGTCATTTGGGTTGACAAATGCCCCAACATCTTTCATGGACTTGATGAACCGAGTGTTCAAGTCTTATTTGGATTCTTTCATAATTGTCTTTATAGATGATATTTTGATCTATTCCCGTAGCCGGGAGGAGCACGAGCAACATCTTCTAGTCGTTCTTCAGACTCTATGGATAGTCAGTTGTATGCCAAATTTTTAAAGTGTGAGTTTTGGTTGAGTTTGGTTACCTTCTTGGATCATGTTGTATCAACAGAGGGTATTCAGGTGGTTCCTAAGAAGATTACGGCAGTCAAAGACTGGCCTAGACCCACATTATCTATAGAGATCTGGAGTTTCTTGGGTTTATGGAGAGGTTTTCATCTATTGTAGCCCCTGATGACTAGGTTGACCCAGAAGGGTGCCCAGTTTAAGTGGTTGGATGAGTGTAAGACGAGCTTTCAGAAGCTCAAGACAGCTTCGACTACGACACCAGTGTTGGTTTTGCCCATAGGTTTAGGGCATATACAGTGTAGTGTGATGCATCGCGTATTGGACTAGGTGCGGCGTTGATACAAAATGGCAAGGTTATTGCATATGATTTATGACAGTTGAAGATCCACGAGAAGCGTTATCCAGTTCATGATTTGTAGTTTGAAGCCATTGTTCACGCACTGAAGATCTGGAGGCATTATTTGTATGCCGTGTCATGTCAGGTGTTCACGGATCACAAGAGTTTGCGATACTTGTTCAAGTAGACGGTGCTAAATTTGAGGTAGAGAAGGTGGTTGGAGCTGTTGAAGGACTATGATATTACCATCTTGTATCATCCGGGAAAGGCCAATGTGGTGGCCGATGCATTGAGTAGGAAGTCAACTAGTATGAGCATCCTTGCGTATATTCTAGTCGGTGAGAGACTGCTTGTGTTGGATGTTCGGGCTTTGGCCAATAAGTTATTGAGGTTGGATGTTTCTGATCCAAGTTGTATGCTAGCTTGCACAATAGCTCGTTCTTTATTATTTGAGCGTACCCGAGATCGGCAGTATGATGATCCTTATTTGCTTGTCCTTATAGACATGGTGCGACACGGTGGTGCGAAGCAAGTTATAGTTGGAGATGATGGAGTTTTGAGGATGCATGGTCGTATTTGTGTGCCTAATATGGATGGACATCATGGGTTGATTCTAGATAAGACCCATAGTTCCTGATATTTTATTCGTCCGGGAACCTGTAAGATGAATTTTTATTTGGGGCAACATTATTGGTGGAGAAGAATGAAGAAGGACATTTTTTCCGATGTAGCTCGGTGTTTGAATGGTCAACTGGTAAAGTATGAGCATCAGAGACCTGGTGGTTTGTTTTAGAGGATTGAGCTTTCTGAGTGGAAGTAGGAACGTATCACTATAGACTTTTTTGTAGGACTCTTACAGAATCCAAAGATAGAGTGTGGGTTATGTTGATAGGCTGACTAAGTCAGCGCATTTTATTCCTGTGGCAGTCTCCTAGTCTTCCGAGAGGTTAGCTGAAATCTATATCCGGGAGATTGTTCATCTTCATGGTGTTCCCATGTATCATTTTTTACCGAGGTATGTAGTTTACCTCGTACTTCTAGAGCGCAGTTCAGTGTGACTTGGGAACACGGGTCGAGTTGACCTCAAAATTTCATCCCTAGATGGACGGACAGTCCGAGCGTACAATTCAGATTTTGGAGGATATGCTCTGCACTTGTGTTATGGACTTTTGAGGCTCGTGGGATTAGTTCTTGCCTTTAGCGGAGTTTTACTACAACAAGAGTTACGAGTCGAGCATCCAGATGGCTCCATACAATGCTTTATATGGTAGGTGGTGTTGGTCGCCGGTTGGGTGGTTTGAGCCGGGAGAGGCTCGATTGTTGGGTACGGATCTAGTGTAGGATGCCTTGGGCAAGGTGGAGATCATTCATTATAGGCTTCGTACAACTTTGTCAAGAAAAAAATATAATGTCGACCATAAGGTTCATGATGTGGCATTTATGGTCGGTGAGCAGGTGTTGCTTCGGGTGTTGCCTATGAAAGGCGTGATGAGATTCGGAAAGAAGGTCATGTTAAGCCCTAGGTTCATTGGCTCGTTTGAGGTTATAATCGAGTGGGAGATATGGCTTAATGACTTGCGTTTCCATCAAGTTTATCAGTCGTGCATCAAGTATTTCATCTGTCCATGGTACGGAAGTATCACGACGATCCATATCATGCATTAGATTTCAGCACTGTCCAGTTGGACTAGGACTTGTCCTATGAGGAGGAGCCAGTAGCTATTCTAGACCGGCAGCTTTGTCAGCTAAGATCGAAGAGTTTACCTTCTATTCGTGTTCAGTGGAGAGTTCAGCCTGCTGAGGCAGCTACCTAGGAGTCCGAGTACGATATACAGAGCGGATATCCCCATATTTTTTCCAACTCGGGTACTTCTTTTTTATGTCCGTTTGAGGACGAACGGTTGTTTTAGAGGTGGAGGACGTGATGACCAAAAGGTCATCACTTGATTTACAAGTAAATTCTATTTTTCGAGGCCTTAAAGGTATCCTTTTATCTTACCTTGACTTTTGTGCATGGTCCGAGCGTATATCCAGAATGCTTTTATGTGAGAACTTGATATAAATGCTAATTTGGCCTTTAAAATTAAATTTAAGTTGACTTCGATCAATATTTTTGATAAACGAACCCAGACCTGTAATTTGACGGCCCGGAAGATCCGTAAATATTGGACTTAGACATATTCTCGGGATTGAATTTTGAGGCCTCAAGCCCGAGAAATAAATTTTTGAAAAAAATTATTTTACTAAAATTTTAAGAGTTTTTGGAAATTTAAATGTATTTGAAATTGATGGTACTAGACCGTTATTTTGGTTCTGGAGCCCAATACAGGTCTTATATGGTATTTAGGTTGAGCCTGTTAAACTTGGTAAGAAACGGACTTGATATGACGTGAATCGGACCCTCAGCTGTTAAAATTTGAACTTGAGAGTTCTTGAGATTCTTCTTTGATTTTGATGCTAAATTCCTTGTTAAAGGTGTTAATTTGGTGATTTGATCGCACGAGTAAGGCCATATGATGTTTTTGAGTTAGTATGCATGTTTGTTTGGAGCCCCGTGGGCTCGGGTGAGTTTTGAGGTTTTTACACTTAGAAAAGTTGCAGGTTTTACTGCTTCAGGTGCACAAACATTTTGTGCATCACGATCGTGAAAGTGAACTGGGCTGGGGATGGAAATTATTCAATGTGAACACGAAGTAAGGGAGCGAACGTGGAGCACTGGGGCCTTCTCTACGTGAATGCGACCCTTGTCCCGTGAACGCGTACTGTAAAAATGGAGGTGGGCTAGGGATTTGTCATTTCTTCTACGTGTATGCGTAACGTTGTCCGCGAAAGCGAAGGATAGGGAGGCTTACCCTTCGCAAACGCATAAAATATCTTGCGATCGCGTAAGTCCACTTCTGGCAGCCGTTCGCGGTCACGACAATATTCTCGCAAACACGATGAACACTGTCTCCCAGCGCTTAAAACAATAGCAAAATCTGGATTTAGCCCATATTTTCATATTTTCATAACTAGAGAGCATTGAGGCGATTTTCAAGGAACAAGTTCTTTCCTACAATATTGGCATATGATTCTTAACCTTTTTATTTGGATTTCCCATTGCATTTCATCAATATTCATCCAAAAATCTAGGGGTTTTATGGTAGAAATTAGGAATTGGGTAGAGTTAGGGCTTTTTAAATAATTAAAATTCAGACCCCGTTTTGGGGTTAGATTTCCAAACTAATTGCATATTTGGGCTCGTGGGTGAATGGATGATTGAATTTTGGTCCGAATCTCGAGTTTTGACCAAGCGAGCCCGGGAATTTTTGATTTTTGGGGTAAATAATAGAAAATCTATAATTAAGCATTGGTTATGAATTCTTTAGCATTTATTGATGTTGTTAAATTAACTTGGACTAGATACACGTAATTTGGTGGCGAATTCTAAAGGAAAAATGGTGTTTGAGGCTTGAGTTGGCCGTGGAAGTTCGACATAAGTGTTTGGTCTAACCTTAGCTTGAAGGAATAGGTATTGTGATATATTTGCAGTGAGTCTTGAATTGTAATAGTTGTGTTTCTTAATAAGTACATAAATGCCTAAGTTGTTGATTCTTCGTGTTGGGCAAGAATTATGATTATTCTCGTGGTATTTGTTCATTATTAAGTATTGGTTTTAGTTTTGATTTTATTCATGAAGATAGACATTGGTACAAGATTGGTTATAGCTGACATCCTTGTTGGGATGTATTTATTCTTATTAATCATTTCCTTGCCAGGATATTGTTGTTTCCTTATTGTTCCCTTGCTGGGATTCTTTGTGATTGGTGTTGATTTGTATATTAGAATCGGGTTGCACGCTGCAAAAATATTATATGGAATAGGGTTGCACGCCGCAACATGAAGTAATAAGGGAGAACAGGAGCGGTCGGGTTGCACGCCGCAACAATGATATATGATTTGGATCGGGTAGCATGCCACAATAGTGATATGTGATTTAGATCAGGTTGCACGCTACAACATTGATATATGATTTGGATCGGGTTGCACGCTGCAACACTATTATTTGGATCGGTTTGCGCCCCGTAACAATAAGGAATAAAAGCAGATATTGATTCGTTACTGTTTCCTTATTCTTACTGATGCGCACTTTAAGATGTTCTTTGTGTTTTTCTCCTGATTTACTATTGGTATTTGATATTCCCTGCAACATGTTTCCCTTCTCATCTTAAACTACTAGTTTCCATTATTATTACTTGTCGTACATGCTTTAATTGTACATGTTTATTTGGTAGTTTTGTTCTAGTCTCGTTAATACTTCACCGAGGTTAAGCTTGACACTTACTAACACATAGGGTCAGTTGTGCTAATACTACACTATGCATTGTGTGCAGATCTTGGTACCAGAGCTTTTGGACGTTAGAGAGGTTGCTGCCTTCAGTCCAACGAAGTGCCGATGTAGTCCTGCAGATGTCCGCAGACCTTGGCGTCCCCCTATCTTTTTTTATTCTATTTTTATTTACATTAGAACGAATACATCACAATATGCTAAGGGAATAAAGCCCAAGCAAAAACAATCCAAAAATACCAAAAATCCCGAAATTAGCAAAATTTGATCCCCTGGCCCACTTCTCGAAACTCAAATATTTTCACATAAATGGGTTCCTTATCTCCCAACGAGTTCATATATATCAAAATTTCTCAAATATGACCCCCAAAGGTCCTCTTAATCTCCAATCAAAAGTCCAAAATCCCAAGCCCTAGTTCTTTCATTTTTTAACTTAAGTTTCCATTATTTTCTAGGTGGATTCCACAATAGAACCGAGTTTTAGGTCCGAAATTCTTACCTCCAATTATTTTCCCTTGAATCCCTCTTCAATCTCCTTCAAAAAGCTCTCAAAAAGACCAACTATGGAGGAAATAAGCCCCAAAATTGCGGATGAAACAAATTAAAAACATTATGCGCAGGTCTGGCCTCCCTTCTTAGCGAACGAGGTCAACCCCTCGCGTTTACATAGCACAAACTTATGTTGACCACTTTTTAATTTACGTGAACGCGACATGCTAGTAGTGAATGCGATACTTCCTCCACTTTGACCTTTGCAAACGTGTTCGCCCATTCACGAACACAAAGAACACCTGACCTCGGATCCCTCAGACCCAAATTCTTCTTCGCGATCGCGTATACGCAAACGAGACATGCCAGTAGCGACGCAATGCTTCCTCATTTTTGACCTTCGCAAATGGGTTTGCCTATTCGCGAACGCAAAGAAAACATGACCTCGGGCCCCCCAGATCCAAATTCTTCTCCACGATAGTGTATTCCCACTCGCGAACGCGATAAATTCTCTTCACAAGCCTTCGCAAACGCGTCCTAGGCTCTCACAAATGCGTAGCTTACAAAACCCATCCCTCGCAAACGTGAACTCACCTTCACGAACGCTAAGGAAAAATCGGATGCCTCCTCTCCTGGCACTTCACGAACGCAAATTAAAAAATACCTGCAACTAATGGAACAAAAAACTACAACTTCTTAAACTCCAAAATGATCCGATTGACTAGGGATGGCAATTGGGGCAGGGCGGGGCATGGCAGGGAAAACTCTTAGTGGGGCAGGGCAGGGTAGGGAAATATCTAAATGGGGCAGGGCAAAAGTTTTCTTTTCAGAAAAATCTTAATAGGGCAGGGCATAGGCAAATTCCAAGTTAATAACTGGGTTAGATTATTTTTGTTCCTTTTACCCAATTCCTATTTTGAATATATACATTATAATGCGTTTCATTTCATGTATAAGTTCAAATGCTGCTGTAGAGTCCACCTTTCCAATTATTTTTCACCAATTATTAAAAAATATTTTCTTTTCTAATTATCTCCCAGAAAGAAGTTAAATGACTAATAATTAAAATTTGTTCCAGATAAAATGACTAGGATGAACTCTTTAAATGCCAAAATCGTTGATGTCCTCAAAACTGAAAGGAAATTTGTCATTATTTGATTTCTTCGAATACAAACTATTTCATTAATTTGATTTGTAATATCCATTACATATTTCATCGCATCATTTTACTCACGAATGTTTTAATTTTCCCACTTTTACGTTATTTCAAATATATCACAATAAAGATATGAGAAAACTTTCTTTTGATTTTCTTTTGCTCTAATAATCCTACATTTTCTGTAAAATCATATGTTTTAAAAAATTAAATAGAATATTATAAAATAAAAAAATGAAGAAGAATTTATACGGGGCGGGGTAGGGCAACGCGAGGCGGGGCGGGGCAGGGCAAATTCTGGAAAAATGCTAAGTAGGGCAGGGCGGGGCGGGTTAAAAACTTATTAGGCCAAAGCTTGCCCTGCCCTACCCTAACCTGCCCTGCCCTAGCTGACATCCCTACCCGAGACCTCAACCAAAGGCATCAACACATCCTAAAATCTTATTCAAACTTGTTTCAATCATCAAAACACCTCAAACAGCATCAAATCACTCAAAACACATCGGATTCAAGCCTAAGTTTCTATAATCTTCTGAAATATGCTTTTGATAAAAAACACAACCAAACCGCATCCGAGTGACCTGAAATTTTGTACACATATCTCAAATTCCGCAACAAAGCTAGTGCAACTCTTGGAATTCCATTCTGACCCATATATCTAGTCTATCAACCGGAATTTGCCAAAATATCAACTTCGTCAATGCAAGACTAATTCTACTCCGGACCTCCAGAATCCATTCCGATCATACTCCAAAGTCATAAGTCACCTCCAGAAGCTAACCGAACCATCGAAACTCATATCCGAGCCCTTTAACACTTAATTTAACATCCGATTGACTTTTTCCAATGTAAACCTTCATAAAAGAGACTAAATGTCTTAAACATTATCAAAATCATTCCAGACTTATTCCGACCAACCCGATACCACAAAACACGGAAAATGAATTATAAAGAAGCAGAAATGGGGGAAACACATATGTAACTCATGAGATGACTGGCCGGCTCTTCACACAAATAAGGGAATGGAATCAATCAACTTTAGCAAACGAGAAAAATTTGGAGGGTTTATAAGAAAACCTTGCAATCAAACCGTAATTTAAGGAAATGAGGATCAACAAGAGGGAGTCATGATTATGTAATTAGAAGAAAAACATAAATAAACCTTTTAATCATAGTAAAGTCATATGATAGTACTAAAAATAAGAGGAGAAGTCATTTAAAAAAGGGGTTAAGAAACCCTAGTCTTAAAGATAAAAAGTCACTTTGAAAAAGTCGGGAAAAACCTTCGAGGAAAACACCAAAAGCTCATAATATACACAGATCTAAAAGATATCGTAAAAATATTTAAAGTTAGGGTTTTAGAGAACCCAGAGAATGTGAGTAAACCTTGAAAAGTTACCGATTTTAGCCGAAAAAATCATAGATTTTACTCGAACAGCCATGGATGGCCGAAAAATGGCATGATAAACCATGGAGGCGAGTGAACCACCTCTGGTTAACTTTAAGGCCTCAAAGCAATGACACACATTCAATCCGGAGCCATAAGGCTGGTAGGTGCCGAGACTACCATGGATTCGGGCAGGGAGATTGCCGGAGAACGTGGATAAGATTCATAGGAGAGGAGGGCGAAGGAGAAGGTTCTAGAGAGAACCACGGATAGAGAGAGAGAGAGAGAGAGAGAGAGATGATAGACCAGTTGAGAGAGAATGAGAGGGTAAATGAGATATTGGAAGGGGGTAGTCTTTAGGGTTTAATATGGTAAGAGTGAATCCGTAACGTTGATCAAAATTGATCAACGACCAGAATTAACTCAGGTCTTGGCCGGGTATGGTTTGGGTTTGGGCTTGGGTCCGGTGGGGTTTTAATTGGGTTGGGGGTCCATTTGATTTAGGCCAGAATTGAAAGCCAATTTTGGCTATAAGTTAAAAAGCTAGTTTTTTCCTATTTAATTTATAGAAATAGTAGATAATTTCTAAAAATAATTTAAAAATTCTAATATGAAAATACATGATTAGCAATTTGAAAATACAGGATCCATTTTTACGAATATAAAACATAGTTATATCTTAAAATGCGATAAAATTGAAATTATATGCAATTTAGCTTTAATAATACTAAATATAATTATAAAAATATGTAAAAATTATTGTAGCCATATTAAGGCATAAATATAAAAATTCAATAGATGAATTATCAAAATTTAATTTTAGAAATAATTATTGGGGATATTATGGATTAAAAGGGAGAAAATAAATTAATTTAGACCCTTAAACTTTAGAAAAAATAAAAAAAACCTTCGGCATGCTTATATATATATATATGCTATTTTGAATGTATTTTTACATATATAAAATATATAGGGATATATTGGGTATCAACAGTGGTTGAACTTCGTGCTAACAAATACGGTGGTATATCGATGCTAATGATCTCCCAACCAAAGATTTATATTATTTTCGCATTTTGAAAATTGTTATGTCTCAATTAAGCATTTGAATATTGTTGATATGACTTGTTATTTCTATGTGGTGTCTTTTCTTATATAGTCATTCTATTTTGAAAGAGAACTTTTAACTTTATATACTAGTGCTATTAGATGATAGTAATGTCTTTTTTTTGCCGGTGGCGCTGCATCTTTAATGGATGCAGGTGGTTCCACAGCAGACGGTATTGATCAATGTTAGTGGTACACTCTCTTCAGCTGACTTGGTGAGCCCTACTTCGTTTTGGGGACATGTATATTTTGTTTATCATGTAATGTGTTTGGAGATATAGTCGGGGTCTTTTTATCGGCATTTTCATATTATTTGTCAGTTGTACTGAGAGGCTTTGTAGACAGGTTGTAGGTCGTATTTGATATTGGGAATGAATTAGAAATATTGGTATTTTGCGAAAAGTATTTTTCTTTACATCTATAAACTTGTGCTATTTTGGAAATATATTTTGATGTTATTAATGAATTAGAAGTTGTTAATGAAATAATTTCAGAGTTTGGTTAAAGGATTATATCTCCTCTTTATTCATGAATTAGTTTAGGTAGAAGGAAACCTAACATGCTTGCTCAATCGGGCTCACTCGGTTGAGTGCCGGTCGCGCTCCCCGAGTTTGAGGCATGACAGCCAGCCTTTGTACTTGCAATGGTTTTGTCGTGGAAAATAATAGATTTTGTTGCGGGACAAATGCGACACCTGCGACCTGCGCAAGAACTTTTATTATAGGACATAGCTTTTTTCCGTCATTTCTTACATGGTCTTAGACGATTTTGAGATCATTTTTTGTAGGGGTTCAATCAACATCAAGAGATAAATGATCCTTATCAATTGTTTAGTAAAATACACGAATCATTAGTAGATTTAACAATGTAAATGGAGAAATTTATGGAATTTTGAGGAATACCTAAGGTTTTGATGAAAATAAAATTTAACCACGAAAATAATTGTGAAATTGAGTGAAAATTATATATTTGTGTTCCTGAGGTTATGAGTAACAAATTACTTCGAACATTTCTTAAATCCGAGTATGTGAGCTCAGGGATGAATCTTAGAAATTCTTCAATTGAAATTAGGTAATTATTTTAATAGTTAAAATATAAACTTTTGAACATATATTGATTTTTATATAAAATTAGATTGGTTTTGAATTATTTGGAATTGAGTTGAGGGTTTGAAGCATATTTGTGGACCGAAAGTAAACTTGAAAATAAGGTGAGTACTTTCCTAACCTTGTAAGACGGACCTCGTAAATGACCACTCTCTTTATGTCTTCAATTTGAAAATAGAGAGCATATCAATATCTCTTCCTTGCCCACAATAAAGCAAGACAAATTCTTGGTTTTATTGGCTAAACATTGCTTCATGCAAATGCGGTTGATTAATATTGGAGATTTTAAGGGTTTTGCCTTTATTTTTTTTATTCTTTTTGCCGCATGTCTTTATTGTTGAAGATACAAGTTTTGCATCCAATTTCAAATTTTGGAACACTTTTTGTGGCTTTATCCATTATCTATTTTTTGGTAATTAACTATTTTATTAATCACCAGTAAATCTTTACAAAGTCCCATAGCTAGCTAAACACTGCTAGTCTATTGTTTACATGATTCACTACACTTCCTCTATTTAGAATCTATACCCTTGAACTATATTTTGTATTCTAGAATGAGCTCTTACACAACATAGACAAGCTACCTCTTTAGCTATTCTATCCCACCCTATACTTAATTTTCTCAAAAATTCTTTTATTCCTCTCTATCCATATACTATGTACAGTCTCAGTATATATTATCTTAACTAGTTGACCTTCTTTTGTTTTCCCCTTAGCTCTCTTGATCACCTCATTCATATGTTGCTCCCAGGTAACTGCTACCAGGTTCTGACTCTGTGTCCATTGCATCAGCTTGGGCATCACTGCTTTTGTATAATCACACTCCATAAAGAGATGGTCTCTTGTTTCCTCTTATCTCTGGCATAAGCTGCATTTGGTTTCTACTTACATTTCCCCACCCGCTCACTCTGTCTGCAGTGAGTAATCTATTTTGCATCTGCAATCAGACTGTGAATTTAGCTTTTGGTCTTGCAGAATTTACAAACATCAAACACTTCCATGGCATCCTTGGATGATCACCTAGCAGCTGGTGATATATATGCTAATTGCTTCCTCTCTCCCTGCTAATGTGTACATTATTTTGGTCAACTATATGTCTTGCCTCTATTATTTTCCTCACCATCCAGCTTTCTTGTTGTGGGACTTGTATTTGTCCCATATGTTTTCCTTTTACATAATAATTATAGATCCACCTTATCCACATTCTATCTTCTTTATTAGCTAAGTTCTAATACAATTTGAATATAGATGCTTTATTCCAGATCTTCATGTTGATGAGATTCTATCCTCTACTACTCTTTAGGAAGAAAACTTTCTTCTACCTGATTAATGTCTTCTTAGTAATGACATTGTTCCCTATCCACAGATAACTTCTACAGAAACTCTCCACAGCTTTCATCACTTTTGATGGTATAATGAATAATTGAGCCCAATAAGACTGGACTCCAAACAGCACACTGCTTATCAGTTGGCTTCTTCCTGCATATGACAGTTTTTTGTTGTCCATGAGGTGATCCTTGTATCTTCTCAATGAGTGGCTGCCATTAAATCATTGTTAGCTTCCTTGTTGACAGTGAAATTCCCAGGTATTTGAAAGGCAACATTCCTCTTGTAAATCCCATTGTTTGTAGCATCAACTCTTGTATTTGATGTTTCACTCCTACAAAGTAAATGGAACTCTTCCCATATTTGCTTGCAATCCTAAAGCCTCTGAAAAACTGATTATAACAATCCTGCACCTCAGCTATTAACTGGACATCTCCTCTAGAAAATATTAGAAGATCATCTGCAAAACACAAGTGAGTTAGTTTTAACTTGCCACATCTGGGATGATAATGGTATTGTTTCCTCTCTGCCATCTCCATTAGTATTCGATTTAGATATTCCATCGCAATTGCAAATATAAATAGAGACATAGTATCTCCTTGTCTAAGCCCCTTCTCAGCATTGAAAGGTTCAGTTGGTTCTCCATTCACCATGATTTTATAATTCACTGTTTTGACACATTCCATCACCTAATCTATAAACCTTTCTGAAAATCCTAGCAGCCTCATATTCTACTCTAAGTAGCTCCATTCAACTGAATCATACGCCTTTTATATATCTATCTTAATCATACATCTTGGTGATATATGCTTCCTTGTATACCCTTTCACTAACTCATGAGCCAAGATAATATTGTCACCTATTTTCCTCCCTGGGACAAATCCTGCTTGTGCTTCATTTATTATCCCACCAATTCCTTTTTCATTCTTGTAGCCAAGATCTTTGAGATCGCTTTATATAATATTGTACAACATTCTATTGGCCTAAATTCTCTGATTTTTATTGTATTATCAACCTTGGGTATCAGGGTGATGGCAGTACAGTTAATGGCTCTATACATTCTCACTGTTGAGAAGAAGTCTTGTATTGCTGTGGTCACTTCACTACCAATAATGTGCCATGCTTTTTAAGGAATACAACATGGAATCCATCTATCCTTGGAGCTTCATCATCTCCTATTCCTTCTAACCCCTCAAACACCTCATGTTTACTAATGTCTTTGCATAACATCAGTCTTTGTTCTTGAGTTAATAGTGGCCCTTTCTTCATTTCTGTTCTATTGACTCCTGTAAGTCTTCTTGCTAATGTACCCATTAGGCTTTTATAGAAACCAATGATCTCCTCTTTAACCTCTTCTGCATTGTTGACCTTCCTCCCTTCTATAGTTGCCAGCTCCTTTATTTGCTTCCTACAATTTCTTTCTTTCATTATTGCTGAGAAATATTTTGTATTTTCATCTCCCGGTTGTATCCATTTTACTCTTGCATTTTGTTTCATAATACTCTCTTCAATCATTGACCATTTTTCCAGTTTTAGCAATGCATTTCTCTCATGTTCCTGCATACCATCAGTGAATTTCTTCTGCATAAGATTTTGTACCCTTCTTATTTCTATCCTTGCTTCCTCCATTTTTTGGTCAGCATTCCTGAATTCCTTGTTATTTAGTACCTTCAGCCTAGTTCTTAGCGTTTTCAGCTTCCTCCATATACCCCTCATTGATCCAAGTATCTTTGTGTTGTTTCCGGGTCTCCTATTCTATTTGATCAAACTCTCTATGCTCTGCCCAAACATTGAAAAAACTAAATGGACATTTAATATTTTCCTGCTCCTCTCCTATGTTCAGCAACATTGGTGCATGATCAAATATACCTGGCAATTCATACTCAATTACTATATTACCTCATTTCATCATCAATTCATGATTTCCAAATGCTCTGCCGATTCTACTTTGTATTCTGTCTTCCTCTCTTTGCTTATTTGTCCAAGTATAGTAGTCCCCCTTCCACATCACTTCACTCAAGTTAGTTTCTTGTAGGTAGTCATTGAAGTCTTGAACATCAGCTTTTTGCACTTGGTTACCTTGATCTCTATCCGTTGGACTCAAAATTGCATTGAAATCTCCTATTACTAGCCAAGGTTTGGTAATACCTTGGGCTAGTGTCTTCAGATCATCCCATAGCCCTCTTCTCTGTTCAACATTATTATACCCATATATAAAAGTTACCAAGCAGTCTATTCCCTTCCCTATAATTTCACAATGTATCATCTGTGTTGTCTCCTTAAGCATAACTACCTGGACCTTATTTGTATCCCAGACTACCCAAATCCTCCCATTTCTAGTTGATGAATAATTAAGAAGACTATTCCATCCCATGGTTGTATTCCTAGTGACTACTCTAGCTTTATTTTCCTTGACTCTTGTTTCAGCAATAGCAACTATTCCTATTTTTTTTTTGTTTTGAGGATTTTCTTCAACTTTTTCTGCTTGTACATTTTATTCAATCCTCTTATGTTCCCCACTAGCCAATTCATAAGGATCTTTTTGCCTTACCTCCTATATCATGAGGTTCAGTTTGAACACCATTTCTCCTCTACTTAATATTTGAAATCTATTCCTCAGTGGAACTGATCCGAGCACCAGAAAGTTTATATCATTAAACTCTCGGCTTGTCACGACCCTAGTTCACTAATCGTGAACCTGTCATGATGGCACCCAGTCTTCGCGACTAGGTAGGCCTGACACATCGCAGAAATTCAACAATCCTTACAAAAAACGATAAATAAAACATAAATAGCATAAGATAATATATGGAATGCCACCTGACACATACATGTCGACTCATAATAATGTAAGAAAAACCTCCAAAACCCGAAAACCCACGGGAAACACAGGCTAAGAGTAAAATATAACGTACGGATCTAACATCCAGAAGTGTCTACAACAAGTGAGTACATGAATGAAACCACTAGCCAAAGGTAGAATAGAAGGAGACTCTTCGGCTCTGCGGACGCGGCAGATGCATACCTCAAATCTCCAAGTGTAGCTCCTAAAATCACTAATAGAGCGCCCGACCAGAAGTACATGGATCTGCACAACAAAAGTGTGCAGAAGAGTAGTATGAGTACACCACAGCGGTACTCAGTAAGTGCAAAGCCTAACCTCGGTGGAGTAGTGATGAGGAAGGTCGAGGCCCTACTGAGACGAACATAAGAAATAATATAAGAATAAATAAATAGTAGATAATGAAGTAAATTCCGAATATCTAGCAAGACAGTAAGTGAAACAGAACGGCTACAAGTAGAACCTACGAACACAAGAAAATCACTCAAAAGTCAGGATACCACATGGAGCTCCGGGAATTGAACCCACAGTCCATTTATACCAATATCGGAGGATATCCTGGGAATCGAACCCGTAGTCCATCATATCAATAACATAGGATCTCCGGAATTGAATTTGCAGTCCTTCATACCAATAACAGAGGATCTCCAGAAATTGAACCCGCAGTCCATCATATCAATATCAGAGGATTTCCCGGGAATCGAACCCGTAGTCCCTCATGTCAATATCAGAGGATCTTTCGGAAATTGAACCCGTAGTCCAGCATACCAATAACAGAGGATCTCTCAGGAATTGAACCCGTAGTCCCAAAAGTAAATACACCACAACAAATTAATATTTAACGGAAAGGAAGCGAAATGCGAACAACAAGTAAAGTCGATAGTCTAACATGCTTCACGAGAAAGACAAATATGGCAATTTAGTAAAATAGAGCAAATAACTGACTAGCATGCTTTCCAAGAAAAAGAAAAATATTGAAATTTAGTCAAATAGAGCAAATAAGTTACTAACATGTTTTCCCTAAGTCAAAACAAGTGAAGTGTCATTTTTAACAATTAAATGTGTGAAGAAACACAGTTTAAATAAGTCAAGTAAGGTGAATTTTCAACAACTAGTACAAGAACACTCCCGTCACCTTGAGCACAAGGCTCTTAAACAATGACAAAGATATCCTAAGGGCAGAGATCCCCCACACAGAGTTAGGCAAGCCACTTACCTCGAATTGGTACAATATCGCTAAGAAACAATGTCATTGCAACGAGTATCCGACTTCGAGTGGCCCAAATCTATGCAAACCAATTATACATTGTAAATAACATCGCAAGTAACTAATTACATTGTTAAAATTAAAGCTAAGGCGCGAAAATAGGTGAAATGATCAAAATGCCCCTCAAGCCAACGTCTCAGAATCGAATAATTTTCACATTTTCAGAAACCTCGTACTCTCACGAGTCCAACCATATAAAAATCTCCAAATCGGAGGTCAAGTGCCCCTTCAAATCATCAAAGTTAGGTCTAAGAATTTTACCTCAATTTCATCCATTTTTTATCCTTAACTCAAATTTAAACGATGAATTTAACTACTAACTGATGGACTAAAGCTAGAAAGGATCATAGAAATGTTACCCAGAAATCTGCTCTTCAAATCCATCTCAAAATCGCCTTGGTCCGAGCTCAAACTTGATTTTTCAACTAATGAAATTAAACCCTCGGAATAACCCCTTAACTCACATCGATTTCCGCTTCTGCGGCTAAATGACTGCATCCTCAGTCACTGCATATGCGGTCAAGCAACCGCTTCAGTGGTTTGACTAATCCGCGTCAGGGACCGCTCCTGCGGCTCAAGACCGCTTCTGCGGTCGCCGCTTAAGCAAGCATACCTCCGCTTCTGCGATCCACGACCAATTCCCCCCAAGAGCGCGTCCGCGACCCCAACGCCGCATCTGCGAAAACTGCATATGTGGCTCCCCTTCCGCAGACGGAAACAAGAGAAGCAGCAGCCACATCCCATGCAAAACTCTTCATTTTCTCCGATTAACCACCCGAAATCACCCCGAGGCCCCCCGGGACCCCAACCAAAATCACCAATACTTCCTAACACCTCATTCAAACTTGCTCGAATCCTAAAAACTCCACCCTTATCATCAAAATCCTCATCTTTCATCAATTTAACGCCTAAGTTTCATTAAAACTTCCAAAACTCGATTTTGATCAAAGACCTAACCAAAACACATCCGATTGACTTGAAATTTTGCACACTTGTCCCAAATGACATGAGGGTGCTACAGAAACTTCTGGAATCCCATTCCAATCCTCGGATCAAAATTCACTATCGGATCGGAAACTCCAAAATTCTAACTTTCGACATTTCTAGCCTAAGTGAGCTACGGACATCCAAATTACATTCCGAACATGATCCCAACCCCGCAATCACCTAACAAAGCTAACAGAACCATCAGTTTTCCATTCCGATGTTGTCTTGATACTGTTTTGATTACGAACCATTTTCCAACACTTAAGCTCTCATTTAGGGACTAAGTGTCCCAAAAAACTCCGAATTCTATGATCGAATATCCCGGTAAACCAGAATAGCATAAATGAACTCAGGGGAAGCAGTTAATGGGGGGATAGCGCATAAATTCCAAAGACGACCGGCCGGATCATCACAGAGCTTACCTTCTCTAATTCCTAGTTTTTGCTCATAACCTTAGGTGTTTGATCTTCCTGTGATATAGAAAGTTTGATCACCCCTGAACTCTGCCATACTTCCATTCCCTTTGTGTCCACCTGATGTCGTTGTTTGGCCAGCTCTGGTATCACTGCTTCATCTTCTTCTACTTTCTGTGTATTTCCTTTCTCTTTGGTTACGAACTGCTGTGTTATCTTCTTAGGATTCTTCTTCTTATTCATAGGTTCACCAACTTGTTTCTGCCCTTTCCCTTCTTGCTTGCAATTATGTCCAATGACCTGTTATATCTCACAAAATTTAGGCTTTCAATCATAGTAAATTGGTTGCAGGAAGGTTTTTCCATTTGGATCTTCAACCTTTACTTCATCCTTCAGAGGCTTTGTCACATCCACCTCTATTAACATCCTGGCATAAGATACCCTCAACTGTTTAGCAGTACACTCATCAGCATACATATGTGTACCTATTGAGCTTGCTATTCTACTTAATGAGTTCTTCCCCCAACAATTCAATGGGAGCTTAGGGAATATAATCCATAAAGGAATTTCTCTGGGGAATTCCTTTTTAAAATCAAAATCGTCTGTCCATTGCTTAAGTATAATAGGCCTGTTACTGATTGTGTATGGTCCAGCTCCATTGTTTTAAATCTGATAATGTAATAACCATCATCATGCAAAAGTAGATCTGGATGTGGAATAGTGTTCCAGTTAATTTCTATGTACCTTTTCATTACATTATAGCCCGGTAACTCACCCAACACATACCCGATTAAGGCCCCTTGCCATTTTTTTGTTACTCTGTCAACCTTTTTTTTTTTCTAATTGAATAATTATTTGCCCATCTACTACTTTTGGGGGGATATTTCTTAGTTTCATACCATTTTCTGCCGATCTGTTCTTTGCAAATAAACTTGTCCAAGCTGTTTTTTCCTCCGCCTTTGGTTCTTCTTTGTTCTTTTCAGCTGTTTCAACTATTGCATTGATTGGTGGCTGATTGTTGTTCTTGTCACACCTCCTTTTTGCAGCTACCCCGAAGGATAAAGTATAAGGGAGTTTTTCTATTTAAAGTGACATTATTCGGATCGGGATTATTTATTCAAAGTCGCCACTTGGAATAAGTTTGGCTTTTGGTGTCCCAAGTCACCAGTTTATCTTGAATCCCGAACCGAGGAAAACTTCGACTTCCGAATAGAGTCTGCAAACCAAAAATTTTGAATAAGGAATTCTGTAGACCCGAGGGAAGGCACCCTCGGATCCCGTGGTTCTAGCACGGTCGCTTAAATTGCCGTGAATGGCTAAATCTAATTTTAATACATGAAGAGCCTATGTGCCAATTTTATGCTTAACCACTTTTATTTAATATATATATTTTAAGAGAAAGTGAACGTCGATTAAAGTGTGTTTTCGGATTGCGCCGCACGAAATGAACCCTCAATTCTAGGCACACTCTATTCAACGTTTTAGGATTTAGATTTGGGCCGCATAAAATGTCCACCCAGGGATGTGATTATCAAATACGCGCCTAAAGTAACTACGCGTTTTTTCAACTTTTCGAAGGCCATGAAAAATTCGCTAAATGATGCGCCTCGATTTCTCAGAATATCAAAGAAATAATTAAACAAGGGCCACGCATTTGAGATTCTATTCGGTACTACGCACCAAGTTACTAGAACCAAAAGACCAATTAACTCAAGGACAAATTGCTTCAACAGATGCCAACTACCCGATCTAAATTAATTTTTTTTTTTTGGATTGATATCCATAATGAAAATTAACAATAGAAGCATGCGAATACAAGATAGAACAATCTGTACCACAATAAAAGAAAAGGCACAACAAATAAATAGCCTTATGTGAAAATTCCTTACGTGAAATAGCAAAAACAAAAGAAATAGCCAACAAAGAGATATCACAATCTGTAGCTTCTTTAGCACTAACAGATGAAGCTCATCGAGTGAAACAATAATAGTGGTACCACATACATGTGATAACAATTATACAAAAACGATGAAGAAACTGTTTCTTTCTCAAATGCACGCTTGGAAAACTTGCTCCAATCTTTAGGATAAATCAAACTTTCAACACAGTACAAACTACAACTATTTAATTGCAGAACCAAGATTCAAGTTTATTTCCTTCAAATTTTAACAGGCTGCTGTATTAACTTTAACTCCCTGATACATTAAAGCCAAAATAAATATCCAAGCATTTTATATTATCACAAAATGAGTTTATATCATCCATGATTATCACTGTCTATCAACTACAGTAACAACGAGATCAGTTTGAGCAAACAAGTGTTAGTGTCCACAGATAAGCTACGAGAAAATCATAACTATTTTAAACAAAATCAGATTGAGAGCATGACTTCAAAAGGCCGAACCATGGGAAAGCTTAACATGATTTTTCTTTTAAAATAACAAACAGGATATGAATAACAATGTCAACAGAAGTCTCATTTAAAGTAATATAACTACATTGAAGAAAACAGTACCTTTACGCCAAAAGAAGATGACTAATTTCAACAGAACAACAAAGGAAGAGAATAGAGTGGAGCTTAGCCAACAATCTCAGATAGTAGTCAACGACGAGCAGCAGTGATTCTCAAATCTTAAAACCCAGAAAAATGAGAGGTTTTCAGAGAGTTTTACTTTCAGATCTCGATTCAAATTTGAATTGTACCCGATTTTGCTTTTTGTTGCTGTAATTTTCAGCTCTTTCTCATGTGACCTTTTCTACTTTTGTGTGCATTTTTCTTAACGTGAGTGTGTTCCGTGAGTGAATGCTGGATTTCTGGTGATTTGGTGGTTGGAGGGTGAAGCTCGAAGCTATGGCTGTTGATTTGGAGTGGGGATCGAAGGGTCTCCTCTCGTCTGTGAAGAAGAAGACGCCGGGCGTCTAAGTGTTGGAGAAACATAAACATGCAAGAAATACAAAAATCCTACAAAAATTCCTAAAATGTCAAATAATTAACAAAAACTATTTTGTTTGGATTTTATAAGAGTATTTCGTATAGGTAAAAATTCACGTACTCACAGTTGTCCCTCTTTGCTCGGAAACATGAAGAGTTTTCAGGCAAAGATAAGTGAGCGGAAACGAACAATTTTTGCCCGTTTGAATATTCCGTTGTGAAGCATTATTGAAAGAATTGACCGCACCCTGCGCCACAAAACCGTCTCAGCAGTCGCAAAAGCGGAAGGAGGCTATGAGGCCAGGAACCGCAGAAGTAGTCTTGGTTCACTGAAGCGGACTCGTTTGTGCGAGCGGTAGACCGCAGAAGCAGAACTTAAGGGGATGAGAGAGGACCGCAGAAGCGGCTTTCGCTTCCGTGATTTAATATTCGCAGAAGTGGAAATTTATATTTTAAGTGAAGCCCTAGAAGCGGTAGTTTGATCGCAAAAGAGGGACCGCAAAAGCGGTCCCTGGTCTACGAAAGCGGAAATTACTGTGTGTTAAGAAAAATCCAAGGGTTTAATTTCATAAGTCGAAAAATCAAGTTTGATCTCGGACTAAGGCGATTTTGAAAGGGATTTGAAGAGGAGATTACTGGGTGACGTTCCTATGATCCTTTTTAGCTCTAATCCATCATTTAGTTGTTAAATTTATCTTTTAAATTCGAATTATGGTCCAAAAATGAGGAATTTGAGTAAAAGTTCATTGACTAAATAATTGGGATTTGAGGGAGCATTTGACCTCCAATTTGGGAGATTTTTATATGGTTAGACTCGTGATAGTACGAGGTTTTTGCAAATGTGAAAATTATTCGATTCCGGGACGTTGTCCTGAGGGGCATTTTGGTCATTTCACCTATTTTTGCATCGTAACTTTAATTTTAACAGTGTAATCAGTTACTTGCGATGTTATTTACAATGTGTAATTGGTTTGAATAGATTTGAGCCACTCGGAGTCGGATACTCGTGGAATGGGCATTGTTTCTTAGCGGTTTTGTACCAATTCGAGGTAAGTGACTTGCCTAACTTTGTGTGTAGGACCTCTCCCCTAAGGATATCTTTGCCATTGTTTAAATGCGTTGTGCGAGAGGTGATGGTCGTGTACTTATGCTAGTTGTTAAAAATTCACCTTACTTGGCTTATTTAGACTGTGTTTCTTCACATATTGAATTGTTAAAAATTAAACTTCACTTGTTTTGACTTAGAAAAAGCATGTTAGTAACTTATTAGCTCGACTTGATTAAATTGCAATATTTGTTTTCTCTTGGAAAACATGTTAGTAATTTATTTGCCCTATTTGACTAAATTGCAATAATTTTCTTTCTTGTGAAGCATGTTGGATTCTCGGTTTTACTTGTTGTCCGCATTTCCCTTTCTTTCCGTTAAATATTTGTTTGTAGTGGTGTATTTACTATTGGGATTATGGGAAGGCATCCCGGGAGCTCCCCATGTTCGTATTTTAATTTCGAGGTTTGGAAGTGTGGGATACCAAGAGATCCCCGGCACTGGATTTTATAACTGGCGGATACCAAGAGATCCCTAGTGCATAATTGATTAACTGGCGGATACTAAGAGATCCCCAGAGCAGGACTGATTAACTGGAGGATAATAAGAGATCCTCGGGATAACTGGCGATCCCTTGCTTATATGATGAGCATACTGGGAGGTCCTCGGGATACTTGGAGATCCCTTGCTTATGTAATGAGGATACTGGGAGATCCTCGGGATTCTTGGAGATCCCTTGTGTGTATGATGAGGATATCGGGAGATCATACCAAAAGATCTTCAATGACAAATAGCCTGTAATGATTGTTCTTGTTTTGTAGAATTATAATATAGCCTTTTCCGTTCTTCTTATTGTTTGTTAGATATTCGAGATTTACGTATTTCCTATTGTTATTTCATTTCATATTTATTCTTATGTTTATCTCAGACGGGACCTCGACCTTCCTCGTCACTACTCCATCGAGGTTAGGCTTGGCACTTACTGAGTACCCCGGCTGTGTACTCATGGTACTCTTCTGCACACTTTTGTTGTGCAGATCCAGGTGCATCCGGTCAGGCGCATCATTAGTGATCTCGGAGCTACACTTGGAGACTTGAGGTATGCATCTGCCACGTCCGCAGAGCCAAAGAGTCCCCTCCTATTTTTCCTTTAGCTAGCAGATTCATGTACTTACTTGTTATAGACATTACTGGATGTTAGAGCCATATGTTATATTATACTTTTATCCGGTGTTGCCCATGGGTTTCCGGGTCTTGGAGTTTTACATTATTTTGAGTCGAAGTGTATGTTCTAGGCGGAACCCTATATATTTTCTTATGCTATTCAGTTTTATTTATCGTTTTCGTAAAGATTGTTGAATTCTGCAATGTGTCAGGCTTACCTAGTCGCGAAGACTAGGTGTCGTCATGATAGGTTCACGATTGGTGAACCAGCATCATGACAAGTTGGTATAAGATCTCTAGGTTTATAGGAGTCACGGGACACAGGCCGGTTATTTAGAGTCTTGCTGATCGGTACAGAGACGTCTGTACTTATCTACGAGAGGCTATATAACTATTTAGGAAAAATCTTCACTTCATTGAATTCCTTGTCGTGCTATGTTTTTGACACCGATTCTAAACTTCTGTCTTCTATTCTCTCACAGATGGTGACGACACGCACGACCCGGGAAGATCAGGCACCCGCACCCCCCACCTGCAGCAGCTAGGGGCAGGGATCGTGGACGTGTGCGGGGTGCAGCCAGAGCACCTGCGCGAGCAGCTACTGAGGTGCCACCAGCGGACCCAGTCACGACTCAGGCACCAGAGACGCCCATGGCCACAACTACTTCAGTTGTTCAGGAGGTATTAGCGCAGTTTATGAGCATGTATACCACGCTATCACAGGCAGGGTTGCCTCCACCTCCTGCAGCTACGTCCCGGGGAAGGAGCCCAGACTCCCGCAGCCCACACTCTAGAGCAGAGGGTGCACATGGGACCGATTCCATATATTATTCCTACCTAGCCTGTAGTATTGGTTCAGCCCGAGGATGGGGCACCTGCTTCGGAGGATGAGTAGCGTAGATTGGAGCGGTTCAAGAAGTATGACCCTCCTATTTGGCTAGCTACAGACGATGCTTTGGGGTTTTGGAGGATTTTCACCGCATTTTTCGCACCATGGGTATTACTGCTTCGAGTGGGGTTTCCTTTGCAGCTTTCTAGCTTCGGGGAGCCTCCTATGAATGGTGGCATACTTTTGAGTTAGACAGTCCGGATGAGGCTGCCTCCCTGACTTGGACTCAATTTTCAGATATGTTTCAGAAGGAGTTTGTTCCCTAGAGCCTTCGAGATGCATGGTGCGCGGAGTTTGAGCACTTGCGCCAGGGCCCTATGATTGTCTGTGAGTATGCCATCCGTTATACTAGGTTGGCCAGACATGTGCCTTCTTTGGTGGCTACTGTTCGTGAGAGGGTTTGCACGTTTATCGAGGGTCTTATTCCTTCCATCAGGTCCGGCATGGTGCAAGAGTTGGAGATGGATATACCCTATCAGCAGGTGGTGAGAATAGCCAGGGGGATAGAGGGTATGCATGCCAGAGAGCGAGAGGAGAGAGAGGCTAAGAGGTCTCGAGAGTCTAGTCATTTTTCTGGTACCCAAACTTCAGGAGCAGGACGTCATGGTAGGGGCTATACGGGTCGCTCAGTTCACTTAGATCTTCCTTCTCCCAGCAGTACTCCAGCTTCTCCCATATCCCAGGAGCATTATTATGCAACCCCGGTTTCTAGTGCGCCTCATGCGTGGGATACCTCCAGAGGCCAGTCTAGCCGTGGTGGGTCCAGTCAGTCACTACCACCGCGCCCTCCCAGAGCTTGTTATGAGTTCAGGGATATCTACCTTGTTGTGAGGGTTTGCCCTAGGCTCGGGAAGAGTGCACCTCCACAGCAGTCTCAGCAGCAGTGTACTCATGCTACTCTTCTGCGCACATTTGTTGTGCAGATCCAGGTGCATCCGGTCAGGCGTATCATTAGTGATCTCGGAGCTACACTTGGAGACTTGAGGTATGCATCTGCCGCGTCCGCAGAGCCGAAGAGTCCCCTTCTATTCTACCTTTAGCTAGCAGTTTCATGTACTCACTTGTTGTAGACATTTCTGGATGTTAGAGCCATATGTTATATTATACTCTTAGCCTGTAATTCCCGTGGGTTTTCGGGTCTTGGAGATTTACATTATTTTGAGTCGAAGTGTATGTGCCAGGCGGCACCCTATACATTTTTTTATGCTATTCAGTTTTATTTATCGTTTTCGTAAAGATTATTGAATTTTCCCAATGGGTCAGGCTTACCTAGTAGCGAAGACTGGGTGTCGTCATGATAGGTTCACGATTACTGAACCAGGGTCGTGACACTTAGCGAATATCGTTTATTTTTTTACCCTTTAAAAATAAAGTTTACATTAAATAAAATTATCATTTTACTTATCTTCCTAATATTTAGGATTTTTACATCAGTTAAAACTCTATTTATTATATCTTTTCTTATTTAAACTACGAAAAAGGAAATTCAAAAAACAATGGAAAGTTAACCCTATATAAGTGAATCACTGTAATTATGATACAAAAATATTAGACTTTCCATGTTTCTACTTGTTAAATTTTTATTTTGTTAAAATAAATCATAATAGAACTGCATATAATCAGCTACTAAGTTTTTGAGCATTGAAGGGTTGTTTTTACCAATTAAAAGTATCTCATCGGCTTTTGTATTTATCAAATTAAATTTTACATTAGACAAAATAGTTATTCAGTTATTTGCCTAACAAAATAAAATTTTCAACCACATAACATTTTATTTACTAAATTTTTATTTATTAGAATAATGTGTTCTAATTTAAGGACTTTAAAATCAATTAAGATTTTATTTTATATATTAATAGTAAAAATAAATACAAAGGGTTAGAATCTTTTAAACATTATTCATTCATTATAAAAATCACAAATTTAAATAATTAGGAGTTTATATTACGTAATTATAATACCTTCCATATTAGTGTTTCTAATGTTTAGTATTTTTAAATTAGGAAATTATTAACTTAATGCATTTTAAACATATTATCTGTTAAAATAATCTTGAAATTAAATAACGTGAACGGAGCTGTAAATGTACTATTTTCTTTATATCATAAATCAATTACTATTTGAAGCCTAAATAAGTGCCATATGGTTAGTTAACAGTATTAATTAATGATGAATTTCTAATGATAATTTCTGATTTCTATACTATATTATGGTTGAACTGCTTTCTACTCAAATAATATTATTTATTTGTCATTTCTATAATATTGAAAAGTGGTACTTAATAATTAGAACAAAAAAACTGGCAAAACTTATAAGAGATAGAGGTGATTAGCTATAGTCAATAACACTAACAATTCTTCAAATACAAATACTAAAGAGAAATATCATATAAATTTTTACCCTTTAAAAATAATATTTTATTACATAATTAAAATTCGGAATGAACCAATACTAAGAATTTGCAAAGGAATACATTATTTCATTGGAAAATTTTCATACAGCCTTATCTTTTAGTAGTAATTAGTCATCTATCGATATCATTTGTTATATTACGGATCATAGATACCTTTTACGTGTCTATAAGATGTATTTGATGTATTTAAGCTATTGTATTCATGAATACATTAGCAAAAGTGGGCGTGAATCAGGGAAGTTCAACTAATCAATTGTTGTATTAGAGTGTATTCGACTGTATTCATGGAGTAAAATGTGGGATTACAGCTGGACAAATTATTGTATTCAACTGTATTCACTGCGTGAAATAGGGGATTATACTATTTTTATAAGGGAAAGTGAATCAATTAACATAATAGATTTCTAATACAATTCAATAAACTCAATTATAACACATAAATTTTGTATTTTCAGTTATAAAAAGATTCTCAACCGAAAAATACCCCCAAAACATAACAATCTTCAGAGAAATTATATAATACATCTAAATACATATATTATATTAATTAATAAAACTTATGAATACATCCATGGCATATAGCGAGACAGTGAATACAATAAAATACAACGGAATACATTAAAATACCATAAAAAAAAAGATAATAAATACAATAAAATATACAGTAGATTCAAATTAGTTATGTTCATCCTTCATAAAATAAGACGGTGGGCATTAGTGAGTAGATGAAACCAGAATGAACTCGTGTCAAACTGATCCAATGACTCAATGCATAAACTATGATCAGACTGATGAGTTTCAGGATTGCTCTCCAAGATAATCGTGCTTTCTATGTCAATATTCATCTTTTGGTTTTATCGTAACGTAATAATGTTGTTGCTGCTGCAGGATGAAGAAATATCCGGTGATATCAAATTGTTGTTGCAGTCGTCGGATGCGGGAGCCGGAGCAATTTGTGATGTGGGCTTTGCACAAATTCGATGGAAGGATAAAAAAATTTAAAGGGATTAGAAAGAGAATGAGATGTATCAAAGTAGAGAGATGACCAAAATTAAATATTTTGTTATAAATTTGTGACAACCCGACCCGTCGTCTTTTGTATTTCAGCCTCGTTATTCCCATATTATGCTTTCCGGTGTATTTATATATGCGTTGGGTGAGTTTGAAGTGTGTTGGGTTGAATTTGGTTAGAAATGAGACCAATAGTCTCGTTAAGGAAAGTTTAAGTTGGAAAAATCAACCGGATGTTGACTAGTGTGTTAGATGGCTCGGAATGGGTTTTCGATGATTCGACTAGTTTCGGGTGGTGATTTATGACTTGGGAGAGAAATAGGAATATAATTTGGATGTTCGATGTATAATTAGGCTTGAATTGGCTAAGTTCGAATTTTGGCAAATTCCGGTTGATAGGTGAGACTTTGATCCGGGGTCTGGAATGGAATGCCAAGAGTTACAGTAGCTTCGTTAGGTGATTTTGGATATGTCTGCAAATTTTCAGGTCATTTGGACGTCGTTTGGTTGGGTTTTGGATCGAATGCGAATATGAAAAAGTTCTAGTTTGACTTAAGCTTGAATTCGAGGAATTTGGAGACTTTTGATGTTAATGTTAGTGTTTTATGGCCCGAGCAAGTTTGAATGAGGTAATTGGTCATATTGGTGCCTTTGATTGAGGTCCCGGAGGCCTCGATGTGATTTCGGATGGTCAACGGAAGGATTTTTAGGTTGGAATGATAGCAGATTTTCTCCTATTGGTGTTGCAGGCCTCAAAGCATCGCGTTCGCGTGGTGGTGCACGCGAACACGTAGAAGGAATTTGGGAGCCTGGAATTTTTGCCTTCGCGTTCGCGAAGGGGAGGTCGCGATCGCGTAGTAGAGGAGTTGTTCTTGATCGCATTCGCGTGATAAGGTGACGCATTCACGTAAGCCAAGGGGAGTGGGCCATCGCGTTCGTGTTGAGAGGTTCGCGTTTGTGAAAGAGGGCCTGGGAGAAAAGCATCGCGTTCGCGTGGCTAGGGTCGCGAACGCGATGAAGGAGTTTTCTGGGCAGTTAAGATTTTTAAAAATATTTCATCCGCGAGCTATTCCATATTTCCTCCATTTTTACAATACCTTGAGAGTTCATTGATGGATTTTGAAGGGGATTTCGACAGAAGTGATTGAAGGTAAGTCTCGTGGTCTTAATACATCATTTTATTGAAGAATCAACCATTAATTCTTTGAAATTGGGTGTAAAAGTTGATGAACTAGGGCTTGAAATTTTTAATGTAAATTTGGAATTTGGAGGAGATTTTGGACTCCGATTTTTATGAATTTTATATATATGAACTCGGGGCGAGAAGCAGACTCTGAAAATGTGATTTTCGTAATATTTCAAGAAGTGGGCCTGGGGCTCGGGTTTTGCCAAGTTCATATTTTTGGGTGTATTTCAAGTTATTTCGATTGGGTTATGTTCCATTAGCCTATTTTGACATATTCCTGTTTTGATCAGATTTGGCATCTGCGGAGGTTGATTCTCGAGGGAAAGGCATTGCCAGCTAGTCTGCGGCCGGCTTGAGGTGAGTAATGGGTGCAGATGATGACTCGAGGGTTTGAAACCCTGGTATATCACATTGTGACGCTGTATTGAGGCAAGACACGTACTCTATTGTGAGTGCGGGGATCGATTATGATTAGGGACTATGGCTTAGTCTGACCGAGTGGCTTTGTACTATGTTGTTGGCTATCGATGAGCCGGTAAACCTCTTACTTTGATGGTTATGATCATATTTGGGCTGTGTGCCGATTATTTGGATACCGTGAGGATCGTTATCATTGCTTCTATGAATTATAGCATGTTTTCATGATATTAGTCCTGCACTAGAACACTGTTTAAATATGATTTAGAATTTATTGAAGTTTGACACCTAATTCTATAATTTCTGGTAAACAAAACTAAAAATGGTAAGATATATGTGCTTGTGAGGCTGGCATGCATATAGTTGGACTGATAGTGGATCAGGCTGGGCGCCGCAACGTATGTTACTTTGATATTGCGCTTGGGTTGTAGGAGCCCCTCCGGAGTCTGAACCTCCACAGTGAGCGCGAGCACCCAAATGGATTGGACTGCACGTTCTGCAGTGGTGATGCATTGCATTGCATTGCATCTCATGCATTTCATTGCTATTGCCATCTATGCATATCTCTAAGGGTTGTACTGTATAAAACTGCAAGATAGCTTCATTTTGTGTTATTTCGTGATTTCTTATTTTCGTGTTTTTATACATGTTTATTACTCGCTGAGTTGGTAGACTCACCCCATACTCCCTACACCTTGTGTGCAGATTCAGGTTCTCCGGAGACCTAGTGCTGCAGCTGTTGATTTCCCGGAGTTGTTCAGAGTATCAAGGTAGCTGCCCAGCGTCCGCAGGACCACCTACTCTGTCTCTATCAGTTGTTTCTTTTGCTATTCTCTTAGACTTTTGTATTACTTCCGTTCAGACTCGTATTTTATTTTAATAGAAGCTCTGTACTCATGACTCCTCAGTTTTGGGGAGAATTATTGTTCTTGATCAGCTATGTGTTTCAGTGGTATTGTTTATCCGTGGTTGGGAGTTTCATATTGAATTCACTGTGTTATCTTAAATTGTTTCCTCTTGGCTAAAATGCCATTCTTGGTTGTGGTTTAGTCGGGCTTTCCCAGCCTCGCATTCGGGCGCCATGAGGACTGGGTTTGGGGCCATGACAAGTTGGTATCAGAGCTTAGGTTTAGTAGGCCTCATGAGTTATGAGACGATTTAGTAGAGTCTCGCGGATCGGTACGTAGACGTCGGTATCTATCCTCGGGAGGCTGCAGAACCTATAGGCAACACTTCATACTCTTGAACTCTTTTCATGCGGTTTTGTTGTACTGAGAACTAAACTTCTGTATTCTATTCTCCCGCAGATGGCGAGAACCCGTGCTAGCGGACGTGGCGGACAACCCCTATTGCTACCAACTAGAGGTCATGGACGCGGTCATGGTCGTGGTCGTGGTAGGGCAGCAGGGGCTGTACCAGTTGACCCACCTGTTGCTCCTATTCAAGATCAGCCCCCAGTAGTTGAGGCTCCAGCAGCACCCGCTCAGGCACCGGCAGTGCCTATTATTATTCCTTGCCTTCAGGAGGCATTGGCCCAGATTTCATCAGTCTATAGTGGTTTGGCCCAGGCAGTTTCAGCTATAGCTGCCGCAGCGACATCTCTGATCGGGGGTGGTCATCAGACCCCCGCAGTTTGCACACCAGAGTAGGTTGTTCAGGGACTTCAGACGCTAGAGGTAGTCCCAGCTCAGGTAGTTGCACTGGCTGTTCCAGTTGCGCCAGCCCCAGGGCATGTTGTTTCGGTGATGCCTAGCGACGAGCAGCGTCGGTTAGAGAGGTTTGGCAGACTTCAGCCTCCTACATTTAGCGGTACTGACGGCGAGGACGCCCATGGATTTTTGGATAAGTGTCAGAGGATGCTTCGTACCGTAGAGATTCTAGAGTCCAGTGGGGTATGTTTCACTAATTTTCAGTTCTCAGGAGCAGCTTTCACATGGTGGGAGGAGTTTGAGCGGCGTAGGCCCGCAGGAGCAGCACCTCTTACCTGGCAGCAGTTTTCCACTCTCTTTTTAGATAGGTATGTGCCGCATTCTCGTAAGGAGGAGTTGCGCCTCCAGTTTGAGTGGCTAGTTCAGGGGGAGATGTTAGTGACACAATACGAGTTGAGGTTTACTTAGTTGGCCAAACATGCTATATGGATGATCCCGACAGATCGGGAGAGGATCAGGAGGTTCATTGATGGCCTCATTATTTTATTTGTATCTTGATGACTAGAGAGAGTGGTAGCAGCATCCTTCGAGGAGGTAGTGGACATGGCTCGCCAGATTGAGTCGGATCATTGCCGAGAGCGAGAGGAGTGGGAGGCCAAGAGGCCTCGAGGTTTGGGCAGTTACAGTGGTGCTCCATCTAGGGGCCAGTTTCATCAGGGCAGCGGTCATTCTTTTAGGCCTCCTCAGTCAGGCCGTCCAGAGCACAGTGGAGCTTCTTCTGGTTGTGGCCGTCAGGGTCACCAGTAGGGCCAGTCTTCACTCAACGCTCTCCCATCTCAGAGTTCTGCACCCGTTTCGTCAGCCCAGGGTGCATCTGCGGTGATAGGTTCCCTTTAGTCCCCTTCTCCAGCTCCGGGCAGTTGTTATGAGTGTGGCGAGTTTGGCCACATGAGGAGGCAGTATCCTCGACTTCGCAATGGTAGGTCTCAGCAGAGGGATCGGCCTTCCTCTTCTTCTCCATCTGCTTCAGCACCATCCTAGTCTAGTAGGGGTGGAAGAAGTCATCTAGAGGCTGGCCCAGGGGCGTTGAGCAGTCGAGCGGTGGTCAGGCTTGTTTTTATGCTCTTCTAGCCATGAGAGATGTCGTTGCTTCAGACGCAGTGATAACAGGTATTATCTTAGTATGCCACTGGGATGCCTCAATTTTATTTGATCCCGGATCCACTTATTATTATGTATTTGCATACTTTGCTCATCATTTGGGGACTACCCAAGGGTGTCTACCGTTGCTTGTGCATGTATCTACCCTGGTGGGTGATACCATTATTGTGGACCACGTGTATCTGTCTTGTTTTGTTACTATTGAGGGTCTGTAGACCCAAGCCGACTTGCTGCTATTGTGCATTGTGGATTTTGATGTTATTCTAGGCATGGATTGGCTATCACAGTGCCATGCTATTCTGGACTGTCACGCCAAGACAGTCACTTTGGCTATGCCGGGTACCCCGAGTATTGTGTGGCGTGGTTCGACGGATTATATACCCAGCAGAGTAATCTCTTTCTTGAAGGCCCAGCGGATGTTTAGGAAAGGATGTTTATTATATCTAGCATTTGTGAGGGATGTTGGAGCTGAGACTTCTAGTCTTGATTCGATTCCCGTGGTGAGGGAGTTTCCTGATGTGTTTCCAGCTGACCTGCCGGGCATGCTGCCGGACAGGGATATTGACTTCGGCATTGATTTGGTGCCGGGCACTCAGCCCATTTCTATTCCTCCCTATCGTATGGCACCAGCAGAGTTAAATGAGTTGAAAGAGCAGCTGCAGGAACTCCTAGATAAGGGGTTCATTCGTCCGAGTGTCGCCGTGGGGCGCACTGGTGTTATTTGTTAAGAAGAAGGATGGCACAATGAGAATGTGCATTGATTACAGATAGCTGAACAAAGTGATAGTGAACAACATGTATCCATTACCTCGTATTGTGTATTTGTTTGACCAGCTTCAGGGGGCAAAGGTATTCTCGAAGATTGATTTTCATCCAGGCTATCACCAGCTAAAGATTAGAGATTCTGACATCATGAAGACAGCTTTCAGGACCATATATGGGCATTATGAGTTTCTAGTTATGTCATTCGGGCTGACTAATGTCCCAACCGCATTTATGCACTTGATGAATAGTGTATTTCGGCCGTATTTGGATTCTTTTGTGATCGTGTTTATTGATGATATTCTTGTTTACTTGCGTAGCCAAGAGGAGCACGCGAAACATTTGAGGGTAGTATTGCAGAGGTTGAGAGATGAGAAGTTGTATGGAAAGTTCTCCAAGTGAGAGTTCTGGCTCAGCTCCGTGGCTTTTCTGGGACACGTGGTGCCTAGTGATGGTATCCAGGTTGACCCAAAGAAGATCAAGGTGGTGCAGAGTTGGCCTAGACCGTCCTCAGCTTCTGAGATTCGGAGTTTCCTCGGTTTGGTGGATTATTATCGCAGATTCGTTCAGGGTTTTTTGTCTATTGCTTCGCCTCTGACGAAGTTGACGCTGAAGAACACACCATTTGTGTGGTCTGATGAGCGTGAGGAGAGCTTCCAAAAGCTCAAGTCATTGTTGACTACTGCTCCAGTGTTAGTGTTGCCAGCAGCTTCAGGTTCTTATACGGTATACTACGATGCTTAGAGGATTGGTATTGGACGTGTTCTGATGCAGGAGGGTAGAGTGATTGCATATGCTTCTCGGCAATACAAGCCCCATGAGAAGAACTACCCTGTTCATGACTTGGAGTTGGCTGTTATAGTTCATGCTTTGAAGATTTGGAGGCACTATCTATATGGCGTATCATGTTAGGTTTATACGGATCATCGCAGCCTTCAGCACTTGTTCAAGCATAAAGATCTGAATTTAAGACGGCGGAGATGGCTTGAGTTACTTAAGGATTATGATATTACCATATTGTATCATCCAAGAAAGGCCAATGTAGTGGGCGATGCTTTGAGTCGGAAGGCGGTGAGTATGGATACCTTGGCATATATTCTAGTTGGGTAGAGGCCCCTTGTAGTTGATGTTCAGGCTTTGGCCAATCGGATGGTGAGATTAGATATTTCAGAGCCCAGCCGGGTGTTGGCATGTATGGTTTCCCGGTCTTCTTTGTATGGTCGCATCACGGAGCGCTAGTATGATGACCCGCATTTTCTTGTCTTGAAGGACAGGGTCCAGCATGACGATGCCAGAGATGTGACTATTGGAAGTGATGCTGTGTTACGGATGCATGGCCGAATTTGCGTGCCCAATGTGGATGGGCTCCGAGAGTTGATATTAGAGGAGGCCCAGAGCTCGCGGTATTCTATTTATCCAGGTGCCGCGAAGATGTACCAGGACTTGAGGCAGCATTATTGGTAGAGGAGAATGAAAAAGGACATTGTGAGTTATGTGACTAGATGTCTAAATAGTCAACAGGTCAAATATGAGCATCAGAGACCCGGTGGTGTACTTCAGATGATGGATATTCCGGAGTGGAAATGGGAGAAGATTACTATGGACTTTGTGAGTGGTCTCCCTCGTACCTCAATGAACTTTGATTCCATTTGGGTGATTGTGGATAGACCGACCAAGTCTGCGCATTTCATTCCGGTGTGTACCACCTATTCTTCAGAGCGGTTGGCAGAGATTTTTATCTGTGAGATTGTGCGCTTGCATGGGGTTTCAGTTTCTATAGTCTCAGACATGGGTACTCGGTTTTCTTCTTAGTTATGGAAGACCTTTCATCGGGAGTTGGGCACTCAGATTTAGATGAGTACCGCTTTTCATCCTCAGACGGACGGTCATTCGAAGCTTACTATTCAGATATTGGAGGACATGTTGCGTGCTTGTGTTATTGATTTCGGAGGTTCTTGGGTTGAGTTCTTGCCGGTTGCAGAGTTTGCTTATAACAATAGTTATCAGTCCAGTATTCAGATGGCATCGTATGAGGCTTTGTATGGGAGGCGGTGTATATCTCCAGTTGGTTGGTTTGATCCCGACGAGGCTAGACTATTTGCAACAGAGTTAGTCCAGGATGCCTTGGAGAAAGTGAAAGTTATCCAGGAGAGACTTCGTACAGCTCAGTCACAACAGAAGAGATATGCGGACCGGAAGGTTCAGGATGTATCTTATAAAGTGGACGAGAAGGTGTTGTTGAAGGTCTCGCCTATGAAAGGCGTGATGAGGTTTGGATAGAAAGGGAAGCTGAGTCCGCGGTTCATTGGACCTTTTGATATTCTTAGGAGGATTGGGGAGGTGGCCTAGATGCTTGCTTTGCCACCAATTTTATTGGAGACCCGTCTCATGTATTGGACTTTAGCACGATCCCGCTGGATGAGGATTTGACCTATGATGTGGAGCCACTGGCTATTTTGGGGCGTCAGGTTCGAAAGTTGAGATCAAAAGACATAACTTCGGTGAAGGTACAATGGAGAGGTCGGCCTGTGGAGAAGGTCACTTGGGAGGTCGAGCAGGAGATGCGGAGCAGATATCCTCGTTTGTTTGAGGCTCCAGGTATGTTTCTTGCCCTGCTCGAGGATGAGTGTTTGTTTTAGTTAGGGAGGATGTGACGACCCGACCCGTTGTATTTTATATTTCAGCCCTGTTATCCCCGTATTATGCTTCCCCGTGTGTTGATATATGTGTTGGGTGAGTTTGAAGTGTGTTGGGATGAATTTGGTAATTTGGTTAGAAATGAGACCAATAGTCTCTTTAAGGAAAGTTTAAATTGGAAAAGTCAACTGGACGTTAACTTGTGAGTTAGAGGGTTCGGAATATATTTTCGATGATTCGACTAGTTTCGGACGGTGATTTATGACTTGGGAGCAAAATCGAAATTAAATTTGGAGGTCCGGTGTAGAATTAGGCTTGAATTGGCTAAGTTCGACTTTTGGCAAATTCCGATTGATTGGTGAGATTTTGATCCGGGTGTCGGAATGAAATTCTGAGAGTTGAAGTAGCTTCGTTAGGTGATTTTGGATATGTCTCCAAATTACGTTGTTTGGTTGGGTTTTGGATCGAATGCGAATTTGGAAAAGTTCTAGTTTGACTTAGGCTTAAATTCGAGGAATTTGGAGATTTTTTATGTTAACGTTAGTTATTTTATGGCCCGAGCAAGTTTGAATGAGTTAATTAGTCATGATGGTGCCATTGGTTGAGGTCTCAGGGGCCTCGGGTGATTTCGGATGGTCAACGGAAGGATTTTTTGGGTTGGAAAAATAGCAGATTTTCTGCTGTTGGTGTTGCAGGCCTCAAAGCATCGCGTTCGCGTGGTGGTGGACGCAAACGCGTAGAAGGAATTTGGGAGCTTGGAATTTTTGCCTTCGTGTTCGCGAAGGGGAGGCCGCGATCACATAGTAGAGGAGTTGTTCTTGATCGCGTTCGCGTGATAAGGTGACGCGTTCGCGTAAGCTAGGGGAGTAGACCATCGTGTTCGCGTTGAGAGGGTCGCGTTCGCGTAAGAGTGCCTGGGAGCAAAGCATCGCGTTCGCGTGGCTAGTGTCGCGAACGCGATGAATGACTTTTCTGGGCAGTTAAGGTTTTTATAAACATTTCATCCGCGAGCTATTCCATATTTCCTCCATTTTTACAATACCTTGAGAGTTCATTGACGGATTTTGAAGGAGATTTCGATGGGAAGTGATTGGAGGTAAGTCTTGTGGTCTTAATACGTCATTTTATTGAAGAATCAACCATCAATTCTCTGAAATTGGGTGTAAAAGTTGATGAACTAGGGCTTGGAATTTTGAATGTAAATTTGGGATTTGGAGGAGATTTTGGACTCCAATTTTTATGAATTTTATATGTATGGACTCGTAGCGAGACGCGGATCTGAAAATGTGATTTTTGTAATTTTTCAAGAAGTGGGCCCGAGGCTCGGGTTTTGCCAACTTCGTATTTTTGGGTGTATTTCGAGTTATTTTGATTGGGTTATGTTCCATTAGCCTATTTTGACGTATTCATGTTTTGATCAGATTTGGCATCCGCGGAGGTTGATTCTTACGGGAAAGGCATTGCGAGTTAGTCTGCGGCCGGCTTGAGGTGAGTAATGGGTGCAGATGATGACCCGAGGGTTTGAAACCCTGGTATATCACATTGTGACGCTGTATTGACGCGTGACATGTACTCTACTGTGAGTGCGGGGTCGATTATGATTAGGGACTATGGCTTAGTCCGACCGAGTGGCTTTGTACTGTGTTGTTGGCTATCGATGAGCCGCTAAACCTCCTACTTGGATGGTTATGATCATATTTGGACTGTGTGCCGATTATTTGGATCCCGTGAGGATCGTTATCATTGCTTCTTTGAATTATAGCATGTTTCATGACATCAGTCCTGCACTAGAACACTGTTTAAACATGATTTGGTAAATATTGAAGTTTGACACCAAATTCTATAATTTATGGTAAACGGAACTAAAAATGGTAAGATATATGTGCCTGTGAGGCTTGCATGCATATAGCTGGGCTGATAGTGGGTCGGGTTGCGCACCGCAACGTATGTTACTATGATATTGTGCTTGGGCTGTAGGAGCCCCTCCGGAGTCTGAACCCCCCTCAGTGAGCGTGAGTACCCAAATGGATCGAACTGCACGTTCCGCAGTGGTCATGCATTGCATTGCATCTCATGCATTTCATCACTGTTGCCTTATATGCATATCTCTAAGGGTTATGCTGTATAAAACTGCTAGATAGCTTCATTTTGTGTTATTTCATGATTTCTTATCTTCGGGTTTTTGTACATGCTTATTACTCGCTGAGTTGGTAGACTAACCCCATACTCCCTGCATCTTGTGTGCAGATTCAGGTGCTCCGGAGACCTAGTGCTGCAGCTGTTGACTTCCCGGAGTTGTTCAGAGTATTGAGGTAGTTGTCCAGCGTCCGCAGGACCACCTACTCTGTCTCTATCAGTTGTTTCTTTTGCTATTCTGTCAGAATTTTGTATTACTTCCGTTCAGACTTTATTTTTTTATTAGAGGCTCTATACTCGTGACTCCTCGATTTTTGGGAGAATTATGTTTCTTGCTCAGCTATGTTTTCAGTGGTATTGTCTATCCGTGGTTGGGAGTTTCATATTGAATTTGCTGTATTATCTTATATTGTTTTCTCTTGGCTTAAATGCCGTTCTTGGTTGTGGTTTGGTCGGGCTTGCCCAGCCTCGCGGCCGGGCGCCATCATGACCGCGTTTGGGGTCGTGACAAAATCTTAAACGGTATCTATAAAATATAATTTTTTAAATGGTATTTATTTAAAATAAATAAGGTGTTAATCTTTGCTATAGGAGATAAAAATTCCTATTTCATTTGGAATCAAGAAAAAAATGATTTTGCTTTAAAATTAGCTATAACAAAAGATCCAATTCAACTCTTTTTTAAACTAATCATCGTATAATAAATTTATTTTTTAAGACATAATTCTTAGGATATAAAAATAAAGTAAATCATTTATAGTATTGTAATTGCAAAGATAAAACTTAAAGCAATAAGTATGGAACAATTAAAGACCAAATATATTCTAACGAATGACTATTCATTACTATATTCTATATAAATTAAATTGCTTCTTTCGAAAAATATTAACTCAATATTAGTATTTTTAGGATTTATATTGTTACTTACCATTATTTGCCGGAATGGTAGGCCAACCACGTTAACATTATTCCAAAATTCCTAGAAAACTAATAGTCAATTTTTCAATTTATATTACTTCATAAATTTTTAAAAAGCATGATAAAAGGATTTTTGTGTTGCTTATTTGTTTTTGGTACGTCACGTAAATAACAATAATTTTTATAAAACTATTATACGGAAATCTTCATACAACCACCGTATGATAATAACTAATGATTGAGGAGTTCTATTTATAACTTATTCTTTTGTTGAGTTGGTGATATATAAATCAAAATTCATCATCCTTAACTTTTACGTATTTTATTTTATCTATTAAAGAAAGACTTTAGTATTATAAGTATGTGATTATTTTCAGAAGAAAAAAAAGTTAGTCAGTGAGATAGGACACACGCACAATACGCGTACCCTAAAATTAGTATTAAACGAATATGGCGAAATGAATTATGAGCAATCCTTCCTGTATTAGTAAAGGGGAAGAAAAGTGAATTAGGAAACTGTAAGCAAAAAATAAATGTTGAGGCTATGTACCATTATTAGGAAAAGTGTATTATTTCTGGGGTTTCCCTTTATTAACGCCGGTATGGAAATTGCAAAGGAAATATACGTTTCTTTTATTTACTTTTTTTAATTCTTAAAATTTTCATTATTTAAAGAAAACGAAAAAACAGAAAAAAGAAAAGGAAAATTACCAGTTATGTCCATTGATAAGTAGCTCATTATAAAAAATGATCAATTAATAAAATATTACTAATATTAGCTAAATTAGCTAATTAGCTATCTATAGCAAAAAAATATCAAAAGTTTGCTTTGTTTTGAGTGGGTGTTATTAGAATAGACTGGACACAACTTAAGAAGATTGAATCTCAGTTTTGGGATGATTTGGTGAAGTTTTGAGGTGGTTTGAATTGAAAATTCGAAGTAAAAGCTGAACATGAGAAAAAATAATATGTATATCACACTATGTATCATTTGTGTATCACAAATGTGTCATATTTGTATCAATTGTATAGCACATATATATCCATGTATACCTGTGTGTAAGATACATGTGTAATACATGTTTGATACATGTGCCGCAGAAGACTTTTTGGATCGATTTAATTATGAATTTTGATACAAAATTAGTCCAAATCACCTCCAATCTTCCTCAAATTTTATATATTGACTTTTCTATATATATTTAATTATTTCAGCTATACCAATTGAAAAAAGGATTCCTTTTTTGTTTAAAATTTTGAAATATTATATATATTTTTGTATTTCATTACCTTTTTTGCTATCCCATCCATGAAATTTCCCTTCCGTCTTGTATGTAATGTTGCTAAATTACGTTTAAATATATGGAAAGTAATTTTTTCATGTGATTCTTTGATAAAAAGAACCTTATTATTTGGTTTTTTAATTTTTATTGGCTAGTTTTGGTAAGTTTATAACTAAGGGCTAAAGATTGATAAGTTGAATTTATTGGGGACATTTGGGAATTTATTTACAATTTTAAGATATTGAACCATCGCTTGGTTTGGGCCTCTCTTTTGAATGACCCAAGCATGGGGCCCAGACCATTGACAATGGGCCAGGTACTGAATATTTTGGGCCTTTTGCAATGTAATAACACACAATATATTTGAATTAAAAGGTTATTTTTTTGGGAAATTACCAGCTATGTCCATTTAGAAGTAGCTCATGATAAAACTTGGCCAATTAATAAAATATTACTAAAATTAGCCAAAATGACCAATTAGTTATTTGTAGCAAAAAAGTATCAAATGTTTACTTTCTTTTGAGTGGGTGCTATTAGAATAGATTGGGTATATCTTAAGGAGCTTGAATATCAGTTTTGGGATAATTTGGTGAAGTTTTGAGGTGGTTTGAATTGAAAATTCGAAGTAAAAACTGAATATGAAAAAAATGATACGTATATCACACTGTATATCACATATGTATCATATTACTATCGATTGTGTATCACATTTTTATCTGTCTGTGACATACATGCGTGATACATGTTTGATACATGTGTCACAGAAGAATTTTTTTAAATCGATTTAATTATGAATTTTGTTACAAAACCAGTCCAAATCACCTCTAATCTTCCTCAAATTTTGTATATTGACTTATCTATATGTTTTCAATGAATTTCGACTATATCCATTAAACAATTCATCGTTGGTTTTGATTTTTAGAATATTAGCTAGAGGTTGGTAAGTTGAAACTTATATGAGGCATTTCTGTAAATTTTTATTTTTTTGTAGAGATGACACTAGATAACTACTTTAAAGGGTTGCTATTTAGAAATTAGCTAGTGCTTCCTGATTTCAGTTTTCTCGTTCAATCTCCGGGCAAAAATGTCCTAAATTATTCTGAAGCTAAAATTTTTAGTTTAAATTTTAAGATAAAATAAATAGCGGCTAATCTCTAAATACTGGCTATATGTGCACATGCCACTTGGTTTTTTAGGTGACTAACTTTTGTACTAATCACCGTTGAAATATTTACAAAACCATAGCCAGACTAATAAAGCAGTCTGATATCGAAAGAAACGAATACAAACTTATGCTACTTTCTAACTACTTGTGCCTATTAGTATTAGTTTTTTGGTTCTTATCGTCTTTTTACTTTTTAATTACGGTGTCACTATCCTTTTACATAATTTTGGTTTTTACTTTTTAGCATCCACCATCAGTATTAAATTATTGAACTTTGCCACAACAAATGGAAAATGACAAAAATATCTGCGGCTTATTTAAAACAGAAAAAAATAAAAAATAAACTGTGTGTGGAATTCGAGTCCAGCTCTCTTTATATAGCTGGTAGCCATTAATGTACATTATTGATATGATTTTCAAAGTTTCATCATAATCTGACATATTATGGGGCCAATTGCTAGGTCCTTCAGGTGCTGTTTTCTTGACTCCTGTTAATTTCGAAAATTAGTTATTCTTAATATTAATATTTCTTTTAATAAGTTGAAAAATGCAACAAGTTCATAGTGGACTAACTAATCTTTATAATTAACTTAAAGCCGCCCAATAAAAGAAAATAAAGAAGTAAATTAACCTAATACATTCTTAATTATTCTAACTGTCTTCTCTAATAAAATAGATATTTAATTGTAAATCATTAAGTCTAACACTTGATCTAAACTAAAGTTTGTTTGCCAGTTGCCATGCAATAAGCTGGTTTGACGTCGATTGATGTTTTTGTGATGACGTTTAATAAAAATAGAATTAAAATTTAATTAAATTGCAGTGAGATCCTCCTTTTTGGCATTTTATGAGAACGAATATAATCTGCAATTTCTGATATTTCTCTAATAAAGTTGTCCATAACAAAGCAACAAACGCTCTTAACATTAGCAAAGAAAAAGAAGAAAATTGTAGAGTCCATATTTTTCTTTACTATCACAACCCCAATTTCTTTCCCAGGAAGTCGAGATGACTCTTAGTATCTAAAATTAGATAAGTCGAATACATACTGATTATTAAAGAAATTTAATTAATTTAACTGTAATAAATTAGATAATTTTCGTAATGACATAATCAAACCGACTTCTGTTACAAAATTTCAAAAATGCATAATACAAGTCACAAGTTTTTTTAAGAGTAACTATAAATAAGGAGTACATTATTATTCCGGACTAATAAGAGACCGTGAAAATAAAACACAACATAAGGTGACTTCAGGATCTGTGAATATTGAGCAGATATACCTTTAAGTCTCCCGCAACGCAGACATAATTCTCCAACCAACTCGATCATAAATACTTGGATCTGTCCAAAAATGTACAGAAGCGTAGAATGAATATATTATAGCAGTATCCAATAAATATTAAACTTAAACACGATAGAATATCGACGAGGCCAGGTTAAAACACCTAAAGACATGTAATCTTGTGCAAGATAATACATAAAGCTAGCCAAGAAAGAACATCAATATAAGGTCAATAGTAAAAAAAATTCCAATTTCCAATCAACACAAATATGATAAGGATCAAGTAAGGGAAACCAAGTACAACTCAATATCACTCCTTCCTACTACACGAATTCTAATATGAATTACCCAAGTACCGCTCCTCGAAAACTCAAATTCATAAGTCACAACTTCAAAATGTTATAAACATGGCATCTTGTGCCCATATTTTTCAAAAATCACTTTGCATCAGTGTCAAATGTTAATAAAAAATGTTCGAAGGATCAATTTATTTTCAATAAAGTAAAATTATATGTTTTTAGTCAAGTAGGGAATCAACAAAGAATAGTTTAGTTTAAAAATTATTTGGGTGAAGAAAATGATATTCAAATGAAAAAAAGAAAAGCATCGGATAAACTACTGATTTGGGTGTAGGATTTATTAAATTAAAAAATAATAGCAGTTTTTTTTAATGTTTGTAATATCCTAGCTACTATGGGCAACACTAATGCCCTTAACTCTTTATCGTATGGTTGTAACTCTTTTTGCTAATGTTATATATAATATCTATCTTTCAGTTTCAAAAAAAAAAAAACTCGGCAAGATATGAGAAAATGACTCAACGTGTTAAATTCATCTTGAAATCAACTCACCCCAAAATATTATTAATAGGAAATAAAATCAAGAAATGGCGGCAAGACAGTAAACTAATGAAAACAACTAAATCCTTGAAAACTAGTTAAAAAAAAAAAGAAATACAAATCCTCTGAGTCTCATATGAGATAACCGAAGCCAACACAATATAACAAGAAATACAAAACGCATAATAAAGTCAAATAATACATCACACAAGAACACAAGAATTTTGTAATGACACGACCGGTCGTTTTGAGCATTTGCACTTCGCTCGATTATTTGAAGATGTATTATGACTTATGTGAATCTAGGATTGGGCTTTCAGGTTAGCTCCTTTTGGTGATCTTGGACTTAGGAGCACGTCTGGATCATGATTCGGAGGTCCGTAGTAGAATTTGGCTTGAAATAGCGAAAGTTGAGATTTTGAAAAGTTTGACAATGAGTGGACTTTTTGATATCAGGACCGGATTCAAAATTTGAAAGCTGAAATAGGTCAATAATTTCAAATGTGACTTGTGTGCAAAATTTAAGATCAATCGGACGTGATTTGATAGGTTTTGATATCAATTATGGAAGTTGAGGTTTCAAAGTTCAATGATTTTGAATTGAGGTATGATTCATCATTTTGATATTTTTATGTGTGTTTTGAGGTCTCTAGTAGGTCCGTATTACGTTATGTGACTTGTTCGTATTTTTTGACGGGGTCCTGAGGGGCTCGGGCGTATTTCAAATCATTTTCTTCAATATTGCTATTGTTGGTTCTAGTGTGACCGCACCTGCGGTTGGTGTGCACAGGTGCGGTGGTTGCAGAAGCGACAAAGTGGTCGCAGGAGCAAAAATAGTACTGGGTGAGGAAGGCCGCAGAAGTAGTGATTTGAGCGTATATGCAGATTAATTGGTGCGAAGTGATGGAGCGCAAGAGCGAGGATTTTTGCAGGTGCAGATGGTGGATCACACTTGCAATATCGCAGAAGAATGTATGTTGTCTACAGGTGCGAGGGTCGAGTCCTTAGTTGATTCTGCAGAAACAGAGGTTATGTCGCAGAAGCGACGTTGCAGCAGCGGCTAATGTGGTCGCAGATGCGGAAATGCAGGCCCGAATGTTAAATACAAATGTTCGTGATTTTGGCTTCATTTTTACATTTTTCAAGTGCGTATTGGGGCGTTTTTGGAGAAATTTTCATCACAAGGATTGTGGTACGTGTTCTACACTCGGGGTCAACCGCGGATTAGATGGGGTGTTTTGAATAAGGAGAAAGCTCAGGAGTTGGAGAGGAGGTTAGCTGAGGGCGGGGCTTGGAGAAGTTCTGGGGAAGCGGATATTATGTGGTCAGAGACGGCGAACTTGGTTAGGGAGGTAGCACGGGATGTGCTCGGAGTAGCAAAGGGATATTCAGGCAGGCATCAGGGTGAATGGTGGTGGAAAGATGCAGTCCAAGGAAAAGTGGAGGTGAAGAAGGCGGCGTTTGCTAAGATGGCAGGGAGTACAAGCGAGGAAGGACGGAGAGCGAACAGGGAGATCTACAAGGCGGCGAGGAAAGAAGCAAAGATGGCGGTTACGGAAGCAAAAAACGCGGCGTTTGGTCGCATGTACGAGGAATTAGGGGAGAAAGGCGGGGACAGAAAGTTATTCCGATTAGCTAAAGGAAGGAAAGGAAGGCGCGTGATCTTGACCAAGTTAGGTGCATCAAGGGCGAGGATGGTAGAGTTCTGATGGGGGAGTCTCAAGTCAAGCAGAGGTGGCAGGCATACTTTTGAGACTTACTTAACGATGTGAGGGATCGTAACATAGAGCTAGGGGAGTTGGGGTATTCAAAGCAACATAGAGACCTTGAGTACTGCAGGCGCATTTGGACGGAGGAGGTCATGGGTGCTTTGCTAGGATTAGTAGGGGTCGAGCGACCGGGCCTGACGAGATCCCGGTAGAGTTCTGAAAATGCATGGGTAGGTCAGGAGTGGAGTGGCTCTCCAGGTTGTTCAATGCGATCTTCAGGATCAAAAAAATACCGGAGGAGTGGAAGTGGAGTACACTGGTGCCCCTGTACAAGAACAAAGGTGACAACCAGTCCTACAACAACTATAGGGGTATCAGATTAATAAGTCATACCATGAAGGTCTGGGAGCGGGTGACCGAGGCAAGGGTGAGGGAGATGACATCTATATTTGTGAACCAGTTCGGTTTCATGCCGGGTCGCTCCACTACAGAAGCTATCCACCTTGTCAGGAGGCTGGTGGAGCAGTTCAGGGATAAGAAGAAGGACCTGCACATGGTGCTTATCGACTTGGAGAAGGCGTATGACAAGGTCCCAAGAGAGGTGCTATGGAGGTTCTTGGAGGCGAAGAGCGTGCCTGAAGCCTACATCAGAGTAATTAAGGACATGTACGATGGAGCTAAGACCAGGGTTAGGACGGTGGGTGGCGACGCGGACCATTTTCCAGTGGTTATGGGGCTACATCAAGGATCAGCGCTTAGCCCTCTCTTGTTTGCCTTGGTGATGGATGCTCTTACCCGACATATTCAAGGGAATGTGCCTTGGTGTATGCTATTTGCTGATGACATAGTCTTGATAGACGAGACGAGGGTCGGTGTTAATGAGAGGTTAGAGGTTAGAGGTATGGAGACATGCTCTCGAGTCTAAGGGTTTCAAAATAAGCAGATCTAAGACAGAATACCTGGAGTGCAAGTTTAGCGACGAGCCGAGCGAAGTAGGCAGGGACGTGATGATTGGATCTCAGGTCATCGCCAAGAGGGACAGTGTTAGATATCTTGGGTCAGTGATTCAGGGGGACGGAGAGATTGATGAGGACGTCACTCATCGTATAGGAGCGGGGTGATCAAAGTGGAGGCTTGCATCAGGAATCCTGTGCGACAAGAAAGTTCCACAGAAACTCAAGGGGAAATTTTATAGAGCTGTGGTTAGACCGGCCATGTTGTATGGGGCGGATTGCTGGCCAGTGAAGAACTCTCATGTTCAGAGGATGAAGGTTGCGGAGATGAGGATGCTCAGATGGATGTGCGGACTCACCAGGTTAGATAAGATTAAGAATGAAGTTATTCGAGAGAAGGTGGGGTGGCCCGGTGGATAAGAAGATGCGAGAAGCGAGGCTAAGGTGGTTCGGGCATGTACGAAGAAGAACTCCTGATGCCCCGGTGAGGAGTTGTGAGTGGCTGGAGATAGTCGGCGCACGGCGAGGCAGAGGGAGACCTAAGAGGTATTGGGGAGAAGTGATTAGGCATGACATGACTAGAATGCGGGTTTCTGATGACATGGCCCTTGATAGGAAAGTCTGGAGGTCTAGTATCAGGGTTGTAGGATAGGGGTCCCTAGAGTTTTTCGTACTCCTCACCCGGGGTTGGGTGAGGCTTGGCAGGGCTATCCATAGATGATTTGTGTATTGGATTGTGTCTCCCTTATTGTAGTTATCTATGGTAGTTACTGTCTGATATTGTTGCATGCTATTTTATTTTATTTATTTATTTATTTATTTTTATTTATGGTTCTTATGTTTAGATAAATTTTTATGCTATTTCTGTTGAATCTACTAATGTTGTTGTTTTTGTTTTTGTTGTTCCTTTCCTTCACTGAGCCGATGGTCGATTGGAAACAGCCTCTCTGCCCTTTCGGGTAGAGGTAAGGCTCGTCTACATATTACCCTCCCCAGACCCCGCCTTGTGGGACTATACTGGGTAGTTGTTGTTGTTGTTGTAAATCTATCTTCGATTTTAGCTTTTGGTGGATAAATTTTAAAGAGAAAATTGGGAATTTTGTCCTAAAATTTATATTATGAATTGTTGAGTTTTGAACACTGATTGGGAGTTGAATTTGAGTGAAACTAGTAAGATTGGACTCGTAATTGATTGGGTTATCAAATTTTTTGAGTTTTATCGGGTTCCGAGGTGCAGACCCGGGTGTGATTTTGGCCGGATTCGGGATTTGATTTAGGATTCAATCTTTATCATTGTAATTGCTTGCTTGGGCTTCAGCTGATGTATTTGAGTTGTTTTTGGCTAGTGTTGAGCCGTTAGGAGGTCGCTACGCACATGATGGCATTCTTGGAGCATCACTTGGCTTGCCCGACTGTAATGATCCAAAGGGTCATTTTCTATTTTAGAATCCAATTTCGTATTCCGAGACCTTGAAAATCTCATTTTATCTCTTTTCTATTTATGTGCACAGTCCGGACATGTATTAGAAAAGCCCTTATGTGAAAAATTTATAAAATGATGATTTTTTAGTTTAAAAGATGATTTTTGTTGATTACAGTCAATGTTTTAGGTAAACAGACCCGTACCCATGTTTCACGGTCCCGAAGTATCTGTAGTAAAATATGGGATGTCGGCGTATGACCGAAATCGAATTTCGTGGTCTGTAGCCTGAGAAATAAATTTTTGAAGGAAATTGATAAGAGTGAAAATGTAATAATTTAAACGATTTGATCTTATTGGTATCAGGTATGTATTTTAGTTTTGAAGCTCGGTACATGTCCATTATGATATGTAAAACTTAAATGTGAAATTTGGTGAAAAACGAAATTGATTTGATGTGATTCAGACCTTGGGTTGAGAAAATACAAGTTTTGAAACTATCTTGAAAATTTCACGCAATTTGGTACTAAATTCATAGGACTAGGTGTTATTTTGGCAATTTTATTGCTCTCTAGATGTTATTTTGGCGATTTTATTGCATGAGCAAGTTCATATAATATTTTAAAATTTATGTGCATATTTATCTTAGAGCCCCGAGGACTCGTTTGAGTTTTGGATAGGCCACAGAGTGATTTTGGAACTTAGAAATTTGCTGCTGTAATTGGTGTTGTAGCAAGCCTCTGATTTCACAATTGCAAGATGAGGCTTCTCAAATGCGAACCAAGTAGGGATGGAAATTGCGAAGTATTTATCGCAATTGCGAATAAAGCCTGGGCTAGCATAGTTTACAAATGCGAACAAATCTTCGCAATTGCGAAGGGAGTCTGGGAAGGGGTATGATCGCAAATGTGATCTTCTACTCATGTTTGCAAGGAACAGTGTTCGCAAAGCGACACTTTCTTCGTATTTGCAAGCTTCGCAATTGCGAAGCTCAAGTCGCAATTGTGACATGTGCAAATGAGTAAAAGGGTCTTAGACGATATTTTTCATTCATTCTCCCATTTTTGAAAACCTAAACTTCAAGAGGTGATTTTCCTAAGGCAAGTTCTTCCCCAAATCATAGGTAAATGATTCTTAATTCATTTCTTTCAATCTGTTTCATATTTTTACAAAATTTCATCCTAGAATATAGGGATTTTCATGGTGGAATTTGGTGTTTTTGGGTAGAACTTAGGAATTTTAAAATTTGAAAATTTTGACCTCAAATTGAGGTCAGATTCCAAACCAATTGTATATCCAGACTCGGGGGTGAATAGGTAATCAGGTTTTGGTCCGAATTTTGGGTTTTGATAAAGCGGGACCGATGTTTTTTTTGACTTTTTGGGAAAAATATTAGGGAATCTCTAATTATGCATTAGAAATGATCTCCTTAGCGTTAACTAACATTATTAAGTTAATTATAACAAAATACGAGTGGATTGGATGTGGAATCAAGAGGTAAAGCTATAATTGAGTTTTGAAATACACGTTGGCTTAGTAAGTATGTGGTCTAACCTTGACTCGAGGTATTAGGGATCCCCTACTTATTTGCTATATGAAAATCCATATGTGTGACGTATAGGTATGGCGACGAGTACCTATGCCTTGCTAAATTATCTGTTTAGCCTGTTTCTTTCCCTTTTTCTAATATATTATTTTCGTTCCTCCATTGCTACTTATTTATCGATGCTTCCATGTCTAATTGCTTCCTGTTAAATGTTGTTTTTCTCTATTGAACTTATTAATTGTTCCATGGTTTTATTATATTAAATTGTTAGTTTAAGTTGGTTTATTGGTGCTTCATGATATAATTTGGTTAGTCTCACTGTGTAGTATTAATAGAGGAAGTTTCATAATTGTATAGATTTTTCGTTGTTTGGGTTTGAGGCATAAACGTTGTGAAAGGTTTTTATGTTCATTTTTGAAACAATTATTCTTATTTTGTGATTGGTACTGACATAGTGGGATCGGGTTGCGCATCACAATAGGAGCAATAATGGTAAAATGTGATTGTCTGGTAGGATCGGATTGCACGCCGCAACAAGGGATAATAACGGTGGACATGTGGGATGGGGTCATATACCGTAACAGGGGGAATAATGGTGATATATTGAGGAGTAATAAGGGTGGACTGGTGGGATCGAGTTCCACACCACAACAAGAAGTAATAAGGGTGAATGTTCATATTGTTATTGATTATATAGTAGGATCGGGGATGTGTATCGCATCATTTGTTGTTTATGTATTCTTCTTCTAATGAGATTCATTATTGTGTTGAAACTCTCTTAAGGATTGGTTATAGCTTAGTATTGGTAGAACGACTGGATTTCGTATTTATTTAATGCATGTTACTATCCTATTTTATTCTGTATTTTCTTTTTGCCTTAGTATAAACTGTTGCATGATATATTATTTATGTCCCACCATAGCTTCGCCACTACTTCATCGAGATTGGCTCGACATTTACCAGTACATGGGATCGGCTGTGCTAATACTGCACTCTGAACTTTCTGTGTAGATTTGATGTTGGTAGTGGCTGATTGAGAGGTTGGTTACTGATACTTCACTCAGGAGACCCAAGGTAGTTTTGTAGGCGTCCGTAGGCCCTGACATACCCTCCTATGTTTAATTCATTTTTGTTTTACTTTCTTTGTGACAGATGTATTTTCTTACAAACCCATATTTGTAGTTATTCATAGAATATTCTTGAGTTCTGATACCAATTTCTGGGTGGTAATTGTTTCGGATTGGTTGATAGTATAAGGTTAATTAGTTATATATGTAATTTCACTTTTATTTCTATTTGATCATCTTTTGTTAATCTTAATTATGAAAATATAAAGGAAAAAAGGTGATTATAACTCTAACGTTGGCTAACCTAACGAGTGCGATGTTAGGCGCCATTACGGTCCCGACGGTGAAAATTTTGGGCCGTAACACTAGCGTTGGAATTAGCTTATTTAAGATATGTAACTCTTCTAAATTTAGTAATGATGGTATGAAACCCCAAATTATGTTTTGTGTGATTAGTATTGAGGTGACGCACATGCTAGATTACAGGCGTGTGGGCGTGCACTTTATAAATGATGACTTTGTGGTTTTCCTGGCACTGTTTAGTAGCCTAGTTTTTGGATATCTGTGTTTTTCACTATGTTATTAATTAATTGAGCTATCAATCATGCTAGATATTAGGTTTAGTCTTTATGTTGATATCGTTAGGACCCATAGTGGTCATTCCTTGAGGTAACCTCACTAATTTCATTGATATCTCCTACTCAGTCATATTCATGCATTCATATCATATCTCAATTTCCGTTATTATTTATTGATACATCATATCATTTTTGTTCGGCTAGTTTCATGACACTGATAGCCCGAGAGATTGGAGAAATTGATGACTGAGTGAGGCCGAGAGCCTGATGGTACCGCAACATGTTTTATTGATTTATTCTTGAGCGAGGCCGAGGGCCTAATTGATTTCATGATTGGCTTGTTATAGCACTTGGGATGAAGGAGCCTCTCCAGAGTCTGCACCACCCCCAGTATGCACAGGTACCTACTAAGTGCGAATGTCGAGTGACGAGTGGCGAGTGATTGGAAGGATTCAGTGACTGTGAGGACTGAGTGACCAGGATGACTAAGTGAATTGACACTCTAAGCATATGCATATGGTTTTATTACTGAGTTGCATCGCATTTGACATGCACATGACATACATGCATCGAGATGTATTTTTCTTCATGTTGTACGGTATCCTGTCATTCATGAATTTTTACACACACTGATATGTGAGTTATAGAGAGGTATTTCACACATGCTATCTGGAATTTAAATAAAATATCATATTTACCGTTCAAAGGATTTTTGGAAAAATATTACAATTATCGAAATTACTCATATATTTAACAATTTTGATAAAGGATTTGGGCTTTCATTTGTATACGTGAAACATGGAGCTTTTTGGAAAACTATGAAAAGTCTGAGCACTTTATCTCTAAGATGTTTCTTTATTTATTTGAATTACACTGTTATGAACTGCTATTGGTTATTGTTGTTGGACCCGACCTATGTTTCAGCTCATCATTACTTTCAACCTAAGTCTATGTTTGTTACTTATTGAGTATATGGTGTCGGTTGTACTCATACTACACTTCCTGCACATTGCGTACAGATTTCAGATATCGATGTTGTTGTGTTTGAAGGAAGCTTGATTAGAAGATGTACCGGTGTCTCGGTTGTAACTGCCTCTTGTTTATGGTAGCCTTAGATTATATACTCTATTTATGCACCTTTCAAACAGAAGATGTATTTATTTCCTATCAGTGTTGAAATCTTTACTCTTAGAGCTCATGATTTGTACTACCAGTCCTTGGAAAATGTAATAGATCCAGATAATTTACTCTATTTAATTAACTTGTTAACATTATTGAAATTTGGATAGTTATTAGTTGGCTTACCTAGAGGGTTGGGTTAGGTGCCATCACGACTAGCGGATTTTGGATCGTGATAGATTGGTATCAAAGCTTTAGGTACAAAGGTTCTACAAGTCACGAGCAAGTGTCTAGTAGAGTCTTCTGGATCGGTATGATTACGTCCATGCCTATCTTCGAGAGGCTACAGAACATTTAGGATATACTTCACATCTGTATTACTTTCTTTTCGTGTGACATTGATTCATCTTGAGGCGTAACTCTTTGAATTCCTTCCACGCATTCATATGTGCACATGAGCGCTCTGTATCAGCTGTGCATTGACAGCTAGTGATTCCATGAAAGAAGTGCAAGATATGATTTCAATATGTTGATAATGGGCCAGTATGGAGGACTTGAGACTGAGTCCTGACTGTAGCTTGAGCACTGAGGTATCAATTGTGTTTACGTGCTTTTGGATTTATATGTACGATAGTGTCCATGTTAGTGGAATTTATGGTTGTATGGCTACATGATGAGTATGATGTGACTGTGATATGTTTTTATATGGTTTGAATGTGATGGGAAGGGTTTGCTTGAGGTGTAGAGATAACTATTAGGTGCTTTATTTTCGTCTTGATTTGACGTATAGCCTCGAGTTATGAGTGTGTTAAAGGATTTTTTCATGTTATTCAGCTGATGAGTGGAGTAGATTTTCATATCATGATATGAGGTCAGACTCAATAAGATTAAGTGAATGCATAATGGTTATTGCTATGGAAGGGTATAAAGAGATGTTAGTTGGAGACGAAGCAGGTAGGTTATCTCCTATGGGGTGTCCTGAGGGTTGTGTAATCCCTATGTCATTTTATAGCGAGTCCTCATTTTTCTAGTGAATTATAAGTGTTGCAATTTGAGTTTGGAACACTTATGAGAGTTGTCTTGATTGTTACAAGGGTGAATGCGAGATTTACCAATGATTTAAGATATTTTATGGTTTGTGTTGCATGAGCTTATGGAGGATTTAGTTTAATCACACTATGGTATTATGGCAACAATAAGGTATAGGCATTTGAGCTACCGTGTGTTTTGATCTATGGCTTTGAGCCAAGTGTGAGAGTCTACTATTGATAATTGATTATATGGTTATGTGTTTTATTTGTTTTAGTTTAAGGTATACTGGTGAATCAGTTACGGATTGAGATCGAGGATGACTCGAGTAAAGGAAATTTTGGATAAAGGTTGTATTATGGTTTATGGGTATATGAGAAAACACTGGGTGATTGAGTTGTTAATTGTAAAGGAATGTAGCCTGCATGAGGTAGGGATTCGCTTAGTTTCTTAGCAGAGTGGCTTACTTCCTTGGATGTTTTTGTACGAATGGAGCACATGTCGTTTGGTCCATTTGATCAGTTTGATTTAGATTTGAGTAGAGTAAATGACTCTCGAGAATGGTTCTAATGGATTCAAGATTCATATATAACAATTCTTCAGGATGTGTATTTGGCTAGAAACTGTGATTTATATTGGATGGTGTCAAGACTTGTGGGATTTCTATATCATTATGGATTCTACATATCAGTATCAGGAGGGTGAAGGTAATGGCTTTAGATTCGCAGGAAGTCTCTTCAGAGTAAGTATTTCGGTTGTGGTACTTTTGGGATATTTAAGAGGGAATTCAGTGACTTATGGGCCTTAAGGCGGTGTTGTTCTATGCTAATGTTTGTGGTGCAAGTTTTTGGTTAAGGTTAGTAGTGTTCTAGCAAGGAAAAGTATCAATTTGAAGGCGATTCAGAAGGAACTCAGAGAATTAGGACAAGTTGGTAGCAGGTTGGACCTGCACATTAATGGATATGATCGGTTCTTTATGTGATTATGATGTGGCTAGTCTCTACATGTGTCTCGTGGTGATGCTCTTGGGATTTTTGGTGACATGCGTGGCTTATTTGAGTTAGAGAGAATTAGATTTGATGGCTTGATTATGTTCAAATGAGTTTCAAAACTTTCTCAATGGTTTCTACCACGACTCTCAGAGTATATTCCCTACCGACATGAGGAGCATGTGATGTATAGTGATTTCCTCCTGGATAGGTTCAAATGGATGATTCTTAGAAAATTTATTATGTAGTTTGCTTGCGACTTAGAGTTGATTTCGAGATTTTCGTATTTTTCATATGCTGGCATAATAGGTGAGGTGTAGGATTGAGATTTGCATGTGCAAGGTTACGATTCATTTTGAGAGGAAGGTCCTGAATTCTTAGGCAGCATAGACGGTTTCAAATGATTAGATGAATTATATTACTTCATTGGTATGGCGGCACTCACCTAGTTGACCGACTACTGATTTTTATATATTATTATGTAGCACGTAAGAATTAGAGAATTATTCCTCGTGGAATGATTGTGTATGAGATATGTGTTAGACATTCAGGCGGTGAAGTAGGGAACATATATGGTTATTCGTGTGTCCTATGGATTTAGAGACTGGAAGTTCTCAGGAGCAGATTGTTGCATGGTTGTGGACTGTGAAGTGTGGCTGGAGCTTGCCAGATGATAGCATGTGTTATGATTATGTCATTGTGGACTTTTGGAGGGTTATTTATCTATATGTGGATGACTAGAGCTTATTTGGAGGCCCATTAATAGGCCCAATTTGGATGTGTTTTCTACACTGATCCAGATTGGTTGGCTCCATATTGTTATTATTGAAGGATATGCCATTTGATTATTGTTGTTGAGCTTATTCGTGTTCTGAAAAAATCTATGAGTTACCTATCTACGTTACTAAGAGTTTTGAATTGTTGGTTATATGGATGCATGGTGTGGTTCTATTTGGGCTTATAGCAAAAATTTGAGCAAGATGAGTTGGGTATTTTGTGATTGATTGAGTGTTGGTTGTGTTCTTTTCGGATAGTGGCATTATGCTATTTAGTCTCCGTGGTTAGGGTAATGCACCTTGGGTACTTGATGTTGAATTTTGAGTGGTTATGGACTTTGAGCAGGGTGGCTCGAGGTATATAATATGGACCATCATTTGGATAGGGCCATGCATTGTAGCGGAGTTATGTAGATGTATGATAATTTTTGTTAGATTCGTGAGTTTTGGTTCTGCGGTGTGTGATGGGTTGTTAGCATTGCATTATGGTGTTACCTGTTGAGCTTGCGGGATGGTTCTCTTGTCTGATGTCATTTTCCATGTTTGATTACATTTGGAATGTTACTTATTAGTGCATGCATTGCACAGGTTGTGGCTTTAGATTAAATTGATATATCATGTCACTAGAGTGGTCGTGTTGAATAGGTCATCATACATAGAATGCATGCTATCGGGTCTGATTGCGGTATGTTATGAAGGATATTGATATTGGTCGGTTTAAAATTTTGTTGTAGTTCGTATTGAAGAAGAGGGAGTTCCACAACTTGTCGATCTGGTGAATGGCTTTGAGTTTCTGCGTGTTTCTTTTGTCATTGCTAGTGTTTGAAGGTTTTAGAACGAGGCTCTATTTGATAAGAGATTTATTACCGGTAATGGGTTGTTTTGAGCAGCTACTGTGATTAGAAATTATCGCTATGAGTATTTGAGTTTTGAGATACATCATGTGATTTCATCTTGAGTTATGGCTATTGTTGGATATAGCTTGTTCAGATTTATACAGTGTAGACGCAGGATTCTGATCTTATAGAAAATTTAGAATGTGGAAGTTGGATTCTAAGTCTTATGGGCTGGGTTGGATTAAGAAATTTCAGCCATGTTCTGTTATCAGGCCTATATGGGATAGGGTGATGTGGGATCACCCCCGGGTATGTGAATTGTAAGGTTATACAGCGATTTAATGGCTTTTGGAACAACCATACGCACGTTCCAAGATGAACGTAAGTTTAAATGGGGGTGGATGTAACGACTCGACTGATCGTTTTGAATATTTTCACTTCGCTCGGTTGTTTGAGGGCATGAGTAGTTCCGTATGATGTATTATGTCTTGTGGGAAACTTCGGTTTTGACTTTCAGGTTATTTGGGATTGATTTGGAGGAAAGATTCTCAGATAGAAGCTTTAAGTTTGAAAGGTTTGACCAAGTTTTGACTTTTCAGTATTTGACGCCGGATTGGATTTCTGATGGTTCATTAGCTTCGTTGGGTGATTTGGATTTAGAAGCGCGTCAGAATTGTGATTTGGTGGTCCGTAGTGGAATTTGGATTGAAATGGCAAAAGTTGGGATTTTAGAAAGTTTGACCGGGAGTGGGATTTTTGATATCGGGATTGGATTCTGATTCCGGGAATTGGAGCTAGTCCGTAAAATCAAATGTCACTTGTATGCAAAATTTGAGGTCGATCTGAAGTGATTTGATAGGTTTCAACATAGGTTGTGGAAGTTAAGGTTTCAGCGTTCAATGATTTCAAATTGAGGTGTGATTCCTCGTTTCGATTGTTATGTGTGTTCTGAGGCCTCGAGTAGGCACGTGTTATGTTATGTTTGATTCTTCTATGTGCTATTGTATGTTCTCGTGCGACCGCACCTGCGATTGGTGTGCGTAGGTGTGGTGGTCGCATAAGTGACGAAGTGGTACTCTTAGAAGCTCATGATTTGTACTACCAGTCTTTGGGAAATATAATAGATCCAGATAATTTACTTGCTAACATTATTGAAATTTGGATAGTTATTAGTTGACTTACTTAGTGGATTGGGTTAGGTGCCATCATGACTAGCGGTTTTTAGGTCGTGTTAGATTTACATGTCACGGAAAAATAGCATAACCAAAGGCAAGTTCAACAATAGAGAAATATCAATAAGGGTCACTACCGAGGTACCGCCTCATAGTCCCAAAATATAAATAAATTCATAATCTTTCTGTATATCATCATGGGAGCCTTTATATTTAACTTTTGAAAACTCATTTATTGAAGTATCATCCAACGTTTTAGCCCACCTTATCATACCACATGACTTCTAGTAGTTCCCCTACTAGCCACGCGTATCAAGCGCACCTTATCACACTGCATTCGTTTTAACACCCAGACTTTATACCACCGTATGTGTATCAATATAACAACATATCACAAATCTCAGCTCAAGTGCCCAATTATCACAACTTGCCAAAGAAAGAAACAATAATATTTTTTTCCATAATAAGAAGTCCACGGCTCAGCCAAAATGTACACGAAGTCTCAATAAAACAAATGGAAGTAAATAATTCAATAGAATAGCATTTCGCAATTTAACATCTTTGCCTCAACGTAAATCACAACTTTATATCTCAATATCATTTTCAACAAAAAAAACATTTCATAATTTAATTACTCCAAGTAAGGAGATCAACAGTCAAATGGTGAACACAGATATAAGGGAACAAAACTTCAACTAAATAGGTAGGGCAATTAGCAAGAAAGGTAAGGCAAATAGAACATGTGAAAATGGACTAATAATGATAAATATAACACGATAAAATAACTCAATTAATACGTGACAGGAATCTAACAATTAAAGCTAGAAAGGGTCACGACCCTAGTTCACCAATCGTGAACCTGTCATGACAGCACCTAGTCTTCGCGTCTAGGTATGCCTAACACATTGCGAAATTTAACAACCTTTATAAAAACAATAACAAAATACTGAATAACATAAGAAAATGTATAGATTTGCCACCTGGCACATACACTTCAACACAAAATACTGGAACAACCTCGAAGACCCGGAAACCCACTAGAAACACAGGATATAGAAAGCGTACAATGCTTTAAACACCAGAGTAGTCTAATACAATAGAACAAAATGGCAATGAGCTGACTATAGGTATAATGAGAGGGAGACTCTCCGGATCTGCAAACCTGGCAGATGCATACCTCAAGTCTTCGAGTATAGCTCCTGCATCACTAATAGTGCGCTCGACCAGAAGTACCTGGATCTGCACATGAATAACATGCGCAGAAGAGGCATGAGTACACCACAATGGTACTCAGTAAGTGCCAAGCCTAACCTTGGGTGAGTAGTGACGAGGAAGGTCATGGCCCTACTGAGAATAAGCATAACAACAGTAATGAACAATGTAAGGCTGAAATAATTAGGAAAGTAACAATAAAATAGGATAGAAGCTGCAAGTCAACGACAATTAAACTAAGTGAAGAAAATAACACAACCAAGTATCATTCAATATAAGTATGCCACATGGATCTCCGGGAATTGAACCACCGTAGTCCATCTTACCAATGTCGGAGGATCTCCAGCGAATCGAACCCGCAGTCTACTAAGGATCTCTCGGGAATTGAACCCGTAGTCCATCAGACCAATATAAGAGGATCTCCTGAGAATTGATATCGTAGTCTATCATTCCAATATCATAGGATCTTCCGGGAATCGAACCCGTAGTCCATCATGCCAATATCCGAGGACCTCGCGGGAATCGAACCCGTAGTCCATCATACCAATATCTGAGGATCTTCCGGGAATCAAACCTGTAGTCCATCATACCAATATCTGAGGATATCCCAGGAATCAAACCCATAGTCAATCATACCAATATCTGAGGATCTCCCGGGAATCGAACCCGTAGTCCATCATACCAATATATGAGGATCTCCCGGGAATCGAACCCGTAGTCCCAATTGTAAACACATCACAACACTTTAATAATGTTAAATTACTCAGTAGAGACATTATGTAGAATCTAAAGTCTAGCATGCTTCACGAAGAGCAGATATTGCAATTTAGCCAAGTAGAACAAGTAAGATAACTAGCATGCTTTCCCTAATCTAAAACAGGTGAAATTTGCATTTATTACAGTTACATACGTGAAGAACACAATCTAAATAAATTAAGAAATGTGAATTCCAAACAATTAGCATAAGTACATGCTCATCACCTCCCACACAAGGCATTCTAAACAAAAGTTAAGATATCCTAAGGGAAGAGGTCCCCCACACAAAGTTAGACAAACTACTTACCTCGAACCGGTACAAAAATTGCTAAGAAACGATTCCTTTGCCCTGAGTATCTGACTCCGAGTGGCCCAAATCTATTCAAACCAATTACATATTATAAATAACATCGCAAGTAACTAATTCCACTAATAAAATTAAAGCTAAGGCGCGAAAATAGGTAAATTGACCAAAACGCCCCTCAGGCCAACATCTCAGAATTGAATAACTTTCACATTTTCAGAAACCTCGTACTCTCACGAGTCTAACCATATAAACATCTCCCAAATCGGAGGTCAAATGGCCCTTCAAATCCTCACAATTATGTCTAAGAACTTTACCCCAAATTTTCATTCGAAATTCGAAATAAAGGTTGAATCCACAATTAGATTAGTGGGTTTTAGTCATAGAGGATTAAAGAATCGTCACCCAATCGTTGCCTCTGGAAAACCTTCGAAACATCCCTCAAATCCGAGCTCACAATCTTGAGTTTTGATAGAAATGAAAGAACCCACGTTTTGAAATATTAATACTGCCCATGCCCTTTGTTCAATGCGATCGCATGAAGAGGGATGCGATCGTGAAGAAGAAAATTTGAAGTCCCCGAATTAGTGCTATGTGAACGCAGCCAGAGGCCTACGATCACAGAAGAGGAGAAGGTGAAGCTATGCGATCGCGTACTGGGCCATGTTATCGCATAGAAGGATTTTGGCCCTGAGGCCCAGCTCCTACACTCTACTAGCTAACGCAGTAAAAGGGATGCGAACACAGAGAAAAGTGGGACAGAACTATGCGATCGCGTACGAGGCTATGCAATCGTATTGAAGGAAAAATGCCCCCTCTGAGAGTACACTATGCGATCGCATGGGTGAGGCTGCAATCGCAGAGAGTAAAATGTCTGCAACAACTGAGTGGATTTTCTTCTATTTTCTAAATCCTAAAATTGCTTTGTTGAGCATTCGAAACACACCCGAGGCCCCCGAGACCTCAACCAAACCTACGGACATATCCCGTAGCATCATTCAAATTTGTGCCAATCCTTAAACCACCTAAAATAACACCGGAAACACGAATTAATCAATGATTTGAACCTAACAACTCCAAAACTCAACCAAACTCGCTTTCGATCAAAAGCCTAACCAAAGTAAGTCCAATTGACCTAAAATTTTGCACGGACGTCCCAAATAACATGACGGTGCTACAGAAACTTGTGGAATACCATTCCGACCCTCGTATAAAAAACTCACTATAGGACCGGAAACTTCAAAATTCTAACTTTCGACATTCCTATCCTAAATAAGCTACGGACATCCAAAATACATTTTGAACACACTCCCAACCCCGAAATTAACTTACGGAGCTAACGAAACCATCAGAATTCCATTCCGAGGTCGTCTTCACATTTTTCCGATTACGAACCATTTTTCCAACACTTAAGCTCTGATTTAGGGACTAAGTGTCCCAAAACACTCCGAATTCTATTACCGAATGTCCCGGCAAACCAAAATAGCAAAAATGAACCTAGGGAAAGCAGTTAATAGGGGAATGGGGCATAAATTCCAAATACTACCGACAGGATCATCACATACTCCTACACATAAACATTCGTTCGTCCTCGAACGAGCATAGAGAACATACCTAAAATGGAAAAAAGCTGAGGGTATCAGCTGCACATATCCTGCTCGGTCTCTCAAGTAACCTCCTTGGCTGGCTGACCCCGCCATTGAACATTTACTGAAGCTATATCTTTTGACCTGAGCTTTCGGACATGCCTGTCTAATATTGGCACTGGATCCTCAACATAGGACAAGTCATTGTCCAACTGGACTGAAGTGAACTCCAACACGTGAGACGAGTCACTGTGATACCTCTGAAGCATCCAGATATGAAATACCGGATGAATCCCGGCCAAATTGGAAGGTAAGGCAAGCTCATAAGCGACCTCCCCAACTCGCTTCAAAATTTCAAATGGGCCAATGAACCTCTGTCTCAACTTCCCTTTCTTTCAAAACCTCATGACGCCTTTCATAGGCGATACCCAAAGCAAAACCCTCTCACCAACCATTAAGGAAACATCACAAACCTTCTGGTATGCATAGCTCTTCTATCTTGACTGGGCCGTACGGAGTCTATCCTGAATCACCTAAATACTCTCGACCGCATTCTGGATCAAATCAGTACCCAATAGCCTGGCCTCACGGCTCGAACTAACCCATCAGGGATCTTCATCTCCTACCATATAAGACCTCATACGGGGCCATCTGAATACTAGACTGATAACTGTTGTTGTACACAAACTCAACCAATGGTAAGAACTTATCCCAAGACCCTCTTAACTCAATCAAGCACGCACAGAGCATATCCTCAAGAATCTAAATAGTGTGCTCAGTCTATCCATCCATCTGAGGATGAAAAGCTATGCTCATCGTCACCCAGGTACCCAAATCGTGCTGGACGGCTCCCCAGAATCGTGATGTAAACACTGAACCCTTGTCCGAGGTGATAGAAACTGGAATGCCATGCACACGGACAATCTCCCTGATATAAATCCCCGCTAACCGCTCCGCTGATTCAGAAGTACACACTGCAATGAAAGGAGCGGACTTTGCCTGCCGATCCACAACAATCCAAATAGAATCAAATTTCTTCGCCGTCAGAGGGAGACCATTCACAAAATCCATAGTGATCTTCTCCCATTTCCACTCCGGAATCTCCATCTGCTGGAGTAACCCTCTCGATCTCTGGTGCTCGGCCTTTACCTGCTGATAGTTGAGGCATCTAGCTACAAACTCTACTATGTGCTTCTTCATCCGCATCCACCAATAATGCTATCTCAGATCCTGATACATCTTTGCGGTACCCAAATGGATGGAGTACCGCGAGCTATGGGCCTATGTCAATATCAACTCCCGTATATCATCAGCATTGGATACACAGATCCGACCCTGCATCCTCAATACCCCGTCATCTCCAATAGTCACATCCCTAGCATCACCATGCTGAACCGTGTCCTAGAGGACAAGCAAATGAGGGTCATCATACTGCCGGTGCCTGATATGATCAAACAATAAAGACCGAGAAACCACACAGGCTAGAACCCAATTGGGCTCCGAAAGGTCCAATCTCATGAATTGACTGGCTAAAGCCTGAACATCCATCTCCATAGGTCTCTTTGAAGCTGGTCAATATGCCAAACTCCCCAAACTCTTTGCCCGGCAACTCAAGGCATCGGTTACCACATTGGCCTTGCCCGAGTGATAAAGAATAGTAATATCATAGTCCTTCAGTAGCTCCAACCATCTCCTCTAGCGTAAGTTCAGATCCTTTTGCTTAAAAAAGTGCTGTCAACTCCGATGCTCCATGAAAATCTCACAAGGCACGCCGTACAAATAATGATGCCAGATCTTCAAGGCATGAACAATTGCTGCTAATTCAAGGTCATGGACAGGATAGTTCTTTTCATGTACCTTCAATTGTCTGGACACATAGGCAATCACCCTACCGTCCCGCATCAACACCGCTCCAAGTCCGACTCGTGGGGCATCACAATAAATTGTATAGGACCCCGAACAAGTAGGCAAAATCAGAATAGGTGCTGAAGTCAAAGTCTTCTTGAGCTTCTGAAAGCTCGCCTCACACTCGTCTGTCCACTGAAAGGGAGCACCCTTCTGGGTCAATCTAGTTATAGGGGCTATAGTCGTTGAGAACCCCTACACAAAATGATGGTAATACCCCGCCAGGCCAAGGAAACTGCAGATCTCTGTAGCTGAGGAGGGCCTGGGCCAACTCTGCACGGCCTCCAGCTTCTTCGGATCTTTCCGAATTCCCTTACTCGATACCATGTGGCCTAGGAATGCCACAAAACTCAACGAAAACTCACATTTTGAGAACTTTGCATATAATTTCTTTTCTCTCAGGGTCTGAAGCACTGTCCTCAGGTGCTACTCATTATCTTCCCGACACCGGGAGTATGCAAGAATATCATCTATGAAAATAATGACAACCGAGTCGAGATAAGTCCTGAATACTCTGTGCATCAAATGCATAAAAGCTGTTGGGTCCTTGGTCAGCCCAAATGACATGATAAGGAACTCGTAACGACCATACTGAGTCCTGAAAGCAGTCTTCGGGATATACGGCTCCCAAATCTATAGCTGGTGATAACCTGAGCGCAAATGAATCTTAGAAAACACATGTGCGCCCTGAAACTGGTCAAATAGATCATTGTTACGAGGCAAAGGATATCGGTTCTTCATTGTAACCTTGTTCAACTGTCGATAATCAATACATATGTGCATAGAACCATCCGTTTTCTTTATGAACAAGACAGGGGCACTCCACAGTGAAACACTGTCAAATAAAACCCCTATCAAGCAATTCCTGTAACTGATCCTTCAACTCCTCCAACTTAGAAGGAGCCATATGGTAAGGAGGAATAGATATGGGCTGAGTGCCCAGCAATAAATCAATACCAATATCAATTGATCCAGCAGCATGCCCGGAAGATCAGCTGGAAACACATCGGGAAAATCCCGTACTACTAGGACATAGTCAACAGAAGGGGTATCAACACTGACATCTCTCACATATGGTAAATACACGGTGCACCCCTTCTTAACCATACGCTGAGCTCTAAGAAAAGATATAACTCTGCTGGAAGTGTGATCAAAAGTACCACTCCACTTAATACGTGGAATACCTGGCATAGCCAGCATCATGGTCTTAGCGTGACAATCAAGAATAGCATACTGTGGTGACAACTAGTCCATGCCCAATATAATATCGAAATCAATCATATCATGTAATAAAAGATCTACCGTAGTCTCAAAACCATGAATAATAACCAAACATGATCGATATATGCGGTCCAGAATAAGGGCATCTCCTACAGGAGTAGAAACATAAACAGGAGAGCTCAAGGCCTCTAGGGCTGTACCCAAGTGCGAAGCAAAATATGATGACACGTAAGAGTAAGTAGAGCATGGATAAAATAGAACCGATGCCTCTTTGTGACTAACCAATATAATACTTGTGATAATAGAATCAGAGGCGACAGCCGCGGCACGATCAGGAATAGCAAAAAATCTGGCCCAGCCCCTCCCTTGAGGGCGACCTCTATCTCCCCGATCTCCGCCCCTGGCTGGCTAGGTTGGTGGACTGGCAACTGGAGCTGGAACGATGGCCTACTTTCCCTGTGGAGCATGCTGAGGCTGTGGAGTCTGAGAAGGCACACCCCTCCCATATCTGGGGCACTCTCTAACTAGGTGGCGGGTATCCCGCACTCATACCAAGCTCTGGGAGGGCACGGTGGCTGCGACTGACTGGACCCACCCCCGCTAGACTGACTTCTGGAAGTACCCCACGCAGGAGGAACATTAGAAACCGGAGGTGCATAATATGGATCCTGAGATCTGGGAGGAGCTGGAGCACTGCTGGATGAAGGAAGAGCTGAGTGAACTGGGCAACCCGTATAGCCTCTACCATGACGCCATGTTGCTGATGTGTAGGTACTAGAGTAATGACCCGACTCTCGAGACCTTTTGGCCTCTCTCTCCGCTCGCTCTCTAGCATGCATACCCTCTATCCTCCTGGCTATGCTCACTACTTGCTGATAAGGTATATCCATATCCAAATGTCGAGCCATGCCAGACCTGATGGAAGGAATAAGACCTTCAATAAACTGGTGGACCCTCTCAGGGACAGTAGCCACTAAAGCCGGTGCATGCCTGGCCAACTTAGTATAATGGATGGCATACTCAGAGACTATGATAGGGCCCTGGAGCAAATGCTCGATTCCGCGCGCCATGCATCTCGGAGCCTTTGGGGACAAACTCCCTCTAAAACATATCATGAACATTGAGTCCAAGTCAGGGAGGCAGCCTCATCCGGACTGTCTAACTCAAAGGTGCGCCACCAGTCATAGGTAGCTCCCCGAAGCTGGAAAGCCGCGAAAGAAACCCCGCTCGAGGTAGTAATACCCATGGTGCGAAAGATGTAGTGACAATCCTCCAAAAATCCCAAACATCATCCGTAGCTAGTCCGTTGAAAATAGGAGGGTCATACTTCTCGAACCTCTCCAGTCTACGCTGCTCATCCTCCGAAGTAGGTGCCCTATCCTCGGGCTCAACCAGTACTGCAGGCTGGACGGGGATAATACCTGAAATCTGTCACATATGCACCCTCTGCTCTGGAGTGCGGGCTACGGGAGTCTGGGCTCCTTCCCCAGCTTGTGATGTGGCTGCAGGAAGGGAAAGCAATCCTGCCTGTGATAGCATAGTATACATGCTCATAAACTGTGCCAATTCCTCCTGAACAGCTGGAGTAATTGTGGTTGTGGGCATGTCAGGTGCCTCAGTCTAGGCTGGATCCGCTGGTGGTACCTCGGTGGCCGCTCGTGCAGGTGCTCTTGCTGCACTGCACGCGTGTCCACAACCCCTGCCCGGCCCCTACCTCTAGCGGCTGCAGGAGGGGGTGCGGGTGCCTGATTGTCCTGCGTCGTGCGTGTCCTCACCATCTGTGAGAGAATAGAAAACATAAGTTTAGATTTGGTGTCAAAAAACTAGCACGACAAGGAATTCAATGAAGTGAAGATTTTTTCTAAGCAGTTACATAGCCTCTCGTAGATAAGTACAGACATCTCCGTACCAATCAGCGAGACTCTAATAAACCGGCATGTATCCCGTGACTCCTATGAACCTAGAGCTCTGATACCAACTTGTCACAACCCTAGTCCACCAATCGTGAACCTGTCATGACGGTACCCACTCTTCACGACTAGGTAAGTCTTGTAGACACGTGATTTTTGACCCTCCCAAAAATTTTACCCATTTTAACGTAAAATATTTAATTTAGGTTAATATAGTTATTTTAACTAATTTCAACTCTTTTACATTATTTTTATCATAAAATCGAAAAATATAAAAATCATTTCATTTTTTTCTATTTAATTCAGTATTAGGTATTTTTAAAAAGATATATTACTTTTAACCTATTTTTATTTTAATATAATCCTTTAAAATGCTAAAAATAATTCCAACTATACTTGGTAGTTTTATGTTAATACTAATAGTTTATCAAAATTAATGTAGAGTTTTTATATGTATTTAATTTAATTTTCAATTTTTTTAACCCAATTTTGCACGTTTTAGAGCCCAATTTTAAACCCACCCCAACAGCCCAATTTTATGACCCATATATTATTCTTCTTCATACAAGAATACAACCCTAACCTAGTTATCTTCAACTTTTAGAAGAAAAACCTTACACAACAACAATGGAGGACAACAACACAAAAACCCTAAAGACCTAGACACCTTCAGCCGCCACCCTCAAGCAGCCGTCGCCAGACCCCCCACTGCCAGCCGCCGCTACCCTTCATCTCACACCAGCGTGCCGTTCAACACTCACACAAAGAGTCTAGACCCCCAAAAAAATTCCAAACACTTCAGCACTGCTAAAAAAGGAAACAGAGGCAAGAATGAGAGGGCCTTCTTCACGTTTTTTCCTTTCAATTCCACCCTCATTTTCTTCCATACAAAATCACACAAACACCATAAAAAGCTGCTAGTCATTTTCCCACAGCGAACCTCTCAAAATATCATTTGGATCTATAACCAAAAATCACACAAAAACCACCCAAAAACTCATGAATTAAGTTTAATCTTTTAGCCGTGAAAACGTTCCTTAAATCCAGCCTTTCACATCTTTCTTCCTTCATGAACCTACCACTAAAATGCTGCCAGAACTATCTCTAGAGGGAAGGGTGACGAAAAGCAATCGAGTTCCAGCGGGTCGGTTCGAATTTTAGCGCGACGTGTGGGCTTCACTAGAACTCTAGCTGATGATTCGAGGTTTCCACTATTCGAAGGCCCTGTTGAAAGCTGTCTGATCATTGTGTTGCTGTAATTTAAAGTTCATAATAATTCATACAATTTGAACTCATGGTGTTTTAGTCCGATGTTGGTGTCGGGTTCGAGGTTTCCCGGCAGATTCGCATTTCCGGTGTGGATTTGAAGTGCTATTGTCCAATTTTAATTCCTATTTCATTCAAGAACAACATTGTTGCTATTTAAACTTGTAAGGTTCGGTCCCGCCTAAGGTTCATTCTTCCTTCTGTTCTTCCTTAATCCAAATTGCTTCCTCTGTTAGTCTACATTTGTTTGCACACTATATTTTAATTATTGCTTTGTGATTAGTTTTTTGATTTGTTTTTAGACTCATTTGGCTTTAATCATTGACTAAGCTTTTAACTAAAGACAATTTATGAATTTGTCTTGTGAATATTATGGACGTGTAAGATGAAAAGGGACTATGGGAAGGAAGCTAATTGATTAAATGGGATTAGGCAATGACGGTTCGAACGGAATTGGACAAATCGGGTTTAAGAGAGTTAGACAAAACATAGCATATTTTATTGTTATTTTGTATTACTAGATACTCATTGAATTGGTAGTAACATGTTTAGGACGGCAACACTCGGGTAGGCAAGCCTTAGGATTTTGTTAGTTTGAAGGTGAGAGGTTGTCCCTTAGTTAAATTTATCCGGGGAATGCCCCGTGAAGTTTGTATATATTATTATCCGGGGTATGCCCCAAAGTATTTGTAATTGGAGACGGAAAGTAGAACTCTTAGTATTTTTATTTTTATTTTTCACTTTTTATTTTTTCATTAGGTGGGGACGACCTCGAGCCTCTTGTGTGTTTATTTTTCTTTTCTATGTTTTCTATGTCAATCGAATATTTTAATAGCCAACATGATCATGTACGCAATCGTGAACTTTACGGGACTTGGGGAATGCCTAACACCTTCACCCCGAGTCAAATGAACCCCCTTACCTGAATCTATGGTGCGGACTTGGTCTTAGAGTCTGAAATTTATTAAAAGGAAAAATAAATATTTTAAAAAAAAAAGGTGAACTGGCACACCGAAATCAAATCTCAGGTGGCGACTCTGAGTTTATTTCCTTTTGAAACAAATTTTTGTGACTTTTCAAAATTGAAAACCCTTTTCGAGCTTTTACTAATTTTTTTTTATTAAGTTTAAAACAAATGGGTGTGACAAGCCTAACACATTGCGGAATTAAACAACCTTTATTAAAACAATAGCAAAATACTAAATAACATAAGAAAATTAATAGATTTGCCACCAGGCATATACACTTCAACACAAAATACTGGAACAACCTCCAAGACCCGAAAACCCACGGAAAACACAGGCTATAGAAAATCTACAATGCTATAAACACCAGAGTAGTCTAATACAAGAGAACGGAGTAGAACCTAGCTAACTATAGGTAGAATGAGAAGGAGACTCTCCGGATCTGCGGATGGGGCAGATACATACCTCAAGTCTCCGAGTATAGCTCCTGGATCACTGATAGTGCACTCGACCAGAAGTACCTGGATCTGCACATAAAAAACATGCGCAGAAGAGGCATGAGTACACCACAGCGGTACTCAGTAAGTGTCAAGCCTAACCTCGGTTGAGTAGTGACGAGGAAGGTCAGGGACCTACTGAGAATAAACATAATAACAGTAGTGAACAATGTAAGGCAGAAATAAGTAGGAAAGCAACAATAAAATATGATAGAAGCTGCAAGTAAACGAATATTAAGCTAAGTAAAGAAAATAACACAACCAAGTATCACTCAATATCAGGATGCCATATGGATCTCCGGGAATTGAACTCGTAGTCCATCTTACCAATGTCGGAGGATCTCCCGCGAATCGAACCCGTAGTCTATCATACCAATATCTGAGGATCTCCCGAGAATTGAACCCGTAGTTTATCATACCAATACTTGAGCATCTCTCGGGAATTGAACCTGTAGTCCATCATGCCAATATCTGACGATCTCCAGGGAATTGAACCCGTAGTCCATCATGCCAATATCTGAGGATCTTCTGGGAATTGAACCCGTAGTCCATCATGCCAATATTTGAGGACCTCCCGGGAATCCAACCCGTAGTCCATCATATCAATATCTGAGGATCTCCCGAGAATAGAACCCGTAGTCCACCATACCAATATCTAAGGATCTCTTGGGAATCAAACCCATAGTCCAACATACCAATATCTGAGGATCTCCCGAGAATCGAACCTGTAGTCCATCATACCAATATCTGGGGATCTCCTAGGAATCGAACCCGTAGTGCCAATCGTAAACACATCATATCACTTCAATAATGTACAAATGCTAAGAAGAGACAACATGTAGAATCTAAACTCTAGCATGTTTCATGAAGAGCAGATATTGCAATTTAGTCAAGTAGAACAAGTAAGCTAACTAACATGTTTTCCCTAAGCTAAAGCAGGTGAAATTTGCATCTATAATAATTAAATACATGAAGAACACAGTTTAAATAAATCAAGTAAGGTGAATTTTCAACAATTAGCACAAGTACACGCTTGTCACCTCGCGCACAAGGCATTCTAAACAACAGTCAAGATATCCTAAGGGAAGAGGTCCCCCACACAAAGTTAGACAAACTACTTACCTCGAACTGGTACAAAAATCGCTAAGAAACGATTCCTTTGCCCTGAGTATCTGACTCCGATTGGCCCAAATCTATTCAAACCAATTACATGATAGGGAATTGAACCCGTAGTCCATCATGCCAATATTTGAGGACCTCCCGGGAATCCAACCCGTAGTCCATCATATCAATATCTGAGGATCTCCCGAGAATAGAACTCGTAGTCCACCATACCAATATCTAAGGATCTCTTGGGAATCAAACCCATAGTCCAACATACCAATATCTGAGGATCTCCCGAGAATCGAACCTGTAGTCCATCATACCAATATCTGGGGATCTCCTAGGAATCGAACCCGTAGTGCCAATCGTAAACACATCATATCACTTCAATAATGTACAAATGCTAAGAAGAGACAACATGTAGAGTCTAAACTCTAGCATGTTTCATGAAGAGCAGATATTGCAATTTAGTCAAGTAGAACAAGTAAGCTAACTAACATGTTTTCCCTAAGCTAAAGCAGGTGAAATTTGCATCTATAATAATTAAATACATGAAGAACACAGTTTAAATAAATCAAGTAAGGTGAATTTTCAACAATTAGCACAAGTACACGCTTGTCACCTCGCGCACAAGGCATTCTAAACAACAGTCAAGATATCCTAAGGGAAGAGGTCCCCCACACAAAGTTAGACAAACTACTTACCTCGAACTGGTACAAAAATCGCTAAGAAACGATTCCTTTGCCCTGAGTATCTGACTCCGATTGGCCCAAATCTATTCAAACCAATTACATGATAGGGAATTGAACCCGTAGTCCATCATGCCAATATTTGAGGACCTCCCGGGAATCCAACCCGTAGTCCATCATATCAATATCTGAGGATCTCCCGAGAATAGAACCCGTAGTCCACCATACCAATATCTAAGGATCTCTTGGGAATCAAACCCATAGTCCAACATACCAATATCTGAGGATCTCCCGAGAATCGAACCTGTAGTCCATCATACCAATATCTGGGGATCTCCTAGGAATCGAACCCGTAGTGCCAATCGTAAACACATCATATCACTTCAATAATGTACAAATGCTAAGAAGAGACAACATGTAGAATCTAAACTCTAGCATGTTTCATGAAGAGCAGATATTGCAATTTAGTCAAGTAGAACAAGTAAGCTAACTAACATGTTTTCCCTAAGCTGAAGCAGGTGAAATTTGCATCTATAATAATTAAATACATGAAGAACACAGTTTAAATAAATCAAGTAAGGTGAATTTTCAACAATTAGCACAAGTACACGCTTGTCACCTCGCGCACAAGGCATTCTAAACAACAGTCAAGATATCCTAAGGGAAGAGGTCCCCCACACAAAGTTAGACAAACTACTTACCTCGAACTGGTACAAAAATCGCTAAGAAACGATTCCTTTGCCCTGAGTATCTGACTCCGATTGGCCCAAATCTATTCAAACCAATTACATGTTATAAATAACATCGCTAGTAACTAATTCCACTATTAAAATTAAAGCTAAGGCGCGAAAATAGGTAAATTGACCAAAATGCCCCTCAAGCCAACATCTCAGAATTGAATAACTTTCACATTTTCAGAAACCTCGTACTCTCACGAGTCTAACCATATAAACATCTCCAAAATTGGAGGTCAAATGGCCCTTCAAATCCTCATAATTAGGTCTAAGAACTTTACCCCAAATTATCATTCAAATTCGAAATAAAAGTTGAATCCACGATTAGATTAGTAGGTTTTAGTCATAGAGGAGTAAGGAATCGTCACCCAATTGTTGCCTCTGAAAAACCTTCGAAACATCCCTCAAATCCGAGCTCTCAATCTTGAGTTTTGATAAAAATGAAAGAACCCACATTTTGAAATATTAATACTGCCCATGCCCTTTGTTCAATGCGATCGCATGAAGAGGGATGTGATCGTGTAGAAGAAAATTTGAAGTCCAGAATTAGTGCTATGTGAACGCAGCCAAATGCTTGCGGTCGCAGAAGAGGAGAAGGTGAAGCTATGCGATCGCGTACTGGGCCATGCTATCGCATAGAAGGATTTTGGCCCTGAGACCCAGCTCCTACACTCTACTGTGTGAACGTGGTAAAAGGAATGCGAACGCAGAGAAAGGGGGGACAGAACTATGTGATCGTGTACGAGGCTATGCGATCGTATTGAAGGAAAAATGTCCCCTCTGAGAGTGCACTATGCGATCACATGGGTGAGGCTGCGATCGTAGAGAGTAAAATGTCTGCAACAGCTGAGTGGAATTTCTTCAATATTCTAAATCCTGAAATTGCTTTGTTGAGTATCCGAAACACACCCGAGGCCCCCCGAGACCTCAACCAAACCTACGGACATATCCCATAGCATCATTCAAACTTGTACCAATCCTAAAACCACCTAAAATAATGCCGAAAACTCGAATTAATCAATGATTTGAACCTAAGAACTCCAAAACTCAACCAAACTCGCTTTCGATCAAAAGCCTAAGCAAAGTAAGTCCAATTGACCTAAAATTTGGCACGGACTTCCCAAATGAAATGACGGTGCTACAAATACATCGGAATATTGTTCCAACCCTCGGATAAAAAATTCACTATCGGACCAGAAACTTGAAAATTCTAACTTTCAGCATTCCTAGCCTAAATGAGCTACAGACATCCAGAATATATTCTGAACATGCTCCCAACCCTGAAATCACCTAACGGATCTAACAAAACCATCAGATTTCTATTCCGAGGTAGCCTTCACACTGTTCCGTTTATGAACCATTTTCCAACACTTAAGCTCTAATTTAGGAACTAAGTGTCCCAAAACACTTCGAATGCTATTATCGAACGTCCCGGCTATCCAAAATAGTAGAAATGAAACTAGGGAAAGCAGTTACTGGGGGAACATGGCATAACTTCCAAAAACGACCGGCCGGGTGGTCATAGAACGTTTCCACATTTAGCTCGTGAACACACTCGTCACCTTGGGTACCGGGGCTTCACACATCACAATTATCATGACAACACCAATCGTAAGAGGTAGTTTTCCCACACAAAGTGTGGCAAGATATTTACCTTAATGAAGTTAAGACGATACTCTAAAATAGCCTTCTCGCATGAAACAACCTTCGGACGACCAAATTAATTCATTAAATTGTGATAACAATTCCAGATAATAAAATTGTAACTTTTAATTTCGACCAAAAGTCAACCTCGGACCTGCACCTGAACATGGAAAAAACTTTTGTGAAATCCGAATTCCCAATCCGATATGAGTCCAACGATACCAAATTCATCAATTTTCGATATCAATTCGCCCTTCAAATATTCTTTAGAGTTTAATTGGTTTTTACCATTTTTGACACAAGACACTAATTTAATGCTAAAAAAATAGATTTGTATAATTTAACCAAAATAAAGCAGAGAACACTTGCCCCAATCTATATGGTAAACATCGCCTCAAAAATTGCTTCAATCCGAGATCCATACCTCTACATATATAAAAATAGCCAAAAGACCCCCGAAATATAGCTTCTGCCCAGGTATTTACCCTTTGCAATCGTGAAGCACAACTTTTTGAGCTATAAATTGCCTTTCGTGATCGCGAAAAATGCTTCACGATTACAAAAAAACAAGTTGCCCAACTCTTTTAGACAACCTTTAGTATAATGTACATAACCTTTTGTACAAACCCAAGAAGCCTGGGCGCCGGGGCTTCTTCCTCGAGTCCTGTCATGATCGCGCACTCGACGAAAGAGCTTTACAAGCGGCATTGCCCTTCTTCACTCACGCGATATTGCTGGATCGGGCTTTCGCCCATTGTCCAAGATTCCCCACTGCTGCCCCCCCATGGGAGTCCGGGCCGTGTCTCAGTCCCAGTGTGGCTGATCATCCGAAAAGACCAGCTAAGCACGAAAGCCCCGCTCATGTAGGCACAATCGGACTTTGCGCCACCACCACACAACCTGCCGGACAACTGAAGGCTTTCCCCCCACAATACGTGGACATCACCATCAATGGACACTCAGTTCGTGCCTTGGTTGACACTGGGGCAGAGGCCAATGTCATGACTCAGACGGCAGCAGTAAAATTGGGTCTCAAATACAATCAAAGCGAGGTTCGGCTCAAAACAGTCAATGCCCCACCGACTCGAATCAACGGTATTGCCAGCGACCTTGACATCACAGTAGGCGACTGGAGAGGTAAAACAAACTTTGCCGTTGCTCCCTTGGATATTTTTGAAGTTATACTTGGTCAGGAGTTCTTCCGCCAATGCCAATCGGTTATATCCCCATACTCCTACCAAATGTTCATACTGGAAAAGGGCAAATCGTGTATGGTTCCATTGATTGATATGCCCAAAACAGCACACCTCTCCCATCTTTCAGCCATGCAGATTGAGAAAGGCCTCAAGAAAGGGGAGCTATTGCCGCTTCCCTGATGAGCCCATGGCAGCGCAAAACCAGTCTGCGCGCTAGGTCGGACGAGCGTGTCCGGGGCGGTTATGGGACGCCTCGGGCGCGAAGCGCCGCGGTCCGTCACATTTGGTATTAGAGCAAACATGCTCTTCAACTTCTCTAGCGAGGTGCCAGCTCATGAATGTACAAGCTTGGGTGAATGCCACAAGTGCAAAGATGGGGGCGCTGAGTGACAGAGTAGAGCATGACGGTCCTTGGGCAAACATACTACTTCTCCGCCAAAGTAAACCGGGCTTGAGCAATGAAATTGTTGTGAACTCTAGATGAAACCACGAAGTGGACGCACCGACGAAGTGTGATGCCGTCTCCATGATTACGTGCCTGAGTCCCAAAGTTGGCAGCACGAGGAGGTGTGGTGCAAGCATGAATGAGGGTGCAATGTTCCGTGTGGAAGACGAAAGGAGTTGCAGCGAAAGTAATGCGTCGGGTCACCGCATCATCGGGTGGGGGAGAGTTGTCAAGGCCTCAGAGTAGGGACAAAGTAAAGCGTGCGGATTGGCATCAAACTGCCTTGGGGAGGGGAGGTGCCTCTAGACATGACTATGAAGGGAGCCGAAGCATACGGGGGGCACAGCTGGTCGGGAGCTATTGCCGCTTCCCTGATGAGCCCATGGCAGGGCGAAACCAGTCTGCGCGCTAGGTCGGACGAGCGTGTCTGGGGCGGTTATGGGACGCCTCGGGCGCGAAGCGCCGCGGTCCGTAAATGACGAGTAGTTTATTTTTTGAAAACTACACATCAATGGCTATAACTTTTATTTTTGGATAATCTATCAAATCCTTATCGATTACAAGATATAAGCGTCTATATTTCGCCTCGTGCAGCAAAAATTTCTTCTTCGCGATCTCGATGCACACTGCTGTGGCCAAAAACCAGCAATTAAAAATGGCCTAGAATTGTCCGAAATCACCCCAAAACTCATCCGAGCCTCTCAACACACTTTCCGGATACACCAACATGTCTCAAAATATATTACGGACCTACTCAAAGTCTCAAATCACATAAAACATCGTTGGAAATTATGAATCGCACCTCGAATCGAACTTATGAATTTTTAAATCTTCCAACTTACAAAACTCGTATCAAACCATATCAAATCAATTGAGCATGCTAAAATTTTGCATACAAGTCCCAACTGACATAAAGATGCTACTGAAATTTCCGGAACCACAATCCAAACATGAGATTATCAAAGTCAACTTTCGGTCAAAATTATGAACATTGAGAACCTTCAAAGTTCTAACTTTCGCCAATTTGTGTCGAAACCTTCTAGAAATATCTAAATGAAATTTTGGGCATATGGCATAGTCTAAAATCACCATCTGGACCTAACATAATCATCAAAACTCCGATTCGAGGTCGAATACTAAAAAGTCAAATTTGGTCAACTCCTCCAATTTAAAGCTCCCATCATTAAATTCATTCATCTGAACTAATTCCGTAACACCTGAAAACAAAAGAGGACAATTCTCACTATTCATAATACATTATATGGAGCTACCCAACTCTTGAAATGGCTGAACGGAATACAAATGCTCAAAATGACCGATCGGGTCATTATATTAGCCCCTATTTTAACATGTGTTCATCCTAGAACATGCCAAGAGTTTTTTCTAAGCCTTTCAATCACTGTGCAACCTTACGCACATACCCGGGGGTGGTCCCTCGTTACCATATTCCATATAGGCCTGACCAATACTAAAGGTCATTATTTTGACCTCAGCTCATAAACATTGGAACCAAATTCTTAACGTCCGAAATTCCTTACAGTATTCGAACTTCGTATTCATACATTGTATAAGCCTGAACAAGCTATATCAAGCCATAATCTCAGCCCAAGTTACAATCACATGATGTTTCATACAGCTGTGATGCCCGCGGCAATAACTTCTGACCATTATAGCTTCTAATAACAATTTGGATACTATTAATGCATTATATATCGAATAAAACCTTGTTCCGAACCTCCACATCACTGCTCATGATAGAAGAAACATTCAAAAATGCATGACCACCCATGAATTCAATAATACAAGAAGCTATCTCAGCCGTTAAGGGCCATTACCTAATTTCAAGCGTAAATAGTGTCACCCCTCCAAACACTCCTTATTCTGATATGATAATGCAATTCTAGGTCTAGAAACCTTATCTCAGCCAATATATGTATCCCAACTGAAAATGCATCATAGAACCAAATGGATTCTCTCCCAATACGGTCTATACACCAAACCAGTAATAACTCCGGCATGCAGCAAAAATAGAAAGAAAGCAAGACACGAGGACTATCTAGAAAACATAACAGATATAACAACAAAAGTACAGTTTCATTAACTCATCTCACTGAGGGATGAAACACCGAATAAACACAAAGAAACGATGTTCCACATAACATCTGTTGCGGTGTGCAACCCGATCCCAAATATATCAATCTACATAGGAATACCTATCGATCCAAAGTGCTCGGTTTCACTGATCATATGAATGGTGATATAAAGCACGATAGAGTGCATATGTATAATTGTGGGATAAAGGAATATAAATAATACAACATGGAGGAAAGCAAGCACAACCACAATGCAATGAGCAAATCAACATCACGAGGGTCATATTGCCCATATCGCCACAAGACTTGAACAGAATTACAACAGGCATGAAAATAATCATGCAACCTCACAGCCTATCACAACATAAGAGAGGATCACATAACATAGACGGGGGCACAATTAATATCCATTCTTCCCGGTAACATAACAATAATATTAACTTCGCAAGAGTACCCAAACCTGATCCAGTATAGAATAGACATTCTCTTTGGGCTTTCAAATAGCCCCCAAATAAATTTCAATTATTTCCCAAATCGGTAAATATCCTCCTAAAAGTTCATTTCTACCTATCCATAGTGTATGCCATCACTTATCCCACCCTCAATATTTCTTCATAATTTGTAATTAAAAGATAGTCTGCCTATGAGGACATCCTGTTTTGAAATCTCATGAATTCCATAATTTTCATACTTGATCTCAACTACGCTACTCAAATGGCTAATACATCACTGAAAAACTATAACCTTACGGAGACACCCACATAGATCTTCCATATCGCGTAACAAAACCTGAACTTTAGAAGCCCCTAAAACACGAAAATCATTGTATCACTAGCCAAGCATTAGCAACCAAAACATAGAGTGATTTCTTAAAATGCACGCTCTCTCATTCTATTAACTTCTAATTTCCATAAAGGAAAAACCCATTATGCACAACATATTCCTTATGTATGTAGCAAGCAACCAACTCAAACCGTGACCGACACCATTGAAAATTCTTCGTGAACCGCCCGTACACTAGCCTCCAGGACTGGATCTTCCCGACTTAAACGAGTCATGAAAACTGTCCAAATCAATAGTATAGTGACAATAGAGAGTTAACGCCAAAAAAAAAACCAATTTCCCTTACTGTCATACTGGCCCTTATTCTACTGAGATGGCCTATTCCATCGGATACTCCTCGAATTTTACTCGGGGTACACTTCTCCCTGTCGATAGACAACAACCTCAAAACCAAAGCTCAAAGTAGAAGACCTTAGCACGAACCACATAGCCCAGAAGCTTGCAAACCACTGTATTTCTTTTGAAGCACCCCATAGCGCCGCAACTAAGATGCCCACCCTGAATAGACCCTCTGGGAATCTGTAGTTGTTTCTATGACCCTTTTGATATTGAATTGTATGATTATTAAGGACATAAAAATACCGCAATTCCCATTATTATCCCATGCAAATCTTAAATCTTGAATGTATACAAAATTTTAGAACCTTTTAATACCAGATATATACATCTCAGGCCAGAACAGATATAACACATGACACCGCAATCTGTTCTCATATAGAGGAATCCCTCACTTAGTGTTAAGCCATAGGACACAACGTCTGATGATCTACAGTACTAACCTTCATAGCTCATACTCACCTACTAGATGCCAGAACCCCCTACATCCCTACGTGAACCACTGAGCGATCTCTTAATACATCCGCATCTTCAATCGGGATGACATATAGAGATAATGTTTCAGCATACCTGGCTCCCTCGTAGAACATCCACGGCATCATGAACCATTAGAGCATAGCTGATACCAAGTGCATAATATCATACACGAACGCATGTAAAGGAACATAAGATACATGCTTCAAGTTGAATCAATGTTGCATGATATGAAATGAAAGAAGTGGAATTTTTCAATAGTTTATGTAGCCTCTCAAAGATATGTATAGACGTCTTTGTGCCCAACCGCATGACTCTACTAAACCTGCTTACGACTCGTAGCACCTATGAAGCAAGATCTTTGATACCAACTTGCACGGCCCAAATTTCCCTTCGAGGAAGTCGTGATGGCACCCAGTATCTAAAACTAGGTAAGCCTAATATATACTGATCACTAATGAAATTTAACTAACTTAACAACAATAAATTGAATAATTTCCGTGACGACATAGTCAAAACAACTTTAGTTACAAAATTCCAAAATCGATAGTACAGGTCATAAACCTGTCTAAGAGTAACTATAAATAAGGAGTACATCATTATTTCGTTATAATAGGAAACAACAAAAATAAAATACAACATAAGGTGACTTGTGGACTTGCGAACGTCGAGCAGGTATACCTTTAAGTCTACATATATCAACCCGACTGGTCGTTTTAATTATATGAACTTCGCTCGGTGTTTTAAGGGATCGAGTATCTCCACATGATATATTATGACTTACACAAATCATCGGTGTTGATTTTGAAGTTATCCGGAATCGATTTGGAAGAATGAACTTCAAGATTTAATCTCTAAGTTGGAAGAGTTGACCAAGTTTGATTTTTTAGTATTTAACCTCAGAATGGAGTTCCCTTAATTCTGCTAGTTCCGTTAGTTGATTTTGGACTTAGGAGCGCATCTGGATTGTAATTTGGAGGTTCGTAGTCGAATTAGTTTTGAAATGGCGAAAGTTAGATTTTTGGGAAGTTTGATCGGGAGTGAACTTTTTTATATTGGGGTCGGATTCTAATTCTATAAGTTGGAGTAGGTCTGTAATAGAAAATATGAGTTGTGTGAAAAATTTGAGGTCAAGTGGATGTGAATAAATAGTTTCCGGCATTAGTTATAGAAGTTGAAGCTTCAAAGTTCATTGATTTTGACTTGAGGTGCGATACGTCATTTCAAGGTTGTTATGCATGATTTGAAGCTTCTAGTAGGTCCTTTTTGTCATATAAAACTTGTTTGCAAAATTTGGTGCCATTTGGAGTTGATTTGATATTGTTCGGACGCATGGTTGCGATTCTACAAGTCTTGAAGTTTAGTTTGATCTTCATGCATTTTGGCATTTGATTCGAGGTTTTAGAGGTTATTTTGATTATTTGATTGTGCGAGCAAGTTTGTGTTGTATTTTTGGACTTGGGTGCATGGTTGGTTTGGAGCCTCGGGGGCTTGGGTGAGTTGCGAATTGTTTTAGGATTGATTTTTCATAAACTTTGATTTCTGGTACTGGTATCATCACATTTGCGATGTTTTTGTCACAAATGCGACAGCCGCAATTGTGAAGCAACCCTTGCATTTGCGAAGTCTGGGTTGCTAGTGAAAATTTGCATTTGCGAAGAACCCTGCTGTATTTGCGAAATGTTGTTCTTCACATTTGCGAAGTATTGGGTCGCAAATGCGACCTTGGCAGGAAAAATTTCCGGTTTGCACTTGCGGGGTTCACATTTACGAACCCAATGTCGCAAATGCGACATCTGCAGCCTGTTAAATGCTGAGAAGTTTGAGACTTAGCTTCATTTTGACATATTTTTGAATCCTAGCTTCGAGGAGAGGCAATTTCGTGAAGGGAGTTTCATACCAAATCATTTGGTAAGTACCTCTAATCAATTCTCAACTATATTTCATGATTATATATAAGATTTAACATTAAATTATGAGCATTCTAGGGAAAAAATTTGGAATTTTGTAAAGGTTTAGAAAAATAAAAATTTGAGATTTTAGAGTCGAATAAGACTCGTATTTAAAAACAAAATATATATTTGGACTCGTGAGGCTATGGGTAGTTAAGACCTACTCTCGGACCCTGAATTTTGTTGACTTTTTTAGAAATCTAATAAAAAATATAACTTTATTAATTAAAATTATTTTCTCTTACACTGTGTGATGTATTCAAGTCTTCTTTGGCTAGATTGAGCCGAGCGGAGGTAACTTGGTAAAGAAAAAAGCTATATTTGAGTATTGAGTTATTAAAATTGAGGTAAGTATCTTGCCTAACTTTGTTGAGGGAATGTTTCCTCCTATTTGACATTTTTTTATCCATGTGGGGGTCAAACATATATGAGGTGACGAGCGTCTATGTATATGATATGGTAAATCATGCTCGGGGGAGGGGGTAGATTATGTTATATTTGTGGTTATAGAATTACGATACCATCTTGATTCATGCCTTACTTTGGCTCTTAGATAATAAGAACATAGTATTAAATGTTAGAAATCAAAACTTAGCTTATCATGGCTTGATCAACTTCGACGGAATTATGAGAATACATTGATGTGTCTAATTCGGTCATCTCTATGCGTAATCATCAATACATTGCTATAACCGATCTTTTTGAGATACTAGATTTTATACTTGTGTTGTTGATCATTTGGGAGATTTGTGGAAGTACTTGAATAATACAGTTCCTTAGGGTTTATTGAATCATCGTTGGCCTGGAAAGTTGTAATTGGGATTTATTTGGAATATTCATTTAAACACTCTCCTTAGTATTATTTATGCTTCCTGCCTTATTTGTTATTGATATACATGTTTGGTAAGGAAGATTATAAAGCACGAAGGGTGATGCCGTACAATTATTTATACATTATCATGCGAGGGAGAGTGTCAAGCATGAATGGTGATACCGTGCCATATTATTTGAGAGTAAAAGCATGAAGGGTGATGTCGTGCCATATTATTGAGAGTAAAAACATGAAGGGTGATGTTGTTCCATACTATTGAGAGTAAAATCACGAAGGGTGATGCCGTGCCACATCATTTGAGAGTAAAATTACGAAGGGTCATGCCTTGTCATTTCATTTATATTGTTATGCTTTTATATTATCATGAGATCATGGCATGAGTGGTATTTTCATGCAGGCGAGGATAAGGGACATGCATTATGTTGTGATATTTGTATTCCGTGTATATGTTCACGTCTTTATCTTTAGCGATTATTATCGTGTCGTATTTATAGATCTCGTGTGGCCTGTTGTTATTGTCCCCATCCTTGCTCTCTATTTCAATCATTGTTGTGTTATCCATATCTTCTACTTGTTCAATTTGCAAACACATGCCTATTTCTTGCTATTATGACTATCTCCATGTCGTGTCTATTGTGTTGCATTATTGTACAATCCATCTTTCTATGTTCAAAATTTCTTTTGCGATCGCAAAAGATACTTCATGATCGTGAGGAGAAAGCTGCCCAAATGACAAATGGTTTAACTTTTTGAAAACTAGACATCAAGGACTACAATTTTTATTTTTGGATCATCTCCAAATTTATTATATATTGCAAGATATAAACTTCTAAAGTGAGCCTTGTGCAGCAGAAATTTCTTCTTCGCGATCGCGAAATGGCTTACGCGACTCACAAGGCCCAAATTGTAGTTTGCTTCATTTTCTGGTCAACTCTTCCAACTTAAAGTTTCCATCATGAAATTCATTCTTCTAAACTAATTTACTCGAACCTAAGATCTCTGATTAAGGATGAAACAGTAATTACCACTCCACCACAATAAATATATTCAATCAGACATGATAAAATATACAAAAGAAGCCCACCAAAGGAGGGAGGTTGAGTGGTTTTTTTTTTGGGGGGGGGGGGGGGATGGTGGGGGTGTTAAGACAATCAAAATGTCATGTACTATAAGAAATAAAACAAACTAAGCTACGGAAACTAGCCTTTGACAATTTCCATCTTCATCTTTTTTTATATTCCCTTTGTATTTGGGGACCCCTTTTTAAACATAGAAAAAACACAGATGCCAATTGAGAAAAGACATAAAATATTATGTATGCAACTCACGCAGAAATAAACTAAGTCACAAGGTAACATGGATCCAAATCATGCAATGAATCAAGAACAAAGGACAAGACAAATGACATTGGAGCAACTTAGTGTAAGGATTGTTCTTCACCAGCTTGGCACAACCCTAACCACACATGCATCATCGCTTTTTATTAATTTGAAAAGATGGTTGTATTGACTTGTTTTCTTTTTAGGGTTCTTTTAAAATATTAATTCGTAGGTCACTCGTGCCTTGCAAAATTATATAACCAAGCTCCCACTGACCTAAGGCACAAGGCAATAAAAATAATGAAAGAAAAGATTATGTCAACGCACCATTATTAAACACTTCAAGAAATATAAACAACTTATAGTATTATATATGTGAGTTTTGATTTTGTACATTTAAAGTTATTTACACAATCAACACTTATAAAGCAATAAAAAATAAATAAATTTGTGTGATAACTTGAGAAATAACAACTCTTGTTGTCACATATTTAACTGCATTAACATTGTAAAGAATTTCCTTCTACAGTGTATATAGTTTTAATAATTTATATGTTAGTGTACGTGATTATACATAGTAAGAAGATGAGAGTATGAGATTTTCTTCCCTTTCTTTTGTTTATATTTTAAGAAAGTCAGCATGCGGTTTCTACAAATTGTAAGTCAAACATGGATTGAGTTATATATTGAATTGCAAAAAGAAAGTCAAACCTATTTGTAAGGAAAAGTCAATCTTATTATGGTCCTATGATCGACGATTGTGAGCACCTGTTGAGATAAGTGAAACGTTAGCGTTAGTAAATGATTATATTTGAGTAGTATTACAATTAATATATTGATATGAAATTCTCCTCTTGTTATAAGATTAAAATGTAATAATATATCGATACCATAGGTATCTTGTGCAGGGGGCTAGGTGGGCGAAGAGAGTTCAGACACACTCCCTCGAAAATTACATCTTATATATATGTTATAAATAAAACTCTATTTAAGGTGAATGTCCATAATTAGAGAGATTCTAGGGTTTACTACTTGGTGGCTAAGTCACCATCTTCCTATAAATATAGGGGTCCTATTCCATTGTAAATCATCCCAAAGTATCAATAAGAATACTCCTCTCTCTACTTTTCTCTCTATTGTTCTTGTTCTTATATTATTTCATAACACGTTATCAGCACGAGACTCTACCGTCTCAAGAATCCTCTTGAGAAAATTAAGGTATTTCCCTCTTTCCGAATTTGGTTTTAATTATGTCTGATATTATGAAAAGAAAGTTCGTTGCCCTTGAAATTTCGGGCAAGAACTATATGACATGTGTGTTGGAAGCTGAAATCCACTTAGATGCTATGGGTCTTGGAGACGCCATTAAAGACAGAGATAAAGCATCCACCCAAGACTGTGCTAAGGCCTTGATTTTCTTGCGCCATCACCTTGATGAAGGTTTGAAAATTGAATATCGCACAGTCAAAGATCTACTCATCTTGTGGAACGGCTTGAAGGAGAGATATGACAACCTGAAGTTAGTCACTCTGCCACAAGCACGATATGATTGGGCTCATCTGAGGCTCCAAGACTTTAAGTCTGTTTCTGAATATAATTCTACAATGTTCAGAATTACTTCTAAATTGAAACTCTGTGGAGTAATATCTCTGATTATGATATGCTTGAGAAAACGTTTACAACGTTTCATGCCTCCAATATGGTACTGCAACAACAGTACAGAAAGAAAGGTTTCAAAAAGTACTCTGAACTGATTTCTCTTCTCCTTGTGGCTGAGCGAAACAATGACCTGCTCATGAGAAATTACGAAAATCGACCCACTGGGTCTATACCATCACCTGAAGCAGATAAGGTGTATTCTCATTATGCCAAGCATGGAAAAGGCCATGGATCTAGTCATGGTCGTGGTCGTAATCGGGATCATAACCGTGGACGTAGACAAGGAAGAAATTTCCCTGATGTCCGTCACCCCCCAAAGAGAAATAACCACCAAAAGCAGAAACGGGATTATGAGAATCCAAAGGCAAATAGTTCAGAAACTATATGTTATCGTTGCGGTGGAAAAGGGCACTGGTCAAAAGCTTACCGTGTACCAAGACATTTGGTTGATCTTTATCAAGCATCTCTAAATAATAAAGGCCTTGAAACAAATTTTGTCTCTGACGACAATTTTGACATCACCCACCTGGATGTGGCAGATTTCTTTGAGCAACCCGAGGGGAAAATAGACCACTTAATCGGTGATGGATCTGTGATGAAGGAAGATGGAATTGTTTGATTTTATTTTACTTATTTGTATTAGTTAGTGAATAAACTAATAGTCATTAGTATCAGCTCGTATTAGTTAGTTTATGATATGATGTTAGTATTAGTTCTTTAGAATGTTTCAATATGCTTAAATTTCAAAGATATTTTTATTTTTCAGTAGAGTTAATCGACTAACCTAACAGTTAGTCGATTATCTAATATTTCGCATTAAAAGTGCAAAATAATCGATTATATACCTGTTTAACAATCGATTATATTAAGACAGTGTGATCTGAAGTTTTTCAAAATAGCAAATAATTGTTTATGTATGCTTAACAATCGATTATATTAAGACATAATCGATTATGTATGTTTAACAATCGATTATACTAAGACAGTGTGATCTGAAGTTTTTCAAAATAGCAAATAATCGATTATGTATGTTTAAACAATCGATTATATTAAGACAGTGTGACTTGAAGTTTTTCAAATTAGCAAATAATCGATTATGTATGTTTAACAATAGATTACATTGAAACAAACGGATTGAATTTGTTTATTCTCATGTTCGTGTATTTTCTTTTGTATGTCAAACCATGGGAAAGCAAATATAGATATCTCACAAAGCAAACTTGGATCAAATATTTGTTTAGTTGATTCATGTACTACACATACGATACTCAAAGAAAAGAAATATTTCTCTCAACTAAGTATGTGTAAGGCAGATGTTACTACAATCTCTGGTAGTAGTAAATTGATTGAAGGCTCCGGAAGAGCAACTATAACTCTGCCTAGAGGAACAATGTTTATCATAGAGAATGCAATGTTCTCCTCCAAGTCTAAGAGAAACTTGTTGAGTTTTAAAGATATACACCGGAATGGCTATCATGTTGAGACAATAGATGAGAATAATCTTGAATATCTCATCATTACAAAGAATGTCTCTGGCCAAAAGAGGGTTATTGAGAAATTCCCATCTTTATCTTGTGGCCTGTATTGGACAAATATTAGTGCAATTGAGGCACATTCAACAGTAAACCAAAAGGTTACTGATTCCAATACTTTTGTACTTTGGCATGATCGATTGGGACACCCTGGATCAATCATGATGAGACGGATAATAGAAAGCTCATATGGGCACCCGTTAAAGAATTTCAGAATTCTTTTAAATAATGAATTTTCTTGCACTTCTTGTTATCAAGGCAAGTTAATTACAAGACCATCACCAACAAAGGTTGGGACTGAGTCACCTACGTTTTTGGAACGTATACAAGGGGACATTTGTGGACCTATTCACCCACCTAGTGGGTCTTTTAGATAATTTATGGTCCTAATAGACGCATCCTGTAGAATGGTCTCATGTGTGTCTGTTGTCATCACGCAACCTTGCGTTTGCAAAACTAATGGCACAAATAATTCGACTACGAGCACATTTTCCTGATAATCCAATCAAGTCTATTAGACTGGATAATGCTGCTGAGTTTTCATCCCAAGCATTTAATGATTATTGCTTATCAATTGGGATAAAAGTGGAACATTCTGTAGCTCATGTTCACACTCAAAACGGTCTTGCAGAATCTTCAATTAAACGCCTGCAGTTGATTGCAAGACCATTACTCATGAAAACGAGGCTGCCCACTTCGGTATGGGGTCACGCCATTTTGCATGCAGCAATGCTAATTCGTCTCAGACCGACAAATTATCACAAATATTCCCCGTTGCAATTGGTTTTGGGTCATGAACCCAATATATCCCATTTAAGAACCTTTGGATGCGCAGTATATGTGCCTATAGCACCACCATACCGCACCAAAATGGGTCCGCAAAGAAGGTTAGGAATATATGTTGGGTTTGAATCGCCCTCCATTATTCGCTACCTCGAAACATTAACAGGTGATTTGTTCACTGCACGATTTGCAGACTGTCAATTTGATGAGACACTTTTCCCAAAATTAGAGGGAGAAGTTGGTGAAACCAAAAGGGAAATTTTGTGGAAAAATGCATCATTATCTCATCTTGATCCACGTACCTCTATTTGTGAAAAAGAGGTGCAAAAGATTATCCATTTGCAAAGAATAGCAAATCAAATGCCTGACGCATTTACGGACTTGAAAAGGATAACAAAATCCCACATCCCCGCGGAGAATGTTCCAATCCGTATTGATGTCCCTGTTGGACAATCATCTAGTGTCATATCCAATGAGTCAAATGCACGCCTGAAGCGTGACAGGCCATTAGGTTCCAAAGATCGAAATCCTAGAAAGAGAAAAGCAAACGATCAAAATGACACTACGAAAGAATCTCATAAGGAAATTCATGATTTAATAAACTCTGAGATTCATGAAGAATCCTTTGAGCCCGAGACTCAGGAAAATAAGGAACTATCCATAAATCCAATCGATATTGAGGCAAATTTTAATCGAGTGGATATAATGGTGGATTATGTCTTTGCTTTTAATGTCGCATCTAGCATTATGCAAGAAAATGAGGATCTTGAACCTCAATCTGTTGAAGAATGTCGAAAAAGACATGATTGGCCAAAATGGCAAGAAGCAATTCAATCAGAATTGAATTCGCTGGCAAAACGTGAAGTTTTTTGGCCCTACAGTTGAAACACCTAATGGTGTTAAGCCTGTTGGCTATAAATGGGTCTTTGTACGCAAGAGAAATGAGAAAAACGAGGTACAAAGATATAAGGCACGCCTTGTTGCACAAGGATTTTCTCAAAGGCCTGGTGTCGATTATGAAGAGACATATTCGCCTGTAATGGATGCCATAACCTTTCGTTATCTCATTAGTTTTGCTGTCCTTGAAAAGCTTGACATGCATTTAATGGACGTGGTTACTGCCTATCTTTATGGCTCACTTGATAATGAGATATACATGAAAATTCCCGAGGGACTCAAAATGCCAAACGCTCATAATTCAAAGTCCCGGGAAATGTTTTCAATCAAATTGCAAAGATCCTTGTATGGTCTAAAGCAATCAGGATGAATGTGGTATAATCGTCTTAGTGAGTATTTATTAAAAGAAGGCTATATAAATGATGCCATTTGCCCGTGTGTTTTTATAAAGAAAACAACATCGGAATTTGTTGTACTTGCCGTATATGTCGATGACATAAACCTTATTGGAACCCCCATAGAACTCCAAAAGGCAATTGATTATCTAAAGAATGAATTCGAGATGAAAGATCTCGGAAAGACAAAATTATGTCTTGGTTTGCAAATTGATATTTGGCAAACGAAATTTTTGTTCATCAATCTACCTATATAGAAAAGGTACTGAAACGGTTTTACGTGGATGGAGCACATCCCTTAAGTACTCCGATGGTTGTTCGATCACTTGATGTGAATAAAGATCCATTCCGACCGCAAGAAAGGAATGAAGAGTTACTTGGTCCTGAAGTACCATATCTTGATGCAATTAACGCACTAATGTACCTTGCAAATACTACAAGGCCTGACATAACCTTTTCAGTTAATGTCTTAGCAAGGTATAGCTCGGCTCCCACAAGGAGACATTGGAATGGGATCAAACATATATTGCGGTACCTAAAAGGGACTACCGATATGGGCTTATTTTATGGCAATAATTGCAGCCCTGATCTTGTTGGTTATGCTGATGCTGGATATTTATCTGACCCACACAAGGCTCGATCTCAAACGGGTTATGTGTTTACCTGTGGAGGCACCGCCATATCTTGGCGATCGACTAAGCAATCAATTGTGGCTACTTCATCTAATCATGCCGAGATCGCTATTCATGAAGCAAGTCGGGAGTGTGTGTGGTTGAGGTCTATCATACATCATATTCAAGATAAATGTGGTTTGAAGTGTAACAAACTACCCACGACTTTGTATGAAGACAATGCAGCATGTATAGCTCAATTGAAGGGAGGATTCATAAAAGGAGATAGAACAAAGCATATTTCACCAAAGTTATTTTTCACACATGATCTTCAAAAGAATGGCGATATCAATGTGCAACAGATTCGTTCAAGCGATAATATTGCTGATTTGTTCACAAAATCTCTGCCAACGTCAACCTTCAAGAAGCTAGTTCACAAGATCGGAATGCGAAAACTCAAGGATATGAATTGATGCTCTTTTCAGGGGGAGTTAATGCGCGTTGCACTCTTTTTCCCTTACAAGGTTTTGTCCCACTGGGTTTTCCTTTCAAGATTTTTAACGAGGCAACCAATAGGCGCATATTCAAACATGTGTACTCTTTTTCCTTTTCTATAATTTTTTTCCCATTGGGTTTTGTTTTAGTTAAGGTTTTAACGAGGCACATTATTGGATAGACATTCAAGGGGGAGTGTTATAAATAGAACTCTATTTATGGTGAATGTCCATAATTAGAGAGATTCTAGTGTTTACTACTTGGTGGCTAAGTCACCATCTCCCTATAAATATAAGGGTTCTATTCCATTGTAAATCATCCCAAAGTATCAATAAGAATACTCCTCTATCTACTTTTCTCTCTATTGTTCTTGTTCTTATATTATTGTTCTTGTTCTTATATTATTTCATAACAATATATATTTAATAGGGAATCTTATTAGGATCTTTGCGTGTTTTTTTTTAATCCCGTTATGAAATTTTGTTTCCGCCGCTGATCGCGTGTCACAAGTAAATAAACTAAATAAGATTGTATAGTAATGTCCGAGAGAAAGGAAATAGTTGAGGAGCTAAATATTTGAAACAGCAGGAGAAATGAATAAATTAAATTGTGGTTATAAGGTAGGAAGGCACAAATTAGAGTCAGACCCTAATTAATTGAGGCAAAAGGTCTAGACCACGAATAGGGCTTCGATATCCAACTCATTAATTTGAGAAGTTTTGTGAATTTAATATATAGTGGGGACTTCATATATACTAGACTTATTACATACTATCATTTCAGTATGACATGCGCGAAAGAAGTTAAGTAATAATTAAAATATCAAGTAAATATCTGTACTGCAAGGATAAGTTTAATTAGCAAATGAATTCATGATATGTCTCTTATATATGAATTATTATTATTATTTAGTCACGATTAGTTGACAGAAATTATCACTATAATTATATTGTTATTTTTATGGTTAAATTACTTTGAACAATAGAAAAATTTTCTTCGTGTGACCTATAATCACATATCCAAGACGTGAAAGCAGCCATTAATATTTATATTAAATGAACTGTCTAAGTTCATGGGGTAATATGTCAATGCGGATGAGAAACTAGCGGATAGGAAAGAATGGTGTTCTATACAATTTTACAGGTTAATTTAACTGATTATCTGAGTTTGACATTGTTGGAAAAATATGAACCATGAAATTACAAGACACGTGTAATATATCCTTTTTTTTTTTCATTTCCTCACCTGATGTTCACACAGAGCCTTATTATCTAGATTCATGCCGCGTAGCGTCCTAATCGGGAGAAAGCGAGCGCTCCCCATCATGAATTTATTTTCACGACTTGAACTCGAGACCTAGGATTAAAGGAAGAATAGCCCTGTCTCCTTTACCACATCCTTTGGGGTGACATGTGATGCATCTTGTTGTACTAGTTTACATGAAAAATGTTAACTAAAGAGTACTAGGTTATCATGAATGAAGCGAGATAAAAATCATAGGAAATTATAATTCAATAAAATATTAGGTAATTTTTTCTTATCTATCAAAATTGTAGTGATAATTACTTGATATTTATGCTGAAAATGGATAGCAAGTATCTAATGACATAATCGAGGTACGTGTTTGACTTGAAAATTATCAAATACATTCCGAGCAAATCAATCAAAAGAAATCAAGGGTAAATCGTAATCGAAGATAATAAGACCCTGGGATATTCGAAATGCTTCGCTTATATTGAACTTAGTACATGAGAGAGATTCACACGGAGAGAGAGAGAGAGAGAGAGAGAGAGAGAGAGAGAGAGAGAGAGAGAGAGAGAGGTTCAATAATAATGGATTGTCTCCCTCTTTACAATGCTAAGATCTCCTTTGTATATTAAAGGACCCTCCTCGAAATACTAAAATAAATAGAAACTAAATACATATCCTCGAGGGATCGACGGAACTTATGATGTCGTTTCTCCCATTGCTTTTGAGTTGTACCCCTGCCCCAACTTGTGCACGCTTGGCGGTTATCCGTGCCGATTTAGAGATGTGGTTGGTCAAATTCGAGCCCATACATTTAGTCACTCCGTTCGTCGGGGTCGCAGTGAGGTGCGTCCTCGACGGATGGAATCAGTATCCTCGTTCAAAGAGAGCTTGACCTAGTTCAAAAGCCGTAACGTAACAGGCAGGAGACAACACTCATGACTGTTGAACTGCTGATGCACAATTCTTTTACTCAGGTGACGTCAGCGCTCACATGCATTGTTTTTACGCATATTCCCGAGGCTGCACAAAAGGTGTTCTGACGGTTGATTTCCCGCGCCAGATCGAAATCTGTCTCTTCGATTTTAGCGCCACCCAACCCTATAAATAGGGGAAGGGCTTAACCTGATACAACTTTTGATCACTTGTAACCATCCATTTCTCAAGAAACATCTTCTATCTCCGGCGCTTCTCCGTTGCTCGGAAATCTCCCTCTCATTCGTTGCGCCACGCACAATTTCCTCTTGAACATAAACCATGCCCAAATCCTGGCAGGATAATACGAGGATTACTGAGACTACTCCATCGAATATTCTTCCTTCCTCTGGTGGTGGCGAGGGGGAGGAAGAAGAAGATATTAGCCCTCTCGCAATGGAGACCTTGTTGCCGAAATACCTCCTACCTCGGAGTGATTTCAACAAAGAATCTCCTGCACAACCTCCGGAATACTCCGAATTTCGACAAGATCATTTATATGATTTACGCGTACATACGAAATATCTGCTCACGTGGACTTAGTTCCAACGGGGGCGGATTATGTAGACATCTATAGACCGGGATATTGCACCTTCTACAAATATCCATTCTTGATTGGGTATGGTCTTCCCATTTTTCCTTTGGCGGAGGATCTCTACCATTTTTATAATGTATGCTTGTCTCAGTTTACGCCATATACCCTGAAAGTATGTCGACTGTTGTCCAAATACGCGAAGCTGGTGCGAGGTCTCTGTCCACCATCTTTTGTAGTTATTTAGTGCTGGCTACCTGAGAGGCACCATTCCACACTTGAGGATCCATGGTACAAAGGGGATGGTTGTCAAGATCGACGACCGACCTAGTCGCGGATTTTGGCATAGGTATATTTACATTAAGACTGAACACCCGGTTGCTAATCCTGTCGGGTTCCCGGAGAAGTGGAATTTGAAACCTTAGTGTTTCTATACACTAAATTTCTCATTTCTTATGACTATTATGGTTCTAACGTTTTCCAATGCAGCCATAGCTCACACACCCCAGCTCATCACCGGCATCAGGAAATGGGCCGCCGACTTATTACCGTATGTGGAAGGGACTCGCACATGGCTTGCTTTTCTCTAGCATTACGACCTCTCGGCCCCTTCAGGTAGATTTTTGACTTTGTATAACGGGTTTTGAAAATTTCACTGACTGTTTTATCTTTATGGCAATAGGACGAGTCAGTCCTAGGAAAACGGCGGTGGTGCCTACTTCTTCATGGTCCAGCGCTGCTTTAGATACTCATGAGATATTCTGCGTGCTCGTCCGAGGAGGCATTCCTATAGTCGCTTTGCAGGGAGTCGCATTGGTGGAAACAGTTGTGAGAGAGTCGGCGTCATCAGTGTCGGCTCCACAACCTATAGATGAGTTTTCTGAGGGTGAATAACCAACGGAGAGGAAAAGGCGGAGACTTCCGACGGGTAAGGAGGTGGCTAGAAAAGACGAAAGAAGTAGCATGCCCCAAAAAATGCCTAGACCCGTCTTTACAACTGACGACATCCGTTCCGGAAGGTCGGCCCAGCGGGAGAGTACGGTTGCTGGTACTAGTTTGGAATATGCCACTGAGGATGGTTCAATGACCAACGTCAATGGAGTTGGCGGGGAAGTTGAGGAATCAGACTCTGTGATCGCCCAAGAAGATGTGGATGAGCTTGTGAGGGGTCTCACGCATGTGGAGATGACCCCAGATGAGCCCGACCATCAAATTGTGATCCCAGGGAATTACAATTTATTGTTGAACGGTGAACAGGCTGCACCAGAGCTTACTTTGCTATGTGTTTCCCCTGAGAGCGAGACGCTTAGGGCAGTCAGTGATGAAGAAATGTCACGAATGATCGCCGACATGACTTTACAAGTAACCCTTTTGTTTTTTGCATGTTGTAAGGTTGGCTTGATGTGTTCTAATTCCTGCCGTTCTTCTCAGACCCTCATTTTGGAGGTGGAGTGGAGGCTTCGTGAGTATCGACGGTACCGCTCGAAGCATTGAGCCACATTGGACCCTTTCCACCAAGACCTCGAATTTTGGGTGTTCCGTGAGGGTCCTAAGGAGAAGGAGGACCAGCTAGAACGTAGGGAAGCTGAATTGGAGAAGACGGATGATGAGCTGGTGAGAGCCATAGCTCGTAACAGTGAGTTGGAAGCACTCCTTAAGGGAAGCGATGATGAGCTTGAGCTCAGTCGGGGGTGGCGGCGGAGAATGCCGACCTCCAGCATAGGGTGGCGGATTTGACCTCTGAGTTTGAAGCCATGGGGACAGAGCTTGGCGTTCTTAGGTAGAGTGCCCCAAAGGTCTGAGGACGGGTTTTGGCCTTCACAGCTTACCTTATCTCGCCCCCCTCTAATCAGAATGCGCATCGTAATGCGCATGAGATATGTATTTTTATGGAAGCCAAACTTGACATGTAAAGAGAGCTTCATGTCGAGGGTCGAGCGACAGAGGAGGAAGTCCAGGCGCGGCGGTGTGAGGCTCGTACTGCCCGTGAAGCTTGCGAGTATAGCTTTGACTCCCCTGATCGGGAAGGCTACACTTTGGAGGACGCCGATCATCTAGACTCTGGCTCCTGATATAATGAGGTTTATTGCCCAGGAGGCAATGTGCAGGGTGGAGAAGAGCGTTGAACTTGTACATGTTTCGTTGTTCTCTCTTTTTTTGGAATATAATGGGGCCCTTTCGCGGGGTTGAAGTAGATACGTTTTTATTGCGATATATAAAAACTTTATTTTTCGTTATTATTATCTAATCTTTTTTTTGTTTCTTCTTTTCATCCCCCTTTTTGTTTAAAATATTGTCGTTACTTAAGCGGGGTCGAAGATTTCGATGGCTTTAATCACTGGGCTATTAGTTTTGGCCATCGTCGAAGTTGTCCAATCATGTTCTAACAAGGTCTATGGTCTTAGCCAATATGATATGATTTTTACTATAGTCGAAGTGTTATCCGTCATGATCGGACTGGATCGAACCTTGGTATCGATGGCCTTAGCTAATAGGATGTTACTTCGAACATCGTCAAAGTGTTATCCATTGTGGTGGAACTGCGTCGAACCTTGGTGTCGATGGCCTTAGCCAATGGGATGTTACTTTGACTATCATCAAAGTGTTATCTATCAAGGTCGAACTGGGTCGAACCTTGGTGTCGATGGCCTTAGCCAATGGGATGTTACTTCGACTGTCGTCGAAGTGTTATCCATCGTGGTTGAACTGTATCGAACCTTGTTATCAGTGGAATTAGCCAATGAGATGTTACTTCGACTGTCGTTGAAGTGTTATCTATCGTGGTCGAACTAGGTCAAACCTTGGTATCGATGGCCTTAGCCAATGGGATGTTACTTCGACTGCCATCGAAGTGTTATCCGTCGTGGTCGAACTAGGTCAAACCTTGGTTTCGGTGGACTTAGCCAATGGGATGGTACTTTGACTATCATCGAAGTGTTATCCATCGTGGTCGAACTAGGTCGAACCTTGGTTTCAATGGCCTTAGACAATAGGATGTTACTTCAACTATCGTCGAAGTGTTATCCGTCGTGGTCGAACTGGGTCAATCCTTGGTATCGATGGCCTTAGCCAATGGGATGTTACTTCAACTGTTGTCAAAGTGTTATCCGTCGTGGTCGAACTGGGTCGAACCTTGATGTCGATGGCCTTAGCCATTGTTGATTTTTATATGGCCTTAGTCGTTGATTTTCATATGGCCTTAGCCGTTGATACAATAGAGAAAATGGCCTTAGCCGTTTACATAATAGAGAAAATGGTGTTAGCCGTTTATGCAATAGAGAAAATGGCCATAGCCTTTACATAATGGAGAAAATGGACTTAGCCATTAACGCAAATAAACAAAACGGCTTTAGCCGTTACACAACGGAGAACTTCTATACGATGGAGAATTAGGTAAAATTTAGAGTTTCGCCTATATAATGGAAATTTGACTAGTATATGGAGATCGTTTCGACTGGCCGGTATAATAAAATTGTTCTCGGATACCACCAGGTGTCCCCTCCGCCACCAGTTGGTACCCAATTTTCCATCACTCGGGTCTTTTGACGCCAATGTTTTGGCTTTGAGAACATAATCGCCCACTTTAAGTGGTCTCATTTTGGCTTTCTTGTTGTAATATCTTTCTGCCGCCTATTTTTAGGCCGTCATTCTTATATGGGCCATGTCCCTTCATTCTTTGGCTTTGTCCAAGTCTTGCAATCTGCTTTCGTCATTTTTAGTCCCGCTGTTATATGAATATCCCAGGCTTGGCTCCCCGATTTCAATGGGTATGACTGTGTCGGTTCCGTAGACCAACAATTATGGAATTTCTCCTGTGTTGGATTTGGGTGTAGTCCAGTATGCCCACAACACTTTATGTAATAATTCAGGCCATAGCCCTTTAGCTTCCTCGAGCTTCTTTTTCAGTATGTTCAATATTGTTTTGTTGGATGACTTGGCTTGGCCGTTGGCGGACGGATGATATGGAGTGGAGAGTATCCGCTTAATGTGCCACTTCTCGAAGAACTTAGATGTCTTCTTACCAGTGAAGTGGGGGCCATTGTCACAACTTATTTCTTTGGGGATGCCGAAACGACACATGATGTTTTACCATACAAAGACGATTACTTCCTGTTCGCGTATCTATGCATACATACCTGTTTCTACCCACTTGGAAAAATAGTCAGTCAAAACTAGAAGAAATCGTACCTTTCCTTGTCCTGCTGGTAGAGGACCGATTATATCCATTCCCCACTTAATGAAGGGCCAATGTAGGGTTAGCTGACTGAGTGGAGAAGCTCTCACGGTTGGTGTATCACGGGGGCGTACCTTTGACACTGTTTGCACATGCGGATAAACTTTATTGCCTCTTTTTTCATTGCGGGCTAGTAATAACCGGCTTGGATGATTCATCAGACGAGGGTGCAATTAGCTGTATGAGCGCCACAGTGGCATTCATGCACCTCTTTCTAATACTTGTCTTGTTTGATGTGGCCGGAGGCACTTAGCGAGGGGGGCCCCAAATTTCCTCTTGTAGAGATCATGACTTATCAGGCTGTATCGGGTAGCTTGTACGTGGAGCTTCTTGGCTTTTTTTTTGTCACGTAGGAGTGTTCCGTCATGCAGATAGGATACAAACTAGTTGTGCCAGTCCCAAGTAATATTTAAGGAGAATACCTCGACGTGATCGATGGCCGAATGTAGGATGGTGATCACACTTTATTTGGTGTTACTCTTGATGGCCACGACTAGTTTTGCTAAGCTATCCGCGTCGACATTTTGGTCCCTTGGGATTTGCTCGAAGTGGCATTCATCGAATTCAGGCATCAACTTATCGATTTCTGATTGGTATTATTGTAGCCTCTAATCTTTGATTTGGTAAGTCCCGGTGATCTGATTTACTACAAGTTAGGAGTCGCAGTGGAGGATGAGTCATCGGTTCCGGTATTTAATGGCTAATTTCATACCTGCAATCATGGCCTCATTCTCGGCCTTATTATTAGTCATCTCCAGGCATCATATGGAATGATGAATTATTTTGCCCATGGGGACTTCGAGGACGAGTTCCAATCCCAATCCTAAGGTGTTAGCGGCACCGCCAGTGTAGAGAGTCCAGAGGTAGGTGTTAGTTTAGGCACGGATGGTCTCCAGTTTCGCCTCTGACAGTATTTTTGTGCTGAAGTTGGCGACAAAATCGGCAAGTACCCGTGCCTTAGTGGCAGTTCTTGGGTGACAGGATATGTCATACTCGCTGGGCTCTATGGACCACTTAGTGGGGCTACCCGAGAGTTTGGGCTTATGCAGGATTCTTCTCAGGGGGAAGGTCGGTATTACTTTTATGGGATGACACTGAAAATTAGGTCTGAGCTTTTGTGAAACTACGACCGTGCCAGAGCCAACTTCTCAAGGTGTGTATGTCGTGTTTCAGCATCTACTAAGGTTTTGGTGATATAGTAATAGGAGATTGCATACCTTTATTTTTGCAGACCAATACTGCGTTGTCAGCAACTTCGAACACGGCCAGATATACCCGCAAACACTCACCTGGGTTTGCTTTGACAAGTAATGGCGGCGAAGATAGGTAAGCTTTTAGTTTTCTCAGGGCCTCGATGCATTCCTCGTTCAATTGTAACCCATGATGTTTTCCCAGTACGATGAAGAACTTATGGCATCTATCGGAGGACCGCGAGATGAACCTTGACAGGGCGGTTATTCATCTCATCAATTTTTGTACATGCTTCTTGCTGTTTAAAGTCTTGGGTATTGCATCTATGGACTTGATCTTATCCAGGTTGACTTTGATACCTTATTGTGATACGAGGAAACTCAGGAATATTCCCGAGACCACGTCGAAGGCGCACTTTTTTGGGTCTAGCTTCATCCCGTACTGTCTCAGTATCCTGAAGGCTTCTTTCAAATGATCGATATGATCCTCCTTTTTTGCCGACTTTACTTGCATGTCATCGATGTAGACCTCCATAGTCTTTCCAAGCTATTCCTTGAACATTTTGTTGACCAATCTTTGATACGCCGCTCCCCCATTTTTGAGTCCGAAGGGAATCACCTTATAACAGTACTTCCTTTATGAGTGATGAAAGTTGTCTTTTCTTGATTCTCTTCGGCCGTCATGATTTGGTTGTAGCCAGACTAGGCATCTAAGAAACTTAGCAGTTTGTGCCCTACAGTTGCGTCGATCAGCTGGTCGATGTGGGGCAATGGGAATGAGTCCTTTGGGCATGCCTTGTTCATGTCGGTGAAATCCACGCACGTTCTCCATTTCCCATTTTTTAACCATGACGACATTACTTTGATTCTCTTATGGAACTTTCGGTTAGTAACTTGTCCACTTCTTCACTAACCGCCTCATTGATTGCGTTGTTAAATTTCCTTCTCATCTGCCACACGGGCGGGTAAAGTGGGTCGGCGTTCTGCTTATGAGTGGTGATGTCTTTCAGGATTCCCAGCATATCTAAATGAGAGAAGGAAAATAAATCTGTGTGGTTAGTTAAGAATTCATGATACCTACTTGGCCAGAGAGATTGTGCCCCATGTAGGCTTTCTTTAAAGTGTCGGCATCATCCAGTTGAACCGAGTCGAGATCTTCGACCGTCACTTTGCAAGCCTCTACGATGTTTGGGTCTTTGATGGCTTCTGCTACCGGGTTGACTTTAGTCCCCGACATGGCTGATTGCTATGCTTTCGCAGTTGCTTCTTTCAGCTGTTTGGAATGTGTGCAATCATGGGCGATCCGGTAGCATTCGTGTGCAGTGCATGGCTCACCTAGAATGCTGAATATTCCCCATGAAGTGGGGAATTTAATTACCCCATGGGGTGGGGAATTTAATTACCCCGTAGAAGCTTGAGGGTATGACCCGCATGGAGTATATCCAAGGATGCTCTATGATTCCGTGGAATATGGTTTCCACCGTGACTCGTCCAGCTAAAACTAGCAACACTATCTCTCCTAAGGTCCGCTCTATTGCATTCTTAAAAACCGTTAGTGCTATGCAACGCGGTATTATCTTTTCTTTGAGTCTCATTTTCACGAGGACTCTTGGATGGATAATACAAGCGCCGCTTCCGTCGTCTACCATGATTCTCTTCACATCAGTATCGGTGATGTATAAAGTTATAACTAATGCATCATAATGAGGAAAAGAGAAGCCTCCGGTATCAGAATTATCAAAGATGATACTATCTCGAAGTTGTCATACTGTTCGTGAGCGATTATGCGCTTCAGTTTGTGTGTGGTGGTGAACTTTACATGGTTGACTGCTGAGTCGTCGCTAGCGCCGATGATCATTTGTATGGTGCGTGATGGAGAATGTGGTTTTGGTTGTCCTTGGGATTGATCTCGTCCTCTGGCCAAATTGGCATTTCCTTTATCGCTAAGCAGCTCCTTCAGGTACCCTTGGTTTAGCATCCTGACTACCTCCTATCATAGACCTATGCAATCTTCGGCCTTATGTCCTATTTTCTGATGGAATTTGCATAGGATGTTTGACCTTCTTGTACTAGGATCTGATTTCATTTTCTGCGGCCACTGTACCTTTGTGCCCAACTTTTCTAGTGCGTACACTATTTCTGAAGGGGACACGCAAAAGTTATGAGTAGATTATAAAGAGGTCGTACCTCTTTCATTTCGCAGTGGGGCGACATGTCGTTGCATGATATCTTGGTGCCTTGGAGGGGGTGGATTATGAGTTGGGACGTAAGGCTGATGCCTTTCTTTGTTGAAAGGTGGAGATTTTTCCCGTCGTCCATTGTTACATCGATCCCTTCTTACTTCTAATTGTATCGACGTTAGCTATTAGGTTGTCCCGTTCAGATTATCTTCGTCTTCTCTCACTTTAGCATAGTAGGCATATTGTGGATCTCTTCCCATATGGCTGGGGGATACTTCATGAGTCGGCTGAGCAGCTTCTTGGTCGCTTTTGAACCGTCTCTGTTCAGCTCATTTTGGAAAGCTATGACTGACACGCCCTCCGATACGTTTGGCAAATGCATTCTTACCCTGTTGAATCTGGCCAGGAAGTCCCTGAGTTCCTCACCTGTTGTTTGCCTGATGGCAAAGATATCGTTGACCCTGGTTTAGACCTTCCTTGCTCCAGTATAGGCGGTGGCGAACTTGTCCACCATCACTTCGAATGTCGATATTATCCTAGCTGGTAGTTGAGAGTACCATATTAAGGCCCCTCCTGTCAACGTTTCTCCAAACATTTTCAGCTGTGCGGACGGTAATTGCTCTTTTGATAAATCATTGTCTTTTACAACGGTCACATAGTGGATCAGATGATCCTCGGGATCCGTAGTCCCGTCATATTCTCAAGTATGATGGCATTTTCAAGGTTTCTGGGATTGGGTGAGGAGCAGCCTCCTCACTATACGGTTTCTCTATGAACCTTCCGACGTCGCGTTTCGGCAGCAGCTTAGGGGCGCAAGGAATTTTCTCTACTCTTTCCTGGTGCACTTTCATTTGATCACGAAGTGCTTTGTTCTCATTCTCCATTTCTTCCATTTTCTTAAGGATGGTTGCGAGTGCTCCCTCATTGGCGTCGATATCAACATGAGTGTTGTTTGTTCGTACAACACCAGGTTCACCGGTGGTGATAGTGATATTCGTACAACACCAGGTTCAACATGAGGCGTTTTTTCGAGCAAGCTACTTAAAGTCTTTGTCAACCATTTCTCTAGTAGCATTTACTGGGGGAGTTTGTTTGGCTGCATATGTAGATGCCTTTTTCTTGTACAAAATCATTAGATTTTCAAGTGAAGAGGGTGAGATCTTCCTTTCCGGTGCACTACTAGGTGTTGTGCTCATGATATTTTCTCTACCATCCTCGTTGAGGGGGCCTATGAGATTGGTGGCGACATCTGTTATGGTCTTCATCTTTGCTTCTCTTTCTGCCACCGTTTGGCTTCTCTGGAGTATGAAGAGCAGTGATGGTGGTCTTATTTTTTTGATACCCTAGGTGTGAACTATGGTTTCGATTGTCGAAATCCACACAGACGGTGCCAAATTGTTTGACTCGAAAATTATCGGATACTTTCCAAGTAAATTAATCAAAAGAAATCAAGGGTAAATCATAATCAAAGATAATAAGACCCTAGGATATTCGAAATGCTTCGTTTATATTGATCTCAGTATATGAGAGAGATTCACAGAGAGAGAGCGAGAGAGAGAGAGAGAGAGAGAGAGAGAGAGAGAGAGAGAGAGAGAGAGATCGATTCAATAATAATGGATTGTCCCCCTCTTTACAATGCTAGGATCCCCTTTATATATTAAGGGACTCTCCTCGAAATATTAAAATAAATAGAAGCTAAATACATATCCTCGAGGGGTCGACGGAACTTATGATGTCGTTTCTCCCATTGCTCTTGAGTCGTACCCCTGCCCCAACTTGTGCACGCTTGGCAGTTATCCATGCCAATTTAGAGACGTGGTTGGCCAAATTCGACCCCATATATTACGCATATATTGACCCAAAATAAAAAGTATATAAAACAATATACTCAGTGAGAAGTAGAGTTTGGGGAAGATGAGGTATACACAGATCTTGCCCGTAACTTATAAAGGCAAAAGGACAGTTATCGATAGACCCTCGTCGCAAAATGAATGCTCATGTCAATTATTTTTCTTATGCTCTTCTAAATTTTCTGTTTTCTCTTTCTTTTTTGGGAGTTAAACAGACGTATCATTTTCTTTCTATCTAAATTTTCTGTTATCATATCTTTTATTTGGACTTTGCCAGTGTGAACATCGCTAGAAAATTGTAAAAACAAAATCATAAAAGAACCACTTGCATTTTATTTACTTTGTATATGTCCCTATTTACGTGCGCCCATAAAAGAAAAGGCACAAATGATCGTAAAGAACTTCCAATTATATTCCTTCTCTAAATAAATAAAACAAGAAAATACGTGTAAAAGGTCGAAAAAATAAAAGAAAATACGTGTTAAGGAGAGAGGCTTCCTTTTGATTGGTTGGTCGGTTTTTTTGACGTAGCCATAGACCTGCTCTCAATCGTCCAAAAATGCATGAGACCAACACACGCTTATAGCCAATAGCATTACTTATATTCTAATGAGCCAATTAACACCTCTTATGGGTGGATCCCAACCAATAAATCTTTTCCAATAAAAATGTAATGACCGGACCAGTTATTTCGAGAGTTGTAGCCTCGTTTTTCCATTTTCTGCTCCTTTTGTGCTCTACATCTGTATGACTTACCGGATTGGTTGGTTTATATCACGACCCGGATTTTTCACCATCAGGAGTCGTGATGGCGCCTACTATCGGAGCTAGGCAAGCCAACCCTTTTAAACATTTCACAAAGCTTTAATCTAAAACAGCATAATAAACTGAAATAAATAGTTAAAAATACGCAGAAGAATTTTAATGAAAACAATGTAAAAGTGCGGAAGTTTATAACATGCCTCTCCCCAGTATCTGGCGTCACCACTCACGGACTACTAAAGGAGTACTAAAAGCATAAGTCTGAAATAAAATTCACAATAGTCTGTCTCGATACAAATAAACAAACTGAAATGAAATAGAAGAGACTTAGGGCCCGCGTACGCCAATGAACTACCTAGGAGTCTTTGGACTGAAGTCACACTCCCAAGCTACTGCTGCGGTCCGTAAGCTGTCTCCTGACCTGTGCAGAAAAGGCACAGAAGTGTAGCATCAACACAACCGATCCCATGTGCTGATAAGTGACTGGCCTAACCCTGACGAGGTAGTGACGAGGCTAGACAAGACCTACCGCAATTAAGCTATGCAAATATAATATACAAGTGCAAGAAGAAAATAAACAATAACAAAATAATATAAGGTAAAGCTGGGAAGGGACATGCCATCGGGGAGTAATAGATAAAAATGGAACATTAGAAACACAGCAGACCTATTCCGGGTTTCATGATACACAAGTTTACAGTGGACGGCGCGCCACACGATCCCATGAAGTAAAACCTAAGGGAACGGCACGCCACACCTAAGAGCTGTCTTGAGCTTCTGGAAGCTCGTCTCGCACTCATCTGACCACCTGAACTGGGCACCCTTCTGGGTCAATCTAGTCATTATGGCAGCAATGGATGAAAACACCTCTACAAAACGTCTGTAGTAACCAGCTAACCCCAAGAAGCTACGGATCTCTGTAGCTGAAGCTGGTCGAGGCCAGTTCTTGACTGCCTCTATCTTCTTTGGGTCCACCTGGATACCCTCTACTGATATGACATGACCCAAGAATGCGACTGAACTCAACCAAAACTCTCACTTCGAGAACTTGGCCTACAACTGACTATCCTTCAGAGTCTTAAGAACCACTCTGAGGTGCTGCTCATGCTCCTCCTGACTGCAGGAGTATATCAAGATGTCGTTAATGAATACAATCAGAAATAAATCCAAAAAGGGCCTTAACACTCGGTTAATCAACTCCATGAATGCTACCGCGGCATTGGTCAACCAAAACGACATGACCAAAAACTTATAATGCCTATACCGAGTGCGAAATTCTGTCTTAGGGATATCACACACCTTAATACTCAACTGATGATAACTAGACCTTAAATCTATCTTCGAGAACACCCTAGCACCGTGAAGCTGGTCGAACAAATTATCAATCCTCGGCAGTGGGTACTTGTTCTTTATTGTCACCTTATTCAACTGACGGTAATCAATGCACATCCCCATCGATCCATCCTTTTTCTTCACGAATAACACAGGTGCACCCCAAGGTGATACACTGGGTCAAATGAAAACCTTATCAAGCAAGTCCTGAAACTATTCCTTCAACTCTTTCAACTATGGCGGGGCCATGCGATACAGCATAATGGAAATAGGCTGAGTGTCCAGAACCAAATCAATACAGAAATCAATATCCCTGTCGGGCGGCATACCCGACAAGTCTGAAGGGAAACCCTCGAGGAACTCCCGAACAATAGGAACAAAGTCAATAGATATAACCTCTGCACTGGAGTCGTGAATATACGCCATATATGCTCGACACCCTTCCCGACCATACGTCGAGCCTTCACAACGGGTGGCATGACCTGGGGTCCCTCTTCACATAAGTCGGGACAAATCTGGCAAGTCCAAGGTCACAGTTTTGGCGTGACAATCCAAAACAGCATGATATGGGGACAACCAATATATCCCTAAAATAACGTCAAACTCCCTCACATCTAAGAGCAATAAGTCGACACGGTTCTCAAGACCCTCAAATACCACCACAAATGAACGATGCACTCGATCGACCACTATAGCATCACCAACCAGTGTGGACACATATACAGGAATATCCAAAGCCTCACTTGGCATGATCAAATAGGGTGCAAAATAGGACGACACATAAGAATACGTAGATCCCAGGTCAAATAGCACAGAAGAACCCCTATCACAGACCAGAATAGTACCTGTAATCACAATATTTGATGACTCAACCTCTGGCCTGGCCGGCAAAGCATAACAACGGGGCTGACCCCCACCTAACTGAACTGTGTCTCTGGAACGCTCTGCTGCGGGCTGACCCCTGCCTCTGGCTCCCTACCTCCACCTCTATGCTCCTTACCTCCACCTATACGGCCTCTACCCCCATCTCTAGCTGGATGGGTAGCCTGGGGATCACCTACTTCCTAGATCATGGGACAAGGACCGTGCTGCTGTGAATTGCTAAGCTCGAGGGCAATACTTAGCAATGTGCCTCAGATCGCCGCAAGTGAAGCAAGCCCTCGGCTGCTGAGAATATCGAATTGGTTGTGCGTTGATAAGAGTTGATGGTGAGCTGAAGAGCTACTAGTCAGAATGATGTGGCTGAGAACTGCGACCACCTGGAGTACCATGAGAAGCCTGGAGGGCTAACTGAAAGGGCCTCGGGGGATGGCCTCTGTCATGTGGATCCCTACCTCCAGATAAGGTACCAATGAACCTACCCGAATGATGAAGCCACTTTCCTGACCCCTGGCCACCTCCTCGAGCGAGTTCCATCTCTACCTGGTGGGCCGCATTGGCCTCCTCCTAAAAAGTAATATCACTACCAACTCACATGGCCATATGAGACAGATCGGCTGAATCAATCTATCAATGAATCTCCAGACCCTCTCTCTCTCTATGTAGAGAGTATCACAACTGCGTGCCATGCCAAACCAATAAATCTCGTCTCATACTGTGTAACTATCATGGAGCCCTGATGGAGGCGCTCAAACTATCTATGAAGTGCCTCCCGCTAAGTGACGGGGAGAAACTTCTCCAAGAATAACTCCGCAAACTGATCCCATGTCAAAGTTGCAGACCATGCTGGTCCAGATAGGCAATAATCTCTCCGCCATGTCTTGGCAGATCCTACAAGCTTGAAGGTGCAAAAATCAACCCCATTGGTCTCCACTATTCCCATAGTCCTAAGGATCTCATGGAAACTAAATAGAAAATCCTAGGGATCCTCCGATGAAGCACCACTGAAAGAGGTGGTGAAAATCTTGGAGAACCGATCAAGTCTCCACAAAGCATCCCAAGACATGCCGCTCCATCTCCGGCCTGAGCTATAATACCTGTCTGAGCTACCACTGCGGGCTGAACCACTAGAACCTAAGTTCGGGGAGCTACCTGCTCCGGAGTACGCATAGCAGGAGTCTGAACCCCTCCTAAAGCCTGAGAAGTGGCTGGTGCTATTGGCAGCAGACCCGCTCTAGTGACACTATCTATAAAGCCTGGTATACGGACAAGAGCATCCTGGAGACCCGGGGAAAACATAACCCCTCCTGGGACCTGAGCTGGGCCTACTGGAGGTGTTGGGGCTGTAACCTCCTCGTCAAAGTCAATATGAGGCTCCACCTCTGGAAATGCTGCTTGGGACTGATCTCTGCCCCTACCACAGCCTCTGGAACGACCTTGGCCCCTGCCCCTCGCAGGAGCTGCTGTGCGGTAGAAGCAGACGCACATGTTCTCGCCATCTGCAAAAGAATAGAGTAGAACGACAATCAATATTTGAGGAATAAAATCGCACGACAAAAATGAACAAAGGAAAATTTCCTAACTCTCTAGCCTCTGGGGGATAAATACAGATGTCTCCGTACAAATCCCTCAATGTCCGTGAGTTGTGAGACCCAATTAACCTAGTGCTGTGATACCAACTTGTCACGACCCGGATTTCCCACCATCGGGAGTCGTGATGATGCCTACTGTCGGAGCTAGGCAAGGCAACACTTTTAAATATTTCACAAAGCTTTAATCTAAAACAGTATAATAAACTGAAATAAATAATTAAAAATATGCGAAAGACTTTTAACGAAAACAATAGAATAGTGCGGAAGTTTATAATATACTTCTACCCAGTATCTGGATTCACCACTCACGAACTACTAAAGGAGTACAAAAAATATCAGTCTGAAAGAAAATACACAAGAGTTTGTCTCGATGCAAATAAACAAACTGAAATGAAATGGAAGAGACTTAGGGCCCGCGCTCGCTAACGAACTACCTAGGAGTATCTGGACTGAAGGCACGCTCCCAAGCTACTGCTGCGGTCCATAAGATGTCTCCTGATATGTGCACAAAAGGCATAGAAGTGTAGCATCAGCACAACCGACCACATATACTGGTAAGTGTGTGGCCTAACCCCGGCGAGGTAGTGACGAGGCTAGGCAGTACCGACCATAATTAACCTGTGCAAATATAATATACAAGTATGAGAAAAAAATAAATAATAACAAAATAATACAAGGTAAAGCTGGGAAGTGACATGCCATCTGGGAGTAATAGTTAAAAATGGAGAAGTAGAAACACAGCAGACCTATGGACGGTGCGCCATATGATCCCATAAAGTATAACCTAAGTGGACGGCGCCACACGATCCCATAATATAGTATATAAGTGGACAGCGCGCCACACGATCCCATAGTGTAGTATATAAATGGACGGCGCGCCACACGATCCCATATTTTAATTCATAAGTGGTCGGCGTGCCACACGATCTCATATTATAATTGATCAACTCTAATAATCTCTCCAAAGGAGGTCCCGTTAAGGAAGAACATCAATATATAGTTAAACCCAGCAAGGGTACATCTAACTGCCCAAATATCCCGGCAAGGGATAGTTCAATAGCAACAGTCTACTCGTCCCGACAAGGGAATCATTGCTTCACTAACTTTTTTAATTCATTTCATTCTTAACCAACACTTCACATGGAAATTATCAATTTAACAAGACAATTATATCATATCTTTTGATTCAAAAGCATTTACGACTCACGGTCGTGTTAGACACAGGTGTATAGGTACTCGTCACCATGCCTATACACCGTACTCGATCATTTAGCAAATAGCAATCAAACACTCTGATCCTATTCTCTCAAGCAAAAGTTAGATCAAACGCTTGCCTCAAAATCTCCAAACTCAACTCACGTCTCTAGAATAGTTTAACCCCTCGAATTCTCAACAAGACCGCTCGAATCAAGTCACAAGTTACTCAAAGGTATCAACAAATGCTAGTTAAATCAATTTGAATGCATAAGAATGAATTTCCCAATGTTTTACCCAAAAATTCCCAAAATTCCCCCGGTCCCACGTGGTCAAAACTCGAGGTTCGAACTAAAACTGGGTTACCCATTCCCCCATGAGTTCATGTCTATATTTTATTTCTAAATCTGACCTCTAATTGAGGTCCAAATACCCAAGTTAGTGAAAAACCTAAGTTATACCCAAACCTCCATTTTCACGCATGAAAGCTTGGATTTTAAGATGAAATCATGATAAAAGATGTTAAATATCGAAGAAATTGAGTAAAAGTTGACATACGTTTGATTTGTGAAAGAAAGAGTTGGGAGAAAATCGTCAGTGGAAGTTTGGGTTTTGAAAATATGAAGAATGAACTTAAAAATCGGCTAAGTATAAAATTCACATGTGCATATCTCGCATTTGTGAGTTTGGGTTTGCATTTGCGAACCCAACATGTATGGTATTTGCGAGATAACTATTTGCATTTGCGAACTCAAGCAAGAAGGGTTGACTTCGCATTTGCGAAGTCAAGGTTCGTGTTTGCAAACTCAAGACTGCCCAGGGGCATTCACATTTGCGAATTATTCTTCGCATTTGCGAAGACTGCTGAGAAAGAACACACATCGCAATTGCGATGTTTCCTTCGCATTTGCGAATTTAGAAGTTATCACACCATTTTCGTATTTGCGAACCAGGCTTCGCAATTGCGAAGCCTGCAGGTCTGCAATACCTGAAGCTCATTCCCAACATGCAACAATTAACCCAATACCTATCCAAACTTTACCCGAGCCCTCGGGGCTCCAGCCCAAACAAGCACACAACCTCAAAAACATCCTACGGACTTACTCGTGTGATCAAATCGCCAAAATAACATCATTTACATAGAATCAAACTTCAAAACACATGATTTCTTCCAACTTTGCATAAAACTCTTATTTCTCATTTTCAAGTCTGAAACACGTCAAATGACGTCCGTTTTCAACAAAATTTTACAGATAGCTCTTAACGTTCCTTAAGACCTGTACTGGGCGTCGGAACCAAAATACGAGCCCGATACCATCACTTTCTAACTCATTTCCATTTAAATTTCTCACATCAATTGCTGATAAATAATTTCTCTTAAAAATTCTGTACTAGGGCCTGGGACCTCAGATTTTGATTCCGGGAATATGCCGGGTCCCATATTTTCCTACGGACCTTCCGCGACCGTCACATCACGGGTCCAGGTCCGTTTACTCAAAATGCTGACCAAAGTCAACTATATCAATATTATTATCAAAATTCGTTGTTTTTAACACAAAATTCATATATTTCCACATCAAAAACTTTCCGTCTTTGCAATCAGACTGCGCAGGCAAATCGAGGCGATCAAATAAGAGGTTTTCAAGGCCTCAGAAACACAAAAAAATGGAGAATTACGGTGATGACACTTTGGGGTTGTCACATTTCAGGTCCGGAGAGATTTCAAAGTGAATTGAGACACTTAGTCTCATATTTGAAAGCTTAAGTTGGAAAAGTTGATCGGATGTAGACTTAGTAAATGACCTCGGCTTTAAATATTGATAGTTCCTTTAGCTCAGTCGAGTGATTTGGGACTTAGGAGCGTGTTCAAGTTGTGATTTGGAGGTCTGTAGTAGAATTATGCTTGAAATGGTGAGAGTTAAAATGCTGAGAAGTTTGACCGTGAGTGAACTTTTTGACATCGGGGTTAGATTAAATGTTTTTGAAGTTGGAGTAAGTTTGTGTGTCATTTGTAACTTGTGTGTAAAATTTAAGGTGAATTGGACGTGATTTGATAGATTTTGACGTCGTTTGTTGAATTTGAAAATTTCAAATTTCATTAGGTTTGAATCAGCATGCAATTCGTATTTTTTATTGTGTTTTAGGCGGTTTGAGGATTCGATTAAGTTCGTATCATGATTTAGGACTCCCGGGGACCTCGGATTGATCTCAGGTGGCTAACGGGTCAAAGTTGGATGTTGACGGATTACTAAAGTTTGATTCCTTCTGGTGGAATCACACGTTTGATGGGGAAACGCATAAGCGATTCCGCAAAAGCATGAAAGAAGATGCAAAAGCGGGCAAGGAAAAGAGGAACAGGGGGGTCGCAGGTGCGAATATTTTCCCACACCTGCAAAGTAGCAAATGCAGTCCATGGAACGCAAAAACGGAGGCAGCTGGGGCTAAGTGACTTTCGCAGAAGCGGAATTTTCACCCTAGAAATGGGACCGCATAAGCGGATTTTGGATGCAGGTGCAGACGGCTGTGCATATCCTATACAAGCGAACGTTCCAAGATTTTTCCCCATTTCTATCATGTTGAGCTCGAAATTTGGAGGTTTTTGAGAGGATTTTCAAGCGGATTCTTAAGGTAAGCTCCTTGTGTTCATTTTTCTTCAATAATTATATTTACCAGCTGATTTTCTACCAAGTTGGTGTGTTTTTTATGTGAATTTAGGGGTTTGAGGCTAGAAATTTGTAGAATTAATTTTGGGAATTTGAATGACCTTTTTGTGTCAGATTGTGATAAATTTGGTATGGTTAGACTCGTGAGCGAATCGACTCTCGAATTTTGTGACTTTTGGTTCAAGACAAGGCTCGAGGGCCATCTTTTGGCCAATTTCAGATTTTGGCTTATGATTTTGTATTTTTCTTGTGAAATTGATTCCTTTAGATCGTATTGATTGTATTATACTGTTTGTGGCTAGATTCGGGACATTTGGAGGCCGATTCGTGAGGCAAAGGCATATTGTAGTAAAAGTTTGCTCGGATTGAGGTAAGTAACAGTTCAAAATCAAGTTCTGAGCGTATGAAATACAAGATTATATGTTATGTGATTTATTTAGATGTGACGCGCATGCTAAGTAACGGGTGTTCGGGCGTGCACCGCATGATATGTGACTTGGTCCATTCTTTGGAATTGTAAAATTGAATAACTTGTTGTTAGCCATATGTTCTCCCTGTATTATAGAAATTTGACTGATAATCATGTTAGAAATCATGTTTAGGCTATGTGTTTATATTGTTAGGACCCGAAGAGGCCGTGTACTTTTTGAATTATTTGCTAATTATCGTCTTGTACTCAGTCACGATTTTACTTGTGTATCATATCTTAGTTTTATTTTTTGTTGATACATTATATTATATTTGTTTGGGATGATTTTTATGACATTTTAAAGCCCGAGAGACTGGAGAGGTTTGTGCCTGAGTGCCGAGTTGAGAGATATATGTATGTATGTATGTATGTATGTATGTAAGGATTGGGTTGCATGTTATAACAATCCTCATGGCTATTTAGATGTTATAAGATTAGGCTGCATACTGCAGTGATATAGCGCTTGGCTAAAGGAGCCCTTCCGGAGTCTGTACACCGCCAGTGAGCGCAGGTACCTATTGAGTGTTAGTGTTGAGGGCTGAGAGCCGAGTGATGAGATATTGAGAAAGATTGAGTGACTATTACACTGAGAGGCTATAATTGCTTTCGTTATTATTGCACATAGATGCTACATGTCACTGTTTTAAAACTTCTGGGAGATATTATATTCAATTTTTACTTTAACTTGGCATGAATAAAATGATTTGATTTAAATTTTCGAATCTGAAAGTAGGTCTACTTTTGTCACGACCCCAACCCGGTCTTGATGGCGCCCAACACACTACTAGGCAAGCCCGACAATTTATAGCAATAACCCCATTTATTAAACAGATAAAGATAAATGCCATTTACGTCAAAGGTCTAAAATACTCATAACCGTGCGGAAAATCTAACAAAATACAGTTTAGAATCCGAACCAAGGACTCGGTGTCACAATCACGAACCTCTAATACAATGTTTTTCATCCTAATACAAATCCGTCTAAAAGCTGAAAGTACAAAATACAAAGATAGGGATAGAAGGGAGAAACAACGGCTATGAACGCCTCCAGCAACCTCAAATACTCTTGGAATAAGAACTCTGGAAGGCTGGTCAAAGCTCACTCAAACTGTGAATGCCCTGGATCAGCACACAAGGTACATGAAGTAAAGTGAGTACTCTGACGCAGTGAATAATAAACATAACTACAGTCTGAAAGTAAGAAAATGCATAAAATGCACAAAGTAATCTATTACTAGCAGTTTAGATCCATATCAGTGAAACCAGTAACCAAAAAGTAATACAGACAAGGAATAATGCATGAAAGAATGCAATCCATATAATGGTACACTCTAGTACCCGCTGCGGCGTGCAACCCGTTCCACTTATTTAACGTCGACGGCGCTCACTGGGGGTATATATAGACTCCGAAGGGGCTCCTACAGCCCAAGCCCAATATCATCCATATCGTGGCATCTAACAGGCTCTCGGCCTCAATTTCAATATATATCATCGCCGCAGCGTGCAACCCGATCTATATCAAAGGAAACATCCTCACTATCGGGTCCTCGACCCATCTCAGTCAAATAAGTTCACAGGCAATTGGGTATGACATACTATAGGGATCTCAGCCCTTATATCCTTTTTCATTTAATATTCATGTATAACATATAGTTATTATATTATTTTTAACAATTGAAAACAAGACCAAGAGTATATGTTATATACACAAGTGAGGAAAACACATATGGATCCGCTAAGGATTCTAAAGGTCTGCACAAGGTCCCAAACATGACAACAAGCCCAAATCACAGTGATAAAGTATGCGTCTCAATCGCCAACATGGTAGAAATTAACACTCGGGGTGGACCAAGTCTCAATCCCCAACAGTAAATGAACCTACACTCATCGTGGAATGCGTGACACACCTCAATATAGCATTATGATGTGAAAGTCCAGGGTTTCAACTCTCAGAGCAGCATTTACATCCCATTACTCACCTCTAGCCGGCCAAATACTAGCTCGCAATGCCTTTTCCTCTCGAATCGACCTCATCATGCGTCGAATTTTGCCAAAATCACAACAAATACATTACAATAGGCTAAGGGAATATAACCCAATCGAAAAGACTCAAAAAATATCGAAAATCATGAAATTAGCAAAATCCAAGCCCCAGGCCCACTTCTCGAAAGTCAGAAATTTTTACACCAAAATTTTCCTTATCTCGCAAACGATTCTATCCATGTAAAATTTACCAAAAGCGGAATCCAAATGCTCCCTCAAATCCCAATTTCTCATTCAAAAACCCAAGCCCTAGTTCTTCCCCTTTCAGCTAAGATTCCATGAATCTCTAGGTTAATTTCACAATTAAATCGTGTTTTGGGTCCATAGATCTTACCTCCAATCAATCCTCTTCGAATCCCTCTTCAATTGCTCCCAAGAAGATCTAAAAATACTCAACAATGGAGGAAAATGACTTTGGCTCCCGGATGAAATATTATTTAAACCCTTCTGCCCAGCTGACGAATCCTTCTTCACGAACGCGATGGCCCTCTTGCGTTCGCGATGGCCAAAAATCCACTAGGCCAGTTTTACTCTATGCGAACGCAGAGCCCGTCCCGCGAACGCGGTGCCTCAGTTGTCCTGTCCAGAACTAGGAAGTAAACTAAGTGCCTTTATCCGAGATAATAGTAAATGGAACAATATGCAAACGGACAATCTCACGAATAAAGATCCCTGCCAACCGCTCCAAAGATTATGTAGTGCACACTGGAATGAAATGCGCTAACTTGGTCAGCCGATCCACCATCACCCAAATAGAGTCGAACTTCATCAAGTCCGTGGAAGACCACTCACGAAATCCATAGTAACTCTCTCCTATTTCCACTCAGGAATAACCATATGCTGAAGCAAACTGCCCGATCTCTGATGCTCATATTTCACTTGCTGACAATTAAGACATCGAGCTACATAACCCATAATATCCTTCTTCATCCTCCTCCACCAGTAGTGCTGTCTCAGATCTCAATATATCTTTGCGGCACCCGGATGGATGGAATACTTTGAACTATAGGCCTCCTAAAGAATCAAATATCTAAGCCCATCCATATTGGGCACACAAATTCGGCCCTGCACCCTCAACACACAATCATCATCTATAGTCACATATCTAGCATCTTCGTGCTAATCTCTATCCCTGAGGACAAGCAAATGTGGATGACCATATTGGCTCTCTCTGATGCGATCATACAAGGAAAACTTAGAAACTACGCTCTCCAACACTCGGCTAGGCCCCAAAATATCTAACTGCACCAACAAATTGGCCAAAGCCTGAACATCTACTGCAAGGGGTCTCTCTCCAACTGAAATATACGCCAGACTCCCCCATACTGACTGCCTTTTGGCTCAAAGCATCGACCACTACATTGGCCTTTCCCGGATGATACAGAATGGTAATATCATAGTCCGTAAGTAACTCAAGCCACCTCTACTGCCTCAAATTAAGATCTTTTTGCTTGAACAAATATTGAAGAATGTGATGATCGGTGAATACCTCACAAGATACTCCATATAAATAGTGCCTCCAAATATTCAAAGCATAAACTATAGCAGCCAACTCTAAGTCATGAACAGGGTAGTTCTTCTCACGGGGCTTCAACTGTCAAGAAGCATAAGAAATTACTCTACCCTTCTACATCAATACATAGTAATTCCCAACTCTCGAAGCATCACAATAAACGGTGTAAGAACCTGAAGCTGATGTCATGACCAATACTAGAGCTATGGTCAAAGCTGTCTTGAGCTTCTGAAAGCTCTCCACGCACTCATCCGACCATACAAACGGCGCACCCTTCTGCGTCAACTTAGTCAAGGACGAGGAAATAGATGGGAAACCTTGAACAAACTGGCGATAATAACCCACTAAACCGAGGAAACTACAAATCTCTATGGCGAGGACGGTCTAGGCCAACTCTGAACCACCTAAATCTTCTTTGGATCAACCTGAATACAATCACTAGACACCACATGTCCCAGGAAGGCCATGGAACTAAGCCAAAACTCACACTTGGAGAAATTTCCATACAGCTTCTCCTCCCTCAACCTTTGCAATACCACTCGCAAATGCTCTGCATGCTCCTCGAGGATACGCGATTATACCAGAATATTGAATTCAATAACAAACGAATCTAGATACGGCCAAAATACACTTTTCACCATATGCATGAATGCTGCTAGGGCATTGGTCAGCCTGAAAGACATAACCGGAAACTCATAGTGACCATATCAAGTCCTAAAGTTAGTCTTAAGAATCTCTGAATCCTTGATCTTCAACTGGTGATAACCCGAACGGAGATCAATCTTAGAAAACACCTCCCTCTCTTAAGTTGGTCGAATAAATCATCGATGTGAGGCAGGGGATACTTATTCTTCACTGTTACTTTGTTCAACTCCCTGTAGTCAATGCACATTCTCATTGTGCCATCTTTCTTCTTCACAAATAACATAGGTGCACCCCACAGTGACATACTAGTTTGAATAAACCCCTTTTCTAGGAGTTCCGAAAGCTAATCTTTCAATTTTTTAACTACGTTGTTGCCAAACGATATGGCGGAATGGAAATGGGCTTGGTGCCCAGCACCAGGTCAATACCAATATCAATTTCCCTATTTAGGGGCATAACCGGCAGGTCTGAATGAAATAGATCAGGGAAATCCCGCACAACGGGAACATAAACTATACTAGGAGCCTCAGCTCCAACATCATGCACGAAGGCCAAATATGATAGACAGCCCTTCCCAACCATATGCTGGGCTTTCAAGAAAGAACCCTACTGGGGACATAGTCAGTCATACCATGCCACTCGATCCTCGGAACACCCGGCATAGCCAAATTGGTTGTCTTTACATGACAGTCTAGAATAGCATGACACGTAGATAACTAGTCCATGCCCAGAATAACATCAAAGTCTACCATGCTCAAAAGCAATAAATCAACTCAGGTCTCCAGACCCCCAATAATAAAAAGACAGGATCGAACACATAGTCCACAATAATAGTATCGCCCACCGGGGTAGATACGTGCATAGGTAAAGCAAGACACCCTCAGGTCGTACCCAAATGATGAGCAAAATATGATGACACGTAAGAATAGGTAGAACCGGAATTGAATAAGACAGAGGCATCTCTGTGGCGGACTGAAATAATACCTGTGATAATAGCATTTGATGCAAGGGCATCTGTCCTGCCTGGGATAGTATAAAATCTAACTTGTCCGTCGCAGCCTGATTGGCCTCCGCCCCTAGGGCGACCCCTGGCTGGCTGGCCTCCGCCCCTCTCTAACTAGGCTAGTGTTGAAGAAAACGGAGCAGAACACATTGGTTGATCCCTCTGTTGAGACTGACTACCGCGACGTCGAGGACACTACCTCCTCATATGGCCAAACGCGCCACACTCGAAGCAAATACCAGATACTGGAGGAGGGGACTGAAGGGAAGCCCTCGCATTAGCATGACCAGCCAATGCGCTCGCACAAGAACCCTGAGCTGAAGGGGCATATGATGAGCTCTGAGCTGGGAGGGAATTAAGTAAAGACTGGCCCTACTGGAACCCCTGATGACCACGGCCTGAAGACGTCCCACGATACTCGGGACGAGCTGACTGATGAGGCCTGAAAGAACGACCTCTGCTCTGCTTAACCTGGCCCTAGACGGAGCGACTTTGAAGCTACCCAATCCACGAGGCCTCTTGGCCTCCCCTCCTCTCTCTCCTGACGACGAATTATCTCAATATCACGAGCAATATCCACTACGCTATCAAAGGTATGACTCAGAATCCTCTCTTGGATCATTAAAATACGCACGGGATAGATAAGTCCATCCACAAACCTCCTAATCCTCTCCCAATCAGTCGGGACCATCCATGGAGCATAACGAGCCAACTCTGAAAATATCACCTCATACTGTGACACAGTCATATCTCCTTGACGAAGCCACTCAAATTGTCTCCGCAGCTCCTCCCTTTGAGACTATGGTACCCACTTCTCCAGGAAGAGAGTGGAGAACTCCTGCCATGACAAAGGCGTTGCACCTTTCGGCATACGCCGCTCATATGCCTCCCACCAAGTATAGGCTGCTCTTGAGAACTGAAAGGTTGTAAATGATACCTCGCTCGACTCCAAGATCCCTGCGGTCCGAAGCATACGTCGATACTTCTCGATAAAACCCTAGGCCTCGCCCGGAACACCACTGAAATTAGGAGGTGAGAGCCTACTGAACCTCTCAAGACGACGCTGCTCATTGTCTGGCATAGCTGGAATCTCATCATTCTGAACCGAGGCAACCGGTTGAACTGGGGCAACCTGCTGAAGTTGGAAAACCTGCTGAACTGGTGATGCCTCTGGTGTCTGCAAACCCTGCATTACCTGCTCAAGTGTGTCAGCAGCAGGGGTCTGATTGCCTCCCCCGACCTGCGAAGTAGCTGCAGTAGTGGCTGAGGCCGCTTGAGCCAGGCCAGTGCAAACTGATAGAATCTGAGCCAGGGCCTCCTAAAGACTTGGAATCATAATAGGCATAGCTGGTACCTAAACATGTGCTTCTAGAGTATCAACAGTTGGATCCTGATCTGAGCAGGGGAAACCTCGACCACGACCGCGTCCACGGCCTCTGATGACTTCACTAGGTGGTATAGGTGGTATAGGTGGTCGTCTGCCACGTCCGGTAGCATATATTCTTGCCATCTGTGCAGAATAGAATAACAGAATTTAGTTCTCGTATCAACAAAGTCGCATGATAAGAATTCCAAAAATATGAAGTTTCTGAAAGTTTCCGCAGCCTCTCGAGGATAAGTACAGACGTCTCCGTACTGATCCGCGAGACTCTACTAAATCGGCTCATGACTAGCAAGACCAAGTAATCTAGGCTCTGATACCAACTTGTGATGACCCCAACCCGATCGTGTCGCCCGACACACCACTAGGAAAGCCCGACCATTTATAACAATAACCCCATTTATTAAACAGATGAAGATAAATGTCATTCACGTCAAAAGTCCAAAATACTGATAATAGTGCGAAAAATCTAACAAAATACAATTTACAATCCCAACCAAGGACCCGGTGTCACGATCACGAGCCTCTAATACAATATTTTTCATCCTAATACAAATCCGTCTAAAAGCTGAAAGTACAAAATATAAAGATATGGATAGATGGGAGAATCAACGGTTGTGAACGCTCTGCAACTACCTCAAATACTCCCGGAATAAGAGCCCAGGAAGGCTGGTCAAAGCTCACTCAGCCTGTGAATGCCTTGGATCTGCACACAAGGTGCAAGGAGTAAAGTGAGTACTTCGACCCAGTGAGTAATAAACATAACTACAGTCTAAAATTAAGAAAACGCATAAAATGCACAAAGTAATCTATATCTAGAAGTTTAGATCCATACCAGTGAAACCAGTAACCAACAAGTAATACAGACAAGGAATACTGCAGAAAAGAATGCAATACATATAATGGTACACTCTAGTACCCGCTGCAGCTGCAGTCTGCTCCACTTATTTAACGCTGACGACACTCACTGGGGTGTATACAGACTCCGGAGGGGCTCCTACAACCCAAGCGCAATATTAGCCATACTGTGGAATCAAACAGGCTCTCAGCCTCAATATTAATATATACCATCGCTGCAGCGTGTAGCCCGATCCAAATCAAATGAAACATCCTCACTATCAGGTCCTTGACCCATCTCAGTCAAATAAGTTCACATCCATTCAGGCATGACATGTTATAAGGATCTCAGCCATCATATCCTTTTTTATTTAATATTCATGTATAAAACACAGTTATTATATTGTTTTTAACATTTGAAAACATGACAGAGAGTATATGTTATGCAAACAAGTGAGGAAAACACATAAGGATCCCTTAAGGATTCTACAGGTCGGCACAAGGCCCCAAACATGACAATAAGCCCAATTCACAGTGATAAAGTATGCGCCTCAATCGCCAATATAGTAGAAATTAACACTCGGGATGGACCAAGTCTCGATCCCCAACATTAAATGACCCCGCACTCATCGTGGAATGCGTGTCACACCTCAATATAGCATTACGATGTGAAAGATCGGGGTTTCAACCCTTAGAGCAACATTTACATCCATTACTCACCTCTAGCCAGCCAAAGACTAGTTCGCAATGCCATTTCCTCTCGAATCGACCTCCTCGAGCATCGAATCTGGCCAAAACCACAACGAATACATGACAATAGGCTAAAGGAATATAAATCAATCGAAAAGACTCGAAAAATATCAAAAATTACGAAATTAGCAAAACCAGAGCCCCGAACCCGCTTCTTGAAAGTTAGAAATTTTTACACTAAAATGTTCCTTTTCTCGCTACGAGTCTATTCATGTAAAATTTACCAAAATCGGAGTCCAAATGCTCCCTCAAATTCCAATTTTTCATTCAAAAACCCAAGTCCTAGTTCTTCCCCTTTTAGCTAAGATTCTATGAATTCTAGGTTAATTTGATAATTAAATCGTGTTTTGGGTCCGATCTTACCTCCAATCAATACTCTTTGAATCCCTATTCAATTGCTCCCAAGAAGTTGTAAGAATACTCAACAATGCAGGAAAATGACTTAGGCTCGCGGATAAAATATTATTAAAACCCTTCTGCCCAACTGACGAATCCTTCTTCGCGAACGCGATGGCCCTCTCACATTCGCGATGGCCAAAAATCCAGTGGGATACTTTTACTCTACGCTAATGCAAAGCCTGTCCCGCGAACGCGGTGCCACCGCTGCCCTCTCTATGCGAATGCGAAGACCAACCAGCTCTCCTTACGCGAACACGAGCCCCCAATCGCGGACGTGATGCACAATGTAAGGGGCTCCCAAACTCCTTCTACGCGAACGTAAAGGCCAACGGCCTCAGGCCTACGCGAACGCGGTCACTCCTCGCGAACACAAAGGCCAAAATTAGCCTGCAACTGCTGTTACAAAATCCGAAACTCCTCAACTCCTCGGAAGTCTCCGTTAGCTATCCGAATTCACCCCGAGGCCCCCGAGATCTCAACCAAAAGTACAGATGTGATCTATAACCTTATTGAAACTTGTTCGAACCATCAAAATATTACTGTCACGACCCAAACCCGGTCGTGATGGAACCCAGCCCTACATCTAGGTAAGTCTAACCAACAATCGCTTTCAATTTAAAATTAATCCTCGAAATCGATAATTTAAGAATATTATATTAATTTTAGAATAATAATCCAAAAAATATTGATTGAGTAATAAGGATAAATATGAAAATCGATAACACACCCATAAGATCTTGGGTCACGAGTCTTGAGCCTCTAACTAACTGGATAATAATAATAATATCTGAATAACAATATAAAAATCTAGGAAAGTATATACTAATAATGAACTGGGAAAAAAATAATGAAGAGCAGCTAGGTCCTGCGAACGTCATGCAACTACCTCAACGACTCTGGAAATATCTCAGGAGACTACGAGTATCAACTAAGTCTCCGGTGTACATGAATCTGCACACAAGGTGCAGGGAGTAGGGGTGAGTACTACCAAATCAGTGAATAACAAGTATAGAAAATGTCTGAAAGTAAGAAATCCACGAAATGCCACAAAGCAAATCTATAACTAACAATCCTATAACTTAGCTACGAATTACCAGCAAAGCAGTATCAAAATACGAACCAAGTATCAGATAAAAATGCAATACGCTGCGGCGTGCAGCCCGAGCCCACCATATTTATTTACATCGACGGCACTCACTGTGGGTGTGTACAGACTCCAGAGGGGCTCCTTTAGTCCCAGCGCAATATCAATATATATATAACCGCTGCAACGTGTAGCCCGAGCCTACCTCAGTCCACAGTATGCATGTAAGTCACATAACAGATTCAATCTGATTCTTTGCCAGTTTTTAATTATTAAGGTGAATATTATTTAATTAGTCAATTTCAGAAATAAGGTGACTTAGCATTTAATGACAGTGATTAAGCACAGTACTGAGATCAATGATTATGCAAATCATATTATTACACAGATATTCACCCCAGACGAGTACTATAGATCGGCAGACGGCCCCAAATATAGCTTTAAGCCAAATTATCAACAACACAATGTGCATATCAGATGCCAATAATTTATATTCAGCTCTCGGGATGGACCACGTCACAATTCCCAATAATTTACAACCCCACACGTTCCATAGGGTGCGAGTCACGCCTATCATAACGTCACGATGTGATAAACCGGGGTTTCAAACTCTCAGGCCATCATCTATACAAACTTCTCACCTCTAACCGGTCGTAGACAGATCTGCAATGCCTTTTCCCTTCGAATCTCCTTCTACGAGCGCGAATCTATTCAAAACCACAATGAATACGTTATTATAAGCTAAATAAACATAACCCAATTGAAATAATTTGAAAAATGCTAAAAATCACGAAGTTGGTAAAACTCGAGTCCCGGGCCCACTTCTCGAAAAATTCTTAAAATTACGTCTATGGATTCCTCATGTCGACACGACTCCGTACATATAAAGTTTATAAAAACCGGAGTTCGTTTACCCTCTCAAATCACCACTCTCTTAGGCTCAATCCCTAACCACCATTTTTAACCTTAAAAACCCTGAATTTCAGTGTTTAATATACTATTTTATGCCATATAGACATAATCAGAGGTCAAGAATCATAACCTGAAGGAAACCATTGAAACCCTCTTCAAAATCACCCACATATCGTCTCTTCCCGAAGTCAAAAGTGTTTTCTTAACTTATGAAATTTGCAAACACTATTTTATGAATTCCCTGTGATTTCTGCTTCTGTGACACAAAGATCGCTTCTGCAATTGTCGCTTCTGCGGTCAATAGACCGCTTTTGCGGTCTCCTATGAGTCGACTAGGACCGCTTCTACGGTCGTAAACCGTTTTCGCGGTCTCCGCCTATGCGACCCCTTGTCCTCTTCTGCGGTTCCCCAACTAGTACATGACCTTTTCTGTGGTCACTGACCGCTTTCGCGGTAGCCTCTTTTGCCGTGATTTTTCTGCTTTCGCGGAAATACCAGAAACCCCATGCAACAGACATGTTGCAACTTCAAAAATCCTCGTTTTCATCATCCGACATCATCCCCAGGCTCTCGGGACCCCAACCAAATGCACAAATTTCATTACTTCATTCAAACTTGCTCGCAATATAAAAACAATATCATAAACATCAAAATCGTCCAATTTTCACATATTCAAGCCTAAGTTAAACTAAAACTTTCGAAACTTGCATTTGATCCAAAACCCGACCTTAACACCTCCGAATGATCTGAAAATTCGTACGCATATCCAAAATCACCTAAAGGAGCTATTGCAACTGTCAGAATTCCATTCCAGCCCCTGGATCAAAATCTCACATATCAACCGGACTTCGCCAAATTTCAAACTTAGCCAATTCAAGCTTAATTCTACATCGGACCTCCAAATTCAGTTCTGATTTCACTACTAAGTCACAAATCACCATACGAAACTAGTCGAATCAACGAAAATTCATTCCGAGCCCTTTAACTCATAAGCCAACTTCGGTTGACTTTTTTCAAACTAACCTTCTCATAAAGAGACTAAATGTCTCATTTCTATCCAAACTCCATCCGAATTACTTCAAACTCTCCAAATACATATATTAAAACATATGAAAGCATAAAACGGGTAAAACGGTACAATAATTCACGGGACGATGGGTCAGGTCGTTACAATTACCGTTAACATCAAAACCATCAAATGTCACCAAATCAAAGCTTAAGTTGATCAAATTCTTCCGAAACTCATATTCGATCAAAAACCCGACCTAACCACCTCCGATTCAAATGAAATTTTGCACTCATATCAAAATTCATCTAATGAAGCTAGCGTACCTCTCATAATTCCATTCCGACGCTCGGGTCAAAATCTCGCATGTCAACCGGATATCGCCAAAATACTAACTTTGCTAATTCAAGCCTAATTCTACACCGAACCTCTAAAATTACTTTTGATTGCGCTTCTAAGCCTCAAATCATCCCCCGAAGCTAACCGAATCTTTAGAAATCACATCCGAGCCCTCTAACTCACAAGTCAACTTCCGGTTGACTTTTCTAAACCAACCTTCCCTTATAGAGACTAATTGCACCATTTCCTACCAAATTCAATCTGAATCCACTCAAACTCATCCAACACACAACAAACGGAAAAAATAGGACAGAAACACATGAGACGACGGTTTGGGCCGTCACAACTTTCTTGTTGATACTAGAGAAAATGAACTATAACTATATAGCTATCACTATCTTTCAGTTCATTATTAATTATTGTTACTTACAAAGTTGGTTGTACTCACGCTACACCCTGCATTTTGTGTGCAAATCCAGGTAATTCTGGATACATTGGGCGTTGATATCGTGCACGGTCGATTTTTGGAGTTTACGAGGTCGCTGTCCGGCGTTCGCAGTCCTTGTTTCTCCTTCCTTATAATTTTCTTTGTTTGTAATTTTGATCCAGACTTTCGTAGACCTTTTTTTTCTAGACTGGTGATGAATAGATGCTCATAAGCTCAGTGACATCTCGATAGCGCTATTTTCCGCATCTGTGTTTTTGAATTTTACCCTGTTTCTATGAAAACTTTGGTTATTAAATTACTTGATTCATTTTCTATTAGATATTGAAAGTATTTTCGAAATGTCGGCTTGTCTAGTATCACGATAGACTCCATGATGATACGTTAGGATTTGCTCGTGACAAAAATAGTTTTTACACAAGTGTTGGATAAACTTAAACTCTCAAAATATTGTAGTAAATGGAAAAACCTTTAGAACAAATTTGTTGGTAATATAATCCCCCTGTACAAAAGGATGCCCTATTTGGATAAGAATGACAGGCGCCTTTAAACTATGAGTTCAGGCAAAATTAGTGCCTTTTACATGTGATTTATCATTTAATCATGGTATATGAATTAATATTCATTTTTATATCAATTTATTATTTCATTATGCTAAAATTTTGGTACGTGTATTGGATAAGTCAATGAATAAAAATTTACCCGCAGACGATGTTTATACCATTCCGATCAATGCATAACTTGTCTTATATATAAGTTATTTATTTAATTATGATTAGGCGATTAACTCATATAGTAAACTGGTTAATTTGGTGTAAATACAGGTGAGTGTAATTATTTATCATACAGATGACATAAAATGTTGCCAAATACATGGCAACATTTTTAGCAGTCTTGTTACCAAAATAAATTAAAGGAACATCTTTTTCTTTTCTTTCTTTTTTGGAAACGTGCTAATAGTAATACAGTAAACTATTACTAGACAGACCAAATCTTCTGTATTATTCATGGCTTTGAACCAATCATCGTAAAAGCCAGTCAGAAATGGCGTGACAATTCAAATTAGGCAAGAGGAGCGATTCTACTTTATCTCAATGCCTTAGACCATTGAAAGACAAAGAACTTCCAAGAAATAATACAAACAAAGAATATCAAATTATTGTGCTGACCCAAGATGTAGAGAGGTCCCACTCCAATTGATGATGCATATTACTAAAAGTCAGTCACTAAAGAAAGAACCAACTAACCACCCCCCCCCCACCTCCACCCCCGAATCCCCACATCTCCAACATAAACCAACCCCTGGTTTTTGGTTGGCCAGGAAAGATGGAGGGGTTGGGGTTTTTTAGGTCCTAGGAAAGTCTAGAAATATTATTTAGTACTTAATATTTTGGTATGACAAAGATGGATTTATCATTCTTTTTACTTTTTATAAAATAGGAGTAAAATTTGCGTGTATATTAACCTCAAAATTATATTGGAATTGTTGTTGTTATTACTAATTTTGATGTAACCAGAATTCGCTCCTCCTCTCCCCCCAACACCCCCACCCATTGCACGTCTCATTCGGATTTGTGCATCAGGTCCATTAGTAATTACTCCTTCCGTATTAATTTATCTGATGTAGTTCAGAGTTTCGAGAGTTATATTAGTAACTAGTTTTAACAGTGAATTTTAAACACTGAATTTTTAAAGTTTAAAAATAAAATTTACATATTTGAAAACTACATAAAAAATATTATGAGTCATAATAATTGATAGTTTAAGATATTATTAAAAGGCATATGAAAAAATTGTGGTAAAACAAAAACTCATTTGACTCTTAAAATTAAAATGCATCACATGATTTCGGACAAAAAGAATAGTAATTTTTCCATTCTAGGGATCATGGGAGGATATAGTGTATTATCGATAGGTTTAATTGAATCCATAATTTTCGGTGTGGATTAAAATTTTATATATATATATAAAAATTCATTAAAGTATAAAAATAATAAATATAAACTCATAAATTTAAAATATAATAAGTTCAGTACTAATTGCGAACCGTGCTATTAAAAGTGAAGAGGTCTATCTATCCCACTATCCCATCATAATATTTTCATAATATATTGTAGACTTGAAATTAGCAATGTTAGCAATTTTGTGGAGGGTGTCCATGCCATGAATCTATCCCCATTGGGGTCAACAATTCTACATTGTCAATGGTTTTGTTTTATCAAATCAAAAACCAGCACGTGGAATTCAAGAACTGGTTTTTGGAAACTAGTTACTGTTTATTTTCTTGATTTTTCCCCTCTCCTCTCTTTATATAAGTAGAGATTCACTTTTCTTAATTCCCACCATCTCCTCTATATTTCAAGTTCATAACATATATATATATATATATATATATATATATATATATAGATCCAACTCATCTCTATATATTTTTTTCTCTTTTCAACTTTTGAGTAAAATATAATGTCTCCTGCATTGGCAAAATCTACTGAAAGATTGAAGAATGAAGCTAAAGATTATCATAAAGGAGTGAAGTATTTGCATGAAAATGGCATTAAAAGAGTTCCAAAAAAATACATCCTCCCTATTTCAGAACGTCCAAATTATTATGCTATAAATGGAAAGCCACAATTAGCTAACAAAGAACTCAATCTTAAGCTGCCAATTATAGATTTTGCTCAACTCCATGGCCCTAATCGAGCTCAAGTTCTTAATTCACTATCCTATGCTTGTGAAAACTATGGATTTTTCCAGGTAAACTAAGATTCATATGAAAGGAACTTGTGACACACTTTCGTCTTTAGCCTGTCTCAAAAAGATTGATATTATTTATATTTAGAAATAATTAAATTTTAAATTTTTATTTTACCCTTAATGACACTATATTATATTTAGTCAGAGAAATGTCTGTCATATTTTAGATCAAAATAATTTTTTTTTAAAAATATTCTTAATACCCGATGTCCAGTTCAACAACATAAATTGAGAAGGAGGGAATATATTGTTTTAGGATGTCTTAATGACTATGTAAAGAACATATACAATTTTACAATACCATAGTTCTTAATTCGTAGCTTAGTTGTACCTGATAAATGGCGGAGCCACCTTATATCACCCTTGTAGCAGGGTGTCAACTGATATCCTTTCTCGAAAAAAAATGCACGGTGTAAATAGATGAAACGGTGTAGATAGGTGAAACCAATTTTTATAATATATGTTGACTCCCTTTGATTTTTCGTATATTTACTTTTATATATTTTAATACCCCTTAATAAAAATTGACTTAGCCTGACGTTCTTTTGGGGAGGGAGATGGGGTTGGGGGAGGGGGGAGGGAGGATAACACACAATCTTGAATTGATGAAAGTTAATAGTTAGATTTTTAAAATATAGAAATGCATTTTGAAGTTGTTATTTTTATGGTTTCATGCAGTTGGTAAACCATGGAATTCCAGATGAGGTAATAAGAAGCATGGTTGATGTTGGGGGAAGTTTTTTTAATCTACCATTAACAGAAAGAGAGAAGTACATGACAACAGACATGACTACACCAGTTAGATATGGAACAAGTTTTAATCAAACTAATGATGGTGTTTTTTGTTGGAGAGACTTTCTTAAGTTGGTTTGTGATCCTCTTCCTGATGTTCTTCCTCATTGGCCTTCTTCTCCCTCCAATTTTAGGTAAGAAGCTACATTTCACATTAAAATATATTGATAGTATAAAAACTTTTTTTACATCATAAGTATATACAATAACTAACGAAGTGGAGCCTTGGAATAACAGTAAAGTTATATTTGTATCCTATATTTGAGTTGTGGACTCAGCAACTAATATTTGTATTAGGGTAGACTCCCTGCATCATACCACTTGTGTTGTGTTCCTTCTCCGAACCCTACGTGAAAGTGAGATGATCCCTACATGTAACTGTCGTAATATATATTACTAAACTTCTCTTTTTGATGATACTTCAACTTTTTCATTTATTTTTCAATTAAGTTCAAATTATATATATAGGTGCAAGAAATTTTCATAATATCAGGTCATCTTTACCGATAGTAGCTGGTAAATCGTCTTATTTTTAGATTATAATTTTTACATTTTAAGAAAGATTTTTCACTTCTTTCAAATTTAAATACCTTTAAAAAATTCCTAACTTCGCTACAGGTAACCAGCAAATTTATGCTGAATATAACTTGAACTCTTATCCATTATAGTTAGTTTCTTCATGCATGTTTATAAGCAAAAGGATACAAGCCCTAACCTTAACAACAAAACATAATTTGTTGGAGTATACTATTATATTATTAATATGAATAGCAGTAAGGGTTATAATCATCTTTATATTAAACAATTTTATAAATTGATTGAATTTTGTATTTAAACAGAGAACAAGCAGCTGGATATGCGAAAGAGACCAAATTCTTGTTTTTAAAGTTAGTGGAAGCCATACTAGAAAGCCTTGGCATAACAACAAAAGACAAGACACAAAATGATGATGTTGAAGAAATGTTCAAAGAATTTGAAGATGGAAGCCAGCTAATGGCAGTCAATTTCTACCCTCCTTGTCCTAATCCTGATTTGACATTAGGAATGCCACCTCATTCTGATTATGGATTCCTTACTCTTCTTCTTCAAGATGAAGTTGAAGGTTTGCAAGTTCAGTGCAATGGAAAATGGGTCACTGTTCAACCTATCCATGGAGCTTTTGTGGTCAATGTTGGTGACCACCTCGAGGTACGAATATTTTACAGTTTAACTTCTATATATTGACATTCAACAACAACAACAATAATCAACAGTATAATCTCATTTAGTGGGGTCTAGGGAGTGTAGTATGTACGCAGACCTTACCCCTACCCTTGGGTAGAGAGGCTGTTTCCAAATAGACCCCGGTATCCTTCCCTCCCAGAACTTCCCACCTTGCTCTTGGAGAGACTCGAACTCACAACCTCTTGATTGGAAGTAGGGGTTGCTTACCATCAGAGCAACCCCTCTTGTGTATATATTGACATTCAAAAAATAAATAATGAACTGCTATTTCGCCAAATAAATAATTATATGGACAAAGGGGGATTTATGACATAAATGTAGGTTCTCACCGGCTAAATTTAAAAGTTCCAACATTATGGGTTCAAAATTTAATATTATTTTGAAAATTCATATTTTTTTATGTATACTTTGGTGGTTCATAAAAAAAATATTGGGTTCAGTTGAATTGATTGTTTATATACTCCATTTGTCACAGACAAATAACCGTCCATAAAAATTGAAATTAGCAGCATGAATGATAAGGGGAGTTACCGGCTTAAGAAGGTTATAATACACTGATAATATTAGAAAAAAATTTGCGCTGATAATGTGTGTGCGCGCGTGCGTGCACGCATATACATATATATAAGTATACAAAATATTGTCCAGTGAACAAATTGTCATAAGTTCATGTAGGTTCCGAAGAAGTGCCACACCCTAAGGGGAGCTGATATTATAATTTTATCAGTGTATGATCCTGTATATATATGTAGTATGTATGTTCAAATACTTTATACTATCATAAACACTAAAGTATTAACTCAAAAACAAACTCTTTTACTTTGTTGTCATGTTCAAAGTTCATCATTTGACATGGTTTTTTGTGTGATTTTGTGACAGATATTTAGCAATGGGAAGTACAAGAGTGTGTTACATAGAGTTCTTGTGAACTCCTTGAAGTCCAGAATTTCAGTGGCTTCTTTACATAGTCTTCCATTTAATAGTGTAGTAAAGCCATGGCCTAAACTAATTAGTGAAACAAATCCAAGAATTTACAAAGACACCAATTTTGCTGCATTTCTCGAATACATAAAATCTTGTGATTCCACCAACAAAAGTTTCCTGCAGACCAGGAAGTTAAATTTGAACTAAAGAAGAGAATTAAACTCCAGAAAATTTTGGAGAAGTTTTGTGTATTTTGACTTTTTCATTAGTATTATTTTGATTTTTTTGGTTGGTTGGATCAATTATTTAGAAATTATTGGTTTGGTATATAGTTTACATCACTTGACGACATATTTGTATTGAGCTTATAAATGTATATATAAATACAACAGCTCTAGCTTCTTCCAATCATTTACGAGGAATCTACCCCTCTTCTTTCCTCTTGTAATTTGTAATCTTGTTTTGAATAATGAAAAAGATTGCTTATTATTTCTTCAAATTCTTTATGTTAATTTGAAGTTTATTAGTTACGATGGGTTACTTATTCGTAAGTACAAAACATTATACTAAAAAAGGTTCAAGTGCCAGGAGAAGATGTTAGAAAAAAAGATTGAAGTTGAACAATTGAATTTAAAGAGAATTTAGACGTACCTCAACCGCAAAATCTAATTCACGGGACAAAGATTTTCCATGAGATAACAACCCATGGCTAGAAATTTAAAAATAGTCAGGTTTACCGCTAATCATTGAAATATAGTCAAATTTTAAAAGTCATCGAAATTTAACCACTTTAAATTTGAGCGAAAATACTGTTCAAAATCCGAAAAAATACGCTCGTAAATTTTACGGGAGTTTCAGCATAAGTATGCTTGAATTCCCGTAAATTTTACGGGAGTTCCAGGATAACTATGCTGGAGCTCCCGCAAATTTTACGGGAGTTCAAGCATAATTATGCTGGAACTCCTGTAAATTTTACTGGAGTTCCAGCGAGTATAATTGTCTAGTACAATATACTGGATTTTGGAACACTGGTGTTCCAGTCTCCCTCAAATTTTGTAGGAATATAATTGTCCAGTATAATATACTGGAGTTTGGAGCACTAGTGCTCCAGTCTCCCGCAAATTTCACAGGAGTTAGCAAAAGTATAATAGTCCAGTATAATATACTGGAGTTTGGAGCACTAGTTTTCCAGTCTCTCGCAAATTTTACAGGAGTTAGTATAGTATACCGGTCCAGTATAATATGCTGGAGTTCGTACACAAATGCACCCAAAACTTTCATATATTATACTGGACTAGTCCCTGTGCAGCAAAATAGTGACTATTTTTAATTGACTTAGTAAATAATAACTATTTTTCATTAATCAATGTAAAAGCTGGCTATACCATAATATTTTAATCACCTCATTCGGCTAACTAATATGCACCATGCACACTGTGTTAACATATGAAGCAGGAACAATAGAATATATGGAAGTTAAACTAAGAATAAGGATATGTTGGGATATGTTACTATGATGAGAAAACAATATTTGATGTGTTTAATTTGGTATATGAAAGAATTTCTAATTCTCTGGTTGGCCTAAATATTTTTAAAAATATTTTCCTTATACTCATTTTACTTTTATTGGAAGAAAATAACTTCCCAATCGTGAAAATATTTCTCAGAACTCTATTCTTTTTAATCTTTTCCACCGCACCCCCCACCCTCAACCCCCATTTTACACCCGTATCACCCTAGCACCGGACCCACGACCTCTCCCCAACCATATCGACCCACACCCCCAGACCACCATCTAACCCCCTCCCTAGCAAGCCTTCCCTACCCCAAACCAACCGTAGCCCTCAGAGCACCACCGGCTTCTCTCCCGGTCCCCATCCCTTGCCCTTATCCCACACCTATCTTCCTGCCCCTCCTCTATCCTTTACCATTTCCTCTTCTATATTGTTTGCCTAGAATGTATATTTTTAATAAAAATATTTGCTAACTAACCAAACGTCAAAAAAGAAGTAAGAAAATGTTTTATTTTTTTCAAAAATAGTTTCAAGGAAAATATGTTTTGGGGGAAATTTTTTTTTTTCGTACAAAACTATCACGATCTGGATCTACCCACCATTTTTCATATCACTTCTTTTAACCAACATGAAACAACGATATAATGAAAACGAAATTTATATAGAACTTAAGTGGAAGTCTTAAACTGCTTAATTAAGCTATGTCTATTACAATCTTAAAACTTAACACCCCAAAATCTTGTGTTACAGTACCACAGACCGTCTAAGAGTCACTAAATTCAAAGTCTGAAGAAATACATAGAACTTTTTCTGAGCAAGGATAAGGAAATAGGAAATAGAATAGAGGGGTACGCTAGGGCTTGCGGACGCCTGCAAGTCTACCTTGGGTCTTCGAGTAGACTGAAGGAAGCCCTCCAACTAATGTCCGATAGGTGCTCCGGGATCTGCACACAGTGCAGAGAGTAGTATCAGCACAACCGACCTCATGTGCTTGTAAGTGTCTAGCCTAACATCGGTGAAGTAGTGACAAGGCTAGGACTAGACCTGCAATTAAACATGTGCAGTTATATAATATACAACGGAAAGTAAAGCAGAAATAAACAAGTAAAGATGGAAGGGGGAAACATGTTGCGAGGTATACTAGTGTTAACAGCAAATCCAGAGTAACAATCTACGGGCAACTTAGAATTTTCAACGAACAAAAGAAACTAATATCCGAAAATAATCACACTTGTATTACTAATTGTTGCGACGCGCAACCCGATCCCAATACATAACAACATTGTTGCGGTGTGCAATTCGATTCACAAATATTACTGTATCAACGTGCAATCCGATCAATATCATTTAATATTGTTACAACGTATAACCCGAGCTATATCATTTAGCATTGTTGCGGGTGAAATAACCAAAGACCATATAATAAGGTAATAACTCACTCTCCAGCAACATTAGACATTCTAACATCGACCTAAAATGATTTAAATATATTATTATTATTATTATTATTATTATTATTATTATTATTATTATTATTATTTAGTTTCTCGTGACCCAAGGAAGTCCTCCTAGAAACAAGAAAAAGGTAAAAAAGAAAAACAAGAAGACTTACTCCATTTAGCATCCCATAGAATTGTGAAATGACGCACTAGTTTTTGGGTCCCCCCAGTTTGTTGGTAGTCCAAAATGGAAAGTTGACCTTGTGTATTTCCTTTTTTTTCCTCGTTGCAGACGTAGGTCGGGTTGATTCAGATTTTACAATTATCAAGCCAAATCAATTATGATAGATTATTAAATCTAAAAATCGAACCAAATCAAACCAATAAAATTCAAATTTTTTAATATCGGTTTCTACGGGTTTTCGGATTATTCGGAATTTTTCGGTTTCTTTTTTCGCGGTAAAATCTTCGTAGAACAAAACATATAATGTATGCTCAAAATATTTCTTTAATCTTAGTAAGATATAACTATATAAAGTATTTTCCAAGAAAATAATATAAAATATGAGATGTGTCATGACTCATGACATTATCCTAAAATATTCAACAATAAAGACAATAAAATTATGTAACATATATATTGCTAATTAAAAAGCCATAATAAAAATAAATATGACTAAAAGCTAAAGCAAGATAAAAATAGATTATGCATTTTTATCTAAATTATTGCAAAACTAAAAATAGACATTCAACACATTCCCGTTTGTAATATTGAATTGAATGTCTTTTCTTAGCATTAATATTGATTGTTAGCATTATTTAATTTACTAATATTAATGGCTGTAAAACTTATTGGAGAATAAAAAAAGTTCTAAATTCAACCTTGAAATAATACCTTAAAAGATAAAATTATGAAATTCTTTAAGAAATATTTATAAATTACATTACAATAAGTACATTTATATATTAAATATATCTAAAAAATTTATATAGGTAATGTGAGGTTGGTTTGGTTTCGATTTGACTTTTTTTTAGTTAAAACCAAACCAAACCAATTATAGTTGGGTTTTTTTTTCCAACACCTAACCAAGTCAAACCAAACCTTAGTCGAATTTTTTTCTCGATTTGACTCGGATTACCATATTGGTGTGGTTTGTTCGTTTTCTTTGTACACCCGTACTTATTGATGTAATTAGCAATCGTAATCCTATCAACTAGTATATAACAATTTTCTTAACCAAAAAAACTATAACAATTTTATTTCCGATCATATAACATTTCCACAAATTCCATAAGATGATATATGTGACCTCATATAATGTAGAAATTTACCAGCACCACATTGATTTTGATAATTAATATTAGCCTGAAAACTGCCTTTCATCTTTCTTTCTTTCTTTTTTTAAAACATTTCTACTCTTTGTTTGTTTGGCTAGATTTTGTCTTGTGTTCATGTAGCAAACAAATGCAGATTTAGCCTTATAGCGTATGGGTTCTCGTTAACCCAATAATTTTGCCTAAATTTTATATTTGTATTAAAAAAATCAATGAATATCTATTGTGTTGCATTCTCGGCTACGGGTACAAGGTAATTGTTTGAAAGCCATCACACATTTGTTGCATTTATGTTTAGTAGTTTGATACCTTCTTCTTCCTTTATATATGTATTTTTTTTGCTTTTAAAATGAAGTCTAAGTCAATTTAGTCATATATTTAGTTGGCTTTTTAAGAAAGAAAACAAGTACACACTATATATTGACAATATAATGGCTAAATGAACTGAACTAACAAATGAATATTAAGCATGAGTTTATCCACGTGTTATGTTCGTTTCACTTGGAAAATTCCAGTTTCTTGATATGACTTGGTGAGTCATGTGAATGTAAGAACACGACCAAGTACTTCGCCCTTATTTTTTCTCGTCAAACAATGGAATTATTTCTTTCTTTTGTTTGTTTTAAGTTAGAGGCGGATCCAAGATTTAGAGTTAATGAATCCTAGATTCTATTTTTTCTAAGTTAGTTATTGGATTTTAAATTAATAATTTGTATAAAAATAAATTTTTTTAGTTTGAACCAAAGCTACTAGATTCAACCCAAACTGCATCAGAAACTCTAGCTCCGCCCTATTTTAGATCTCTTTTGTTTTATCGTAAAGTGTCCTTTCCGCTAAGAACGCAAACAATGTGCATCGCTATCACAAGTGGAGTTAAGATTTTAACTTTATCAGTTTTGAATTTTAAAATAAAAACTTTATGTAATTATACATATTTAATAAAAAATTAAATACAAATTTGTTGCTTAAGCAAAATTTATTGGGGGGACCGAACCCATATACAAGCTTCTAGCTTCACCTCCGACTAAAATGACTGAAATTCCTTCCCTCTTAACACGTCTCAGAATTTTTAGGTGAGAATCGTTTTGTTCTTTTTATAAATGAATATATTTGGAGCAAATCAAAATTAGTTATACTAGTAAATTTCGGATATTAAATGGTTAATTAAAAGAACAAAAGATCTCCTATCTCCTCAGTAAGTAGAAGTCTTTAGTCATGGATGTTTGCGCATACCTTGACCAGCCTTTGTAGACGACTGCCAATTTTTGACACAAAAGGAAGTTACTGTTTTTTTGGGGTATTATTACTTCTGATCCGTCACAAACTATTTACGTTCAATAGACAAAAAAAAATATAAAACTTATATGTATATATATATATATATATATATGTATACATATATATATATTATTTTAAAAACAGTTATACAGTATCATTTTCCAGTGGCTTTTCCTCGAATGGGAAGAGGAATTTCCCGCCCCAAAAGATGGATTATTGTTTTCATTTCGAGCCAATCCCTATATACAGATCAGATAAATTGATACTAAAATAGATATAACGTTTAATATTGCACATTTAAATCGTTCGTAGTTGCCAAACGCGGTACTCAGGAATTTATATTGCAGTCAACTTTAGTAAGTTGGACAACGATTTTACGTAACTTTTTGAAAATACTTTCGGTTAATAAGTTCCAAACGTGTCATGGATTAGGAAACTGTAAAAGTATAACACTGGTGAAGGCTTTGGATCGAAGAGAGCTCAAAAAGGAAGAAAAGAAAAATAACATATAGAATAAATTAGATTTTCAAATATTTCATGCCTTCTCTGTCAAATGGCAGAATACAGATAAAGGGAATTGATAAAAAGGATAGCTGTCTATAGCTTAATGGACTGACACATGTCCTAGATTTACTAGCTAGCTATTCCTAGGACTGAAAAAGTAAATGACTAAAGTGTCACTCCTCTAAAGTAATCAAAAAATAACTCATTAGGTCCTTAATTAAGTAGTCACGAGTGAATTCGTGACATTCCATCCCATTCTGCTCTCTCTTCCACTTTACTGATCAAAATCAGAAAATTGGGATGTGAGGAAGGTGTAGTCTTCCCATGTAGCCTCCTCCTTGAGCAGGTTTGCCCATTGAACTAGCACCTGGGTAACAGCTTTGTTACCTCTTTTCACAATTCGGCGGGCCAAGATTGCTACTGGTTCAGTCAATATTTGTCAATCATCCGTGCAGATTGGTGGTTCTTTAGATGGTTGCACATGATTTCCCACTGCTTTCCTCAACTGAGATACATGAAAAACTGGGTGAATCTTTGAGCTTAATGGGAGTTTGAGCTCATAGGCGACTTGGCCAATTTTGCGGAGCACTTCGAAAGGCCCATAGAACTTAGCTGCAAGCTTTAAATTCCGGGTGATGGCCACTGATGATTGACGATATGGTTATAGTTTCAAGAATCATAGCACCAACTTCGAAATTCCTATCACAACGCTTGGAATCCGCATACTGTTACATTCGGTTCTGTGCCTTAGTCAAGTTGTCTTTGAGGATATTGTTGAGCAGCTGTCTTTCTTTCAGGACTTGGTCTACTGACTCCAATCGTGTTTGTGCCACGAGCTCAAAAGAAGGCTGGGGAGGGTCAAGGCCATAAAGAGCCTTGAATGGCATCATTTCTATTTCCGACTGATAATTTGTGTTATACCAAAATTCTTCCATAGGCAGCCACTTGCTCCAATCCCGTGGTTTGTGGACCTTCCTGCACCTCAAATATATTTCCACACACTAATTCAACCTTTCCGATTGGCCAGTTTGTGGGTGATAAGCTGAGCTCAAATGTTGCTCCACTTGAATCCCTTTGAGAAGTTCTTTCCAAAACAAGCTAGTAAAGATGGGGTCCCTATCTGAAAGGACAGAACTTGAAATCCCATGTAGTTTGCAAATGTTGTCCAAAAATAATTGAGCTATCTGGGGAGCATGATAAGGATGTGTTAGGGCAAATAAGTGAGCATACTTGGTGTACCTGTCTATGACTACTAAGATTGAATTCTTCCTATGGGACTTAGGTAGGCCTTCGATGAAATCCATGGTAAGGTGTTCCCAAGCCTTCGAGGGTATTGGTAATGGATGTAAAAGCCCTGGATATGGCACATGTTCCCCGTTGTTTCTTTGGCATATCATACAATTTTGTACCACTTTCTTCACGTCTTGCCCGAGGTTTGGCCAAAAGAAAATGAGTCGCACCCTTTATTGTGTTGCTGTAATTCTAGAATGCCCCCCCCCCCCCCATTGTGTGGCATGTAGTTGCTCAATTATGGACTTCCTCAACCCCTTGTTGTTGCCTACCCAAATTAAATTCTTGAACCTTATAATTAAGTTGTTAACTTTTGTATTTGGGATTGCATTTGCATCTAAACTCAATTGTTTAATGATGTCTTGTGCTTCAGAATCTTCCTCATAACTTTCAAGTATCTCTTGAACCAATTTGGGCTGCACTACATTGAGACCATTACATTCCTCAATAAATTATTCCTTCCTTGATGGGGCATCATCCACAACATTATCAGCTCCCTTCCTGTAATGGATCTCATAGCTCAGACCCATTAGTTTGGAAATCCCTTTGTGCTGCAAAGCTGATGTTATTCTATGATCTTTTAGAAACTTTAAACTGAAATGGTCTGTCCGAATGATAAAATGATTGGGTTGGAGGTAATGCCTCCACTTCTCCATAGCTATCAATAAGGCCAACAACTCATTTTAAAAAGTTGAACGACCCAAATGCCTTGGACTGAGCCCTTGACTGATGAAAGCAATTGCTTTATGGTTTTGTATCAATACTGCTCCTAATCCTGTACCACTAGCATCCACTTCTACAACAAAATGAATGGTGATATCCGGTAATGCCAAAACAGGGGCATGTACCATTGCATTCTTCAAGTCCTCAAATGCAACAGTAGCGTTTTCATTCCATGAAAAGACTCCTTTTTTAAGTAAATCTGTTAAGTGCTTACTTATTGCTGCAAAGTTTTTAATAAACCTCCGATAATACCCAGTTAGTCCAAGAAAACCTCGCAATCCTTTAATATTAACTGGACGGGGCCAATTAACCATTGCCTCAATCTTTGTTGGATTAGTGCTCACGCCTTGGCCCGAGATAATATGGCCCAAATATTTAATTTGGGCCTCCCCAAAAGTGAACTTGGACTGTTTGGCAAATAATTGGTTCTCCTTAAGAACCTCAAACACTAGCCGCAGGTGCGTCACATGATCCTCCAAAGTCATATTGTAGATGAGAATATCGTCAAAGAACAAGAGGACAAATTTTCTGATATACGGATTGAAAACCTTGTGTATGAGTGCTTGAAAAGTTGCAGGGGCGTTCGTTAACCCGGAAAGCATTACTCGAAACTCCCAAAGGCCATGATGAGTTTTGAATGCCGTTTTGAATTCATCCCCTTGTCTCATACGAATTTGATGATACCCCGATCGTAAATCTATTTTTGAAAAGAATTGAGCTCCATGCAATTCATGAAGCAGATCTTCCCCCACAGGTATAGGATATATTCTTCACCGTCAAATCGTTCAACCTTCGATAATCCTCACAAAATCGCCAAGTTTAATCCTTCTTTTTGACGAGGATCACTGGTGATGCAAAAGGGGACGTAGTGGTTGTTACAATTTGGGCTTCAAGCATTTCCCTTACCATTCTTTCAATTATATTCTTCTGTTCATAAGAGTAACGATAAGGTCGTTGGTTCACTGGCTTCAACCCTGGCAATAATTCAATGGCGTGGTTACACCCTCAACTTGGAGGAAGTCCTTTGGGTTCTTGAAAAATTTCTGCAAATTGTTCCAGGAGTTTTTGGACGGGACCATCACTTAGTTGTCTTTCTCGACATCCATCCATACCTAACAAGTGTGCTGACAAGCAGCCATGACCCAGTCGTAATAGCTTGGCAATTGATCTTGCATTCCCTTCAGCCAACATATCTCCTGTATCACTCCCCATTATCGTAATGAGGTTACGATCCTTAAAAAATGAGATACTACGTGGTTGTGTGTGTAGCATGATTGGTGTTACAGAATCCACCCAATCCATTCCCAATATGATGTCACTCCCTCCTGCCTTAAGTAACACCATGTTGAAGGTGAAAAATTCGTCTCCCATTGTCCACAAAAATTCTGGGCACCTGTAGCTGCAGGGCATCAATTGCCCATTTGGTACCCTCACTTTCATAACTTGGTGAAGTGGTTCTGTTGTTAACCCAAATTGCTTCATAATCTTGGGGTCAACAAACTATGAGTAGCCCCACTGTCAATTAGTATGGAGACCTTATATTTTTTGACCCACCCTTGAATCCGGATAGTGGTGTGCGTGTGTGACAAACCAATTAGCATCGCCAGTGTCACTTCTCCCCCTTCTTCTGTTCCATTTAAGGCTTATTCAAACACCTCTTCCTCCTCTATTCCTTTTTTTTAGAATTTCAATCCCCTCCATGGCATTTAGAGTTCGTGGTTTGCACTTATGTCCAGGAAAGTAGTGGTCATGACATTTATAACACAATTTACGTTCTCTCAAGGACTCAATGGTGGAGTTCTTTTGGGCTATCAGTTTTGTATGGTTAGTATTTGGATTAGTCTTGGAATTTGTAGGGGTTTACCCTTGACTAGCAGTAGAGAAATGAGGCCTTGGGCTAGAAGAGTAGTAGCTGGATTTTTGGAAGGTTTTTGGGTTGTGGGATTTGGCATGTGCATTTAGGGATTGTTCATAAAATTTTGCCATGGCATAAGCGGATAAAAGGGATTGGGGGTTGGCCACCTTTACCATAGGTCCTAACTCTGCAGACAGCCCACCAATAAAATAAGTAATGAAATAGGCTTCATCTAGATGCGGCCTGGCTAGTAGAACTGGCCCTCTCGGTTCCTCAAAATGATGCTGATAGCTATCAAAATCTGATACTTGTTGAAGCCTGTTGAATTCAATAACCACATCTAATGACTGGGCCTGGCCATATCTGATGCAGATGTCTGCACAAAATTGGGCCCAGAGAATTGTCCTCCATTATCTATTAAATAGGAATCGAACCAGTGGTCGATTTGGTCCTTAATGTTAATGTCCACGTAATTCATTTTCTCCTCTTCTGGAACCTTGTATGCAAAGAAATTATCACATCTTCTAATCCATCCTCGAGGATTAATTCCATCGAAATCAGGGAAGGATAGTTTAGCTTTAGGCATACGGTTGGGCTGGGTGGTAGAAGGGTATGAATTGTGGTATGGAGAAAAATGGGTGGTTGGATTAGGCTGAGTGAAGTGGCTATTAAAATAATATTTTGCAGGTATGGGCTGAGAATAATGGCCTTGTGAGTGATGACCTGGGGTAAGGGTTATGGTTGCAAGTGTGCTAATGTGGCATAAATTTGTACATTAGAAGGGTTGTTATAAGAAGGAAAATAGGACTGTGGGTGAGTTCGAGAAGAAGTAGAACCGAATGATCCAAATGAGGTGGATGTAGTGATAATAGGCTGAGATATTGTGGTTTGGACATAAGGTAAGGAGACGAATGGGCTAGTAGAGATGTTTTTTGGTCGAAGGAAGGTTATTGTAGGTGATGGGGGATACGCGTGCAGCGTGTGAGAGAAAGGGGTTCATCAACCCCAAGGACATTGTTTCATTTAGGGTTGAAGATAGTGAAGTGCGAGCTACAAGTCCTGTGGCCGGTAGAAGAGGTAAAATCTGATTGGGACCTGAGAATACCGGCATTAATGGAGTCGCCGGTATTGAACCTGAACGGAGACCCCCACTCACAGATGATTGATGGTTTTTTACTGGTGATACTCCCAAAGCTTCCAAATAAGACCTTCCCGAGTTGCGAGTATCATCTCGCCGGACAAGCTCGGCCATCATTGTATCCATTCTTCGTTGTGTTCATCATTCATCCTCTTCTGCATGTCCTCAATTGATTCCAGTCTCCGGTTGGAGGCTTCCATGAAGGTCTGTAATTGAAGTTCCAAATCGGAGGAACTTTCGGCGTCATTGCCGGTGCATTGTTTATCCACCATCAGTACCCAGATTAGTCGCTCTGATACCAAATATAACACTAGCGAAGGCTTTGGATCGAAGAGAGCTCAAAAAGGAAGAAAAGAAAAATAACAGATAAAATAAATTAGATTTTCAAATATTTCATGCCTTCTCTGTCAAATGGCAGAATACAGACATAGGAAATTGATAAAGAGGACAGTTGTCTATAGCTGGTCCCAAGGCTAACCACTAATAGTACTAATGGACACTTGTCCTTGATTTACTAGCTAGCTATTCCTATGACTGAAAAAGTAATTGACTAAAGTGTCACTCCTCTAAAGTAATCTAAAAATAACTCATTAGGTCCTTAATTAAGTAGTCAGGAGTGATTCGTGACAAAAAGCTACTTCATCCGTTCTAGTATATATGAAATATTTTTCTTATTAGTATGAAAATAATAAATATTTATATATTTTAGAAATTAACTTATAAATTTTTATTTTATCTATTTTGTTCTTAATGAGAAAATTTTAAGGTTATATTTACTGTTATAAAATGTTTAAGATTACAAGATTCAAATTTCTTATGGTCATTGAAATATTATATGAATGTAGGAACTCATATTGTGACAATTATTTTCACAAATTCCAAAGGCTTTGTTGTCTACCGTTGAATTATATCCCTTTCGCGCCTTATTGAAAAATAGACCGGATCTGGTATTTGTGAAGGTTATATTACACCTTCATCTGCTATTATTAGTTTAAGCGATTGAGTGAGCGGCTATATGGGTTAATTCTTTGCTAAAATCTGCTCTCACGCTGGGCAAATTCACAAAAGCTATGTACTGCTCTAATGGCAGAAGCTTCTAGAGCACATAACTGAAGAAGAAGCAAGCATTGCAAATGATTCTCTATCTCTTCTCTGAAGATACAAGGGAGTATTTATACAAGCATAACTACACTAACTATTAGCTTATGAGCTGGAATTAACCGACTGACTAACTTCTCCAACTAACTACAACTAACTAGAGTTCACAAGACTCCCCCTAAAGCTGGAGGGTGCAATATATTCAGCATACCAAGCTTGCTAAGAAGATGATCATGTGAAGCTTGAGAGGGGCTCTTGGTGAGTAAATCAGATGGCTTATTCTTGGAATGGACATAGATAGACTTGACCACCCCTCCCTTGATCTTATCACGAATGAAATGGCAATCGATCTCAATGTATTTATTCTTTTATGAAAAATGGGATTAGCAGATTGTATAGCAGATTTGTTGTCACATTGCACTAGAACAAAAAGCTTAATAGGAAATCCCAACTCTTGAAAGAGGTATAGTAACCATGTGACTTCAGCTCAGCTTCACCTGAACTCCTGGACATTGTTTGATGCTTCTTTGACTTTTACGAAATGAGAGATTCACCAAATTTTATCACATAACATGTTAATGATCTTCTAGTATTGGGGCAAGAAGCCCAATCAGAATCACACCAACATTACAACTCTTATGTCGTATTAGATCTCAATCATACCTTTACTTGGAGCATTCTTCATATATCTAACCACTCTAAGAGCAGCCTCATAATGGGACTTCTTAGGGTGTTGCATGAATTGGCTCAAGATGTGAATAGCATAGCTGATATCAGGTCTTGTTGTGCTCGCATACATCAAACGACCTATCAATCTTTGATAAGCACTCGCATCTTCAAAAAGTGAGTCACATGTAGAACCTGTTGCCTGATCATAGGCAATTGTGGTTAACTTGACATTAGTTTCTAAAGGAGTGATTACTAGTTTAGCCCACTGAGTCCCATCTTAGAAATGAGTTCTAGAACACAATTCCTTTGATTCATTACACCAAATGCTGACATAAAAATCTCAATACCCAAAAAGTGCTTAAGCGCACCTTAGTCCTTTAGCTCGAATTATTGGTGAAGTATCTCATTTGCCTCAGTAATCAGTTGATCATTGTTTCTTGAGATGAGTAAATCAGCCATGTAGACTAAGATGATCACCATGCCTTCTGGTTTCCTCAATGAGAATAATGAATAATCATGGTTGATTTGATGAATTGCCTGCTGCTGCCGGTGCATCAGAAAACTTAATGATCCACTGCTTTGATGCCTTCTTAATTCCATACAAAGACTTAAGCAGTTTGGAGATCTTCTGTTTCATATACTTCCTAAAACCTTTAGGCATATCCATATAAACTTCTTCATAAATATTACCTTACAAAAAGGCATTGTAGACATCCATCTGGTATAAATTCCATCCTTTTGAAACAGCTAAGGTTATGATTTGTTACCATCCTCACTACATGAGAGAAAGTATCATGGTAATCCAGATCCTCGTGTTGGATATATCCTTTTGCAACTAGTCTAGACTTGAATATTTCAATGTATCCATTTGCTTGGTATTTGAACTTGTATACCTATTTGGATCTCACGGTATGTTTTCCTGATGGCAAATCTACAACTTCCTGAGTTTTTTATCCTCTAAAGCCTTGATTTATTGCTTCGTTACTTCAATCCACCTAGTATCATTTACAGCTTGCTTGAAAGATCTGGGCTTAACCAATGTAGAAAACTTTGTCAAATAGCATTGGTACTTTGGTGTGACTTTGTCATAGGATATGTAGTTAGTAATGGGATATTCACTAGTTTCCTTTTGTGTTGTGACATAATCTCTCAACCTAATAGGTTGTATTGAGTTCCTGGAGGATTTCCTTAGTGCAATATCAGATGCCATGCTTTGGTTAGGTGCATGAGGTTTATCTTCATGTGTGATTGGAGTGATGTCCAGATGATGAGTTATTTTGCAACTCATTGTCTTCCTCTGTATTGTCAGTGTGTGCTCAACTGTACCTTGATGCACATCTGGATCATAGCCTAACTTAGTGAATTGTTTGTAACTTCTGCAGATGGCATTCCAACATCAGGTATGCCAGAATCTAGATGATCAACATGCGGACTGTGACTGATAGGAAACTGTTGTTGTTTTGCAAAAGTAAACACAGATTTATTGAATACCACATCTCTACGTATAAATATTTGATTGGTAGAAAGTTCTACCAAGTTGTAACCTTTCTGTCTTTCTGAATATCCCATCAAGACTGATGCCTCAGCTCTTGCTGTATATTTATCTTCTTTGGGAACAACTGAAGCTAAGCACAAGCACAATATCACTCTCATGTGAGTTAACTATGTAGGCATTATGTATAACATCTCATAAGGACTCTTTCCTCTAATGGTTAATGAGTGTAACCTGTTCATCAGGTACACTACACTTACACAGATTCCCCAATATCTATTTGGCATTTTGATTGAAATCTCAGTGCCCTTGCTACAAGATATGTTTGTGTTTTCTCTCTATAATTCCATTTTGTTGTGGAGTATAAACACAATTTCTTTGATGAAAAATTCCAAAAACTTGTAACAGATTATTGCACTGTGAGTTAAAGAAATATTTGCCATTGTCTTATCTTAACACCTTCACCATTACTCCAAACTGGTTTTTAACCGTTAGCAGGAAGTGTTTGGTTGCAACAATTGTTTTAGATTTAATTTGTAGTAAATGAATCAAAGTAAACCTACTAAAGACATTCATAACAGTAAGGAAATAATACTTCTTGTCATAGGTAGGTATTTTATAAGGGCGCCATAAATCCAAGTGAACAAGATAAAAAAGGGATAGTGCCCTAGAAGTACCAGTAGGAAGCAACAATCTAGTTTGTTTAGCTAAGGGAAATACATGAAAACTATTCAGGAGATCATTATTTACAATTCTTCCTAGCCAGTTCAAACTCTTCAAAAGAGAAGCTGAAGGATGGCCAACTCTTTGATGCCACAACCTTCAGTCCTCAGTTACTGCAATTGATGCTGCTATATTACAACTTCTACTGTTATTGTTAATGCTACCTTTGACAATTCATAAACCACCTATTTCCTTACCAATATCCTTCACACTAACCACTGTAAAGATCTTGGAAGAGGACAAAGTCAGGAAAAGAATTCACTTAACACCTCAATTCTCTTGTGAGTTTGGAGATTGATAAGAGATTAATTTTGAAGTCTAGTACGTATAAAATACCTTTTATAACCTCAATACCAAACAATGATGCATGACCTATATGAGAAATAGGGATATTATCTTCATTGGGAAAATGTACTGTGTCCTTAACTTCTTTCTTAGTATTATCATTTGTTAATAAATTCATAGATGCAGCTATATGATGTGTATCATCTGAGTCCATAATCCATATATTATTAATGTCTTTGAACATGAAACAAGATGTAATACCTGCCATATTTCTTAGCATTTCCATGTGGTTTTGAGTGTCAGATGATCTCTTGTTCAACAATGCTAGAATCATTTTGTATTGTTCCTCTGTGAAGAATGGTCCTTTTCTAGCAGACCCTCACACTTAAACCTTTGCTCGTCCTCAAGCAATATAAACCACACTTCTGGGCCTAAACATTTGATGCATTATCCCAAGTATGTCACACTGGCCATTTTGACGGAACAACCTAAGCAATGTGCCAGTCATACCCCAAATGCAGACTCTACTGCCATGACACACTCGCGCTCACATTAATTACTCTAACAGAGGTGAAGAGTTACTTTTCCTTCCTAAGTCACATGCCCTCCCATCAAAAGTTTGAGAGAGGTTCCACACACATAAAATTCAAGCAACAAGGAACCAAAGATAGAAAGAATTCACTCGCTCTCAGCAAAGAACATTCACATACCACACAGACACACCACAAGCTTGCCCCTAGTGTAGTACTCTACTAATCGAGTAGTTTTAGTCAAAGATCAAGAGGTCTTTATTTGGTTGTAATGTAGGCAATGGGACAGGTAGGATACATTTGGATGTAGTGACTAACCTCCCTAAGCACTTTTAATACACACTTCCTTTTATATTAATTTTCCTGCTCAGCCCCATCATTCCTCCACATTTTATTTCACAAGTGACCCCCGTTTCTCTTTAGGTGCACTGGCTTCTTGTTTTCTTCTTCTTTTTTCTTTTATTTTTTTATTTTGTTTTGTTTTCTTTGTCCCATTTTTTTCTTTCTCTCTTTTTTTTTTACAATGCCAGTGCACCATTCCAATGATTCATTCCTGATCCTCCTTTTTTCTCTAACTCCCTACCACCCCACACTTTGACTGTTGCATGTTCTTTAGTGATTCAAGTGCTTCTACGAGGTATAGGTTCAAACAATAAGCTATTCAAATACATGGATATAAGTCATTATAGGGTAATCGAAGAACAGGCTTCAGGATCAAAGGGGTTAACTATGACAATATAGACAGGTGGATTCACAATTATAAATAGGCTTACACAAAGAAATGCCTCAATCATCTCTAAAACCAAGCAACTTCTATTTCGCTTTGCAAACACACATGGCAAGTTCAAGGTATTGCATGCAAGCACAAAATGAAAGTAAAATCTCACACACACTTAGCATGTAACTCGTTCTGAATCAGTTTATCAACACACTCATACGAGCGTTCAAGCAAGACCAGATGTGCAACATCAAGGCATAGATTTACAAGTCCACAACTGAGCCTTGACGTCACACTCTCAAGTTCATTTTAGTTGTTTATAGGTGTGTACATCAAGCATAGCGCTCTAGCCTTCAACCATCTTAGTGCTGAACTACAAAAGAAAAATATACCTAATCCGGTTCAAGAAAAGCCCTTGGAAAAGAACCGTGGGCAAAATAAAAATCAAGGGGGACTTATAACACTACCTAAAAAGAAAAAATAAATAAATAAATATTGACATGGATTACTTCCCTTGAGAGTACTGTCCAAGTCCGTCTTCAGGAAGAGTCCTCTAACTTTATTTTTTTTGTTTTTCAGTTTTTTTAATGTATCCGACTTGGACCCTCAAGAGACTCGTTGATAAGTGTCCGTCCTTAGGCCAAGCCAGGTACTCCTAATATACCTACAATTAATTATATACAACACAGCAAACCAATGCTACAACAGTCACAATGTCTATGTACAGTACAACACATAACCAGAGTAAGTCTCCCACCCCACACTTAAAATTGTGCATTGTCCCCAATGCACACCATACTAATAAGAGGGTAAAATAAAATCCCTGGTAGGCCAAAGGCCGAAGCATTATCAGCTCATGGAGTACTCAGACATTTCCCAATCTTGGTCCTTTGTACGGGTATCTCATACTTAGTTCCAACCAATGGTTTGTTGTTACATCCTTCCAATGGCTTTGTGTTCCACGTTCCTAAAAATAAAAAATCTATACTACAAGAATAATACAAAAATAAATAAAAATAAAATAAAATAAAATAAAATTGGGTTGCCTCCCAACAAGCGCTTGATTTAAAGTCGCGACACAATGCAAATAATTTTTATCACTTTTCTCGCCACTTGGACGATATGAACTATGCAACTAGCTTGTAATCAAGCTTGTGACCACGAGCGATTGGGGGTGGTAAGTTGATCATCGAGCCGAGTCTTAAATTCTTCATTTTACACTTCTTGGCTCTCATGTGAGGAATGTCATTTTGGTTTTTTGTTTCCTCATATTGTAAAATGTATGGTTGTTGCCTTTCCTCCTCGCAGTTCCTCACGGACTCATATAGTTCAATTTTTATATCATTACACAATTCCAATATTGAAAATGTTTGGAATGTGACTTCAAACCTTCATTTTGCAATTTTTCTATTCTGACATCATCTTCTTCCCTTGGACTAGAGTCATTCTCAACCAGATTTTTATTTATACCGGTATAAGTCCATATTTTTTTCGGCATCATTGTTACTCATGGGGTCGGTTGGCGGAGGTTCAATTCTTGACTCTTCAAATTTTAGCTCACATTCTTCCTCATTTTCAAGAATGGTCTCCAACATGAGCATTATTTTCATTTTGGGCATTTGAGAGTTGTTGGTTTTGATTAAGTGCCAAGGAATTTTGGAGACTATTTTCCAAAAGCTCCTCCAAGGCACTTTGCTCTTTGTGTCCTCCTTCAAGTAAGCACTCCAACATGATCTTGAACTCTCCCTTTCGGCCATGCCCAACTTCTTCCAATTCGTTAGCACTATCATTTTTATCAAAAACAATAGAATCATCATAGCGGAGGCTTGGGGAAGGGAAGGACCAATCAACATAATCATCCCAATGACTATTTTAAAACCACACTTATCACGAATACTCCACTCATGGGTTTGAAATTGTGCGCACAATGCACCCCCGGATGAATTTAAACAATTTTGTCATGAGTGTGGTCCTCCACAATAAAGATAAGGGTCGTCACAATATGAATAACTACCATTCCACCAATTTTTATTATATGATGCCATTTTTCAAAATTAAGAAAATAAACAAGACCCAAACAATAAATATAGGCTAAGGTAAGAAAAATTAATTACACAAATATTCACAAGTTGGGTATTGAGAAAATTGACCACACTAAGAATTTTTGTATTTCTATCAATGGTAATTGATAATTCCATTAATTCCCCGGAAACGGCGCCAAAATTTGATCACGACCAACTATGCCTTATAAACAAGGATACTACACCCCAGGTCGAATCCACATAGAGTCAACCTATCAACCACTATCTTTAGACCCACTAAATTTTTCAGAACCAGCTTCCCAAGACTTTTGAATCACAGTTGGAGGTTTCTATACGAACTAAGATTGAAATAAAATAACAAGCTGTAAACTAAATAACTAAGGTTGCAAACAATGATGAGAAAAAACTAAGGTAAAGATTTCCCCTATTGATGAAATCCCCTTCTATTTATGTTTCATACAAATTTACCAACACACATCTATCAATCATGAACGTTCGTCTTACCGTAAATCTCTCCCGAATAATCACAGTAATATACTATTTTACTCTCCCGAGATACACTAGCTAGCTTTAATTAACACAATTCACTTAAGATTGCACACAAGGCTTCGTTATCCGTAATCTCGCCTATAAGCCCGCAGTTATAGATTCCTCTTATACTTTAGGAGTGGTGTTATTCAACAATAACCTAAATATGCACCCTCTTCCGAGTTATGCACATTAAATAGGCACAGCTAATTGAGGATCCTGTCAATTAGCTACAACAAGAAAATAGTTGCATAAATAAAGATTGAAACTAGCAATTTATATTCACATAAACAAGACATTCATCCCCCAATATGGTCCATCAAAACCTTAGATAAGGAATTTAGCTACTCATGGCTATGGGTAAACAAACTAAATTAATATTCATCACAAAAACTGGCAAAAAAATTAAAGAAAAGAAGAAATATGGTTTGGGTATTCTCTCACAATTGTTTTTTCCTTCCAAGAACTCTAAAAACTCAATACATGCCTCCCTTGGGCAAAATTTATTGACTAAAATAAGGTTTAGGGATAAATAATCCCGTGTTGACACTTCTGTCCCTGAAATTTCATGCGCCTACCGTGGTTCTGCCGCGGTCGCGGCAGAACCACGGCCAAACAGCCCCTCTGATTCTCATTTTGTCTGCAATAGCATCTCACCGCGGTTCTGCCGCGCTCGCGGTGGAACCGCGGCAGTACACTTCCTCTGATTCTTTAGCCTGTTTTTGGCGTGGTTCACTTAGGAGTTTTCACGGTTGGCCTCTTTTTCTTCATTTTTGACTCCAAAAGTACTCCCGAGCCTTCCCTATTCATGTATAACCTGCAAATCAGAAAAAGCACTAATAAGAGCATATTGTTATCACTTTTATTACCAAAACTATCTAAGAAGGTGATTATTTAGGGCCTGAATATAATTAAATTCACCTATTGTCAATATTACTCCAGAAAAATCTATAAAAAAACTGTGTATTTATAAACAATAATAATAACAACCTATTTTACTAAAGGGATAGAAGTCTGCTATGAGAATCGAGAAACTCTAGCGAACTTGTTGAGATAAAATTGTAGCAACCTATTTTCCTGAGGAAGATCAAATTTAAAATAGAATCAAACCACGTGATTCATATCATAAGCAAGAAACAAGCAAATTTTTAAAGAAGAAAGTCTTAAAGATCATGAATGAGATCTCATCTACTTGAGCTATATATCAGTTAAACTATAAGAAAAGAAAGAAATTAACTACGATCCAATTTTTCAGATATGTCCAAAGGGAGACCAGTAATTCAATAAATTAAATCCTATACAAGCTAAAGAACCAAATATATCAAGACTACATCAAATAATAATTTAAATATGCATATTACTGTCCAAAAAGGATTGGGCTACTATCTATTAATATATAAAAGGAGAAGTACATTCATAAAATTATGTCAAGTGTCAAAATAAAATATCAACACGTATCATGCTTTAGGAAAAAACTCCAATATTGTTGGAGATTAAAAAAATAGAAAAAATTATATTATTTTAAACAAGTTCAATTATTAACATCATGGAAACCCACATTTTTGGGCATTTATTTTTTATGACAAGAAGGTTGCTCTGATGGTAAGCAACTCCCACTTCCAATCAAGAGGTTGTGAGTTCGAGTCTCCCCAAGAGCAAGGTGGGAAGTTCTTGGAGGGAAGGATGCCGGGGGTCTATTTGGAAATAACCTCTCTACCCAAGGATAAGGGTAAGATCTGCGTACATACTACCCTCCCCAGACCCCACTAGGTGGGATTATACTGGATTTTTGTTGTTGTTGTATTTTTTAAAATTGAAAACTAAAAGTATAATAAGTATTCCAATTTCAAAAAATAGACTCCCACATTTTCATTAGATTTTATTTAATTTATTATAAACCTAAAAATTCATCAAAAAAATTGCCATAGAATTTATATAAAAATAGTAATTAAAAAAATACTTCACTATTGGCTGTACTCAAACGTGGGCTACAAATTTCTGAACTAACTCAAACACTCTCTCCCTCATACCAACTAAAAAGGTAAAAAAAAACTACAAAGATAAAAAAAAATGAAACAAGACCCACGATTCTAGACTACTCATCTGCACTTTCTCCCTCATAAATGATCCTCCTCCTATTTTTGTTAATCACTAACTTTGTTCAATATGTGGGCTTCAAATTTCTGTAATTTCACATCTTCCGCTCAAGGTATGGTAGTGATTCTACATTCGTGTACTGCAAGGTTCAATTTTGAAATAAAATTTTGAATTGCTAAAAATTCGTCGGTGACAACATCATTAAACCATGGTTATGGATCGAAATCATCGGTTTCACATTTTCATCCAGAGGATATGCTCTTTTTTAATTTCAAAAAGTGCAGGTTCTACATTTCAATTTTAATTTATTTACTTTTAAGTAGGCTTTGCTCGTTTTGTATTTTTGCAGTATTTTTCAAAAAGAGGATATGTGCGATTCTTCGAATATGATCGACAAAGGGAATATATATTCAGTAATAAAGTAAGTTTTATTTTGCCTATTTTTTTCTTTATTTATACGATTTGGATATTATTCTTCTCATTCTGAATCTTCTTCTATTTCTTCCTTTGGGCTAAACTTTTTCCAAGCAATTCCTTTTCAAGAATAAATCAAATTGTGTCTATATATATAATATGTGCGTGCGTGTGCGTGTGTTAACGTATATAATAAAGGGTCATTTTGGAACTGAATTAAATATTTATTTTCATTCATTAGAAAGATGATACATGTTCTTCCGTACAAGAATGGAGCAAAAATGTTTTGCTTGTAATATATATTTTCATAATCTCCAAATAATGAAATAATAATGTCTTTCGATGCATTATGATAGTGGGAGGTTAACGTCAAATCTCAATATAACTATATATACATAGATGTAGGCATGTCAATAGAATATAGTTGAAGCTTTACCCTCTTGTGGCCAAGCTCTTGAGGCAAAAGGTGAAAAATATGGCATCTTTATGTATGCAAACAACGTCAGGTATTATCATTACTTTTACAGCTTGCATACCCCAATTTGCTTTATTTTATAATTGCTTGAACAAATCACAATAGAAAATTTTACAATTTAGCTCAAAAAGACATTGCACAACTCTTTGCTCCTTCACTTGCTGCTTTACAAAATCTTATTCAATTAATTCTATTGTTTTGAAGACATATTAGCAAAGGAATTTCATTTTTTTTCCAACGCCCACACATTGTTTAGAGGGAATTGACTTTGATAGATCCTTCTCTGTAATTTTTTTTGCATTGTTTTTTTTTTCTTTCTAAAATTATAAATTGTTCAAACAGTGGAGAAACAAGCTTGGATGTCAGTTAGCTTCATTTTTTTAAGTATCCTACAACACACATTGTTTAGAGGTAATCGACCTTGACAAGACCCTATTTTGTAATTTTTTTTGCATTGCTTTTTCCCGAAATTATATATTGTTCAAATTGTGGAGTAGCAATATTGGATGTCACATAAAGAATTTGAAAGAAAGATACTGGATTAAATCCTATGTGCATTGTGAAATTTTTATTCAAGCGTTAACAGGTTCCAAAATTTGGTTCAACATATGACTGCGGAGGCCAAAATCGTTCACTTTGATTATGTTTGAGATCTACATATTATATTCTTTGAGATCTACATATTATATTCTTTGAGATCTAAAATGAAAATTTTAGGATAAATTCCTTTTGATGTCTAACAGATTGCCAACTTAGTCTTATCCTTCTTCAACAAGTTGACAATCACTTATTCACAAACTTCGTGTGGGGAAAATAGTTTTCATTTCCCATCTCATGGAAAACCCAATCGTAATGGTCTTTTTACTCGTTTATTAATCATAAAAACTATTCTTCTAAAATAAATGACACAATTTATCGGTTAAGAAATTTGGTGTGCATTTGGTCAGTAGTTATCATTCTTATATATCTCTCTATATCATTTTTTGGTTAGAGGATGTAACGACCCGACCGGTCGTTTTGAGCTACGGCGCGTCATTCAGCAGTTTGCGACCATGATCAGCTTCATCTCAGGTATATTGACTTGTGTGTATGGTCAGATTTAAAATTCAGGAAGTTTGGAACCAAATCTAAATGGAAATTCTCATTTTGAAATCTTAAAGTTGAAGAAATAAACTAGGATTGGAATTTCAAGTAAATGACCTCGGAATCGAGATCCGAAGGTTCCAGCAGGTTCGTATGATGATTCGGACTAGGTCGTATTCCCGGATCAGGTTTTGGATAACGCAGGAGCGTTTTGGAGACTATTGTGGAATATAGCATTTTAGAAGAAATTGCATCGTTTTGGCTTAAAATGCATTTCAGTGTTATTAATGTTCATTTGGGATTCTGAGACTGGGAGTAGCTCCATATGGTGATTCTGGATTTGGAAGCGTGATCGGAAGTTAATTCGAAGGTTCGTAGGTCATTTTGAAGTCATTTGGCTAAATATAGAAATTTGAAGGTTTTTGAGAAAATTCGACCGGAAGTTGAAATTTTGATATCGGGGTCGGAATGCGATTCCGAAAGTTGGGACAAGTCCGTAATGTCGAATGTGACGTGTATGCAAAATTTGAAGTCATTCCCAAATGATTTTGGTAAGGTTTGAGACACTTGGTCTCTTTTAAGGAAGCTTAAGTTGGAAAAGTCAACCGGATATTGACTTATGTGTTAGAGCATTCAAAATGCGAATTTTATGGTTTGGATAGCTTCATTAGGTGATTTGGGACTTAGGAATGTGTCCAAATATTATTGTGATGACTGGTGTAGAATTAAACTTGAATTGGCAAAGTTAGTATTTTGGCGAATTCCGGTTGATAGGTGAGATTTTGATCCGAGGGTCGGAATAGAATTCGGAAAGTTGTCGTAGCTTCATTATGTCATCTTGGACTTGTCTGCAAAATTTGAGGTCATTCGGACAAGTTTTGACGTGTTTCGGCATCGGATGTGGAATTTGGAAGTTCTTGAAGTTCATAGGCTTGAATCCGATGTTGATTTGATGTTATTTTGGGTGTTCCGAAGGTTGTAACAAGTTTGAATGATATTGTGGGACATGTTTATATAATTAATTAAGGTCCCTAGGGCCTCGGTTGGATTTCGGAAGGTTAACGAAATGAAATTCGGACCAAAAAGAAAAAGAAAAAAATTGCAGAAATTTCTGCTGTTAAGCTGTCTTGGACAACAAAGGTTTCAGAGGCCTATATCGTTTTATCTATAAGGAATCAGAAAGAGTTCAAAACTCGAAAGTTGTAGCCCTTAGTATCTAGTTTCCAGAAAGCCAAATAAATTGTAATTTGTACATCTGTAGTGAATGTTATGGTCGATTGAAAATGACTGGTGGAGCTCGTTTTCCAGAATTTACTTTCGGGAGGCTACTTTGGAAGCTCATATCTTGTAATCTATAAGGAATCTGAAAAAGTGTAAAACACGAAAGTTGTAGACCTTCGTATTTAGTTTTCAGAAAGTTAAAGAAATTGTAATATGGATATCTCTAGTGGAAGTATGATCGACGGGAAATGACTGTCGGAGCAATGTGATGTACAACTTGTATAGCACAAGTGCAAGGTACAACTCGACGAAGTACGGGTAGATTGTTTTATACACGAATTTAGCTTATTTTTCTCCATTTCTTCAAGGTGTGGACGATTTTTGGAGAGCTTTATCAATGTGAAAGTAAGTTATTCCCACCTATTTTGAGTTAAGTACATCAATTATGTATGGATTTGAGCATGAAAATTGTAGAAAAAAATTGAGGATTTAGGCCTAGGGATTTGAAAATAAGATTTGGTGATTTGAGGGGTCAAATAAACTCCGATTTTGGTAAATTTTATATGTATATATTCGTGGCGAGACGAGAAATCCGGTGATGTAACTTTCATAATTTTTCGAGAAGTGGGCCCGGGGCTCGGGTTTTGCGAATTTCGTGAATTTCAATATTTTTCGAGTCTTTTTGATTGGGTTATGTTCCCTTAGCCTATTGTAATGTATTCGTGGTAGTTTTGGCCAGATTCAATGCACAAGGAGGTCGATACGAAAGGAAAAGGCATCGCGGAGTAGTATTTGACCGGTTAGAGGTGAGTAATAAATGTAAATGTTGTTATGAGGGTTTGAAACCCCACAATTTCACATTGTAACACTATATTGAGGCGTGACACGCATTTCACGACGAGTGCGGAGTTGGATATTATTGGGGATTGTGACTTGGTCCATCCCGTATGATGTTTATACTACACTAGTGATTGATACACATACTTTATTGATATTACTTGGCTTGATGCCATATTTGGGGCTTTATGCCGACTTGTAAAATCCTTCGAGGATTGATATTATTGCTTAGCATGATTTACATATCATCTAACTTCAGTCCAAGGTTAAAAATGTTGTTTTGCAAACCCAGCCGTATTTCTAAGTTTTTGAAAACTTAAATGACATTTTAGTTGTATTTCGGGCTGGAAACTTCTATTTTGTAAAAGCCCAAGGGGATTATTATATTATTTTCTGTACTGATAATAAGGTGAGTGGAAACAGTGTTAACAATGACACTGTAATATATATACTTGAACAGTGGTAAAAATGACACTGTAATATATAAACTTGAAACAGTGGTAACAATGACACTGTAATATATATACTTGAAACAGTGGTAACAATGACACTGTATGTGATACTTAGAAAATTAGTAACAATGACATTGTATGATATAAATTAGTCAGGTAACATTGGCTGACCGGTCAGGTAACATTGACTGACCAGTATATTGCGCTTGGGATGTAGGAGCCCCTCCGGAGTCTGTACACACCCTCAGTGAGCGCCGTTGACGATAAATAGTTATGGATGGCTCGGGCTGCACGCCGCAGTGGGTACTTGAATGTACTGTCATTTGCATTGCATTCATGTATTTGTATTTATATCGTTGTTCAGCTGATGAGTTCCATATGTCGCGGTGTATTGGATTTTTAGCCTACTTTTTGTATTTACTGTGATTTCTTATCTTCAGATAGTATTTTATTGTATTACTAACTGGGTCGGAGTACTCACTTTATTCTCTGCACCTTGTGTGCAGATCCAAGGCAGTCTCGGGCACAGTAGATCCAGTTGATCGGCTGATCCAGCATTTCGGGAGTATTAAGGTAGCTGCACGGCGTTCGCAGCATTGATTTCTTCCCTCATATGCTATCCTTTTTATTTTCGTATTTCCATAATTTGGATACACTATATAGCAGGGTGATAATCTGTATTCTAGAGACTCATATTCGTGACACCAGGTCCTAGTGAGATTATGTTGTGTATTTTGTTAAACTCTTCAGTACTTGATTTTGAATTCATCGATATTTCTATCCGCTATTTTTGGCAAATTGGGTTAAGTATAAATAATGGTCGGGCTTGCCTAGTAGTTTTTGGGCGCCATTATGACCGAAATTTAGGGTCGTGACAGAGGCCTTTTCATACTTTTAAGTATTTATTCTCAATTTGAAGGTACACATGATGAGTTCATAAAGTTACGTATTATTGAAGCCGCAACTAATGACCAAGAAGCTCATGTAATTGGAATTTACTCAAATTACGTAATATTTCTTTGTGAAATGTGTGCTTTTAAGGACCATAAAATAATGATTGAAAATGCACATTTATTTTTGTACATCTACTTTTCTCTCGCAAGCTTACACAATCCATTACAACACTTACTTAATATTCCCAAACTGATAAGTCTCTCAAGTCTTTATTCTTAAAGGAAAAACATAAAAAATCTTACAGCTTTTGGCATATAGTAGTACCACAAATTATGCTACAACTATAAATTTAGAGAAAGTATGCAAAAGCTTTAGGACGAGACGAAAATTACCATATATTACAATATTCGTTCAGCATATTTGGTATGTATTTTGATTTCCTTTCTGTTGAAATAAAGTTGTATTGATTTTAAATTTTTCTGATACCCTTTTCGATTTGTTAGAGGCGGAAGCTATTACAGTTGGCATAAGTCGAACACACTTCTGTTTCATTTCTTGATCTCGAAAAGCATGGGACATCAATTTAGTTATGGTCAAGAGCAAGAAATTAGAATTGTCAAAGTAAATTTGGATCACATCAATTCTATAAGTAATTAGTTTCTAACATTTTTGTTTTTTCATGCAGATAGGCAAAGATTTATCTAAGAACGGTAAAGTCCAAAAATTTGATTTACAGCATTGGCGAGAAGCTTTAAGTAAATTATGTATGCTATCTATCTTGATTTTCTCTTTGTGTGAAACACACAATGTGTGTCGATTATGTATGTAAATATATGAAGAGCAACAAGATCCAACATATATAACGGATGAGTAACAAAATCAGATTTCTTTCATGCTCCTTTGCGTTTACTGTATTATTCAAGTAATTTTTTTATATTTTTCGCGCAACGCACAGATACGAGTACTAGTATGTACAATGGCGGTAAGTAGCAGTCAAAACAAATGTGAAGTCCGATAAGTATTATCTAACACTTAAATCGGAAAAGAATTTCTTCATTGGGTAATATTTTAAATATTACAAGTATATTCACATTTAACACAAATATTTAAGGGTATAAAAATCGAATAATATTTCAGGAATATTTTAGTCGTACAATATTTAACGTAAAACATCCGTACTTCTATAATAACTAGTTTTTTAGTATTCGCTTTGCGTGTGTATTTTATTCTATGTAAACAATTTTAAAAGATCAAAAAAATATTATATGAAATTATGAATTATAAATTAAAACTTGAAGAAAAAAGTGTAAGTTCCTAAAAAAGATTATTATTGATCTTATATAGTTAACTCAATAAAATAAGAAATTATGTTGATAGACGTCCTCAATTATCTCAATTGAGATACTAACATAATTTTTTTTCTCTAGTTTTACTAATCACTTTCGCATAAGTAGAATTAAAATGTGACATTTTGAATCATCTTTGGTAACATTTGTTTTCAAAAGCTATATCTTAAAAATAATTATAATATTAAATCATCTTCTAGAATGCAAAAGCTCTTATTGTTTTCCAATAAATAATATTTGACTTCAGAATACTTTTGAGAAAGGGAAGTTCTTTAATTACCAAAAAAATTATATATTTGACTTTGTCCATATTTTTTTCTTTAGAAATAGTAGCAGGAAAATTAAATGCATATATATAGTTGTAGAAATAAATTGAGAGAGGAATATAAAATGAGAGAAAAAAAAGTTTGTACTAACCAACGTTAGAATATTTACCTTATTTTAAATAGTAGAATCTTAATTAACTTGGTAGTCCTAAATATTTGGATTTAAAGCCTCACAGCTCAAACATGGAAAACATTTAATAATTATTTTAATCATCTTCGAAATCCTTAATATTTGAGAAATTATTAAATGACTATTTTATTGAATGTGAAAGTAATTTTTAAAGGGTAAAAGACGAACGATATTTCGCTAATGACCTTCGTGCTTTTAATATAGTATATAGATAGATATAGATATAGATATAAATATAAATATAGATTTTGTTGTAGAATATATTATTCTATTATTAGTTGTAGACTGTGAAATATTTTATGAATCCACAATACTTATGAAAATATCCCAAGTTTAAGAGTCTCATGTGTAATGTGCACGAAGGCTTAAAGCCCGTTTGGATTAATTGAATGAAAGTAGATCTTAAGTATCAAGTGATTTTTAATGCAAATCGTAGTTTTGTGTTTTGGTAAAAGTACTGAAGTTTAAAATAAATAGTGACACATTTGATAAAAGAAAAACAACAATTCAGTATAATTCCACTTAATGGAATCTGGGGAGGGTAGTGTGTACGCAGACCCTTTACCCGTATCCTAGGGTAGAGAAGCTGTTTCCAAATAGAAATCCTTCCCTTACCGCTATCCTAGGGTAGAGAAGCTGTTTTCAAATAGAAACCCTTCCCACCTTGCTCTTGGGGAGACTCGAACTCACAACCCCACAATTGGATGTGGGGGTTGCTTACCCTCAGAGCAACTCCTCTTGTCTTACATTTGATAAAAAAAAATGGTAATAAATATTTTTTTTAATTAAAAATACTGAAATGTTCATTAATTTGTTAACATTAAATATACTGTTTTAGGAGAATTCCCTAAATAAGAGAAAAAGTTATTTGTATTTTGAGTAATATATAGTGCGAAAAGTACTACTCATTTAGTTTCAAATTTTCAATTTTTTGTTTTTTTGTTAATTCATATATTTGTTACTAAGCAAGAAAGTTAAAAAGAAGGAAACAAAAGATACTTTGTCGGTAACATTATTGAAAATGTTATGAAATATTAGATTATGGTGGATGTCCATAATTCCTGTAACACCCACTACTTTTATCCATTATTTCCATAACTCCCACTACTCCAATACTTATGGTTGTAACTCCCACACCTCCATGATCTCCCCCATGATCTTCCTCCATGATCTCAAAAGCTTAATGACATATTTATGGAATTCTTTTAGTATACCTCTATGTAGTACTATAAATAGAGGATGAGAAATCATTTTGTAATACACTTGGATACATAGAAGAAATATATTCTCTTCTCTATTTCTCTCTACTTTGTTGTCTATCTCTTTGTTTATTACTTTAAGCTAAGTTTTGTAACACGTTATCAGCACGAAGCTCTACTATCTCAAGAATCTCTTTGAAAAAATTAAGGTATTTTTTCTCCTCCTAATTTTGTTTTAATTATGTCTGACATTATGAAAAGAAAGTTTGTTGCCCTTGAAATTTCGGGCAAGAACTACATGACATGGGTGTTGGATGCTGAAATCCATTTGGATGCAATGGGTCTTGGAGACGCCATTAAAGACAGAAATAATGCATCCACCCAAGACTGTGCTCAGGCCTTGTTGCGCCATCACCTTGATGAAGGTTTGAAAATTGAATATCTCACAGTCAAAGATCCACTTATCTTGTGGAATGGCTTAAAGGAAGAAATTTTCCTGGTGTTAGTCACCCCCAAAAGAGATATACCACCAAAAGCGGAAATGGAATTATGAGAATCCAAAAGCAAATCGTTCAGAAACTATATGTTATCGTTGCGGTGGAAAAGGGCACTGGGAAAAAAATTTTGCCGTGTACCAAGACATTTAGTTGAGCTTTATCAAGCATCTCTAAAGAGTAAAGGCCCTGAAACCAATTTTGTCTCTGACAATAATTTTGACATCACCCACTTGGATGTGACAGACTTCTTTGAGCACCCTGAGGGGAAAATAGATCACTTGATCGGTGATGGATCCATGGTTAAAGAAGATTGAGCAGTTTGATATTTTTATTTTTACTTATTCGTAGTAGTTAATGAATAAACAATTATCATAGTTTACATAAGTTATCTATTATTGTGATATGGTTCAAATTTTATATAACTTTAGATTACACATTCATCTTATGCTTTATTTGTAATGATTTTTCAGTAAGTTAATCGATTAACATAACAGATAATCGATTAACCAATATATTCTATTAAACTGGACCTTTTCCGCAAGGCATGTTAGTCGACTATCCGATTTAGTTAATCGACTAACCTCAGCAGATTTTGAAAATATTATTTAATTATTAAGTAACAGATACAAGAGTATTAAAAGGAGAATAACTATGATAAAAGATATTTTTTTTCATAATGACCGCACTGAAACTATTATGTTGAATCATAGATATAAATTTGTTTATTCTCATATCTATAAAAAAAAATACTAATATTTTTCGTATATTTCTTTTGTATGTCAAACCATGGAAGCAAATATGGATATCTCACAAAGCAAACTTGGATCAACGTCCAATTGTAAAAATATTTTTTAATTGGTTCATGTACCACACATACGATATTCAAAGAGAAGAAATATTTCTCTCATTTAAGTATGTGTAAGGCAGATGTTACTACAATTTCTGGTAGTAGTAAATTGATTGAAGGCTCCGGAAGAGCAAGTATAACTCTGCCTAAAGGAACAATATTTATCATAGAGAATGCAATGTTCTCTTCCAAGTCCAAGAGGAACTTGTTGAGTTTTAAAGATATCCGTCAAAATGGATATCATATTGAGACAATAGATGAGAATAATCTTGAATACCTCATCATTACAAAGAATGTCTCTGGCCAAAAGAGGGTTATTGAGAAGTTCCCATCTTTATCTTATGGCCTGTATTGGACAAAAATTAGTGCAATTGAGGCACATTCCACAGTAAACCAAAAGGTTACTGATTCCAATACTTTTGTACTTTGGCATGATCGATTGGGACATCCTGGATAAATTATGATGAGACGGATTATAGAAAACTCATATGGGCATCCATTAAAGAATTTAAAGATTCTTTTAAATAATGAATTTTCTTGCACTTCTTGTTATCAAGGCAAGTTAATTATTAGACCATCACCAACAAAGGTTGGAACTGAGTCACCTACGTTTTTGGAACGTATACAAGGGGATATTTGTGGACCTATTCACCCACCTAGTGGGTCCTTTTGATATTTTATGGTCTTAATAGACACATCCTCTAGATTGTCTCATGTGTGCCTATTGTCATCACGCAATCTTGCGTTTGCAAAATTAATGGCACAAATAATTCGATTACGAGCACAATTTCCTGATAATCCAATTAAGTCTATTAGACTAGATAATGCTGCTGAGTTTTCATCCCAAGCATTTAATGATTATTGCTTATCAATTGGGATAAAAGTGGAACATCCTGTAGCTCATGTTTACACTCAAAATGGTCTTGCAGAATCTTTAATTAAACGTCTGCAGTTGATTGCAAGACCATTACTCATGAAAACGAGGCTGCCCACTTCGGTTTGGGGTCACGCCATTTTGCATGCAGCAATGCTAGTTCGTCTCAGACCGATGAATTATCACAAATATTCCCCCTGGCAATTAGTTTTGGGTCATGAACCTAATATATCCCATTTAAGAATTTTTGGATGCGCAGTATATGTGCCTGTAGCACCGCCATACCGCACCAAAATGGGTCCGCAAAGAAGGTTAGGAATATATGTTGGGTTTGAATCGCCCTCCATTATTCGCTACCTCGAAACATTGAGAGGGGATTTGTTCACTGCACGATTTGCAGACTGTCGATTCGATGAGACACTTTTCCCAAAATTAGGGGGAGAAGTTGGTGAAACCAAACGGTAAATTTTGTGAAAAAATCCATCATTATCTCATCTTGATCCACATACCTCTATTTGTGAAAAAGAGGTGCAAAATATTATCCATTTGCAAAGAATAACAAATCAAATGCCTGACGCATTCACGGACTTGAAAAGGATAACAAAATCTCACATCCCCGCAGAGAATGTTCCAATCCGTATTGATGTCCCTATTGGACAATCTTCTAGTGTCATATCTAATGAGTCGAAAGCACGCCTAAAACGTGGCAGGCCATTAGGTTCCAAAGATCGAAATCCTAGAAAAAGGAAAGCAAATGATCAAAATGACACTACGAAAGAATCTCATGAGGAAATTCACAATTTAATAAATTCTGAGATTCATGAAGAATCCATTGAGCCCGAGACTCAGGAAAATAAGGAACTATCAATAAATCCAATCGATATTGAGACAAATTTTAATCGAGTGGATATAGTGGTGGATTATGTCTTTGCATATAATGTTGCATCTAGCATTATGCAAGAAAGTGAGGATCTTGAACCTCAATCTGTTGGAGAATGTCGACAAAGGCTTGATTGGCCAAAATGGCAAGAAGCAATCCAATCAGAATTGAATTCACTTGCAAAACATGAAGTTTTTGGGCCTATAGTTGAAACACCTAATGGTGTTAAGCCTGTTGGCTATAGATGGGTCTTTGTACGCAAGAGAAATGAGAAAAACAAGGTACAAAGATATAAGGCACGCCTTGTTGCACAAGGATTTTCTCAAAGGCCTGGTGTCGATTATGAAGAGACATATTCAACCGTAATGGATGCTATAACTTTCCGTTATCTCATTAGTTTTGCTGTCCTTAAAAAGCTTGACATGCATTTAATGGATGTGGTTACTGCCTATCTTTATGGCTCACTTGATAATGAGATATACATGAAAATTTCCGATGGATTCAAAATGCCAAACACTCATAATTCAAAGTCCTGGGAAATGTTTTCAATCAAATTGCAAAGATCTTTGTATGGTCTAAAGCAATCAGGACGAATGTGGTATAATCGTCTTAGTGATTATTTATTAAAGGAAGGCTATATAAATGATGCCATTTGCCCATGTATTTTTATCAAGAAAACAACATCGGAATTTGTTGTACTTGCCGTATATGTCGATGACATAAACCTTATTGGAACTCCCATAGAACTCCAAAAGGCAATTGATTATTTAAAGAAGGAATTCGAGATGAAAGATCTCGGAAAGACAAAATTATGTCTTGGTTTGCAAATTGAATATTTGGCAAATGGAATTTTTGTTCATCAATCTGCCTATATAGAAAAGGTATTGAAACGATTTTACATGGATGGAGCATATCCTTTAAGTACTCCGATGGTCGTTCGATCACTTGATGTGAATAAGGATCCATTCCGACCGCAAGAAAAGAATGAAAAGCTACTTGGTCCTTAAGTACCATATCTTAGTGCAATTGGCACACTAATGTATCTTACAAATACTACAAGGCCTGACATAACTTTTTCAGTTAATGTCTTAGCAAGATATAGCTATGCTCCCACAAGGAGACATTGGAATGGAATCAAACATATATTGCGGTATCTAAAAGGGACTACCGATATGGGCTTATTTTGTAGCAATAATTGCAGTCCTGATCTTGTTGGTTATGCTGATGCTGGATATTTATCTGACCCACACAAGGCTCGATCTCAAACAGGTTATGTATTTATCTGTGGAGGCACTGCCATATCTTGGCGATCGACTAAGCAATCAATTGTGGCTACTTCATCTAATCATGCTGAGATAATCGCTATTCATGAAGCAAGTCGAGAGTGTGTGTGGTTGAGGTCTATAATACATCATATTCGAGACAAATGTGGTTTGAAATGTGACAAACTACCCACGATTTTGTATGAAGACAATGCAACATGCATAGCCCAATTGAAAGGAGGATTCATAAAAGGAGATAGAACAAAGCATATTTCACCAAAGTTATTTTTCACACATGATCTTCAAAAGAATAGTGATATCAATGTGCAACAGATTCGTTCAAGTGATAATATGGCTGACTTTTTCACAAAATCTCTACCAACGTCAACCTTCAAGAAGTTGGTACACAAGATTGGAATGCGAAGGCTCAAGGATGTGAATTGATGCTCTTTTCAGGGGGAGTTAATGCGCGTTGCACTCTTTTTCCATTACAAGGTTTTGTCCCACTGGGTTTTCCTTGCAAGGTTTTTAACGAGGCAACAAAAATGCATTTTGTTAGATATGTGTACTCTTTTTCCTTTTCTAGAATTTTTTTTTCCCATTGGGTTTTATTTTAGTTAAGGTTTTAACGAGGCACATTATCTTTGGACATCCAAGGGGGAGTGTTATGAAATATTAGATTATGGTGGATGTCCATAACTCCTATAACACCCACTACTTTTATCCATTATCTCCATAACTCCCACTACTCCAATACTTATGGTTGTATCTCCCACACCTCCATGATCTCCCCCACGATCTTCCTCCATGATCTCAAAAGCTTAATGACATATTTATGGAATTCTTTTAGTATACCTCTATGTAGTACTATAAATAGAGGATGAGAAATCATTTTGTAATACACTTGGATACATAGAAGAAATATATTCTCTTCTCTATTTCTCTCTACTTTGTTGTCTATCTCTTTGTTTATTACTTTAAGCTAAGTTTTGTAACAGAAAAAGCTTTTTATTAAAAAAAAAGGAGAGAGAAGAAAAGTTCTTTTTCTCTTTTTCTTTTTTCCTTCTATTGATTTGACCAGATGTATGGGTATTCATAATTCGGTTTGGATCGATTTTTTCCTAATAAAAACCAAACCAAGTAAGTCGATTTTTCAAATATTAGAACTAAATCAAACCAATTAGGTCGATTTTTCTCGATTCGGTTTATGTCGTTTTTCGGTTATTTATTAGTTTTTTCTTAAATATAACACATACACCACCAAATACATATTCCGGCGATTACATTTTCAATTTAACACTATCAAATCAATTACCCTTTGAGAAATCTATTATTTACCAAGATATACTGATAATAATTGAATCAAATAGTGATGAATAATTTAAGGACTCAATTAAAAAATATTTTCTTAACACAAAATTGATTCTTGCACTAAAAAAGAAAACTATCACTCAAGTTAGAATGTAAAAGTAAAGAACTATATTAAAAGTACAAACTATTAATATTTATCATAAGTTTTTTGAAATATATATATGTGCAATAATAAATTTTAAATAACTACTCACACAGTCCGTTTGGTTCGATTTTTTTATAATCAAAATCAAAACCTAATCAAATATAATCAGTTTTTAAAATTTAAAACCAAAACAAACCCAACTGTTATGAAATAATATAAAAGACAAGAACAATAACTCAAGAACAAGAGCAAATAGAGAGAAGAGTAGAGAGAGTTCTTCTTATTGATACTTAGAGAATGTTAGGAGTTATTGACAATGGTAGAGGGCACCTCTATTTATAGGGAGGAGGATGATTTAGCTACCAAGAATAGAACTCTAGAATCTCTCTAATTAAAGACATTCACCTTAAATAGAAGTGTATTTATAACACTCCCCCTTGAATGTCTATTCAATGATGTGCCTTGTTAAAACCTTAAAACAAAACCCAATAGGAAAAATTAAAGTAAGGAAAAAGAGTACACATGTTTGAATATGCGCCTATTGGTTGCCTCGTTAAAAACCTTGCAAGGAAAACCCGGTGGGACAAAACCTTGTAAGGGAAAAAGAGTGCAACGCGCCTTAAACTCCCCCTGATAAGAACATCAATTTATGTCCTTAAGTCTTCGCATCCCGATCTTGTGAACTAGCTTCTTGAAGGTTGACTTTGGTAGAGATTTTGTGAACAAATCAGCCATATTGTCGCTTGAACGAATCTGTTGAACATTGATATCACCATTCTTTTGAAGATAATGTGTGAAGAATAACTTTGGTGAAATATGCTTCGTTCTATCTCCTTTTATGAATGCTCCCTTCAATTGAGCTATACATGCTGCATTGTCTTCATACAAAGTTGTGGGTAGTTTATCACACTTCAAACCACATTTGTCTTGGATATGATGTATTATCGACCTTAACCACACACACTCCCGACTTGCTTCATGAATAGCAATTATTTCGGCATGATTAGATGAAGTAGCCACAATTGATTGCTTAGTCGATCGCCAAGATATGGCGGTTTCTCCACAGGTAAACACATAACCCGTTTGAGATCGAGCCTTGTATGGGTCGGACAAATATCCAGCATCAGCATAACCAACAAGATCCGTGCTGCAATTCTTGCCATAAAATAAGCCCATATCGGTAGTTCCCTTTAGGTACCGCAATATGTGTTTGATCCCATTCCAATGTCTCCTCGTAGGAGCCGAGCTAAATCTTGCTAAGACATTAACTGAAAAGGATATGTCAGGTCTTGTAGTATTTGCAAGATACATTAGTGCGCCAATTGCGCTAAGATATGGTACTTCAGGACCAAGTAGCTCTTCATTCCTTTCTTGTGGTCGGAATGGATCTTTGTTCACATCAAGTGATCGAACAACCATCGGTGTACTTAAAGGATGTGCTTCATCCATGTAAAACCGTTCCAATACCTTTTCTGTATAGGTAGATTGATGAACAAAAATTCCGTTTGCCAAATATTCAATTTGCAAACCAAGACATAGTTTAGTCTTTCCGAGATCTTTCATCTCGAATTCATCCTTTAGATAATCAATTGCCTTTTGGAGTTCTATAGGGGTTCCAATAAGGTTTATGTCATCAACATATACGGCAAGTACAACAAATTCCGATGTTGTTTTCTTTATAAAAACACACGGGCAAATGGCGTCATTTATATAGCCTTCTTTTAACAAGTACTCACTAAGACGATTATACCACATTCGTCCAGATTGCTTTAGACCATACAAGGATCTTTGCAATTTAATTGAGAACATTTCCCGAGATTTCGAATTATGCGCGTTTGGCATCTTGAGTCCATCGGGAATTTTCATGTATATCTCATTATCAAGTGAGCCATAAAGATAGGCAGTAACCACATCCATTAAGTGCATGGCAAGCTTTTCATGGACAGCAAAATTATGAGATAACGAAAGGTTATCGCATCCATTACAGGCGAATATGTCTCTTCATAATCGACACCAGGCCTTTGAGAAAAACCTTGTGCAACAAGGCGTGCCTTATATCTTTGTACCTCGTTTTTCTCATTTCTTTTGCGTAGAAAGACCCATTTATAGCCGACAGGCTTAACACCATTAGGTGTTTCAACTATAGGGCCAAAAACTTCACGTTTTGCCAGCGAATTCAATTCTGATTGAATTGCTTCTTGCCACTTTGGCCAATCATGTCTTTTTCAACATTCTTCAACAGATTGAGGTTCGAGATCCTCACATTCTTGCATAATGCTAGATGCTACATTATAAGCAAAGGCATTATCCACCACAATATCCACTCGATTAATATTTGCCTCAATATTAATTGGATTTAGGGATAGTTCCGTATTTTCCAGAGTCTCGGGCTCAATGGATTCTTCATGAATCTCAGAATTTGTTAAATCATGAGATTCTTTCGTGGTGTCATTTTGATCGTTCTTTTTCCTCTTTCTAGGATTTCGATCTTTGGAACCTAATGGTCTGCCACGCTTCAGGCGTGCATTCGACTCATTGGATATGACACTAGATGATTGTCCAACAGGGACATCAATACGGATTGGAACATTTTCCGCGGGAATGTGGGATTTCGTTATCCTCTTCAAGTCCGTAAATGCGTCAGGCATTTGATTTGCTATTCTTTGCAAATGGATAATCTTTTGTACCTCTCTTTCACAAATAGAGGTATGTGGATGAAGATGAGATAATGATGCATTTTTCCACAAAATTTCCCGTTTGGTTTCACCAACTTCTCCCCCTAATTTTGGGAAAAGTGTCTCATCAAATCGACAGTCTGCAAATCGTGCAGTAAACAAGTCGCATGTCAATGTTTCGAGGTAGCGAATGATGGAGGGCGATTCATACCCAACATATATTCCTAACCTTCTTTGCGGACCCATTTTGGTGCGGGATGGCGGTGCTATAGGCACATATACTGCGCATCCAAAAATTCTTAAATGGGATATATTGGGTTCATGACCCAAAACCAATTGCAACGGGGAATACTTGTGGTAATTCGTCGGTCTGAGACGAATTAGCATTGCTGCATGTAAGATGGCATGACCCCATACCGAAGTGGGCAGCCTCGTTCTCATAAGTAATGGCCTTGCAATCAACTGCAGGCATTTAATTAACGATTCTGCAAGACCGTTTTGAGTGTGAACATGAGCTACAGAATGTTCAACTTTTATCCCGATTGATAAGCAATAATCATTAAATGCTTGGGATGTAAACTCAGCAGCATTATCCAGTCTAATGGACTTGATTGGATTATCTGGAAATTGTGCTCGTAGTCGAATTATTTGTGCCATTAATTTCGCAAACGCAAGGTTGCGTGATGACAACAGGCACACATGTGACCATCTACAGGATGCGTCTATCAAGACCATGAAATACCTAAACGACCCACTGGGTGGGTGAATAGGTCCACAAATGTCCCCTTGTATACATTCCAGAAACGTGGGTGACTCAGTCCCAACCTTTGTTGGTGATGGCCTGATAATCAACTTGCCTTGATAACACGAAGTGCAAGGATATTCATTATTCGAAAGAATTTTGAAATTCTTTAACGGATGCCCATATGAGCTTTCTATAATCCGTCTCATCATGATCGATCCTGGGTGTCCCAATCGATCATGCCAAAGTACAAAGGTATTGGAATCAGTAACCCTTTGGTTTACTGTTGAATGTGCCTCAATTGCACTAATTCTTGTCCAATACAGGCCACAAGATAAAGACGGGAATTTCTCAATAACCCTCTTTTGGCCGGAGACATTCTTTGTGATGACGAGATATTCAAGATTATCTTCATCCATTGTCTCAATATGATAGCCATTCCGGCGTACATCTTTAAAACTCAACAAGTTTCTCTTAGGCTTGGAGGAGAACATTGCATTCTCTATGATTAACGTCGTGCCTTTGGGCAGAGTTACAATAGCTCTTCCGGAGCCTTCAATCAATTTACTACTTCCAGAGATTGTAGTAACGTTTGCCTTACACATATTTAGTTGAGAGAAATATTTCCTTTCTTTGAGTATTGTATGTGTAGTACATGAATCAACTAGGCAAATACTTTTACAGTTGGACGTTGATCCAAGTTCGCTTTGTGAGATATCCATATTTGCTATCCCATAGTTTGACATAAAAAAGAGATACACGAACATAAGAATAAACAAGTTCAATTCGTTTGTGTCACATAATATTTTCAAAATCTGCTGCTAACAGTTGACTAACAAAATCAGATATGTTATCCATAATTGATTACCTTGCAGTTTGAAAATTTCAGTATTTTCTTCAAACAATCGATTGTTAAACACAAACAATCGATTGTTAAACATTGACAATCGATTGTTAAACACACACAATCGATTATTTGCTATTTTGAAAAACTTCAGATCATACTGTCTTAAGACAATCGATTGTTATGCATAGACAATGGATTGTTGGCTATTTTAAAAAATTCCAGAGCACATTGTTTTAAGACAATCGATTGTTAAGTATAGACAATCGATTGTTGGCTATTTTGAAAAATTCCAGAGCATACTGTTTTAAGACAATCGATTGTTAAGTATAGACAATCGATTGTTGGCTATTTTGAAAAATTCCAGAACACACTGTTTTAAGACAATCGATTGTTAAGTATAGACAATCGATTGTTGGCTATTTTGAAAAATTCCAGAACGCACTTTTTTAAGACAATCGATTGTTATGCATAGACAATCGATTGTGGATGATTTTTGAAATATTCCAGATTACACTGTCTTAACGACAATCGATTGTTAGACAAAGACAATCGATTGTGGATGATTTTTGAAAAATTCCAGATTACACTGTCTCAACGACAATCGATTGTTAGACAAAGACAATCGATTGTTGATCAATTATTTTTCAGCTTTAATGCGAAAATAGTAGATAATCGACTAGTTTTTCAGGCTAGTCGATTACCCCTACTGGAAAATAAAAATTTTATTGATATTTGAGCATATTGAAGATATTCTAAAGAACTACTGCTAACATTGCATCATGAACTAACTAATACGAGCTAATACTAATGACTATTAGCTTATTCACTAACTAATACAAATAAGTAGAATAAAATCAAATAACTCCATCTTCTTTCATCACGGATCCATCGCCGATTAGGTGGTCTATTTTCCCCTCGGGTTGCTCAAAGAAGTCTGCCACATCCAGGTGGGTGATGTCCGAGTTGTCGTCATAGACAAAATTTGTTTCAGGGCCTTTTCTCTTTCGAGATGCTTGATAAAGGTCAACCAAGTGTCTTGGTATACGGCAAGTCTTTGACCAGTGCCATTTCCCACCGCAACGATAACATATAGTTTCTGAACCATTTGCCTTAGGATCTTCATGACCCCGTTTCTGCTTTCGGCGGTTATCTCTCCTTGGGGGTTGACGGACTTCATTGGAATTTCTTCCTTGTCTACGTCCCTGGCTATGACCCCGTTTACGACCATGACCATGGTCCTTTTCATGTTTGGCATAATGAGAGTGCACCTTATCTGCTTCAGGCAGTGGTGTAGACCCAGTGGGTCGGTTTTCATGATTTCTCATGAGCAGGTCATTATTTCGCTCAGCCACTAGTAGAAGAGAAATCAGTTCAGAGTACTTTGTAAAGCCTTTCTCTTTGTACTGTTGTTGCAGTACCATATTGGAGGCATGAAACGTTGTAAACGTTTTCTCAAGCATATCATAATCGGAGATATTATCCCCGCATAGCTTCAATTTAGAAGTAATTCTGAACATTGCAGAATTATATTCAGAAACGGACTTAAAGTCCTGGAGCCTCAGATGAGCCCAATCATATCGTGCTTGTGGCAGAGTGACCAACTTCAGGTTGTCATATCTCTCCTTTAAGCCGTTCCACAAGATGAGTGGATCCTTGACGGTGAGATATTCAATCTTCAAACCTTCATCAAGGTGATGGCGCAAGAAAATCAAGGCCTTCGCACAGTCTTGGGTGGATGCTTTTTCTCTATCTTTGATGGTGTCTCCGAGACCCATAGCATCTAAGTGGATTTCAGCATCCAACACCCATGTCATATAGTTCTTGCCCGAAATTTCAAGGGCAACGAACTTTCTTTTCGTAATGTCAGACATAATCGAAAATTAAATTAGGAAGAGGGAAATACCTTAGATTTTTCGAGAATGGTTCTTGAGACGGTAGAGTCTCGTGCTGATAACGTGTTATGAAATAATATAAAAGACAAGAACAATAACTCAAGAACAAGAGCAAATAGAGAGAAGAGTAGAGAGAGTTCTTCTTATTGATACTTAGAGAATGTTAGGAGTTATTTACCATGGTAGAGGGGACCTCTATTTATAGGGAGGAGGATGATTTAGCTACCAAGAATAGAACTCTAGAATCTCTCATTCACCTTAAATAGAAAGTGTATTTATAACACCAACAAAAAAGTATGGATTTTTTGGTCGGTATCATTTGATTTTCGGTTTAGTTTGCTTTTTGTGTCTTTTATGATCACCCCTAACCAGATGTAAAACGCAAGCTTCGATTCCGTAAGAATCTAATTGGTTAATTAGTTATCGTCATACGCATTCTGCAATGATGGTGTTTTTCTGTTAAGGAATCGGGTCATTAATTAAACCCGTTAACCCATAATCTATCTCACGCTTTCTCTCAGTCATTTACCTCTCTAATCACTTCGCTCGTATTAACCTTAAATTATCCGCCATGAGCGAACCTCGAAAACACCAGGTTTGCATATAATTAATCATTTTCTTTGCATGATTTTGGATGCTAATTTGAGAATTTGGTTGATTTTTTTTTCCTCTCGTTTTGATCAGGTATCATTGCGAGGCGCAAGTGCGAAGGAGATTTCGAGGGATATGCTTTTGGAAAAAGTTTCGCGAGAGAGAGCGTTGAGGAATTTTACTCGCCGAGCCACTGCTGCCGCTCGCTTAATTCAGGTCAGTAATTCGGGCTTTATTAGTTTAATTATATAGTTCATTTTGAAAATAAGAAGATTTTCTTTTGTCTGTGTACATGAGTTAGGATCGATATAAAGTGCTTGATTGTGCAGTCAGTATGATTTTTGTTTACTATACTGTGTATTGAACGTGTCATTTTGCTAGAAATGTTCGTGCTAACGTCTACATTTAAAAACTAGGAGATAATCATACAATTGCGTGCTAGTGGTTTTTCATTGTCACAATGGTTAAATTACTTTATTTGTTTTTAATTCAGTGTGTGTTGGAGCTTTAGTTTCTTTGAATTGATTGTATTATTGGATGATTCAACCACTAGTCAGATGCTTGTCTCATACTTTAAGCTGTGCATGTGCAACAAAAACAAACAACAACAAAGACCCAGTAAAATCCTACTAGTGGGTTCTGGATAAGTTAGTGTGTACGTAGAACTTACCTCTACACCGAGGAGTAAAGAGGTTGTTTCCGAAATATGTTTCACAAAATGGTTAGAATGTACCTCACTACTAGTAACAGTCAAATACATATAGTTGGGGGCTGAAAAATTAGGTGAAACAAGTCAATAATTGGGAGAAAGATTAGGAGAGGCTATTCAATTGTATTGTTGGCTATCCTTTTGGCTTACATGTATTTAGCTATTTGGATGAACTTGAAAAGTAAAATTAAAGCTTGAATAATATGCTGTCAAGGTGGACTAGAAAGAACAACTGGAATATTCCGAATTCGTAATCTCTTCTAATTGCAAACATGATAGTAATTTTTTTTGTTGATCTGTGGTTTGAAGGGTTATCATTCATTTATATGCATGCACATTGCAAATTTTTATTTGTTGGGTTAACTTTTGTGTAATACGGCAGAACTAATGTGCTTTCTTTAATTATATTCCTTTTTTGAAGTTTGCATTAAAAACCAGTGACATGTTGAAAGCCTTATAAGAAAACAATGTTATATATTGAAAGAAGACATTTATGATCTCATCTTCAAGTATGATTGACAACTATGAATGCAACTGCTTAAAATACGTGCAGAGAGCTTGGCAGCGTTATAAAGTTAAAAAATCTGTAGCCCTAGAGCTTCAGCAGCAGTGGGAATCAATGATAAATTGTTATCTTGCTCCTATAAAGAAATCGTATATATCCAGCCAAGTCCTGAGGCCTTTTATTTTCTTTACTACATTCTTGTTGGCACGGTACAGAAGAATTCAAGCCAGAGAAAAAGATTGCATCAGGAGTTGCTTTAGAGTTATCTTGGAGAGCATAAACTCAACTGGTATGCTATTATTATATTTTTTCTAGCTTTCAAGTTTTTATGCAATTTTGTAGTCCTGATTGTCTTACTATAAGTCTATAACTATTGTGTTTTTGCAAGTCTTGGCATGAAAAGTATTCCTTGTCTCGTTCTATTATTATGATTTCATACAAAACTTAGTTATAGACTAAGTTGCTCGGATACGACAATTTGGGTGCCGTACCCGTGTCAACATGACACTGACACGGATCCGGTTAGACAAGATCGGGTGCGTTGACCAAACAAAGAAGGAAATTGAAAAAAAAAACCAGAGACATGGAAAAGGTTAAGGTTTTGTGGGAGAAGAAACTAAGGAAGAAGAAGAGGCAAGTGCAGATAGACCAAGAAGAAAGGGACAAATTAGGATATGCTTTTTTGAAAAGTGATATACTTTCTTGAAGAGTGTGATATGCTTTCTGGCTGTCAGGACCGTGTGCAAAAATTTTTGTCTCAGGCCCACCACTATCTAACCTTTTATATTTGATTTACTCTTATTTATTTGTTTCGGACCTACAACTATCTAACTTTTCTATGTATTTGATTTACTTTTATTTATACATTTCAATTGACCTTCTTTATCTCAAAAAATTATACATGAAGCTTGCTTTGAAATATTTAAGCTTTTGATTCTTTTTACTATGTAAAATAAGAGAACAATTGCAAAAGAACGAATGAAGAAGAAAGTCACATTTAACAAGTTATAGCTTATAGATAAGTACTCCACATAATTTAAAGATATATTAAATTTTATTTTTAAATTATATTTAGCCGGATCCCTGCACGTGTCGATTCTAGGATCCGTACCCCGAATCATAAAATTTTCATTTTAAAGGATCCGACCTCTAGATCTACACCCGTATCGGACACCCGTATCCGTGTCAGAGCAACTTAGACTATAGAATAATTCTTCACTTTTAGAAAGCTGTCTGAATTTCTATGCTGCACAAGGCAAGTCCATTAATCTAGTCCTTTTTAATTTTGGGGAAAGTTATGCCAGGTAAAGAGAATTGCTTATAATATTTTAACTTTGGCTTCATTTAAGCTATGATTCTTTTGCTGCATTAAATATTTTTTCATCATGCATTTTACAGTATTTCATGTGAAATGATGGACTATACTTCTAGACTGAGTGCTCGAGTAGTCATTAGGGCCTTGTATTACTCTTCTGAGATGCTTGTGGCGGGATATTCAAATAACCCATGTGCTGGCATAGTTGTGGGTCAGATAGGATAATTGTTTTGTTCTGTCATAATTTCTTCTATCCTTCACTTCATTATCACCCATGGAAACAATGAAAAAACAGAAAAATGCCTTAGCATTCGGAAGGTAGTAAAGCTTTTTTAACCTGATTCTACTTCTCGCCCGAGTTATTTCTAATTTGCTAACTCCATGATGCACAACTTACTTTCTTTCGGTATCATTTCCCAAAATTTTAACCATAAGCACAAATATCAGCTATAAATCCTTGCTCCTTGTCCAATGAAACAACAACAACAATAACAACTACCCAGTATAATCCTACAAAGTGGGTCTGGGGAGGGTAATATGTAGACGAGCCTTACCCCTACCCGAAAGGGCAGAGAGGCTGTTTCCAATCGACCCTCGGCTCAGTGAAGGGAAGGAAAAATAAAAACAAAAACAAAAAAAAAAAAAAAAAAAAGAGCATTAGTAAGTCTAGCAGAAATAGCGTAAATAATTATCTAAACATAAGGACCATAAATAAAATAGCATGCAATAATATCATACAGTAACTACCATAAATAACTACCATAACGGAGACACAATCCAAAACACAACTCATCTATGGATAGCCCTACCAAGCCTCACCCAATCCCGGGTGAGTAGTACGAAAAACTCTAGGGGCCCCTATCCTACAACCCTGATACTAGACCTCCAGACTTTCCTATCAAGGGCCATGTCCTCGGAAACCCGCATTCTAGCCATGTCATGCCTAATCACCTCCCCCCAATAGCTCTTAGGCCTCCCTCTGCCTCGCCGAATGCCGACCATCGCCAGCCGTTCACAACTCCTCACCGGGGCATCAGGACTTCTCCTCCGCACATGCCCGAACCACCGCAGCCTCGCTTCTCGCATCTTCTCATCCACCGGGGCCACCTCCACCTTCTCTCGAATAACTTCATTCTTAATCTTATCTAACCTGGTGAGCCCGCACATCCACCTGAGCATTCTCATCTCCTCAACATTCATTCTCTGAACATGAGAGTTCTTCACTCGCCAGCACTCCGCCCCATACAACATTGCAGGTCTAACCACAGCTCTATAAAATTTCCCCTTGAGTTTCTGTGGAACTTTCTTGTCACACAGGACTCCTGATGCAAGCCTCCACTTTGACCACCCCGCTCCTATACGATGAGTGACGTCCCCGTCAATCTCTCCGTCCCCCTGAATCACCGACCCAAGATATCTGACACTGTCCCTCTTGGCGATGGCCTGAGATCCAATCATCACGTCCATGCCTACTTCGCTCGGCTCGGCGCTAAACTTGCACTCCAGGTATTCTGTCTTAGATCTGCTTATTTTGAAACCCTTAGACTCGAGAGTTTGTCTCCATACCTCAAACCTCTCAATAACACAGACTCTCGTCTCATCTATCAAGACTATATCATCAGCAAATAGCATACACCAAGGCACATTCCCTTGAATATGTCGGATTAGAGCATCCATCACCAAGGCAAACAAGAGAGGGCTGAGCGCAGATCCTTGATGGAGCCCCATAACCACTGGAAAATGGTCTGAGTCACCACCCACCGTCCTAACCCTAGTCTTAGCTCCATCATACATGTCCTTGATTACTCTGATGTAGGCTTCCGGCACGCTCTTCGCCTCCAAGCACCTCACTTGGGACCTTGTCATACGCCTTCTCCAAGTCGATAAGCACCATGTGCATGTCCGTTTTCTTATCCCTGAACTGCTCCACCAACCTCCTGACAAGGTGGATAGCTTCTGTAGTGGAGCGACCCGGCATGAAACCGAACTGGTTCGTAGATATAGATGTCATCTCCCTCACCCTCGCCTCGATCACCCGCTCCCACACCTTCATGGTGTGACTTATTAATTTGATACCCCTATAGTTGCAGCACCGGATGTCCCCTTTGTTCTTGTACAAGGGCACCACTGTACTCCACCTTGCCCAATGAAAATAAATAAATAATAAAAAATCCTGCCCCTTGCATGATCTACGGTTATCTTGTGCTATTTGTAAGTGAAGTTGATTAGGTCACAGCATATGTTGACTTTTTTCTGTCTATTTCTTTCTTTTTTAGATCCTCATGGAAACGTTTGCTCAATGGCTATTGGAACTGTGGAAGAGAGAAAAGTTTGGAATTATCAAGCGAAGAAGTTGATTACCATGTGCTTGTTTATTTTAACAGAATATGATATGTCTTGTCACAAGAATGACGATGTATTACTTACATCGTTAGCAATGCGTTTGGCAGTAATTCTGACCGATGTGAAAGGTTGGAGGTGCATCAACGATAACAATATACAGGGTGCATTAGTGGCAGTTAGGGGTTTAGTTCAGTTCATGGGAAGTATTAGAAGTGGACTATACAATTCTGTAAGGAGGTACATTTGTAAACTTGAAGCTCCTTGTTCCTTTAAGGCGGCAGATGAACGGTTATTGATAACTGCAAGTGCAATTACTTTAGCACTACGGCCATTTCATGTTGCGAACTTAGTTGTGGATAAAAATGTCTTACTAGAAATGCAGAGTGCTGCTGAGCAATACTGTGTTTATCTACTTACAGTACCTTGGATTGCTCAACGGTTACCAATGGTGTTGATTCCGCCTTTGAAACACAAGTCTGTGTTAACACCTTGCTTGAGGATTCTATTGGTAAGTTTTGCATAGTAAAGGAAATAATTTACTGTTTACTGTTGCAACCAATTATAAGTGTATATGCTTGTAGTTACATAATTTTAAGGCAACATGCGACTATAGGAAGATATTATTGTCAGCTGTGGGCTAGAAAAATCTACCAGACAATAGTCAATTAGTTCCACTTCATTTTAAACATATAGAAATACTTTTCTCCTGAATAAACTATGCTAACGCTGAGGTTTAATTTGTCTTTCTTTGGCCGTAGAATTTCTTTTGGAATTCAAATGATTTTTTTTTTTTGAAATTTTTGGGCTAATACTTGGTTGCGTTTGCAACTTATACACCTAAACTATGGGTGTTTCTATTACGTCCTTGAACTTCTTTTTTTTTTTTCTGTGTAGCACCCTGGAACAAGATCTAGTGGAAGTGATAATCATACACTGACCACGTCACGTGGATTTCTTAAACACATGACATTTTTTTAGTATTAAATAATATTTTCTTTTTAAACTTGCATTTTTAGGACTATTTTTTCGGCAAGATCTATATATAGTTAGGCCGAAATCTTATTTTTCTTTTAGTGTAGCTACAATTCTACATTTTAAATGGGTGGCATTTCTTCCAACTTAAATTATTCTATGTTTTGTTCAAAATCGTGCATTTTTTCTGTGATTCATTTTGTCTGGGCAGATCTGTAACAAGCTTGGTCAGAATTTCATTTTTTGGATGTTTCTACAGTTGTAAACATTTTGCTTTAAATTAGATAAATATTTTTCTTAACTCAAGCATTTTTTGGAATCCATTTTTTCCCATCGGATCTGTGAAAGGCTTGGCTGCAATTCTATTACATTTGGGTCAGATCCAACACTCGAAACAAAAAACAAATAAATGAGAGAAATAAAGAAGAAAAAACAAGAAAAGTTTACACAGTTGTATATAACCATGTGACAATTAGTTGTAGGAAGAAAACGTTAGTGTCGCTTCTTTATATTATTTCTTTACTCTCGCACGCCACACAAGAGTTGGACCTACTCCGTGCCACTTGGCACTTCTGGGTGGTAATAGATAGGTAAAATAGAAGTTCAGTGGGTAAAGTAAATACTGCATAGTTTAGGTGTGTAAGTTGCAGTGGAGCCAAATTTAGAGAAGTTTTATGTATGATTCCCATGGGAGAGGGTGGTTGAAGCAAGAGTGAGGATGACAGTGTCTGTATCCGATAACCAGTTCGGTTTCATGCCGGGTCGTTCCACCACAGAAGCTATATACCTTGTTAGGAGGTTGGTGTAACTATACAGAGAAAGGAAAAGAAGAATTTGCACATGGTGTTTATTGACCTAGAAAAAGCGTATGACAAGGTTCCTAGAGAAGTTCTCTGGAGATGCTTGGAGGCAAAAGGTATGACGTTTCCTTATGTTATGGAAATTAAGGACATGTATGATGGGGCTAAGACTCGGGTTAGGATAGTAGGAGGGGACTCTAAGTCTTTTCCGGTTGAAATGGGATTACACCAAGGCTCTGCGCTCAGTCCGTTCTTATTCGCCCTGGTGATGGATGCGATATCAGACCATATTCAAGGGGAGGTGCCATGGTGCATGCTATTCGCCGATGACATAGTTCTGATTGATGAGTCACGAGCCGGCGTTAACGAGAGATTGGAAGTTTGGAGACAGACTCTTGAGTCGAAGGGTTTCAAGCTAAGCAGAACGAAGACGGAATACCTCGAGTGTAAGTTCAGCGCCGGGCCAGGGGAAGTGGACGTGGATGTGAGGTTTGAGTCACAAGTTATCCCAAATAGAGGCAGCTTCAAGTACCTTGATTCGGTTATCCACGGGGAGGGGAGATCGACGAGGAGGTCAGACACCGTATTCGTGTAGGATGGAAGAAGTGGAGGTTAGCATCTGGAGTCTTGTGTGATAAGAGAGTACCAACGATACTCAAAGGTAAGTTCTATAAAGCGGTGGTTAGATCGGCCATGATGTGTGGGGCTGAGTGTTGGCCTATTAAGAACTTATATATCCAAAAAGATGAAAGTAGAAGGAATGAGGATGTTGAGGTGGATGTATGGGCACACTAGGATGGATAAGATTAGGAATGATGACATTCGGGAGAAGGTGCACGTGGCCCCTATTGATGACAAGACGCAGGAAACGAGGCTCAGATGGTTCCGCCATGTACAGAGGAGAAGCCCAGATGCTCAAGTAAGGAGGTGTGAGCGGCTGGTCGTGGAAGGAACGAGGAGAGGTAGAGGACGGCCTAAGAAGTATTGGGGAGAGGTGATCAGGCAGGATATGGCGAGGCTTCTGATTTCCGAGGACATGGCACTTGTTAGGAAGTTATGGAATTCGCGTATTACGGTTGTAGGCTAGGAGGTAGTTGAGTCTTGCGTTACTTTGTACCTTTGTAAGCCTAGTTCAGTGGGGTTTTGTCTAAGATAGCTAGGGGCAATGTCGTGTCTTACTATTTTCTATTTTCGATGCAGGATCCATTTACAAACTACTATTTTTTTCTTTGAATTTCCTGCATTCTATGTTCCTTTTCCCTATGATTTCCGTGGCGAATCTAATATTCTTTTTTTTGTCTTTTTATTATCTTAAGCCGAGAGTTTTTCGGAAACAGCCTCTCTATCCCTTCGGGGTAGGGGTAAGGTATGCGTACACACTACCCTCCCCAGACCCCACTTGTGGGATGTTACTGGGTCGTTGTTGTTGTTGCTTGTGGTGAGTGATTCATTGGTACTTTCTTTTCACCATGTTCTACAAGAATAGTTGATCAGTTGGACCGTTGGATGGTTTCTAAAAGCTTGGCACTTCATGTACTATATAAACAACCCCCCCCCCCCCCACCAAAAAAAGAAAACCCCATTACTATATGCTTGTCAAATTGATATTTAAATCTCAACTGATTTGGTTCTATTGACAAGGGGAATCTATGGAAGCATGCGATTGAGGATAGATATGGAATGAATGTACAATGGTGCAGTAAGTAGTCATAGCTTGTTATGGAATTTCAATCTTCAAGCAAATCAGGAAAATGTGGTAGGAATTTGATGAGATTATAGGTGGAAAACAGCAGAAGAATAAGGCTGTGGCAGGATGGATGGCTAGAAAACGAGAGTCCAATTCTTAAACCTATATATCTTGTCTGTGACAAAGATTTACTATTACAGAGAATTGAAAGAGGAACTGGAATTGAATATTTCATTAGAAAAATCTTCAAGAAGAAAAAAAAGGATAGTATTAGGTTTCTGCTAGTTAAATTAGACAGAGTGGTGCCAGTGGACCACTTGCCTAACTCCCTTCAATGGTTTATCAAGAGTGGTGAGGATTTTTCAGTAAATTCATGCTATGACTAGCTGCTAAAGAAGGATTTTGGAGAGCTAATCTCAGTGGACATGGAAGATGATTTGGAGGCTCAGGGCACTTAGGATTCTTTTGGATGTGTAGCACATGAGGCACACTTAAAACGTAGTAACCTACTAAAAAGGGGTTCCAGTTATGCTGCAGATGCTATTTATGCTATCATCTGCTGCGTACAGGGAACCCCTCTTCAGTAGGTTATCACGTGCTAAGCGTGCTTTGTTCAGTTGTGTCCACCCAATAAGGATTCCACTTATTCAATAGATGTTACTACTGCATAAAATGTACTGAATTTATAAACACATTCTTGCATGGTACATATGATGACATCATGCATGTTTGTAAACTTATTTTGGGGGATTATGGGCGAAATTTGACAATCTATAAGCTGCAGTAAACCATTGCTAGAGACAAAGGATAAATAATAGCCAAAAGCAATATATGGAGAGTTATCCCTTACTGTAAATTTGGACAATTTGGATGGAAAGGAACCATAGATATTTTGATAAGCCTTATCTTTGTCTTTTGTTCCTTGTGCCTGGCCCTTCCGGGACCCTGCACGTAGCGGAAGCTTAGTGCACCGGGCTGCCCTTATCTTTGTCTTTTGTAGTACTTAGATGCTTGCGGATCATGTTTTTTGTGGTCTAGTAGAAATGTTGTAAATGATTTGGTAATACGCTGAAAGTTATTGGCCCCTTAGACTTATCTTAACCTTTTCATTTAAAAAAAGTAATAGACCCCTTGAAGGAGTGAATCGCAGACGATTTTGTAACACTCTTATTAATCCTTGATGCTGTAGTTTGTTTACAAAATATTGTCTGATATAAAAAGCTGGACATTTGACTATAAATTCCCTTAAATTGCTGAGGCAGCTTGCAATTAACACTTACCGGTTTCATCTTGGTGATCATCTCTATATCAATAATTAGTTTGTGCAGATTACTGTATTGATACCTTTCCAGAGTTGGATTGCCATCTATATTTTGCTTTATTTCTAATGCGATCAAGATATTAGAATGTGAAGGGACTGATCATACTGTGACAGGTGATGGCAGATGTCAAAAGAGCAAATTCTAAAGGATATGTCAGATGTTGATCAGATGACGAGTTCTTCTCATAACAGGGTGATGCCACCAGTTGGTTGGGCTCTTGCAAATTTTATATACCTTTCTACCGCCAGTCAGAGCAATATCTCAGATTCTGGAAAGTTAGTGTCTGGTTTAGACCGTCAATCCTATGTCCATGTTGTGATTACTCTGGCGGAAAAATTATTGGCTCAGATTGAAAGGGCTGGTTGGGTGAGAAAGGAGGACCAAGAAGTTCAAGGTGACGGAAATTCTGTTGAAGCCGAGACAACTTTTGAATCCTTGAAGACATCATACATGGACCTTTTTAAGCCTGTTTGTCTGCAGAGGCATCTGATGGAACTTTTAGTGTTAGAAAAAGACTGTCTCGTTCAGAGAGCTGAAAGTCTACCATCATGTGGAGTAGAATCTTCTCGGAGTTGTAAATTGCTTGATATTTCTTACTACTATTCGTGCATGCTCAGAATATTTTCTGTTTTGAATCCAGTGCTAGGGGCAATGCCAGTTCTCAACATGCTATCTTTTACTCCTGGTTTTCTTTCTAACCTTTGGGGAACTCTCGAAGAGTCATTTTTTCCAGGAAAGGATCTTGTCGGTAAGGACAAATATTTGGATCAAAGTACAATTTCTGAAAATAAGATTCTTGAAGTTTCCCAGAGAAAGCAAAAACATTCTTCTAAAGATGTAGGCAGCAAATGGGCTAGTGTATTTCAAAAGATAACCTGGAAATCACAAACTGAGTTCAAAAGTGTGGATCCGCTTGATGGAAAATCTGATACAGTGCACATTGACGATCTCTCTGATATATGGGACATTGAACTGCTAAGGCAAGGTCCTGATGGCATATCACCAGATATGTCTTGTCTGCTACATCTGTTTTGCGCTAGCTATTCACACATGTTGTTAGTTCTTGATGACCTAGAGTTTTATGAGAAACAGGTCAGATTTCTGTATTACTTTAATATTTCATGCTATATCTGATATTCCAATGTCTTCGGCATGATATTAATAGCTCCTGAAAGTGAGAGTTGCATGAATGTAGGTTCCTTTTACATTGGAGCAGCAGCGGAAAATTGTGTCGGTGCTGAACACATTGGTTTACAATACAATGTCCCACGGTATTGGTCCAAAAAGCAGACTTCTGACAGATTCTGCTATCAAATGCCTTCATTTATTATATGAAAGGGATTGCAGGCATCAATTTTGCCCTCCTACTTTGTGGCTTTCTCCGGGTAGAAATAATCGGCCGCCCATTGCTGTAGCTGCTAGGACTCATGAAGTTTTATCAGCTACTTCAAATGTTGATGATTCCTTAACCTCTTTGAGCATGGGCTCCATCATTACTGTTATCCCACACATCTTTCCATTTGAAGAAAGGTAGTTTTGACCTGAAAAGCTCATCATTAGCTGTAACGATTCGTCATCGATTTACCTTTAAGTTTATTATGGCACTTTTAACTCCCTGAGTGTACCGAAATGCTTCTTTCCCATGCTTGACATTGGCAAATGGTAGAGGCTTTTCTCTGCAACTTAGCTGTACTTTTCAGCTTTGTTAGTTCTGGAGAATTATTTAAAATTCATATCTATTTGTTCATATTTTTGTTGTACTCTTCCACTTCCACCTTAAGATATATAGTAACTGACCAAAATACTTGTTACAGAGTCCATGGAAGATCATTCCTTAGCTTGCTGTACTTGTGGATTTATCACATATCATCTACTACGCCTCAATTTTAACTTAGATGGGGTCAAATATATTAATCCTCTTTATTCACTGTGTGTTATTCAGGTTTATTTCATTACAACAAATACCAACTACAACTGACTCCCAAACCAGTTGGTGTCGGCTCTATCGATCCTCTACATCCATTCCCATCCTTTATGGCCATTTTATTTCTTTACTAGATAATTCATCCTTTAGGAGAACTTAGGGATTCTCTAAAAGTAGGAATCTGTAAATCTTGCACATATCTTTACACTGTCATGCAAGACCCTTTTCAAATACAGATAATGCGAATGTGCCAATAATGACTAAGCATAATTCCAACTAGAGTATTACATTTACCTATGGGGATACTTTGCTTTCATTGTATTTTCTTCTGGATAAGTTCACATGGATTTCATGAAGTATTGCAGGTCTTTTGAGATGACATCCTTCTATGTGATTTTTTAGGCCTGACTTCTTTTCTTCTTTTTTTGTAGCACCTTGAATATGGTTTTCACAACTATGACCTGGTGCATTGAGGTCTACATATAACATGATAATATCTCAAGCGACCTTTCTCACTCTTTCCTCTATATGTGCTACTTTCACCTTCTGTTCTATGTCATAATTTCTAATTTTTTATATTATTGTTTGACTATACATCCATCTTAATATCCTTAAGTGCTACTTGCACCCTCTGTTCTCTATGTCATCATTTCTAATCTTGTTTAATATTGTATGTCTGTACATCCAACCTAAATTGTTGTCTTCGCTTCGGTTTTCTAATTGCACTACCTAGTGTTAGTTTTGTGTTTTCGCTTGGTTTTCTAATTGGTTTGCTTGTCATTTTCCCTTCCCTTTATCTTTCCTAAGCCGAGGGTCTACCGAAAACAGCCTCTCTGCCTTATTAAAGGTAGGGGTAAGATATGCGTTCACACTACCCTTCCTAGACCCCACTTGTGGGAGTACACTGAATTTGTTGTTGTTGTTGTTGTTGTTGTTGTTGTTGTTGTTGTTGTACCTCCATCTTAATATTCTGTTAGATCTCCCAGTTATCCTGTACACACATACTTATCTCTAACTAGAGAAGAAAAACTCCTGACAAAATAATGACCTGATATAGGTGTAACGACAAAAGCAACTAAGCTTTAATCACAAATTTTTGGTATCACCTATCTGGGTCTCTCTTCCTATTGTGTTCCCTTATGTGGAAGGGAACTCTATAAGGCCTTTGGGGGATATAAATATATCTCTTTGGACCATGATGGAATTTTTAAGCGATCATCATTTGCCATAAGTAATAGCGAGAAATGGTTTTGCCGTAGGTAATTTCTCGATGCCGGGGCGAAGAAGCTAATAACACTAAGACCACCAAATTTGATTTGTGACATTAGTTTCTTCCACTGCTGACTGCTATAGCCTTTTGCACATTGGAGTTCAAAATTCCTATAATTAATCAAGGTAGTTCTCGTCAGTCTTTCTGTTGGACTTTTGTGGTCTCACCCTTCGTCTAAGATATAAGTATATTAATCTCCTTTTTGTGTTGCCAATAAGGAACTTTATGGACTGAAAACTTCAGATGCTCCATCTTGTCTACATCTCAAACAACAACAACAACAACAACAACAACCCAGTATAATCCCACATAGTGGGGTCTGGGGAGGGTAGTATGTACGCAGACCTTACCTCTACCCTGGGGTAGAGAGGCTGTTTCAAAATAGACCCCCGGCATCCTTCCCTCCAAGAACTTCCCTCCTTGCTCTTGGGGAGACTCGAACTCACAACCTCTCGGTTGGAAGTGGGGGTTGCTTACCATTAGAGCAACCCCTCTTGTCTACATCTCAATGGCATAAATATATATGGAACATGGTTGTGTGGAAATTTTGAGTATTTCTATAGTAACAAGGAATTGTACTTATTTTTGGTCCTCTGTGTATGACGATGTTGCAAATTGGCTCAAACCACTGAGGTTAATCCCATAGGTCCAATGCAATTGTGAAAGATTGATTTTTCTTTGATTTGTAGATAAAGAGATGTTAAATGTCCTTTATTGGTGGAAGAAACTGGTTGTCTCCTTATATGGTTGAACAATCCTCACCTCATAAGCTAGCTTTTGGGGCTGAGTAAGACTCAAGGTCCAATTCTTATCATGATATAGAGTCAGACCAATTCCTATCATTGGGTTACTTAGTCTTGGGCCCCATATTATGTTGTCCATGCTCCATATGTCCAGTCCTAGACGTGCGGGAAGTGTTTAGTGTCTTGCATTGGTGGAGAAAATGGGTTGTTGTCTCCTTATTTGGTATTGGGAAATCCTCATCTCATGAGCTAGCTTTTGGTATTGAGTTAATTTCTTATCAGCTATATCGACTTAATGAATTTAATCGTGTAGTTCTTGCATCAAAGGCAGCTTCTTGGAATTGCACAAGCAACTGTTTCTTCTGGTCTAGGAGTGCTCAAAATCATTTCTTGGTTCTTGACAGGGTTGAGATGTTCAGAGAATTCATCAACATGGATAAAGTATCAAGAAAAATGGCTGGTGAAGTTGTTGGACTTGGAGCACGTTCTGCAGAGATTGTAATTCGCCGTGGTCATATTGTTGAAGATGGATTTCAGCAGCTAAACAATTTAGGATCAAGGTTAAAGTCCAGCATTCACGTCTCTTTCGTGAATGAGTCTGGTCTTCCAGAGGTCGGCCTGGACTATGGTGGGTTGTCCAAGGAATTTTTGATAGAAATAGCCAAAGCAGCTTTCTCACCTGAGTGAGTTGCCTGTGCTTATGTAGTTATCCAGTTAGCCATCTCATTCTTTTCTCTCTGAAATGACTGGAGGTCTTTGTAATTGGCTCTATTTTGTAAGGTACGAGCTGTTCACACAGACCTCAACCTCAGATAGACATCTAATTCCTAATGCAGCTGCAAGATTTTTGGACAATGGAATTCAGATGATCGAGTTTCTAGGGAGAATCGTTGGCAAAGCACTTTATGAAGGAATATTGCTAGATTATTCCTTTTCTCATGTGTTTGTGCAAAAGCTGTTGGGCCGCTATAGCTTTATTGATGAATTATCTACACTTGATCCTGAGCTATACAGGAATCTGATGTATGTTAAGGTAAATTCTTCTATTCACTTCTAGAAAGTTCTGGTAAGAGTTACAGATGATATCTTGTAAAAGAGAAGCAAAAGATAGTAACTTATTACTCCTTGTGATACTCACTTTGATGTGTTCTAGAAGAGCTGTGGAAGGGACAGGAATCTCCATCAAAAGCAAGCACTGATAGAAAAACAGATGTTTCTATTTGCATTTAACAAATGCTCAAAAAACTCTTTAATCCCTTTAATCTTTACTATATTTTAGTGGATATAGTCCAAAAGGTGTTTATTCTAATCTATGTTTCTATTGAGACCACTTCTATCCTAAACACCCTCTTATTTTATTTTTTCCAAAATATTGCTTCTGAAAGTAAAAAAAAAATGTAAAACATCTATGGAATTCATAGGTTTCAGTTCCTGTATATGCCGAAATGTGAAAAGTGATTGGTCATTGAGGAGATTTAGCTTAGGGCTGAGAAGTAAGTAGACTCCAACATCCATTTCCAATTTCTTTTGCGTTTAAGTGCCTCTCCCAGCATTTAAAAGGCTCATTCTTCATTCCTGTTAAATACTCAAATGTATCAAAGCACATAGAGATTTTCGATTCCAATTTCACCATCACTTGTAGAATATATTTATTTGTGTTTGGTGAAAGAAAAAGAAGTAAGCCTGCATGTGATGAATGTATTGCAAACCTAAAATAAATTGAATAGAATTACCCATTTGTAACTGTTTAAACCTTCTTTACTTTGATACTGTATTGATGAAGAAATAGGATTGAAAAAAAGTAGTTATAAAAAAAGTAAATTGTTATTTTTTTGAGATGATAACAGTTTTATATATTCAAAAGGCACAAAGGCTGTGCTGGCCATAATTACAGGAGGTTGTACCAAAATATACATCTGAAATTTCTATCCTATTACAGGGATCCTAGAACATCTATTATAGCTTGTAGATCCTCTGTATAATCCTGCTTACACCAAAAATAAAACAACAACAAAGAGTCCATTTTTATCTTCTGAATTGAGCTGCCCTTGTCCTTAAAACACCTTGAGTTCCTTTCTTTCCAAATAGACCACCATATGCAAGCAGGAATTAAATCCCATCTGTTCTTCTGAACTAAGGGACTACTCCCTTTATTCCAACATGACAACATTTCCTTTGTGTTGTTTGGCATGACCCAGTGTACCCCTGCTAGTGCTAGAAATATATTCCAAACTTGTACTGTCACTGAACAATGTAAGAAAAGGTGATTAATAGTTTCTGCCTCCCTTCCACATAGATGACATCTGGAACAGAGTGGTAGACCCCTTTTCATCAGGTTATCCTATGTTAAACAGGCCTTTCTAGCTACCAGCCAAACAAAACATGCCACTTTATAAGGAATCTTTACTTTCCAAATATGCTTCCAGGGCCAAAACTCAGTTATAATGTTAGTTTGATTGATCGCTTGATAAGAAGATTTAACAGAGAAGCTACCTGACTTGTGTCCCAGCCACCAAACCTTGTCATCATTCTCAGTGACACCTGTGAATTAGTTGATTGTGTTGAAGAAGTCTGCAATTCTAATGAATTCCCAATCATTCAATAATCTCCTAAAGGTGAGATTCCACCCTTGGACAGACCAAACTTCATTGATGGTGGCCTTCTGTTGCTGGTTTATAATGAAAATGTCTGGATACATTGTCTTCAAAGGTTGCAGCCCCATCCAATTATCTTCCCAGAAGAAGATTTTTTGCCCATTTCCCACTCTATGATTGATTTTATTGCTAAAAATCTGCCACAAATTTCTGATGGTCTTCCAAACACTTACTCCATAGACATTGTTCACTGCCTTAGTTTTCCAGGGTCCTTCCTCACCATATTTGTCTTTGATTACCCTCCTCCATAATGAGTGTTCTTCATTTGTGTATCTCCAGAGCCATTTCATCAGAAGTAAATTGTTACCAGAGATGTGACAGGAAGCTCCCAAGTCAATGACCTAAGATTGAAGAGCGGAGGACTCGAAAACACTAGAAACATGATTACTGATTTAAGTAGCATGTAATACTTGTGGAGACGATTATTAGTGTTTGAAACTGAAGGAAATTAGTGTAAACTGCCATGTAAGCTCTGTAGTTTGAATTCCTGGATTGGATTCCATGTCTTTAAGGATTACATAAAGATGTCGCTAGAAATGTTGCAAATATAATCTGGTTATCAGAAAATTGTAACAGTTGCTTAAAATAGTATCGGAAATAATTGGAAAGAGGCCACTGCGGGAATTGTATCTGGAAAGAGGCATGGTGCTTCTAGAACACTCCTCAAATGAGGCATTGGAATTTAACAAAAAGATGGAATATCGCTGAAAATATGTGCTTGGAACTTTTATGGTAAATAAGAGGGCTGCAGTCATAGCAGAAGTTATGTAGGTCTTTTTTGAGATTGTAAAATATGTGAAAACAAGAAAATAAATGTATTAGTGATTTGATTAATATGGAATATAGACACACCTACTTATAAGTAGACTAATGTTAGTCGTGTAATGAGGGACAGTATATAACATAACCAACTAATCAGCAACACCTAACCTCCATATCCATATCCATATCCAATTTTGATGGAATATGGAACTATGCATAAGACTTATACTTTGTTTCTCTCTATGCAGCACTATGATGGTGATATCAAGGACCTCGCATTGGATTTTACAGTTACTGAAGAATCATTAGGGAAACACCTTGTCATTGAGCTTAAACCTGGTGGCAAGGATATTTCTGTAACAAAAGAGAACATGTTGCAATATGTTCATGCAATGGCAGATTTTAAACTTAATCGGCAGGTCTGGATATTTGTGCTCCAGCATTGAGATGCCCATTTTCTGGACTTAGTGACTTATTGTTTCCAGCACGCAATTGCAGATACTTCCTTTCTCAAATGCATTTTATAGAGGATTGACGGACCTTATATCACCTTCCTGGTTAAAGTTGTTTAATGCAAGTGAATTTAATCAGGTATAATTACCTCATATCTTAGCAGAACTTCATTTTCAGTTTTAGTAGCTTTTTGTACAACTTTCATACCCTTTTGTTCACCCCTTCCACATATACGATAGTAGGTTATGGCTTCACTCTTCATGTTAGCTAGACCTAGGAGGTGGTAAGTAGATCAAAATCTGTGTTACATGGACTCTTCATTTGGCTTATTGTAATTGTATCAAGCAGGTGAGGTATGGGTATGAGTTTGTATCCTTCAAAACACAATAAAACCTCCTAAATGAAATCTACCTGTATGGATGGTCCCGAAGTTGTATTGATTTCATAACCATGTTTGTCACCATGTGAAATAGATATTGATTTCATACCCTATGATGTTATTATTCTAGCAAAATGGAGGTGGATATCTTTCCTGATACACTTGTGATTTATTGCAGATGCATATATACTTGCATGTGTATGTAGTTGAAGTGTGTTTGTGTGTGCAAGAGATTTGTGGGGGGGGGGGGGGGGGGGGATGGGCTTGCTAATTGGTTTATTAGCTACATATGCACTCGCTATGTCATCCTACCATCAATCCTATGAATTTCGTTGCCCCCACGGCTTTGATCTAGTGGTAAGAGCACAACTCATGATGTGTCGGTTTTGAACCTTACGCCACTCAACAATAACCCAGTAACAACCCACAAGTGGGGTCTGGGGAGGGTAGAATGTACGTAGAACATACCCTTACCCGGAGGGGTAAAGAGGCTGTTTCCGAAAGACTTACGCCACTTTTCTCGATTATCCAAAAATATTCAAAGAATTTTATTGTATTCCTCATGCTGTATGTGATTCTACTATCAACTGACCTCTCCTTGATCTCTTCTATACTAGTTTTGGGCTCATCCATTTAACGAGGATTGGTTTGTCATGCTTGTAAATGCCAAATGCATCAGCCACACCTCTGCTAATTTTGTTTTTTCTTTTTCTTTATCTTATCTGGTTCTCTACATTTCTCTAATGATTGAGGAAGTCATGTGACATGACATACAGACGATAGAATGAAAGGCATAAACAAACTACGTCGAATGCATATGCCTTGTTGAAAGCCGTATGTGCCATAAAGGCTTTCCTTTGCTGGACTTCATGCTTCTGTATCAGCTAATCCAAAGTGTATATCCAGTTGCTTTCAGGAGGAAACCATGATATTGACATTGATGATTTAAGGAAAAACACACGCTATACTGGAGGTTACTCAGAAGGGAGTCGGACAGTTAAACTCTTTTGGGAGGTAGACATGAATTTTCCCTCTCTTTTCTCTTGTTATTTTATGAAACTACAAACGCGATTTCGATCAGTTGAATTTTCTCTCTCCTCCTCTTCTTTCTTGTTATCTTATGAAACTACAAATGTGATTTCCATCAGTCTACTTGAACCATCTCAAATGAACATCTCTCAACATTAAGGAACTTGGTCTAAGCAGGGATCTTTTATAATTTCGTATTATCTTACCATATGTATGTGTTTGCTAGTGTTAAAGTAGGAGAATAAATTATTAAAGACAGTTAGGCATTTTATGACTAATTGTTCTTGTGGTTTAGGTATTTTCGAATTTTGAACCAAGAGAACGGTGTTTGCTGCTTAAGTTTGTGACAAGTTGTTCGCGAGCTCCTTTGCTTGGATTCAAACATCTGCAGCCAACCTTCACTATTCACAAGGTATGAGCCTCCTTCCCCCCCCCCCCCCCCCCCCCCCAAAAAAAAAAAAAAAAAAAAAAACCAAATAAAGTATAACAAGGGGCAAAAACGAACTCGGAAATAGGAGGGCAAGGAAAGTATCTATTGGCAGATGAACTGGTGTGAAATTATTGGTTTACTGGCTCCCTGCTTCATTTGGATGGAAAATGCAGGAAAGATGATTTTGTTTTATATCTCGTAACAAATTCCTGCAAAATCCTGGTAAAGAAACAGGAATCTGGGGCCAACTAGCAGATGTTTTCTTCTTCTTACAGAGAGACTGGAAATTTGTGTGGAAGTGAACAGGACCTAAGTCTCCTAATAGAGTTTAAGCTAACGTGTTAGTGATGGGATATGAACTTCTCCTGTGAGCCACTGGACGATAAGGATCACAGCTTCATAGTGCATCGTCAGATGTGTGGTGGATTTGAGATACATTCAGTAACTTGTGCTTTATGGAAGCTGAAAGGAGGCACTCTTGATTTTGGTTGAATTGTAGACAGTAGACCATGAGAACGGAGAAATGCCAGTAAATGACTGTACTTTTTCTGATGGATACTATCTATCGTTTCTATGCTTCTCAGTTTGCTTCAATGATATGAGGAATGTGATGCAGAGAAAACTCTTGTACATTTTCCCCTCTAATAAAAACAAACTAAAACTAATCAGAGAAGCCCCTTCCTAAAAAGAAACCTAATTTTATGACGTAAGCAAATTAAAAACGGAAACAAATGCTTTACTTGATCTGGGCCACATTATGTGTCATGCAGACATGCTTCTGTTTAAATCAACATTCGACAAAACCTTTTTTTTCTCTTTAATTTTGTACGCAAAACAACTCAATTAATTAGCATATTTTATTAACTATAATGAGAGGAACATTTTCATTAACTTTCTGGCGTTTATCTTTATCATGTACTTGTTCTCGTGTGTGAGTTTGCAATTATGGATCCGCATACATACTCTTCGTTGATAAATTACATGCTGTTCATGCTTCACCTCTTCCCAGTAATCACTCAACACCAGCATATTTAAAAATCTAACACTTCTGGCTAGCTAATGTTTGTTGCACTTCCTTCTTCCCTCTCCAGCTCTCACCTTCCCTTCTCTATGTTCTAAAGGCCTGTTTTGACCCTGATCTTTTTCATTCTAGGAAGAGAGGGGAGATGAACATTGAAACAAAAGAAAATACAAAGAAGTATCAAAAGAAAAGGAATGGGGAAATTAGAGAAAACGCACATACCGAAAATTTTAATGGAATACCTTGATTACCAGTGCTTAATAGTAATGAAATTTCGTAAATATAGGTTTCATGTGATTTTCCACTATTGGCGACATTCGGGGGACATGATGTTGATCGGCTTCCTTCAGCTTCTACTTGCTACAACACTCTCAAGGTACAATATCTTTAATTATTCTACATTAACTTTGAGGTATCAAATGCACCATATCCAACTCATATAGTCAAATGGAAAATCAAATTTGCTTTCAACAATGGGAACTCTTTCTGTCAAACATACTGCTATCTGTCCTTTTTCTTATGCCTTTGACAGCTTCCGACATACAAACGCCAGAATACGTTGAGAGCAAAGCTTCTATATGCTATCAGTTCCAATGCTGGTTTCGAACTTTCATAGCTGCTGATCAGGTAAAGTGGTTTTCTCTTTGTTTGTAAACACAAAAGCTAGTAGAAGATTGCCCCCATCAAAAAAAAAAAAAAGCTACATACCAGAAGTTTAAATTTTTTGGATCTTTTTTTTTGGTCTCCTTTTTTGTGACTGAAATGGAATACTTAGTGAACTTACTTTATGTGAGTATTCCTTTATTCCTTTTTTAAATTCTGGGTAGGCAATCAAGTAGAATATTTAGAGTTGAATAGAGCTCGTCTCATGGCATAACTCAAAGACTTTATCAGAACTGTTGTTTCTGCTTACTTTTATGTGACAATGATGGTACATCAAATACTGGAAAACATATTCCCAAGCTGGGAAGGTTGTCAGATGTGTGGTATCTTAGCTGTAACTGCTTTCATAGGAGATATACTATAGCTTGAATGATCTAAGACCAACATAAAGCCTCTTTCAAGTTGGAAAGTAACTATAAAACAATATCATGAAAGGGGTGAACTACAAAGTAGACCGTTTCTGCAGCTTTGAGGCTTTAAGAGATGAGCTCAAAGCCCTGTTCCAACAGACTTTGAGCCAATTTCTCATTTGCTGTTTCTGAGGGATGAAATCCATCCCAGAAGACATAATTTGTAGCATTGGAGCATGTTCCAATGGACCTGGCATTACAAAGGAACGATGTCTCTATCATACCAGTCCCACAACAAGCCTTCCTTGATTCAAAAAATCCTGGAAAAGAGGAAGATTATTAGAGGAAATGTGATCAAGTGTCCTCTTTGATTTCAAAAGATAGTTAATCACAACCACCACCACCACCCTCTATGTGGCTGCCTTCTTATGTTGAAAAGAAGGGGGACTTTACTAATTTTCCTGTGATTTTCGAATGCAGTAAGTAGGAAACCAATTTAAGAAACTTCCATTGCTTCCTTTAGTCAAGTTTAAAGCTCCTTTATTATGTAAACGAGACACGACCCCTTTTTTTTGTTGAACGGTGAAATGCTGTGTTACATGTTTGTGCTTTGCAAAACTTTTGAAGGTTTGTCGAGTTTGAGAAAAGGGAAGGAAAAGGAGAAGGGAGAAAAAGTTTCACACATTACCATTTTCTACAGGTTTTGTGATCAGATCAAAGAGAGGCTGATAGATGTCAAAGACAACGAGCTTGATGCCAGGAAGCTTGCTCTTTAGATTTTGAGATGTCCGGTTGAGCTTATTATTGAAAGAGATTGCATCTTTGTTCAGTCTTGCAACACAGTGGTTGGTTCCTGCACCGAACAAAGTAATGGCAGCTGGCAAACAACCAGTTGGTGGCAGAGTTGTGACCCCAATCCTCCTTGCTCCCAAACCATAGAGGTTCTGTCCATAGATCGCTGATGTATTAAATGCGGATTGTTTTGTGTATAATATAACATTTTACATATGATATTTCTTAGTTTATGATTCTTAATTACATCTTGATCAGATTTTCTCGATGTGGCTTAGTATCAGGAGTAAGGGTTGTGATAGTGTATTGGTGTTCAGCTTTTTCTTTTTTTCCACGGTAAGTCTACGTGGTGCTCAAGTGTTCCGAAACGATCCCAAGTTTCTGTAATTTGCAAGTGCTTGTAATAATTCAAGCACAGGCAAGCTTGCTCCCGTTTGTTAAATGAGAGGTGCAACTTAAATTTATATTCCAGGGCTTTTACCATCGTACTGAAATACTACTTATAATTTTATTCTAATGATCTGGCCAAATGATCTTGAGTTAGGACATTATAATGAGTTTGTTCTATATGCAGTTTCATTTGATATTGCTCTTATGGGCAAGGGTTATGCCTAGAAATGCCATGCAGGTTGCTCTGATTTTTGTGTCAGTGGTTTACTGGAACAGTCAAACGCTAACAATTTGTACAAAGAGGTAGTCGGACCTGAATGAATGTAGAGTATGACTGAATGAGGATATCGGAGAACTGGTCAGGTGAGTAGACTCTGTTGAGTAGTGGATTTATGTAGTAGTTTTGAATAAAGTCACTGCTCCCTGCACTTATAAGATGTATACTTCCTGAGAATATGTTGTTAGCTTTGGTCCTCCCGACCAGATTCACTACTTTCCTTTGCCACACCCTGTAATATTTTAGTTGATGTGGCAACGTTAGAGCACGCTGCAAAAACCATGACATTTCCAAGTTAGTCATACTCAACGGTCCACAGATTTCTATTCTCATGCATACATTTTAATACTTACATATAGTTTAGCAGTCCTCTCATAATAACCGGAAGAGGCAGAGGCAAAGTTGACGCCTGTCAGAATTCTTTTCCCTCTAGCTTCTCGGCTCAGGTAAGCTGGTGGGTAAGAAGTGAACCCAAGATACTCAGCTGTAGATTAAGACATACATGTGTGAGAAACAATGGAGGACTTTTACCATTTTTTGGTGGTTTTTTTTTTTTTTTTGGGGGGGGGGGGGGTGGGTGGGGGGGGGTGTTGAGGAGACTTAGTAGGCGTTTGGACATAAGAATTGTAAAATTCCGAAAAAAAAGTTAAGTGAAAAAAGTATTTGAAAATTAGAGTTAGTGTTTATAATTTTGAGTTGTTTTTGAATTTTTTTGAGTGATCTGAGTGAAAATTTTGAAAAACAGCTTTTTGGAGTTTTTAAAATTTTCGAAAAATTCCAAAATTCATCAAGTGAAAATTGGAAATTTTATGGCCAAACACTGGTTTGAAATAAAATGAAGAAATTTCGAAAAAAAGTAAAAAAAATTCATGCCCAATCGGGCTCTTAGACATTACCTGTGAAGTCTGTGGCTAGCTTTCCATTGCAGAACCTTCCGGTAGGAGTGTGGGTAACAAAATCTCTTCCATAAGGTGGAAAGTTTGCCTTGATGAGAGTGCTCAAGTTGTTATTATTTCCAACATCAACTACAGAATCACCAAATATACACAATGCTGGAACCAAAGGGTCTCCATTAGATACAGAAAACACCATTGCAAGAAGAAAACAACCTAAGAGACACCTCAAGAAACCCATTGTTCTTTTCTCCTATAATGAATCGTTAAGGAGGGTGGGGAAGAAAATTAGAGAGGTTTGATTGATGAGAGGAAGGTGGAGGAGCAGGTGACGAGAATGTAAGGACATTTAAATTTAAGTAAAGGGCAAAATGAATAACTGTTGGATAGAAAGTTGCTCATTTCCAGGTGAGGAGGCATGTTTGGCACCTCGTAAAGCTAGTAATCAAGAGTTATTATTGGGAAAAAGTATGAGTGTAAGTAAGCAACCCCCACTTCCAATCGAGAGGTTGTGAGTTCAAGTCTCCCCAAGAGCAAGGTGGGAAGTTCTTGGAGGGAAGGATGTCGTGGGTCTATTTGAAAACAGCCTCTCTACCCCATGGTAGAGGTAAGGTCTGCGTACATACTACCATCCCCAGACCCCACTATGTGGGATTATACTAGATTGTTGTTGTTGTTGTTATGAGTGCAAGTAAAGCTTGTTTAATTTTGTCCATTTCTGTGAGTTTATTTAGGAGTATGTGCGTTTTAATAAAACCTAAACATACTACTTTGCAGAAAATTGAAGCAAAACTGGCGTGAACCACAAAGATTTCCTTTATGTATGACCTGTTTCTTCATGCTACTTCATATATGTTGATTAGCAAAGAAAGATGCCATTTCCTCTATGTTTTTTTCCTTTTTTGATTGGGGGAGGTGGCTGAGAGGGAAGCCAGAGAACCTAAACCGCAACATTGGCAACAAGTGCTAATCAGAGGCGCATTCAAGATTTTAATTTTATGGATTTACTATTAGACTATTAGCATTAAACCCATCATACTTTCAAAGTTATTCGTTCATATTCATTATTTATTACAATTTTAATAAATTTTACACATAAATTTATGCATATTTACAAAGTTATGTAACTTTGACTCTTACTTGATACGTATGAAAGATGCTCAAATAATGTAACTTTCTGGGGTGTTGCAATGGCGAAGGTCTGCAACGTTCGGTTCTTGTTCCTTTTAAATCACCTCCAGTTTTTTTCCTCCCTTGCACTCACAATTTGTCCTATTCTATCAAACAACAAGGTCATTTTGACTAATTTAAATTTTCATTCTTTTTCGTTTTATCTGTATTTTCTCTTAGAGTCCCACTTCAAATAAAAATATACTCATATAGTATAAATTTTATTATATATAGTTAGGAGTCTGGTTTGACTTTCCAGTTTGCCTCGAATCATATCTTCCTCAACTATTTTGTCATACCTGACTCCTATAGTTGCTGAAACCAGGGGTGTACAACAACAACTCAGTATAATCTCATTTAGTGGGGTCTGGGAAGGGTAGTATGTACGTAAACCTTACCCGTACCCCTGGGTAGAAAGACTATTTCCAAATAGACTCCCGTCATCCTTCCTTCCAAGAACTTCTCACCTTGCTCTTGGGAAGACTCGAACTCACAACCTCTCAGTTGGAAGTGGGGGTTGCTGAAACTAGGGGTGTGCATGATTCAGATTTCAGGTTAAGGCGAAAAACTAAATTAAACTGAATCTCTTTTGTTCTTTGATTCAGACTTTGACTTTGTTTCGCATTTTAAAAATAAAAACTAAAGAATCGATATAACTAAATTATTTAATATAGATGTACATGCGCATATATAAAACATATTTGCTTCTTCGTATATGGTTAGTAAAGGAATCAATTTAGCATGAAATGATACCATCATTTTGTTTTGATTATAACATTAGGACGCGCAAACTTATTCTTGTTGGCTTGTTACACTATTAGGAGACTAGAAGTCTTTGACTATCTAACCAAATAGTATGTATTACTATCTTGACGAGATTACGGTAGAAATTTGAAGGTGTATGGCACTACTAGAAATTCGAGAAAAAGCGATCGCAAAAAGCGATCAAAAAGCCACCAAAGTAGCATGGTAGCTATATTGATGGTCCTTTATTTAGGGACCAAAGTTGGTCGCTAATTAGCGACCAACTTTGGTCTCTACTCTAAATGGACCTATTTTTCCGGATGTTGACTATAGAGATCAACTTTGATCGCTATATTAATTTAATAATATAATTTTACGACCAAAGTTGGTCTCTAAATAAAAAAATATTATTTATTTATTTATTTATTATTAATCGTTAAAAAGCGACCAACTGTGGTCTCTAATCCAGAAATTATATTTTAAAATATGGAAACTAGAGACCACTATTGGTCGCTATTTTATTTAATTATTTATTTATTTTATTAATTTAACGACCAACTTTGGTCCCTAAATACGTGAATTTAATTTAATTTTTAAATAGTAGCGACCAAATTTGGTCGCTTTTTTAGAAATATGGAAAAATAGCGACCAATGTTGGTCGCTTTTTTCCAGAAAAAAATTTTTTTTAACTTGAAAAGCGACCAAATAGAGACCAACTTTGGTCGCTTTTCTGTGTATTATTTTGCCAGAAACGGTCTGTTTCTGCAGCTACATCAGCTGCCAGTCATACCAATTTCCTAAATAGGCATTTTATGCCAACAACAACAATAAAAAGCAATTAAAAGCAACAAAAAATAAACTTCAATAGAACTAATACATTAAGCTAATAAAATTAAGTTAACGCTTATTACAAGCTCATTCGAACTAAAGAGAACTAACACAATACTAAATTGGTATGTAAATTAGTTCTAACACAATAGAACTAACACAATGTAAATTAGTTTTAACATAGTAGTAAATTAGTTCTAACACATTAGAACTAACACAATAGTATATAAAGTACTGAAGGAGTGTTCTTTCAGCATCCTCGTCTGAAAGTTGGATTGCCTCGCTCGGTTCATTAGGTGGTTAACTGCGTATGAATTCCCCCACGTCAGCTGTGAAGCGAATTTAACCTATATGAAAAACTATATTGAATTAGTATTTCAAATTCTATATAAAAGCAAATCAAAATATTTAATGAAAAATAAAAAACTTACATGTATGAAGTCGAGGCTCGACCCTCCTTTCTGAATCCATTTCTTTCTTCTTCTTTACAATACGAGTTTCATTGAATATCTCATCTTGCTTCATTGGCATCATAAAGTTGTTTGGTGGCTTTGGTGATTATCCTCGTGCTCGGGATGAACTTTGATACAGAATAACTTGGATACGGTACATGACGGAGTGTGTCGTTGATTTATTGTTTATCTCATTAGCTACAATGATAATAAGAAGGCAACGACATGTGTTTCAAAAAAGTGATGGTGTAGTTAGGATTTAACATTTCCTAAGTAGATAAAAGAGGTTATAGAGAAATTATCTACTTCACTTTCGAAGGAGAAAAGAAGTTTGATTGATAGTGACAACGTTGATGAAGACGGAATATTTCCCGTAGGTCGTATCAGTTCCTATAAAGCGGGGATCATAAAACTTTATGATGGCAATGATTACAGGAAGTTTTGTTCTAAATTTTCTTTCAAGTCTAATCCACCAAGTTTAATGTGATAATTATGATATTTATTTGGATTCAGAGACTGATTTGACAGACAAAAGTATAGAAATGCTCTTAAAACTTTAGAACAAGAGCATTACCATACTTTTGTCGGTCAAATCAGTGTCTGAATTCGAAGAAATATCACAATTATCACATTAAACTTGGTGGATCAGACTTGAAAGAAAATTTAGAACAAAACTTCCTATAATCTTTGTCATCATAGAGTCTTATGATCCCCGCTTTATAGGAACGGACACGACCTACGGAAATATTCCGTCTTCATCAACCTTGTCACTCTCAATCAAACTTCTTTTCTTGATGGAAAATGAAGTACAGAATTACTCTATAAGCTCTTCTTTTATCTACTTAAGAAAAACTAAATTCCTACATACACCATCACTAAATCCCTACCTACACCATCACTACTTAGGTTATAGAGAAATTCTCTACTTTATTTTCCTAGCGGAAAAAATATTTAATTGATAGCGACAAGGTTGACAAAGATGGAATATTTTCCGTCGGTCGTGCCAGTTCCCATAAAACTTGGATCATAAAACTCTTTGACGACAAAGATTTTAGGAAGTTTTATACTCTACTTTCTTCTAAGGTTAATAAATACAAGCTTAATGTGATTTTGGTGATAGTTCGTCGGATTCAAACGACGATTAGTTAGACAGAAGTAGAGAAATTTTGATAAAAAGAATTAGAGGTAAAAACATTCAACCTCTAATTCTTTTTATCAAATTTTCCATACTTCTGTCCGTCAAATCATCGTCTGAATCCGACGAACTATCGTGTGTCTATATTATTTATCTACCTATAAACTAATCAAGATTAAACTAAAAGTTCAATTTATACCCTAATATATATCTACCTATGAATCAAGTCTTTAACATTTAATTAATACCTATTACTAAAACATTAAAGGAGAAATACTCAAGAAAGCCTAGCCTAAATATTCAACACATACCCTAAACCCTAAATTTCTATAAAATATTAAATAATGATAAATACAATCTAAACCCTAGGTTTGTATAAAATATAATGTTAAATAATCAATTGAAACACTAATTTTAGGTTGAAACAATAATCAATTAAAACACTAATTGAAACCCTGGGTTTTTAATTCTAACCTTAAATTTTTAGGAGGTGATGGCAGATGCGACTGCGGCAGAGGCGACGGCGCCAGCTGAGCGATGGTCGTTGGTGGCGTGGGTGGGGCCTGGTGGTGGGAGTTGGAAGGGGGCGGGGTTTGAGTGTGAGAGAGAAAATATGGATTTTAGGAAATTTTTAGAAAGAATGGGAGGGGATCCTCGTTTTGACAGATCTGTAATTAAAATAGCGACAAACGTTAGTCGCTATTTTGGTAGGTAAAACAGTTTTGAATTTTTAGAAATAGAGATCAACGTTGCTCGTTGTTTTATGACCGTCTGACCAAAATAGCGACCAACATCGGTCGCTATTTCAAAATATATATATATATATATATATATATATATATATATATATATATATATATATATATATATATATACTTATATATTATATATATATAAGTTGTATTCGATACGGTAATACCTCATACACTTATACTTAGTGCATAGTATAGCGTAAGCACATATATTGTATATATATAAGTTATATTCGATACGGTAATATCTCATACACTTATACTTAGCGCATAGTATAGCGTAAGTACATATATAGTATATATATAAGATGTATTTGATAAGGTATTACCTCATACACTTATACTTAGTGCATAGTATAGCGTAAGTACATATATTGTATATATATAAGTTGTATTCGATACGGTAATACCTCACACTTATACTTAGTGCATAGTATAGCGTAAGTACATATATTGTATATGTATAAGCTGTATTCGATACAGTATTACCTCATACACCTATACTTAGTGTATAGTATAGCGTAAGTACATATATTGTATATATATAAGTTGTATTCGATACAGTAATACCTCACACACTTATACTTAGTGCATAGTATAGCGTAAGTACATATATTATATATATAAGCTGTATTCCATACGATATTACCTCATACACCTTTACTTAGTGCATAGTATAGCGTAAGTACATATATTTTATATATATAAGCTGTATTCGATACGGTATTACCTCATACACCTATACTTAGTGCATAGTATAGCGCAAGTACATATATTGTGTATATATATATATATATATATATATATATATATATATATATATATATATATGTTGTATTCGATACGGTAATACCTCATACACTTATACTTAGTGCATATACCGTAAGTACATATATTGTATATATAGACACACACGCCCGCTTCGTAGTGCATATCATCCCTTATATTACAAAAGTATTAACGACTTACATTTATATTATTTACATAGTAAACACAAAAGTGATTTTTAATTTTGACTATTGTTGACCAAAATAATGACCAATTTTGGTCGCTATTTAATCATGAATTTAGATTAGCGACCAAAGTTGGTCGCTAACTTTAAATCATATTTAACTATATTTCATATAATAATCAAATTAATAATATAATTATGAAAATTGAATAACTGGTACCCAGTTAAGCGACCAAAATTAGTCGCAACCTTTCTTTCCTTTATTTAGCGACCAACTTTGGTCGCTAATTCATAATATATATATATATATATATATATATATATATATATATATATATATATATATATATATATATATATATATATACATATATATATTGTAGTTTTTTAAAAATAATAATATAATTATTAAATTTTTGTAAGCGGGTCCCAAGTTACCGACCAAGTTTGGTTGCTAATCTTAGTAAAAGTTTGACCAAGCAAGTCTGACCAAGCCAGTCAATATTTTGACTAAGAGCGACCAACTTTGGTCGCTATTTTGTTTCCAGAATTTAGATTATTATGTTTGCTAGTTTAGCGATCAACGTTGGTCGCTTTTTCCCATAGACCAAATTTTGTCACTATTTTTGGTCGCTTTTTGCAGGAATTCTAGTAGTATGGGCTGAGCAAGTTTTGAGTGGCTGACTGGGCTGCTTAATGTTATTTTCAGGATGAAGAGGATGTCGGATGAATGGAGTTGGAGTATGTTAGTTCTGTTGTATAAGAACAAAGGTGATATCTAGAGTTGCAACAATCATAAGGGTATCATATTACTGAGTCATCCATGAAAGTTTGGGAGATGATGGTAAAAGCGAGGGTGATGAGAACATTGTCAATATCTGACAACCAGTTCGGGTTTATGCTGGGTCGTTCTACTACGGAAAATATACACCTCATTAGGAGGATAGTGGAGCAGTACAAAGATAGGAAGAAGGATCTGCACATGGTGTTTATTGATCCAGAGAAAGCGTATGACAGGGTTGCTAAAGAGGCTCTTTAGAGATGCCTAAATGCTAAAGGTGTGTCGATTGCTTACATTAGGGCGATTAAGAAAATGTATAATAGAGTTATGACTCGGCTTAGGACAGTCGGAAGCGACTCTGAGCACCTTCCTATTGTTATGGGGTTATACCAAGGATCTCCACTCAACCAATTCTTATCTGCTCTGGTGATGGACGCACTGACACACCATATTCAAGAATAGGTGCCATGGTTTATGTTATTCGCTAATGAAATAGTTCTGATACATCAGACGCGAGGAGGCGTTAGCGAGAGGCTGGAGGTTGGGAGACAAGCCCTTGAGTCCTAGGATTTCAAGTTGAGCAGGACTAAGATGGAATATCTTGAATGCAAGTTCAGTGTCGAGTAGAGGGACGTGGGCATGGACGTGAGGCTTGGATCGCAGGTCATTCCCAAGAGAGGGGGTTTCAAGTACCATGGGTCGATTATCCAGGGATGGGGAGATCGATGAGGGTGTCACACACCGTATAAAGGTGGTGTGGATGAAATGGAGGTTAGCATCTGGAGTCCTATGTGACAAGAAAGTACCACAACTACTCAAAGGTAAGTTTTATAGAGCGGTGGTTAGGCCGACCATGTTGTATGGGATTGAGTGTTGCCCAATTAAGAACTCACCTATCCAGAAGATGAAAGTAGCAGAAATGAGGAAGTTAAGGTGGATGTGCGGGTACGCTAGGATAGATAAGATTAGGAATGAAGATATTCTGGAGAAGGTGAACGTGGCTCCGGTGGATGACAAGATGCATAAAACGTGGCTCAGATAGTTCGGGCACGTACAAAGGAGAAGCTCAAATTCCTCCATAATTAAGGAGGTGAGATCGGTTGGGCATTGGTAGGCCGGAGGAGAGGTAGATGGCGGTCTAAGAAGTATTGAGGAGAGGTAATTAGGCGGGATATGGTGAAGCTTCAGATCTCCGAGGACATGTCCCTTGACAGAAAGATATGGATGTCGAGCATTAAGGTTGTAAGTTAGGAGGTAGTTGAGCATATCTCTAACTCGTACCAGTGTGAGGCTAGTCTCATAGAATTTTATCTTAGACTGCTAGTGGTCAATATTGTGTTCACGCTACTCTTCCATTTTTATAGTGCCAACCTTATTTACTTGTTATTATTTTTGCTTTCCATCTATTTGCTAGTGTTTGGGATGTTGTTATTATTTCTATGGTTTTTGTTGATGGTACTGATATATTGTCTCTTTTCGTCTTCTTGAGCGAAAGGTCTATCGAAAATAGCATCTCTAAACCCTCGGGGTAGATGTAAAGTTTGCATAGACACTACCCACCCCAAACCCAACTTGTGGAATTTTACTGGATCATTATTATTATATTTTTGTTTTTTCTATTTGAATAATTCTTTTTTGTCATTTAAGTATGTTATTCGATAATATTAGATTCATATATCATGTTATATATTATTATACAATAACCAAAAAATCGAATCTAAACCAAAACCGTCTAATACAAGACCTAACCAAAAAATCGAATGCAACACCTTAGTTGAAAACACATTAACCCCTTCTGACCCTACTTGCCTTCCAATGGGTTTATGTAAGTCCACACCAGATAAAATATGCTATGTCTTTTTTCATTTTTTCTGTACTAAATCTTTTATTTATATATAGCCAAGAGGTTGTGAGTTCGATTATCTTCAAGAGAAAGTTGAGAATTTTTGGAGGGAAGGATGCTGGTGGTCTATTTGAAAATAGTCTCTCTACTCTAGGATATGGATAAAATATGCATACACATTATTGGATTGTTGTTGTAATGGAGTCAAAGGTGATTTAGGGTTAGAGGAGGATGTTGAACGGCGTAAGAGAAAATTAGAGGAGAAGAGGGTGTGAAATTAAATAGGGTCCATATTGTTTTAGTTAAAAAAAAAAAGAAATAACCTAATTTTAGGTTGTCCTAGATGCTTGATTTTCTTTTGTGAAAATAAAGGTTCTAATTGAATATAGGCTCACGGTCGTCAAAAACAACTTGAATGGGCTATTTATTTATTTTGCCATATATATATATATATATATATATATATATATATATGTTATAAACTAAAGCAAAAGACAAGAACAATAGAACAAGAACAAGAACAATAGCAATAGAGAGAAGAGTAGAGAGAGTTCTTCTTATTGAGTTGAGAGGGGTGTATTACAATGGTAGAGAGCACCTCTATTTATAGGGAGGAGGAAGATCTTTCTACCAATAATAGGACTCTAAAATCTCTCTAATTAAGTACATTAAAGACATTCACCTTAAATAGAAGTGTAAGAATCTTCTATTTCATAACACTCCCCCTTGAATGTCTATTCAATGATGTGCCTCATAAAACCTTAAAACCAAAACCCAATGGGAAAAATTAAAGTAAGGAAAAAGAGTACACATGTTTGAATATGCGCCTATTGGTTGCCTCGTTAAAAACCTTGCAAGGAAAACCCAGTGGGACAAAACCTTGTAAGGGAAAAAGAGTGCAACGCGCATTGACTCCCCCTAATGAGTACATCGATTTATATCCTTGAGCATTTGCATTCCAATCTTGTGCATCATCTTCAAAACGATCTTTGGTAGTCGTTTGATAAATAAATCAACCATATTGACTTGAATAAATATTCCGCACCTTGAAATCATCATTCTTGATAGATATGAACATCTTCATATAATGTCGTGGAATAACACTTCAATATCTCCATAGATGCATTCTCAATGCCATCATGCTTATAGTTATGGCAAGATACATATGTACACAAATTGTACTTAGGATGTGGTACTTCAGGACCAAGAATTGCATATGCTTCAAGCAACTTAAATCTTTCAAGTTAAGTCATGTAAGTCACATAATAAACTTTAGCTGCATATCAAAGTTTCATGTCATGCTAAACAAATAAGATATCGAAAAATTGACTATACATACCTTTGCCTTTATACTTTCAAGCATATGAACTATAGGTTCAAAGCTACATGTCTTTCATATGGAATCAATTCTTCTTGAATTGTATCTCTTCCATTTAGTTGCTTTCTTTGAGTCAGCAAATGCGTATAGCATGCTTTGCAATATGTTGCAATTGCATTTCCCTTTTTATGAACTACAGGTTCATATCATGATATTCGGGGATATACATATACAAATGAAAATTCATCCCATGTAACACTTTCTCAAGTGTTTATCATGTCTCCCCCTCATGTTAGTAAAACTAACATGTTTCCTCAACTTTGGAAAATCATCTTTGTGCATTATGTCAATATACACAGCACCTTAATAATAAGATGAAATTATTTGGTTCCTGACCCTGAACCACTTGTGAGGGGAGAATATACTCTCGTATACAACTTATATCAAACTGATATATATATAACTTAGTTCTCATAAGAAACAGTTTAGCTATTAAGTGGAAGCACTCAATAATTATCTTGCTAAACCAACTTTAATATAAACCAACTTATCAAGATGAACTGTCTTGAGTAGAAAATCTGGAAACTATGCTCGAAGTTAGATTACTGAGCGATTTACCTCGCAAGCACTGCCAGGCTGCGGGTTAATAACAATGGCGCATGTAACCATATCATAGATGCATCATATGTGATATACATGGCAGGTGAATGGGCCCATATTCACCTTTGATATTTCCAGAATTTAGGGGCTTCAACCCGAACTCTTTAGTTGGTCAGTTCATTAATGAGAACAAGTGACACAAGAGTATTCGTAAAGAACTTTCTAGTTCTTTAATATTCACCTATGTGAATTTGCACATCATACTTCAAATGAGATGGCTAACACGAATGTCAACTGACTAAATTATCAATATTGGTAAACTTCAAATTTACACCATGACATGTGCACTTATCAATAAACTTCGGGTTTATTATGACATGGGTTTTATACCAATAGATATCCACTTTATTGTGGCATTCTTTCTTTTGTGTAGTACAAACTGGAGAACAAAGCGGGTAGCTTTTCATATACAAATTACCCCGCTACAAGTTGTAGTAATAGGAGAATCAAAGCCTTCCTTTATTATAGTCTCAATATAATCAATCGCTTTCGCGTGTACTTTGGAAACTGAATAAGTTTCTTTGAGACTTACTACAGCACAATACTCAATTGTGTTTCTCCAACATAGTAATAATTGGCTCTTCGAGAGCTCTCAATTAATTTTGTACTACCACAGACTGAGGTTCGAGATCCTCACATTCTTGCATTCCGTATTTTCAAGAGTCTCAGGCTCAATAGATTCTTCGTGAATCTCGGAATTAATCAAATCATGAGCGTCCTCATGTGATTCTTTCATAGTGTCATTTAGATCGTTCTTTTTCCTCTTTCTAGGATTTCGATCTTTGGAACCTAATGGCCTGCCACGCTTCTGGCGTGCATTTGACTCATTGGATATGACACTAGATATTTGTCCAATAGGGACTTCAATACGGATCGGAACATTTTCCGCGTGAATGTGGGATTTCGTTATCCTCTTCAAGTCCGTAAATGCGTCAGGCATTTGATTTGCTATTCTTTGCAAATGGATAATCTTTTGTACCTCTTTCTTTCAAATAGAGGTATGTGGATCAAGATGAGATAATGATACATTTTTCCACAAAATTTCCCATTTGGTTTCACCGACTTCTCCCCCTAATTTTGGGAAAAGTGTCTCATCAAATTGACAGTCTGCAAATAGTGCAGTGAACAAATCTCCTGTCAATGTTTCGAGGTAGCGAATAATGGAGGACGATTCATACTCAACATATATTCCTAACCTTCTTTGCAAACCCATTTTGGTGCGGGATGGCGGTGCTACAGGCACCTATACTGCGCATCCAAAGCTTCTTAAATGGGATATATTGGGTTCATGACCCAAAACCAATTGCAATAGGGAATATTTGTGATAATTCGTCAGTCAGAGACGAACTAGCATTGCTGCATGCGAAATGGCGTGACCCTAAGCCGAAGCGGGCAGCCGACAAAGTAGCATTGCTGCATGCAAAATGGCGTGAACCCAAACCGAAATGGGCAGCCTCGTTTTCATGAAGAATTCAAGATTATTCTCATCTATTATCCATTAACTTTGCAAACGCAAGGTTGCGTGATAGCAACAAGCACACATTAGACCATCTACAGGATGTGTCTATCAAGACCATGAAATACCTAAACTACCCATTAGGTGGGTGAATAGGTCCACAAATGTCCCCTTGTATACGTTCCAGAAACTGGGGTGACTCAGTCCCAACCTTTGTTGGGGATGGTCTGATAATCAGCTTGCCTTGATAACACGAAGTGCAAGGATATTCATTACTTGAAAGAATTTTGAAATTCTTTAACGGATGCCCATATGAGCTTTCTATAATCCGTCTCATCATGGTTGATCCTGGGTGACCCAGTCGATCATGCCAAAGTACAAATGTATTGGACTCAGTATTCTTTAGATTTACTGTTGAATGTGCCTCAATTGCACTAATTCTTGTCCAATACAGGCCACAAGATAAAGACGGGAATTTCTCAATAACCCTCTTTTTGGCCGGAGACATTCTTTGAAGTGAGGACGAGATATTCGAGATTATCTTCATCCATTGTCTCAATATTGTAGCCATTCCGGCGTACATCTTTAAAACTCAACAAGTTTCTTATAGACTTGGAGGAGAACATAGCATTCTCTATGATTAACGTCGTGCCCTTGGGCAGAGTTACAATGGCTCTTCCGGAGCCTTCGATCAATTTACTTTCCATGGTATGACATACAAAAGAAATACAGGAACATAAGAATAAGCAAGTTCAATTCTTTTTGTGTCACATAATATTTTCAAAATCTGCTACTAACAGTTGACAAACAAAATAAGATATGTTGTCCATAATCAATTACTATGCAGTTTGAAAATTTCAGCGTTTTTCATAAGACAATCGATTATTAAACACACACAATCGATTGTTGGAACATAGACAATCGATTGTTAAACACACACAATCGATTATTTGTTATTTTTTGAAAAACTTCGGATCACAGTCTTAAGACAATCGATTGTTAAACATCGACAATCGATTGTGGATGATTTTTGAAAAATTCCAGATTACACTGCCTAATGACAATCGATTGTTAGATATAGACAATCGATTGTGGGTGATTTTTGAAAAAAATTCCAGACCTCACTGTTTCAAGACAATCGATTGTTAGACAAAGACAATCGATTGTTGGCTATTTTTTGAAAAATTCCAGAACACACTGTTTCAAGACAATCGATTGTTAGACAAAGATAATCGATTGTTGGCTATTTTTGAAAAATTCCAGAACACACTGTTTCAAGACAATCGATTGTTAGCCAAAGACAATCGATTGTTGATCAATTGTTTTTCAACTTTAATGCAAAAATAGTTGATAATCGACTAGTTTTTCAGGCTAGTCGATTACCCCCACTGGAAAATAAAAGTTTTATTGATATTTGAGCATATTGAAGATATTCTAAAGAACTACTGCTAACATTGCATCATGAACTAGCTAATACGAGCTAATACTAATGACTATTAGATTATTCACTAACTAATACAAATAAGTAGAACAAAATCAAATAACTCCATCTTCTTTCATCACGGATCCATCGCCGATTAGGTGGTCTATTTTTCCATCGGGTTGCTCAAAGAAGTCTGCCACATCCAGGTGGGTGATGTCCTCATTGTCGTCATAGACAAAGTTTGTTTCAGGGCCTTTTCTCTTTCGAGATGCTTGATAAAGGTCAACCAAGTGTCTTGGTATACGGCAAATCTTTGACCAGTGCCCTTTCCCACCGCAACGATAACATATAGTTTCTGAACTATTTGCCATAGGATCTTCGGGATCCCGTTTCTGCTTTCGGTGGTTATCTCTCTTTGGGGGGTGACGGACTTCTTTGGAATTTCTTCCTTGTCCACGTCCTTGGCTTTGACCCCGTTTATGACCGTGATCATGGTCCCTTTTATGTTTGGCATAATGCGAGTGCACCATATCTGCTTCAGGCAGTGGTGTAGACCCAGTTGGTCTATTTTCGTGATTTCTCATGAGCAGGTCATTATTTCGCTCAGCCACTAGTAAGAGAGAAATCAGTTCAGAGTACTTCGTAAAGCCTTTCTCTCGGTACTGTTGCTGCAGTACCATATTGGAGGCATGAAACGTTGTAAACGTTTTCTCAAGCATATCGTAATCGGAGATGTTATCTCCACATAGCTTCAGTTTAGAAGTAATTCTGAACATAGCAGAATTATATTCAGAAACGGACTTAAAGTCCTGTAGCCTCAGATGGGCCCAATCATATCGTGCTTGTGGCAGAGTGACCAACTTCAGGTTGTCATATCTCTCCTTTAAGCTGTTCCACAAAACGAGTGGATCCTTGACGGTGAGATATTCAATCTTCAAACCTTCGTCAAGGTGGTGGCGCAAGAAAATCAAGGCCTTCGCACAATCGTGCTGATAACGTGTTATAAACTAAAGCAAAAGACAAGAACAATAGAACAAGAACAATAGCAATAGAGAGAAGAGTAGAGAGAGTTCTTCTTATTGAGTTGAGAGGGGTGTATTACAATGGTAGAGAGCACCTCTATTTATAGGGAGGAGGAAGATCTTTCTACCAATAATAGGACTCTAAAATCTCTCTAATTAAGTACATTAAAGACATTCACCTTAAATAGAAGTGTAAGAATCTTCTATTTCATAACAATATATATATATTTCTTTTTTTTCTAACCTATTACGTTGTAATAGTAGATTAGCATTGAATACATATTTAGCTTCTCAAAAATACCCTTAGTTTTAATGATAACTTTATTGTTAAGATAGGCTTTTCGTCATTTTGATCTTAAAGAAACCTGACTCTCTTCAACCTTCTCCAATTTTGCCCTCGCTATTCTCTCTCGATCTAGCCTCTCTGTTCTCTTTAATTTTTTCTTTCCCTTTAATGGAGTTCTCCTAAGTAGCTCAATCCTCCCTGTGTAAATTGGATTTTGCTCCTCTATAATTGTTAGGCATCAAAGGTTTTTCTTTTCTCCTACCATGGAAATACAAGACAATGGTTCGTTGGATAAAGCTAAAGAGAAGATATTCCAAACTTTCTCAGAGTTTATGATTAGGTTTATTCTCAACTCTGCCTACCTTGAAAAATTTGTGCTGTCCTTACATTTCCCTCTTCATTTAAATTTATGTTACAAGCAAACAAGAATTACTGTATTTCATCATACAACCCGTTAATCAATAGATGGACAATTAGGAATTTCTGTAAAAAAAAAAACCCTGATATTTCTGGAGAATTTTCTTGAAGTTAAGCCATAGTTTTTTTTTCTTTTACTTTTTACTGATATTAAGAAAGTGGTTAAAAAGTTTGAGAAATGTATGTTTTTTGTTGATTATCGAGCTATTTCTTATTTGTTGTGCAACTTAGGTTCGTTTTCTCTATTTCAGGATTACAAAATTTGATGAATTAGCGGAAGTGGGAAGTAGATTGCTAGTTGGTTTTCAGCAAGGACTCGGTAAGTGTGTTGTAGCATCCATTTGAGTGAATCTACTGCAAGAATAAGATAAATGCTCTTTAGTGAACCTTGCTAGTTTGCCTGCTTTTGTCAGGGTATATACTGCGTCCACCAATTGAGAAGAATTCTGAATTGGTTGAGCGCATTATTAGAGATAATGAAACCAAGAGGCTTTCGTCCTATGTAGAAGCTGGATGTCTGAATGCTCATGACACTCTACAAAATATGTCCAAGTGTAAGTGTTTTACATATCTGGAATCTATACCTGCAGCCGAAAAAGAAATAGTTAATGTGAAGGAATTATATGAGGTCGTTCTATTCCTGTAGAATTTTCTCTCTTGTTTTTACACTGATCCGAGTTTTTTGTACTGATATGTATTGTGTATACCGTCAAACCTATCTATAACAACCATCCTCTATAACATCATTTCACTATAACGACCAAGTTTTCTTTGGAACCAATTTTCCATGTTATGTTATAAAATATGTTATATGAGTAACACTTCACTATGACTGCCAAATTTGTCATTTCTTTGTTGCTGTTACAGAGAGGTTCGACTATACTTGCTACTTATGTATGATGATATTGTCATTTCTTTGTCGCTGATAGAGTTTAGTAGTATAATACTGTTCCGCTTATAGCCTTTCCATAGAGTAGGCTAATGAAATATCTTGTCACAAATTTTTGACAAATTAATCTTTTCGTGATTTTGGTTTTTGTTGTTGTTGCTGTCTTCCCTTAATTTTCTTGTGTACATCTTGGCCAGTCGAATATCTCCTTTATGTTTCCATTTTTTTTCCACTAGATTCTTTTGGTGTTATTTACCTTCATAACTTGGATTCTGCTTCTGCACAGAAGTACATACATGCCACCTTGGACTTCAGGATCACGTAAACAAAGGTATTTCAAGTGTCCTGTATTAATAATTTTTTCCATATCATCTTTTAAGTACGTTAACTGACCCCTTCTTCAGCGCCACACACCATACACATTGGTTCAAGCTAAGATTAACAACACGGTAGGGTAAAAAGGTTAATTCAACTTAGAAAATTAAATTAAGTCTCTTGATCTGGAACACATGGCGCAACATACGAATTATATCCAGAAGTGTGAACAGAGTAACATTACTTGAATAACCAAGATGTGCTACATTTAGCAAGAGTGTTAATTGGGGTTTTACTTGAGCTTATTCGACAGTACTATTGGTTTATTCATTTAGCTTTACCCTGTATAGTAGAATGTCCTACTTTTCTTTACAGCTTTTATGTTAAGTGTAAGAGTTGCATGCTTTTCCAAATGGAGTTGGAGTTTAGATTACAAAATGCGGATATTATTGCAGCAAAGTGTGTTGTTGATGAACTTGCATGCCTTTTAAAGGATGCGGAAGCTGTAGTGCAAACGATGAATTGTAGTTTGGCGCAGATGGGGGAAAGAAATGTTGACAGTGGTACAGATTCATCGGGCACCTCTCATGATGAAGTAAGATCCTTTTTTCTTTAGCCACTTGCTTGCTTGAGCTTTTAATATGTAATATTAAACTGCATCACCAATCATTATTAGCAACCTCTTCATTTAGAACTGAACCACTAATCATTCTGTTGGGAAATACCTAGAAGTACACATCAATAGATTTATCTATTCTGGAATGAAATTAAGAAATATAAAGGAAGAATTTGGTTTGGAAATCCAGATAAATGCTTCCATTCTCTTTTTTTGAAGAAGAAAGAAAGAAAAAGAAACTAAAATCAAGTTTACACTTGGTCATATTACCAAGTTATGAATTTTTTTAGGTCCGATATTCTAAGAATTACCATAAGCAAATATCTTTTTGCATTGGATTGCTAAAAAATACAGTAAATGGCATTTGTGTTGCTAAATTGTAGAAATAATTTAGAATCCTAAATTTTAAATTTCAACTTGGGTGTATGGAAAACTTTTTGAATAGTTAAGTTCAGTGGAAAGGCTTATTTTATGTGATTATTATTTGGATGTTGAGTCTGAAAATAGTCAACTTGTAGTGTTCACTCAAATTTTTAATTTTAAGTAATACAGACATTCTGATATGTTTATTACTTAAAAGAAAAAAAAAATCTTAATCTACCATGTTCTTTAGGCTGACAATGAACCTACTTATGTTTCCCTTATGACATTTATATTTAAACAATATTTAATAATATCCCAATGTAGGAGGAAGAGCTATCTGTTGATCTTTTGAAACACGAAGTAATTGATATTGCAACAATGATGGCAGTATTATACGGCATGGTAAAAAATGATTACGCAATGCAGGTAATAATCTCTTCCTTTCCAAGATGTTTCTTCATAGCCGGGTAATGGAGTTAGCAGTCTATGCTAGAGGGTTCATTTGTACATGATCAGTTGACCACTGACTATAGCCAAGCGTAATGGTTAATCATTTTTTCCTGTAACAGGAAAAGATTGTTTCTTCCCTTAACCTTACTTCATCTTCTGGAGAACTGGAGAGCTACTCCAGCATGTGGTCATTGCGCCCTTACATGGATGATGAAATCATGCATAAAGCTTGGAAACTTGTACGCCGCTAACTCTTTTTGTCCTCCTGTTTGTTATTTTGGTGAAAGATCATCAAATAGCTTTATCTGTATCAAAGAAGCTTCATTATAGCTTTCTTTCTTGAAATTTGTTTGAAGCAATAGCAAATGCAGTTTTTCAGTACGAAAAAAAAGTACAGAAAAAAGGAAAAAAGAAAATAGCGGGTGAGGATGAAGAACATGTGACAGTTGTAATAATTTTTATTGTTATTGGTTAAACTAAGCATGACTGCTATGGCACTGAATCAAGTTGCTATAAACATTGACTGGTTTTGGTATTTATATAGTTATCTGCTTTCACTTTCAAATACCTTCCTCTCTTGTTAAGTTGCCCGGACACGAGTGCGGGGGTCCTACATGGGTACGGATCTAGAGGTCATATCCTTCAAGATGTTAATTCTAAGATTCGGGATACGGATCCTATTACGGATACATGTGCGCAGGGATCTTGCTAAAAATAATTCAAAAAATTTAAAATATAAAAATATCTCTAAATTATAAGAAATTTTATGGATTACTTACGTATAGCTGGTCAAGTATGTTCTTTTTATTCTCAATTTGTAGATAAGTAAAGGATTGATTTCCTAGATAAGGTATGTTATTTTCTTCAAATTTACCCCAGTTTTGATTCAGATTTCGGGAATCAAATTGTATCTCGTCTTTAATTTTTCCGTCCGTTGTGGTCAAAGTACCCAAAATTATTTGACCAGATCCGGTACAGAGTACTATTGTCGTGTCGACGTGGGTGCGGCACCTAAATTGCCGTGTCGGAGCAACTTAGGTTAGCATGTGATTGCAACATTCTTCAAAAGCTAGTATTTGAAATGTTAGATGGTAAATACTTACTGGCACTAGGCAAAAATGATAGTGTACTATGCAGGGTTTGTCAACTTACTGCTACTAATCAAGCAATATATTCCATCTTTCAATCCTTTCTTTGTCATGTTTAAGTAACTGTAACAAAGATCTTCATTGCATTCTCCTCATGAAATCTTATAATTGTATGCTCCACATTATGTATTTATGATGTGTAATTGCTTTATGGTGAATAAAGCTAAGTTCTAGCAGTGGAAATAAATTTGGAAAAAATAAATCTTAAAGGGACAAAACCTCTGATTAGGATCGAAGTTATTTTGGACTATGCTTTATACCGTGAGACCGCATTTAACTATAATGGCCAAGTTTTCTTTGGACCCAATTTTTCATGTTATATTATATAAACACTTCATTATAAAAACCAAAAGATATTGGAACAAATGAGGCTATTATAGAGAGGTTTGTTGGTTTTTCAATTCAAGGACTTGTCAAGAATAAGCAAAATGGCAATCCAACTTAATAATATTTAGAGAAGTACTAGTTGATATACAAAATTATTTCTTAATGGAACTAAAGGCCATTAGATATTCCTACCAAATCTACTGACAGAGGAAATTAACTTACAACAACGAGTTAATTCATAAATTATTCGAATTGCAATAACTGCAACTTAAGTGCTCTATGCCAAATACTCTACTAATTAATACACTAAAATTATTCACTCCATTATAAGTTGAGACTCGATTTCATATGAATAACCAAGATTCTTAGCCTGAGCTCGAAACTCATCCATCTCACCTTTTGGAACTTGGAATCCAACTAACGCACAGTTCTCCCTATCATGGAAATAGAAAAAGAACAAATTATTTACTCCAAAAGTGGCATATAATGAAACTAGAAAGAGTTTAGCTTGTATACACTAATGGCGTAGAAGAATATTTATACTATCGAGTCATTTATAAGACGAGTTCTAAGTTCTATGTACCTACGATGGTAAAAGTATTTACACAATCAGGTTATTTATAAGGTAATTACAAGTAAATCCTCGATGATAAGCATTTAAGATAATCCGGTGGGTTCTTTGTTTCTTTCTTTCCTGGTTATCGGTTGTCTAGCCATTCTACCATATTATTATTATTTTCAGAATTCATTCCAGGTGGAAATTCATCAAGCTAGGGAACTCTTGTAAGACGATTTCTCATATGATTATTTTCGTGATTCGACTCTAGAAGAAGTTCGGGTATAGCAGTTCAGGTTCGTCTGCATATTAGTAATATGTTAAAAAGTATAATCCCACTTAATGGGGTCTGGGGAGGGTAGTGTGTACGCACACCTTACCCCTACTCGGGTAGAGAGGCTGTTTCCAAATAGAAACCTGGCATCCTTCCCTCCAAGAACTTCTCACCTTGCTCTTGGGGAGACTCGAACTCACAACCTCTCGGTTGGAAGTGGGGGTTGCTTACCATCAGAGCAACCCCTCTTGTCAACATGCACAATTAGTTAAATAGCACTGATAGTATAAAAAAAAAAATTATTTATATTGTCAGTGTAGATAAGTTACATCAACCTAAAAATGAAGATTGTGACTAGAAATTACCTGTTCACGATAATGAAACAAACTTATATTCCAACGAGGGCTGAAAGCATCTAAGAACTTCCTTAAAGCTCCAGGCTTCTCAGGAAATATGAATTGACAGAAAATCTCATTACTTGGTTCTGATCTGCCTCCCATCTAAATTAAAAATCCACATTTTAATTACGTAGCCGTTTGGACATAAGAATTGTGAAATTTCAGAAAAAAATGATTTTTTTTAGAGTGTAAATGGTATTTAAAAATTAGAGTTGTGTTTGGAGATGAATATAATTTGGGTGGTTTTTGAATTTTTGTGAGTGATTTGAAGTGAAAATTTTGAAAAATAACTTTTATGAGTTTTTCAAATTTTAAAAAAATTCTGAAATTCATCTTCAAGTGAAACTTGAAAAATTTCCTATTTAAGGTGAATGTCTATAATTAGAGAGATTCTAGAGTTCTATTCTTGGTAGCTAAATCATCCCCCTCCCTATAAATAAAGGGGTCTTCTACCATTGTAAACCATCCCTAACAATCTCTAAGTATCAATAAGAAGAACTCTCTCTACTCTTCTCTCTATTGCTCTTGTTCTTACATTATTGTTCTTGTCATTTATATTATTTCATAACACGTTATCAGCACGAGTCTCTAACCAATTGAAATTTTTAGATTGTCTTAACTTTTGTTTGTGTAGGGTTTTGCTTCAAAGAAAGAATGAAGAAAGAAAAAAAAAACAAAGAAAAGGAAGGAAACGGAATCGGAAGAGAGAAAAGGAAGAAAACATTGAAAATATAATTAGTATACCTTAAAGGTAAGTAATTTACTTTTACCTTTCAAATTCTTGGAATTCTATAATTTGATTTTATATACAAACATAGACAACAAAGTTTGATTATAACTCTAATGGAGTTTGTAAGAAATTATAACCACATGAAGTGGTAAAATCTCTATGTCCTGCCATGATTAAATTCATGTATGATTGTGGGCAAATAATTGAAAATCCGTCCCATTGAATTTGCTCCATTCCCTTTAAAGAATGTGGAAGCAGTATATGATAAGTCTGAAAGAAGACTAAAATATTACCATGAAGGTATCAATGAATGTGGACGTGGCAAAGAATTCCGTCCAATTGAATTTGCTCCATTCCCTTTAGAGAATGTGGTAGCAGTATGTGATAAGTCTGAAAGAAGACAAAATTATTACCGTAAAGGTATCAATGGATGTGGACGTGGCAATAGACGAAATTATAATCGTCATTATTGTGATAATGAGAATAATAAAGATTCTCAAAATAATCTTTCACTTTAGAAAGTAATATTTGACATGAGATTGTGTAAAGCACATGATTATGATCCATTCCCTGAAGTGAATGTGATAATTGTAATAGAGCCCGTAAGTATGAACACGCTCTTGATGTAAATTTGTTTTATGTCTGACATTATGAAAAGACAGTTCGTTGCCCTTGAAATTTCGGGCAAGAACTATATGACATGGGTGTTGGATGCTGAAATCCACTTAGATGCTATGGGTCTTGGAGACGCCATTAAAGACAGAAATAATGCATCCACCCAAAACTATGCTAAGGCCTTGATTTTCTTGCGCCATCACCTTGATGAAGGTTTGAAACTGTGCTAAGGCCTTGATTTTCTTGCGCCATCACCTTGATGAAGGTTTGAAGATTGAATATCTCACCGTCAAAGATCCACCTATCTTGTGGAATGGCTTAAAGAAGAGATATGACAACCTGAAGTTGGTCACTCTGCCACAAGCACGATACGATAAGAACCCAAAAGCAAATAGTTTATAAACTATATATTATCGTTGCGGTGGAAACGGGCACTGGTCAAAGGCTTGCCGTATACCATGACATTTGGTTGACCTTTATCAAGCATCTCGAAAGAGTAAACGCCCTGAAACGAATTTTGTCTCTGACGACAACTTTGACATCACCCACTTGGATGTGGCAGACTTCTTTGAGCAACCCGAGGGGTAGATAGACCACCTAATCGGTGATGGATCCGTGATGAAAGAAGATGGATCTATTTGATTTTATTTTACTTGTTTGTATTAGTGAATGAATAAACTAATAGCCATCAGTATTAGCTCGTATTAGTTAGTTCATGACATAATGTTAGTATTAGTTCTTTAGAATGTATCAATATGCTCAAATATCAATAATATTTTTACTTTCCAGTAGAGGTAATCGACTAACCTGAAAAACTAGTCGGTTATCTCATATTTCGCATAAAAACTGTAAAACAATCGATTGTTAATGATCAACAATCGATTGTCTTTAAAACAGTGTGATCTGGAATTTTACAAAAACAGTCAACAATCGATTGTCTATGATTAACAATCGATTGTCTTTAAAACAGTGTGTTCTGGAAATTTTCAAAAATCATCCACAATCGATTGTCTTTGTCTAACAATCGATTGTCGTTAAGACTGTAATCTGGAATTTTTCAAAAATCATCCACAATCGATTGTCTTTGTCTAACAATCGATTGTCGTTAAGACAGTGTAATCTGGAATTTTTCAAAATAGCCAACAATCGATTGTCCATGCATAACAATCGATTGTCTTGAAACAGTGTGTTCTGGAATTTTTCAAAATAGCCAACAATCGATTGTCTACGTTTAACAATCGATTGTCTTAAAACAGTGTGATCTGGAAATTTTCAAAAATTGTCAACAATCGATTGTCTATGCATAACAATCGATTGTCTTGAAACAGTGTGCTCTGGAATTTTTCAAAAATTGTCAACAATCGATTGTCTATGTTTAACAATCGATTGTCAATGCTCAACAATCGATTGTGTGTGTTTAACAATCGATTGTTTTATGAAAACGTTTAAACTGAAATTTTCAAACTGCATAGTAATCGATTATGAAAAACATATAATCGACTATCTGATTTTGTTAGTCAACTGTTAGCAGCAGATTTTGAAAATATTATGTGACACAAACGAATTGAAGTTGTTTATTCTCATGTTCGTATATTTTCTTTTATATGTCAAACCATGGGAAGTAAATTGATTGAAGGCTCCGGAAGAGCAACTGTAACTCTGCCCAAAGGCATGACGTTTATCTTAGAGAATGCAATATTCTCCTCCAAGTCTAAGAAGAACTTGTTGAGTTTTAAAGATATCATATTGAGACAATAGATGAGAATAATCTTGAATTCTTCATGAAAACGAGGCTGCCCATTTCGGTTTGGGTTCACGCCATTTTGCATGCAGCAATGCTAGTTCGTCGGCTGCCCACTTTGGTTTGGGTTCATGCCATTTTGCATGCAGCATTTTAGTTTGTCGGCTGCCCACTTCGGTTTGGGGTCACGCCATTTTGCATACAGCAATGCTAGTTCGTCTCTGACTGACGAATTGACACAAATATTCCCCGTTGCAATTGATTTTGGGTCATGGACCCAATATATCCCATTTAAGAATTTTTGGATGCGCAGTATATGTGCCTTTAGCACCGCCATCCCGCACCAAAATGGGTCTGCAAAGAAGGTTAGGAATATATGTTGAGGTTGAATCGCCCTCCATTATTCGCTACCTCGAAACATTGACAGGAGATTTGTTCACTGCACGATTTGCAGATTGTCAATTTGATGAGACATTTTTTCCAAAATTAGGGGGAGAAGTTGGTGAAACCAAACGGGAAATTTTGTGGAAAAATGCATCATTATCTCATCTTGATCCACATACCTCTATTTGTGAGAAAGAGGCACAAAAGATTATCCATTTGCAAAGAATAGCAAATCAAATGCCTGACGCATTTATAGATTTGAAAAGGATAACAAAATCACATATCTCCGAAGTGAATGTGACAACATTTGATTCACGAATACATATTCATTATTGGAAGAATATGAACATGAAATTGGTATTGAATATACCACACTCACCCCTAGAAGGAGGTTTGAGATGATACCACACTCACCCCTAGAAGGAGGTTTGAGATGATATATGGCATGAATGATCGTTGGTCACGTACCTATTGTACGCCAAAGTATTTTGGAAATATGACTATTAAAGGACAACGATAATGCAAGAAACACATCTTGCATATAAGTTTGACATGACCATAATGGTATAACTTTCTCTTTAAGAAAGATATTCACCACATGGATGTTGATGAATCTGTGGTAGTACAAAATTAATTGAGAGCTCTAGAAGAGCCAATTATTACTATGTTGGAGAAACACAATTGAGTATTGTGCTGTAGTAAGTCTCAAAGAAACTTATTCAGTTTCCAAAGTACACGCGAAAGCGATTGATTATATTGAGACTATAAATAAAGGAAGGCTTTGATATCTCCTATTACTACAACTTGTAGCGGGGTAATTTGCATATGAAAAGCTACCCGCTTTGTTCTCCAGTTTGTACTACACAAAAGAAAGAATGCCACAATAAAGTGGATATATATTGGTATAAAAACCCATGTCATAATAAACCTGAAGTTTATTGATAAGTGCACATGTCATGGTGTAAATTTGAAGTTTACCAATATTGATAATTTATTCAGTTGGCATTCGTGTTAGCCATCTCATTTTATGTATGATGTGCAAATTCACATAGGTGAATATCAAAGAACTAGAAAGTTCTTTACGAATTCTCTTGTATCACTTGTTCTCATTAATGAACTGACCAACTAAAGAGTTCGGGTTGAAGCCCATAAATTCTGGAAATATCAAAGGTGAATATGGGCCCATTCACCTGCCATGTATACCACATATGATGCATCTATGAAATGGTTACATGCGCAATTGTTATTAACCCGCAGCCTGGCCGGTGCTTGCGAGGTAAATTGCTCAGTAATCTAACTATGAGCATAATTTCCAGATTTTCTACTCAAGATAGTTCATCTTGATAAGTTGGTTTATATCAAAGTAAGTTTAGCAAGATAATTATTGAGTGCTTCCACTTAATAGCTAAACTGTTTCTTATGAGAACAAAGTTATATATATCAGTTTGATATACGTTGTATACGAGAGTATATTATATTCTCCCCTCACAAGTGGTTCAGGGTCAGGAACCAAATAATTTCATCTTATTATTAATGTGCCGTGTATATTGACATGATAATGCACAAAGATGATTTCCCAAAGTTGAGGAAACAAGTTAGCTTTACTAACATGAGGGGGAGACATGATAAACACTTGAGAAAAGGTTACATGGGATGAATTATCATTTGTATATGTATATCCCCGAATATCATGATATGAACCTGAAGTTCATAAAAGGGATAATTCAATTGCAACATATTGCAAAGCATGCTATACGCATTTGCTGACCCAAAGAAAGTAACTAAATGGAAGAGATACAATTCAAGAAGAATTGATTCCATATGAAAGACATGTAGTTTTGAACCTATAGTTCAAATGCTTGAAAGTATAAAGTCAAAGGTATGTATAATCAGTTTTCGATATCTTATTTGTCTAGCATGACATGGAAAACTTGATATGCATCTAAAGTCTATTATATGGCTTATATGACTTAACTTGAAAGATTTAAGTTGCTTGAAGCATATGCAATTCTTGGTCCTGAAGTACCACATCCTTAGTACAATTTGTGTACATATGTATCTTGCTATAACTATAAGCATGATGGCATTGAGAATGCATCTATGGAGATATTGAAGAGTTATTCCACGACATTATATGAAGATGTTCATATCTATCAAGAATGATGATTTCAAGGTGCGGAATATTTATTCAAGTCAATATGGTTGATTTGTCAAACGTCTACCAAAGATTGTTTTGAAGATGATGCACAAGATTGGAATGCAAATTCTCAAGGATATAAATTGATGTACTCATTAGAGGGAGTTAATGCGCGTTGCACTCTTTTTCCCTTACAAGGTTTTGTCCCAATTGGGTTTTCCTTGCGAGGTTTTTAACGAGGCAACCAATAGGCGCATATTCAAACATGTGTACTCTTTTTCCTTTCTTTAATTTTTCCCATTGGGTTTTGGTTTTAAGGTTTTAACGAGGCACATTGTTGAATAGACATTCAAGGGGGAGTGTTATGAAATCTCCTATTTAAGGTGAATGTCTATAACTAGAGAGATTCTAGAGTTCTATTCTTGGTAGCTAAATCATCCCCCTCCCTATAAATAAAGGGGTCTTCTACCATTGTAAACCATCCCTAACAATCTCTAAGTATCAATAAGAAGAACTCTCTCTACTCTTCTCTCTATTGCTCTTGTTCTTACATTATTGTTCTTGTCTTTTATATTATTTCATAACATTTTACGAGTTTTTCAAATTTTAAAAAAATTCTGAAATTCATCTTCAAGTGAAACTTGAAAAATTTCAAAAAAAAAAAAGAAGTGAAATACTTTTTATGGCCAAGCGGACCCTAAGAATCTTGGAAAATAGACTACAGAGTGAAAAACATACAAAAATATTTTAATTAAGTTAATGACAATGTAATCAGTTAATTAAGTTAAAAACATTACCAAATGCCTTATATGTTCTTTGACCAAATTATTATTTGTGAGATTGACAGTATTCAGTTGTGATGATTTCATCCTCTCCAACATTGACTCAAGATCCGATTTTGTAGTTACACCAACACTGCACATTCAAGACAAAATTACCACTATTAAAAAAAATAAAATAAGAATTAGCGACGGACAAATGTTGTAGCTAAATAGCAAAATCCGTCACTAATACTTAGCAACAGATTAACAAAATATTTTGTTATCTACGAGCGATTTAGCGACGAAGTTGATAGCTAAATTCAGTTTTTCAGTAGAGTAACAACAATTACTACTACCCAGTATAGTCCCACAAAGTGGGGTCTAGAAAGGGTAATATGTAGACAAGCTTTACCCCTACCCGAAAGGGCAGAGAGGCTGTTTCCAATAAATAACCTAAAAATTGAATATAATAAGTAATTTCTTTTTTCCTTACAACTAATATAGCAAATCTAAGATGAGAGGCCAACATCCCCTCTAAAAATGAATAGAACTTTAATTACCTGTACAGAACTAGAGCTTGTTTTCTCCCAGAGTTATATCTGTACTTGAATTCGGTAATATTCATAAGTCCTGCCTGTAATTCAAGTCAATATTTCAGTTTCTTAGACAGAAAATATCATATAGTAACTAAAAAAGTTTAAGTTATGTACACGTCAGTGGAACAAATTTTTACTCCATCAAGACGGTGTAAAAGTTCCTTACACTGACGACGATGTATATAACTTAAACTCTGGCTAAAATGTTTGTTAAGTGCTCTAAGTGACGCACAAGTTCGCAGAATTTTTTGAAGCTTCCTGGCTCTTCTGGCATAAAAGTAGCTAGCAGAGCTTCCCTCTGTCCGCCAATATCTGCTAAATCGACGACTAATTTTAGTTTGCTGAAGTCCATATTAGCTCCACTAGCAATTACTACTACGCTTTCGCCCTTTATGTCATAGTATTTGCAGTATGCTTCAGCTCCAGCTATGGCGAGTGCACCTGATGTCTCTAATATGTTCCTTCCTTCGTCGTACACATCCTATTGAAAAAAAGAACAAAACACACACAAACACAAACTAGTACATGTCAAAACCAGAGGGAAATTTAAGTAAGTTACTTTAATCCACATCTAAAGTATGAATGTCAAACGTGGACAGGTTGGCCTGAATTTGAACAGACCAAAATTGGTTGAGTTAATAAATGGGCGAGTCATATGCCCTCATAAATGTTACTTGGGCTAAGATTGATTGGGTTGATAGTCCAACCCGTCCTATTCTAACCAATTTTGGCTGGTTGGACGGATCATATTAGGAGATGGTGCGTGCTAACCTTTACTGCTGCACTAATAGCATCGTTACTGACTAAGACCATTCCGTCTATTAAATCTTTGCAAAGACGGAAAGTTTCTTCGCCAACTAGAGCTACAGCTACGCCATCTGCAAAATTATCAACTTGTTCTAACTTCACTCTTTCTCCGCGGTACAAAGACTGTGTCATTGAACTTGCACCAAATGGCTCAACTCCTATAATCTTTGTATGAGGTGCAACCCTTTTGAAATATGTAGCAACACCAGCTATTAAACCTCCTCCTCCTACAGGCACAAATACTGCGTGTATATCTTTAAGTTGACAATTAATCTCCGTTCCAACTGTACCTTGGCCTATGATCACATCTGGGTGATCGAAAGGCGGGATGAACGTGAGACCTTCATCTTCAGCCAACTTTAAAGCATGTTCCTGAGCTTTATCAAATGTGTCACCATGTAGAACTACTTTACCATCCAAATTCTTAACTGCTTCAATCTGTTCATTTGTAAAGAAGATGGTCCTTTAGAAAAACAAACAATTTCACAATAATTTCTACTAAAAAAATAGGATTCAACGACGGACAACTTCTGTAGCTAAATAGAAAATTCCTCGCTACAAGCTAAACAAATTATCTAGAAATTCTGTTAGCTTCAAGCGATTTAGCGAGACTCACGCCGAAGTTCGTAGCTAGTTCCATTTTTTTCTTGTGAATTATTTATTTTCTATGTTTCAGTTTATGTGATCCTATTCAGATGAGAAACTTTTATATTCACACAAACATTATGACATATTTAAGGCTATAAGTTTCAAAAGTCTTATAACTACACAAATGTTATAGCATGTTAAAGCTCCCAAGTTTCGAAAGTCTTCATTTCTTAGTAAAACTCAGTGCCCGATCAACTAGATTCACATAAATCGAACAAGAAGGATAAATTAACAGGAGAGAACTAATTACCTTGATCTCTGGTGTGGTAACAGGCATGACAATCGTAGCAGTACGTTTAAGTCTCTGAGCACCTAATGCAACACCTTGTGCATGATTTCCAGCTGAAGCAATTATTACCCCTCTTTCTAACTGCTCCTTTGAGAGTTTGGTCATGATGTTATAAGCTCCTCTAAGCTTGAATGAGAACACCTAAAAAATACCACCAGTTGATGAGTTATCAATATTAGTTACCTATATTGCTCGAACTCTCCGAAAAGGCCATTGGGTGCATGTCGGACCCTTAAAATATAATGTATTTTTGGAGGATCTGACATTGGCGCAACAACATTTTGAAGTGTCCGCACAATATAGTTAGTTACACAATAATACAAGGCAGAAACGTTTGGAAAAGAGGACAATTATTAACTTATCTGGATAAGTTAAAAGTAGAATAATATCCCCGTTGTTCAGAGGCGGAGACATAATTTTGAGTTTATGAGCTCTAGATTTTAGAAAGAAAAAAATGCAGCTTAATTACTAGGCTTTTTATACATATTAACTGATCTTTTTAGTACAAGTACATAGTTTAGGCCAAAACTACTGGGTTCTGCAGAACCAGTAAGTCAAAGGTTTAGCTCCGTCGCTGTTGTTGTTCTATCTTAAATGACATTCTTTTTTTTCTGTCTATTCCGGAAAAGAAAAAAAAAGCTTTCCTACGTTTGGAAACTCTCACTTTAAATGTTTCTATTTACCTGTAATAACATGCTCTCAAAGCAACCAAAAAAAAAAAAACGTTTACAACAATAATAACATATCAAGTATTATCCCACACCGTGAGGTATACGGAGGGTAGTGTGTATGCAGACCTTACTTATACATTGTGAGGAGGGAGAGGCTGTTTCCAATAGACCCTCGGCTCAGGAAGCATAAGCACCACATTAATGAAAATATAGACAAGAGGGACAGTACCAAAAAGCCATATAAAAGCAGAATAAAAACAGGTGATCAACAATGAAAGAAAACAACGGTTAGTCATAAAAACCTATTACTAACAGAAAGCGAGACAATACTACTGTTATAAACACTCTAGATTACCTAATGGTACGTTTAAAACCACAAATTCTAAGTTAAATCAAATGCTGTATCAAAAAAAGAAGAGAGGAGAAACATACGGACTGCATATCCTCTCTTTTGATCCAAAAGTTAACTCCAAGCTTCTTGGAAAGCTTAGTTGCATTTTGCACGGGAGAATCAATCGCTACATCATACACTCTAGAAGCCAATATTTCAACAAGATACTGAAACAATTCCTCTGTATCACTCCCTGATGGATTATTCTCTATCAACTTCCCGGCCACGACTTCCTGTAAAAACGCTGGAACGGGCACTGAATCAGCTGATGGAGATAATTGTGAGCCCTTCAATGGCAATGCTGATGGTTTTAGAATCGAAGTACGTATCCCGCCCTTCATTTTCTTGTTGTTGCCAGTACTGGAAATTATTTTAAATGTGTCATTGCTAGAAATTGCTTTGGTTCTAATAGCTGTAAATTTGGGGTTACAGGCATGTAAGTTTTCCTGCTGAGGCTAGAAAAAGAACTTCCATATCGTACTATATTTGATTGAGGAAAATAGAAGAAATCTTAGAGAAGAGAAATGTTATTTCACTGATTACTTATGTTGTAAAATACTACATACAATGGGGTATTATATAGGTGTAAGAAGGGGAGTTACGGGAACTTCATGCACACACTCATGACTCACCAAAAATTGATGTACATGCATTTAAAAGGATAAACCGGTGCACAACGTATTCTACATTCATGTTGGGTCTCAGGAAGGATTGCACCCCAAACGATGTGATGCAGACAGTCTACCATAATGCATGTATTAGTGGTTGCTTACACTGCTCGAACCCGTAACTATAGGTCATATATAAATAACTTTATTGTTGCTTCACGCTCCCATTCATGTACATGCATTTGGTCATGGAGAAAAAGTTCAATTAACACGTGGTTTAATTTCTTGTACAAAGGCCGGTGGTGGTGTAGGGGGTTAGATATTTCAACATCAATTCTGATGTTCTATGAGTTGAAGGATGGGGGTAGAATTCCATACACTAGTTTCATCGAATCTAATAGTTTTTATTTAAACAGTAACTATATATATATATATATATATATATATATATATATATATATATATATATATATATATATATATATATATATATATATATATTTATTTATCAACATTTGAAGTCGTGATATGCATATATGAAGAAATCTTAGACGAGAAATGTTGTAAATACTACATACAATGGGGATATTATTTAGGTGTAAGAAGGCCGGTGGTATGGGGGGGGGGGGGGTAGATTTTGAATTAATCGTGATGTACTATGAGGTAGAAGCTCAGGCCGGTTCGATCAAACCTAGTAACTTTTACTAGAATTTATGTTAAATGAGTGGTTTTTTCACTTATTTTTTATTGTATGGTATATTTTCTAGTATTTGATTAGAGAGTAAAAAAATATTTTTTAGGAAAATAATATTTTATGCTACTCTTTTCCCCCTCTTTCTCCAAATTCCCATGTTGCTCTCTCTTCCCCCTTCAAATATTCGAGAATTTAATTATTCTTTTAAAAAAATCACACAAAATCAAAGGACCTAATGCATTGTTTTAATTTTTCATGCAAAAATAATTATAAAAATTTATACTCCATCGACTATTTTTAGTTTATACGATTGGATATGCGATTATATAAGTTGATTTTTCTTTAATTAATTTATGCTATTTCATGAATTATCTCTGATCCATTTTCTGTTTCTTAGTTACTTTCATATCTTCAAGTGCAAAGGTACGTTGTCACATAGTAATAGAAGTTTCGTGCGCATATTCGAAATACAGAAGAAGCCCTTTGCTGTGGATAAATATAAAAAGGACATTTTCTCTTTCGCAGTTGTGATTATTATGAAAAACGTGATAATGTTACAATACTACGACACAAAGATGATATATGTGTGGTGTACCTGTATTGGACAAATTTGGTTTTCAACGCCCATATACCATCCATAAACGTTCTTGATGAAGAAAGTGACCTCATTATGATCGACTCAAGCAAGGCCGGCCTCAGTCAATAAATGGACCGAGTGACATGACTTGCTACAACGTCACATCAAACATTGACATTCGTATGTTGAGGCCACCAACCTTTGTAATTCCTTTGTATTATTTCGAGGAAGGTCCCTTAGAATATAAAGGGGACCTTCCCTTTGTAAAAACTTATGTGTATTTCACTATTAAAAATATACGACTCTCTCTCTCTCTCTCTCTCTTTCTCTCCCTCTCTCTCTCTCTCTCTCTCTCTCTCTCTCTCTCTCTCTCTCTCTCTCTCTCTCTCTTGTGTAAAAAGCATACTGCATATCTTATTGTTCTTGTATCCCGATTCAGTTACATTATAATCACAAATCTTGATCATCTTATATTCTCTAGATCACATTACCCTTGACTCCGATTAACCCATATTATTTTTTGATTGTTTTAGAGCTATTTAAGTGTACAAATACTTTTAGCCAAACAATTTGGCGCCGTATGTGGGGATTTCGAGAATTAAAGTTGTAGTTTGTTTCTAGAGATCCTTCGAAAAAACCACTCTCTACAACCTAAAATGGCTGAGAACAACGCAAGAATGAAAGCTATCTTGGAGGTTAGAACAGATCTTACGGGCACTCTTTACGTAGCTGCTGAAGGAGATGCCCTACACACAACCCCCAGTACTTTGATAAGCATGGAAGCCTTACCTTCCTCATCAGAAGACCTGGTGGTACCACGAGAAAGAGAAGATTCAACATCTACCACTAAGGAAGCACCCCCGGAGATAAAAAAGTTTACTAGAAGAGTGGCTGACAAACACTCTGAGCAGTCTAGCTAAGAAGCCGCCTCAAAGTGTTAGATGCATCCCAGCAGCAGATCATATCGCAACCGAGGATGAGCTCGAGGTCACGAGAAAAAACAACGTACTCGTCGATGTCCAAGCTAACGACGGAACACTCACGGCCATCCTCAAAAATATGGAAGAAATGGAAAACGAGAACAGATCGCTCCGCGACCAGATAAAGGAACACCAAGAAATGGTGGATAAGATCCCAGGCGCGCCTAAGTTGCTGCCAAAGCGAGACATGGGGAGGTTCGGTGAAAAACCCTACACGGAAGGAGCCGCGCCATACCCCATCCCAAAAACCTTCAAAATGCCCCCTACTTGAAAGTATATGACGGGACCACTGATCCCCAGGACCACCTGATCCACTATGTTACAGCCGTCAAAGGCAACGATCTATCAAAAGAAAAGGTACCATCCGTACTTCTGAAGAAGTTCGGCGAAACGCTGGGGGGCCCCTAACGTGGTACTCACAGCTACTGGCCAAAAGCATCTCCACATTTGAGGAGATGGCGGATAAATTTTCCACCGCCCATGCAGGGAAAAGGAAGGCGGAAGCATGGGTCAACGACATTTTTGCCGTATGACAGACCCCAGGAGAAAGACTCAGGGAGTTACTAGCCAGATTCAACAGGGTCAGAATGAGCCTACCGAACGTATCTGAAGGCATGGCAGTTGCAGCCTTTTAGAACGGGCTTAGCAGAGATGGCTCGAGGGCGACCAAGAAACTACTCAGCCGTCTTCTAAAATATCCCCCTACTACCTGGGAAGAAATACATAACGCCTATTGTGCCGAGGTACGTGGGGATGATGACGACCTCAACGGCCCAACCCGACGGTTGACGACGGTGCACCCAGAAATCAGAAAGGGACCAGCGTAACGAGGGAATGCGGGAACAAATCCCACGCCTCAACAGGGAAAGACACCAACCATACATCAGGTCCTCATATTCGCCACCGCCGAAACATGCGGACGCTTTGCAACGACATGTCGCTCCAGTAAGAACGGCAGAGATATGCCCCCTTCATTATCTGCACATAACTTTTGTGTATCTCCTTCAGAGGTAGTGTATGCACTAGAGAAGCTGGGCAACAAAGTATAATGGCCAGAAAAGATGAAGTCCGACCCTGCCACCAGAACGACAAAAGCCTTGTGCGAGTTCCTCCATGAACGGGGGTACAGAACGGAGGACTACATAGGTCTCCGTCAGGAGGTAGTCCAAATGCTGAACCAAGGGTTCTTGAAAGAGCTGCTCAGCAACAAAGGAAAGCTCAACTTCGCACGAGGGCGGGAACAACACCATGGCCCACCAAGGCCGCCCTCACCAACACGCACCATCAACATGATCATTGGAGAAGGAAATGATTGAGCGATCAATCACGTCAAATTCACCACCACACAAGCTAAAGCGAATTATCGCTCATGAACGGTATGATGACTTCGAAGATAGTATCACCTTTGATAAGTCTGATGCCGACGGTTTGTGTTTTCCTCATTATGATGCCTTAGTTATTACTTTACGCATAGTAGATACTGATGTTAAAAGGATCATGGTCGACGATGGAAGCGACATACGTATCATCCATCCAAGAGTCCTTGCACTCATGGGACTCGAGGATAAAATAATCCCACGCTGCGTAACACTAACAGGTTTTAATAATGTAGTGGAAAGAACCTCAGGCGAGGTGACGCTGCCCATTCTTGCAGGAGGAGTCACGATGGAAACCACCTTCCACGTGATGAACCAAGAAACGGCATACAACGCCATTATCGGACACCCATGGATACATGCCATGAGAGTCGTCCCCTCCAGTTTCTACCAAGTGATCAAATCCCCAACCCCATGGAAGGAGTGCACAGCATACGGGGAGAGCCACTTACTGCCCAAGAATGTTATAAAATATCTCAGGATTACACGCATACCAAGCATATCAAAGGAGCAAGTGTAAAAGCATAGCAATCAGCTCTGTCGGGGACTAAGGTCCATCCGACAGAGAACACCATCAAAGATCCTGAAGAGGTCGAGGCTAAAAGGGCTACGGTCGAGGACCTCGACCCCGTTCAGTTAAACAGCAGCGACCCCGCAAAGAAAGCTTACATAGGTCACAGCCTATCAAATCCATGTTAGTATCGTGAATTTTTATCTAACCATGCAGACCTATTCACTATTTCCCATGCAGATATGCCGGGAATTCTACGAGAAATTTCCTCCCACAAACTCAACGTCGACACATTGCACCTGCTCGTGCGGCAGATAAGAAGAAAATTTAGCGCCTCCATTAATGAAGCAGTGAGCGAGGAAGTGGACAAGCTGCTAGCTAATGGCTCCATAAGGGAATCCAAGTACCCGGAATGGGTCGCCAACGTCGTAATGGTCAAAAAGAAGAACGGGAAGTGGCGGATGTGTGTAGATTTCACTGATCTAAATAAAGCATGCCCGAAAGACTCTTTCCCGCTGCCCCACATCGACCAGCTGATCGATGCAACAGCAGGCCATGAGCTTCTAAGCTCCTTGATGCGTATTCCGGCAACAATCAAATCATGATGGCTGAAGAAGATCAGGAGAAGACAACTTTCATCACCCACCAGGGGACGTATTGTTATAAAGTAATGCCCTTCGGGCTCAAGAACGCAGGGGCCACTTACCAAAGGCTGGTGACGACAATGTTCAAGGAACAACTCGGCAAAACAATGAAGGTCTACATCGACGACATGTTGGTCAAATCATCAAAAAAGGAGGACCATCTCACCCACCTGAAAGAAGCCTTCGAAATACTAAGGAAGTACGGCATGAAACGGAACCCCGAGAAGTGCGCTTTTGGAGTAGCTTCGGGAAAGTTCCTGGGATTTTTGGTATCACAAAGGGGTATCAAAGTCAACCCTGACCATATCAAAGCCATAGAGGCCATCCCAGAAACGCTGAGCAGCAAGAAGCAGGTGCATAAGTTAACGGGTCGGATAGCCGCCCTCTCCCGGTTCATCTCACGCTCATCCGACAGGTGCCACAAGTTCTTTAGTGTACTGAAAAAAGACCAGGGACTGTAGTGGAACGAAGAATGTGTAGAAGCCCTGAGGAACTTAAAAGCATACTTATCGTCACGGACCCTACTGGTAAAAGCCAACCCCAGTGAACCATTGCTGATATATTTGGTCGTATCAGAGGTCGCAGTCAGCGTCGTCCTAGTGCGTGAAAATAAAGGTATGCAATCTCCTATTAATTATATCAGCAAAACTTTAGTGGACGCCGAAACACGGTATCCCCACCTTGAGAGATTAGCTTTAGCACTTGTAGTAGCTTCACGGAAGCTACGACCGTATTTCCAGTGCCATCCCATAAGGGTGTTGACGACTTTCCCTCTAAGGAGTGTCCTACACAAACCCGAACTCTCAGGGCGTCTCGCCAGATGGGCCGTCGAGCTCAGCGAGCATGATATTACGTACCTCCCAAGAACCGCCATCAAGTCGCAAGTCTTAGCTGACTTTATCACGCACAACGCGCATCCTCCGAAAATGACCTATGGGTCCTTTATACGGATTGCGCCACCAATGCATCGGGATTGGGACTGGGACTCGTTCTTGAATTCCCCATGGGTGAAATGATTCGCCAGTCCGTACGATGCCCGAAAATGACTAACAACGAGGCTGTTATAGCAGGCCTAAAACTGGCCACCAAATATGGGGCCCGCCGAATCCTCCTCCACTGCGACTCCCAACTCGTTGTAAACCAGATTGCTGGGACTTATCAAATCAAAGAGCAAAGATTGCAAAAGTATTAGTCAGAAATCCACAAACTGATGGCTACATTCGACGAGTACCGCTTCGAACAAATTCCTAGGGCACGGAACATCGAAGCGGACGGCTTGGTAAAGTTGGCTGGCGCCACCAAGGACATCAACAAAGAAAATGTGGTCACACTCATCCACTCAGGTATTGACCACCCCGAGTTATTTTCCTTAGACCTGACTTGGGACTGGCGAAACCAGTTAATATCTGCGGGATACTAACCCCCGACAAAAAAGAGGCAAAAAAGCTTCGCATACAGGCCGCCCGATACTGCATGGTCAACAACGACCTTTATAAAAGGACGTTCGGTGGTCCCTTATCCATGTTCTTAGGGCCACAAAAAACAAGACCGGTACTCGAAGAAGTACACGATGGACATTACGGCGCCCACACTGGCAACCACGCCCTCGTGAGTTGCATCATACGCGCCTGTTATTACTGGCCCACCATGAAGAAAGAAGCGGCTGAATATGTCCGCCGATGTGAGCAATGCCAAAAGTTCTCCCCAATAATACACCAGCCAAGAGAGCCCCTCCACTCCGTCACATCCTCCTGGCCATTCATCAAGTGGGGGTGGCTATAATAGGCCCGCTACCCTCAGGACGAGGAAAGGTACGATTTTTACTTGTTTTAAATGACTATTTCTCTAAGTGGGTAGAAGCAGGTGTGTACGCACAGATACGTGAACAAGAAGTCATCACCTTCATATGGAGGAACATAATATGCCATTTTGGCATCCCCAAAGAAATCAGTTGCGACAACGGACGCCAGTTCATTGGTCAGAAAACAACCAAGTTCTTCGAGAAATGGCGCATCAAAAGGATACTGTACACGCCATATAACCCCCCCCCCCCGGCAACAGTCAAACAGAGTCTTCCAACAAAACAATTCAAAACATACTAAAAAAAGAAACTCGAAGATGCCAAGGGGCTATGGCCGAAACTGCTGCCCGAAGTCCTATGGGCGCACAGAACCACACCCAAATCTAGCACACCGGAAACCCCATATTCCTTGGTTTATGGAACCGGCGCTGTCATATCCATTGAAGTACGCGAACCCAGCCTAGCGTATTCACACTCCAGCGAGACAGAAAACGACACCAGCAGACTCCAAGATCTTGATGAAGCCGAAGAAAGAAGAGAAATGGCCCACATCAGGATGGTGGCCCAAAAACAACAAGTCGAAAGGTATTACAACAAGAGGGCAAAGATAAGGCCACTCAAAGCAGGGGACTACGTCCTCAAAGCCAAGACTTTGGCCTCAAAAGGCCCAAATGAAGGGAAATTGGGCACAAACTGGGATGGACCCTACAAAATCACGGTGGCGGCTGGGAAAGGAGCATTCCAGCTAGAGACAATGGAAGGAAAGACATTCCAGAACAACTGAAACATCGCTCACCTCAACCATTTCCACTTCTAAAATGGCGTCACCTGAGTCGTACTCTTTTTCCCTTACCCGAGTTTTTGGGTTTTCTGGGGAAGGTTTTTAACGAGGGACAAAAGGGTCAAGTGGAGATGTTTGCAGCACAAGTGTATCATGTCCGCCTCTCCATGTACTCTCCGAGCCAGACAAGATACAAGGACTGGATTAGTGCTATCTCCTGATGTATAGAATGGCTACGGCTATCTCCAAATGAATAGAATGTCTACGGCTATCTCCAGATGTATTGAATGGCTACGGCTATCTCCAAATGAATGAAAAGGCTACGGCCATCTCCAAATGAATGAAAAGGCTACGGCAATCTCCAAATGAATGAAAAGGCTACGGCCATCTCCAAATGAATGAAAAGGCTACGGACATCTCCAAATGAATGAAAAGGCTACGGCCATTATTTTATACAGCTAAGGCCATCAGGCTATGATGATTATTTTACATGGCTATGGCCATCGTTTTTATAAGGCTGCGGCAATTGTTTTACATGGCTAAGGCCATTATTTCACATGGCTAAGGCCATTATTTCACATGGCTAAGGCCATCATTTCACACGGCTACTGCCATCATTTTATATGACTAAGGCCATCAAGCTACGACCATTATTTCACATGGCTAAGGCCATTATTTTACATGGCTAAGGCCATTATTTCACACGGCTACGACCATCATTTTATATGGCTAAGGCCATCAGGCTACGACCATTATTTTACATGGCTATGGCCATCGTTTTTATAAGGCTGCGGCCATCGTTTTACATGGCTAAGGCCATTATTTCACATGGCTATGGCCATTATTTCACATGTCTAAGGCCATTATTTCACATGGCTAAGGCCATTATTTCACACGGCTACGGCCATTATTTTACATGGCTATGGCCATCATTTTTATAAGGTTGCAGCCATCATTTTACATGGCTAAGACCATTACATTACATGGCTATGGCCATCATTTTCATAAGACTACGGCCATTATTTTATACGGTTGGAGCCATCAGGCTACAGCCATTTTTCTACACGGCTAAGGCTATCGTCATTACACGGCTATAGCCATCAAGTTCGAAGCAGCTACGGTAAAAAGTACGATGACATGCCAGAAAGTAGAAAAGATTACTTACAACAAAAACTATATGTTCTTATCAAAGGGGACAAACACCCATGATACAAAAATAAGTATGTACATGCATATTTACAAAGACCCTAAGAGTCCAATACTTATCCAGCCCGGCCTGGCCTTCAGGTGGCCCGTCCTCATTTCTAGGAGGATACGCCCTAGAAATCCAAGAGCTGGATTCCAAGTGATTGACGTCTACAGAGTTACCCCCTCCCGGGCCGGCGATTCAGGACCATAGCCGGCCGTCTCATAAGCGACTCTAACCAATTGGCACTGGTTCTCAACTTCCGCTTCAAACGCTCGACAAGCCGCCAGAAACTCCTCAAACACGACCAGCCTGGCCTCCCTATATACCCACATCTCGTGCACTTCACGAGACGTATTGGCTTGTGCGAGAGCTAGCTTGAGCTCCTCGACCTCGGCCTTCGTGGCATTGGGTTCCTCCGTTAAAGATGCAACCCGGATACACAATTCTGCCGCCTCTTCCGCCAGCACACGACCAAGCTGCAGCTCCTCGTCCTTGGCCTGAATAAGGACCTCCATCTCCGCGGTCCGAGCAACAGCGGCCATGAGCATTTCATCAACCTTTTCCAGCTCGGACACCCTTTTCTTCAATTGCTCCTCGTACTCCACTAAGCCCTCACGAACCACCCTAAAGTTAGGGTCCTGCTTGTACATATCGGTCAGGGTCCGGTGCGCCTCGCGCGTCCTGTTATACTTCTGCGCCAACCTGTTATATCTGGCCATTTTCTCCTTCCGGCGTCGATCCCTCTCCACTTCTAGGACAAGAGTCTGGAAAAGAAACCAAGTAAGTACGGGGAGAGTTATGCTCCACTAACACAAAAAGAAAGGTCATCAAACAAGGCAAAGGCTTACCTGTAAGGCCGCACCCGCCACCCTTTGGGCCAAGACTTTGTCACTAAGATCCCCCAGAGTCGCACGCTCGGCGCCACCGCACAAGAGCATCATACTGGTGGCCGCCTCCTCACAATTTTCCAACAGATTATAGTGACTTGGAATCACTATGCGATGAGAGGACTAGCCAGCCACCATCTCCACCCGGTCCAAGGACCCACCTCTTCTGCCAGCGTCTTCCGTGGCAGCCCCCGGGCCCGCCACGTCCATGCCCTTACTCGTTCTCTCTGTAGCCTCCCTCCTAAGAGCGATCCTCCCTAAGGGGATGGCCTCTGCCATAAAACCGGCCTTGATTTAGGGCGGGGTGGCTTAACCTTCCTCGTTTGGGTAGCCACGACCTTGGTGGTAAGAATCCGACGGTGCCTTCTCTCCAATGTCTCCTCCTCTTCACGGTCCTCTTCCGTAGGATGAAGAGCGGGCTCAGAGGGAGTCAGTTCAGCAGTAGACGTCCCAACGGGGACAGTCCCAAGAACAGCCGTGGGCATCTCCGTGGATGTCACTTCAAGTGCGACCCCCATCACGACCCCAGGCTTTATCTCTAGAGCCGTTTCTAATACAACCTCTTGTCTCGAGGGAGGCGAAGTATTGCCCCTGGACAAGGCGACAAAGACCAAATCCTCCTCAGGATCAGGTACCGTCCTAGAAGGACCGGCCACGGTCTTCTTCTTCTTTTGCTTCTTCTTCTTCTGTGCCTTCTTAGAGGCATCCCGACTTGTCAAAACACGTACAAGACGGGCAATAGAATTATGGGAGCCCCCAAAAGATAACAAAATTAGGTAGGGCCGTTACCTCCCGGGCCATAGAGCCTAAGGAATTCAGGCCAAGAACGACATTCTTCTGCAAACGGTATCAACGCTTGCACCCACGACCTAATGTCGTCGACCCTTTGAGGAGGGCAAGCTGTCACTGCATATAAATAAAAGGAAATTTTCAAAGGAGAAAACCAGCAAGGTGAGGTCGCCGTAGTAAAGGCTACGCGCATTAATACTTACATGCATCGTGCCACACCTCTGGAAACCCTTCAGGGTCGGACACAAGATGCTCGGTACGCACGTAGAAAAATCTCGTCCAGCTGTGGTTGGCCTTGTTGTCCACCTGTGACATGAAGCTCTTCTTGCCCCGACTCCTCAATTGGAGCATCTAACCTCTCATAAAAACCTCATTGAACATTTGCAGAAGGTTATGAATGGTCACCTCTTTCTCGGCCTTTGCCGCGTAGATGGATAATACCCTGCACACCTTTAAGGCGTACGGGGTAAGTTGGGCTGGGCATGCCCCGAACCGGCGACACAACTCTTCCTCCAAGGGATAAATCGGAACGGTGTATCCAATTCGGAAGGCGTACTCATAGAAGGCACAGTACCCGGTCTTTGGAATAATGGCATGGTCTAGCCCCGCAGGAAACATGTCAACGTGATCAGGAATATTATACGAGTTCCTAAGAGAGGCCAGGTGGGACAGCATCAACTCACTATGCTCCCAAGGAGGGAGCTTACCCTTATTTTGAAAGTCACTCCTTTTGCTCATATCACGTGGAAGCAAGTTGGCCGTTGATAATGGAACGTAAAATTCCTCGGCCTCCTGGCCATCCGAAGATGACGAGGACCTAGTGGAAGCAACGTACTTGGTCCTAGTATCGTCATGTCGACGTTTAGCCATAGTGAATGTTATAGGAAAAAGGTATTGCGGGTCACAAGTTTGATTCCTAAAAACAAAAATCTCAGAGAAGAAAGAACAACAGGCGTTAGAAGAAGATAGGGAAAAGATTGGGAAAATACTCTCAGAAAAGGTTCGAAAGATGAATCTAGTTCAAATCTCCCTCTATTTATAAGAAAATGTGCACAAAGATCGAAAGGGCATGATTCAAAAACTAGCACAGGAAATCCAAACGTCATGTCACAACCTGAACCGCCTCAGGAGCAGAGGTAATGATCATGCATGTGATCGATGATGTCATCCTAAAAAAGTAACTCCGAAAAGGGAGTAATAAGTCAACGGCTATGCCTCGTCACAAAGGAGCACGCCTCTTACAAGGGTATCAATAGGAACGGCCAAATTTCCATGGGTATCGAGCGTGAATGTCCGTCCATTGGAGACGCCTCTCGACCACGTCCCCAATAGACGGAGGGACTATCTGTATTAGGAAATTTTGGTTTCCAGCACCCATATACCATCCATAACCGTCCTCGATGAAGAAAGCGGCCTCATTATGGTGGACTCAAGCAAGGCCGGCCTCAGTCAATAAACGGACCGAGTGACATGACTTGCTACAACGTCACATCAAATTCTGCCATTCGTATGCCGAGGCCACCAACCCTTGCACTTTCTTTGTGTTATTTAGAGGAAGGTCCCTTAGTATATAAAGGGGACCTTCCCTTTGTAAAGACTTATGTGTATTTCACTATTGAAAATATACAACTCTAACTCTCTCTCTCTCTCTCTCTCTCTCTCTCTCTCTCTCTCTCTCTCTCTCTCTCTTTCTCTCTCTCTTGTGTAAAAAGCATACTGCATATCTTATTGTTCTTGTATCCCGATTCAGGTACATTATAATCACAAATCTTGATCATCCTATATTCTCTAGATCACATTACCCTTGATTCCGATTAACCCATATCATTTTTTGATTGTTTTAGAGCTATTTAAGTGTATGAATAACTTTTAGCCAAACAGTACCTTTTAGTTTAGTTAGAAGTACAAGGTCACGGGAGTCAAGGACGGAGCTAGAGTGTCAGGAACGAGTTCGGTCGAATCCAGTAGCTTTGGTTTGAATTCTGTCTTTCTTTTAAAAAATCTATTGAATCTGTACGAATTTTTAATACAAAACCCGATAACTTAAAATGATTAGAATCTCTAACACAAATCAACAATCTTACATATCTTTTGGTGGCATTGTGTAAATTACTCCTGTGATAGGTAAGAGTATATTAATAATGGATTTTTTGTACCTTTATGCGAATAAATTTTTGTGTCTTAACTACAAAGGGTAAGTGCACTGACGCACCGTTTGGTTGGATATATGGAAGCAATGTCATCCCACTTAATCCAGATTTATACCGGAAAGTTCTACTTTGAGGGCGCAATGCCCTCACAAAGGAGACTTCATATCCAGGACTCGAACTCGAGACTTCTGCTCGACAAGTAAAGACTGTGACATATAAACAACAACTTCAAATAAAGCATGTGATATTATACATAACGAATAAAGGACATGACATGCGCTAACAATTCCAGATAAGTTCATGAAAGAAGACTAATAGCCCGTTTGGCCAAGCTGCAAAAATCAGCTTATTTTGAGAAGTATTTTTTTTTTAAAAAGTGTTTTTCTCACAAGGACTTTTGGTGAGAAACAGTTTGTGTTTGGATAATTAGTTTGAAAAGAACTTATGAGCATCAATTAGAGTTTGGCCAAGCTTTAAAAAACTGCTTCTAAGTGTATTTTTCTCAAAAGTGTTTTTGGAGAGAAGCGACCTTTTTCTGCTTCTCCAAAACTGCTTCTGCTTCTCCTCAAAAGTACTTTTTTTTTCTTCCATAAGCTTGGCCAAACACCTCAATTTTCGGCCAAAAGTGTTTTGACAAAAAAAAAGCACTTTTGGCCAAAATAATCTTGGCTAAATAGGCTAGAAGAGTCTAAACTGGTCAATTTTCATATATAAACCCGAGTACGCACTCGTCACCTCGCGTAAACTGCTTTCACATGACACAAATAGCACAAACGACTCAAATCCTAAAGGTTAATTCCCCACACAAAGTTAGGCAAGATACTTACCTCAAAGAAGCTAAACTAATACTCTAAAATGACCTTCTCATGTGAGAAATCTTCGTACGGCTCAAATCTAGCCAAAAATACTTAATATCATAAATAAAAATCACAGGAAACAATTACGAATAATAAAGCTTTAATCCTTAATGAAAATTAAAAAGTTAACCCCGAACTCGCACCTCGGAACCCGATAAATTCACAAAATTCGAACACCCAATTCGATACGAGTTCAACCATACCAAAATTATCCAATTCCAGAATCAAATCGCCCTTCAAATCATCATTTTAAATTTTTGAAAGTTTTCACAAAAATTTTCATTTCCTCCAACTTAAACCACTAATTTAATGATAAAAATAAATATGGAATCATCGTATAAAGAATACTAACCTCAATCCAAATCATGAAGAACTCCTCCAAAATCGCCAAAACTGAGGTCTGCAACTCAAGATATGGTAAAAATGGTCAAACCCTCGATATATCATGATATTGCTCAGGGGTTCCGCATTTGAGGACCGAAAATGCACACCTGCAATCTTGCTTTTACGAGCCATCATCCACACCTGCGATTTCCACTTACCAGACTAGACATCATACCTGCACAACAGAGGTCACACATGCAACACTTTAGAAGTGCCCAAACAAACCGCTGAAGTGAAATCCTATGCATCTACAATCACTAAAATGTAGAAGCAACCATCGCACTTGCGTGCCTACATCCGCAGAAATGAAGCTCCCGCCCAGGCCTCAACGTTGCAAAAGCGGCACAAACTGCGTACAAGCAGCCCCTAATAAGTGAAGATTTTGACTACTTATTAGCACCTTTTAGCTTTTGTTTTAGTCTAAAAGCATTGAATTATGTTCCCAAAATTAATATGCAAAATTGCAGGAATGTTGGAAGTTGGACTCCCAAGATAAAATCCGACTAAAAAAGGAGTAGCCTAAACATAAGTCAATAAAAGCATAGAAGCTTGCAATGTGCGGTCTGCAGAATTTCAACTGCATCCGCAACAGAAGAAGCAAAACTCGGCAAACTTTTAAGCAAATTGCAAACCGCACATAAATTGTGCGGCTACAAAAGCTAGGCTAGGATCCAAGATCAAAGAGATGGCAAAAATCCAAGTCCAGAGCTTCCTCAAATTGTGGTCCGCACAAGATTTGTGCGGTCATAAAAAATTATCTTGCGGACGCAATCATACTATTGAGGATCACAAATGAATGCTTTGTTCTCGCAGTGTTAAATCTGTGGACCGCAAAGATATTGCCTCGCGACCGTAGTTCAGAATTGTGTAGTTGCAAACCGCCAGTTCCCGACAAGACGAAGAAACCTGCAGACTGCACATGGAATTGTGCGGTCGCAGAACTTCCCAAGGGGTATTTTTGTCCGAAATTTTTAACCTTGTATAAATAGAAGAGTTTCGCGAAATTAGGTAAAGTTTTTAATCTCTGAAGTACGGTAGTCGTTTCTCTTTGTTGTTTTTGAAAACTTTAGCTTCTTTTGGCGATTTAACATTATATTTCTCTATTTTAATCTTCCAATATGAGTTTTGGTATCTTTTCATCTTTATTTTCTTCTACACCCACTATGAGTAGTTAGATGTTTACTAGTGTTGTGAATCAACCTTGGCGTGTAAACCTTATAGGTGATTACTTTTTGCTTGTTTATGATTGGGTGCTTATTATTTAGCCTAGTTCATGATTCAATTATTGGATTGATGGTTGCAAATATTGATTCATGCATATTTGACTTAGTCTCTTCTTGAGAAAGAGGGACCTAGTCTAAGTTAACTTAGCTAACAAATAATTTGGTCAATTGAGAGATTGATTAACCCAGTTAAAGAGTTCAATCTAGGGATAGTAATAACCCGACTTGAGCTCTTATCAACTTGTTTGGTTGATACCCATTTGGTCTTCAGAAGGTCAAATTGGCCAAAACCACTCTGTGACCGAAAGGTATTGAGTGGGTAACATATTGTTGTGAGCTATAATACACCTCAATCAACAAAACGAGCATAAAAGTCTTTATCCTATTAGGCAAACACCTAGGTCATGGTCACCTTTTATACATTTTGAAAAACTCCATAAAAATAATTATCTTTAGTTTTATTTCTTTAAATTTGCATTCATTAGCTTAATTTTAGAAGTAGAAACAAAAACCTATTTATGGAAGTGCAATATAGATACTTCATTTTCATCCTGAATATATACTACTAACTCCCTTCTTAGGTCCCTGAGTATTCAATCCCGACTCTTTGTTGGGTTTAATTATTGCAAAAGACCGCGTCATACCTCTTTAGAGGCGTGCATTTGGACATGATCAATTTTTGGCGCCTTTTAGCTTTGTTTTAGTCTAAAAGCATTGAATTATGTTCCCAAAACTAAGGAAATGTACAGAATTGCAGGAATGTTGGAAGTTGGACTCCCGAGATAAAACCCAATTCAAAAAAGACGAGGCTAAACACAAGGCATAAAAGGCACAAAAGCTTACAATGTGCGGTCTGCAATTCTCATTTGTGGCCACAAAAGAGAATTATGTGGTCCCAATGGCCCATTATGCAGCCACAATGAAGATGTGCGGATGGCATATCCCTATCCTGCCAGAATGTTTCAACTGTGTTCCTTATTGTATCTTCTAGTGTTCCCTTACATTCCTTATGCATATGAACTTGAATTGCAACTAACACCCGCTTTGCTTGGTACACATAATTGTTCGATCTCGACGCATATGTGATACTTCAAAGGGGAGGGGTGAACCTTCCAGTGGTCAAGGCAAGAGTGCTTTACCCCTCGCCCTACAAAAGATAATCACAAAGAAAGCTACCGTCGGCAGAGGGAGAGGTGCAGAGCCTTTCGAGTCTAGTTCTTATGTCCCGTCTAGGGAAGCATTAGAGGGTAACTCGGTTCAAGAGGAGTCAATTGTTCAGTCAAAGATAACAGGGAGATATCAACTCAGGGATGAGTTGTCCACATCTTAGAGCACTTACTAAGGCTTCGGATCCATCCACTACACCTATCCCTGAGGCACTAGATACTACAGTTGATGACATCCCCGATGATGGTAGAGGGGGAGATGCTATTGTTGTCAGCATTGAAAGGTCGAAGAAGAAAGAGGTATGGGAGGACCGGTTTGTTAGCTTAGCAGCCTTCTCCAACATCCGCAAATGGTGGCCAGTGAGGTCACTAACTCTTGATCAATAGTTTCAGTTGAAGGATCTAGAGAAGTATAACCTAACAGTGCTGAGACAGATCAAGGAATGCAAAGGGTGGATGCGATTTACGTAGAGTGTGGTGGTTTCTAAGGAGTACATTGTCCAGAAATTCTACGCCAATGTGGCGCATATCAAAAAGGGGACAAAGGTGACAAAGTGAGAAACCTCAAAGTGCGATTTGACCAGCACACATTGAACATATACTTGGGATTTGATGAAGTCGAACCCATAATATTACTTAGAGAAGTATGCACTTGGGGAGGCAACTCTTCCTTGGTTAGCATATATTCTAGCAGCTCTTGGGACACCACCACGATGGATCACATTAAGGGTTCCTCTCCAGAGAAACACTCTGAACTTTGAGGCGAAGGGGTGGCAAACCTTTATTTGCAGCAAACTAGACTCGTGCTAGAATGAGACCTCTCTTTCGATTCCTCGGCCAGTCCTAGTTGCCTCTATCATGGCCGAGCACCCGATCATTGTGGTGACGTGATGTAATCCAAAATCTTTGTGATCCCTAGGCAAGCTGACTGATCTTACCCGTATTCAATTGTATTACATAGTATCTCACAGATACAGGGGTAGAGACGTGGGATTATAATACGAAGGTGAAGCTGAAGAATCCTTTATCATGGTACTCTCTGATGGATGCTAAAAACCTAAAGAAGAAGGGCCAACCTCCTACCACTATGGGCCACTCTGAAGAGCCAACTATGGTAGTTACAGAGGCAGTTGATGGTCCATCCATTTTGGTCGAGCCTTCTTCCAGTGCCGCAGCAATGCCTCCACCACCATATTAAATTCTCATTGCATTTCCTGCCACAGGTTTCACCTCGGCTTTGAAGCTGGTGGCCATGCCTACTGCTCCACTTTCTGCGTTGCGATTCTCCCAAACACTGGTGAGCCTCAGCAACTGGATACAGACAGCCACTACAAAGCTATCTGACCTATCCAGTACTATTCATACACCTCAGGTATATCCGACGGTAGATGATACATTGAAGAAGTTCCTGCAGAAGCAGACTACTATTATGAAAACTTTGATACATCATGGGTCAGTGATTGAGGATATGGGAAAACAAGTAAACGAAATGAGAAAGTCCCATGCTTCCAAGAAGTCAGTTGACAAGCTTCGAAGACAGGTGACCAAGTTTGCAACAGCCAGAGATCTCCCATTAAGATGTTGATTAATCCAGGTCTTACAGCACCATTAGTTCCATTGGCACCAGCTGGCCAGTCTGAGGAGCCAAACCTGGTTGTCGAAGCTGCCGATGCAGTGCGCCAGATGTTCACCAACCGATCCACTCCCAGTATTAAAGATGATAAGATCCAGTCATATGAGCCTGAGGGCGGTGACACTGCTGGGGACACAGAGATATCCATGGAACCATAGGAAGTCTTATTCACTCTTTCCGTTCCTTTATTCTTATTTTATTACGCATTGGGGACAATGATTATTTTTATTTTGGGGGAGGGGTTGGAGTTTATTTGATGATTCGGAGACATTTGGCCTGTATGTAACTTGATAGTATTTCCTTTCTCTTTCTCATTATGTATATATTCTCTCATTATGTATATATCTTTTCTTTCTCTCTCATTATGTATATTTTTTTTCTCTCTCATTATGTATATTTATTTCGCTTTCAATAGTTTTGCTTTGTAGCTTCTTTATATTTGTTTCCTCATTAGTTAATGTTTGATTTAGTAGCTTCTTTTTATGTTTTAGTAGATAATACTTTGGTTTCCTAATAACACAGTTCTTTCCAAAGGTAGTTGTTGTGTGAACCAGGTGACTCGTCCCAACGATGGATGGCATAAAAACCTTCTTAAGGAAATGAGTCCGTTTTATGTTTAGGTGATAATAGTAGTAGTAATGAATAAAAAACCTAATTAAGTTAAACTCGAAGAGTCAAACATGCTTTATTTGACACCAACACACTTAACTACGTGCTTATAGTTAGAGACAAGGTTATTAAAAGGAAATAACTCTAGCTAGTGACTTTGTGACTCTTGTGTTGACTTTGATACCATCGAGTGGTCTAGTTGGACCATAATGATCTTCAATCTTGAAAGTGATCGTTGTGGGCCCTCGACTCTATCCTCTTTAACAATCTAGTTGTGTGAGGGGTGAGATGTTTTGTTGCTAGTCCAATTACCTCGTGCGAAAGCTCAAGAGCTTGCCCCAAATGTGTTTTAAGGCGAAATCACTTTGCTTGGCTTGTGAAGTGATTATAGGATAACATTGGTCCATTTGACTTTTCTATTACCTACCAATGGTGCCATCCCTATTCAACTCCTTCGAGCCTGTAGCCTTTATTATTTGAAAATCATGTTACAAGCCTTTACCTATTCTATCGTGACTTTCTCTTGGTACCCGAGCTTTCCATATCACTTATGTAAAACAAATGACTAAAAATATATGTTTATGAGAGAGACGAGGAAATTGAAAGAAGGTATCAAGGCACAAAAAGAGGAAAACAATGATGAGAAGGAAAAGCAAAGAAAAGAGAAGTGCAACAAAATGAATAAGAAGAAGTGTTTTTGAAAGGGATTCAAAGAAAGGCAATGATCCCAAATATGGAGAAATATATATGTAATAATCATGAAAGAGTGATGTTAAGTCTCTCTAGGTCCCCGAGGAAAAGAAAATACTTCAAAGAATCGGCGAAGTGTGAGCCGAGAAATGAAGGATGAAGTGCTTAAAGAAGGTGTAACCACGTACCCATATTGTATCAATCCCTAATCCAAACACTTTCATTACATCCCGAATAAAGTCCTGCTTGATTTTAAGGCGAGTGAGCATACATTAGTGGTGACATCCTATGGTACTTGAAGCCGTACTTGTGACATTCTATTAATAGAGATGAGTGAATCTTTCATATATCTTTGAATTGAGTGCTACATTCTTAAGTGAGTTTGGCAATTGGAAGTAGAGGAGGAAGAGCTTGGAGTCCACCATGACGTACAAGATGGAGCGAGCATCCTTAATGAGTAAAGTCAACTCTTGAAACTCAAATGCCACATTAGGACTGTATGTGCACAAATATTTAACTTGTCGCCTTATTGATAGTATATAAGTAGTGTGAAATTGTTGGTCCCAACTAATGTGTGAATGGCTCACATTTGACTAGCTAAAGTAATTCTTAACTTGTGGAGGTGGGAACTATTTTGTTTGCTTGAGGAAAACCAAAGACTTAAGTTTGGGGGAGTTGATAAGTGAGGATTTTGACTACTTATTAGAATTTTTAGCTTTTATTTTAGTCTAAAAGCATTAGATTATATTCCCAAAACTAATGAAATGTGCAAAATTACAGGAATATTGGAAGTTGGACTCCCGAGATGAAATCCGACAAAAAAAGGAGTAGTCTAAACATAAGGAAATAAGCACAAAAGCTTAAAATGTGCGGTCCGTAGATTTCATATGCAGATGCAATCAAAGAAGGAAAAACTCAGCAAACGTTTGAGCAACTTGTGGACCACACATGAATTGTGCATCCGCAAAAGCTAGGCTAGGATCCAAGATAAAAGATATGACTGAAAGCCAAGTCCAGAGCTTCCTCGAATTGCGGTCCGAACAAGATTTGTGTGATCACAAAAGATTATATTGCAGCCGCAATCATAATATTGCGGACCGCAAAAGAGTGCTTTGCGACTGCTGTGCTAAATCTGCGGACCGTAATAATATTGCCTCTAGTTCCTAACAAGATGAACAAACACGAGGACAACACATGGAATTGTGCGGTCGTAGAACATCCCGAGGGGCATTTTGTCCAAAATTTTTAGCCTTGTATAAATAAAAGAGTTTCACGATATTGGGTCAAGCTTTCAATCTCTGAAGTACTGCAGCCATTTCTCTTTGTCGTTTTATGAAACTTTAGCTTCTTTTGGTGATTTAACATTAGATGTCTCTATTTTAACCTTTCAATATGATTTTTAGTATATGTTCATCTTGTTTTCTTCTGCATCCACTATAAGTAGCTAGATTTTTACCATATTTGTGACCCAACCCTAGTGTGAAAACCTTATGGATGATTAATTTTATGCTTGTTTATGATTGGATGTTTATTTTTTAGCTTAGTTCATGCTTCAATTGCTGAATTGATGGTTGCAAACATTAATTCATACCTATTTGACTTAGTCTCTTCTTGAGAAAGAGGGACATAGTCTAGGTTAACTTAGCTAACAAGGAATTAGGTCAATTGAGAGATTGATTAACCTAGTTAAAGAGTTCAACCTAGACATAGTAAAAACCCGACTTGAGCTCTTATCAACTATTTGGTTGATACCCATTTGGTCTTGAGAAAGCCAAATTAGACAAAACTACTCTCTGACCGAGAGGTATTGAGTGGGTAACGTACAGTGTTGTAAACTATAATACACCCCAATCAACAAAACAAGCATAAAAGTCTTTATCCCATTAGGCAAACACCTAGGCCATGGTCACAGCCTTAGGTCGTTTATACATTTGTAACAACTCCCTAAAAATAATTATCTCTAGTTTTATATCTTTAAAAACTCCCTAAATTTGCATAACTCTTTATGCCATTAGGCAAATACCTAGGTCATGGTCAGAGCCCTAGGACTTTTATACATTTGGAAAACCTCCCTAAAAATAATTATCTCTAGTTTAATATCTTTGAATTAGCATTCATTAGCTTAATTTTAGAAGTAGAAACAAAATCCTATTTTAGCTACTTAACTTACTCATTCCAAATATATACTACTAACTCCCATCTTAGCTCCCTGAGGATTCGATCCCTACCCTTTGTTGGGTTTTATTATTGCGGACGATCGTGTCGTACCTATTTAGAGGCGTGAAATTGGACGTGACCAGCCCCATACCTAACTCCAAAATGTGCAGATGCGACACACCAGAACCAAACTTGCCCAAAAACATGGAAACCATACGAAACTCGTCCGAAACAAACCTGGGACCCCGTTCGAACTTACCAGCAAGTTTCACAACATAACGTGGTCCTGCTCGAGGTCTCAAATCACATCAAATAACATCAAAACTACAAATCATACCTCAAATTGAACTTAATGAACTGATGAAGTTTAACTTCTACAACTAGCACCGAATCGTATCAAATCAATCTGGAATGATGTCAAAATTTTGCATACAAGTCCCAAATGACATAACAGAGCTATTATAACTCTCAAAATCAAAATTTGAGCATGATATCCACAAAGTAATCTCCCATTTAGACCTCTCAATCTTCCAAACCTTTAACTTTCTAATTTTCACCAAAATGCATCAAATCAACCTACGAACACATGCTTAAGTCCAAAATCATCATACGAAGCTATTGGAATCATCAAAACACTATTCCAAAGTTGTCTTCACAATATTCAAACTCTGGTAAACTCTTTTCGCTTAAGCTTATGAGATAAGAATTATTCTTTCAAATCAATCCCGAATCAACCGAAAACCTAACTCGACCACACATGTAAGTCATAACACATGATGCGAAGAGGCTCGAGACCTTAAGCCACAGAACATGATGCCAAATCTCAAAATAACCGGGCAGGTCGTTATATTCTACCCCTCTTAAACAAAAGTTCATTCTCGAACGTGCCAGGAAACGTTCCAACATCAACAAATCATTGAATGAACTTACCATTCATATACTTGCGGGTGATCCCACATCACCCCAATCCACATAGGCCCGACAACACCAATTAAATTGAAAATTATTCCTTCCACACACACTAATAAACCTTAGAACCAAAAAATTTCACCATCCGATCATTTTCCTAAGACCCAATTCCCACATCAACACACGACATCAGCCTCAACCAGCTACAAAAACTCATTCATACACCCACAAAGTACAATCACATGATATAACACATCACACATATGCCCATAACAACTTCTTTGACCATCATAGCTGCCTATAATCAGGTCCATCGACTGAAATTAACCTCATATCAGCTAGAACCATATTCAAACCTTCACAACACAGACAACGATACAAGAAGCATGAAGATTCCATGAACATTCACTCAAATCAACAAGTCACATCTAACGTCACCTGGGCGCACACCTCGCAAGCTAAAATCCAATAAGCACAATGGGAATATGACTGAATATAAAAGAGAAACACACGAAAGAACTATCAAACAAGCCCGACATGCACAACTCCCTATCATTACCATACTATTAATCAATTCCACAAGGGAAGATAAAAAAATATGAACTAATCACAAGGATATCATCCTAATATAACTCAACCGCAACACATAGCCCGGTTCAAACATATCAAACCACATGAATGGGAGGCTCTCACCGTTAGCTCTGAATCACAAGTAGAATACACATCACACCAACTGAAAACTTCCACTAACTCAATTCCGAAACTAAAATCACAACATGTATTGGATTTTTCATATCAGTAGAGCACCTAAGTGACAAATCGTAACTAACCCAACCAGAAATCACATCAAAACATATAGTAACTAGTAATAAAAAGTTCAATCTAGTCTTATAGGTATCAATTGTGAACAAAACAAAATAATAGACACGAGCTACCACAATAGAATCACATAACAGGGGTAAATACATATGTAGAGTACAAAAAAAAACTCACCCATATGTGAAGCAAGTTAGGAGGACGCATCTCGATAAGCATAACCGAATCAAAATAAGTATGATCCTCCTATATAAAAATCTAAACCATACATGAAACGACACTATTCGTGCAACGTCCTCAGCCCTTCCATAGAAAGTATATCAATGGACCAGGTCAGGCCTCCCCCGCTAGGGCACCCTCTACCCGCGTGTCCTCCACCCTTAGCTAGCTTTGCAGGTAGAGTAGCAACTGGAATGGAGCTCGTAGCCTGAGTGCTCTGATGAAATTTGCCCCTTCCAAGTCTGGACAATATTTCATGATGTGCCTAGTATCACCACACTCATAACTACCCATATGTAGGCGTGGCTGCTCGTATTGAGTCTGTGCTGGATAAATGGATTAACTGTTGTAGGAACCGGTGCCGGTGGTGCATTAAACTATGACTGCCCTAAATGAGTACTCTAACTAATTGGAGCACAACAAGTAGTCTGAAGTGTGGACTAGACTAGCTGACTACCCGAGGCTCCGACATAATGGGTCATTGCTGAAGAGTAGAATCCACTAAACTTTCCAAAACCTCAAGACCTCTTGGTCTCCTTATCCTTCTTCTCCTCACCCTGAATGTGCTCTAATATCCTGGAAATCTCCACCACCTGATGAAATGGAGTATTAGTCTCCAACACTCGATCCATGCTGAATGTAAGATCATAAATAAGCCCCTTAATAAATATGTGAACTCGCTCTCTGACTTTAGGAACCAAAGTAGGTGTATGGCGGGATAACTCATTGAACCTAACGACATACTCTGACACCGTTATGATGTCCTGAATAAGCTTCTAAAACTCTGAGCGTCATACATCCAAAAGTATTTGGGGAAAAAACTCCCTCAAGCCCAAGTGGGTGGTGCTCTATCGGCTGGTCTACCTTCCTAATAAATCTGCTACTTCTGATATGTTGCACTCGACATCTGAAATATAGTGAAAGCAACTCTGCTCACCTACACAATACCCATGGTGTGGAGAATACGGTGACACTTCTCTAGAAATCCATGTTCATCCTCGGTAGTTGTGCCACTGAAAGTAGGTGGAATATACCTCTCGAACCTCTTAAACCTCTCATGTTTCTCTTCTGATGCCCCTGGCCAGACCTTTGGTTGAACCGGAATAATAAGATGTACCGGCACCACACCCAGAACCTGACCAATATGAGCCTACTGCTCTGGAGTACAGGCAGTAGGAGTCTAAGCTCATCCTCCAATCTGCGAAGTAGTTGGTGCAACGGAGATCAATCCTACCTGAGCCAATGCACCAAACATGCTTAGGAATCGCACTAAAGTCTCCTAAAATTCGGGTGTAACAACATATGACTCAGGTACATGTCCCCCAACCGGAGCTACTGACGGCTCCTCAATTGCATCTCTGGCGGGTGCTTTAAGTGCGGCACGTGCCCCTCCTCCGCCTCTACCTTGGCCCCGACCTTTCGTGGCTCTAGCAGGTGGCGCATGTGTCTGCTCAGCTGATCCGGTAGCGCGTGTCCTCACCATCTGTGAGAAAATAGAGATACAAAGGTTCAAACATTGAAATCAACAAATACACACGATAAGAAATATTTTTGTCGCCTCTCGAAGATAACTATAGACGTCTCTGTACCAATCCGCAAGATTCTACTAAACTTGCTCGTGACTCGTAGAACCTATGAATCTAGAGCTCTCTTACCAACTTGTCACGACCCAAAAACCCAATGCAGGCTCGTAATGGAACCTAGTCTCTAAGACTAGGTAAGCTGATTACTAGCATTGTTAAGCCAATTTTAACAATCATAATTAGAAAGAGAGTCTAATACGAATAGCGAAACAAAAGCAGAATAAGCCTACGCGGCAATAATCATAACAACCTCCAAAGATTAAGTATTACACAGTCACAAACTCTAGCTGAATACATGGAATGACTTCAAAGATTGAAATAAAATATTGTTAAAATGACAAGCTGACAATATAATGTAAGGAAAGGACTCCAAGGGAATGCGATGCCCAAGCATCTCTATCTTAAATCCTCGCGATCAACAAGCTAACTCTGCCCGATTCCAATATCTCCAATATCTGGCTCTGCACAAAAATATGCACAAGTATAGTATGAATACACCACGCTAAGTACTCAGTAAGTATCAAGACGAACCTCGGTGGAGTAGTGACGAGGTACAAGTCAAGACACTCACTAGACAAGATAATTTGTGCAGTATATAAGTATAAATCTAATAAAGGAAGGCATGAATCAGTAAATGGAAACAAGAATTGACGTGTGGTATAAATGGTAAAGCAATAAAAACACTGTGACAATACCATTGAAATAAAATAAGGAACAAAAATGATAACCAATTAATCAAGACATTCGAACACAAGTTTCGCAAAAAAAATTACCCGAGATACCTAATCTCATAGTCACAAGTCACGGGTTTCAACCCCGTCATCATATACTCACAACACCTTGTGCCTAAATTTCAAATCACAACTGCACGGGCAACTCACGTGCCAATATATTTCATTCCGCCGTCATGATCACAGTCTCACAATTACAGTCCGTCCGACGTGGTCACAGGCTCACAATCACAATCCGTACGGAATGGTCACGGTCTCAATACCAATGTGAAGTTTCATACTCTTGAGCGAGTACATGTTGTATGTATGGTGTATACTTGAGCGAGTGTACTACTGTAGCCCAAGTCAATAAGTAATATCAAAGGCACCGAGTATCTCATAGAAGCAACAAAATAAATCACAAAAGGTGTACGACATACATAAGTAAAAGCACACCATCACGCGAAAATCATCAACATAATGTCCTCAAGCCATCACACATCATCCCTGACATTTATCACCCTTATCTCTCTGATAGCCATATGTGTCACTCCGTCCTGAAAATATCATTAGCCATATGTATCACTCTGATAGCTACCTATAACACTACGTATAATAGCCATTCCTATCGCTCCGCCAGGACAATATCACAATAGACATCCTTATCACTTGGTACATTCAACTACTGTGAGATGCCACCCTTATGCCATGCATAACAACAACAACAGTAAAATTTCACCCTTATACTTCGCATAATAACAACCAAACCACGCAACAATTCAAAAATGCTAACATCATAACAACACGACATATCAACTCGTACCGTAAGTGTCAATAGGCCATAACTTTTCCAATGATCGAGCAATATCAATATTGCCACAACAAATAGCACACAGCTCAAATACAATATGTATAGAATCTCAATAACAACAAAATGAATGGGAAAGTAACTCAGCAAAGAACAACACTCCCTTTAAACGTAACTTCAATAAAAGTAGATTAATGACTTTCGATAACCTCAATTTGAATTAATTGTTTAAGGATGAACTTGATAGTGAAAGTGTTGCCATGAAATGGCGAACTTCAGATTCTAATGTTAAATTAAGATAACAATGAAAGAGATGGCACGATTTAGTACTACGTCTAAATGCATGAAAATAACCTGGAATTTCCCTCTTGTTCTTTCTCTCGAATGGATGGAAAGACCGGTCCATGTATGAAAATAGAGTAAGAATACTCTTTGAAAGTTAGCTTATTGTAGTACGAAAGTTTTCTCAGTTATAAACAACTAATGTTGGTTATAGTACAAAAATTTTCTGAGTTGCGTAGCTTGGTAAACTGTCACTTATGAGTTATTGAAGCCAGCCCCTTTGTAGGAAAACTTTTGCGATTATAAGCACATTAACTGTTTGTGTAGCTTGGCAAGCCGTTCCTTATGAGTTATTGAAGCCAGCCCCTTTGTAGGAAAACTTTTGTATCTATGATTTAGTTTATTTTCTTGGAGTCTATTACTTTGTTCTTTATACAATTTCAACTAAGAGTAACTCAACAATAAAAAAAATCACATAATGATAAAAGTGGTAACATATAAGAGCAAACTCGACAAGTAAAAAAATGTGACATGTAATGACAACAACAACAACCCAGTAAAATCCCACAAGTGGGGTCTGGGGAGGGTAGTGTGTACAGAGACCTTACCTTTACACCGAAGGGGTAGAGTGGTTGTTTCCGAAAGATCCTCGGCTTAAGAAAATAGTATTAGATTCACCACGAAAATCATAGGAAAAAAAGCATGAAATTGAAAAAATTTAAAGCAAAAACGACGGTTTGTAAATGGATCCTACATCGAAAATAGAAAATAGTAAAATAATTGTCCCTAGTTATCTTAGACAAAACCCCCAACGAACTAGGCTCACAAAGGTACAAAGTAACGCAAGACTCAACTACCTCCTAGCCTACAACCGTAATACGCAACTTCCATAACTTCCTATCAGGTGCCATGTCCTCGAAAATCTGAAGCCTCGCCATCCTGCCTGATCACCTCTTCCCAATACTTCTTAGACCGCCCTCTACCTCTTCTCGTGCCTTCCACGACCAGTCGCTCACACCTACTTACTGGAGCATCTGGGCTTCTCCTCTGTACATGCCCGAACCATCTGGGCCTCGCTTCCCGCATCTTGTCATCAATAGGGGTCACGTGCACCTTCTCTCAAATGTCACCATTCCTAATCTTATGCTTTCTATTGTGTCCATACATCCACCTCAACATCCTCATTTATGATACTTTCGTCTTTTGGATATGTGACATGTAACGACAATTTCAAATAAAGCACCAAAGAAGGTGATAGCCCTGTAGATTCGTAGTTCGATCCTCCCAGTAGAACGCGGCGTGTTCGAATTCTGATCGGTTTTACGCGAGAGAGGAAGTACGGCTACAATGTTAGGACTTCACTCATGTCACTAGCCCTGACTCGGGCATCCCTTTCAGGTGCAGTTGATGTACAATTTAGGTAATTTTTGTGATAGGAATACTAATTATACGAGTTTGGAATCGAAATGTTTTTTTTTTTCAGGCTCAAAATAATTAAATTGGTGGAAAAAAACTTAGTAACAAAAATATGTAAAATACAGTTATCAACCGCATTTTAAGGGACGTTTAAAAAGGCCTTTTACCTTTTCTGAAATCTAAACTGAAAAACTGTACTTTGACGAATGATGACTACGCAAGATGTCAAAACTAAATCTGAATTTGAAAAGTAAATCAATATATAGGACAAATAAAAGTACGTCACATTGTTTTAAAGATTAAAGTGTATTTTGGTTCCTTTAGAACATTTTATATACAATTTTACATTTATTTTGAAAAGTATAGAAAAATAATTATTTGGGAATTCAACAATTCCTTTTAACTATGATTATGGTTTACAATTTTTTTAGAATACTGTTAACTATAAATATTTGTGATTTATAATATTCCCTATGATCCAAAAGAATGACGAGGTTCAGAGTACTATCTTCAATGCATTTTTGAATTAATCTAAATATCAATTTATTGTTATTTTCTATGAAACTTGTATATTTTAAAACTATGTAAAGTAGTTTCTGTTATGAAATAGAAGATTCTTACACTTCTATTTAAGGTGAATGTCTTTAATGTATCTAATTAGAGAGATTTTAGAGTTCTATTAGTGGTAGCTAAATCTTCCTCTCCCCTATAAATAGAGGTGCCCCCTACCATTGTAAATCATCCCTTGAGACCCCTCCCAACTCAATAAGAAGAACTCTCTCTACTCTTCTCTCTATTGCTATTGTTCTTGTTCTATTGTTCTTGTCTTTTGCTTTAGTTTATAACACGTTATCAGCACGAGACTCTACCGTCTCAAGTATCATTCTCGAAAATCCAAGGTATTTCCCTCTTCCTAATTTAATTTTCGATTGTCTTAACTTTTACTTGTGTAGGGTTTTTCTTCAAAGAAAGAATGAAGAAAGAAAAAGAAAAAAAAAAGGAGGAGGCAGAAAGAAACGAAAAGTTGAAAAGAAAAAGGAAAGAAAGAAAGGAAAGAAAGAAAGGAAAGGAAGAAAGGAAGAAAATATTGAAAATATATTTGGTATACCTTAAAGGTAAGTAATTTACTTTTTCTTTTCAAATTCTTGGAATTCTATAAATTTTATATACAAAGTTTGATTATAACTCTAATGGAGTTTGTGAGAAATTATAACCACACGAAGTGGTAAAATCTCTATGTCCTGCCATGATTAAATTCATGTATGATTGTGGACGTGACAAAGAATTCCGTCCAATTGAATTTGCTCCATTCCCTTTAGAGAATGTGGTAGCAGCTTGTGTAAAGCACATGATTTTGATCCATTCCCTGAAGTGAATGTGATAATTGTAATAGAGCCCGTAAGTATGAACACGCTCTTGATGTAATTGTGTCATATGAAAAGAAAGTTCGTTGCCCTCGAAATTTCGGGCAAGAACTATGGTGTTGGATGATGAAATCCACTTTGATGCTATGGGTCTCGAAGACGCCATTAAAAACAGAAATAGTGCATCCACCCAAAACTATACTAAGGCCTTGATTCTCTTGCGCCATCACCTTGATGAAGGTTTGAACCTATGCTAAGGCCTTGATTCTCTTGCGCCATCACCTTGATGAAGGTTTGAACCTATGCTAAGGCCTTGATTTTCTTGCGCCATTACCTTAAGGAAGGTTTGAAACTGTATGAAGGCCTTGATTTTCTTGCGCCATCACCTTGATGAAAGTTTGAAGATTGAATATCTCAACATCAAGGATTCACCCATCTGCCACTAGCACGATACGATAAGAATCCAAAAGCAAATAGTTCATAAACTATATATTATCGTTGCGGTGAAAACGGGCACTGGTCTAAGTCTTGCCGTATACCAAGACATTTGGTTGACCTTTATTAAGCATCTCGAAAGAGTAAACGCCCCATAACGAATTTTGTCTCTGACGACAACTTGAATATGGCAGACTTCTTTAAGCAACCCGATGGGAAGATAGACCACCTAATCGATGATGGATCGGTGATGAAAGAAGATGGAGCTGTTTGATTTATTTGTATTAGTTAATGAATAAACTAATAGTCATTAGTATTAGCTCGTATTAGCTAGTTCATGATATGATATTTGTATTAGTTCTCAATATGCTCAAATATCAATAAAACTTTTATTTTCCAGTGGGGGTAATCGACTAGCCTGAAAAACTAGTCGATTATCAACTATTTTCGCATTAAAGTTGAAAAACAATTGATCAACAATCGATTGTCGTTGACTAACAATCGATTGTCTTAAAACAGTGAGGTCTGGAAATTTTCAAAAATCATCCACAATCGATTGTCTTTGTCTAACAATCGATTGTCTTGAAACAGTGAGATCTGGAATTTTTCAAAAATAACCAACAATCGATTGTCTATGTCTAACAATCGATTGTCTTAAGACAGTGTGATCCGAAGTTTTTCAAAAATAACAAATAATCGATTGTGTGTGTTTAACAATCGATTGTCTATGTTCAAACAATCGATTGTGTGTGTTTAATAATCGATTGTCTTATAAAAAACGCTGAAATTTTCAAACTGCAAAGGAATTGATTATGGATAACATATCTGATTTTGTTAGCCAACTGTTAGTAGCAGATTTTGAAAATATTATGTGACACAAAAGAATTGAACTTGTTTATTCTTATGTTCGTGTATTTCTTTTGTATGTTAAACTATGGGATAGCAAATATGGATATCTCACAAAGCGAACTTGGACCAACGTCCAATTGTAAAAGTATTTGCCTAGTTGATTCATGTACTACACATACAATACTCAAAGAAAAGAAGAGTAATTGTGTAAGGCAAACATTACTACAATCTATGGAAGTAGTAAATTGATTGAGGGCTCCGGAAGAGCAATTGTAACTCTGCCCAAAGGCATGACGTTAATCATAGAGAATGCAATGTTCTCCTCCAAGTCTAAAAGGAACCTGTTGAGTTTTAAAGATATCATTCAAAATGGATATCATATTGAGACAATAGATGAGAATAATCTTGAACTCTTCATGAAAACGAGGCTGCCCGCTTCGACTTGGGTTCACGCCATTTTGCATGCAACAATACTAGTTTGTCGGCTGCCCACTTCGGTTTGGGGTCACGCCATTTTGCATGAAGCAATGCTAGTTCGTCGGCTGCCCACTTCGGTTTGGGATCACGCCATGTTGCATGCAGCAATGCTAGTTCGTCTCTGACTAACGAATTAACACAAATATTCCCCATTGCAATTGGTTTTGGGTCATGAACCCAATATATCCCATTTAAGAAGCTTTGGATGCGCAGTATATGTGCCTGTAGCACCGCCATCCCGCACCGAAATGGGTTTGCAAAGGAGGTTAGGAATATATGTTGAGTTTGACGCGTCCTCCATTATTCGCTACCTCGAAACATTGACAGGAGATTTGTTCATTGCACTATTTGCAGACTGTCAATTTGATGAGACACTTTTCCCAAAATTAGGGGGAGAAGTCGGTGAAACCAAATGGGAAATTTTGTGGAAAAATGTATCATTATCTCATCTTGATCCACATACCTCTATTTGAAAGAAAGAGGTACAAAAGACTATCCATTTGCAAAGAATAGCAAATCAAATGCCTGACGCATTTACGGACTTGAAGAGGATAACGAAATCCCACATTCACGCGGAAAATGTTCCGATCCGTATTGAAGTCCCTATTGGACAAATATCTAGTGTCATATCCAATGAGTCAAATGCACGCCAGAAGCGTGGCAGACCATTAGGTTCCAAAGATCGAAATCCTAGAAAGAGGAAAAAGAACGATCTAAATGACACTATGAAAGAATCACATGAGGACGCTCATGATTTGATTAATTCCGAGATTCACGAAGAATCTATTGAGCCTGAGACTCTTGAAAATACGGAATGCAAGAATGTGAGGATCTTGAACCTCAGTCTGTGGTAGTACAAAATTAATTGAGAGCTCTCGAAGAGCCAATTATTACTATGTTGGAGAAACACAATTGAGTATTGTGCTGTAGTAAGTCTCAAAGAAACTTATTCAGTTTCCAAAAGTACACGCGAAGGCGATTGATGATATTGAGACTATAAATAAAGGAAGGCTTTGATTCTCCTATTACTACAACTTGTAGCGGGGTAATTTGTATATGAAAAGCTACCCGCTTTGTTCTCCAGTTTGTACTACACAAACGAAAGAATGCCACAATAAAGTGGATATCTATTGGTATAAAACACATGTCATAATAAACCCGAAGTTTATTGATAAGTGCACATGTCATGGTGTAAATTTGAAGTTTACCAATATTGATAATTTATTCAGTTGACATTCGTGTTGGCCATCTCATTTGAAGTATGATGTGCAAATTCACATAGGTGAATATCAAAGAACTAGAAGTTCTTGTTCTCAGTAATGAACTGACCAACTAAAGAGTTCGGGTTGAAGCCCCTTGATTCTGGAAATATCAAAGGTGAATATGGGCCCATTCACCTGCCATGTATACCACATATGATGCATCTATGAAATGGTTACATGCGCAATTGTTGTTGACCCGCAGCCTGGCCGGTGCTTGCGAGGTAAAACGCTCAGTAATCTAACTTCGAGCATAGTTTCCAGATTCTCTACTCAAGAAAGTTCATCTTGATAAGTTGGTTTATATCAAAGTTGGTTCAGCAAGATAATTATTGAGTGCTTCCACTTAATAGCTAAACTGTTTCTTATGAGAACAAAAGTTGTATATATCAATTTGATATACGTTGTATACGAGAGTATATTATATTCTCCCCTCAAAAGTGGTTCAGGGTCAGGAACCAAATAATTTCATCTTATATTAAGGTGCTGTGTATATTGACATAATGCACAAAGATGATTTCCCAAAGTTGAGGAAACATGTTAGCTTTACTAACATGAGGGGGAGACATGATAAACACTTGAGAAAGTGTTACATGGGATGAATTTTCATTTGCATATGTATATCCCCGAATATCATGATATGAACCTGTAGTTCATAAAAAGGAAATGCAATTGCAACATATTGCAAAGCATGCTATACGCATTTGCTGACTCAAAGAAAGTAACTAAATGGAAGAGATACAATTCAAGAAGAATTGATTCCATATGAAAGACATGTAGTTTTGAACCTATAGTTCATATGCTTGAAAGTATAAAGGCAAAGGTATGTATAGTCAGTTTTCGATATCTTATTTGTTCAGTATCACTAATGAAAGCTTGATATGCAGCTAAAGTTTATTATGTGACTTACATGACTTAACTTGAAAGATTTAAGTTGCTTGAAGCATATGCAATCCTTGGTCCTGAAGTACCACATCCTTAGTACAATTTGTGTACATATGTATCTTGCCATAACTATAAGCATGATGGCATTGAGAATGCATCTATGGAGATATTGAAGTGTTATTCCACGACATCATATGAAGATGTTCATATCTATCAAGAATGATGATTTCCAGGTGCGGAATATTTATTCAAGTCAATATGGTTGATTTATTCATCAAGCATCTACCAAAGATCGTTTTGAAGATGATGCACAAGATTGGAATGCAAATGCTCAAGGATATAAATCGATGTACTCATTAGGGGGAGTCAATGCGCGTTGCACTCTTTTTCCCTTACAAGGTTTTGTCCCACTGGGTTTTCCTTGCAAGGTTTTTAACGAGGCAACCAATAGGCGCATATTCAAACATGTGTACTCTTTTTCCTTACTTTAATTTTTCCCATTGGGTTTTGGTTTTAAGGTTTTATGAGGCACATCATTGAATAGACATTCAAGGGGGAGTGTTATGAAATAGAAGATTCTTACACTTCTATTTAAGGTGAATGTCTTTAATGTATCTAATTAGAGAGATTTTAGAGTTCTATTAGTGGTAGCTAAATCTTCCTCTCCCCTATAAATAGAGGTGCCCCCTACCATTGTAAATCATCCCTTGAGACCCCTCCCAACTCAATAAGAAGAACTCTCTCTACTCTTCTCTCTATTGCTATTGTTCTTGTTCTATTGTTCTTGTCTTTTGCTTTAGTTTATATCAATAAAAATAGTTGTTCCTTTATTTTAAAAAATCTTAAACAAAGAAAAGTATTTGACAATAACAAACAATGGTAATAGTATTTTTTTTTAAACTAGTTGATTGCTTTATATACTTTTTTTCACATTGTAATTCTATTTTTGAAAATTTTAGGAACGGGTATTTGAATTTATGGGTCAATTAGTTTTGTAGCTCTTTACAAATTTATTTTTAGTTTTATGACCCTAACCTTTTTTTTAAATTTGTGAGATTTATATTTACACATAAGAGATTTGTCTTTTATGCATAACAGATCTAAAAATGTTATTTCCTTACATTATAAATTGTAAAGGAACGGATTCAAACGGGTCAACTGTTTTTTTAACTCTTTATAAATTTATTTTTAGTTTTATGATCCTAACTCTTTTTTTACATACATGAGATTTATTTTTACACATAAAAAATCTGTCTTTTACACATAAGAAATCTAAAAGTATTATTTTCTTAAATTATAAATTGTAAAGAAGCATATGCACATATAGCACGTGAATTTATACAAAAGTATTATTTTCTTAAATTATAAATTGTAAAGAAGCATATGCACATATAGCACGTGAATTTATACTGGGAACTAAACTCATTCATCCTTGTATTCTAAGCTTTGTCAGTTTCTTTTAGAACAGAGAAAAGTATTAATTTTTCAAAAAAGAAGTTATTTGTTTTTAGTTGAATTACAAAAGAAGCTACAAAATTTAAGAAGGCAAAAGAAAAATAAAGGTAGAGGAAATCCTATTATTTAGGCTTCACAATTGACCAAACTGACAAAATCTTTGATTTACCTCGAATAATTCTCCTAATTTTAAACACCAAAACAAAACAAAAAATGACAATTTCTTTTTTCCTTTCCGTTGTTATCCATAATCCTAAAATACTGAATCTAAACACACACAAAACTCCTTCAATTCAAAACCTCCAACTTAGGAATCGAATTAAATTTAATTATAATTTCTGAACCGCGTTTTACATATTTTGGTTCCGGATTCCTTACTATTCCATCACAAGTATTGTATGGGTCAAAATATGACCTCAAGATAATTAACGAAATTAATTATATCCTAAGTTTATTTGGAGTTAATAAATGGTATGACCACTTACTAATCGACGTACCTGATCATTGGCTGACTCACTTGTTAAGGCTACGGCTCATTCACCATCATAGGACCGAGACCTCAGCGTAGTCATGGCTATCACTGCCAGCTCATACATCTTGTATATATAAATACAAAGAGAAAGAACCCTAGAAAGAGGGGGACTGCTTTTTTTCTTCATTACTATTTCCAAGAAAAGATAGAATATCATTGTAAGGCCCTGAACCTCTCAATGGAGAGGCAGGCCAAAGCAAGATTATCAATAAAAGATCTCTTCCTTTCTCTATTTAAGAAATAACATTTGTCTCGTGCACTTTTCATTTGGTTTTTTGATTATTACGATCTGCTATGATTGGCCATTGATCTATTTCGATTGTTTTTAAGCTTGCAAAGTGTATGATAACTTTGAGATAAACAATTTGGCGCTGCCTGTGGGTATTTCGTAGCAGAATTGCGTAGTTCTTCCTGGAACCAAAAGGAAAGAAACGCCAAAGAACAACCCAACTCAAAACAAGCTGAAGCGATGTATCGGACAAAGGAAACTTGAAGATCTCGAGTCGAGATCCAGCTCCTCTGTCACTCCCCTCTCAGATAGTACAAGCAAGAAGAAAAGCAATCCCCTCCCTCCGGAAGAAGTACATCTAAGGTAATCCCGTGTCCCCAATGCAAGAACTCGCCGGGAAAGGCACAAAGACGCCTCAAAACCAAGATCCAATAACGGGGCAACCTACGTGAACTAATCGAGAGAATAGCACATAAACCATGTGAAATCTAAAACCAGAATTGACCGCTAACGCCCCATATGCATAATGATGGATCATGCAGGAGAGAAAGTTCAACAAAAGAATTAAAAAGTTTAACTACGGTTGAACAACAACTCAGGCTACACGCCTTCGCCAACAAGTTCAACTACAAGTTGAACAGGGACTCAGGCTATGCGCCTTCGCCAAAAAAAAATTGCAACGTTTAACCACGGTTGAACAACAACCCAGGCTACGTGCCTTCGCCAAAAGTTCAATTATAAGTTGAACTGGGACTTAGGCTATGCGCCCTCGCCAACAAAAATTGCAACGTTCAACTACGGTTGAACAACAACTTAGGCTACGTGCCTTCGCCAACAAGTTCAACTACAAGTTGAACTGGGACCCAGGCTATGCGCCTTCGCCAACAAAAATTGCAACGTTCAACTATGGTTGAACAACAACTCAGGCTACGTGCCTTCGCCAACAAGTTCAACTACAAGTTGAACTGGGACTCAGGCTATGCGCCTTCGCCAACAAAAATTGCAACGTTCAACCATGGTTGAACAACAACTCAAGCTACGTGCCTTCACCAAAAGTTCAACTACAAGTTGAACTGGACTCAAGCTATGCGCCTTCACCAACAAAAATTGATACGTTCAACTACAGTTGAACAACAACTCAAGCTGCGTGCCTTCGCCAAAAGTTCACCTACAAGTTAAATTGGGACTCAAGCTATGCGCCTTCGCAAACAAAAATTGCAACGTTCAACTACGGTTGAATAACAACTCAGGCTACGTGCCTTTGCCAACAGGTTCAACTACAAGTTGAACTGGGAATCATGCTATGCGCCTTCGCCAACAAAAATTGCAACGTTTAACTACGGTTTACAACAACTCAGGCTATGCGCCTTCGCCAAAAAGTTCTACTACAAGTTGAACTGGTACTCAGGCTATGTGCCTTCGCCAACAAAAATTAGAACATTCAACTACGGTTGAACAACAACTCAGCCTACGTGCCTTTGCCAAAAGTTCAACTACAAGTTGAAATGGGACTCAAGCTATGCGTCTTCATCAACAAGTTCAACTAGGACTCAGGCTACGCGCCTTCGCCAACAAAAATTGCAACGTTCAACCATTATTGAACAATAATCTAGGCTACATGCCTTCGCCAAAAGTTCAACTATAAGTTGAACTGGGACTCAGGCTATGCGCCTTCGGCAACAAAAATTGCAACGTTCAACCACGGTTTAGCAACAACCCAGGCTACGTGCCTTCTCCAAAATTTCAACTATAAATTGAACTGGACTCAAACTATGCGCCCTCGCCAACAAAAATTGCAATGTTCAACTACGGTTGAACAACAACTCAGGCTTCGCGCCTTCGCCAAAAAGTTCAATTACAAGTTGAACTGGGACTTAGGATATGTGTCTTCGCCAACAAAAAATTACAAAGTTTAACTACGGTAGGACAACAACTCGGGCTATGTGCCCTCACCAAAAAGTTAAACTACAAGTCGAACTGAGACTCAAGGCATATGCCTTCACCATCACAAACCCAATCTCATCCAAACAATAAGTTGAATGCCTTTGTCCTCAAAACTAAAAAGCAACGGGCAAAGAAACAAGTTAAATCTCTCTCGCCAAACTCGGCCATTCAAGTAAGTATTCCCAACTCGAGTTAAAATTCGGGCAGCGTAAAATTTGGCCCCGATCGAAATACAAGGCCGTGTTTCTTATCTTCGCGGCTAGTAGTTCGACCACGCCCGAACTGGGACGGAGGCTAAGTGCCGCTATCTCCAAATAACAGCCACAACTTTGAGTCTAAGTGCCACTATCGCCAAATAACGGCCGCAACTTGTTTACATCAAGTAAAAGAAAAGGGATAAACAAAAAGAGCTCAATCGCGGTCAAGGGCGTTATCGCTAAATAGCCGGCCTAGTCTACGACTAAGGCTAGCAAGCGACTCGACGATGTTCTTAGCCACCAGTGATAACATTTAATGGTCAAGGCCATCGCCACCATTACGGTTAAGGACAGGGGAAAGGTACAAAAAAAACACCTGGCAGAACAGAGAAAAATAAAATCGCATATATTTACATCTTCAATCACAACGGGTCATCCCCGCTTACACTAGGCCGAGGCCGATAAAAAGAGATAGCCAAACGACAACTACAACTAGAAAAACAAAATAAAACCAACACTATAAAAAAAATTCATTCAGCGCTACCCACGCCACCATCAACACCGCTAGCACCCTCGGCGCCATCGTAAGCTCCAAAAGTGGACAGGTCAAAGCCGCAATTGACACGGCCTCACGAGGCTTTTGATAGGCTTCTTCATAAGAGGTTTCAGGCACAATACCGGCCTCCCACAGTCTCCTGTACATGTCGAGCTGAGCCTCGACAAATGTCCACAGGTCTTGAGCCAGGCCGAAAGAGGCAGCCTGATCCCTCAAACATTGATTCTCGGCCTCTAAGGCCGTAAACCGATCCGCTGCAGTCTGGGCATCCCATTTATAAATGCCAATGCGTTCCTCCAGCGCTCCCTCTCGAAAGGCCGCAGCGACCCTCTCCAGCTCCCGTTCCCCGTTCACGGACACAGTTCTTCGTCCCAACGTCTCGACCCTCGATACGGCATCCCTTTCCTGCAGCCTCAATGCAGCAGCCTCGATCCCCAAAGCGGCCACCTGCCTATTCAAAGCTTCAAGGGCCTCTGCCGCCCTAGCCTGATCTTGACGTACCTTCTCAGCAGCAGCCCGCTTCTCGGCCTCCATCTCCTCGTTTTTACGATGAAGCTGCTCCTCAAGAATGTTGACCCTACCAAGGGCCTGCTGCATTTGAAGTTCCCGCCTCACCAGCTCTTTAACAAGTCCCGGTTCCGGGGGTCGATCCTCATGTGCTCGCGCTTCTCGCGGAACGGTCCCGGTAACGATGGTATTTTTCCAGCACCCGCAAGCAAATCCCCGAACGGAAATTGGCTCGGCGGATTCTCTCCACCTCCAACAAAAAGAGCTACAAGAACGAGGCAATAATAAGAACATAAAAACAGACAAAGTAAAGCAAAAAAATGAACTAAAAGTCACTGCACATACCTTCAAGCTCTACGCGGCCACCTCTCCGCCTCTGAGCACAGTACCTCGAACAACGGCACCAGATTCACCTCTTGACGTAGCAAGTTCTGCTATGTCGGGATCTCGATGTAACGAAGCTGCCCTTCAGCACGCACTGTTGTGCGGGTGTGACCGTCCTAGAGCATGCGGGCATCGTTAGGATCCAGGTCAGACGAAGAGTCCGACCCTTTGCCCACGGCGCTCCTCCCTCTGCCCACCGATCGGGAAGTTGAGGCTCCCGCCCCTGCCAACACCATGGCACCTGATTCTCTAACCATTGAAGTTGCTGAGGAACCACCTCCCCTCTCAGCAACCAGAACTGATAATTCAACCGCCGAAGTGGTAGTGTCACCTTGACCTGAGCCAACCGGGGCAACCCCCACTGAATGCCCTCCCTGAAAGGCAGGCACCGCTGGTGGACTCTCCTCCACGTCCGATAGCGGAGAGTCCAAATTTATCACCCCCGGAGCCGGCATAAATGCAACCCTACGCCTGACCAATGGCCTCTCCTCTTCCACCTCATCCTCGCTCGGAGCCAACTCCTCCTTGGGGCGTACGATCCTAGAAGGCTCATCGACCAGAGGTGTAGATCATGTTGGGGAATGGGCCGCCGAGGATTAAACCAAAGCCTCTCTCAGCACCGGAGGAGGTGCCAGCATTGTTACAAGTCTCGTAGTCGCGCCCGGCCTGCGAAAAGCTAAATGAGGCGCCCTCAAGCAGCGTGCCCTCCCTAATCAGAGGAAAAACAAAAGTTAAGAAGAATCATACAATAATAAAATGAAGGCCGAACGAAGCTAGAATTCTCACCTGAAGAAGGACTGTTACCGTGCCTTTCCCAGAAAGAGGGCCACGTACGAATCCCCTCTGTCTGAAGAAGCAAGGCTTCGACCCATTCGCGAATGCCGGGCAGTGGAGCCAGTTGCTGTCGTTCTACTACGAACAAGAGGCAATGTTAGCACTTATCAGGATAGAAAAAAGAACGAAATGAAGAAACTGACAGAGAGAAAGACTTATGTGCATGGTTCCACGTCTCTGGGAATTCAGTGGCACACGCCACCAGATGTTCAGTCCTGAAGTAGAAGACGTTTTAATAAATATGAGGCTCGGCCACATCATCCAACTCCGCGGTCAAGCCCCTCACCCTACGAGGGATGGCCCGAATCATTGTACCACGGACCCTCTGAGGAGCGTAAAGGGTCAACACGTGCCGCAACGTAATCTCTCTCCGGGCCAGCTCAGCATATTTTTTGAGCATGGAGAAAAGCTTGTAAAAGGAAGGAGCGAGTTGGCCAGGACATACTCTGTAATGGTTGCAAAAGTCCACTACCAACATCGGAAGGGGTGTCCTAAACCCCAACCTAAAAGGATAAGCGTAGAAAACGCAATACCCCATACGGTCGGTATAGACCTTCTCCTCACGCCTAGATAGGGATATATCAACAAAGCAGGGAATGCACCGCTGCAACCGTAGCTGGCCGATACCCACTTCCCCCATCAGTGGGGCTTCATCTACCTGATCATCCCCCTCATCGATAGTAAAATCATTCGTCGGGCCTCCAGACAAGGATAAAATATCGGCCACCGACGGGACTCCCCCGATTTATGCCGATTCAGCGGCTCTTGCGGTGGTAGGCAATCCTTCAGCCGCCGGAATAGTCGTCGGAGAAAGGGTAGCACGACAAATGCTTGCCATTTTTCGATAGATAAACGGGAACAGAAGGAGATTCACGAAAAGGAAAGCGCAGATGGTATCGAATGAAGAACAATGACGAACAAGAGGGAAGATGAACTGATAAACAGGAAGCTTCCTCAGAATCTCACTTAGACAATAGATGGAAACGTAAGAGATGAATGACACAACCCCTCATTTATAGGCAATACCAGTGGATTTTACTAGTTCCAATAACTATTATTAATTGCATGGCCAACCGCAAAACGGTTTGGTTCCACGGAAACGTGCGTCAGTATGATGAGCACCAATGACTTTTCACTCACAAAACTAGCGCTTTACCTTGGAAACGGTCGCAACGACCTAAGGTTACCGAAAAGACGTTCCATACGCCTGCGAACTTCGGACGCTGCTAAGTTGCGTGCCAGGCGCATCCATACCCTTTTCGGCCACACGGCATATGTATCTATCACCTGAGATAAGGTTAACACCTTACAAGGCCGGAGGTCGTCAGTATGAATATGCCGCCCGGCCTAAAAACGGTAATAACCACTCCATTTTTATATATATATATATATAAGTCTACGGCCATCTCCAATAGATAAATGGCTAAGGCCGTCCATAGTGTTAAGGCTACGGCCATCTCCAGTATGTAAACGACTAAGGCTGTCCACAGCGTTAAGGCTGCGGCCATCTCCAGTGTGTAAGCGGCTAAGACAACCCACAGTGTTAAGGCTACGGCCATCTCCAATGTGTAAATGACTAAGACCGCCCACAGTGTTAAGGCTACGTCCATCTCCAAAGTGTAAACGGCTAAGGCCGCCCACAGTATCAAGGCTATGGCCATTCCCAATGAATAACTGGCTACGGCCATCTTCAACATGCATACAAACGATTCGACTACGGTCGAAATTTCTCGCAGAGGTCGGTAACACAAAAAGGCTAAGGCCATCCGCTTTAACGGCACGATCCCCCACATAAAAACGACTAAGGCCATCATTGACCTCGACTAGAACTACGCCCGGAAAAGTCCGCTCATCGAGCCAGGTCAAGGTACGACCTCGATAAGCGGAGGGACTAACTGTATGGGTCAAAATATAACCTCAAGATAATTAACGAAATTAATTATATCCTAAGTTTATTCGGAGTTAATAAATGGTATGACCACTTATCAATCGACGTGCCCGATCATTGGCTGACTCACTTGTTAAGGCTACGGCCCATTCACCATCATAGGGACGGGACCTCAGTGTAGTCCTGGCTATCACTGCCAGCTCATACATCTTGTATCTATAAATACAAAGAGAAGGAACCCTAGAAAGAGGGAGACTGTTTTTCTTCTTCATTACTATTTCCAAGAAAAGAGAGAATATCATTGTAATGCCCTGAACCTCTCTATGGAGAGGCATGCCAAAGCAAGATTATCAATAAAAGATCTATTCCTTCCTCTCCTTAAGAAATAATATTTGTCTCGTGCACTTTTCATTTGGTCTTTAATTATTACGATTTACTATGTTTGGCACTTGATCTATTTCGATTGTGTTTAGACTTGCAAAGTGTGCGATCACTTTAAGCTAAACATGTATGTTATTATTAGAATAAAAAATGTGACGTGATGATATCTGACTCTCTAATTTTTGTGGTCCTGATTATAAAGAAAAGCTCAAATATGATACTGTCCATAATTGCAATTCTTTATTCTTCAAGGGAAAAAAGGTGAAAAAACAATATATGATTCCGACTACAAGGAGAAAAGGTTAAACATCTTCTCAATAATTGCAGAAAGCAAAGAAGGAAAGGCTAACCAGAAGAAGTTTGTCGCGACTATGACCACAAGGAGTAAAGGTGAAGGATAATTTTTAACAAAATGCCAATAAACATATAGTGTCGTGATGCTTTTCAGTTACACCAAAAGGCTAAGGTATGGGATTTAGGGGGGAGAAGGGGCGTGGGGGGCCAAGGCATTAAAAAATTAATTTAGAAATATTCGACGATAATAATATATTCAGTGTAATTACACAAGTGTAGGGAAAAAATAGCCAAATTTACTATTGGTAATTGAAAAATAGCCGCAGTTTCAAAATTAATTGAAATTTAGTTACTTTTTCATGTAAAGATAAAATCTGAACAAAAACAACCTTAAAATTCGGAAATATTCCAGCATATTATGTTGGAGTTCGAATTTTGTATATATGAGCTTTCATCGTAATATGCTGGCTTGCTGGGCTTCCAACCCAATATGCGAGAAGCTTGTATGTAGGAGTTCCATAATCCATTATATTATGCTGGAACTTTTCGTCACTGGAGTTCCAATATAAGATGCTGGAAATTTATATGCATGAGCTCCACAATCCCAATATTATATATGCTGGTACTTTCCATATTTTAGCAAAACAATAGCTATTGTTCAATAACTTTGCAAACGATGACTTTTTTTATTACCAGTCCGAAAACTGGCTAGCCCGTGGTATTTTCACCAAGGGGACAAAGGATGATTGTATGTAGGGGTGTACATAGACCGGGTTGGTTCGGATTTTACAATTACCAAACCAAACCAATTGTGTCGGATAATTAAATCTAAAGACCAAACCAAACCAATAAATTCGGGTTTTTTAATATCGGTTTTTCTCGGGTTTTTTCGGGTTATTCGGGTTTTTTCGCATTTTTTTCCAGTAAAATCTTCGTAGGCAAAATATATAACGTATGCTCAAAATATTTCTTTAATCCTAGTAAGATACAACTAAATAAAGTATTTTTCAAAAAAATAATACAAAATATGAGATATGTCATGACTCATGACATTATCCTAAAATATTCAACAATAAAATATAATAAATTATGTACTATAAATATTGCTAATTAAAAAGTCATAATAAAAATAAACATAATCTAAAAGCACTAATTCATGCTAAACTAGATAGACTAATGAGGGAGTGTTAATTATATGCCTAAAAGCTAAAGAAAAATCAAAATAGGTCATGTATTTTTATCTAAATTATTGCAAAATAACAAATAAACATCTAATACATTCATGTTCGTAATATTGAATTGAATGTCTTTTGTTAGCATTAGTATTGATTGCTAGCATTATTTAATTTACTAATATTAATGGCTATAAAACTTATTGGAGCATTCAAAAATTCTAAATCAAACCTTGAAATAATACCTTAAAAGATAAAATTATGAATTTTTTTAAGAAATATTTATAAATTACATTACAATAAGTATACTTATATATTAAATATATCTAAAATTGCTATATATGTAATGTCGGGTTGGTTTGGTTTCGGTTTGACTTTCTTTAGTTAAAACCAAACCAAACCAATTATGGTCGGATTTTTTTTTCCAACACCAAACCAAGTCAAACCAAACCATAGTCGGGTTTTTTTTCTCGGTTTGACTCGGATTATCGGGTTGGTGCGGTTTATCGATTTTCTTTGTACACCCCTAATTGTATGTACATAGACTTTACTCCATGCGGTGTGAATATAGAGACAGTTTTCGATAGACCCTTCAAGCAAAATATAATTATAGCAATTATGATAAAGAAATATAAAAAAAAAAATAACAACAGCCAAGAAAAATAATATAACCGAAGCAAAACAATCAACAACTAGTGATGGAAACCTAAGAATAAGAAATACGATAATAACACTCGTACTGTATAATGTACAGTAGATATGGAAATAAATTTAGAAAATGTTGCTCTTCCTAATTTACTTTCTCTTCATAAAAATAGTCCTCTACTTTGTGAAATATTTTTATTTATTCTCTTTTATATTTTTGGAGATATTCATATTCTTACTATTATCAAATTGTCTCGTACCACAGTTATAAGTAAAAAAGGATGAATATGGACTTTTTTTCTGAAGTATTTTGACTCAAAAGATCCACCCAGAGTCGACATTGGAGCTTTATTAAACTTAATGGTACTTTCAAAAATAATTAATATTAATGACAAATAAGAAAAATAGTTAATTCTATCTTAACTTTCTAAAATGACAAGTATGTTTTATTCTAAATTTTTCCTTTTTGTAAGATGGTAGGAAGTAGGGAAATGATGTCACAACAAATTTTTCGTAAAAAATGCATGGGGCGCTTTATTTGGTCGCCCCATTTAACCTATATTATGTTAGGATTATGATTCCTACTAAAGACAATAACCTTCATATTGAACAATTCGGAATTAAACTACATGAGCGGAAGCTAACCTTAATCCATGTGTGGAAATTGTTGAACCTCCTTTGATGATTGTCTTTGAGTCCTTATGAAGATTGCTCCTTTAATCTTTCTTCAAGAATGTCTTGAAGTTGTATGTCACCACAAGAATGCTTCACAAGACTTAAACAATATGTGAATTTACTCACAACAATAATATGACAATGATCAAAATTGGTATATGGTTTTCCACAATTATTTGCAAGACAACAATGGTGTATTTTTGCTCTTGATTCAATGGGAGGAAGAAGAGTCTTGTCTTGCAATAATGTGGGAACCATAACCCCCACTTTATAACAAAAGAGTTACATAACCCAAGAGTCACAAGAGTTACATAACTCAAGAGTCACAAGCATGTAACCATGGTTACATATATGTAACCTTAGTTAGCCCATCATTAACTAAGGTTACCCTTTTGGGTATCTACACATTAGTCCTACACTTTATATGACAACACATCGGCCCCCTTAACATAATGTCCATAAGACCACAAAATTAGGCCAAACCAAAAGATAGCACATAACATATAATTTATCCATATATTGTTCATATGTATGTAGATATAAGTCCATATATCTTACAATCTCCCACTTGGACGAGATACACATACATATGTACAAACCTTAGCATTATATGTTACAAAATAACCTTAGGAGCTCAAAAATTGCTATCACAATAAAATTGTCATGAACAATCCGGTCCATCAATCATACCAACATAGGAAGTAAGAGCTCTTAGTTACTCTTGCGTAACTAGAACCAACATAGATCACGTATATCAATATAACCAACAACATGGATCAAATGTAGGTATGTAGCATGGAAATAACATAAAGTGTGGTCAATAGAATGTCTATTTCCAACTGGTTCTCTTAATTGAGATCAATCATAAACTGTAAGAGTACAAAACTTTAAAACTGAATATCTGCGCAGATATAACTGAATTACTGAATTTCTGAATATAATAGACAATACATAAACGTACAATACAAACTCCCACTAAAATACATAATCCTTATCTGATTTGACACCCATACAAGCAATATGCTCATGAAATACTTTTGGTGTCAATCCCTTAGTGAGCGGATCCGCAAGCATGGAGTTTGTACTAATATACTCAATGCATAATTGTCCATTTTGTACTTTCTTTAACAACCCGAAATTTGACGTCCATATGTTTTGCTTTCGTCAAACTACTGTTGTTATTAGCATAAAGGACTGCCGCTCTGTTATCACATAATAGCCTAAGTGGCCTTTTGATGCTATCAACAATTCGCAGTCCACCAACAAAATTTCGCAGCCATAATGCCTCATTGGATGCTTCATAACATGCCATAAACTCCGCTTCCATGGTGGAAGTGGCTGTAAGAGTTTGCTTGATGCTTCTCCAAGAGATAGCACCGCCCGCAAGCATGTAAATATAGCCTGAAGTAGACTTCAAACTATCCTGACATCCAGCAAAATCGGAATCGGTATACCCAATGATCTCAAGCTGGTCCGATTTCCGGTATGTAAGCATGTAATCATTTGTTCTCTGTAAGTACCTCATGACCCGTTTGGCTGCCTTCCAATGGTCCATTCCCGGATTGCTTAGATATCTGCCTAACATCCCAACAATGTATGCTATATCAGGTCGTGTACATACCTGAGCATACATCTGACTACCTACAGCCGAAGCATAAGGCGTCTTCTGCATTTCCGAAATTTCATAAGTAGTATTTGGGCACTGTTTGAGACTAAATTTGTCTCCCTTAGCAACACGGGTGTTGCCTGGTTTACAATCCTGTATGCCAAATCTTTTCAGAACCTTATCGATATAGCCCTTTTGTGACAGACCGAGAACACCTTTGGAGCGATCTCGTTGTATCTGAATTCCTAATACAAAAGAAGCTTCACCAAGATCTTTCATTTCAAATTTCTTTGAAAGAAATTTCTTAGTTTCATGCAATAATGCTATATCATTACAGGCAAGCAGTATGTCATCGACATATAAAACCAGAAAAATATACTTACTCCCACTGAACTTATGATATATACAGTCATCAGCAATATTCGGTTCAAAACCAAAAGATGTAATGACTGCATGAAACTTATAATACCATTGACGAGAAGCTTGCTTGAGCCCATAGATGGATTTCTTTAATTTTCAAACCTTTTTCCTCTGATTCATCCGAAACAATGTTTTCAGGTTGCACCATATAAATTGTTTCCTCAATGTCACCATTGAGAAACGTTGTCTTAACATCCATCTCATGAAGCTCAAGATCAAAATGTGCTACTAATGCCATTATAGTCCTGAAAGAGTCTTTCGATGAAACTGGAGAGAAAGTCTCTTTATAATCAATCCCTTCCTTCCGAGTGTAGCCTTTAGCGACAAGACGAGCTTTGTACTTAATAACATTGCCCTCTGAATCCCTTTTGGTTTTAAAAATCCATTTACAACCAATAGGTTTAATACCTTCGGGCAATGTAACAAGCTCCCAAACGTCATTATCGCTCATAGACTTCATCTCATCATTCATGGCATCAATCCACTTTTGAGAGTTAGAACACTTAATGACTTGACGGAAGTTGATTGGATCATCTTCCTCAAGTCCAATATCACATTCTTGTTCTTGGAGAAATACAACATAATCATCCGAAATTGCATTTCTCCTTTCTCTAGTGGATCTCCTTAATGGCACTTCAGTTTCTTGAGGTTGTTGAGTTTGATTTTCACTAGTTATATCAGGGTTCTGATGGGGGAGATTTTCGAGATTGTCTTGAACCGGAGTTGTGTGATCAGTGTCAGGAATGAGACCAAGATCAACAACTTGAGAGAAAGACACATGTTCTTCCTCAAAGACAAAATCTCTAACAACTTTATCTCCCCACCCCCCAAACTCAATATCCTCAAAAAAACTAGCATTACCCGTCTCAAAAATAGTTCTAGAAGTGGGATCATAAAACTTAAAACCCCTGGATCTTTCAGAGTATCCAACAAAATAGCTACTAACCGTCTTAGCATCCAGTTTCCTTTCATTCGGCCTATAAGGCCTTGCCTCAGCTGGACAACCCCAAATGTGTAAATGCCGAATACTGGGTTTATGCCCAGTCCAAAGTTCATATGGGGTTTTGATTGTAGCTTTAGTTGGAACTCTATTAAAAATATAAGCTGTGGTTTTTAATGCTTCACCCCAGAGTGAGTCTGGCAAAGTAGTACGAGAAATCATACTTCTTACCATATCCTTAAGGGTCCGATTTTGTCTCTCAGCTACATCATTCATCGTAGGACTGCCTGGCATAGTATACTGAGGGACGATCCCACACTCATCTAGGGATTTAGCAAATGTCCCTGGACGTTGTTCACCTGAACCATCATATCGACCATAGTATTCACCACCACGGTCAGATCTAACGGATTTAATTCTTTTGCTTAGTTGATTTTCAACTTCAGCCTTAAATGATTTGAACACGTCTATGGATTGGGACTTTTCGTGAATTAGATATAGGTACCCATAACGAGAGTAATCGTCTATGAATGTGATAAAGTATTATTGACCATTCCTACATGGAGTAGGAAATGGCCCACAAATATCCGTATGTATCAATTGTAAGACGTCCGAAGCTCTCTTAGCACCTAATCTCGTCTTGTTTGTTTGTTTTCCCTTGATACACTCAACACAAATATCCGAATTTGAGGAATCAAGAGAATCAAGAATTCCACCTGACACGAGTTTCTGAATTCTTTGAATGGATATATGACCCAAACGTTTATGCCAGAGTGATATAGAATTCTCATTAGTTAATTTTCTTTAGGTACCACTTAAACTTGTATGCAAGGTTTCATTATTTGAGGTTATTGTATCAACCAAATATAGGCTATCAAATGTTGATAAAAGACCAGTACCAATAAGATTTGAATTCTGAAAGAGACTAACTTTATTATCACCAAAAGAACATGTATAACCGGATATGTCCAATTTGGAAACAGAAATTAAATTCCGTCTAAAAGACGGTACAACAAAAGTCTCATCCAAATCTAAATGAAAACCGGTCTTAAACAACAGCCTAAATTTGCCAATAGCCTCAACTGGCACCTTCTTGCCGTCACCCACATAGATGTATCTTTCACCATCATTTGGTTTTCGGCAGTTCAGGCAACCCTGCATAGATATACTTATGTGAGTAGTAGCAGCAGAATCTACCCACCAAGTATCCTTAGGTACCGAAATTAAATTAACTTCAGAACAAACAAGAGAAAGAAATGTACCTTTTTTCGCACGCCAGGCATGGTACTTGGTACAATATTTCTTCACATGATTAGTCCCCTTACAGAAAAAGCAACCTAATTCAGTAATTTCAACCTTAGGTTCCTTATGTTGCTTAATCTTGGGCTTTGCAACCGCAACTTCCTTACCTTTCCTCTTCTTAGTTTCCTTAGAAGAGGATGCCAAATGAGCACTTTCAGTCTTATCTAGCTTTATCCTTTCCTCTTCTTGCACACAGTGTGAAATGAGCTCGTTAAGAGTCCATTTCTCCTTTAGGCAGTTGTAACTGACCTTAAATTGATTAAAACGTGCAGGAAGATATCAAAACAAAGTACACAAGCAGTTCCTCAGGTAAATCTAGCTTGAGTGACTTTAGTTTCGAAGGAAGATGAGACATTTCCATAATGTACTCCCTAATGTTTCCCTTGCCCTTATACCTCATGGAAACAAGTTTACTCAATAGTGTACTTGTTTCCGCCTTTTCGTTTTGCATAAAACGCTTTTCAAGGTTTTCAAGGAAAACTTTGGCATTAGCTTCATCATTCATAGTGCCCCTAAATGATTCTGGAATTGCACGTTTCATAATCATTAGACTCATGCGATTCGAGCGTTCCCACTTCTCCATCACCCTCCTTTCATCAGGAGAGGACGTATCCTCAAGAGGAGTAGGTTGCTCAGTCCGAAGTGCAAGGTCAAGATCCATGCAACCGAGAACGATCATGACATTCTCTTTCCATTCCTTAAAGTTAGTGCCGTTAAGCACAGGGATGCTGTTGATGTTGGCAGATATCGTAGAAGCAGAAGAATTAACTGAAAATAGAACAAAAGGATTACTGAATACATGCTTACAATTACTTGAACTTTAACTTTACTTTATAGATTCAAAATAGGCATATCCCATTACAAGATACCTAGCACAACATTGATTTTAGTCTTTGGACAGAAAAACAACTTGTAAGTGGTACTCTTGGTGTACTGATCAAACATAGACAATAAACTCCTGTCAAATATCAAACCTTCCTTTGGGCCGATTTAATATTCACATGGAAAACCAAATAATTGTCTCATATTTATCACCACAAGCATGTTCGAATTCCTGCCAAATAACAACCTTCCTTTGGGCCGGTGTTAAACGCATGGAAGACTAACATCCACAGTCATCTTATATTTTAAGATTAATCAATCTACACAATAGAGGTTACTTTGGCAACATAATGCTTCAATTGACTAATTAAAATATTAGATGCTATAAACTTTAGTTCCTTAAGCCATATTATGAATCTTTAACTTAATAAGTTACATGTTTTGACATGTAACACTTGAATATTAATTGTTTTATACTTGAGAGGACAATTCCAAAAATATTAAAATTGATGGACTTTAAACAATTAATATTCATAACTTAAATATTAATGTATAATACATTAATAATAAACACTTAAATATTTTAATTGAATAATAAATAATATGTCAATTAAAATCTGAAACTTAAAAGATTTGAAACGTTTTTTAACCTTACTGGACAAAAATAATCGATTATCTGCTTGAGATAATCGATTATCTTTGGCATAAAAAAAAATTTCAGCTACTGGACCAAAATAATCGATTATCTAAACCAGATAATCGATTATTCTGGTTTTAAGAAAAAATTTTAAGTTACTGAACCAAGATAATCGATTATCTGAAATAGATAATCGATTATCTGGTATAAAAAAAACGTTTTAATCTCTCTGGACCAGAATAATCGATTATCTGAAACAAATAATCGATTATTCTGGTATTCCAAAAACTGCCAGAATTCTAAAACTTGAGAGATAATCGATTATCTAAGAAAAATAATCGATTATCTTTAGGCAGTGTCGAAAAAAATAATCGATTGACTTCCAAGATAATCGATTATTTTTGGACACTGTTTTGCGAAAATTTTTCTGAATAAAACATGATTTTCAACAAGAATCTTTAAACAAGAAAACATGTTGTTTACCAACTAAAATCATGCTTTATACAATGTTTTAATACAAGTAAAGATAACATGGCATTAAAACATCAAATTGCATCAAAACATAACATTCATAATATCATGCTATTTCATGGTACTAGAATTTCATAAATAAAATTCTAACATTTCTTGAACATGAATCCTAACATAACATGAATCTTATGAACATCCAAATTATTCAAAAATGAAGGTGGCTCTGATACCAATTGTTAGGATTATGATTCCTACTAAAGACAATAACCTTCATATTGAACAATTCGGAATTAAACTACATGAGCGGAAGCTAACCTTAATCCATGTGTGGAAATTGTTGAACCTCCTTTGATGATTGTCTTTGAGTCCTTATGAAGATTGCTCCTTTAATCTTTCTTCAAGAATGTCTTGAAGTTGTATGTCACCACAAGAATGCTTCACAAGACTTAAACAATATGTGAATTTACTCACAACAATAATATGACAATGATCAAAATTGGTATATGGTTTTCCACAATTATTTGCAAGACAACAATGGTGTATTTTTGCTCTTGATTCAATGGGAGGAAGAAGAGTCTTGTCTTGCAATAATGTGGGAACCATAACCCCCACTTTATAACAAAAGAGTTACATAACCCAAGAGTCACAAGAGTTACATAACTCAAGAGTCACAAGCATGTAACCATGGTTACATATATGTAACCTTAGTTAGCCCATCATTAACTAAGGTTACCCTTTTGGGTATCTACACATTAGTCCTACACTTTATATGACAACACATTGGCCCCCTTAACATAATGTCCATAAGACCACAAAATTAGGCCAAACCAAAAGATAGCACATAACATATAATTTATCCATATATTGTTCATATATATGTAGTATAAGTCCATATATCTTACATATTAGGCTCAAACTTCCCATCCTTACTTCAAATTTATCGTCGAGAAGGATACTGCTAAAAATAATATAACGTTTATTTCTAAAGATCTTCGTTTTTTCTCATTTTCATGTAGCAGGGAAATCAGAAAAGAGAAACAGTTTGGATAATGTGACAGAGATCGAGGGCAAAACGTATTATCTATTTGCTATTCTCTTGTTTATTTTAGTGATCATTTTAGGCTAAAATTTTAAGCTGGAAAAGAAATCTGATGTCAAACTTGTTTGTGTGGAATAGAAATCAAGGAAGCACTACAAGTCCAGAGGTACCTTCACAAGCAACTAGAGCTGAAGTTCCCCAGTTACAAACAAAATAAATTTCAGTTATAAAACAAAAACTTCATCTTTTTGTCAGTTACAAAAACAAAAACTTCAGTTACTGAAGTTTTGTGCAATTTCTTTGCTACTTCAGCCCGTATGCTGAAGTTACGCGAAAAAATGGATACACTTGAAAAAAAAATTTTGCAAAACGAGCACAAGTTAAAACGTGATCTAAAAAACGAATATAGATGCAAATGCCCCAACTTTTTTTTTTAATTATATGGTATTTTAAATCTACTAGTTGAACTAATTCAGCATTTGGTAGGATCCGTGTAAGAGGAAAGCGTTCTCTAATAAGAATTTATTAATCCCCGGAAATGTCATGTCAAGTTAATATCAATTTTCGCCTTCTGGAAAAACAAAAACCATTCATTTTGCCCCACTTCCCAAAATAAGGAAAATTAATTTAAATAATAGTTCGCGCAATCACTTAATTTTAAAATAGCCGATTATAAATGTATATAATTATATGTAATCTATATATACTGAATAGAAAAAGTAAATAATAAATATAACTGATTATTTATGACTATTTATGTAAAATATCTTCCAACAATCCATTTATACATACAATCTTAGAACCTGAAGATCTTAAGGAAAAAGTTGCCCCGCCATTTACTTTCATTACAAAAATATACACGCGTTTACACATTGAACTAAAGTTGGAGAAGAAAAGTAGTGGGAAAAAATCAATTGAAAAAGTAGAATATGCATGTGATAAACACTAGATATAAATATGATATATATATGATACAAATGATATACAATCTGATACATATATTATTATTTTCATGTTTAATTTTTGCAAAATTTTCAATTCAAACCACCTCAAAACTTCATCAAATTATCCCAAAACTGAGATTCAAGTTCCTTAAGTTGTGCACAATCTATTCTAATAATACTCACTCAAAACAAAGTAAATATTTGATACTTTTTTACTACAAATAGCTAACTGGCTAATTTGGTCAATTTTTATTATGAGCTACCTATAAATGGACATAACTGGTAATTTCCTTTTTTCTTTTTGTTATATGGTATTCGAAATCTACTAGTCAAATTAATTCAGCGTTTTTAGGATTCATGTAAGACAAATATGCTCCCTACTAAGAATTTATTCATTAACGGAATGCCATGACAAGTTAATATCAATTTTTGCTTTCTGGTAAAAAGAAAAAAAAACGATTCATTTTGCCCCACTTCCCCCATAAAAAGAATTTACCTAACCATTTAAACTTAAAATAGCCGATAAATATGTGTTAAAAAAATAGCCTATAAATATATAATATATAAATAATTCATATATAATTAAAGGTTGCAAAATGATTAAAAGAAAACAGGTATCTACCCATATTATTCATTAATAATGGACTTTTAAAAATGGGTTGAATATGGATAAGAATCATTTCTACTTAGAAAATGGTTAACCAAATGGATAACTAATGTGTTTAACTTTTATATTTGTAAAGTCTCAAATTGGGGGTACCTCGTCAGGGAGATTAGGAATTCTCCTATAAAGTAATAATATTCAAGAAGCCATGGATAATATGGATATCCATATTATCCGTCGGATAACCCGTTTTTTATTCGTCTCAAATACGGGTTGGGTCAGATAATTCATTCTTTTTTTAGTTGCCTGTTTTGATCCGCTCATATTCGGTCAGCCCGTCCGTTTGCCACCCGTATATATAATGTATGTATAACTGTATACAATCAGTAATAATTCATATACTACAAGCTAGTAAAAGTAACTAATGAATATGAGTGGCTATTTGTGTAAATTTTGTTTTCCGATAACACATCTATACATACAATCTTAGAAAGTGGGATCTTAAGGAAAAGTTGCCCCACCGTTTACTCTCGACAAAATATCATGGTATAGCCCGTTTTCGGATTGATCATTCAAAAATAGCCAGCATTTACAAAGTCAATGAAAAATAGCCACTATGTAGCTGTAACAGAGACCGGTCCAGCATAATATACCGGAGTTCGGTGCACCTGTGTATGAACTCCAGCATATTATGTTGGGCCGGTATATTTTGCTGACTCCAGTATAATATACTGGAGACTGGAGCATCGGTGCTCAAAACTCCAGTATATTATACTGGATAATTATACTTGCTGGAACTCCAATATATTATGCTGGAGTTCTGGTTTACTTATGTTGGAACTCCATCATATCATGCTAGAGTTCCAGCATAGTTATCCTGGAACTCCAGTATAATATGATGTAGTTAAAGCATATTTATGCTGGAACTCCAGTATAATATACTGGCGTATTTTCCATATTTTGAACAGTGGTTTCGCTCAAATTTATCTTTGCATAAAAAATGACTAAATTTCAATTACTTTTAAAATTTGACTATTTTTCAGTGACCAGTTATAAATCTGACTATTTTTTAATTTCTCTCTTTACTTTCATTACTAAAATATGCACGCATTTACACATTGAAATAAAGTTGAAGAAGAAAAGTAGTGGAAGAAAAAGAAACCAATTGAAAAAATACAAACACTTAAAAATATAGTCAACACTAGAACAACATGCTATTACATAAATAATCACATGCTAGAAAATGTTAAATATCATAGCCATAAGGAATTAGGTGCCCACAAAAGCAGAATGAAGGAGAGATGAAGGTAGTGCTAAGTAAGGCTGGAAGAATAACGGTTCCGAACCGGAACCGTGACCGGAATCGCGGTTCTGGCGGTTCCGCGGTTCTAAACGGTTCCGGTTATACGGTTCCGGTTCCGCGGTTCCGGGCCGGTTCCACCCTTTAGAACCGTGGAACCGGAACCGCCAGAACTGGAACCGGACCGGTTCAGGCGGTTCTAAACGGTTCCGATATTAAATTTTTTAGATGTTTAGAACCGTTTGGAACCGTTTGGAACCGTTTAGAACCGCCTGAACCGGTCCGGTTCCGGTTCCGGTTCCGGTTCTGGCGGTTCCGGTTCCACGGTTCTAAAGGGTGGAACCGGCCCGGAACCGCGGAATCAGAACCGCGGAACCGGAACCGTATAACCGGAACCGTTTAGAACCGCCGGAACCGCCAGAACCGCGGTTCCGGTCACGGTTCCGGTTCGGAACCGTTATTCTTCCAGCCTTAGAGAAAACCAAAGATTTCAAAATATGGTTATTGAATATTTGAGAACTATGGAACTTCTTGATTTGTCAAAATCAGAAAATAGATTGCTTCACAAAAAGGTTAAGAAGCTTTTGAAGAAGATCAAAGAACATTCACAAGTTATAGAAGAACAGAAATTTCAACTTGAAGCTAAGTAGACAGAAATATCAAGAAATGAAAAAGGGCTAGAAATGAAAGATCAAATTATCAAGAAAATGGAACTAGAAATTCAAGAGCTGAAAATGGCTATTGAGCAATTGCAAGAGGAGAAGATTGGACTACTGAGAAAGTTAGAATTGGGAGAGAATTCAAATCCACCCAAGGTAAGCATTTTTCAACAAGCCTATTCATAGTTTATTGAACCAAACTCATAAACTAAAGGGATTGTTACACAAATAGCCGGTCAAATTCATTATTTACTTTTGTTAACAGTATACATAAATTATATACTGACTATACACAGTCATACACTTATTATATATAAATTATATATATTATATATTTTGCTTGTTATTTCTAATTTATGATAAGGTGGACGATTATTTGGATTAATTTTTTCTATATAATGGAAAAATAGCTCAAGTAATACCTACATATTACAAAAAAAAATTAAAAAATGTGGCCTCAAAAAGAGCAAGTAGGCTGCCACATTTATAATATTGTCGTGTAAGTATAGTCACGTCAGCAACTCACTTTACATAATTTCCATTTGGCACCAATTAGAAAAACAACTCAACTTACATAATATCTACTGGCTTAGTATTATGAAACAATAAAAGAACAAGAGTATTGTAGAACAAAGGGAATTCTTATTGATATTTCGGATGATTTATAATAGGGTAAGACCTTTCTATTTATAGGAAGAAAAATGACTTAGCCTCAAAGTAAAACTCTCTACAAGATAGACATTCACTCCAAATAGAATTCTATTCTTAACACTCCCCCTTGAATGTCTACTCAATAAGTAATGTGCATCATTAAAAACCTTAACTAAAACAAAACCCAATAGAAAAAAAATTCTAGAAAAGGAAAAAAAGTACACATGTTTAGAAATGCACCTATTGGTTGCCTCGTTAAAAACTTTGCAAGGAAACCCAGTGGGACAAAACCTTGTAAGGGAAAAAGAGTGCAACGTGCATTAACACCCCCTGATGAGAGCATCAATTCACATCCTTGAGCCTTCGCATTCCAATCTTGTGCACCATCTTTCAGACATCATTTGTAGAGATTTGATAAATAAATCAGCCATATTAACTATAATGAGTATTTGCACCTTGAAATCATAACTCGTGATAGATATATAATGTCTTCACAAATATCGTGGAATGGCTCTTCAATATCTTCATAAAGGTATCCTCGCTATCACATTATCATGCTTATAGTTATAGCAAGATATATTTGTGCATAAATTGCACTGAGGAAGTGGTACCTCAAGATCAAGAATTGTAGATGCTTCAAGCAACTTAAATCCTTCATGGTTGTCATTTAAGTTAAGTCATATAAGCCATATTATAGACTTTAGATGCATATCAAGTTTTCATGTCATGCTAGACAAATAAGATATCGAAACCTAATTGCACATACCATTGACTTTATACTTTCAAGTGTTTGAACAACATAGACAAAATTATATGTCCTTCATATGGAATCAATTCTACTTGAATTGTATATCTTCCATTTGGCCAATACTTTTGTGTCTATATTCGATAGACTTAAGAGCCTCATCTATACTCAGCGCTATGATAGACGTCATCGACAAACATTTTATATCGGTTCCAATAAATTTTCATAAAGACATAACATAGAGATCTCTTCATTCATATATTCAGGTACCTGAATCTCTAATGAGATTTTATGAAGTGTTATGTCAGTGACCTTCTAGATCACTTGCCTCATTTATTATGATCACTTTGATCATTTGCACATCTTCTTTATCAAGAAGTTCTATTTGAAACTGATTTGTCTGTACGTTTTAAGCGTACCATAGATTTTGTCCTTCTAGGACTTAATATGAGCATTTGCAATGAGAATATAGTTACTTTCTTTGGGTCAACAAATGCATATGGCATGCTTTGCAATATATTGCAAATGAATTATCCGTTTATGAACTTCAAGTTCATATTATCCTATTCCAGGATCTAAATATACAAATGATAATCCGTTCGACGTAACTTTTTTTCAATTGTTTATCATATCTACCCCTCATGTTAGAAAAACTAACTTTTTTTCTCAACTTTGAGAATCCATCTTTGTGCATTATGGTGTTAATAACAATATACACCGCACATCAATAATAATAAGATGAAATTATTTGGTTCCTGACCCTGAACCATTTGTGAGGGGAGAATATAATATACTATTGTATCTAATGTATATCATAATAATATAGATAACTTTGTTCTCATAACCAATAGTTTAGCTATTAAGTGGAGGCACTCAATAAATTATTTTGCTAAACCAACTTATCAAGATGAACTATCTTGGATAGAAAATCTGGAAATTGTGCTCTAAATTGAATTATTGAGCAAGTTACCTCGCAAAACACCATGTTGCGGGTTAATAATAATCGCACATGTAACCATCTCATAGATGCATCTTATGTGGTATATATGGCAGATGAATGAGCCCATATTCACCTTTGATATTTCCAGCATTCATGGGATTCAATCCCAATCTTAATCAGTCTATCAATTAACGAGAACAAGCAACCTAAGAGAATTCGTAAAGATCTTTCTAGTTCTTTAATATTTACCCATATAGATTCTCGTTTATTTTTGCACATCATACTTTAATTAATATGACTAAACCAGCTATGCTAACTGGATATCAATAAACTCCGAGTTTATTATGATATGAGTTTTATGTCAATAAAGTTCTACTTTATTGTAACGTTCTTTTATTTGTGTAGTACAAACTGGAGAATAAAGCGGGTAGTTTTTCGCATACATATTATTCCGCTACAAGTTGTAGTAATAGAAGATATAAAATCTTTTCTTTAATTATAGTCTCAATACAATCAACCGCTTCCGCATATACTTTGGAAACTGAACAAGTTTCTTTGAGACTTACTACAACACAATACCTTATTGGTAATCAATTGTGTTTCTCCAAAATAGTATAATTGGCTCTTACAGAGTTCTCAACTAATTTGGTACTATCACATATTAATCAATATCCATATAGTGAATATATCTTTTAAAGAGAAAGTTGTATCATTATGGTGATGGTAAAAATTATATGCAAGATATGTTTCTTGCATTATTATTGTCCTTTAATAATCACATTACCAAAATATTTTGGCGTACAATAGGTACATGATCAATGACCATTCATGCCATAATAATGACATTATTTTCTTATATCATCTCAAACCTCCTTCTAGAGGCGAGTGTGGTATATTCACTACCACTAGCACGTTCATATTCTTCCAAGAATGAATATGTATTCATAAATTAGATGTTGTCACTCTCACATCATGAATGGACCATAATCATCTATATGTGCTTTATAAAATCTCATATTGTCAAATTGATGAAAAATATTACTTTCACAGAGTAAAAGATTATTTTGAGAATCCTTATTATCTTCATTATCACAATGATGACTATTATAATTTTGTCTATTGCCACGTCCACATTCATTGATACCTTCACGGTAATAATTGTGTCTTCTTTCAGATTTATCACATACTGCTATCACATTCTCTAAAGGGAATGAGAATGGAGCAAATTCAATGGGATGGGTTTTCAATCATTTCCCACAATCATACATGAATTTAATCATGGCAAGGCATAGAAATTTTACTACTTCATGCGGGTGTAATTTCTTACAAACTCCATTAGAGTTATAATCAAAATTTGTTATCTTTGCTTGTATATAAAATCAAATTATAGAATCTCAAGAATTTGAAAGAGAAAAGTAAAATACGTATCTTAAATCCAGAATTAATCATGAAGGAAGTTCATAGAATAACTGTCAATTATTATGCTCAATCCCAAAGCTTCTACTCAATTAGAGCTTTGTTTGGACTTTGTTTGGAGAGTTAGATTAACCCTGTAGCATGCCGCTGCTTCCATTTTACTCCAAAGTGGTAATGCACCGCTCAATCTTTCGGGATGTAGTATAAAAGAAATAGGCTGAATTGCTTTCCAATTAAAATGAAGTGAAGTAACTTTAAACGACTGCTTGAATCAAAACTTCGAGAAAACAACGAAAAGTTACTGCTTTCTCCTCTATATCTCTCACAGCTTCCTCGTGTTCAGCCTCTACCCTTTTAAATGTGCGAGGACGAGCAGAAGTACCCATAATCATCTCCTCGTGAGTTTAGAACTGCCGTCGACCAGTTTGCTTTCCCTTAAACTTTCCTCTTCTCATTGTTAATAACTCTTTGTTGCGCACAGAAAAGATGAAGAAGAATAAGAGGAGCCAACATAAGAAGGGAAATACAACAAGTCTGCTACATTTTTCAATGACGTGGTGGTTTGGGGGGATCGTTTAGTGAGACGGTCTGGCTTGTCGTTGATTGATGCTGGAGGGTGGTTTTCCGGTGGAGGACGAGTTGGAGTGGTCGTTCAGTGGAGAAGACGGGTTTCAAGGGTCGTTTGGTTAGGATGGTCTATGAAGGAGGGTTTTGATAGGTCTGTTGTGGTCGTCGTTACTGGACAACGGGGCTGCTTCAGGTGGAGACGGGAGGAAGTGGTTTGGGCAGTAGGTTGGTCGGAGACGGACGGAGATGGGGGTCGACTTGGGTGGTTGGTGGTGTTCGAATGGAGAGGCAGGTTGACGACAGGAGAGGTGGTGGTCATCGTGGGGCTGTTTTGGGTGTTAGGGGGCAGGTGGTTGTTTTTTTTTTTTGGTGTGGCTATGGAGGATGGTTTAGGTTTTTTTGTGTTTTTTACTTCGTATGGCTGGTTTTCGGTCAGATCCGAGGAGAGTCCATGAGGGAGCTTTTGAAATAGAACTTCTTGAGACGATAGAGTCTCGTGCTGATAACGTGTTATGAAACAATAAAAAAAGAAGAGTATTATAGAGCAAAGTAGAGAGAGAGGGAATTTTTATTGAATTTTGGGGTGATTTACAATGGGGTAAGACCCCTCTATTTATAGGAAGAAAAATAACTTAGGCTCAAAGTAAAATTCTCTACAAGATAGACATTCACTCCAAATAGAATTCTATTCTTAACACTTAGATTTTTTTCGGCATTTCTTATATTTCATGCGCTATATAGGCTTAACGGAGTTATTTTTGCGCTATGAAAGACTAGTTTTGCTCCGGTACAATAAATTGAAAGTTAGATGACCATCCACGAAATTAACCCGTATATTCATTCCATGCATGAGATTGTGAGTACATTGTTGAAATGTCATTTGTTTTGCAGAGTAATGTGGAAGTGGTAACAATAGAAGATTACAAAGAATTGGAAAAAGAACTTGAGCAAATGCAGAAGGATAAAGCTACTGAAGACAAAGAGTTAATATACTTAAGATGGTGCAATGCATGTTTAAGGCATGAATTAATGAGGAGGAATCAAGAACAAATGGAACAAGAGAAAAACCAAAATCAAGAATTGAATGTGGGAGAAGAAAATACAGAAATTATAACAGAATTTATACCAAAACATGAATTAATTATGAGGAGGAGTTCATCAGTGGGGCACAATGAATCTTGCTTAAGTTCACCTATTAATGGAAGCCATTCAAATGATCATTCCAAAAGGAGAAAATTAATACAAAAGTTCAAGAAATGGGTAGAAGGAAGTGATAAAATGAAACATGAAACTAATTGCTTTAAAAGACATTCTGTTTCTGATTATACTGAAGAATTAATACTTCCTGCTAGAAAATCATGTTCTAGTGCTCAATTATGTGTATTTGTAATTCCTTCATGATTTGATTAATATATGTAGCTCCAAACTAATGAAAATGACCCAAAACTTGTTGTTTCTATTTAAATGCATTCTGAGATCTCTAGGGCAGAGGCAACCCATATAAGCTATGGATTCAGTCGAGTTCAGTAGCTTTTAGATCGGACCTTATATATATATATATATATATATATATATATATATATATATATACTAAATATAGTACTAAATATGTATAAATAATAAATTTCGAAATAACACAAATAGTTAATGTTATTTAATGATATTTCAAACATGTAAACTTCAAATATTCGCTATATTTCTACCCATACTACCAATATTTAAGCTATATTTCAAATATAATTTTTGTAAGAAAATGGAGACCGTATATAGTGCGTCAAAATGTACTCATTAATACCTCTAATATTTACTACTTTTTGGACTTAAACGGGTAATCTGGTTCATGAAACATTCAGCATTCGCGCAGGTTAGAAGAGTTGTACCCCAAAGGAATATAATATAAACAACATACCCTAATGCAATTTTGAAATAGTTAAAGTAAAATTCATATGGGACTAAAATTAAAGCCTAACGTAATTTCTTACTTTTGGTGGCTCTTTTTATACAAAAACTAAACCAGACGTACATATACTTGATTGGACGGACTGTTAATTGTCTACCAAGATTTGAACAGATAAACTTACATGAAAAGCTACAATCGAAATTCAAAGTTTTGGGACCTTAATGTATTCTTAGGAAAAGTATAGAGCAAAATGTACAACTGGAAGTTCATATTGAGGAAAAAGATGAATATATTGTCATGGGGTTGTCCTAAGTGATATGTGTACAAATTGTGGTTCATATTAAGGATGTTATCTCTATTTTCCCTCTCTTCCTTGTCTAAACCAAAAGATGACAACAAATACCTAATTTGAACTATAACTAATTTTGTTCCTACTTCCTCTACTGTCAAGAATGGATCTTCTTCTCCTCTACCGTCCTCTCAAGTCCACCCCTTTTCTCCACTCTCTCCCTTCCATTTCCCTCTCAAGTAACTCTCTCTCTCTCTCTCTCTCACACACACACACACACACACACACACAGGGAGGAGATGAAAATGCTAAATTGAAGCTAAAGTTTGGTTCTTGAATTTACAGGAAACAGGCCCTTTTGCACCAACTGGAGTAGAAAAGCTTTACCTTGTGTCTGCTCTTCAACATCATCACCATTGGATGCTCCACCCAGTATTCTTCCTTTGCAGAATGAAGGAAGAAGGGCAACAATGGGCTCTCTTCTTATAGCTGGTTTGCTCCCTTCATTTCTATTTCTTGCTTTTTTTAGTCTACAACTAAGGATAAATGTCTTCAAAATTAATGTATATTGACTTTTAAAAATCAATATGGTTTCTTGATATACGTTGCTAATCCTCATTTTAATACTTTTGCACTCTAGATTTCGTATAATGTGTTAATTGGTATTTATTGAATGACCTTTTTATTTAGAGTATTGGTAGTTGCTCCGAGTGTTTGATTGGGTGCGGAGTTTAAGAATGAAATGAAGACTTCTTTAAAATTGTACTAGTAAAAAGCTATAGATATTTGTGTGCAGTGTCAAGTGGCAAAGTCAGGAATTTCATGAATGTGTTCAAACTTGAAAGAAGTAAAAAAAAATTCCCGAGGGAGTTCAGTATATGTTATACACCTCTAAAACCTAATATTTTGTCTATATACACATTGCATTTTTCAACGAAGGGTGGTCAATTGACACCCTTCGGATAATGTAGCTTCACCCCTATTTGTGTGGCTAAAAATTGTCTTGTTAATGTTAAAATGAGAAGTTTAAAGTTAATTGTTTCTAAATATAGAAAGGTGTCATATTTTCTGTGACAGGCTAAACTTTTTTTAATGAGTCGCTTTACTTATTTGGGCTCTTTTCACTATTCAGCTGCTGCCTTTTGTCTAAGTGATGTGGCTGAAGCGGCTAGCACAAGCAGAAGAGCTGTAAGAATAACTTCCCGCCTTATATCTCACTGTTGGAATTCTCCTTTTCTGTATTTATGGAATTTTTGTGTATTTTTCTTGCTGCAGCTTAGGGGAGCAAAAATACCAGAGAGTGAATACACAACCCTTCCTAATGGTCTAAAGTTAGTATACAATTTTGAAGCATTGAATCACTGGTTTCCCTGCATTTGCATTTCCTTTTACATTTAGGTTTTTTTTTTTTTTTTTTTTGTGGGGGGGGGGGGGGGTGGGGTCTATTATACAGATTATTTTGTATCTAACTCGAGTCTACGATATCGTAGTTCAACGTATAATGTACACATTTTCTCACGCCAAGACATTGTGCTGTTTTCTATCTATATGCATCTACTTTGGGGGCCCCCCCCCCCCCCAAAAAAAAAAAAAAAAAAAAAAAGAGAAAGAAATACATATTCTTATCCATCTAGTTTCGGGGCTAGAAGTAGTAGTCCTAGTTTTGCCACTCCTGTCTTATGTGTGGACTATTCACTTCATTCTTCGGTGTAAATATCTCAGGTATTATGACTTGAAGGTCGGCAATGGAGCTGAAGCCGTGAAGGGATCTAGAGTTGCAGTACGGTTGTGGCAAAGTTGAATTGAGTATCTAAGTACAATGTTTGATTTATCTCTAAAAACATGTGTCTATAAGATAAATATGCAACATCACATTATTAATAATCCACTATCAAGCAACACTGTACGAGTAAAACGTAACTTCTTATATTGAGCTTTGTGGATAGAAGTTCCATAACATCCAAGCCTTTACCAAGAGGTCAAATGAAGCTAAAAACAACATATCAGGGATTGCTTCGTCAATATAAAATATTTAGGTCATAGCTTACCAGAACTGCCTTGGATCTTCAATGAATTGTTTGCTAGTATTGGTGATTACTTTGTTTATTGTAATAGTTAGACATGTCACATGGTGATGGTTCCCCTGAAACCTTAGAATTTGAGTCTTTAATTTTGTGATATATTTGGAAATGTAGAGTATGTACTCTCGATGTGCTTTGCAGTCTCTTCATTCATACTCTAGTATAATATTTTTGTCAGGAATCTTGATTTACAAACTGCTTTCTTAAAATCTGATTGTATTATGTAATAATTGTAGGTCCACTACGTTGCTAAATGGAGGAACATCACATTCATGACAAGTAGACAAGGAATGGGAGTTGGTGGTGGAACAGTAAGACTGATCTGCTTTATTTTTTTCAGCTTGTATTCAAAATTTGTATAGCAATTTCAGATACGAGTTTCAAGTGTGGAAACGTGGGACGTGTAAAACAATGAATACTATTGCATGACTAGTCAAGGTGTATCGTGGAAAACTAGCAATTAGTACATTAGAACTCATGCACCTTCACTTGAAATATTTTGTTTAAAACTTCCTTTAACGAAAATTGTGTTATGACATTCCCATTAGCTTAATTAGAAGATTCATGTCATTTCCGTACTTCCAGACAATGCCAGTACTTCCGCTTCATTTTTATTTTCTAGTCCTTGATTTGGAAATTTTGTCAATCCTCATAATCCTGTTATATATATATATATATATGGAAGGAACCATTTCATGGAAAACTATGAATTTATGAACACTGATTAAAGCAAGGGCACACTAGTATATTGTCTTTTTTGCAATGCCAATTGTTGGAGTCTTCGGATTCATCACTTTGAAGGTTATTCTGGGAACATCCGTTCTCTAAGAGGGATCAAAAGCTGTAGAAGCTTTTCTTACTTTACTCTACTTTCTACAGTTACTTTGCCTTCTTTGATTTAAGATATTGTGAATCAGAACTGCTTGGGTTTGCCAACATTATGGTTATGGTCTTGTGTACTCGATCTTAGCATAGTGCCAAAATAGAGGGATTAGTTTGTTTTTGTCATGGATTGGTTTTCTGAACATCTATTGCATGTGAAGTTTTTTGACTTACTTTTTCTTTTTTTTTGAGATATCAACATGTTTCTTATCCAATATACTTTACTTCATGTAGCCTTATGGATTTGACGTTGGTCAATCAGAGAGGGGAACAGTCCTTAAAGGATTAGATCTCGGTGTTCAAGGGATGCGAGTAGGAGGACAGGTGAGACATTTAGCTTATTGTACTTTCATCACATGCAGGATATTTTTTTTATTTCGTAGACGACCTCTCAACCTTCTCTTATTGTAGTTCCCTGAGGAAAGGGGTATGCTAAAACTTGAATTTGAATACACTCTCATTAGGTTTGGTTATTGTGCGAATCCTTCTGATCTGAATGGTGACTTATATATCAATATAAGAATAAATGTGAGATTTAGAGAATCTTTAGTTTTAGAGAAACTCTATTTGCTTTATAAGGCGCATTATTTAATATTGTAATAAAATGTGCCCGAACAGAGCAAAATGGATACAGAGGATTCATACAGCTAACCCTGAGTAGTTTGGAACTGAGGCGTAATTTATTGAAAGTATTAACTGTGGTCAAATTGATGAGGTCATCGAGCACTTTATTATCAGAAGGTCCTTAAGTTTCATGTTTTTCCCCTGAGCTGAGAGTCCCTGGACCACAACTACTTGGTCATAACTCAGTGTATCATGCCTTCTGACGATGAAATTTAACTTACCATAGTTGCATTGATAATAATGGATTATTTACTTTTATGTCCACCATAAACATTTGAACTGAAAACATTCTGTTTTTGCAGCGCCTGCTCATAGTTCCTCCTGAACTAGCTTATGGGAAAAAAGGAGTGCAGGAAATTCCTCCAAATGCAACAATTGAGGTATTTTGTTGCATTCATGTATTACAAATAGTTTCTGAATACCGTTTGAATTCAACTGTTTTTTACACCTATTATGGTCTTTTTTAACTTTTAGTTGGTTTGTGAAATGCAGCTAAATGCTGTTTTAATATTTTTGGCTACAAAAGAACAAAGATCATTATCATCATTACTTTAGTAGTAATACCTATCAGAATCATCAAATATGTGGCTAGCGGAAACCTTTCTAATGGGAGACGCTTCACCACGAACTAGAGGTTGTGCTGATAGAAACTCTTATTGGCATCTAACAGATGCAGAACATTCTTATCAACAGAAAACGTATTCTACATGTACAGAATTCTAACTTTATGGGAAAAAGAATGTGGTTGTGAAAAAGTTTCTTTCAACTTCAGCCTCATAAAATGGCCATGGAGAATCAAAGTGTAAACCTCCAAAAACAAAGATAACATAATCTTTATAATGTTCTTTGTTATGTGGGCACTGGTTAGCTTTGTTCTTTGTGGAAAAGAATGTTCCAGAAGAAATGTTATATGAACATCCTTTTAAGTCTTTCCCACACTGACTATTTTTCTTCAGGTTTAAGTGATATACTAGTGCGCTTCTTCAGCATTGTGAAATTAAAATACAACTAGTGTACGCTTAGTCAAGTATAATGGTACATGGATGCATTTCACGATTTAAGAACATAAACCATAGCCTATATTGTTTCATCTGTTTATTTTGTGTAGATTGAGCAAGACTGGTCATTTGCAGATTGAGGACTTCAGTCAATACCGGGCTTCTCCAGATGAGAAGAGATCTATCAGAAAACGGAACCAAAATAAGTTCCAAAAGAAAATAGGATATCATACCTCTAGGATAGTCCGTTTTCAAGAAGAAAAAAAAAGAAATCATTTTACCAAAAGTGGCCGCCAATTTTTCTGGCGAGGTATCAGCTAGGTATCCTAAAAAGGTTTGGACCACATAGGTGAAAACGAAACCATAAAGTGTTAAAGTGCACTGATGGTGAGAATATATGCACAACATGGACAATGTCAGGACGCGTTCATTTCAACGTTCCCAACTGAAGCAAAATGCTATTTATGCTATAATGTCAACTTTTCGCACCAAATGATCAATTTCTGGAACCGCTTAACCTTTTAGAAAGATCAAAAACATAACTTCTTTTGTCAGAGAAAGAACGTCGCTATCTCCTACACAGCGTCTCCCCCTTGTGATAACGTGTGTCTTTGTGTTTTTATCATATGGCTACGAAGTGGTGATATTGCAGTAGCTTGATAAAACTAGCAACTTTGTAGTTTGAATGAAAACCTCAAGCTGAGAACAACAACAACAACAACAACTATCCAGTATAGTCCCACAAAGTGGGGTTTGGTGAGGATAATACGTACACAGACCTTACCCTACCCGAAAGGGCAGAGAGGATGTTTCCGATCGACCCTCGGCTCAAGGAAGGGAAAGAAAAACAAAACAAAAGAGCATTAGTAACTCCAGCAGAAATCATATAAATAAGTATCTAGACATAAAATCATAAATAAATGGTCTGAAATAATATCCACCAGTAACTACCATAAGCACAATACAATACACAAGCCCTACCAAACCCCTCCCAGCCCGGGAAGAAGTACGAACAACTCTAGAAGCCCCTATCCTACAACCATGATACTAGGCCTCCATACCTTCCTATCAAGGGTCATGTCCTCGGAAATCTGCATTCTAGCTATGCCTCTGCCTCGGCTCGCGCCGACCACCGATAGCCGCTCACAACTCCTTACCGGAGCATCAGGACTTCTCCTTCGCACATGCCCAAACCACCTGAGCCTCGCTTCTCGCATCTTCTCATCCACTGGGGTCACCCCCAACTTCTCCCGAATAACTTCTCAAGCTGAGAACACATGTAGAGAAAACTTCGATTTAAATTGTGTCGAGACTGTAACGTCATACATAAGCCCCCAAATATCATTGCACCAAATGAACGTCTAGAAATTTATCATATGCCTTTTTGCAAGTTTTATCTGTCATTATTTTCTTATTCTCGAAATGGACGTCTTTATATTTTTAACATTATTATTATACGGCTATTGTATTTTTATTACTTCTCACCTTTTGATTTTTTAATCAACAGATTGATATCGAACTGCTTTCTATTAAACAAAGCCCATTCGGGTGAGTAGTCAGTTTTAGAACATTCAAAAAACTAATCGACTTATTTCGTTGATTAAACTTCAGTGTGTAGCTTCATTGTCCTCAGCATTTGATGTATTAACCGTATTTTTTCTTCTTTCTTTCTTTTTTTGGTGCAGAACTGCTGTAAAAGTTGTTGAAGGATAATCACTATACTCGTGTTATATTGATTTGTCGCCTGTAGAAGCGTACAACCATTGTATAAATTTTGAGAATACTTAGAGATCTGCTCCTTGCCTCTCTACCTTTATAAGGTAGGGGTAAGGTCTGCGTATACACTACACTCTCCTGACCCCACTTGTGAGATTTCACTGAGTTTGTTGTTGTTGTTACTTAGAGATTTGCTCCTGATTTGGTATTTTATCAGTAAAATGTCCCTAAATATGTTACTTCTATATATTGTATAGTTCAAACTCATTACTTATCATCGCGTTAACTATTATTGGCACAGTTGTTCACATACTTACACAGGCTGCAATTATACAATGATAAAGTAACTGTGAACTGCTATATTTGTGATAACTCACGAATTATTTACGAGGAACGGAAATCATCCTTAGATTTCATTTCTCTGTCATTCTCCTTTTTAGACAAGTTCTTTCTTTAATAAGCAAAGATTAGAGACCTCATTCCAGGCAAATGGTAATTGAATTACAGATATACTACAAATATTCTGCCCTTTGTCATCTTCAGAAAAGAATCCCTTAGCCCAATGATTGCCTAAATCTTTTTGTTTAACTAGATTCTTTCTACTACCTTTTTAAAAAAAAATCATTCACCCACTTTATTCTCTTTTGTCCTGTGTCAACCTACAGATGCACCGGTTAGGGTGGAAGAAGGCGTTAAAAGGGGACGGGTAGACCTAGAATCACATGGAAGGAAATTGTCTCGAAAGACCTATAAATCCTTGGAATCAATGCAGGCTTAGCTAAAGATAGGGCACCATGGAAGAGAAAAATCCATATAGGTGATACATACTAGTTAGGCATAGGTTTTAGAATTGGTAGTGAACTTCTATTATTATTATTATTACTATTATTATATGTGGGATTATACAGGGGTGTTGTTGTTGTTGTACTATTATTTATATATATGTATATATGTATTTTTTTAAATCTTTTTTACTTGCACTTTTTTTATATTTTTGGTAATAATGATGATATGAGTTGAGCTAAATGAAAGGCAGTGCCGGCTCAACGGGAAGGCCACTAAAGCAATTGCTTTAGGCCCCCAAAGTTGAAGGCCCAAAAATTGGTTATTTTTATATATTATTTACATATTATAATTATTAATAAAGAAATTAGGTTTTATACATACAAGATAATCAAGTGAATGATCAAGATACATACAAACGAATTCGTATGCAAATTGTTACAAAATGAAAACAAGAAAATTATTCATTAATTTAATGTCTCTTATTAAGATTTGGCTTTAGGCCACATCTTTTGTTGAGCCGCCTCTGATGAAAGGAATGAGGATTCCTAATGATGTTTGGGATTGAGGCATAATTGTTATTGTTGTACCTACTTTATTCTCTTTTCTTTGCCTATATTTACCCGCCTTAGAAATTCTTATAAGACAAGAGGGGTTGCTCTGATGGTAGGCAACCCCCACTTCCAACCGAGAGGTTGTGAGTTCGAGTCTCCCCAAGAGCAAGCTGAGAAGTTCTTGGAGGGAAGGATGTCGGGGGTCTATTTGGAAACAGGCTCTCTACCCAAGGATAAGGGTAAGGTCTGCGTACATACTACCCTCCCCAGACCCCACTAAGTGGGATTATACTGGGTTGTTGTTGTTGTTGTTGTTGTAGTAGAAATCCTTTCTACCATTAATATTTTCCATTGCTCTCAAGAAATGACCATGACTATACTTTACATGAGGAAAACTCACTTGTATGTCTCACTGTTACTCCACTTGTTTCATTACTGTTATTCCCAGAAGACATGTCCAAACTGTGGTTCTCTAGAAGTTCCATATCCATTGAGCACAAATCCCGACTGTGGCAACCGTGACTATTCTATTCGTTGTGATCCTCACTCTCACAAACTTTATCTTGATACCCTTAATGGAAGCTCTTATGACGTTCTCAGAATTATGGCCTGATTGCGGCGTATGGTGGTGCAACCATCACCTTGGCTACCTGGTACTTTTGTTACACAAGACATGCCAATTAGTGAAGGACTGTGGTTGAACCAGACTCTTCCTTTTAATGTTACTTCTTCTAACACTATCTTCTTATTTAATTGTTCTCCTCGGCTTCTGATATCTCCTTTAAATTGCACACCTTCTAGTTTGTGCCACAAATATCTGCATAGCTCAGGACATGCAGATACTAAAAGGGAACTTCAATGTGCAAGTGGTCTTGACCCATGCTGCACTTTTGTCGCTGGCGGTATGCCCTCAGCGTACAAGATACGCCTTCATAGCTCTGGCTGCAGAGCATTTAGAAGCATTCTACACTTGGATGCTGAGAAGCCGGCTAATGAATGGGAGGAAGGAGTGGAAATTCAATGGTCTCCACCACCTGAGCCACACTGTAGATCACAATCTTATTGCTCTGGAGCTTCTACATGTTCAACTTCTGGTAAAATGGTGTCTTTCGCTGCTTTTGCAATCGTGACTATTATTGGAACCAAACCTTAGGAGCTTGCATAAAGAAGAAGAAGAAGAAGAAACACTCTGGAATTGTATTAAAGATATCTATTGGGATTGTGTAGTTTTTGGCTTTCACTGTTGTGATGATTGCAACAACAACAACAACAACCCAGTATAATCCCACATAGTGGGGTCTGGGGAGGTTAGTATGTACGCAGACCTTACCTCTACCCTGGGGTAGAGAGGCTGTTTCCAAATAGACCCCCGGCATCCTTCCCTCCAAAAACTTTCCACCTTTCTCTTGGGGAGACTCGAACTCACAACCTCTCGGTTGCTTACCATCAGAGCAACCCCTCTTGTCGTTGTGATGATTGCAGTGACATTAAAAAATCAGGTAGATTTTCAACCAGGGCTAGATTTGCCAAGGCAAGACAAGACATACTAAAATCAAACAGCGGCGGAAAACCAGCGAAGATGTTTTGTCTCAAGGAGATAAAGAAAGCTACGAAGGGATTCTCGAAAGACAGAATCTTGGGTCGTGGTGGTTTTGGAGAAGTTTATAAGGGCGAGCTTCGCGATGGAACTATTGTAGCAGTAAAGTCAGCTAAAGTAGGAAATATGAAGAGCACTGAACAAGTGCTCAATGAAGTAGAGATACTTTCTCAAGTCAATCACAGGAACTTGGTCAAGATTTTAGGTTGCTGTGTAGAAGCTGAACAGCCTTTGATGATTTACGAATACATTGCCAACGTTACCCTACATGATCATTTACATGGAAAGTATCCGACCTTTCTTGACTGGAAAACAAGGTTAAAAATTGCTTCACAAACTGCAGAAGCATTGGCTTATCTTCACTCAGCTGCTTACCCTCCTATCTACCACAGAGATGTCAAATCTACAAACATACTCCTGGATGAAGAATTCAATGTCAAAGTTTCAGATTTTGGGCTATCAAGATTGGCTTGTCTGGGGTTGAGTCACGTGTCCACTTGTGCGCGGGGGACGTTAGGGTACTTGGATCCTGAATATTTTCGCAGTTATCAGTTAACTGATAAGCAACCCCACTTCCAAGTTCGAGTCTCCCCAAGAGCAAGGTGGGGAGTTCTTGGAGGGAAGAATGCTTGGGGTCTATTTGGAAACAGCCTCTCTACCCAAGGGTAGGGGTAAAGTCTCCGTACATATTACCCTCCCAGACCCCATTAAGTAGGATTATACTGGGTTGTTGTTGTTATATCAGCTAACTGATAAAAGTGATGTTTACAGCTTCGGGGTTGTGTTACTAGAACTTCTTACTTCCCAGAAGGCAGTTGAAGAAAAGGTTGAGAAGATATGAAGGAAGTTTGAGGTCGGAATAAGATCCTTGCTTTGACCGGAAAGAATGAATAATAATGAAGTCATGGATTTCCAATTATGTGAAAGTTGTGAAATTTTGATAGAATTTAGTATAGTTGGTTTCATGCACTTTGCTAAAAAGTATATCAGCTTTGGAGAATGGGCAAAGCATATTGAAGAGTAAGTTTCAACCTCAAATTATTAGTTTGTCCCTTGGCAAATTGACAATCATAAAGCTAAGTGGCTATTGGCTAATCATAGCCACTTTAGTGTATATCCAAACCTTTGTTTCTTTCCTTCTCTCCTTACTTGACATGGTGTACCATGGAGTGAAAGTGGAATTTTCGAGCAACGGTAAAGTTGTCTTCGTGTGGTCTTTAAATTACGGATTCGTTTTAGGTACTCTTTTTAGTTCGTATAGGGCAGAGGGAATGAAGGGACTTGCAGGAGGCTGAAAAGCCGTAGTGCGCTAGTGTTAGTGACTTAGCGCAACAACCGGTGTTAATTTTAACAATGCGATAACATATACCTTATAGAATGTGGTGTAATTAGTAATGGTATAACTTATGCATTCTTTTTAGAAATTATGCAATTGTCATTCTTAATACAACATACCAAACAATGAATAAACAACAATTCCAGCATAACTAATCACACATAACTTATCCCAATATAACTTATACCGGTATCAAATCGTATTCCAGCTAAACGATCCCTTAGTGTCTTGTTTTTTTTTTGTTGGCATAAGGTACGCAGTTGAAAGCATCCACTAATATTTGCATTAGGGTATGTAATTTGTATCACACTTTTGGGGTAGACTCTTCCCCCGACCTTTCACGCGGGATGCTTTGTGCACTGAAGTGTTCTTTATCAGATAATAGTACCTAATATTGAGAAATAATATTACGATCATGTAGATTAATTTTAGATCTAAATTAAATTATCAAAGTTTCAACAGAAGGGGAGATTATAAAGTATTTCAAATAGTAAAATTATCTTAATTCGATGGAGAATGCTAATCTAAAAACACTCATTGGCTTTTGTTGGTAGCGTGCGATCAATCTCATCTAAAAGTTGAAGTTATTAGAAATTGAACATTTTTATTTACTTTATTATATTTTCAACATGAGCATTTATGCTTAGATTTTGATTATTTTTTCGCAGGCGAAACACATGTTTTTTATTTTTTTTATATGATAGAGAGTGAGGCTTGATATCTTTATGTTACTCATAAAAACTTGATATCAGCCCCATAATCAACAGATACCAACTTAATTACTCCATAAGATAAGGAGAGAGTAGAAGCATATTTTAGTTTCTTTCTTTTTTCCAAAGGGGAAAAAGATTTTAGTTGTAGATTTTTTAAAAATATATTTTTCGACAACTCAAATTCACTAAACTTTAAATTTTAAACTTTGATGAGATTTTTTCATAACAACCAGTAACATCTTACTAGCTTTTATTGTATCTTTTAACAAGATTATTCTTCTTTTAGCTATTTTGTTGAGAGGACCACAAGTCACAAACTGCAACACGTGTCGAAATTCTGGTGATAGAAAATTGGTGCATCCATTGGCAAATATGACACAGAGCACTCTTACCTTTAATAAAGAAGAGAGGAATTTGGAAAGAATATAAATAAACTATTCATCATAACAATTTGACAAAAAATTAAAGGCGTTCATCACGAGTGAGAGAAAAAGCCAATAACTTTTTGAGAATGGACATAATCAAAAAGCAAATAAATTAACCAAGTGGTATAATCATGATTTGGTTTTTGGTTAATGTAATAGCCATTACAATTTTTAGAAAGTTTTGGAAAACTGTTCTAAAGATAACTATTCTATTACGGAAATCAAGCTTTTAAATGGGGATTTGTATTTATATTCATTTTTGTCACGTTTTAACTTGTGTCCGCTTTGCAAAAAAAATTGCAAGTGTTACCTTCTTTTTCGCATAACATTAGCATACGGCTGAAATAGCAAAGACAGTCACGCAAAACTTCAGCATTCTAATAGACGGACCTGAAGCAGCAATTGTGCTGAACCAAGTGTGTTGAAGTTTTTGTTTGTAATCGCTGAACTTAAGCATAGTAGCTGAAATTTCTATTTTGTAACTTGCGAACTTCAGCTCTAGAGCTGAAGTTTTTATTATGTAACTAGCGAACTTCTACTCTAGAGCTGGAGTTATGTAATTCATTTGAAAAAACTTCAGCATTATATAAACAATGAACATTTTATTTCTTATTGCATACAACTATACAAGTAATTTGGTGTTTCCTTGTCATAGGCAAAATGCTAAATTTCTGGTGAATTGCTTCCCACTTCAGCCTGAATTTAAAGGTGAAAAAGGAAACATTAGATACATTCGTATTTGTGGTGCCAAACAATGACCACGTGCAGATCCATTCGTATTTCTTGACTGGAATACAGTGGTGTAAGAAAATTTTCGTCTTATCATTGAATGGATATATCTACACAATATTTCAATAATTGAAGTTCCATAGCAGCATCAACAGTAGCAGAAGAAAGAAGAAGAAAAAGAAGGAGGAGAAAGGTGGTTGGAATTATTTAAAAAGTGGATATATGTTAAAAGTTATTTAAAAAAAATAGGTATATGTTAATTGGGACAATCAAATAAGGGGCACCGTACAATTTTTATCCATTAACAACCATTCTAAAGATGGATTTCAGAAAAGTATTACAATTTTTTCCCGAAAAAAATAGCTTCTCGAAGGCTAACTCCAACACAATATTATCTTCGAGAGAAAACAAAATTTCTCCAAAATTCCCAAACTGCAACAAAAACAAACGCTAGAAGGAGTAGACATACCTTATATTCTTTGAATATATCAATCTTCAAATCAAGATTCTATGATAATGTCTTTTAATAGCCTAACTCATAAGAGATATCGGAAAGAAAAATTATATATTTAGACAGTTGGTCAACCAAAATTAATTATATCATATATTGATATACAAAAGGTTGTACATTTTATTTTTAGAGTAGCTATACTATGTAGCTTTCCCAAATTACTTTACTAAATCAATCAATGAAAGGACCCAAATGAATACTTCTCTAAATTAGTGGGTCTTATTGCCTCTTTCTTAAACTTATGAGGTCCAGCTAAAATATCACCCACCTCTTCTTTGTACTTTCCCGATATTTTAAATTTATAGTACCAATTTTTAACTTTCAATTTGGCGGCTGATTTTGAAGAAACTCCCTCAAAACCACTCAAATCCAATTTGGCGAAGCAGAAAGTCAATTTACTCTCCAATTTCTTGTGTAGGTACTACCCCATCTCCAATCTAAGCAAATAGGTGTGTAAGTTTAATTTTTATTTTACATTTTAAGCACTTCCTGAATTTGTGCGTTTTACATGTTTGATGAAATGCGTTAGTGACTGCAGGGAAATTTTTTATTAGTGCTTGACCCGTTTGAATTGGAAGAAATGTACGGGAAGAAAGGGAGAGAACTAGTTCAAGAAGTTGCGGAGAGTGAACCTGGGCAGTTTGCCGCTTTTAATGTATGCAGCTTAAGTTTATTTGTTACAACATTTAAATTTTTTTCTTTGTTTGTCCTCCTTTTTGATGTGAGGAATTCTATTTCATATAGTTTAATAGCCATGCACTATTCGTCTTTCAATTGGAAGACCCACCAAGGCGGGATTTTTTTGGGATCTTACACAAATAGCTTGTCAGGTTCATAGTTTGCTCTTCATAGCCAGTATACATAGATTAAAAGATGACTGATCACTGGTGCTTTTTACGTTAAATGAAGTTGATGTTCTGGGTGTCACTTTTAGCTGCTACTTGAATCTTATATACATTTTAAGTTATTAGGTATATTGATGGTCAGGTTTTGCTTCTTATTTTAGGCTGATAAGGTTAATCATTTACTTAGAATTTGATATGCTTACGGAGTAATCTCCTTTTCAATGCAGACTGACCTATTTACGCAAGTAGTTGAAGAATGTAACAGCCATTTTCTTCACCTCAATTCCTTGGTGAGGTATATTTAACATGTCTCTTCTGTTTTTCCAAGTTTTCTTTGTTTGCTATTCAGCTTTTTCTGCGATCCTCATTGCTGCATAAACCATAACATGCTATTTGTGACAGTGGTTAGGAGAGCTTCTTAGTGATTCTCATTGTAGTATATCTTTTTGTTGCATATGGAACAAGTACACCTCGTGTATTTTCTTAATTATCCTGAACTCTGTCCTACACTCCTATATTTACCTATTTTCTCATCCAAGTTACTACTGCTGTAGACCTTGAACATAGTTGCTTTATCGGTGCTGTATTGTATACTTTTCTTCTCCATACAACTTTTGTGTCAGCATGCTGAATTTCTGAAGCTTTTGCTTTAATGTAAAGATGGTCTAATTGGAAGTTCTGTTTTGCTTTGGCACAGTCATTACATTCTTCTAGTTAGCTCTCTTTAACAGAATGTTTGTCTTTGCATGTGTACTTGTCCCCTTAAAGAATTTTCTCAACCCAATATCCATTCCTCAAAACCAAGTTGGGAATTTGATGGAGTGTTAAGTACCTAAGAATTTTCAATTATACAATATAATGAAAGGTCCTTGAAAGAGTTCCCTTTTTTTGTAGTTTTTGTTTCTTTATTTCATACAAAAGATGTACAGAGGGTAATTAACAGTCTCCCTTATTATCTCAACAATTTCAGGAAAAGAAAGAAAAAGTTCTCTACCTCATTGAAGTTTTATGTCCATACTATCTAAGAAATAGAACTAAGAAAACTAACTAATGTGGAAGGAGAAAATAAAGCTATCAGGTCTAAAGAACCAAAGAGGGAAAATAGTTGGAAGAAAGTACTCTCCATATCCCAGTTAAAATTTGCATCCTTTCGTTATCAGTCTGTCCCAAGAAACTTAACCTCTTCCTTGAAAAATCAAATGAATGTGGGTAAGGTCCTTGGAGATCCATTTTAACCATCCTGTTGATGGCCAAGCAATAAGAAGCATAAGATTAAGATTTTGACTAAATAACTGAATAACCATCAATTTTAAGCAAAAAGGAGTAATTAAGAATCCAAACTACTCATAAAGATCCATTAGAAGGAAAAAGGAATTTGTTCTAGCCAAAACAAAGAACATCCTAACAGAAATCTTAAAGATGAAAAGGTAAAAGAAAAATGAAGAAAGTAAGAGCATGATTAAGAACCAGTATTTTTGTAATAGCTACTTGGCACTGGGCTCCTATTTGTCTGAATAGCACCTGGACACTACGGTCCAGTACCTGACCACGGAAGCGTCTAGGTTTGTGTCTGCGGAAGCGTCTAGGTTTGTGTCTGCTGCCCCCTAGGCACTTAGCTCTCTGAAGATTTGAATCTGATAGTGTCGAGGTGCTATGTTGGTACTTTCTGAAGCTTTCTACTTTGCTTCCTCTGGGCTTACTAAGTATTGAGCATTAGGTGCTTGTCCTCCCAGCTTCCCGTACAACAACAAAAAACCTAGTGTAATACTATAAGTGTGGGGTCTGGGAGGGTAGTGTGTACGCAGACCTTAACCCTGTAGGGGCGTCCAAATGGCGACATGCTTAACCTGTTTTACATTAACTTCAAGGCTATAACTCAACCAAATATCACACCCTAATTTATTACTCCCTCAAACCCATTTTATGTGCCGGCGTTTGACTCGGTTAATTTCTGATACTGAATCAAAAACCAGCATGTTGACTGTGTATATCAAAACAGTTATTCTTTTCTCTTCTACAGCAGTGTTATCAAAAGCGAAAAGCGTAAAAAAGCTCTAAGGTCTGGTGGGGTTTTAAGCGCAAAGCGCAAATAAAGCGTGAGCTTTAATAAAGAAAGGCGCTAATGGAGAAAAACTACAAATATGTATGTGTTGTTCAAAACTAATATCTATAAGCATGATTGCCAAATATATGGACAAAGAAACTGAAGAAAATTTACGACAGGGTGAAATATCAATTGTTTATTGTCGCTTCTTTAGGATTACGCCCATTGGCAAGGAAATTATGCCTTAGAGCGTTGATAACAATACTAAAGCACCCACTAAGCGAGACAAAGCGCTCAACATGTTTTTTGAGCCTTGCTTCATGCCTTTGATAACATTGATCTGCAGATATGTCAAAATAATTAGAAGAGACAATTGAAATGCCTGAAAAAAGGAGTAAATCTCAAGTACTTAATTTTATCTACATGAAATCTACTTATCATTATTAGATGTTTCATGATATTATGCATATGTGTATTCTTCTCCAAGTGCTAAATGGAGTACAGTTTTGTTTTCCCTGATCTAATCCATCTTGAGTTTGGCACAGGAAAATGAACTCAAACACTCCCGCTGAAAGTTCAAATGCAAACCTGCCAACTCTGAATGATGGAATTTCAAACAATGAATCGCCTGATGACAATGAGCCACCTGAGACTGATAGAAGTGCAAATGCTGAGCTACCCAAAGATGATAATTACCATGGGCTGCTTATCCATCATCAGTCTCTCATTCGCAACAAACGCTGTCTGATGGCTTATGTGTGAGTAACAATTAGCTACAGAGTTGTCCTTGAGAAAAGGTCATATATTCTTGATCTTTCATGCATCTCTTATGTTCATTCTCAAGTTTCCTTCCTGTTCCCCCTTCAGATATAATCGAGCAGAAGTTATTCGAAGATTGGGATGGACCCTTGAGCGAGTCCTCCCAGAAGAAATTGAAGAGAAGCTCAGTACCTCAGAGAAAGAATATTTTAAGAATCATGCTGCAACTATCCAATCGTACATGTCAGCACTTGATGTTGATCTAGGGGTGGTAAAGTGTTCTTTTCTCGTAACTCCTTATTCCTGTACTGATAGAGTGCTCAAATTATGGTGAAAAGACATCTATACACCTAAGAAGTCATACCAATATGCCTGAAATTGGAAAAAGTAGACTCTTGTACTCTTGGGATACTTAAAATGGTGTTGTCTCCTAAGAGGAAATTTTGCACTGCCCTCTTCGAAAAGGTTATGTATTGTAACCTGTGAATATCTGGAGCAGCCTGTTATGCTTATCACCAAAATTTTGTTGGAAAGAGAAACACTCTATAGGTCATGACTTATTCGTACTTGAATCCAAACAGAGCAGAAAAATGGGTAACTATCCATTGAGCTGTGTGATTCACTTCTAAATAGCGTATTGTGCTTCTTCTTCTTCTTTTTTGTTTCGTTCTGTTGGTACAAAACTTTAATTTAGTGCCTATTTTGTATGAAAGTGTCAGTAAGTCTGAAACTTGATATATCTATCAGAACCTAAAGTTATTGCTTGAAGTACTGTAACATTGAATGGTCCTGGCACAAGTTCCTCCAATAAATATATCCGCACTGCTTTCTCGTTGTGCTCTCATCCATGTTGCTGTGCCGTCAACGCAAGGGAATGCAGCTCGGATTGGGGTGTGAGTGGTAATCTGTAAGGAGTGTGGGGAATATTTCCTTTTCTGCTTCTCTTGCGAGTGGGAAGTACCAAATTCCGGCTCATCGCCTGCGGCTTTAAGCTTCAGATATAATATATCAGCCATTGGATTAGAAGTTCGAACTGTCTCTGAAAAGATTATCAGAAGTTCAATATGCTCAGATGAAAAACTAGATTGGCAAGCACCTATGTTACTCGGACTCTCCGAAAATATGGCCAGATATGTGTCGGATCCTCCAAAAATAGTGCATTTTTGAAGGATCCGAAACGGGTGCAGCTACATTTTGGAGAGTCTGCGCAACATAGGCAAGCACAAATGACATCGTTCTCTTGCGTTATTTATCTGATGAATCTGCAAAAGGCTGATTTCCTTGTATATTTTTATCTTTGGGAGACCAGTGCAGTTCAATTTTTTATATTTTCTTTTAATGTAGTTTCCTTATGTTCGGTTTCATAGGATATGGTGCCTCCCAAAGATCCCTATATCAAAGTGAGGGTCGTCGATGACATTGGTAATGTTGTCCTGAGCGACCAATTAGCAAACCTTGCTCGTCATGCAATTCTTTTCACTAGGCGAACTGATGCAGAGCAGTACATATCTCAGGTGATTTTCCTATTCAACGCAGGACACATTAGAAATAAATGCATTCACCTTTTTCTCATACTTCTATTGTTGGCTCTAATAACAGGGCTTAATGGAAGAACTCACAAGTTGACTCCAGGTAGTATGAGTTAAAAGGTAATTCTAATAATGCATTGCTTCTAACAAAACCAGCAGCAGTAGGGCGACTGCTATCAGGCGGTTGAAGGTGACTGTTAGTTCAAAGAGGAGCAATCAAGTTTGAGAATTGAAGGGAATTGTCGATTCATAATCATCCATGCGTCTGATATAAAAGAGGATTTTTTATTTTAAGTGGCGTCTAAACCAGAATATTGTAATTTAGATTTTAAAATAGCTGATAAATTCACCAATCATGTGTCTCCATTATCATCTGAATACGCCTAAAACATGTAAACAAATTAGAACGTTAATGTCCATTCACGATTGCAGCGTTTACGACAAACAGGAACAACATCCAGATTCCGCAAATCCTCACCAAGGAAAACTAGATACACTATTTCTATTACTACCTAAGCAGTGGTTTCCTAGACTTCTGTTGTCAAGCCGATTTAAATTTAGTCATTGAAGTCAGATTTCGGAGTATATCAAAATGATCGAAGAGCATTGCCACCCAAATGCTGTTTCAAAAGCACATTATTCCTGTTCAGTGGACACAAAGCTGCACTATAACTCTCAAAGATTTTGTCTCTTCATGCCGTATAGAATAGAATGCCAAGAAAAGTATTAACAGCCACAACACCAAGATACGAGAAACTACCATGTTAACCTGGATCGGGATAAAATTTCCATGCAGAACATTGTCAGCTGAACATACAGACTAATTGGCTGGATGGACGTGAGATCATGTTAAAACTGAAAAAGAGTTCCTCTATGGAAAGAAAAGTATCAGCCGCCTGATACTTTGACAAATTTTTTCTGTTAGCTCTATTTCCTAGTGATACAGCCTTGATGGACACCTCTTATCTTTGCTGAAGACAAAATTATCACAGAAACCTTGCTAAATTGAGTGCAGCTTCTGCAGAGAGACAATTTGGAAGAATTGAATCTTGATTTGACACTTCAGTCTTAGAGAGCTCGACCACCTTAACAGCTTCTTCCACCATAGCTGCCAGAGATGATGGTGACTTCAACAATGATAAAAGCTCTGAGTTGTCCATTTCCAAGAGCATTCCTGTGACCTTTGCCGCAAGATTGGGCTACAAAAAGCACATAGGTTTCATTAACAAATTAGTTTTGTTAATTCTCAGGGTGCCTGGAATCATAGCATGACCACTGTCTATTAACAGAAGCCAGAACAGTTCTATACAACTAAGGATAAAGAAGCACAAAACGAAATTGGTTCGGAGAGCTTCTTGACAGATCATAACACCAATAGTTGTCAGAGATGGATCAGGTCCTCTTTTCAAGTGTTTATCTACCCCCTTGGTTTCTCTCTGAAGAACCAAAACGATTGCAACAGAAATTTATTTTGCACTTGTACATAAAGGTAGGTATTATTAGAAGATAAAACAAGAAATAAGTTCACCTTGTGTTGACTGATTAGAGGATAAAGGTGCTCTCCAAGTATCTGTTTCTGCTGCTTAGGAGGAGCAGCTGCAAGCGTGTTACTAAGGTTTTCTGAACTCCCAGAGCAAGATCCTACTTTACTGGTGCCAGCAGAGGATACAACAAATCCTTTTTTCATATCACACAAACGACGGTTTGGTGCATATTTGACCTGCCAAGCTTGCTGCAAGCGTACATAAATTATGGATTACTAAAATGCGGATGCTACTATGATCCATCATTCAAAGGAGCAATTTGCATTTTCTCGGAATGATTCTCACCTAAGTTAAGGGGCATGCACCAAAATAGGAACTTGAAGCTCATCAATGTACACAAATTAGTAAATGAACAAAGAAGCGCTTAGTTATAGTTGACAACAAGTTGAAATATAAGTTCAATTTCTTGTCCATGATAGGATCTTAATCATAAAATTGAGGGAAATAAAGGAACATCTGTTGTATGTTCTCAGCCATCTTTACTCATCCAGATGAATAGAGAAGGGGAAATGAGAAATTGCACTAACCACCATGCAGATTCATAAAGCAATCTCAGGTTAATCACTGCATAGTGCTAAGTAATTTGCAGGTGAGATAAGCCGTTTTACATCATACAAGCTAAGAAATCCAAAATATTGCTTGGCTTAAAGATAAGCAAATATGGGATTAATGACTTATGATACTCCAATACTTGTGGTAACAGTCGCAACAACAATTCTAATTGATGAGACAATTTCCAGCTATAAATCATGGACTTAACAAATAACACTAGTTAAGGGAAGGCCTGGTTTTTCAAATACATGAATAATGACTTATAAGATTCAGACAAAAAGATTATATGAAGAACACTAGAAAAGAAAACATAACTTCACAAAATTGATAGTCAAATAAAAAGAAACCTTTATCCTCATCCTAGCAAAATGACTAATCACTATAAAAAATAGACAATTGAAGAAATTATCCTTTTCCATTAAGGTGAAGGCAAGTCACACATTTCAAGAGAGGAGTCTTAGAAAACCTTCTTCAACTTAAGCATTCTAAATTGGAGTTATGAACAACTCTGTTGTGCAGATCAATCAACAAATAGATACTCAGTCAATCAAGATTCCAATTTATGGAAAAGGATAACAAGGAAATTCAACCACCTGAGGATTGCTAGATTGTTTTAATGACGCCACTGATTGAGTCGATTGCTGCAAATGACGGACATATGGAACTGGCATATGTCCATTCTTCTTTTCCCTACTCTGTCTATATTGTGAAGCATTTGGAATCTGAAAAACGAGATGAAAGTTGTAAGAAACTTCATCATAAGTTTAAACCTGAAATATGTCTATTATTTTATACCTCCTTACTACTGCTGAACAGTTCAAGATTCTGTTTATCTAGTTTAGCACTGCATCAATGATTTTTGAACAAAATGATAGGGTTGCCAGAGTATTATGACTATTTGCAGTTTACTAACCAAGGAAATTTGACAAGCAGGTTTATGACTATTTGCAGTTTACTAACCAAGGAAATTTGACAAGCAGGTTTAATAGAGTTTGTGAATCCATTAACCATCCAACCACGCCTCATACTCAAAGGCTGATACAGCAGGCTGGGTCGTGCAGGTACTTGTTGATCATGAAGGGTTTGGTAGTAAAGAGGGGGATATCCACCAGGAAGAAAAGCTGAAGATCCGGTGAGTCCTGCAATGCCTTGTGCATGCTTAAGCTGCAATTGAGCTAGCCTTTCCTCTTTCCTTTGAGCAATAGCCACATACAATGGCTTTTGGCCAAACATATATCCTGTGAAATGTCTAACAACATCAATATACTTAACAGGACCTTAAGAGAGAATCTTCTGAATCTTCTAACTTTCAGTACAGAGAATTTTGAGGCCAGACTTCTACAAAACTATCATCTCATCTTGTACAGACTCAACGGGAGCAAGTAGATGCACTAAAAAAGATGAAGCCACCAACTTAATAATATAATGAATTTTTTTTAACATTACAAGAATATAAGCCATCAAACTGATGAGCAGATGAATAATATGAGAGAAAACTAAAGGGAAAACGAAATGGAAAGGCACCTGTTAGTTACTATGCAAGAAATACCTTAATATTGAGTCACATAAAAATAGCACGCTATAGCAGTAAGGAATTTTGTAGCAGTTCATGAGAGACAATGGTGCTGATGCAAGGATGGCAGGACATAAAAACATCATGCTGTGTATCATATGTACTTGGCCAAATAATCTAGGCAAGCCTGGCAGTGATTTATCTTTAAATTTTACGTTTATTGTTTGTGTTAGAATATGTAATAGTAGAACCCTAATCCAATGTGTATTAGGAGTAGCCTAATCCAATGTTTATTAGGAGTAGGATAGGTTATGTGTATATATATAGGGCTCATTGTATCATGTTTAATATCAGTTATATTTTTCTCCCGTGCTTTCTCACAGTTTGTAATTTTCTGGAATATTTTTAGTTTTCTTCAGGATTTAAGTTTAATAATTAAAAGAACAGAGAATGGAGACTGCCATGATGACCTCTGACAGTACCATCCACGAGCTTAATCAAAGGTTAAACCTTTAGTGCAGAGGCAGTAAAAGAAAGCAGATACCAAAAATCCAGTGTGCATGAAGAGGAAAGAGGGGAAAAGGAACCGTAAAAGGAAAAAAAAAAAAGAAAAACTAGACTAGAAATTTAACATGATTCAGAGGCCTTGTCTAGTGACAAGTGCAGCAAACACTATAACTCACCATATGTGGGGAAGTGCGCCTCAGTTCAACTAGAATAAACAACCAATAGAGAATAATTAGAATTTAGATTTCTTGCCCGACATGATACCCAGATAGTCATTATGAAATCTAAGGCTAAGTCATGAGGCATTCAACAGAAACTTGCATTTCTGCATTGAAATTCCAGAGTGTTCTAATCCTTCACCCTGAATTTCATGAGTATATCCATATCGGAAAAGTCATTCAGGGACTTGTTCACGCTGCAATGCTTCTCGTTATTTACCTTTTCTATAAAGCTAGAAAACAGTGCAAATTGTTTACAGATTTATTTAAGTTAGGATATCTGTGCTCAAAACCCGTCATAGGAGAAGAAGTGAAAGTTGGTTAGATAGCACCAAAATTTATTCTATGTGCTAGATCATGTGAAACAATATTCAGTCCTTGGTATTCACCGCAATCTTGACCATGTAAAAAGATATATGACTTACCATGAAAACTATTCACCGCTTTATTGGCCTCATCTGGTGTGGAAAAACATACAAATCCAAAGCCCTTGCTGACTCCTTTCTCATCTAGCATAAGTTTTGCAGAAGTGATGTTGCCACATTGACTAAACAATTCACGCAGCTCATTATCCGTGACGTCGCCATCAATATTTTTGACATACACATTTGAACCCTATGACAACATCAGTTGTGATCAGAAAGTGGATAATAATACACAGTAAAACATATATTTTCTACAGTAACATATAGCTTTTATGACAAGAGGGGTTGCTCTGATGGTAAGCAACCCCCACTTCCAACCGAGAGGTTGTGAGTTTGAGTCTCCCCAAGAACAAGGTGGGAAGTTCTTGGAGGGAAGGATACCGGGGTCTATTTGGAAACAGCCTCTCTACCCAAGGGTAGGGGTAAGATCTGTGTACATACTACCCTCCCCTCCCCAGACCACACTAAGTGGGATTATACTGGGTTGTTATTGTTGTTGTAACATATAGCTTTTGAATAAGGAAATATACCCGGTGCTTAATAATTTGTGCCTTCCTTCTCTCCTCAAACAAATGCCTCAATATCTGTTCGCGTTGTGTTTTCTTTTGTGCTCTGGCTACATACAAGATCTTGCAGCCTGCCAAATGCACGCAGGTCATATACAAACATTTGAACATTGCAGCTGTTAGTTACATTTGAGAATACGAGGGCATGAAAGTCATAACTTACCAAGTTTTGATCCATTAATAGCTTCCATTGCTCTCCTAGCATCATCTGGATTCTCAAAGTTCACATGACCAAAACCTTTTGAACCTCCATTCTCATCTTTTGCAATGGCCAAGCTACTAACTTTCCCAAACTCAGAGCACTTCTCTCTAAGATGCTCTTCTGAGATGTCAAGATCCAAGTTCTTGATAAACAAATTTGTATACTTCTCATCAGGGTTGGGCAGAATCCGGTCACTCTTTTTGACGAACTTACCTACATACCTATTCATAGATACATGTAAAACATTTATGTATATGGACAAAATAAGATAAAAAGCATACAAGAAAAACAATTGCTTCTATATAATCCATCGAAGTTCATCATGATCGTAATATATTAGAACAAAGAGATAATTGCACATACATCTGCTTTCCTCCAACCACAGATCCATTGAGCTTCTCAATAGCAGCGTTTGCACTGTCCTCAGTCTCAAACTGGACAAAACCATATCCTTTACTCCTTCCATCCTCAGAAACGACAACTTTACTGGAAGAGATATTTCCAAACTTCTGGAACATTTCTTGGAGCTTTGCACTATCAATTGTATCATTTAGATTCTGCAGCAAAATGCCAAAACCATTTTCACATGCAGATCAAAGAGATAAGGAAAAAAGAGAAACTGTTAAGATCTCAAAACAAGTGACTCCTATCCAGTCCTTAAAATGTACCTTGATGAAAACATTTCCAGTTCCACTTCTTCTCACATCAGGATCACGATGAGCCCAACTAACCCTTATAGCTTTTCCATTGAGCGTGGAATGATTTTTCATCTCAATAGCACGCACGGCTGCTTACATTTTATGAAATGTTAGAAGCTGTCCAAGTGAAAAATCAACTCACACAGAATTCCCAGGAAAATTAGTCAGAAATACACGATAACAACTCATAAGCAACAAAAGAATCAAAGCTATCAACCATCTCTGCATTTGTAATCGTTGTCCCTTGAATCGTTGGTTCAAGACATGTACAACAACAACTACCCAGTATAGTCCCACAAAGTGGGGGAGGGTAATATGTAGACAGGCCTTACCCCTACCCCGAAAGGGCAGAGATGTTGTTTCCAATCGACCCTCGGCTCTGTGAAGGAAGGGAACAACAAAACAAAAACAAAAACAAAAACAAAAACAAAAACAAAAGAGCATTAGTAACTTCAACAGAAATAGTGTAAATAATTATCTAAACATAAGAACCATAAATAAAATAGCACAACAACAACAACAAATAACTACCATAAGGGAGACACAATCCAATACACAAATCATCTATGGATAGCCCTGCCAAGCATCACCCAACCCCGGGTGAGGAGTACGAAAAAACCTAGGGGCTCCTATCCTACAACCCTGATACTAGACCTCCAGACTTTCCTATCAAGGGCCATGTCCTCAGAAACCCGCATTCCAGCCATGTCACATTGGTTCAAGACATGAAGCTTAATAAATCCTAACAGCATAAAATCTTCATGAGCTGTTCTCTTCTACTCGCAGAACAGAAGCAACCACAGCCTTCTCAAGCAATAAGAAAAATCGATAATACAACTTGTACAATTTAAATATATAATTAGCTCACTCTTGCGCTATCAAATCATAGATCAGATGATATGGAAATGTTTCATGAATGGACACAACATTAAATGACAACATGAAAACAAAAAAGATTGTGAATAGACAAACTGAGGAATCTGTTGGTCCTCAATATTCCATAAAACAGCAATTGGATGACTAATCAATCAAACTAGGATAATAAGCCGAGACTAATCATTCAGACAACCTCCATCAGTGAGTCACCAGTAGTCCATAAAACAACGGGCTTACTGCCATAACATTCCATCAAAAGACCAAACTAGTCACTGATGGACTTCAGTGAAAGAACTAGCCAGACCACTCACACCACAAAAACAAACAAATTGATCATTTTTTACAAAAATCTCAAATTACAATTAATTTTCCCTTAACACATCACCAACTAATTCATAGTAACAACTAACTTCAGTAAGCGTCCACTGAGACGAGTCACAAACAGAGAAAACCAATTCATTACTAATCAACATCATAAAATCCTCCAAGTCTTTCAATTACTGAATATCTTAATTCCCTCAAACACAAGATAGAACTATCATATACTACTAGAAGCATATCTTGAAGAAATAGCATGCATGAGCTCATCTGTTCCACTCACAGAGCAAAAAACCCACAGCCTCCTCAAGCAATAAAAAAACCATAATACAACTTGTACAATTTTAAAAAGGTTAGCTCATACTTTAGCTATCAAGGGACAAAGATATCTAACTCTCCTTGCATATGACTAGAAATCAATCCCTTTATCTTCCTTCATATTTCATACATCAAGAAAATTCATTTACACAAATACAGGATACATATTGGCCGAGATAAAATCACGAAAAACACAATTGAAAAAAACACGAAGAACTAGCTGACCTATTACTAATATTTATTTACTCCGTAGTACTTCTCTACTAATTCAAAACATGAAATTCTGATCAGAACTAGCGAAGCAAATAAAAATCAACTGATTGAATTGGCACTAAATTCACATGAAGAAAACCGAAAAGAAGAAGTAACACTACAACAAAATACATGCATGTTGAGCGAAAATGAAAAAAGAAATAGGAAGAAATAGTATAAACTGTACCATCGTGAGGAGAAATGAAGTTAACATAGCCGTAACAGAGGGAACGGCTGGTCGTTAAGTCACGACAGACGCGAACGGAATCCAAGCTCTCGAACTCCGAGAATGCGTCGAAGAGTTGGCCATCGGTGACGTCGTGATGAAGGTCGCCGACGTACAGCGACGCCGTCGGAGGAGGAGAAACCGCCATTGTCACGGCAGCGTTAATGCGTCGGAGAATTCTGTTACGTTTACAACAGAGTGCAGCAGAAGCAACTGAATAACTACTGTAGAGAGAGAAAAAGCGTCTGTAGCGCGATGCGCGGACTTTATTAAAAAATATTAATCGTATCAAACATTTATAATATTATTTGTTTGTATACATTTTAGACTAGAGGGTTGCTCTGCTAGTAAGCAACCTCCATTTCTAATTGATAGTTTGTGAGTTTGAGTCTTCCAAGAGTAAAGGGATAAGTTCTTGGAGGGAAGGATATCGGGTTTCTATTTGTAAACAGGCTCTCTACTAGGGTTAAGGTCTGCATACACACTACCCTACCTAGACTTCACTAAGTGAGATTATACTGGGTTGTTATTGTTGATGTTGTTGTTTGTATACATTTTAATAAAATTGTAGTTATCGTCTTATCTCAATGTAAGTACCCTTATAATAAAAATATATGTAACTAAATTAAATAAATCATATAATCATCGAATAACTCTTGGATGATACTAAAATATCATACTCCTTTCTTTTCAATTTATCTGGCAATATTCGAGTTAGTAAAAAATAAATAAAGACTTTTAAAATTTGTGGTCTAAAATAAACCATAAATATTTGTATGTCTACAACAAAGTATATATTCTACTAACAAAATTATTTTTAAGTAAGGAAATGTGACATTCTTTTTTAGACCGACTAAAAAGGAAAAAAGTGCTGCATAATTAAAATGGGGTGAAATAATTATATAGTTTGTGCTTCACACAATCTAAAAATATAACACGATTCTACACAAATTAGAATATATTATAATTTAATGAATCTAAAAAATGTTTGATTTTCTATTTTTATAACTATATTTGTTATTTGAACATCATTGTCATCGTAATCATCGTTAGAACCTTTAAATTTGTAGATCATAAAGTTATTCTTTTGTAAAGAGATATATCTTTATCTTTAGAATAGTCTCATATGACAAAAAATAATGTTATGTCTTTTAATAATTAAAAAATAATATTGAATTAGAAAAGTACTTTTAACTTGTTTTCTGATAGATTCTTAATTCAGTAACTCGATTTATTGGTCTTACTTATTTAGTTACTTTATGAAATCTTATAGCTCTCAATTAAATATGTGGATTGTAAATAGTGATGTTATATTCTTACTTTTATGTATATATATAAATAATATATATATATATATAATTTTTTGATACTGTGATCTACTATAATTTTTTGGTAAAAAATAAATTTTCGTTAATTTCTTTATAAGATTCTTAAACATTCTTATAAGTTATCGTAATACTACATTCATAGTTTTAGAAGAACATTACTTCATTAATTAAAATACTTGTTTAAAATAATATCCTTTACTATTATTATATATGTTTTTCATAAAATTTTTTATCTTTCCATTATTGTAATTCAAAATATTATTTTTATATTTCAATCCAATTTCACCGTTATTGTCATTATTTTATTTTTTAATATTTCAATCCAATAAAAATAAAATATAAATTCAATCCAATCTTAAAATTCTTATCTATAAATTCAAAACTTTATCTTTGATACAATTTTAATTTATTACATAGTCTAATATATATTATCTAAAATTATCAAGTGGCTTTCTATTAGCTTACCACTTGGCATAATCTCAAGCTACTCAATTGAAAATATTTATTAAAAATTCTTAGTAAATTTTGTGCTAATTTCTATTACATTTGTTCTAAATATTATTAGACTTTACCCTAAGTCTTATTAGATTTTGTCTAAAAGTCCCACATGGCTTAAAGTCGTTGTCAACTACTTTCTTTATTGATATATCAACAATATTTTTAAGTATTATTTGTTTACTTAATTTTACCAAATAAATTTAAATTGCGAATATAATCATATTATATCTATTTTCCTCTTTATAAATCATTTTATGTTCATCAAAATTTTAATTTTTTTTTCGCATTAGTGTTTATGTATAATTAAGACAAGAGGGGTTGCTCTGATGGTAAGCAACCCCCACTTCCAACCGAGAGGTTGTGAGTTCGAGTCTCCCCGAGAGCAAGGTGGGAAGTTCTTGGAGGGAAGGATGTCGGGTGGTCTATATGGAAACGGTCTCTCTACCCAAGGGTATGGGTAAGGTCTGCGTACATACTACCCTCCCCAAACCCCACTAAGTGATTATACTAGGTTGTTGTTGTTTGTTTGTTTGTTTGTTTATGTATAATACAAATATTATTGTATTGTTTTTCTAAATGGATGGACTTGAATGAATTAGCCCAAGGAAGAAAAAAAAGATCCAAAAAAGTTGCGACTATTAAACTCAATAGAATGAGAAGAATAATACCCAAATTGAATTAATAAAGGAAAAATAGGAAAATAAAACTTACCTTGCTACTGAATATATACTCCCTTCATTGATCATATTAGAAGATTTCTCTCACAGATCCTCATTGTGAAAATACTGCAAAAATACAAAACAAACAAAACCTACTTAGAAGTAAATTAATTAAAATTGAAATGCAGAATTACAAATTTTAATCCATGTAGTTTAATCATTCTTAATACTTTATAAGTTTTAATGAGAATATTCTTAAGATCTTCTTCTATCTTAACTCTTCTATCCCCATAGGAGTTATCAACTTCTGTTACTTGAATGTTTCATGTCTTCCTAAACTCTACTTCCTCTTCATGTACATATCCACGAAAATTGTTTTTCGAAGGTTCTATCCTCGAGCAGAATACTTCAAGAAAGTTTTTCGTACACCTCCGGTCATACACATTGATCCTGTTATCTCCTCTTAGTCCTCTATGACGAAAGTTCTCATATGTGGTCTATAAGAAAACAAACAAAATCACGAATGGGAAAAAACAAAGAAAAAGAGCGCATTGATATGAATTTAATTTTCTGATCTGCAGTCGACAACTTCAAAAAAATTAATCTTATGAAAAGTTAATTCTTGTTGTAAACTGAAGCTAATCCGAATTAAATTATACATTAACATAAGAGGTGTAAAAGACTAACCTGATTTCGACATATGCGATACAAATGGAAGAGGATTGTCAATTCAATTCAACTATACGTTTTTTCTAATCCAATATATGCAAGAGGAGAAATTCAGTTACTTTTTAAAAGGAAGGGGAGTGGAGGGAAGCGGGAGTAGTTGGTGGTTTTTATTGGTAGTTTCTATTGCTTGAATTTTAAAAAAAATAGTGTATTTCAGTTAGTTTTTAAAAAGAAGGGAGTGAAGGAAGTGGGAGTAGTTGGTGGTTTTTATTGGAGTGGAGGGAAGTGGGAGTAGTTGGTGATTTTTATTGGTAGTTTCTATTGATTGAATTTTGAAAAAAAAATATTTATTTCAATTAGTTTTTAAAAGGAAGGGGAGTGGAGGATGTGAGAGTAGTTGGTTGTTTTTTATTGGTAGTTTTTGAATTTTGAAAAAAAACGTGTCTTTCACTACTATTTTTAAATAAATTTGAATTGAATTTTGAAACTCCAAGAAAGTTGGAGGATTGTCCAAATTTTTTACATATATTAGTTTAATGTTATGCCACTTGTCATCATAATAATTCTTTTACCTCTCCTATTCTATATTAATAGATTATAAATTTTTAAATGAATAAAGGGAAAGGGAAGGGAAAGTCAAATTTATTATTTTTGGTTGATTGTTTGGTGATATATAATTTTATTTTAAATTATAATTCTCATGATTAAATTGTTTGGTTCGATTAAACACTAAGTACAGACAAATATTTTTAATATCTCATGATTGGATTTAGTTGTAAATATTAAGTGTATATATTATTTGTGTCTTTGGCTGGTTAGAACTTTTCATTTTCCCCTACTTTTAAGCTATAGCTTATCAATGAATAAATATGTTTATTTTTCTTGTAATTATTAGTATCATATGAAAGTCTCTATAATGTCCTTGAAATTTACTGTTAATTCTTCAAAGTTTGGGGTGCCAACAAATAAATAATAAATCGCTAGAAATACCAACTCCAAAAAAAATAAACATGCATAGTGTTTTCCAAAGGGTGAAACTCATTTACATCCCCTGAATCAATCTCATCCTTTAATTTTAGGGTAAATAATATTCTGGGATTTTTACATATATATATTATATGCCAAATCTTATTACTTTCACTATTTAAGGATTGTGTTAATTACATTTAAGCATACCAAATTATCATTTATATACCATAATTCAAATTAATGGTATAATTATTGATTCATTTATTCTAGACGTGATTTTAGGAGCATATATTCACTTTATTTCGTTTACCCGCCTCTTTCTCCTCTCATCCCCACATTTTATCTTCAATTAATTCCCCCCCCCCCCCCACACACACACGATTTACCTTCAGTTTTTTGCAGACGTTCTACGTCTGAATCTCTTCTACTAATATTTCTCTCTTCCTTTACTTCTCTTCTCATCATCGACATCTTCAACCGCACTACAAAATTCACAGGTCTCACATTGTTCGTTACACGTCTCTTCTCACACTAAACGCACCTAAGTGAATTTTTCTCTATTTATATGCAGGAAGTAGAATCGATTTTTCTCGTAATGTATCAAATGAGTTGATCACTGATGTCGATTATCGTCCTTGTATTGAACATCTAGAAAGTTCTTTGGACTAATTTACATAATGGCTGATTGAAGGAGTAGTTGGGTTGTGCAATTGTAAAGGAAAATTTTTTTTAGTGGAAGACAATAAAGTTGACAGTGTGGGTGCAATTGTAGTTTTTATGTAGAACTTTTGTAGATGAAGAGCAAATTTTGTTGTCAATATTTTTTTGTGACACAAGATTCTAGTTTAATTGTAGTATAAGTGTAATAATTTTGTAGATGCTCTTAAAAATACTACAACTTTATACAATACTTAAACTGATTTATAGTTTATTTGTAGAAATTTTATCTACAAGATATCTACAAACTCAATACATTGAACTTTAATATCCCAATTCTCATTTCAATTGTAGCATAATTGGCACTTTTTAACATAATTGTAGAAGACTTGTAAAAGTTTTAGTCTTTCCAATCTACAATTTATCTACAATTTATTTATAATTTATCTACATTTCTACAATTTCTCTATAATTTATCTACAACTTATTTATAATTTCTAGAAATATGTATTCTTCTTTTTCGACGAGTTTCAATGTGAAATTCAGTCAAAACCAATTCTAATCTTCACCAGAGCCCCTCAAAATTGAGATATAAACTCCTAAACATATTCCAAATTATTTACAACACCACCCAATCCAAACAAACAATGATTTTTTAAAACCCGAATTTGAATTCAAAAGCTTTCAAGCTTTTTAATGGCTATCAATGGTGGAAAATATATGGAAAGATAGATTTTTTTCAACTTTGGGATTTTTGACATGATTTCTACAAACTGAATACATTTAATTTTAATATTCCAATTCTCATTTTAATTGTAGCATGATTGGCATTTTTGACATAATTGTAGAAGACTTGTAGAAGTTTTAGTCTTCCCAATCTACAAATTATCTACAAATTATCTATAATTTATCTATAATTTATCTACAATTTCTGAAAATATGTCTTCTTCTTCTTCGTCGACGAGTTTCAATCTGAAATTCAGTCAAAACCAAGTCTAATATTCACCAAAACCCCTCAAAATTGAGATATAAACTCCTAAACATATTCCGAATTATTTACAACAACATCCAATCCAAACAAATAATGATTTTTGAAAACCCGAATTTGAATTCAAAAGCTTTCAAGCTTTTTAATGGCTATCAATGGTGTAAAATATATGGAAGAATAGATTTTTTCAACTTTGGCATTTTTGGCATGATTTCGTGTAGTTTATAGAGAAAAAGACGAAGAACATATATAGTTTTGACAATTAGAGTACTGATGCCGACGAAGAACAATTTTGTATTCTACAATTTGTATTGTGTTGTAGAATTAGTAAAAGCAATTTGATTACTGGAGCTTCTGAAGCTTGCATTTTTTAGAATTGTAGTTGAATGAGAGAAGAGACAATTACGTTATAGAATGAGAGAATTGCGCAGTTTGTTGAATTGTAATACGTATTTAATGAGGACAAAATCAAACGCAGATTTTGTTCCTTCATTTTAGCGCATTTTTAATGGAAAAATCTACCTATTTATGGATTGGTATATAAATTGTAGTAAAACTGTGGACTGGACGGGTAAATAACAAATTATGAATATTTATGGTAATAAGGTTTGATATATGGTATAGATAGGAAAAAATCCCTAATACTCTATAGCCACTGAAAATTTTAATAGCCTATGTTTTGTACCACTTTCAAAAAAAGGGCCCTTCGACCCAAACTTATTGCATATAGTAGCTGAAAGGAATGAGAATGACAACATAAGTGCTTGTGGATTAGTGGATAGAGTGCTTGTTTCCTAAGCTGAAGGTTGTAGGTTCGACACATGCCCAGCGCAATATAGCAATTCCTTTTTGCACTGCATAAATATTGTATCCTATGTTCGACAGTGTATCCTTGGTGTATATTGAGCTGCCAAGAGCAATTCTTTTTTGCAATGTATAAATATTGTATCCTAAGTTCGACAGTGTATCCTTGGTGTATATTGAGTATATTTCGAGTGTGCTTGTGTGTCTAAAGTGTATATATTTGTGTGCCCCAAATGTATTTTGTATCGTGAATGTATAATCTGTCGGAACAATGTGTCAAAATTGTATATAATATTTATTTTCTAATATGTAAACATAGTGTATATAAATTATATACAGTTTTGTATGTGTAATGTGTGCACACTATGCATTTGTTGTGTATCATGTATTTTTGCATAGTGACAATTTTTTGTATATATTTTGTATAGTTATATCTATTTTGTATATATTTTGTATAATTACATCTATTTTGTACATTTTTTGTATAGTGACAGTTTATTTTGTATAGTGACAATCTATTTTGTATATTTTTTGTATAGTGACAGTCTAATTGTATAATTTTTATATAGTGACAGTCTATTTTATTTTTATTTTGTATAGTGACGGTCTATTTAGTATATATTTTGAATTTTTACACCCTATATAAAACCTTAGTACCCTATTATCAATAATAAATATTATTTTAAAATATTACATCTTACAAATATCTTTTATCATTTATAGAAAAAAATCTAAATATAGTTACATCCTACAATTAAGGCACCATATATGCTAAATATTATTTTTCTCCTTCCCTTTTTGTATTTTCTCTCACATAACCCTACGCTTGCAAGCTTATTCCAAACAAAACTGCCATTGTTGCATCTAAAATTGAGTTGACTCCTGTTAACTTTGTTCATGGAGAACCAACGGTGGAATTCTCCATTGAAGAGTTAAACTTTTTCATCATTGAAGAAGGGCTTCATCAAGCTTCATCGTTCATCATTAAATCAAGTATGATTTATTCGAAGATTTTGTCAAAATCCACAGGCTACGTGAAGTTGAAAGGCGACGGGTTCGTTTTCAGAACTTTTCCATGGACAATAGGATTCAATCCCCGTGAAGAAACTTCAAGAGATGTGGTTTGAATCTCTTTTTGCCTGAGCTACCTGCAAATCTTTTCGCAAAGAAATCTCTGTTGTCAATAGCTGCAGTAGATTGCATTCACAGATTTCGCCTATTTTGTATTCAGTTGTATTCGAATGTATTCTCAGTTGTATTCATTTATATTCAGGTTTAATCAATTGTATTTTATTTGTATTCAAGTATTTTATTCAGATGAATTAAGGTGTATTTTATTATATTCAACTGTATTATTCATATGTATTTCTCTTTATTCAGCTATAATCTTTATTATGTATCTTTCAAATACAGATTAATGAAGGATAGTTTTAGTTCGTTGAGTTAAATTAGGAGGATATCATGTGATTTTATTTTCTTCCGTTAAATTTCAGATTATACATATATATTTTTTGCTGTATTTAATGTAAATGTCGCTTGAATACGGGCAAATACATGTCAAACATAGCTAAAATTCCATATATTACGCCTATTTATTTGGTTATATTAATGAATACAGTACAGGAAGATAAAACAAAGCAATAATGTGAAGTCCGCGAAATTGAAAATCTAGAAAGAACGAAAACGGAAAAACCTGAATGCACAAAAGAAATCAAACATAGACAGAGTCAAAATCCAAAATGAAGTACAATATAGCACTACCTTTTGACTAAGACAAAACAACAACAACAACAACTACCCAGTATAGTCCCACAAAGTGGGGTCTGGGGAAGGTAATATGTAGACAGGCCTTACCCCTACCCCGAAAGGGAAGAGAGGCTGTTTCCAATCGACCCTCGGCTCAGTGAAGGAAAGGAAAAAACAAAAACAAAAAAAAAACAAAACAAAAGAGCATTAGTAACTTCAACACAAATAGCGTAAATAATTACCTAAACATAAGAACCATAAAGAAAATAGCATGCAATAATATCAGACAACAACAACAACAAATAACTACCATAAGGGAGACACAATCCAATACACAAATCATCTATAGATAGCCCTGCCAAGCCTAACCCAGCCCCTGGTGAGGAGTACGAAAAATCCTAGGGGCTCCTATCCTACAACCCTGATACTAGACCTCCAGACTTTCTTATCAAGGTCCATGTCCTCAGAAACCCGCATTCTAGCCATGTCATGCCTAATCACCTCTCCCTAATACCTCTTAGGCCTCCCTCTGCCTCGCCGAACGCCGACTATCGCCAGCCGCTCACAACTCCTCACCGGGGCATCAGGATTTCTCCTCTGCACATGCCCGAACCACCTCAGTCTCGCTTCTCGCATCTTCTCATCCACCGGGGCCACCCCTACCTTCTCTCGAATAACTTTATTCTTAATCTTATCTAACCTGGTGAGCCCGCACATCCACCTAAGCATCCTCATCTCCGCAACCTTCATTCTCTGAACATGAGAGTTCTTCACTGGCCAACACTCCACCCCATATAACATGGCAGGTCTAACCACATATCTATAAAATTTCCCCTTGACTTTCTTTGGAACTTTCTTGTCACACAGGACTCCTAATGCAAGCCTCCACTTTGACCATCCCGCTCCTATACAATGAGTGACGTCCCCGTCAATCTCTCCGCCCCCCTGAATCACCGACCCAAGATATCTAACACTGTCCCTCTTGGCGACGGCCTGAGATCCAATCATCACGTCTCTGCCTACTTCGCTCGGCTCGGCGCTAAATTTGCACTCCAGGTATTCTGTCTTAGATCTGCTTATTTTGAAACCCTTAGACTCGAGAGTCTGTCTCCATACCTCTAAAATCTCATTAACACCGACCCTCGTCTCGTCTATCAAGACTATGTCATCAGCAAATAGCATACACCAAGTCACATTCCCTTGAATATGTCGGGTTAGAGCATCCATCACCAAGGAAAACAAGAGAGGGCTAAGCGACGATCCTTGATGGAGCCCCATAACCACTGGAAAATGGTCTAAGTCACCACCCACCGTCTTAACCCTAGTCTTAGCTCCATAGTACATGTCCTTGATTACTCTGATGTAGGCTTCTGGCACGCTCTTCGCCTCCAAGCACCTCCATAGCACCTCCCTTGGGACCTTGTCATACGCCTTCTCCAAGTCGATAAGCACCATGTGCAGGTCATTCTTCTTATCCCTGAACTGCTCCACCAGCCTCCTAACAAGGTGGATAGCTTCTGTAGTGGAGCGACCCGGCTTGAAACCGAACTGGTTCACAGATATAAACGTCATCTCCCTCACCCTCGCCTCGATCACCCGCTCCCAGACCTTCATGGTGTGACTTATTAATTTGATACCCCAATAGTTGTTGCAACACTGGATGTCACCTTTGTTCTTGTACAAGGGCATCACTGTACTCCACCTCCACTCCTCCGGCATCCTTTTGGTCCTGAAGATCGCATTGAACAACTTGGAGAGCCACTCCACTCCTGACCTACCCATGAATTTCCAGAACTCCACCGGGATCTCTTCAGGCCCGGTCGCTCGACACGTACTCATCCTACGCAAAGCCCCCATGATCTCCTCCGCCCTAATGCGCTTGCAGTACCCAAGGTCTCTATGCTGCTCTGAATGCCCCAGCTCCCCTACCTCTATGTTACGATCTCCCTCCTCGTTAAGCAAGTCTCGAAAGTACGCCTGCCACCTCTGCTTGACTTGAGACTCCCCCATCAGAACTCGACCATCCTCGTCCTTGATGCACCTAACTTGGTCAAGATCACGCGCCTTCCTTTCCCTTGCTTTAGCTAACCGGAGTAACTTCGTGTCCCCGCCTTTCTCCCCTTATTCCTCGTACATGCGGCCAAATGTCGCGTTTTTGGCTTCCATAACCGCCATCTTTGCTTCTTTCCTCGCCACCTTGTAGGTCTCCCTGTTCGCTCTCTGTTCTTCCTCGCTTGTGCTCCCTGCCATCTTAGCAAACGCCGCTTTCTTCACCTCTACTTTTCCTTGGACTACATCGTTCCACCACCAGTCACCCTGATGTCTGCCTGAATAGCCCTTGACTACCCCGAGCACATCCCGTGCTACCTCCCTAACCAAGTTCGCCGTTTCTGACCACATAGCATCGCTTCCCCAGAACTTCTCCAGCTCCGCCCTCAACTAACCTCATCTCCAACTCCTGTGATTTCTCCTTAGTCAAAACACCCCATCTAATCCGCAGCTGTCCCCGAGCACCCCTCCTCTTCCTCTTCACTCAGAGACCGACATCCATCACTAGGAGTCTATGAAGAGTCGAAAGGGACTCTCCCGGAATAACCTTGCAGTCCTTGCACATACCCCTATCGCTCCTTCTGATGAGGAGGTAATCAATCTGAGTCCTCGCCGTCGAAAGAGCTACAAAAATATCAAAACCCCATTTCACATGTAAATAAAAAGCAAGCACTGAAACAACGGAAAATAAAATAAATGAAAAAAAATATATCTGTGTATACAAAGAAAACAAGCAACAAGCAACTTTGAAAAGTTTAACCCTTTCACTCCGCCCAAAATAATATTTTATATAGGACGGATCTTTCAGTTCGAATTAAATACATAAATAAATGTGTGAAAATCCTAAACAAATACTTTATCATAATAAAATAAAAAATGAAAAAATGACAAAATTTGAAAGAAATTAGGTAAAAACCAAACACATCATCTTCTTTATTTTTGGTTAGTCAAGGAAGAAGTAAAAGAAATTGTACCAATCATTACACTGAGAAGAACAAAAAAAACAGTAGGAGTGGCATAAAATTGACGACGTGAGAGGAAGAAGAAAGACAGTAAGGAAGAAAGAAAGGGATGGGAGCCGACGGCTAGGGATTGTCATTATTTTTAAGCTATAATTTGTATGGGGTTAGTTTGTGGGCTATCCTATATTTGAGCCGATAGGCTATAAACGAAGTTTGCTCTTAATTTTAAACAATTACGATTTTCATCCTTTCATCCTTCATAATGTCATAAGTAATACCTTCTTTTATATTATTTAGATACTTATGATAAGATTAAGAATGAAGATATTCGAGAGAGGGTGAGTGTGGCCCCCATGGAGAACAAGATGCGAGAAGCAAGACTCAGATGGTTCGGGCACATTTAGAGGAGGAGCATTGATGCACCAGTGAGAAGGTCCGAGCAATTGGCGATGGTGGGCACGAGCAAAGGTAGAGGGAGACCTAAGAAGTATTGGGGAGAGGTGACCAGGCATGATATGACGCGACTTAGGATTACTGAGGACATGACCCTTGTCAGGGAAGTGTGAAGAAGGTTGTAGGATAGTGGGAAGTTGTGAATATTTATACCGCGTACTAGAGTGAGACTAGCGAGTTAGTAGTTAGGCTTAGGATGCTATTGATCGGCTACTGATGCAGGGCTTTATATGATGGATATTAGTATACCTTCCATCTTTCTCGTATTTCCTATATTTTCTTATATTGCTATTATTTTGTTATTTTAGGTTATGTTATGTATTTTATGTTATTTTATTATAAGTCTGTGACGAACCAAAGGGTCATCACCGTAGTTCTCTCTTTTTTGTGCTTCTGATGCCGTAAAAACCTCTAATTTGGTTGCCTTTGGTCCCTTTTTTTCTATCGGGCTTTATATGCTGTGACGACCAAAAGGTCTAATTTCTGTGATAAAAACTACGAATTTTGATAATAATATTTTTATAGTTGACAATGGTCAATATTTTTTGGTTAAACAGACCCGGACCTGTGATGTGACGGCCCCGGAGGGTCCGTAGAAAAATATGAAACTCGGGCGTAATCTTGGAATCGAAATCCGAGGTCCCAGACCCGAGTACGGAATTTTTGAAAGAAATTATTTATCTGAAATTTATATGAAAATTTGAAATGAAAATGAGTTAGAAAGTGAGGGTATCGGACTCGTATTTTAGTTCCGACACTCGGTATAGGTCTTAAATGAGCGTTAAGCGCTATCTGTAAAGTTTGGTTGAAAACTTACGTCATTTGACGTGTTTCGAACAAAGAAATGGAAAATTTTGAAATTTTGAACTTTGAAATGAAAATCATGAGTTTGGAGGGTTGATTCTTTGCAAATGATGTTATTTTGGTGATTTGATCGCATGAGTAAGTCCGTCGGATATTTTTGAGGTTGTGTACATGTTTAGATTGGAGCCCCGGGTGCTCGGGTGAGTTTTGGATAGGTGTTAGGTTCATTTTGTAGCATGTTGGAGCAGGTGGTATCTGCAGGCTTCGCATTTTCGAAGCCAGCCTCGCAAATGCGAGAATTCCCCCTGGCCTGCTCCTATCGCAAATGCAAGGAAAAAATCGCAAATGCGATCCCCCTCCTAATAGCCCTGTCTTCGCAAATGCGAAGACATCTTCGCAAATGCGATTGCCGAGCATAAGTCATGATGTTCGCAAATACGAACTTTCCCTCGCAAATGCGAGTTCCGCCCAAAATATGCCATGTTCGCAATTGCGAACAACTTCTTGAAATTTCGACATCCGCCATTCCTTCTGCATTTTTCGCAATTGCGATATCAGCGACTGTGCATTCTATACTTAGACGATTTAAAACCCCATTCATCATATTTTCAAAACTCAAACTTCCACTAGTGATTTTCTCTCTACTCATCCTTTCCCAATCAATTGTAAGTCAACTTTTACTCAATTTCTTCAATCTTTAACATCTTTTATCATGATTTCATCATAAAATCAAAGCTTTCAATGGGTAAAAATGGGGATTTGGGGTAGAACCTAGGTTTTCTTAAAATTGGGGATTTGGACCTCAATATGGGTCTGATTTCAAAACAAATTGCATATATGAACTCGTGGGGGAATGGGTAACCCGGTTTTGGTTTGAACCTCGGGTTTTGACCACGTGGGTCTGGGGGCATTTTGAGAATTTTTGAGTATAACTTTGGGAAAATACATTCTTATGCATTCAAATTGATTTAACTAGCATTTGTTGATACATTTGGGTAACATGTGATTAGATTCGACCGGTTTTGTAGCAAATTCGAGGGGTAAAACTATCATAGAGGCGTGAGTTGAGTTAGGATCTTTCAAATGAGCTAAGTGGATAATATTTGTTGTGTGCTAAGTGGAGTCGGTGTATAGGCATGGTGACGGTTACGTATACGCCCGAGTCTAAAATTACCGTGAGTCATAATTGTTGTTAAAATTTTGAAATAAGTGAAAATTTGTGATAATTACTTGTTGAACTATGAAGTGATAGTTGAGGAGCAAATGAGCTAAAGAAAGGAATTTGGTATTTTTCCCTTGCCAGGACTTGTTGTTGAATCGTTTTCCCTTGTCGGGATTTATTGTTGAGTTATTTTCCATTGTCAGGACTTATTGTGGAGTTGTTCTTTTCTTACCGGAGCGAGTAAGCTGTTGCTTGTAATTTCTTCCTTGCCGGGATATTTTGGGTTGTTAGATGTACCCTTGCCGGGTTTAACTGTTATATTAATGAGTTTCCCTAACATGACCTCATTTGGAGATATTGTTAGAGTTATTCAACTATATATTACGGGATCGTGTGGCACGCCGTCCACTCATATATTATATTACGGGATCGTATGGCACGCCGCGCACTTGTTGTTATTGGACTGATATGCCGGTGACATTATGCACGGAGGATATGGGAGCGTGTGGCGCGCCGTCCACTTATACACTATATTATCGGAACGTGTGGCGCGTCGTCCGCTTACATACTGCATTACGGGATCGTTTGGTGCACCATCCAATTATATACTACCCTATAGGATTGTATGGCGTACTGTCCACTCAGATTATACATAATAGGATCATGTGGAATAGATCTGTTGTTATTTCTGATGTTCCATTTATATCTAGTACTCCCCGATAACATGTCCCCTCCCAGCTTTATTTTGTATTATGTTGTTATTGTTTCTTTCCCATACTTGTATATCATATTTGCATAGGTTAATTATAGTAGGTCATATCTAGCCTCGTCACTACTTCGCCGGGGTTAGGCCAGGAACTTACCAGCACATAGGATCGGTTGTGCTGATGCTACACTTCTGTGCCATTTCGTGCACAGGTAAGGAGATAGCTTACAGACCACAACAGTAGCTTGGGAGCGTGCCTTCAGTCCAGAGATTTCTAGGTAGTCCGCTGGCGTCAGCGGGCCCGGAGTCTCTTCTATTTCAATTCTATTTGCTTTTCATTGTATCGAAGACATACTCCTTTTGTGCTTTCTTTCAAACTCTTATGTGCAGTAATTCATAGTAGTCCGTGAGAACCGTGACACTAAATCTTGGGTAGAGGATAATGTTAATTTTTCTGCATTTTTCTTCCATTTAATATTAAATTCAGATTTCCGCTCGAAATTATTAATTTTATTAATATTAGCTGATGAAAAGGTATGTTTAAGCTGGCTTGCCTAGCTCCGACAGTAGGTGCCATCACGACCCCGATGGTGGAAAATTCGGGTCGTGACAAAGTCTATCGATGGTACTAATATATCATCACTTGTTGCTTTCTTGAGCCGATGGTCTCCTAGAAACAACCTCTCTGCCCCTCGGGGTAAGGATAAGGTCTGCGTACATATTACCCTTCCCAGAGCCCATTTGTGAGATTATACTGGGTTGTTGTTGTTGAGTACAAGTATTTATTCATAAGTTAAAAAAATTGTATCTTATTATATAATTTAATCTAAGTTCACTAACATTATAAATAAAATAATTATATTTTGAATTTATTACAAAATGTATTGCTACTTCAATATTATCATTAGTGTTATTTTACTATTATACATATTAAAATACATATAATGTATGTCGTTGTGTGTGTGCGATTTTAAGTTCCACTTTTTTTATTATTCTCTATGTGATATATTTAGTGTGACTACTAAAAAATAATAATTAATTAGTACTTTATTCGGTCCACAATAAGTGACCAATTTGCTTTTGACACGTTCATTAAAAAAAGAAAAATTATCAACTATGTCCATTTTGAAGTAGCTCATTACAAAAATTGGTCAATTGATAAAATATTACTAATATTAGCCAAAATAGCCAATAACTATTTGTAACAAAAAATATTAAAATTTTACTTTCTTTTGAGTAGGTGCTATTAGAATAGATTGTGTACATCTAAAGAAGCTTGAATCTCAGTTTTGGGATGACTTGAGGAAGTTTTGAGGTGGCTTGAATTGAAAATTCGAAGTAAAAACTGAATATGAAAAAAATGATACGTGTATCACACTGTATATCACATATGTATCATATTTGTAGCGATTGTGTATCATATGTATATCTGTGTATGAGATACACGCGTGATACATGTTTGATACTTGTGTCATAGAAGAATTTTTTGACATCGATTTAATTATGACTTTTGATACAAAACCAGTCCAAATCACCTCCAATCTTCCTCAAATTTTGTATATTGACTTATCTATATGTTTTCAATAAATTCCGACTATACCCATTAAAAAAATTCCTTGTTTGTTTTGATTTTTGGAATATTGGCTAGGGGTTGGTAAGTTATAACTTATATGGGACATTTCTATAAGTTTCTCACACTAAATTTGATATAAAAATACCTAATATGATTAAATTACCCTTAATTAAATATTTAATGTAAGGAGTAAGAAAACTTTTTAGGGATATGAATATAAAGGTAGTTTTATAAAAATAAATTAAATTCTTTCTTGATTAGATAAATAAATACTTATTTTGGACCAAAATAAAAAAATAAATTAGTAGACCTGAGGGAGTAATTATTAGTTGACCAAATGCCCATACCCTGTTCAAAGCATGTGCCCTTACCCTTAAACTTGTCCGTAAAAATTAATTACACACTTTATCGTAACTATTTCTTATTTTACCGGTTGTAGCTTGTTAGGAAATTAGAAAAAAGAAAAAGAAAAAAGAAAAAAGAAAAAAGAAAAAAGAAAAAGAAAAATGTTATAAATAGACTTCTATTTAAGGTGAATGTCTATAATTAGAGAGATTCTAGGGTTTACTTCTTGGTGGCTAAGTCACCACCTCCCTATAAATAAAGGGGTCCTCTCCCATTGTAAACCATCCCAAAGTATCAATAAGAATACTCCTCTCTCTACTTTTCTCTCTATTATTCTTGTTCTTGTATTATTGTTCTTGTTCTTATATTATTTCATAACACGTTATCAGCACGAGACTCTACCGTCTCAAGAAGCACTTTGAGAAGATTAAGGAGTAATTCGCCCACACGAATTTTGCTAATTCCGGGCATTATCCGGGTCACGCTTCAAGAGATAAGTATTGATTTTATGTTCGATTAAAATCTATAATTATGTGTTGTCTATTTTACATACAAGTGATCGTAGCTATTTACTTCCGCTATTCCTCTCTTTGTTACAATTGAATTGATGACTGGTTTAATTTAGTTGTATAGTGGAACGTTTCTGTTCAATTATGCAAACAATGGGTTTTTGGATTTTTAAAGTTTGCTGATAGTTTGGAGGTCCAATGACAATCTTGAATTTCTATACGGAAAATATGTCGCGTTCTCAGGCATCAAATTGGCCGCGGGAGTCGACCAAAGTTGCCGGAATTTGTTGCCACGGGATGGAAACTCAAGAGGTATATTTGATACCACAACATTGATTGGTATACCTTAAAGGTAAGTAATTTCCTTTTCCCTTTCAAATTCTTGAAATTCTACGATTTGATTTCATATACAAACATAGACAACAAAGTTTGATTATAACTCTAATGGAGTTTGTAAGGAATTATAACCACGTGAAGTGATAAAAGTTCTATGTCTTGCCATGATTAAATTCATGTATGATTGTGGGCAAAGAAAAAAAAATTCGTCCAATTGAATTTGCTCCATTCCCTTTAGAGAATGTGGTAGCAGTACGTGATAAGTCTGAAAGAAGACAAAATCCGTCCAATTGAATTTGCTCTATTCCCTTTAGAGAATGTGGTAGCAGTATGTGATAAGTCTGAAAGAAGACAAAAATTATTACCATGAAGGTATCAATGGATGTGGACGTGGCAATAGACGGAATTATAATCATCATCATTGTGATAATGAGAATAATGAAGATTCTCAAAATAATCTTTCACTTTATGAAAGTAATATTTGGCATGAGATTGTATATAGCACATACAGATGATTATGATCCATTCCCTGAAGTGAATGTGATAATTGTAATAAAGCCCGTAAGTATGGACGCGCTCTTGATGTAATTTTGTTTTATGTCTGACATTATGAAAAGAAAGTTCGTTGCCCATGAAATTTCGGGCAAGAACTATATGACATGGGTGTTGGATGCTGAAATCCACTTAGATGCTATGGGTCTTGGAGACGCCATTAAAGAAAGAAATAATGCATCCACCCAAGACTATGCTAAGGCCTTGATTTTCTTGCGCCATCACCTTGATGAAGGTTTGAAACTGTGCTAAGGCCTTGATTTTCTTGCGCCATCACCTTGATAAAGGTTTGAAAATTGAATATATCACAGTCAAAGATCCACCTATCTTGTGGAATGGCTTAAAGAAGAGATATGACAACCTGAAGTTGATCACTCTGCCACAAGCACGATACGATGAGAATCCAAAAGCAAATAGTTCATAAACTATATATTATCGTTGCGGTGGAAAAGGGCACTGGTCAAAAGCTTGCCGTATACCAAGACATTTGGTTGACCTTTATCAAGCATCTCGAAAGAGTAAAGGCCCTGAAACAAATTTTGTCTCTGACGACAATTTTGACATCACCCACTTGGATGTGGCAGATTTCTTTGAGCAACCCGATAGGGAAATAGACCACCTAATCGGTGATGGATCTGTGATGAAAGAAGATGGAGTTGTTTGATTTTATTTCACTTATTTGTAATAGTTAGTGAATAAACTAATACTCATTAGTATCAGCTCGTATTAGTTAGTTTATGATATAATGTTAGTATTAGTTCTTTAGAATGTTTCAATATGCTCAGATTTCAATAATATTTTTATTTTCCAGTAGAGGTAATCGACTAACCTAACAGTTGGTCGATTATCTAATATTTCGCATTAAAACTGCAAAACAATCGATTGTGAATGTTCAACAATCGATTGTGAATGTTCAACAATCGATTGTGTATGTTTAACAATCGATTGTCTTAAGACAGTGTGATCTGAAGTTTTTCAAAATAGCAAATAATCGATTGTGTATGCTTAACAATCGATTGTGAATGTCCAACAATCGATTGTGTATGTATAACAATCGATTGTCTTAAGACAGTGTGATCTGAAGTTTTTCAAAATAGCAAATAATCGATTGTGTATGTTTAACAATCGATTGTGAATGTTCGACAATCGATTGTGTATGTTTAACAATCGATTGTCTTAAGACAGTGTGATATGAAGTTTTTCAAAATAGCAAATAATCAATTATGTATGTTTAACACAATCGATTGTGTATGTTTAACAATCGATTGTTTTAAGAAAATGCTTAAACTGAAATTTTTCAAACTGCAAAGTAATCGATTATGGAAAACATATAATCGACTATCTGATTTAGTTAGTCGAATAACCTCAGCAGATTTCGAAAATATTGTTTAAGTATGAAACAAACGGATTGAATTTGTTTATTCTCATGTTCGTATATTTTCTTTTGTATGGCAACCATGGGAATTAAATTGATTGAAGGCTCCTGAAGAGCAACTATAACTCTGCCTAAAGGAACGATATTTTAGAGAATGCAATGTTCTCCTCCAAGTCTAAGAAGAACTTGTTGAGTTTTAATGATATCAGTCAAAATGTTCTCCTCCAAGTCTAAAAGGAACTTGTTGAGTTTTAAAGATATCATTCAAAATGGATATCAGATTGAGACAATACATGAGTATAATCTTGAATACCTCATTTACTCATGAAAACGAGGCTGCCCACTTCGGCTTGGGGTCACGCCATTTTGCATGCAGCAATGCTAGTTCGTCTCTGACTGACGAATTGACACAAATATTCCCCGTTGCAATTGGTTTTGGGTCATGAACCTAATATATCCCATTTAAGAATCTTTGGATGCGCAGTATATGTGCCTATAGCACCGCCATCCCGCACCAAAATGGGTCCGCAAAGAAGGTTAGGAATATATGTTTAGTTTGAATCGTCCTCCATTATTCGCTACCTCGAAACATTGACAGGGGATTTGTACACTGCACGATTTGCAGACTGTCAATTTGATGAGACACTTTTTCCAAAATTAGGGGGAGAAGTTGGTGAAACCAAACGGGAAATTTTGTGGAAAAATGCATCATTATCTCATCTTGATCCACATACCTCTATTTGTGAAAAAGAGGCGCAAAATATTATCCATTTGCAAAGAATAGCAAATCGAATGCCAGACGCATTTACAGATTTGAAAAGGATAACAAAAATCACATATCCCTGTAGTGAATGTGACAACGTCTGATTCACGAATACATATTCATTATTGGAAGAATATGAACATGAAATTGGTATAGGATATACCACACTCACCCCTAGAAGGAGGTTTGAGATGATACCACACTCACCCCTAGAAGGAGGTTTGAGATGATATATGGCAATGAATGATCATTGGTCACGTACCTATTGTACGCCAAAGTATTTTGGAAATATGACTATTAAAGGACAACGATAATGCAAGAAACATATCTTGCATATAAGTTTGACATGACCATAATGGTATAACTTTCTCTTTAAAAGAGATATTCACCACATGGATGTTGATGAATTTGTGGTAGTACAAAATTAATTGAGAGCTCTAGAAGAGCCAATTATTACTATGTTGGAGAAACACAATTGAGTATTGTGCTGTAGTAAGTCTCAAAGAAACTTATTCAGTTTCCAAAGTACACGCGGAAACGCTGATTATATTGAGACTATAAATAAAGGAAAGATTTGATATCTTCCATTACTACAACTTGTAGCGGGATAATCTGTATGTGAAAACTACCCGCTTTATTCTCCAGTTTGTACTACACAAACAAAAGAATGCCACAATAAAATGGATATTTATTGGTATAAAAACCCATGTCATAATAAACCTGAAGTTTATTGAGAATTGCACATGTCATGATGTAAACATGAACTTATCAATATTGATAATTTATTCAGTTGGCATTGGGTTAGCCATCTCATTTTAAGTATGATGTGCAATAATAGAGAATTCACATGGGTGAATATTAAAGAACTAGAAAGTTCTTTACGAATTCTCTTGTATCACTTGTTCTCATTAATGAATTGACCAACTAAAGAGTTCGGGTTGAAGCCCATAAATTCTGGAAATATAAAAGGTGAATATGGGCTCATTCACCTGCCATGTATACCACATATGATGCATCTATGATATGGTTACATGCGCAATTGTTATTAACCCGCAGCCTGGCCGGTGCTTGCGAGGTAAATTGCTCAGTAATCTAACTTCGAGCATAATTTCCAGATTTTCTATTCAAAATAGTTCATCTTGATAGTTGGTTTATATCATAGTTGGTTTAGCAAGATAATTGTTGAGTGCCTCCACTTAATAGCTAAACTGTTTTTTATGAGAACAAAGTTATACATATCAGTTTGATATACGAGAGTATATTATATTCTCCCCTCACAAGTGGTTTAGGGTCAGGAACCAAATAACTCCATCTTATTATTATTGATGTGCGGTGTATATTTTCATTAACACCATAATGCACAAAGATGGACTCTCAAAGTTGAGGAAACAAGTTAGCTTTTCTAACATGAGGGGGAGACATGATAAACACTTGAGAAAAGGTTACATGGGATGAATTATCATTTGTATATATAGATCCTCGAATATCATAATATGAACCTGAAGTTCATAAAAGGATGATTCAATTGCAACATATTGCAAAGCATGCTATACGCATTTGCTGACCCAAAGAATGTAACTATATTCTCACTGCAAATGCTCATATTAAGTCCTAGAAGGACAAAGTCTTGGATACGCTTGAAGCGTATGGAATGATTGTCGACGACATCTATAATAGCGCCAAATATCGATGAGGATCTTGTGTTTGTCGAATACAAACAAAATATTGGCCAAATGGAAGAGATACAATTCAAGAAGAATTGATTCCATATGAAAGACATGTAGTTTTGGACATGTAGTTCAAATACTTGAAAGTGTAAAGTCAAAGCATGATGGCATCGAGAATACCCCTATGGAGATATTGAAGAGTCATTTCACGGCATTATATGAAGATGTTCATATCTATCAAGAATGATGATTTCAAGGTGCGGAAATTTATTCAAGTCAATATGGTTGATTTATTTATCAAACATCTACCAAAGATTGTTTTGAAGATGGTGCACAAGATTGGAATGCAAATGCTCAAGGATATAAATTGATGTTCTTATCAGGGGGAGTTAATGTGCGTTGCACTCTTTTTCCCTTACAAGGTTTTGTCCCAACTGGGTTTTCATTGCGAGGTTTTTAACGAGGCAACCAATAGGCGCATATTCAAACATGTGTACTCTTTTTCCTTCTCTTTAATTTTTCCCATTGGGTTTTGGTTTTAAGGTTTTAACGAAGCACATTATTGAATAGACATTCAAGGGGGAGTGTTATAAATAGACTTCTATTTAAGGTGAATGTCTATAATTAGAGAGATTCTAGGGTTTACTTCTTGGTGGCTAAGTCACCACCTCCCTATAAATAAAGGGGTCCTCTCCCATTATAAACCATCCCAAAGTATCAATAAGAATACTCCTCTCTCTACTTTTCTCTCTATTGTTCTTGTTCTTGTATTATTGTTCTTGTTCTTATATTATTTCATAACAAAAAAAAAAAAAAAAAGAGCACTACTAAAGGGCCGGCTAAGTTAAACCCGTTCTGAACTCTCTTACCCCCCCCCCCCCCCCCCAAATCCTCCGTCCCTGCTGCAAACAACACAAGTACTTCACAAAACTTATCGCAGATCTGTTATTTTTCACTTCTCCAGCTTGAATTCAACAACTAGTCGTCATTAGCTATGGCGATTAGGGGTTTTCTTCTGTTTCTCATCTTATTCGTTTCGTCTTACACGACTTTTGCTCTTTATGAAGATCAAGTTGGCCTCATGGACTGGTAAATTTTGCAATTTCAATCACTATTCTTAAACAAAATTGCTAATATTCGATTACTATATTCTTATATAAGTAATTTGCATAATTTGTGATTGTGTAGGCATCAACAGTATATTGGAAAAGTTAAAAAGGCAGTGTTCCAGACACAAAAGGCTGGTAGAAAACGTGTTGTGGTATCTACTGAAGAGAATGTAATCGCCGCCCTCGATCTTCGTCACGGCCAGATTTGTGAGCTTCTTTTTAAAAATAATTGTTGTTATCGAATTAAATGCTTATTAGTTGAAATTGTTGCTTATTTTGTTCAATCGCGTATTGTTTGTCGCAGTTTGGAGGCAGGTTTTGGGAGTCAATGATGTCATTGATGAAATTGATATCGCCCTCGGAAAATGTATTTTTTTGTTTCTCTTGCTTGTTTTAGTTATTGGAAAATTAATTTTGTTTTATAGACTAGTAAATGCTATTCTTATATGGTAATCTAGGTGGTTTTATTTAGGACTTACAAAAAGAAAATGACTAGCTTAGTATTAGTTTGTCTCCATATTTATTTTTCGATGGGATAATGGTAAAAAACAACTTAAGATAGTGGAATATGATGCCTCTGAATTATTAATGATGGACCGTGTCAAAGACTTTTTCTTTAGATAAAAGTTAGTAACTTAGAAGAAGAATTACATCTATAATATTTCAAGTTGGTTGGACTCTATATATCTGTTACTTTACTAGACAGAAGTAAACAGCATTAATCTCGTTAGTGTCCCTGCTGCGAGGAAAGAAGCACATAGATTATCTTTGCCACTGGCTAATTCTCTTTAGTAGAGAGCTCGCCTGAATAGTTCAGTTCTCTTTTCCGAGTTTAAGGAACACAGGCTTGATTTCTTGGATTCACTGGAAAAGATTGAAAATATTCTCCTTTTTCCATCAGTAGTTTGAAGGGGGAGCCTCAGTGCTACGGTAAACATTGTCGTTGTATGACCTCGAAGACACCTGGTAAAGCCGTGAAAATAGCCTCTCAGAGTACAATAGACCCAATGTAGTCCAGCGCTAGCTCTTCCCTGGACCCTGCACATAGAGGGATTTTAGTGCATTGGATTGCCCCTTTTTTTCCCTTTAGTGATTTATTTTATAGTTACTTTTTGAAGGGTGGGCTCATTTTTTAACTTGATTTTAGTCATCCATCCTAAAACTTTAATTTAGTATCTTATGAAATTTTTCCTAGCTTGATGCACATTAGTCTTTGGAGGACACGATGTGCAGCTTAATTCTGTTGGTGGAAGAAATGTTCACAATAAAGCTAATGTTTTAATATTATTATATAATTTGGTACAGGATTTGAGTGCTAATAGCTACCAGACTTCTTATTTCTTTTCAGATGTTGTCACGCTATCATCAGGAGGAAGTATCTTAAGAGCGTGGAACCTTCCTGATGGCCAGATGGTGTGGGAGTCATTCCTTCTTGGATCAAATCCCTCGAGATCATTGTTGTTGACTCCAGTAAGTGCAAAAAATTCTGATATACTATTATACCTTACCTTACCCAAAACGAAGAAATTCTGATATACAATTTATTCCTATTACAAAGAAAATGTTCTTACCTTTCTTGTTAAAAAACCAAATATTTTTGAAATGCGTATTAGCACCAAAATTCTACCCTTTGCATTTTGCAACTTATAGTTGAATTTAAGTTTAGTAATTTCACGTAAGATGCTTGGAGAAAATGTTATTGCCATGTTGAGTAAGAGGCTGAGAAGTCAGTAAGATCGATATACAAATCTTTTATTTTCTTTGCTCAGGAAAATTTTGGAGCTGACAAGGACAATGTGATTCTGGTTTATGGAAATGGTTACCTGCATGCAGTTTCATGCATTGACGGTGACATTCTCTGGAAGAAGGATTTAGCACAGAAAGGGTTTGGAAACTTCACTAGACAGTTTACTGTTCTTTTTGACTCTAGATTTATGAAAAAGGTCATCTAATCTGTAGTTTCTTAACTGCAGCATTGACGTTCATCATTTGGTTCATCCCGAAGAAAGTGGCATGTTATATGCATTAGGAGTTGGTGATAGGTCCCAAATAGAAGCATATGTAATCAATGTTGGGAATGGTGAACTGCTGAAGCATAGTAGCATGGAATTTCCTGGTGGATTTTCTGGTGATTTGTCCTTATCTACAAGTGACAAAGCAGTGGCGCTTGATTCCTCTGGGTCAATCTTAGTCACTATAAGCTTTGTTGGTGGAGAAATTAAATTTCAGGAGGTCCATATTTCCGATCTTCTTCAGGGTTTTTCAGGAGTAGCAGTATTATTACCTTCCAAACTTGCAGGAATGGTTGCTGTGAAAATCAATAGATCTTTGTTATTTGTGAAAGTGAAAGATGAAGGCACACTGGAGGTAGTTGACACAGTCCCTCATGTTGAAGCTGTAAGTGATTCTTTGTCTTTTGCTGAAAGCAAAACCGCTTTTGGGATGATTCAGCAAGATGCTGGTAAAGTTCATCTCACTGTGAAGTCTAGTGATGATCGGGAGACCCATTTTCTCAAGGAAAGTGTTGAAGTCGCCCAACAGAGGGGACTTGTGCACAAGGTCTTCATCAACAACTATATCCGAACAGATCGAACTTATGGATTTAGGGCTTTGATTGTCATGGAAGACCATTCGTTGCTGTTATTACAACAAGGTGCCGTTGTCTGGTATAGAGAAGATGGGCTTGCATCTATTATAGATGTAACAACTTCAGAGTTGCCCGTAGAAAAGGCTGGTGTTTCTGTTGCAAAAGTGGAGCACAGCCTCTTTGAATGGCTTAAGGTATGAAGCCTGTAAAAAGGTTTAAGATTAAATATATCGCAGAAGAATCAGAATTTGCCCAAGCTTATAATCTATCTTGTAATTTACACAGTTCTCCTTATTATTTTTCTCTGGGAAATAAACATAATTTTGTTATGAGTTGAGTTCGTGAAAAGTTTATTTGATCAGTCTGTTTGCTTGAGGTGATAATATCTAGTATAAGATTTTTGGTGTATCATGCTTGCTTGTCATGGAGATAGAAAACATAACCATTGAAGTGTGAACTTGTGTTGTTGATTTGATGATTACTTTGGTATTCTTATCTTTCTATTTTGTTCAGTATATGATTTTTTTTCTTTTTATTTAATACCTGATTATTTGTTTTACTTCTGTGCTCTTTTGTTGGAAGGGACATTTGCTGAAACTAAAAGCGACTTTAATGCTTGCAACCCCTGTTGATGTAGCAGTGGTTCAGAGAATGAGGTTACAAAGTGCTGAGAAAAGCAAGATGACCCGAGACCACAATGGATTTAGGAAGCTACTCATTGTACTTACACGAGGAGGGAAACTTTTTGCACTTCACACAGGAGATGGTCGAATTGTTTGGTCTCGACTACTGAATGCATTCCGTAAATCAGGAACTTGTGAAAGTCCAAGGGGCCTCAAGTTACATCAGTGGCAGGTGCCACATCATCATGCATTAGATGAGAACCCATCTGTCCTTGTAGTTGGTACATGTGGACATAATTCAGATGCATCTGGTATTCTCTCCTTTGTTGATGCATACAGAGGAGAGGAGCTTAATTACTTAGCACCTGTTCATTCCATTACACAAATTATTCCTCTGCCATTTACCGATTCAACAGAGCAGGGTTTACATCTGATAATAGATGCAGAGGGGTATGGACACCGTTACCCTAGAACTCTTGAAGCAGTTGGTATTTTCCAAAAGGAGTTGGGAAATATATACTGGTATTCAGTTGACGTTAACAATAATCTCTTAAAGGGGCATGTGGTGAAGAAAAACTGCAAACCGAAGATAGCCGATGACTATTGTTTTGAATCCAGTGACCTTTGGTCTGTTATATTCCCCTCAGATTCGGAAAAGATCATTGCAACTTCAACTAGAAAATTGAGTGAGGTAATCTTTTGCTTCTTTCTTTAAAAGATCATTGCAACTTAAGCAAAGACAATTAAACGAGGTCTCTTATTTAATCTTCTTTCTCACTTATCAGAAAAATAGTGTCAATTGAAATTTTTTGGCTGCTAATGACTAAGTTATGGCTGGAGATTTGTCTATAAGGTGTGGTATTTTTTTTCCTATTATTTAGTTGGTGGGTAGGGATACCTTGAGAGTATATAATATGACGCTACTTATCCCCCAAGGACTTTTTTGTGTTCCTATTTTCACCTTTGTAAAAGATGTTGCTTTGGCCTTTAGCCTTTGGATTGGACTTACATCTAAACTGATCAGTGTAATACAATCTAGCAGCCTATCGTATAAACTCTTCAATTATCAAATATATGTAGCTTGAATCAACTTTTAACTCTATCAAATTATCTGGTTGAACAAGCTCCAGTTATAGCTGTCCACACAATTCAAGTTATCTCTTGGAGTAGCAGTCATTTTTCAAATTAGTTTCCATGTACTTAGATTTCATTGAGTAGACTCCTTTGCTGTCTTTCCGCTGTAGAAATTCACTGCCTTCTCTTAGCCAATTCTTCTCCTTTAGCTGTGCGGTAGGCCGGTAGCTCAAGAGATTAAATTTTTTTTTTTTTTTTGATTATTGACTACAAATTTGAACTCTTAAATTTATGTCAACTCTCTAAAGATACATTTAAGCAATATAAATAAATCTTGAAACATGATTTAATGGCCTTAAAAGTGAGAATGTGGTGTAGTATAGTGAAGAGACCAATGGAGGACACGCCACAGACAGATGCAGCACTTGTCTAATATAGGAGCTGAAGAGTAAAAAATGCTTTGGTGTTCAACCAAACTTGGGATTTAGGCTGCCAGTTTAGCCACATTCCTTTCTGCTGTTCTCTTTTTAATATGTTTTCTCTTTTTACTAGATCTTGGTAAATTGAATGCACATAAGCACTCAGTTAGATGAAGAATGACATGAATGAGTCCGCTTTTGACAGCTGACTAGTTCACTCAAGTCCGAATTACTAAACCCCTCCTCCAAGAACAGCAAATATCTTCAAACACACTGACATATAGTTCATACTTTTTCCCTTTTTAGCTGGTTACAGGGTCCCTCTTCGTGCATAGTTATTGTTGAACCATACAAGTATTACGAAAGACCCGCAAAGCTTATGTATAGTTTCTTACCATGCATTCTTTTAAGCTTGTGTTGCTGAACCTGCAGATTGTAATTTATCATCTTCTTTTTTGTGTCTTGTTCTTTTCAGGTTGTTCATACACAAGCTAAGGTTGTTGCAGAGGATGTGTTGTATAAATATATATCTAAGAATGTGCTATTTCTGGCGACTGTTACACCTAAAGCAATAGGTGACATTGGATCAGTGATCCCTGAAGATTCCTGGCTTTTTATTTATCTTGTTGACACAATAACTGGCCGAGTGCTGCACCGCATGTCTCATCATGGCTGTCAGGGACCTGTACATGCAGTATGTTTTCCTTGGCCCAAACCTTTTAGTACTCATTCATTTTTTATTTGAGAAAATAATAGCTATCTGATGTTCCTTTCTACTAATAAGTTACCAAGTATTGTGACACGTCTCTCTCTGTGAAGGTCTTTAGTGAAAATTGGGTTGTCTATCACTACTTCAACCTACGTGCACACAGATATGAAATGTCTGTTGTTGAGATCTACGATCAATCTCGCGCGGTACATTTTGCTACCAGATTTCTTCTTTTCATTTGTTCTCTGTGGCTCTTGTTTACCATATTTGAATTTTTGTAATATTTTAGGACAACAAAGATGTCCTGAAGCTTGTTCTTGGAAAGCATAACCTTAGTGCACCTGTCTCTTCCTACTCGCGTCCTGAAGTGATGACTAAGTCTCAATCTTACTTTTTTACGCATACTGTGAAAACAATAGCAGTTACCTCAACAGCGAAAGGCATTACTTCCAAGCAGTTGCTTATTGGCACAATTGGTGATCAGGTTAGATTTGCTAATCACTTGTCCAAACACTTTTAGCGTGTATCTCTTTTGTGGTAGCCAGTAGGAGTGCCATTGCAAGAAAATGCTTTCTTTATATTTGTTCAGGGACGGTTGTGACATTCCTTCCTTTTATCGTAGACTTCTTATGCTCTATATGTTGGTATAATGCAGGTTTTAGCACTTGATAAGCGTTTTCTCGATCCTCGACGAACTTTGAACCCTACTCAAGCTGAAAAAGAGGAAGGGATTATACCTCTTACTGACTCATTGCCAATTATGCCACAGGTGAGAGCTTCCTTTTTAAGCTTGCTGCAGAGGAAAAAACACATTGCATTGTTGATCAAAGAGACTCTCCTTTACATACTTTTGATTTGTACCATCTTGGTACTTAATTGCTAAAATTTGCCTACCTTGTTATCAAAAGAAAAAAGAATAAAGAAATAGTTCTTTACATCGAGGATGAGTTTTAATAGATTGAACGCCATAGTCACAAGAGGTCTTAGTCATCATAACAATCCTAGTTAGTAGTGTTCTGCTATGAGCAAAAATGAGCAGTTTTGCATCATAACCTAGAGTATATGAATAAGTGTTTTGAAGCATTTGATATTAAATCTACCTATAGACTAGGAATACTAATGTTTAGTACCATATTGCACATCTAGAACGTGTAGGAATCTAGTAAGAGTTGGTTTCTTTTCAGAGAGAATTAATCATATCATTTGAATGGCATCTGGTACCTTTTTCATGGTAGATCTTGGGACTTGTTTGGTCTTGGTGAAGCTCTCACTACCGTTTTGAAATGTTAGATTGGGTCACACAATTACTCCTGTCTTGGCTTTTAGTCTAGGATTAAGGGTAGATTGGATCACATGTTTACAAGTCGTCATAGTGCAGACGGGAGATCTTATATGCTGAAAATATGGAAGTTCTTTGATCCAAAAGAGATTTTTATACATGTCTTTGTTCTTGGTGAAGCTCTCATACTAAGACTAGTTTAGATGGGAGATCTTATGTGCCAAAAAAGTTCTTTGGTCAAATGGAGACACACACTTCCATGTCTTTGTTCAGAACTTGTGCTGTTCTTTCCATTTCTCTGAATTATTTCATGGTAATGTTTTATACATGTATCTTACAATTTTTAAAATAGGAATATGAATTCAAAACAATAGTTATCTCGTTTATGGTGTTGGCAAAGAAATGCATCCTGCTTGAGTGAGTTTTGACATGGCAAGTAGATACCTCTCTTACATAATATATTGGTCAGAGAAACTGATTTGGCCCTCAAGGTATTCTAATTTCTAATTGCATACTTGCAGAATTCAAAATAGCCAACTATTAAGCACAAAGGAATATCATAAATTATCACCTGAGCCTTGTTTTCCATATCGGTGACAATTAACCCTTGGTTATCATATTGATTTGATGGTCGCTCTCGCAGGCTTATGTTACACATGCTCTTAAAGTGGAAGGCCTTAAAAGCATAATAACTATACCGGCAAAGCTAGAGTCAACCACCCTTGTCTTTGCTCATGGAGTGGATCTCTTTTTCACTCGGATTGCCCCTTCAAAGACGTATGACTCTCTTACTGAGGATTTCAATTATGCTCTGCTTCTTCTTACCATAGTTGCCCTAGTTATAGCAATCTTTGTAACGTGGATTTGGTCGGAGAGGAAAGAGTTGCAGGAGAAGTGGAGGTGAGTCTTTCAACCATAAAAGTGGAGTCGTCCAAGTCCATTACACTTCCGTTTATCGTTTTATTGTTTTAGTAATCAACTTTTTGTCACTCAAACTTCTCCTTTTAGATTAGGAAGTTAGGCTGAGCTGTATTTTTAGTAATTTTGTAATATTGCCCCTGGTATAATTTTTTCAACCAGGGGAAGAAAATTTGTTAATTGATATTTCATTCTGATGGCAAGGGATCCATATATTCGCACATAATTAGGTTGTTACAAATCTAACCTATGCCCTTTTGGGGCTTTCCATCATGCTGCTGCTTCGTTTTTCCTGGGGGATTTGTATCTATACGACTATACCTATTTTTTGTGTCACATTTTAACTTGTGTCTGTTTTGCAAAAAAAATTGTAAGCGTACCCGCTTTTTCACATAACTTCAGCCCATGGGGCTAAAGTTTTTCTTTTGTACTAGAAAACTTCAGCTGAAGTTTTTGTCTTTGTAGCCGGAAAATTTAAGCTCTAGAGCTTAAGTTTTCCAGTTATAAAATAAAAACTTGAGCAGTTTTCCAGCTTAAGTTTTTCAGTTATAAAATAAAAACTTGAGCAGTTTTTCAGCTTAAATTTTTCAGTTATAAAATAAAAACTTAAGCTCTAGAACTTAAGTTTTTCAGTTATAAAATAAAATCTTAAGCAATTTTTCAGCTTAAGTTTCCCAGTTATTAAATAACAACTTCAGCTCTAGAGTTGAAGTTTCTCAATTATAAAGGGAAGCTGAAGTTTTTTAGAAAATGGGTACGGATGCAAACAAAAAGACAAAGCAGCTACAGGTTAAAAAGCGACGCCCATGCAATTTTTTTACGTTTTTCTTCTTCCACCCCCCTCCCCCCACACCCCCCCCCCCTTTTTTTTTTTGAATGGTAAAAAATATAGGGCTTTCCGTGAGGCTATATTCTCGATAAACCTTTTCCAAAAATATAACTCATGCTATGTTCATGGTTATCTATGGACAAAGGGCAGAATTGACGTTGGAATGAATTCCCTGATCGCACTCGTTCAAACTTGCAAAATCCTTATTTCACGCCAAAACGTTGATTTTTTAGTCGTTGCTACCTTTGGGTATATGTTCCGTCTCATTTTTACTAGATAAGAAACTCGAAAGTCACTTCTAGGCTTGCCTTCTTTCAATTTTATGTTCGAAGCTATATTTTAATCTTCAAATCGAAGCAAAGCACCCAATGTAAAAGAAAGCATGGCCCATACGCATAATCTGAAGATTAATATCTGTATATATCCAGTATAATCTCATGGGAGGGGTCTAAGGAGAGTAGTATGTACGGGGGCCATACCCCTACCTGAAGAGGTACAGAGGTTGTTTCCGATAGACCATCGGCTCAAGAAAAGGTGGAAAGGAAGAATAGGGTAGAAAAAGACGAGGAAAGAGGGGGGAGAAAGAAGGAAAGGAAGAATAGGGTAGAAAAAGACGAGGAAAGAGGCCATACCCCTATCACTAGGTATGTCATATGTTACGTGAAGCACCAACATGTCTTGCCTAATCACCTCTCTCCAATACTTTCTTGGCTTACCCCTGCCTTTCCTCAAGCCCCCTATGGTTAACCTCTCACACCTCCAGACCGGAGCATCTATGTCTCCTCTTCATATGCCCAAATCATCGCGCGCCATGGTTAACTTAGCTTCCATGTATCTGTAACTAACAAAACTTTGAAATACTCCCTCAGTCTATTTTTACTTATTCATGTTTAACCAGGCATACCCCTTAAGAAGCAATTAATAAAATGATAAATTTACTATCACCTCTAATTAAATAAATTGACCTCTAATTAAGTAAATTGAAAATGATTACTAGTAGTACTTAATAAATAAGAGTGAAATATGTAAAATGATAAATTATTTCGTGTTTTTTTTTCAGAACTGGACAAGTAAAAGTAAATTTATTTATTTTAGTATAGCAGACAAGTAAAAATAGATGGAGGGAGGGAGGATGAGAAAGTTTAGGATTTAGATCTATATCTATATATAAATATAAAGCTGGGAATTGGCTAGCTGATGTGACATTCCTATTTGGGCAGCTTTCATATTTATATTTTTTCTGGTTTTTTGGTCTTTTTTCTTATTTTTCATGTCAAATACTCTACTTTTTTAAGCCATTTGAACAAATTCATTTCACTCAATCAATATGGTAACTGAAATTTTTTTACCTCTTAACTATATGGAAGTTGAAATGGTACATCATCTTACATATCTGTTGTAACCGACACCACACCTATTTTGCTATTTAATTTTGACTATTTATTTACTGTTCTATTAAACTCTCATTACTCCCATTACATTTCTCATCAACCTATAATAGGAGCACTCTTTGGTGAAACAAAATGGTTCTATGCATAGAAATGATGTACTTGTATTTTCGCATTTTTATAATTATGTACTTGTAGGTTTTGCTATTCTTCCGCATATTTGCAGACATTGCTTTGTAGGTAAAAATTACCTCTTGCTATCATTTAATTTTAGTAAAAGCAAGCAAATCTTACTATTATAGTACTTTCTATTCTATCCTTTCAGCGGCACAATAGCAGCATGACACATAACATGTCGCAATAAAGTTTTTGAGAAGAAGGCAGTAGAAAAGGATCTTACAGTTCAAATTGTAGTAGTAACACTTTTTGTATTTTCTGTTTTTTTTTGGTTGTTGATAAAATTATATGTTTTCTTTTTTAATATTCTTGCAGTCTTCATGTCAACAAATTTTTTTCTTTTTCTTTTTTCCCATTTCATGCAACATTTTTTTCTTTTGGGGAGGGGGTGGGGAGGGCGAATAACACATGATTAGCATGCAAACAAAGTAAGTTATTAAGGTGATAGGCACTAAGTTCTAATGGGAATATCACTATTTGCAATTCTTTTGAGATGTATTAATTACATGTTATGAATATTTCCTTTTATTTATTTAAGATGTAGGTTTAAATTTATAACATAAGAAAATGTAACTATATAAAACTTTCTCCGGTTTACAATAAGTAACCAGCTTGCTTTGGGCATGCCTATTAAAAAATACTAAATTCTAAACGAAAATAGTTTGTGACTGGACTACCTTTTATTAAATATTGCACCATAGTTATAGTATCACTTGCTTCTCTTCTCAATAAATGACTTTTTAGGGATACGTACATAAAGGTAATTTGGGAAAGACAAACTAATTTTTTTCTTGATTATATAAATGGACACTTATTTTGGACCAAAATAAAAAAGTAAATTGGTCACTTATTGTGAACCGATGAGAGTATGGTTTAATACTTTAGACGACTTAACGTATACATAGTAAACTATGAGTTTATTGGAAAAAGTTATAACCGCACGAAGCGCAGATAAATTCACTAGTATATATATAAAATTGGGAATGAGAAAGGTGATGTGGCATCTTTCGCTGTGTAAAGATTCTATTTATCTTTATTCTTCTTTTTTGACTTTTTATTTCACTTTTTTCCTTTTAATTTTATTTTAAAAAAGTTCATATGGAGGGTTATGACATAAAAAATAACGGTACAATCATCGATCTATCTATATCTATATATAAAGTTGGGAATGAGAAAGGTGATGTGGCATCTTTCATTGTGTAAGGATTTTATTTATCTGTATTCTCTTTTTTGACTTTTTATTTTATCTTTTCCTTTTAATTTTATTTTAAAAAAGTTCATATGGATGAGTTATGACAGAAGAAGTAACGGTGCAATCATAAATCATAAATTAAGAAAAAAGGAATTCAACGGTTGCAATACATGGAACGTTACCATCATGGAAATAATGATAGTAATAATTATAATAATGAAAGTTGGAACTAATCCTTTTCTCCATCCCATTTTCCACCAGGAGTCTATTTGAAAATCTTGTAATTGAAATTAGTGTAATTATTAGGATAATAATTATATGGTCTAGTAATTACTCAGTTATAGAATTATTACGATTTGTTTGTTTGTTATAGTAGACAAGAGGGGTTGCTATGATGGTAAGCAACCTCCACTTCCAACCGAGAGGTTGTGAGTTCGAGTCTCCCCAAAAGCAAGGTGGGAAGTTCTTGGAGGGAAGGATGCCAGGTTTCTATTTGGAAACAGCCTCTCTACCCCAGGGTAGGGGTAAGGTCTGCGTACATGCTACCCTCCCCAGACCCCACTAAGTGGGATTATACTGGGTTGTTACTGCTGTTGTTTGTTTGTTTGTCATAGTGTAATTACAAGTTTACTGTTTGGTTGCACAAGTGTAATTACGCAGTTAGATTAAATTTTAAATTAAGTAATTATCAAAACTTAAAAGTTAATATAATAAATATATGCCTATAAATTTTTATATGTATAAACGATACTATATTTGGTATTTAAGATGTATATTTTTCGTAAATATACATTAATAAGTAATCATATATTTATAACTAATATTGTAGAATAATTTATATATATTTAAATAAATAATATTTAGTTTAGATACGTGCAAAAATTAAAAATATACGTTTTTTTGTAAGAGCATCACAAAATTCATATTTGATAAAATAAATAATATTTATAAATATAATGCCATAACGTTATTCAAATGTCTGACAAAATCGATCTGTCAATTCTGACTAAAAAATAAACAACATGCCACGTGAGCAAATACTATTAAAACAAGTAAATTGGAACCAACACAATTTTAAAATTCAAAAAAAAAAAACTATTTAGCATATATCAAATTCCAACATAATAATAATAAGTTCCACTATAATTTTAAATTAGGAAACATAATAAGTTTATAACCACATTCAACAATGAAATTCTACTTTAATTACATCACTCATTATATGAAAAGTTTGTAAATGACCCATTATTTATAATATTAGGAGGTGTAATTTTAAAAAATAAAATAATAAAATATAAGCAATTACATGAACTAACAAAAAATAAAGGAAGATAAATAAAAGATAAATAACGTACAAAAAAATATATTTTAAAATTTCTAAAAAAATTAAGAAGTAAAAATAAAATTTAAAAAGTTAAAATAATAGAAATAAAAATCTACAAAGAATATAAATTAAAATAAAAAGGAAAGAGAATAAAAATAACCTTGTAATTACCACCAATTCTCACCCCCTCCCCACTTGAAAATTGGGAAATTTGCATCTATACTCATTTTTTGTGTCACATTTTAATTTGTGCCCGCTTTGTCTTTCTGTTTGCAAGCGTACCCACTTTTTTTACTTAAGCTCTAGAGCTTAAGTTTACTTAAGCAATTTTCCAGTTTAAGTTTTCCAGTTATAAAATAAAAACTTAAGCCGTTTCCGGCTTAAGTTTTCCAGTTATAAAATAAAAGCTTCAGCTCTAGGGTTGAAGTTCATGTTGTAAGGGAAGGAGAAAGGGAAGCTGAAGTTTTTAAAAGGTGGGTATGGATGCAAGCATAAAGACAAAGCGGCTACAAGTTAAAAACGGGCGCCCTATCACTTTTTACTAGAAAATTAGATAGTATAATTACACTCATCCAATTACACACAATTCCATATTGATCAAGTAATTACTTGGCCAAACAAACAAGTTAAACTGTGTAATTACACCCAAAACCAATTCATAGTGGCTTTCCAAACATGCTAGGGGACTTTCTTCTTAAATAGCAGAAAGAACATATCTAACTGAAAATCTTTTCATGCCTTGCGTATTACGAGCAACAAAAAATTGGTCACTCATGAAACCACATCTATGTTTTTGTTAAATTTTTATTCTTCATCTTTTTATTTCATCATTGTATGTTTTTACTGTTTTGTTTTTCCAAATTTTTAATTGGTTCTAGCTTACATTTTTTTCAAATAATTTTATATCATATATTTAACACAATGTATCATAAAATAAAAACTATTAGTCAATTATATATATATATATATATATATATATATATATATATATATATATATATATATATGTGTGTGTGTGTGTGTGTGTGTGTGTGTGTGTGTGTGTGTGTGTGTGTGTGTGTATGTATGTATGTATATATGTGTATGTATGTATATATGTATGTATGTATTTATGTTGCATTTTTGTCTGCAATGTATGCAATCCTATACTATTTTTAATTAACTGAATTTTATAAAATTTTAAACATGTTAGGAGGCTGGTGGAGCAGTTCAGGGATAAGAAGAAGGACCTGCACATGGTGCTTATCGACTTGGAGAAGGCGTATGACAAGGTCCCAAGAGAGGTGCTATGGAGGTGCTTGGAGGCGAAGAGCGTGCCGGAAGCCTACATCAGAGTAATCAAGGACATGTACGATGAAGCTAAGACTAGGATTAGGACGGTAGGTGGCGACTCGGACCATTTTCCAGTGGTTATAGGGCTCCATCAAGGATCGGCGCTTAGCCCTCTCTTGTTTGCCTTGGTGATGGATGCTCTAACCCGACATATTCAAGGGAATGTGCCTTGGTGTATGCTATTTGCTGATGACATAGTCTTGATAGACGAGACGAGGATCGGTGTTAATGAGAGGTTAGAGGTATGGAGACAGACTCTCGAGTCTAAGAGTTTCAAAATAAGCATATCTAAGACGAATACCTGGAGTGCAAGTCTAGCGCCGAGCCGAGCGAAGTAGGTAAAGACGTGATGATTGGATCTCAGGCCGTCGCCAAGAGGGATAGTGTCAGATATCTTTGGTCGGTGATTCAGGGGGACGGAGAGATTGACGGGGACGTCACTCATCGTATAGGAGCGGGGTGATCAAATTGGAGGCTTGCATCAGGAGTCCTGTGTGACAAGAAAGTTCCACAGAAACTCAAGGGGAAATTTTATAGAGCTATGGTTAGACCTGCCATGTTGTATGAGGCGGAGTGTTGGCCAGTGAAGAACTCTCATGTTCAGAGAATGAAGGTTGCGGAGATGAGGATGCTTAGGTGGATGTGCGGGCTCACTATGTTAGATAAGATTAAGAATGAAGTTATTCGAGAGAAGGTGGGGGTGGCCCCGGTGGATGAGAAGATGCGAGAAGCGAGGCTGAGGTGGTTCGGGCATGTTCGGAGGAGAAGTCCTGATGCTCCGGTGAGGAGTTGTTAGCGGCTGGCGATAGTCGTCATTCGGCGAGGCAGAGGGAGGCCTAAGAGGTACTGGGGAGAGGTGATTAGGCATGACACAACTATGATGCGGGTTTCTGAGGACATGGCCCTTGATAGGAAAGTCTGGAGGTCTAGTATCAGGGTTGTAGAATAGGAGCCCCTAGGGTTTTTCGTACTCCTCACACGGGGCTGGGTGAGGGTTGACAGGGCTATCTATAGATGATTTGTGTATTGGAATGTGTCTCCCTTATGGTAGTAATTTGTTGTTGTTGTCTGATATTATTGCATGCTATTTTCTTTATGGTTCTTATGTTTAGATAATTATTTACGCTATTTCTGTTGAAGTTACTAATGCTCTTTTGTTTTTGTTTTTGTTTTTGTTTTTCCTTTCCTTCACTGAGCCAAGGGTCGATTGGAAACAACCTCTCTGCCCTTTCGGGGTAGGGGTAAGGCCTGTCTACATATTACCCTCCCCAGACCCCACTTTATGGGACTATACTGGGTAGTTGTTATTGTTGTTGTTGTTGCCAATAAGACAGACAGGAAAAGAACCTGACAAGTAAGGATGATAATTTAACAGGCAGCAATGCTTACAACGGCTAATTGCTATTACAATTATGCTATGTGCATACAGAAACTAGTGCTATACAAGAAGCCCGGGCCTTCAAAATTTTACCTTCTACAACAGCTTGACCAACTTGAAGCAAGAGCACAAATTGCATTCATCTTGCCTCTAGTCACGCGTCTTCACTTCGCCATCCTTAACTAAGAGGTTATTTACATGGCATGTCACTGTCGAGACACATCCAAAGGGAAAATCTTTTCGAGGTCAGAACGAAGGTAGAGGCCTCTCCTAGTCACGTGCGAGAGAGACATCTAAGTACAAATCTTTTCGAGGTCAGAAGAAAAGTAGAGGCCTCAATCAGCTCAGTGGAAAACCTAGTAAGGGAATCAGAATAACACAATTGCTAGCCAACTAGAGTAATATTAATCGGCAAAGCAAATTACCAAACGAAAAATGGCAAGTCAAAACTGAATTAAGTTAAAAATGGGGAACCAATCATCAGAACCAATGATAGCAGATGAATTATTGTTCTAGTGTGCCACAGATTGAACAGCACATTGCTTGATGCACGGTTCACGCTTAACTGTCCAGCATTGATAAATTCATCCTTGCCAAAGGTTATAGACACATTCACAGATGATGAACCTATAACAAAAAGTCAAAAACATTAATCGTGAAAACCTTTTAAAATAGAGAACCAAGTCGGAGGGAAGAAGCAAGTCATGTAAAAAAAAAAAACCACCCCACCCCAAAAACCCAAAAAATAAAAAAAAATAAAAAAATAAAGGGGCAAAATGGGGATAAAAACAAATGCTGACTTCATTTCTAAAAAGAGGTACTTACAATCAAAATCTGCCCATCCAATCCTCTGCCGAGCCAAGTCATACACAAAGATCTTATCTTTCAAAACAAGGTCTGAAAATCAAGAAAAATACAGTTAGACTAACCTAGATTCTTGTTTATCTATGGAACTGGATTACTCGACAAATGAAGATGCATCAATTGACAAGGAATACATGGTTCAAATGCCAAAATCAATTCACAAGGAATACATGGTCGGTTTTTTTAACATACAAAACAGACCCCTAAATCGACAAAACAGACCCCTTCAACAAAACAAAGACATCGACAAAACCTAGGGTTCTCGCCATTGCTGACCCCTTCTCTCTCGCTCGAGCTCGACCCCTTCCCCCTTCTCGCTCGCGGCTCGACCATTGCTCCCCTTTCTTCTTCAGTTCTTCTCATTGTTTTCTTTTTTCTTTCTTCTTCTTCTTCTTTCTTTCTCCAGCCCTAAACAGATTCTCCTATTTTTTCTTTCTTTTTCCTTCTCATTTTAGTGTATATTTCAGTATATAAAACCCATTATTTTTTTTTTTCTTTCTTTTTCCTTCTCATTTTCAGATTATTATAAACAGATCCCCTCTCTGCCCTTTCGGGTAGGGGTAAGGCCTGCGAACGTATTATCCTCCCCAGATCCCACTCCGTGGGACTATACTGGGTAGTTGTTGTTGTTTTATTAATTTTATATATATATATATATATTATATTATATTTTAGTTTATTTGATTTTTTTAAATGTGGACAAGACTGCTCTGATGGTAAGCAACCCTCACTTCCAACCGAGAGATCGTGAGTTCGAGTCTCCCCAAGAGCAAGGTGGGAAGTTCTTGGAGGGAAGGATGCCGGGGGTCTATTTGGAAACAGCCTCTCTACCCCAGGGTAGAGGTAAGGTCTGCCTACATACTACCCTCCCCAGACCCCACTATGTGGGATTATACTGGGTTGTTGTTGTTGTTGTTGATTTTTTTAATGTCTATTTCAGTTTATAAATTAATTATTACATATATTATATGTATTTTAAGAATTGCGCTTCACTTCAATGAAGCGTGCGCTTCGCTTTTTGAAGCGAGGCGAGCCCATGTCGCTTTTTTGCGCTTCGCTCTCAATAACACCGGTACAGAAAGATATTAATCCTTAGACGACTTACAAGGCACCATAATTATATCTACTATCAACAACAACAACAACTACCCAGTATACTCCCACCAGGTGGGGTCTGGGGAAGGTAATATGTAGACAGCCTTACCCCTACCCAAAAGGGCAGAGAGGCTGCTTCCAAATAATTATATCTACTATCGCTTCACCTTAATACTTTTTAGGCAGAGTAAACTTGCATTGCCTAGATAGTATCTTGCTTCTACTTATTCTAAAACCTTGCTCCCTACTCCCTGGAGTGCTTCACCATGAAGCTTTTGATTAATTTCATTAATTAATACTATCATCTGCATCTAGCATGCATCCTGAAACCTCCCCATGTATGGTACTGGATAACTCACCCATAACTAGGATAAAAAAAGTACAGCGCGCTCACACATCAATGCACATAAGATACTGTTGGTCATAACATTGTGCTTGGTTTTACACATATACACACAACGAATAGACCTATTAAATGCAGCTCCAACCTTAATTTAGGAGTGCAGTCATGTATCCAGTCTAACACCACTTACCACGGATTAACTCTAGGCTGTCTTTCAACATCAAAGTAACAATCACTACTGCCTCTACAACAGTGTTATAAAAAGCGAGCGCTTCGTCGCTTAAAGCGCGAAGCGGCTCGACGCGACAAACTGTCGCTTTTTACTCCTTCACGCGATGCGACCAACAGAAGCGATCGATTAACAGTGAAAAGCGAGGCGAGGCGAAGCGATCGATTTCCTGAAAAAATCGATCGACCAGTTATATACTGGAAATTAGGGTTTCCAGTGACGGAAATTAAAAAAAGAGCTCGACCAACGACCCCTCTTCTTCTCCAGTGACGGAAATTAGGGTTTCCATCTTCACCGACGACCGACGACTGACGACCGACGAGATACCCAGGTATTTTTTCTTCTCCTTTCTTCTTGTTTTTTCTTTCTTCTTCTTCATCTTCTTCTTCCATCTTCTTCTTCTTTCTCTCTGTCGACGTCGACGACCAACCCAGGGTTTTTCCATCTTTTTTCATTTTTTTTCATGTACGAACAGAGCTTTTCATGTCGACATTTTTTTCATGTCGACGAAGGACGAACAGAGCTTTTCATGTCTGACTTTTTCATTTTATTCTTTTTCATTTTTTTTCTCCAGTTCTTTTTATTTTATTCTTTTTTTTATGCTATTGTAGCATATATATATATATATATATATATATATATATATATATATTTAATTATTGTATTATTATTATTAATTTCAGTGTATTTTCAGTATATATATATATATATATTTATATATTTAATTATTGTATTATTATTATTAATTTCAGTGTATTTTCAGTATATTTCAATGTATTTCAGTGTATTTTCAGTTTATTAATTATTTTTTCACTTATATCTTAATAGGGATAATTAAATGTCTCAAAGTTCGAAAGAGAAAGACCCGGCTTGGCGATATGGCCAAAGAGTTGATGGGAAGACTACAAATGTTGTATGCGTCTTTTGCAACAAGTTTACAACGGGTGGAATTTATCGCTTTAAATACCATCTAATTGGTGGCGATAGAAACGTGACAAGTTGTCCCAAATGTCCACCGGATGTGAGGGAAGAAATAAAGAATTTTGTTGAGAAGAAGAAGGAGATAAAAAGTCAAATGGTTCATCAACCAATGGTGAACAATCTTGATGATAATGATGACGACGATGATGAAGAATTGTCACTTCCAACGAAACGGGGAAGAGATGGCTCAAGCCATGGATCATCGACTAAAGGTCCTATTGATTGCTACTTCTCAAAGAAGCAGGGAGCAAAGGGAGCAAAAGACGGTGGAAAAGATATACAAAAAGTTGCTAGAGACATTTTAAGGGACCGTGCAGTTAGTGCTTTTGCACGATGGGTCTATGATGCTGGGGTCCCCTTCAATTGTGTCAACTATGACACTTTTGGAGACTTTATTGAGCTTGTTGGTCAATACGGACCTGGAATGAAATGTCCAACTTACCATGAAATAAGGGGTCCTTATCTAAATAGGGAAGTGGAGGAGACAAACAAAATTGTTGAGGAGCATAAACTTGTGTGGAACAAGTATGACTGCTCCATTATGATGGATAAGTGGACGACAAGAATGGGATAAATGATTATTAATGTGTTGGTGAATTCTCCCCGGGGGAAGTTTGTTTCTTGAGTCCATTGATGCTAGAAACTCATCCACCGACCACATCAAAATGTTCACCTTGTTTCAGAACACCATCGAAAAGATTGGTCCAAGCAAAGTTGTTCAAGTGGTAACTGATAATGCAAGTGAAAACAAGAAAGCGGGTGGCATGATTGAAGGAGCGTACAAGCATGTGTATTGGACTCCATGTGCGGCTCATTGTATCAACTTGATGTTCGGGGACATTTTCAAGGAAAAACCCTTTTCTACAGTTTTTAGCCAGGGTGTTAGAGTATATTCTTATATTTCTCAGCGACCCTTGTTATTGAATTTGATGAGAAAATTCACCAATCAAAAAAATTTGGTGAAACCGGCCAAGACAAGATTCGCCACTGCTTTCTTGACTTTGCGTAGTCTCCACTGTCAAAAAGATAAATTGCAAAAGATGGTCACTTCAGAGAATTGGACCAGGAGTAAATTTGCTAAGGAAAATGCGGGGAAAGAGGTGCACGCATTATTCTTTCTTTTTCTTTTTGGAATAATGTCTGTTATGCTCTTAAAATTGGTGGTCCATTGGTTAGAGTACTCCGTTTGATGGATGGGGAGGCAAAACCATCAATGGGCTACATCTATGAAGCTATGGATAGGGCCAAGGAGACTATTCAAGCATCATTCAGTGATGAACAAAAATATGCAAAGGTCTTTCAAATCATTGATGCAAGATGGGATGCGCAACTTCATAGACCTTTGCATGCGGCTGGACTTATTCTAAACCCGTCACTCTTTTATGAGCAGCAAGAGAATAATTCATTGCTAAAGAACTGCGGACAAGATTCCATCAGGTTGTTATCAAGTTGAACCCGGATGAAGATTTGCAAGAGAAGATAGTAGATCAGCTTACTACTTACAAGGCAGCTGAAGGACTTTTTGGTCTTCGACTTGCTATTAAACAAAGAACGAAAAAGTCGCCAGATGACCAAGTGTTTCTATATTTTATTACTCTAACTTCGATGTATTTTATATACTTATTAACTCTTGAATATTTTTTTTGACTTCTATAGCTGAATGGTGGGACACATATGGTGCAGAGACTCTGGAGTTACAGACTTTCGCCATCAAAGTTCTAAGCTTAACTTGTAGCTCATCCGGTTGTGAAAGGAACTGGAGTGTTTTTGAACACGTGAGAAATAAAAAGAATTATTTTGTATTTTGAGTTATAGTAAATTATATCTCAATTGTCCAAACTCCTACTAATTAGTTGACACATCATTTTTGCAGATTCATACAAAGAAAAGGAACCGACTAACCATGAAGCGCCTCCATAATCTAGTGTTTATAAAATACAATAGAGCATTGAGGCGTCGCTACAACCACCGCAATTTAATTGATCCAATTCTTTTGGACAATATTGATGACGCTAATGAGTGGCTAACTGGAGTCCCCGAAAATTGTGAAGATGAAGAAGTATTTGAAGGCGACCCCAATTTAACTTGGAGTGATGTTGCGGTTGCTAGTGGAGTTGGGGAGGATCCTTATAGTTTAAGGAGTTGTACTCCAAGTTCAACTTCAATTAGGAAGGGAAAAAGTGTGGTTACTACAAGTCGATCCATTGATGAAGATGAGAATGATTATGAAGAGGAGGGGGAAGAAGAAGATGACGAGCAATATGAAGATAACCGAGGAATTCAAGATTTTGACAATCTTGAAGGAGAAGAAGACATAGAAGAATAAGATGTTGATTGACTTATAGTAATTTAGTAGCTTTGATTTTGCTTGTCTTATAGTTTATGGATGGTTTGTGGATGATTTGGTGGTATCTAGTACCTACTTTAAAGTATTTAAATTGATGTTTTTGATTATTCATAATTTTACATTATGTTTTTTAAAAATTGCGCTTCACTTCAAAAAAGCGTGCGCTTCTTTGCGCTTTGAAGCGAGGCAAGCCCTTGTCGCTTTTTTGCGCTTTGCGCTCTCCAAAACACTGCTCTACAAGATATATAAGACATAAACATTGAAAAACTAGGCAAAACCGGAAATAAAAATTCCTTGGCACGCCCCGGAACATATCTAACCGAATTACTGGTAGTATAGGTATACCTATCCTCTTGTCAATCACAATTAAAGAAGGATGCAAAATTAGAAAAGACAAAGGGACTGCAATCTTCAAGCTACAATTTTCAAATTGCAAATCAATGACCTAATATTCTAATAGAAAATGGACGGCCGTGTTTCATCAACATCAATATCTGCAGGAATGATGACTTTATCTAAGCACACAATCACCAAGGTAAACCACCTAAGCAGACAATCACTAGGGAACCAGTTTGGGGTTGAGGCATATGTGTAGTAAACAAGGAACCAACCTCCTAAAATTGTTACACCTTGATCCTGTTTTTCAAAGCCGATGCACCACATAGCAGCACCTTCCTGTTAGAAACATTCAATTGAGTCACTTAGCTTTGTAGTTCATCAAAAAGATAACACGGCTGAATATAGCATTGTTTATATAGTCTAAGATGACAAGAGTGGGTTGCTCTAGTGGTGAGCACCCTCCATTTCCAACCAAGAGGTTGTGAGTTCGAGTCACCCCAAGAGCAAGGTGGGGAGTTCTTGGAGGGAGGGATGCTGAGGGTCTATAGGAAACAACTTCTCTAGCTCAGGGTAGGGATAAGGTTTGCGTACACACTATCCTCTCTAGACCCCACTGGTGGGATTATACTGGGTGTATATTTGTTGTTGTTTATATAGTCTAAGAAGAGACTTCAAGAAGACATTTAAACACAATAGAGATTTCAGTACTCACAACAAAGCCCATATGCACAAGGTAGTCTGCTGGTCTTAAAGCCATCGATGCACCGCTGTCAAAGTTTAGAGAAACTGGGGGAAATATCTCTGCGATGCTGTTTTCAGAATGAAACAGGGTGTCATATTTGAGTCACCAAAGCAGCTGGGTAAAGACATTTTTGTCATTAAGATCTCAAATTAAATATCTATTGAAATATACAAGGACGAACCTTGAGGAGACTAAAAAGCATGGTTTTCCTCGTGAGATGATTGGCCTAACTGATGGTGAAACAGCAGCAGTTATCTGCAGATGAATGATAAAACAATTTTCAGGGGTTTTGATCAACAGTTATCTGCCCTTTTTCGCCAACCCCAACTTGCTTGGGACTTGGCGTAGTAGTTGTTGTTGTTATGTGGTCAGTTCTTATATTTAGAAGACGTGGATATTATTTTGGTACAAACATAGAGAGCAATTGGTCATTCAAGTTGAGACGGAGGGAGTAAAACTTACAGCATTGACAAAGGGATCATAAGCTTCTGCGGCAATATAAGCCAAAGTTGTACCAGAATCCACAATAGTTCCTCGATTGCCAGATGTCGCAAACACTGATGGATCAACAGGCACCAACTGTCCATTCACAGCAATGCTCTGCAGATATACATTGTAATGTGCCCTGCAAAAGTGGAGAGTGGATACAATCAAGCTCGCTGAAACCATTTTCTTCCCTAGTGCCCAGTCCATCCCCGTGCTTATACTTGGAAAACAAATAATGTCGAAAAGCATAAAAATAAACACAACCAGGATATGTATTCAGTACAGCTTATTCTGTACGTGCAAAGCAAAAATACCCATGGATTAAAAGCTAAAATTGATGGAAATATGACAACTATTAGCACAACTAAAGATGAAAACTATTAAATCTATATATTCATCATAAGCCAAAAAGGAACTTTATTGTACTGTAACAATACGTACTGTGACGGAACAAGGGGACTATATACGATTCTCGGATCCAAAATCTCACCAAGGACTAGTATACCTCCACCATTTCCCTCTCCTTTCAAGCAATGTGAAAATACTTTAGGAGTAATCCGATGAGAAGACAGTTGAGATATTACTGAAAGACCCTGTTGACCAAACCCAAATATCCCATCAATTGCTCTGTCCGTCTTGGTCAGGTCCCCAGACTGAGAGGTGCTGCACCTGTTTTAATTCATATCCAAGTATAAGCTTTGGGTAAACAAACATGGTTTTTTCCATAAATTCAGCCAAAGATATTTCTGGTTCAAATGACCCACAACTGTTTCTAAAAAAGTACGACCCAGTACAATACCACTCAGTGGTGTCTGGGGAGGGTAGTGTGTACGCAGCCTTACCCCTACCCTGGGGTAGAGAGGCTGTTTCCAAATAGACCCCCGGCATAAATCCCCAGAATTTGCTCCAGGGGAGACTCGAACTCACAACCTCTCGGTTGTAAGTGAGGGTTGGTTACCATCAGACCAAGCCCCTCTTGTCGACCCACAACTGTTTCTAATGAAAATTTAAGTAAAGGTGTAGGGGTATTTAAGAAATAACAACTCACCCAAAAATAATCGGTGCTGAAGAGTTGGCAATCAATGAGGTTCCCAGGACTGTGTCGAAATATAGTAAATCGGCTACGTAATGACCAGTTGTGCCACTCCCATCTCCATACTGAAAGGAGTAACCACACTGATTGGTTTCCGTAGAGCACTCAGCTGAGGAAGTTTGAACTATAGAAGCGCACACTTGGTCTGCACAAGAAATGGGAGAAGCAGTTGACGAGATGGTAGCGTCATAGAAGTTGAGCTCAACCTGCACACATGTAACAGTGTCAGCAGCTTCCAACAGAAGTATATTCCTTCACAACACTTTATACAAGAAACTAAAAAAGCAATAACAAGATGAAAGGAAGATAAGTTACCCCAAGTCCACTTGTCCGAGGACAATCATCGCAGGAACTACATGTTACCCACAGGATATCACTGCCCGTGTCAATCTGCACATTGTATTCTCTTGGCGGAGTTCCCAGTCTTACTTTAGTAAAATAAAGCCTACAAAAGTAAGCATAGAAGAAAGAGACAGACAATGGTCAGCAAAATCGATATTCAAATGAATAAGAATATCAATCATCCTCAAACAACAGAAATCAAATGCCAAACTGATATAGCAAATCTTTAGAGCAACACGAAACTCATCATTCGATCCTACCTAAATATTTTGCACCAGAACAAGAAACAATACAAATTAAAGCAAAAAGAACTATCACTAAAATCAACATCACCAACCAACCGATAATTAACAAGAAAGCACCTAGAAAAGGAAAACAGCATATCAAAATTCATTGTGTTACAACTACTTTAATACACTGAAAATCAGTATTTAAAAGAGACTTCACAGGAATGTAATCTCAAATCCCAAGCCCACAAGTCCAACTAAAATCAATTACCTTCAAACTAAAAAAACACAAAATTTACCTCGGAATCTGTGAGACCAAATTCATAGGACATTAATAACACATCAAATTTTCCATAGCTTCTGTACATTCACCAAAGGTTCCAAGTTTTAACATCATAAAGAATCAAACTTTCCCTAAAGGTGACTAAATTAACCAAACAAAACTCACAACACCACTTCAGTCCCAAACAAGAGGGGGTCGGCTATACGACTCATCACTTCTTCATTTAAGCTCAAATCATATCATCATCATACCAATATAGCAAATATAGCAATATAACTCCACATTAGACAAAGGAAGAAAACACTAAAAACATCACAAATATATCAACATAATCTTATCAAAACGGTGTGACAAAATAATTACCCGACAAGATAAGGGTCAGATGAGCCGACAACAGGAAAATTAACAATCCCACCAGCAAAATTCTGCAACATTCGACCATGTCTAGCTCTGTCCCTTGCTCTAACCTCCTCCAGCTCCAACTTCCAGTTCAAAGGAAAAATCCTTTCCAAACTAAGCACTCCCGCCGGCAATTCCTCAGCTCTGACGGCCACGGTGGCGGCGGCAGCCATCACCGCCGCCACCACCAAAACCACATTCAAGAATTTCATGCGGCATCCCATAAAAAACAGGTTCTTGAAAATTATATAAATATGAGTACAACCCAACTCAAGAAACAATAAAAAGATTGGATTTTTAATTTTTTATCAAAAATATACAGGTTCTTGAAAAAGCTAAAGTATGTACCAAAACACACAAATTATACAAATATGAGTACAACCCAGTTGGAGAAACAATAAAAAGACTGGATTTTTATCAACAAAATTGATGAACAGAAACAAGAACGGTAATCTTTATTTGATTTCTGCTTTCAAGAGAGAGAAGAGGCAGTGGATTTTTAACCTTTTTTTATTGGTTTATTTGTTTATGCGAGCATATACAACAACAACTTCCCGGTATACTCCCACGAGTCTGGGTAGTGTAATATGTAGACGAGCCTTACCCTCGACCCTCGGCTCATAGGATAAAAGGAAAAACAGCAGTAAAACAAAAACAAAGACAAAAACAAAAACAATAGAGCATTAGTAACTCCCACAGAAATAACATAAATAATTATCTAATCATAAGAAACATAAATACAATCGCATGCAATAATATCATACAGTAACTACCATAACTAACAACAATAGGTAGGACATAAGCTAAAAAGCAAATCATCTATGGGTAACCCTGCTGACCCACACCCAACCCCGGGTGAGGCGTACGAAAACTCTAGGAGCCCCTAACCTACAACCCTGATTCTAGACCTCCAGACTCTCCTATCAAGGGTCATGTCCTCTGAAACCTGCATTCTAGTCATGTCCTGCCTAATCACCTCTCCCCAATGCTTCTTAGGCCTCCTTCTGCCTCGCCGACCGCCAACAATCTCCAGCCGCTCGCAGCTCCTCACCGGGAAATCGGGACCCCTCCTCCATACATGCCCGAACCACTTCAGCCTCGCTTCTCGCATCTTTTCATCCACCGGGACCACCCCTACCTTCTCTCGAATAACTTCATTCTGTTAGAAAATACGCTTAACGCTAGAGGGGGGGAGGTAAATAGCGTTATAATAAAATTTAGCGTAAACTTGCGGATATTAAAATTTGCAGGAAATAAATAAGTGCGTTAAATAAACAAAAAGGAAAGAACGCACCGATACATTCTGGTTCACCACAACACGTGGCTAGTCCAGTCCCCGAGAGACTCTCTCGAGATTTTCCACTAACTTGTTAAGCTTACGGGTGCTCAACAAACCTTTACAACTTAAGGACACAAGCCTTAACACCTTTGTTCGGAGATACAACACTCCAAGACTTCAACCAAGGAAACACAAGTTCCTTACAACAAGAGAATTACAATTCTCTCACAAGTGTAAAAAACACTAAACACTCAAACAAAATACTCCTTAATGAGTAGATATGAGTAAAAGAAGTAAGCTCTAGATCACAACAACTTTGGACAAGAATATGGCTCTCAAAAGCTTTATGAAATTGAATATAAAATGATAAACAAAAGTATGCAAGCTTATAGCAATGTAATGATCAATTGTAGTATGTTGTTGTGTTTAAAACACTAAAATGAAGCTGTATTTATAGTTGAAAAACTTGGCATTACCGTTGCCTAATTGCCAATTAAGAGTTGCTGATTTTACTCACTGACAATCGATTGTCAAACCCCAACAATCGATTGTCTGCCAGTCAGATCAAAATTCAATCCCAGATTTTACGCTTGATAATCGATTACTTTCAATCCATAATCGATTACTGGCAACGTCCAAAAAATCCTTTCCAGATTTTACCACAAACAATCGATTGTCCAGAATCAACAATCGATTACTCAGCAACGTTCAAAAAATCTTTTCCGAATTTTAATCAAAACAATCGATTATACAAAATCAATAATCGATTACTCAATAACGTTCAAAAAATCTTTTCCGGATTTTAATCAAAACAATCGATTATACAGAATCAATAATCGATTACCTGACGGTATTTGAAAACTTTACGACAACGGTCAGCTTCACAATCGATTGCACAAAGTTAACAATCGATTACTTATCAGTTTTTGAAAAACATTTTAGACATTGTCTCTTTGACAATCGATTGTCCAATGTAACAATCGATTATTTAATAAATTTGAAAATCACTGGAAGACACAGTCTCAACATAATCGATTACCATTAGTTCATAATCGATTATTCTGAGTTTTGAAAAACTTTGATGGACACTGCCTCAGTCACAATCGATTGTCATTAGTTCACAATCGATTATCATGCAGGTTTGAAAAACCTGATGCTCACTGTCTTACTCACAATCGATTGTCATTAGTTCACAATCGATTCTCATGCAGTCTTGGCTTAAAACAATCGATTATCATAAGTACATAATCGATTATCTTAGTCCAGATTTTTAAGGCATGTCTAAAAATTATTTTGACTACTGTAAATATGCATGATTTAAAATCATTTGACATTAAATTAAATATGCATGATTTTGGAAAATAGTTTTATGAGAGAAGCCATGTTACAAGTCAAGTTGTAGGATCAAGATCACAATTAAGAATGACTCAATTAAACTATAAAACTTTGTCTTGAGCTTGAATCTCGTTGTATATCAATTGTGCGCTTGTTTCTTGAACTTCGTCATATATCAATTTTCGCTTCGTTTGTCATTCATCAAAACCTATACAGAACACACGTTTTAGTATATTGCATTGAGAACGTGTTTCCAATAATTTCCCCCTTTTTGATAATGGCAAACATTAAGCGGGATATGCAAGACAAACAATTTATAATGAAGATTCAAGATAAGTATATACATGCAACAAGTATGCAATTTGTTCCCCCTCAATTTGAGAATTCCCCCTCAATTTAAGCTTATAATTTGAGAGTGCATCATACCCGTTATCTTCCCCCTTTTGCCATTAGCAAAAATAACATAATAATAAGATGCCAAAGATGAAATAAACCTTGTTTATTTATTAAAAGAATTACAGCAACAGGGAAGACAATACAACATATAAAAACAAACTTAAAAACTACAATTATTCATTCATCATCTTCCGCCTCATGGAGGTTGGAATAAAATGCTTGAACCAATGTAGTATTGATGTAAGGATGGGTAAGGAGTAAAAAGTCAAGAAGTTGAGAATTTTTGAGCATATTTGCAGCAGGCCCAAATGATTCAAGATACTTGTGGGTTGAAAAGCGGGATGGAAGAATGTCGCGCTTTTCAAATTTTGGTTAAGAATCGAGTAAGCTCGATGTCGGAATTAAAATAAAGAACGGAACCATCTTGATAGGGATAGTTCGGACGAGGAGGGGCAGCAGAGGCGGATGCGCCGTGCCTAGCAGAACGGGAACGTTTTGAGTAACGGCCCGACATTTTTAATGAAAGCTGCTGGATTTTGCAAAGGATTAGAGGGAATTTGATATTTTGAAAGCTAAAATTGATGCTTGAGTGAATGAATATGAACATATATGAAGCCTATTTATAGAGGGGAGAGTGGCTTATCATTTATGGAAGAAATCTGCTGAGAATTTAAAGCCAAATCAGTCAGAAACGGTAAAATAAATTCACTGACCGTTAGACAATCGATTGTTGAGATGCAATAATCGATTGTTGAAGAGTTATTGACCTAACTTGGAACTGACACAAATCGATTGAGGAGCCAAACGGTAACAAGAGTTTAAATTTCTGACATGAAATAATCGATTGTCAAATGTGGAATAATCGATTGTTTTGGAAAAGCATTGCTGAATGTCTGAGACAGAAATCGATTATGCAATTTAAGGAATCAATTATTAAACAAAACTGCATAAAAACCATAAACAATCGATTAGTGATACTGCTAATCGATTTTCAGCACAGTAAAATAATCGATTATTTGCTTGGAACAATCGATTGTTCTGTGCCAAAACTTTATAATTCCCCCTATCTTTTAGGGCGATACCTGCAAAATAGAATTAAACGTCTCCGACGCTCAAGTCAGTAATTTGTAGAGAAGTAATAACTTAAACTAGTGTTGCCAAGTGAGAACGTGAGCTCTTAAGAAGTGTGTCCTAAAGTGTTCTTAAGAGAGTTTCGGGTACTTACCTGTCCTCCAACGTCTCCAATTACCTGTTCAAGAGGGTGATCTTTGATTGTCCTCCACTCGTTAGGCATATTCATTTCTTTTTCCAATTGTGGCACTTCTTCCGTTGGTTGTTCCTCAGTTTCATCTTTATTTTCCTTGGGTGGTTCCGCTTGTATTTTGTCTTTCAAGCTATCTAAGATACATGCAAGATCAAAACCGGAATCCTTTCTCGCCAAACGAGCATTATTTTCGGAAAATACAACATGAGGGGATTCCTCCACGATTTGGGTTCTTTTATTAAAGACCCTATATGCTTTACTACGTGAGGAATATCCAATGAAAATACCTTCATCCGACTTAGCATCAAATTTACCCAATGGTCTTTGCCATTGTTATGAACAAAACATTTGCAACCAAAAACTCTAAAATGGGAAATATTTGGTTTTCTACCCTTATAAAGTTCATAGGGGGTTTTCATGAGTATCGGCCGAATTACTACTCTATTTAGAACATAGCAAGCGGTACTCACGGCGTCCGCCCAAAAATGTTTGGGTATCTTAGCTTCGTCGAGCATGGTTCTAGCCATCTCTTCGAGACACCTATTTTTCCTTTCCACCACCCCATTTTGTTGTGGTGTACGTGGAGCGGAAAAGGTATGCTCGATTCCGAGTTCGTCACAAAAGTCCGCAAAGAGATTGTGATCAAACTCTCCCCCATGATCACTTCTAATTGAAGTGACGGTTGTTTCTTTCTCATTTTGAACACGCTTAAGAAAATATTTAAAATTTTGAAAAGCATCACTTTTATTGGCAAGAAATAAAGTCCAAGTAAATCTCGAGTAATCATCAACAATCACAAAAGCATATTTATTTCTTCCTAGACTTTCAATGCGAGAGGGACCAAATAAATCCATATGAAGCAATTGCAATGGTCTAGAAGTTGAAACAATGTTTTTAGATTTGAAAGATGCTTTTGTTTGCTTCCAATTTTGACACGAGTCACAAATAGAGTCATTTTCAAATTTTAAATTGGGAAGACCAACAACTAAGTTTTGAGAAATCAATTTGTTCAAAAGATGCATATTAATATGTGCTACTCTACGATGCCATAGCCAAGTATCATCCTCTTTACTCATTAGACAGTCAACATAATCGGGTGAGGATTTAGCAAGATCAACCATAGAAATATTATCCACTCTAAAACCACGAAGGATAATTTTGAAATCACTACGTCTGAACACTAAGCATTCATCCGAATCAAACAAAGCAAGATTTCCCTTGTCACACAATTGGCTTATGCTCAAGATATTATGCTTTAATCCTTTAACAAGTAATATATGCTTAATAGAGGATTTTTCATCCTTACCGACCGAGCCGATGCCGATGATCTTTCCTTTATTGTTATCACCGAAGATAACACTTCCTCCTTCATTGTGCTCTAATTGAAGAAATTTGGATTCATCTCCCGTCATATGCTTGGAGCATCCACTATCAAGGTACCATAGTACACTTGATCCCTTCAAGCACACCTACAAAACAATTTAATGTTCTTTAGGTACCCATGCCATCTTGGGTCCTTGGGGGTTAAGCATATTATAATGATGCGATTGAGTAATATGTCTATGACGTGTAAAGCATGCAGGAGCAATATGACCAATACGTCTACAATAGTGACAAGTCACATTTGGGTTATGCATCCTTCTAGGTTCATAGTAACTAGACGGATGAAAATTTCTTACTCTATTTCGAACACTATGACTATTTCGCATTTCATGAGAATTATTTCTCCTACTATGAGCTCTAGGATGGGCAACATTTCTAGAGTGATTGTTTCTCGGTTGAAGGCCATTTCTAGGTCTTCTCAAAGGTTCAATATTTGGCCTAAAATATGCATCATTTCTAGAGTAACTATTTCTAGGTGGTAAGTCATTTCTAGGTTTCCTAAAATGTTCAACATTTTGTCTAGCATGCATATTGGTTCTGGGATTGCTATTTCTAGGATAAGCATTTGTTTTATTAGTCCTAGGTTGAGCCTTAGGTGGTTGGGGTTTGGCTTCAACCTTTCCTTTAACCTCATTCTTAAATCCTATGCCATGCTTGGTTGATTTCAAATTTACAAGGACCTCATTCAAATTCTTGTGGGAAGAATTAAACTTATCTAAGGTACCTTTGAGTCTATCTACCTCATTTTTGAGATGCAAGCAAGAAGAACAATTTTTAGTAGAACTTTCGGGCTTATCGGCGCTTCTTTTTCCAAAAAACTTGTTTTCCTCTTTCAGCTTTTCATTTTCTAAAACCAGTTTTTCTAAATCCTTTTCTTTCAAAGAAAGCTGTTTTTGAAAATCCTTTTCTTTTAATGAAGCATTTTCTTTTATGCCCTTAGCAGTTTTTGAAGCCTTAATAAACTCAGCATATAATTCATCAAAAGCAGTTCGCATTTCTTCAAGAGTAAAGAAGTTTTTAGACGAAATTTGACATACCTCATCTTTGTTGTCTTCTTGTGCCATAAGGCAAAGATTTGCTGCTTCGTCTTCTTCTCCTTCATTTGACTCATCTCCGGAGTCGCCTCCCCAAGAAATGTATGCACGTTGTTTTTTAAAAGGTTTCTTCTCCTTTTTGATGTTTGGGCAATTTGATTTGATGTCCCTGGTTTCACCACATTCATAGCACTTGATTTGTTCGCCTTGCTTTTTGCCCTTGCGTTCATACTCCTTGCGCATGAACTTTTAAAATCTTTTGATAACGAGTCCAAACTCGTTGTCTCCTTCCTCATCAATTTGCGGTTGGCTTGTGCTCGCCTTTAGAGCTATTCTTTGCCTCCTTTGATCATCAACAAAAGGGTTAAGAATAGTAGATTCATAGTTCTTAAGGTTACCTCTTAGTGCGTCGATGGTGACGTTTGAAACGCCAATGGATTCTTGAATTGCATCAGCCTTTGATCTCCATGCCGGTGTGAGACTTCTAAGAATTTTTCGAACGAGCTCTCTATCCGTGAATGTTTTCTTGAGAGCATGTAGGTCATTTACGATTATTGAAAATCGCTCAAACATTTCGTCCACCTTTTCACCTTCCTTCATGTGAAATAATTCATATGAATGGGTTAGGAAATCAATTTTTGCTTCCCTTACCTGGTCCGTACCTTCGTACGTAACTTCTAGCTTGTCCCACATCTCCTTTGCCGTTGTGCAACACGATATTTTCCTGTAATCGTCAGCATTAACAGCACAATATAATAAATTAATTGCTTTAGCATTATTTTGAACCTTTCGGATGTCATCCGCGTCATACTCATCCTCGGACTTGGGAACCCATTCGTTTTCCACCTTCTTTGTTGGAATTTGGTTTCCCTTCATTATCACCTTCCAAAGGTGAAAGCTGTTGGACTGAACGAAGATCTTCATCCTCTCCTTCCAGTACGTGTGATTTGTACCGTTGAATAGAGGTGGTCGTGTGGAGCACTGTCCTTCATCACTTCCTGCAAAAGAGTCACGAGTAGAAGCCATGGATGGTTCTCTCAAACTGTTAAGTCTTCAGAGAGTATGGCTCTGATACCAATTGTTAGAAAATACGCTTAACGCTAGAGGGGGGGTGAATAGCGTTATAATAAAATTTAGCGTAAACTTGCGGAAATTAAAATTTGCAGGAAATAAATAAGTGCGTTAAATAAACAAAAAGGAAAGAACGCACCGATATATTCTGGTTCACCACAACACGTGGCTAGTCCAGTCCCCGAGAGACTCTCTCGAGATTTTCCACTAACTTGTTAAGCTTACGGGTGCTCAACAAACCTTTACAACTTAAGGACACAAGCCTTAACACCTTTGCTCGGAGATACAACACTCCAAGACTTCAACCAAGGAAACACAAGTTCCTTACAACAAGAGAATTACAATTCTCTTACAAGTGTATAAAACACTAAACACTCAAAAAAAATACTCCTTAATGAGTAGATATGAATAAAAGAAGTAAGCTCTAGATCACAACAACTTTGGACAAGAATATGGCTCTCAAAAGCTTTATGAAATTGAATATAAAATGATAAACAAAAGTATGCAAGCTTATAGCAATGTAATGATCAATTGTAGTATGTTGTTGTGTTTAAAACACTGAAATGAAGTTGTATTTATAGTTGAAAAACTTGGCATTACCGTTGCCTAATTGCCAATTAAGAGTTGCTGATTTTACTCACTGACAATCGATTGTCAAACCCCAACAATCGATTGTCTGCCAGTCAGATCAAAATTCAATCCCAGATTTTACGCTTGATAATCGATTACTTACAATCCATAATCGATTACTGGCAACGTTCAAAAAATCCTTTCCAGATTTTACCACAAACAATCGATTGTCCAGAATCAACAATCGATTACTTAGCAACGTTCAAAAAATCTTTTCCGGATTTTAATCAAAACAATCGATTATACAAAATCAATAATCGATTACCCAATAACGTTCAAAAAATCTTTTCCGGATTTTAATCAAAATAGTCGATTATACAGAATCAATAATCGATTACCTGACGGTATTTGAAAACTTTACGACAACGGTCAGCTTCACAATCGATTGCACAAAGTCAACAATCGATTACTTATCAGTTTTTGAAAAACATTTTAGACACTGTCTCTTTGACAATCGATTGTCCAATGTAACAATCGATTATTTAATAAATTTGAAAATCACTGGAAGACACTGTCTCAACAAAATCGATTTCCATTAGTTCATAATCGATTATTCTGAGTTTTGAAAAACTTTGATGGACACTGCCTCAGTCACAATCGATTGTCATTAGTTCACAATCGATTGTCATGCAGGTTTGAAAAACCTGATGCTCACTGTCTTACTCACAATCGATTGTCATTTGTTCACAATCGATTGTCATGCAATCTTGGCTTAAAACAATCGATTATCATAAGTACATAATCGATTATCTTGGTCCAGATTTTTAAGGCATGTCTAAAAATTATTTTGACTACGGTAAATATGCATGATTTAAAATCATTTGACATTAAATTAAATATGCATGATTTTGGAAAATAGTTTTATGAGAGAAGCCATGTTACGAGTCAAGTTGTAGGATCAAGATCACAATTAAGAATGACTCAATTAAACTATAAAACTTTGTCTTGAGCTTGAATCTCGTTGTATATCAATTGTGCGCTTGTTTCTTGAACTTCGTCATATATCAATTTTCGCTTCGTTTGTCATTCATCAAAACCTATACAAAAGAACACACGTTTCAGTATATTGCATTGAGAACGTGTTTCCAACACATTCTATATCTTATCTAGCCTGGTGTGCCCGCACATCCACCTAAGCATCCTCATCTCCGCAACATTCATTCTATGAACATGAGAGTTCTTCACGGGCCAGCACTCCGCCCCATACAACATCGCAGGTCTAACCGCGGCTCTATAGAATTTCCTCTTGATTTTTTGTGGAACTTTCTTGTCACACAGGACCCCTGATGCAAGCCTCCACTTTGACCACCCTGCTCCTATACGATGGGTGACGTCCCCGTCAATCTCTCCGTCCCCCTGAATCACAGACCCAAGATATCGGACATTGTCCCTCTTGGCGATGGCCTGAGAACCAATCATCACGTCCCTGCCTACCTCGCTCGGCTCGGCGCTGAACTTGCACTCCAGGTATTCTGTCTTAGATCTGCTTATTTTGAAACCTTTAGACTCGAGAGTCTGTCTCCATACCTCTAACCTTTCAATAACACCGACCCTCGTCTCATCTATCAATACTATATCATCAGCAAATAGCATACACCAAGGCACATCCCCTCGAATATGTCGGGTTAGGGCATCTATCACTAAGGCAAACAAGAGAAGGCTCAGCGCCGATCCTTGATGGAGCCCCATAACCACTGGGAAATGGTCTGATTCGCCACCCACCGTCCTAACCCTAAGCTTAGCTCCATTATACATGTCCTTGATTACTCTGATGTAGGCTTCCAGCATGCGAGCATATGAAAATAGAAAATAGATGAACATTGAACAGTTATAGTGGCGTGTTTTTAAGACAGAAAGCTTAAGCAAGTGAGTAATCAAATGGTGGCGCTAATGAACCGTCAATGGGCTTGTGGTACATGCTAAATTGGAGAGTTGTTAGAAGGGTATTTTGGGGAAAAGATAAATTTGTTCTTTTCTTAATTTGTGTATGGTCTTAACTACAACAACAACAACAACCCAGTATAATTTCACTTAGTGGGGTCTGGGGAGGGTAGTGTGTACGCAGACCTTACCCCTGCCCTTGGGTAGAGAGGCTGTTTCCAAATAGACCCCCGGCATCCTTCCCTCCAAGAACTTCCCATCCTGCTCTTGGGGAGACTCGAACTCACAACCTCTCGGTTGTGTATGGTATTAACTGATAGGATTAATTAATGAAAATAAAATAATTTAAAATTATTATTTTGTTGTTATTGGTACTTTTTTGTGACTCTTTTCGTTACTAAATATCTATTGCTTTAATGCTGCGACTATATCGAACTGCACCGAAATTTATCAAAAACAACTTGAAATGCGGTGATATTTGCAATACTTGGGATTATTCACCTCTTTTAGATTTGCACAAGTTTTTGGTAAAATTAGGGATACACTATTTTAGATTTGGTAAAAATAGCACGGTATATCCAGTTTTCGGATTGGTCATTCAAAAATAGCCAGCATTTACTAAGTCAATGAAAAATAGCTACTATTTTGCTGCAATTGAGACCGGTCCAATATAATATACTGAAGTTCGGTGCACATGTGTATGAACTCCAGTATATTATGCTGGACCGGTATACTTGCTGGAACTCCAGTATATTATGCTGAAGTTCCAGTATACTTATGTTGGAACTGCATCATATTATGCTGGAGTTCCAATATACTTATCCTGCAACTCCAATATAATATGTTGGAGTTCAAGTATAGTTAAGCTGGAACTCCAACATAATATATTGGCGTATTTTTTGGATATTAAACAGCATTTTTGTTCAAATTTATCTTTACATAAAAAGTGATTATTTTTGAAACTGAATTATTTTTAAACGATCACTTATTAAATAGCATCCTTGGATTTGTTGTTATTGTTATAAAATAATTTAAAGGGATAAAAAGAATTTTTTTAGAAAAGAATTGGACTAAATATCTTGAGTGAAGTAGCAAGGCAATGGGAATAGATGGAGTAAGTTGAGTGGGATCAATGTTAAAAGATAAGTGCGTAGTTCACACGCTTTTTACATAGGAAAACGTCAAAATTATTTGAGTTCTAATTTTACAAGTAAATGAAACTGGTTAAGAATAGAATTCTATTTAGAGTGAATGTCTATTTCGTAGAGAGTTTTACTTTAAGGTTAAGTCATTTTTCTTCCTATAAATAGAGGGATCTTACCTCATTGTAAATCACCCCCAAAATTCAATAAGAATTTTCTCTTTCTCTGCAATATTGCTCTTGTTCTTTTATTGTTTTATAATGCGTTATCAGCACGAGACTCTAACCAATGTGGTAGAAACTTTGGGATTGAGCATAATGATTGTAAGTTGTTCCATTAACTTCCTTCATGATTAAATTCTGGATTTAAGGTAAGTAATTTACTTTTCTCTTTCAAATTCTTGAAATTCTACGATTTGATTTCATATACAAACAAAGACAACAAAGTTTGATCATAACTCTAATGGAGTTTGTAAGAAATTATAACCACGTGAAGTGGTAAAATTTCTATGCCTTGCCATGATTAAATTCATGTATGATTGTGGGCAAAGAATTAAAAACCCGTCCCATTGAATTTTCTCCACTCTCATTCACTTTAGAGAATGTGATAGCAGTATGTGATAAGTCTGAAAAAAGATAAAATTATTACCGTAAAGGTATCAATGGATGTGGACGTGACAATAGACGAAATTATAGTCGTCAACATTGTGATAATAAGAATAATAAGGATTCTCAAAATAATACTTCACTCTGTGAAAGTAATATTTGTTATCAATTTGACAATATGATATTTTATAAAGCACATATAGATGATTATGGTCCATTCATGGTGTGAGTGTGACAACATCTAATTTATGAATACATATTCATTCTTGGAAGAATATGAACGTGCTAGTGGTAGTGAATATATCACACTCACCTCTAGAAGGAGGTTTGAGATGAAATAAGAAAATAATATCATTATTATGACATGAATGGTCATTGATCACGTACCTATTGTACGTCAAAATATTTTGGTAATGTGATTATTAAAGGACAACAATAATGCAAGAAACATATCTTGCATATATTTTTTACCATGACCATAATGGTATAACTTTTACTTTGAAAGAGATATTCACCATATAGATATCGATGAATATGTGGTAGTACCAAATTAATTGAGAACTCTGCAAGAGCCAATTATACTATTTTGGAGAAACACAATTGATTACCAATAAGGTATTGTGTTGTAGTAAGTCTCAAAGAAACTTATTCAGTTTTCAAAGTATACGCGGAAGCGGTTGATTATATTGAGACAATAAATAAAGGAAAGATTTGATATCTTCTATTACTACAATTTGTAGCGTGATAATCTGTATGTAAAAAGCTACCCGCTTTATTCTCCAATTTGTACTACACAAATAAAAGAATACCACGATAAAGTGGATGTTTATTGATATAAAAACCCATATCATAATAAATATGGAGTTTTAATGATAATTGCACATGCCATGGTGTAAACATAAACTTATCAATATTGATAATTTATTCAGTTGGCATAATCAATTTAGTCATATCAATTTAAATATGATGTGAAAAAATGATAGAGAATTCACTTGAGTAAATATCAAAGAACTAGAAAGTTCTTTACGGATTCTCTTATATTGCTTGTTCTCATTAATTAATTGACCAACTAAAGTTGGGATTGAATCCCATAAATTCTGGAAATATCAAAGGTGAATATGGGCCCGTTCACCTGCCATGTACACCACATAAGATACATCTATGAGATGGTTACATGTGCGATTATTATTAACCTGCAACCTGGCCGGTGCTTGCGTGGTAACTTGCTCAGTAATTTAATTTCGAGCATAATTTCCAAATTTTCTATTCAAGAAGTTCATCTTGATAAGTTGGTTTACGTCATAATTTGTTTAGCAAAATAACTTATTGAGTGCCTCTACTTAATAGGTAAACTGTTTCTTATGAGAACAAAGTTATATATATCAATTCTATATGTGTTATATACGAAAGTATGTTGCATTCTCCCCTCACAAATGGTTCAGGGTCAGGAACCAAATAATTTTATCTTATTATTGATATGCGGTGTATATTTTCATTAACACTATAATGCACAAAGATAGATTTTTAAAGTTGAGGAAGCAAGTTAGTTTTACTAACATGAGGGGGAGACAAGGTACAACAGTTGAGAAAAAAGTTACATGGAATAAATTATTATTTATACATATAGATCCTCGAATAGGATAATATGAATTTGAAGTTCATAAAAAGATAATTCATTTGCAACATATTGCAAAGCATGCCATACGCATTTGGTGACCCAAAGAAAGTAACTATAATGCTCATATTAAGTCCTAGAAGGACAAAATCTATGGTACGCTTAAAGCGTATAGACAAATCAGTTTCAAATAGAACTTCTTGATAAAGAAGATAAGCAAATGATCAAAGTGATCATAATAAATGAGGCAAATGATCTAGAATGTCACGTGACATAACACTTCATAAAATCTCATAAGAGATTCAGGTACCTGAATATATGAATGAAAAGATCTATATGTTATGTCTATATGAAAATTTATTGGAACTGAGATAACATGTTTGTCAACGACATCTATCATAGCGATAAGTTTAGATGAGGATCTTAAGTCTATCGAATATAGACACAAAAGTATTGTCCAAATGGAAGAGATACAATTCAAGTAAAATTGATTCCATATGAAAGACATGTAATTTTGGACATATAGTTCAAATACTTAAAAGTATAAAGTCAATGGTATGTGCAATCATGTTTCGATATCTTATTTGTCTAACATGATATGAAAACTTGATATGCATCTAAAGTATATAATATGGCTTATATGACTTAACTTATATGACAATCCATGAAGGATTTAAGTTGCTTGAAGCATCTACAATTCTTGATCTTGAGGTACCACTTCCTAAGTGCAATTTATGCACAAATGTATCTTGCTATAACTATAAGCATGATAAAGTGATAGCGAGGATACCTCTATGGAGATATTGAAGAGTCATTCCACAATATTTGTGAAGGCATTATATATCTATCACGAGTTATGATTTCAAGGTGCAAATATTCATTTTAGTTATTATGGCTGATTTATTTATCAAATCTCTACCAACGATCTCTTGAAGATGGTGCACAAGATTGGAATGAGAAGGCTCAAGGATGTGAATTGATGCTCTCATCAGGGGGAGTTAATGCACGTTGCACTCTTTTTCCCTTACAAGGTTTTGTCCCACTAGGTTTTCCTTGCAAGGTTTTTAACGAGGCAACCAATAGGCGCATTTCTAAATATGTGTACTCTTTTTCCTTTTCTAGAATTCTCCATTGGGTTTTATTTTAGTTAAGGTTTTTAATGAGGCACATTATTTATTGAATAGACATTCAAGAGGGAGTGTTAAGAATAGAATTCTATTTAGAGTGAATGTCTATCTTGTAGAGAATTTTACTTTGAGGCTAAGTCATTTTTCCTCCTATAAATAGAGGGATCTTACCCCATTGTAAATCACTCCCAAAATTTAATAAGAATTTTTTTTCTCTCTTTCTCTGAAATATTGCTTTTGTGCTTTTATTGTGAATCAGTAATTTGTGGAATACTGTTTGATATTTGTCATAAAGTTGATTATGAATAAGGCTTTAGAGGGTTGTATAGTAGGGGAAAAATTGTCTCGGAATTATTATACAAAAATTAAATAATAACATAATTATTTAGAAATAATTCTTATTGAAAAATGTTTTGGTTTATTGGACCAAAAATAGAATACGCGAAATATAGTATACAGATGTTAATGTAGTACTTACTAAATAAGTTGGGGCAAATTTTTATTTTCGATTTTAACTTGGGATTATTCAAAAGACTTTGGCCAAAGAGCCTTGAAAAAAGGCATTTTTGCCAATTTAGTGTTTATTTTGAGACTAATTAATTTTCGAAATTATTATTTCACCGTCAATGTCAGATAAAATAATACCCAATTGGGAGATTAATTAATCCCGATATCGCTATTCCGGATTCAAAAGTCCAACCAAATGCACCATAAAATAATTTCGCATCGAATCCCAATATTTTTATTCTTTATCTCTCGTACCAAACGTTCCTAAAACTTTTTTTCTCGTGATTAATTGCTTGTCGAAGAGAATTTTATGTTTGATAGCGATCTATATATGAATGAAAACGTAAGTTTACTTTTATTTTGAGAACTCTTAATTACATTAAAAGATACATTTTAATATTACAATTAATCTTTTAAGAAATGAAACGGAAAAATTAGATTTGAATGATTTTTATAAATGATCTAGCTAGTCTGAGGTTCCATTCCAATTCACTGAGTGATAAACATTGTAATATGTAAATATTATAATGTTCAAATTGTGATCTCTTAATCACACAGTAAGAGCACCAGTTTGTTCAAATTGCTTCTGAGTTATGACTTCTGATAAATAAAAATCAATTGATACAGATATAAGCATATCAATATGTCATTTTTTATATTATATAATGGTAATGAGAAACTAAATGTTTAAAAAATTAAAATTAGTTTAACTGAAAAACAGTTTCACCTTAATATTCAAAAACTATTATTCCCTCCCTCTCATATTTACAGTCGTAGTTACTAAAAATAGCTGCCTCAAATTATTTGACGCTTTAAAAGTTCAAGACAAAATTAATTTTTTTTTCCTTTTTACCCTTAATAATAATTGTTCTTGAAGATGGTAATAATATATAAATAGAATAAATATTCAATGAAGAGAGATTTTATCTTAAGGTATAAACAAAGATATAATAGTGTAATCCCTTTCCTAATTAATATTTTTTAAGGGACTTATAAAAGAAAAACACGACGGATAATATGAGACAGGGCGAGTAGTTAAGAGTACAATAATTTTATATATAAGCTGAATCATTCATGATGAACTCTCTTCCCCCTTTCTCTATTTTTAAATCTTTTTATATAGAAAAGGCATAAAATATTTTGATATGCTTAGAAAAAATGTTGGAACCTAGATTAAACAGTCCGGTGTACGAAATATCTTGCATTCATGTATGGTTCGAGGAAGGGTCATATCCCAAGAAAGTATAATGTAGGCAACATATCTTAATGTAAGTTTAATGGCTGATTTTAGTGCTCGAATTCGTGACCTATTACTTACGCAACGAAAATTTTATTGTTACTCAAAGACTTAAAACTAATAATATTTTAAAAAAATAGTAAAATGTGAAGGAGACGGACAACAAGATGCCCGAGGACATGTATAAAACAACAACAACAACAACAACTACCCAGTATAGTTTCACAAAGTGAGATATGGGGAGGGTAATATGTAGACGAGCCTACCCCTACCCGAAAGGGCAGAGAGACATGTACAAAACAGTGATGAGGTAATTTTGGCCCTACAATCTAGTTGGATTTTGGACATTCATCAGTAATTGAAAATGTACCTTTAATTGTCAGATCTCATTTAACTGCTTACAGAAAAAATATGGTATGAAAAAATAAAAAAAATAATTGGCAGCAGACACAATGTTGAAAGTTGACTCATTTATGAGAAGACAAGACCAACATTCACAATTAAAATATTTTTCCACGATCTGCAAATATTTTTATGAATTTTTATATTCAAAGTTGTAAAACTGGATTTTTTTTAATTCTCAACATTTAATGAGAAGGAATAGACCAACATTTTCAGAATTCAGCGCATTCAAGATTCAGATTCGTAGTACTAGTATGTGTTGGGTTTTTAAGGTATTTAATTAATATATTAAATACTTGAAAGAGGGTGAATGGAATATGGAGGGAAATAAAAATTTTAAGTGAAATTGCAAGCTTCCCCTTGGCATATGGACATTATCTCATATTAGAAGAGGTTGAGATTTTTTATGGGTTTATAAGCAATTGCTCTTCTTCTAGCTCTAAAAGAGTTGAAAAGAAAGCAAGTCTCGTGCCGTCGTCGTCGTCGCTCGGCTCGGCTTCGGCTTCGGTCAAATGATTAATTGATTAACTTTTTGGACCAAATTTATTTGTTAATAGTATTAAAACACTATTCTGCTCAGAAACAAAGCAAAAAGTAAGTGTGATTTGCTACTGTTCTTTGTATTCGCTGAAACACTGGCGTTGGAGTACCACTACACCAGTGTGTAATTTGTTCTATCCTGGGAGGAAATAAGCTATAACATTGGGTGCTAGAAGGGGATTAAATTCATTAAGGAGACACTGTGAATTCAGTGGGCTCGAATTGTTTATGATCATTTCTATTTATCATAATTTCTATTTATATTAATTTATATTTCCAGAATTGCTTTACAAATACAGTTTACTAACAAGCTTAAGGAATTTAATATATATCTGTATTTGTATTATTGTATCTGGAGAGTAAAACTTTTGTGATTTTGTACTCTATTAAAATCTACGTGATTTTAACGTTGGTGTCATTCTTTTAATGAAATGAGAACCAAGATGTTCCTATGGTGACTGAAAATGCTTCAACGAGCTGATCACGTGCAGCATTGGCACCGGCGGAGAAACCCAGAAAATTTTCTGGGATTGATTTCAAGCGCTGACAGCAAAAGATGTTCTTCTATTTGACTACCTTAACTTCAGAAGTTCAACAAGGAAGATGTTCCTGTGCTGGCCGATGAAACTCCTGATAATGAACGCTTTCTAGTGACTGAGGCGTGGAAGCATTCAGATTTCTTGTGAAAGAATTACATTCTTAGCAGGTTGGAGGATGCGTTGTATAATGTCTACAGCGGCGTGAAACGTCAAAAGAATTGTGGAATGCGCTTGAAAAGAAATATAAAACTGAAGATGCCGGGTTGAAAAAGTTCATGGCTACAAAGTTTTTGGACTACAAAATGGTAGATAACAAATATATTATTACCCAAGTCCAAGAACTGCAAGAAGGATATCGTGAATTACATTCACGATCTCCTTGGTGAAGGTATGAATCAAATTAATATTGATGCTGAAAGCAGTAATCTTAGTGTTTTTACTAACGGAAATTTTATTGAACGTTTTGTTATCAATGAAGCATTCAAAGTAGCAGCAATGATTGAGAAGTTGTCTCCTTTGTGGAAGGACTTCAAAAACTACTTGAAACACAAACGCAAGGAGATGTCCCTTGAATATCTCATTGTTAGATTGAGAATTGAAGAGGACAACAAAGCTGCTGAAAAGAGAGGCCGTGGAAGTTCAATAATAATGGGAGCAAATATTGTTGAAGAGAACAAGAAGAGGAAGAAGACTTCTTGTCCGAAATACAACCCAAGGAAGAAGCGGTTCAGTGGAAACTGCTACAACTGCGGAAAAATCGGACACAAATATACGGAGTGCCGTGCTTCGAAGAAAGACAAGAAGAAGGTCAAGCAAACATGGTAGAAAAGCATGATGATGTTGATGACTTATGCACCATGCTTTCCGTATGCAACTTGGTGGGCAATCCTAACGAGTGGTGGACTGATTCTGGAGTCACTCGCCATATTTGTGCTATCAAGGAAGCTTTTGCTACTTATGCTCCTGTTGGACCCGATGAGACAATTTTCATGCGAAATGCTGCAAAGGCCAAATTGAAGGATGTGGGAAGATATTTCTCAAAATGACTTCCGGCAAAGTGGTGACTTTGAACAATGTCCTTTATGTTCCCGAAATTAGGAAAAATTTAGTCTCTTTTGGACTTCTTATTAAGAATGGATTTTAAGTGTATTTTTATTTCCGATAAGGTTGTAATAAGTAAGAATGGAATGTTTGTAGGAAAATGTTACCTTACTGAGGGCCTTTTCAAGTTGAATGTAATGGTTGTGGAATATAATAATAATAATAAAGTTTCAGCTTCGTCTTACTTACTTGAGTCAAATGAATTATGGCATATACACTTGGGTCATGTTAATTATAAAACATTGCGAAAAATGATTAATTTGGAAGTATTGCCAAAATTTGAATATGACAAATCAAAATGTCAAGTATGTATGAAATCTAAATATGTTAAACATCCTTATAAATCAGTTGAAAGGAATTCAAATCCTTTAGACTTAATTCACACAGATATTTGTGACATGAAGTCAATACCATCTCGTGGTGGAAAGAAGTATTTCATAACTTTTATCGACGATAGTACTAGATATTGCTATATTTACTTACTTAATAGTAAAGATGAAGCAATAGACGCATTCAAGCAAACAAAAATGAAGTTGAAACAAAACTTAACAAGAAAATCAAAATGATAAAAAGTGATAGGGGTGGTGAACATGAATCTCCTTTTGAACAAATATGTTTAGAATATGGAATTATTCATCAAAAAACGGCCCCTTACATGCCCAAATCCAATGAAATTGCAGAAGAATCTTTTATTAAACGAGATGATGAACCCATTATTGATAAGTTCTGATTTGCCACAAAACTTGTGGGGGAAGGCGTTCTTACGGCTAGTCGAATACTAAATCGAGTACCCCGTAACAAGACACAGTTAATTCCATATTAAAAATGGAAAGAAAGGAAGACCAACTTGTATTATTTTAAAGTGTGGGGGTATTTGGCAAAAGTGCAAGTTCCTAAATCCAAAAGGGTAAAAATAGGACAAAAAATCGTTGATTGTGTTTTTATAGGATATGCGACTAATAGTAAAGCATATCGACTTCTGGTTCATAAATCAGAAAATCTCGACATTCATAATAATACGGTTATAAAATCAGATAATACTGAGTTCTTTGAAAATATATATATGGTTATATATATATATGGTTATATATATATATATATATATATATATATATATATATATATATATATATATATATATATATATATATATATATATATATATATATATATATATATATATATATATATATATATATATAAAGGAATGTGCGTCAGTTGGTGAAGGATCTAAACGACCTCGGGAAGAAACAAGAGAAAGTTCACATAAACAGGAGGATCCAAGATGTAGTAAATATCAAAGAATGTCTACTTCATTTGGACCATATTTTGTGACTTTCTTATTGAAAAATGAGCCTCAAACATTTAAAGAAGCTATGTCTTCTTCAGAATCATTTTTATGGAAATAGGCAGCCAATAGTGAAATTGAATCCATACGGAACAACCATACATGCGAATTGGTTGATCTTCCTCCTGAAAATAAACCGTTGGGTTCTAAATGGATCTTTAAGACGAAAATGAAAGATAATGGCTCTATTGACAAATATAAGGCAAGACTTGTGGTCAAAGGGTATAGACAACGAGAAAGTCTTGACTATTTTGATACATACTCTCTAGTTATAAGAATTACGTCCATACGAACGTTTGTAGCGTTCGCTGCAGTTAATGGTCTTGAAATTCATCAAATGGATGTTAAAACGACCTTCTTAAATGGAGAGTTGGAGGAAGAAATTTACATGGAACAACCTGAAGGGTTTGTGGTTTCAGGTAAAGAAAAGAAGGTCTGTAGACTTGTTAAGTCCCTTTACTGACTAAAACAAGCACCCAAACAATGGCATGTGAAATTTTACCAAACAATATTGTCAAATGAGTTTAAGATAAATGAATTTGATAAATTTGTACACATTAAAAATGTTCCAAATCACATAGTCATTGTTTGCTTATATGTGGATGATATGCACATAATGAGTAATGACATTGCCAACATAAATGCTACTAAGCGTATGTTAACTAGCAAGTTTGATATGAAAGACTTGGGAGTTGCTGATTTAATTCTGGGAATTAAGATCCATAGGACTTCTCAAGGTCTGGTATTGTCACAATCTCATTATATTAAGACATTACTTGAAAAATTCAAGCACTTGGGCTTTAAAGTTGCAAAGACTCCGATTGACATGAATCTTGCATTAGCAAAGAACAAAGGCCAAATCATATCACAATTGAATTATGCTCGTGTGTTGGGATGCTTAATGTACATCATGAATTGCACACGACCGGATATAGCTTGTGCTATAAGTAAATTGAGTCGATATACGAGCAATCCAGGTCAATCTCATTGGATGGCCATGACACGAGTTTTGGGGTATTTAGTACATACCCAGGACTTTGCTTTGCACTACAGTAAATATCATGCAGTCAATGAGGGATACTATTATGCAAATTGGATCACCGGATCAACTGATTCCAAGTCCACAAGTGGATATGTGTTCACTACTGGTGGAGGAGCGGTATCTTGGAAGTCGTCCAAACAAACTTGTATTGCCCGCTCTACAATGGAGGTTGAGTTTATAGCCTTAGATAAAGCCGGTGAAGAAGCTGAATGGCTTCGAAATTTCTTGGAAGATATTCCATTTTTGCTCAAACCGTTGGCATCAATATGCATACGTTGTGATAGTCAAGCGGCAAGTGGAAGGGCTAGGAATGTTATGTATAACGGTAAATGTCGTCATATGTGACGAAAACATAAAACCGTTAGAAAATTACTCTCTAGAGGAATTATCACGATTGACTATGTAAAGTCAAGTGATAATGTGTCGGATCCACATACAAAAGGCCTAACTAGAGAGGTAGTTGAAAAGTCATCAAGGGGAATAGGACTGTGGCCAAGAACAAGTCATAGAGCGGTAACTCTACCTAGAAGACTGGAGATCCCAAGATGTACGTCCAAGGAGATAAAACAAAGTTATTTACGACGGTTCAACATTGTCAATTAAGTTTTTCGTCCATTCTCATGATGATACAATGTTCAGTACAAAGGATAAAACATTAAGGCTTTTTAATGATTTCTAAGTTTGATACGGGGTATATCAAATAGTGTATCTACGGGATAACACATTCAGGAATCACCTATGTAAGTGTGAAGTGTTAGCCACTTCAAGGAGAATTTTGTAAGGCCAGTTCTCTACGCACTTATGAAACCAGGCGGTGTTCATGGCTGAAACAAACACAACAATGAGAACAAAAACGGTTAAGGGTTGGTTATGTGACTTGTGGTTGTCTAGGTATACACAAAATTTTGACGGTTCAAAGATATCAAATCTACCGATTGATTGAGTATATCTGACATATGTTCACTACGGAAAGTTCAATGGGAAACCTACTTATCCAGATGCAATTAGTCCTTACATGTGAATCACATAGTTTTTCATGCATACTTCCGTGATATAGCTATTCCTCATTTATGTGGGGGATTGTTGGGTTTTTATGGTATTTAATTAATATATTAAATACTTAAAAGAGGGTGAATGGGAAATAGAGGGAAATAAAATTTTTGAGTGAAATTTCAAGTTCCCCCCTTGGCATATGGACATTGTCCCATATTGGAAGATGAAGAGATTTTTTATGGGTTTATAAGCAATTGATCTTCTTCTAGCTCCTAAAGAGTTGAGAGGAAAACAAGCCTCGCGTGTCATCGTCGTCACTCACTCAGCTCGGCTTCGGCTTCGAATTCGGATTTAGTTTCGATTTCGGATTCGGATTTGGATTTGGTGAAAAGATCGATTGATTGATTGATTAACTTTTGGACCAAATTTATTTGTTAATAGTAAAATATTAACAGAAATATATTATTAAATATTTGTTAATAACAGAATATTAATATTAAATATTAATATTAAATCTATTCCGTTTTTCAATTTTTGTAACAGAAAATTAACTACCCATAAATTTTCCTGTTGAGTACATAGCCATTTATGTAATGGCATTTATGCTGTGGCAGTTTTACAGAAACAACCATTCTGAAGAGTTTCACCTCTTTAGATTCCAACCTAAATTTTGGCTATTAATACAACACTATTCTGCTCAGAATTTCACTACGAATTTTTGAGTTTTTTCTCCTTCTTCTGCATACTTTTAGCATAAAACAAAGTAAAAAGTAAGTGTGATTTGCTATTGATCTTTGTGTTCACTGAAACACTGGTGTTTGGAGTACCACTACACCATTGTGTAATTCGTTCTATTCTGGGAGGAAATAATCCATAACCTTGGGTGCTAGAAGGGGATTCAATTTCTTAAGTTGACACTGTGAATTCAGTGGGCTCGAATTGTTTATGATCATTTCTGTTTATCATAATTTTTGTTTATATTAATTTATATTTCCATTATTGTTTTACAAATACAGTTTACTAACAGTGTGTGTGTCTGTTATGTATTCTTCTATTTTCATGCTGTAATTTTTGTTGAGGAAGATATAACATAAGTATAGAAGGACAATTTAGTAATTTCATATAGGTTAGTTTGTTAGTTACTAACCACAAATCCTAGAGTTAGTTAACTCACTAATAATGGAATTAGTTATAATTAGCTTAGTTAGTTATAATCACTCAATGTATATAAATACCTACACTATCTATGTAAAAGATCATAAGATTAATATCAATCACTCTTTCTCTTAGTTCATCTCTTATTCTCTCTGCGTCTTCCTCTTTTTATCATTGCAATGTTATTCTTGGATTCAATCCAATAATAATTTCATCGTATCAGAGCAGATCAAACTAATTCAATAAGCTTGAATCTCGATCCAACATCTCATTCCGCAAAATCAAATAGGTTTTGACGTCAGTTCTTGCTTCGTTCAAATCTTGAAGAAAACCTCGATAGCTATGGCGGCCACAACCATCTGTTGTTCCTCCTGTAATTCCAGCTACAAATTCAAATCAATGAGTTTTACCTGAAATTGATTACAATCATTAGTTGTTTTGAGCCCTTCAGATGTTAGTTGCAGTCAAATCATATCTTTTCAACTAACTGGGATTGAAAACTATTCCCTGTGGTTTCGATCTATGAGAATGGCAATATTAGAAAGGAGTAAGTTGGGATTGGTAAATGTTACATGTACAAAAGAAAACTTTCCAGAAAATTTGTGGAATCAGTATGAAAGAGTAAATGCCATTGTGCTTTCTTGGTTGATGAATTCTGTGAGTAATGGGTTATTTGGTGGTATAATATATGCCTCAAGTGCCAAGGATGTGTGGGATGATTTGCATGAAAGGTTTGATAAAGTGTATGGTTCAAGGTTGTACAATATGCATAAAGAAATCGCTATGTTTAGTCAAGGAACAACATCTGTTTCTGCTTATTTTTCAAAGCTGAAAGACTTGTGGGATAAGTTTGAAGCACTGGTTCCTGCACCTGGTGTGACCGTCCAAAATCAAGAGATTTTATTGTGACTACAAAAATTGAAGATGTTTCAACTCTTGGTGGGATTAAATGACTCCTACAGCCAGGCTAGAAGTCAATTCTTGCTTATGATCCCAATGCCAACGGTTAATCAAGCATATGCCATGGTGATTAATGATGAGAGCCAGAAATAAGTTACAGCAAATGCTGGTGTACTAGGAGAAAATCCAACATTTGGAACTAGTCAATTTGATATGGCAATGTATACCAAAACTGGTGGGAATTATCATAAAATCAGGAAAAAATTCAGTCTATTATGTGATGTGTGAAAAATGAAAGGGCATTTTACAGAAAATTGCTATAAGGTTATACGCTATCCTCCAGAATATAGACCAAGAAAGAAGCACACAAATACTCATAGTTCATATAATGTGTTGTCTGATATCAGTTTCCAGGGTAATCAGGTATCTAGAGGAAATTGGAATGAGAATTGTTTACAAATTTCTCAATTAACAAACAGTGTTGTGAGTGCAAATAGTTCTCAAAATTTTGGTCAAATGACAAATTCACCTTGAATGGGAAACTACACTTTCACAAAAGAGCAGTATGAACATATTGTGCAACTGCTGAACAAAGACAATTCAAGTGTTGTAACACCATCAGCTAATGTTGCCTCTACTACAACAACACCATCAGTTAATGCTACAAGTATTCCTTGTGCCTTATTAGCTTCTAGAAGCCTACAAGAATGGATCATAGACACATGGGCTACAAATCATATGGTAGCAGATATATAACTGTTAAATAAAGTATCTCTAAAGCAAACAAATCACCTAAAGAAAGTACATCTACCTAACGGAGAAACTACTCAAGTTAGTCATATTGGAACTAGTACCTTAAGAGATCAAGATACAATAACTAATGTATTTACATCCCTCAATTCAAATATAACCTCTTATCTGTCTCTAAATTAACTAAGGAACTAAAATGTTCAGTTGCTTTCTTCCCTGATTTTTGTATATTTCAGGAACTCTTCAATGGGAGGATGAAAGCGATTGGTAAAGAAAATAATGTTCTATGCATTCTCGGTAGACAAAAATTACCAGGAAATAATTCAATTAGTTTAAACACTAAGGAGACAAAAATCAGTAAAGGGGTTAATTCAAATGATATTGAACTCTAGCATAAAAGACTTGGACATGTATCTGCTACTATTCCCAAGAAGATATTTTCTACAAATACATAAGATATATATGCTAAAATAGATCTATGTAATACATGTCCTTGTGCAAAGAAAACAAGCAATCCTTCCCTATTAGTAGTATAAGAACAACTGCTAGTTTTGAATTAGTTCACATTGATGTATGAGGTCCTTACAGAATTCCTACTATGGATGGTAATAGGTTCTTTCTAACTGTAGTAGATGATTTCTCTAGAATGACATGGATTTTCTTGCTGAAATTGAAGTATGATGTATGTGTGATTATACAACAGTTCTTTACCTTTGTTAAAACACAATTTGGAACTACAATTAAAATAGTAAGAAGAGATAATGGTACAGAATTTATTAACTCAATTTGTGAAAACTTCTTTAAGAATCTAGGAGTAATTCATCAAAAAATATGTCCTTATACTTCTTAGCAAAATGGAGTAGCTGAAAGAAAGAATAGACATATTCTAGAACTTACGAGAGCTATAAGATTTCAAGCTAATATACCTATCAAATTTTGGGGTTATTGTGTTCTTGTTGCAATATATATCATGGCTGCCTAATTCTGTCATTGAAAATAAAAGTCCATATGAAAGGATGTACAATAAGAAACCTAAGTTACAACATCTTAAAGTTATAGGCTGTTTGTGCTATGCAAAATTAGTTAATCAAAGTGACAAGCTAATGCCTGGAGCAAAACCTGGTATACATATGGGATATGTTACAACTCAAAAGGGATATGTATTATATGATCTAATAGATAAAAATTTCTTTATAAGCAGAGATGTCCAATTTAGAGAAAACATATTCCCTATCAGAAACAAACAAGACAACAATCAATCTTTATTTGTCCATCCAAACACAACACACTTAATTTTTCATAATAAAGATTCAACAGTACACGCTACAACTTTAGAAAATAATGTGTATCCAAATGAACAAGAAAAGAATATCATGTCAGAAGGGATGCGAGAATACACACGACATTATGAGAATACTCACATAGTATCTACTCTGACTAACAATCAACAAACTTCAGCTATATAATAAAGAAATCAAATTTCACAACCAATAAATGTAAGAAGACCAGAAAGAGGAAAGAAACCACCTATATGTAGATGATATATATGCTTGTGACTGGTGATTCTATGAAACTAATAGAGGAAACAAAAACACATCTACACCAGTCTTTCAAAATAAAAGATCTAGGGGAATTGAAGTACTTTCTATGCATAGAATTTGCAAGATCAGAACAAAGGATTCTCATGCACCAGAGAAAGTATGCACTGGAACTGATTTTTGAAATAGGATTTGCTGCTGCCAAACCATCTATTACACTTTTGACACAAATATGAAACTTACAACTACAGGGTATGATGAACATCAAAAGAAAACCAAGTCAACAGTTCAAATGAATGAAGAACTAGCAGATCTGACTTCCTATCAAAGACTGATAGGTAAACTCTTGTATTTAACAATGATCAGGCCAGATATCTCATTTAGTGTTCAACCACTAAGTCAATTTCTCCAAAGACCAAAAAAGTTTCATATGTAACCAGCCCTAAGAGTTGTCACATATATCAAAAATAGTCAGGGCAAGGTATTCTACTTTCAAGCAAATTAAACAATACTATCTCAGCATATTGTGATGCAGATTGGGCAGCTTGTCCATTTTCAAGAAAGTCTATTTCAGGTTACCTAGTTAAATTTAGAGATTCTCTAATATCATGAAAGTCTAAGAAACAAACTACTGTTTCTAGAAGCTGATCATAGAAGCCTTGCAACAACTGTTGCAGAACTCATTTGGTTGATTGGTCTGTTAAAAGAAGTGGAAGTTGAAGTCAAATTACCAGTTTAAGTGTTTAATGACAGCAAATCTGCAATTCAGATTGCAGCAAATCCTGTTTATCATGAAAGAACAAAACACATTGAAATCGACTGTATTTCATCTTGTTCAAGGGCTTATCAAAACAACATTCATATCTACCAAGGAGGAGCTAGCATATATATTAACCAAAGGTCTCAACAAGGCACAACATGGATATCTTTCTTCCAAGCTAGGTGTTCTTAATATATTTTCAGTACCTAGTTTGAGGGGGAGTGTAGAGAAAGATATAACATAAGTACGGAAGGACAATTTAGTAATTTCATATAGTTAGTTTCTTAGTTGCTAACCACCAATCATAGAGTTAGTTAACTCACTAATAACGAAATTAGTTATAATTAGCTTAGTTAGTTATAATCACTCAATGTATAAAAGTACCCACACTATCTATGTAAAATATTAGAAGATTAATATCAATCTCTCTTTCTCTTAGTTCATCTCTTCTTCTCTCTGCTTCTTCCTCTTCTTTATCATTTCAATGTTATTCTTGGATTAATCCAGTAACAATTTCAAAATTTTAAGTTTTGAAATTCTTTTTCCCACGTTTTAAATTATTCTTTATTTATTATTTAATTTTCAGATTATAGCACTAAAAATAAAGTCTTTTTACTCATTTATTATCGTGAATATGTTAGAAAAGTGTGTGGCTGAAGTGTGACGTGATAATACAAGGGAATTATAAGGTCTAATATCTAATATTTATAATATAAATTTGTATGAGACTAACAAGTCTAAATTTTGCCGCCTTTACGAATTCCAACTTCTTTTTCAAATACAATTATTGTGTTTTTATTAAATACATAAATAAATCAAGCTCGATATTATTTTGAAGGAAAGACTTTGTTTTTGAGAAAAAAAAAAACTTATACATTCACCATTAATCTCTATACCTCCACGTACCATACGTGGATTCAAAACAAATTAACACATATTTTCCAAAACATTGTCCATAGTTTGAGTATAAGTTTTGACAAACATGAAGTGAACACAAATTTGAGTGACCAAAGATTACTTGTACCATAATTTTAAACATCTAATTTTAGGCTTATCATCCCAAGTGTATTCAAATTAAATAATATCACGGGGTTGGCAACAAATAGTGAATTTACAATAATAAATTCACCGTAATTTCACAAGTAAAATTTGGAAAAAATAGTGTGTACGCATACCTTACCTCCATTTTATACAGATAGAGAGACTGTTTCCGATTAAATAGTGAAATTTGACTAGCATTTTTTTTGTGCCTAGAATAACAATGCAACGGGAACCAATTTATTAATGTATCATCAAATCAATTTGTTGAAAGAATCACTATCATGAATCATTTGTTTGTATGCCAAAACGAGAGTTAAAATCTTATAAGTAGATGGTATTCTCTGTAGTTTAGCTGAATCAGCCTAGTTTAGGACTTGTATTTATGTTTATATATATTCAATTCAATCCGACGATGTATTTTCTTCGAACAACGTTCTATTACATTATTTAGAGTCCGTGTGAATTTGCTTATTTTAAGTATTTTAAAGCAGAAATAACTTTAAAACCATTTTGTAGTATTTGAATAAAGTAAAAAAGATTTTAAGCACTTATTCTTAAACTAAAATGATAAAAATAAGTCAAAAGCCCAAAGCTAGAATTCCTAACTTATAATAGTCACTTAAAGTAAACTCATCCAAACGTCCTCTTAGTTGCTCATGACTTATAACACCACATAAATAAAAGGCAGAATACATAAAATAACACCTGAACTTGTACTCAAATCCCTGATACATACTTGTTGATCACGGACATCTTTTTACACACCCAACCTTTTAAAAGTGTGTCAAGTACACACTATTTTTTTCTTGACCAATTTTCCAAAACACGTGTGATTCACGCTCCAATCAGATAGTTACATGTTCACTATTTTTTATTTAAAAAATAAAATACTTAAAATTACATCTATACCCCTTAATCATCTTCTCCATTTCATATCTTTCTCTTCTCCATGGGAAATTGACGCCAGACACCACCAAAAATTCACATTTAATCACCATCATATTATAAAGCAAAATTAGGAACTCAAGTACATTAATCACGAGTTTGTGAGTCTAGATTCAAATCTGACACAAGAAATATAATGCAAAACTCAAAACTCCATTAAAGTTGGTTATGGCCAAATCCATGGTTGCTTGATTCGTGATATAGATTCAAACTCAGATTTATAAAATTCTCTTGATATAGATTTCTTTTAACTTTCTTTACCAATTTCTTCCAAAGCTATTTTATATTATTGTTATTTTTAAAATGGTGGACATGGAAGATGAGGAAAATGGGTGGGGAAGAAGACGAAAATGGGAAAATGGGGAAAGGGCAACAACAAACTAGTTGTTTGTTTTCTACGGGAGAGGGAGAAAAGTTTTCTATGGTAAGATTTTGGAGAAAAAGAAAAGAGAATAATTTCTCCATTGTTGCAAGAGTTGGTTATTTGTTTAAGCTCTTGAGGAAGAAGATGATGTTTTTAATTAAAAAATAAAAAAATGGACATGTGTCAGTTACACACGAGAGTTCACAGATTTCTTTTCTTATTCACTCGCCTAATTTATGTGTAAAACACGCTCTTGCCATGTAACCAAAATGGTGTGTAATTAACATACTTTTAAAAGTGTGTAAAATGTTGCTCGTGATTAACAAATGTGTAACAGAGATTTGGATATAAATTCAGGTGCTTCTGCCTAAATAAAATTTGTGTAGAAGAAAAAGTTATTGTTACATATGTTAAACGGAAAGGCAGAAATATACATTTAAAACAAAAACTGAAAACTATGCTGGCTATGGGGTTCGAACCCATGCGCACTTATGTGCAGAAGATCTTAAGTCTTCCCCACTTAACCTCTCGGGCAAACCAGCTTGTTGGTATAACAATAATGTTATATTTAAAAATATAAAATTTAAAAAACAGAAAATACAATTGTGCGTGTGTGTTTCCATTTGCTGGTTTGTAATCCATGAATAAAACCTATAAATGTATCAACATATTAACCTAATAAAATCGCATATATCTGATTTCATATTCCCATACCAACTTTTCCATGATTCAAAAAATTAAAGTACTTGTTTTGGCCTTTTTGAGTTAGGTTTGATTATATGGGTTGGCAAAGTTGATCACACTAACCCACATGCTTCTGTTTTAAGGTTTGTTAATTTGCCAACAAATTTAGTTAAGAGAAAGGTTTATATAGAAAGACCAAACAAAGAAAAGAAATCCTCCTGTGAATTCTTTTCAAAATCACAATAAGATTATTGTTATTATTATTATTATTATTATTATTATTATTATTATTATTATTATTATTATTATTATTGTTATTATTATTATACTACGTACCATCTTCAATTTTTCAAGAAATTTCTAAGTGGGCGATTGGACATAAGAACGGTAAAATTCCAGAAAAAATAATTTTTTTTCAAGTGAAAATGATATTTGAAAATTAGAGTTATGTTTAGAAATGAATATAATTTTAGGTTGTTTTGAACTTTTGTGAGCGATTTGAACGAAAATTTTGAAAAATAGTATTTTTGGAGTTTTTTCAAATTTTCGAAAAATTCAAAATTCATCTTCAAGTGAAAACTAAAAATTTTATGGCTAAATACTGATTTCGAAAAAAATAAAAAAATTATGGCCAAACGGGCAATAAATATTTCTCTAGTTATTATACGTGACTTATAGGTCATGGTTATATGTTATGGGTTCAAGCCGTGAAAGCGACTATTAATACTTACATTAAAATATTAAATTCTAATTCAATATTTTAAAATTTACTCGTGTATCAATAACTATAAACTAAATTATTAATTAAAAATATCAACCGATCATTCCAATAAGCAGCCCTACCCTCAATCTTTTATTCACCCTTTTTTCTCTTTTTTTTCTGGTCCTTTTTTTTTGGTTAATCACTTTATTCCATTCATCATACCTTAGTTGAAAACTAGGGTCCACGTAATTTTTTCATGTGAGGCACACTCCAATTGTTGAAATAAAGTGCTTTCTTGTCCCATAATTCTGCATAAATCAGGATTTGATAAAGAGTTTATTGTACTAATAATATAGAAAATAAATCAAGGAAAGATTAGCAAATTATAATTATGACTTCACGTTGCACCTTATGACTTGTATTTATCTATTGAGACATGTTTCCCTTTTGCTTTAGTTTCGTGTCGCAACAATTTTCCCAATGTTCTTGTATACGTTTAAGAAAGACATTTAATTACATTAATCATAAGAATATTTTTCTAAATTACGTATATTTTACTTTATACAATCAACATTCCACTAAATCCAGGAACAAGGATAGATAGCAAAAATAATTCTTCGTTTTCATAAAAAATCAAATATTTCGAAACAAATTTAGCGTGCCAAGCACCTAGTTATTGAACCATAAAGGAATAGAATTTAAGTTATATTCACTTACAATATCCTTTACACTACCAAATATAATATCATGTAATAGCAGATTACTCTAAACAACTTATTAAAAGGAGTTGTAATTGCAAGGTATTATCTATTAAGTAACTTAATTTAGTGCATAAATTTGGTAAAAGATGACTATATGGTTGCTTTTCGTGCTAAGTTAACTTTTGAAAAGATAACAAATTGTGTCATTTAATTTTGACTAAAAGTGGGATGCCACGCACTGTAGTTGAATAGTCTATTCCAAAGTTTTAACGAGGGATGTTAGCTTGAATATTGAAATCCTTTCCCGCATTACTTATACACCAATTTGTGGGGACAAATATATACAGAAAATGCTAGGCATAGGTTATATGGAGGGTAATGTATATGCGGACCTTATCTTTTTTTTAAGATAAAGTTTGTATACGTACCTCTATATCGTTAGTGAGCAGCTATTTAGGTTAGTTAAACCCATCAAAATTGGAACAATAAATTTGTGTCCTTCAAAAATTTTTTTTTTTTCTCCTTCTCTATGGCATATCAGTGTTTTAAAAGCCTCGAGACATAAGGCATAAGTCTTATAGATCTTTAAGTTTTTATATTTATAAATTAATAGTATAGAATTATAAAAAAATATAAAAAGATACATTAAAAATTAATGAAAACTAAAAAGAATTTAAGAAATTCATATAAAATAAAATATCGAGTTTGTTTTACAAGTATAATAATGCAATCCTGTCAAAATTACTATGAAATATAAATATATTAAAACTTCTTAACTTTCAAACGATTAAAAATTATAATTTTAAAAAAGAGAGGTAAATACTCAATAAATTTATCAATATTATAATTTAAATTATTACTCCTTCATGAGAAATATAAAATTATTTTTAAAGAGTAAATAATAAATATATGATAATTTAGTGTCACGGCCTAATTCTCAAACTCGGTCGTGATGGCGCCTCTCGTGAAGACAAGGCCAGCCAATAGAACAATAATGCCTTATTTAACAGTTAATAAATAAATGGATGAATAATAAGACTTATTGGCATTAATAATTGATATTTACCACCCAACACAACTCGACCGGGGTATCACAAGTCACGAGCATCTAGAAGGATTATTAATACAACTAAGTCTGTAATGCATAGAATAAAATCTAGAAATCAAGAGGAAGAAACTCGGTGCCGCGAACGCTGGCGGTCACCTTGCTCAGCTTCAATAGCCATACCTTCAATCAGCTAGTAACCCGCTACCGGGTGAACAATACCTGCAACTGCATGCGACGTGCAGCGAGTAAAGTGAGTACTCCAACTCAGTGAGTAATAAGAGTAAATAATAACTGAGCGGCAAGAAATCACGTAAGAGCACTCCATCATGCAATATGGGACAGCACAACCCTTTGAGAAAACAGTAAGTTCGGAAAAATTCTTTGGAAAATATCTCACTCAGTTTAAAAACCTCTTTTGAAAATATTCTTTTTCCGACAGTCAAGTAAATGATTTCAAAATGAGATAGTGCAAGTCCACACATAAGTCGATGTGACGACCTGGCCTGTCGTCTTTGGAATTTATGCCCCATTTCCCCATTAACTATTTCCCCTAAGTTTATTACTGCTATTTTGGTTTGCCAGGACGTTCGGTAATAGAATTCGGAGTGTTTTGGGACACTTAGTCCCTAAGTGAGAGATTAAGTGTTGGAAAATGGTTCGTAATCAGAACAGTATAAATACAACCTCGGAATGAAAATCCGATGGTTCCGTTAGCTCTGTTAGGTGATTTCAGGGTTGTGAGTGTGCTCAGAATATATTTTAGATGTCCGTAGCTCAGTTAGGATAGAAATGCCAAAAGTTAGATATTTGAAGTTTCCGGTCCGATAGTGAGTTTTTTATCCGAGGGTCGGAACGCAATTCTGAAAGTTGCTATAGAACCGTCATGTTATTTGGGACATTCGTGCAAAGTTTTAGGTCAATCGGACGACTGTTGGTTAGGTTGTGAATTGAAAGCGTGTTTTGGATGAACTTGAAGTTCTTAGGCTTGAATCTTTGATTTGATCGAGGTTTCGGTGTTGTTTTAGGTATCTTAAGGATTGGTGCAAGTTTGAATGAGATATTAGGTGGTATTGATTGAAGTTCCGGGGGCCTCGGGATGATTTCGGATGGTCGACGGATGGAATCTCTAAGTGTGCAACAGCTGATCCTTTTCTCTTCTGGTATTTCCGCTTCTGTGGCTTGGTACCCGAAGAAGTGGTGCCGCATTAGCGAGATCTTCATCACAGAAGCGATTTGGCCATTCCTCATGAAACCGTAGAAGCGGTCTCATTTTCGCATAAGAAGAACCGCAAAAGCGATTTTTGACCGTATGAGTAGACTCAGGTCCTTTAAGTGAAACCGCAGAAGCGGTTAGTTCTTCCCCAAAAGCAGGACTGCAGAAGCAGTCCCTGGGCCGCAAAAGCAGAAATCCCTGTCTAAAATAGTAAAATCGAGGGTTAAATTTCAAAAGTGGGAAAATCAATTGAGAGCTCGGGAGACGGCGATTTTGAGTGAGTTTTGAAGAGAAGATTATTGGGTAATGTTTCTATGATCCTTTTAGGTTATATTCCATCAGTTTGTGGTCAAATCCATCATCTAAATTCAAATTTAGGATAAAATATCAGATAATTTGGGTAAAATTTCTTTGGCTAAACTATTGAGTATTGAATGGGCATTTGACCTCCAATTTGGGAGATCTTTATATAGTTAGACTCGTGAGAGTACGAGGTTTCTGAAAATGTGAAAATTTCTCGATTCTGAGATGTTGTCTTGAGGGGTATTTTGGTTATTTTACCTATTTTCGCGCCTTAGCTTTAGTTCTAACAATGGAATTAGTTACTTGCGATGTTATTTACAATATGTAACCGGTTTGAATAAACTTGGGCCACTCGGAGCTAGATACTCGTGGCAAGAGCATTGTTTCTTAGCTATTTTTGTACCGGTTTGAGGTAAGTGGCTTGTTTAACTTTGTGTAGGGGACCTCTTCCCTTAGGATATCTTGACTATTGTTTAGAGGGCCTTGTGCGCGAGGTGTCAAGCGTGTACATGTGCCAATTGTTGGAAATTCACCTTACTCTACTTATTTAGACTGCGTTCTTCACGTATTTAACTGTTATAAATGCAATTTCACTTGTTTTAGCTTAGGGAAAGCATGTTAGTTAGCTTACTTGTTCTTTTTGGCTAAATTGCAATATTCGCTCTTCCTGAATCATGCTAGACTTTGGTTTATACCCGTTGTCTTTACTTAGCACTTGTTCATTATTGAATTGCTGTGATGTGTTTACGATTTGGACTACGAGTTCAATTCCTCGGAAATCCTATGGTATTGGTATGATGGACTATGGGTGCGATTCCCGTGAGATCTTCTGGTATTGCTATGATGGACTACGGGTGCGATTCCCGGGAGATGCTCTGGTATTGGTATAATGAACTACGGTTTCGATTCCGGGAGATCCTATGGTATTGGTATGATGGACTACGCGTTCAATTCCCGGGAGATCCTTTAGTATCAGTATGATGGACTACGAGTTCGATTCCTGGGAGATCCTCTAATACTATTATGATTGAATACAGGTTCTATTCCTAGGAGATCCTCAGACATTGATAAAAATGGACCGCGGGTTAAATTCCCAGAGCTCCATATGGCATCCTGATATTGGGTGATACTTGTTTGTGTTATTTTCTTTACGCATTTTAATTGTCGTTGACTTGCAGCTTCCATCATATTTTATTGTTGCTTTTCCTGCTTATTCTTTACCTTACATTTTTCATTATTGTTGTTATATTTATCCTCAGTAGGGCCCTGAACTTCCTCGTCACTACCCAACTGAGGTTAGGCTTGGCACTTATAGTACCACTGTGGTGTACTCATGCTACTCTTCTGCACACTTTTGTTGTGCAGATCCAGATGCATCCGGCCAGGCGTATCATTAGTGAGTTTGGAGCTTGCTATCAGAGAGTTGAGGTATATCTGTTGCGTCCGCAGATCGGAGAGTCTCCGTCCATTCTATCCTGTAGTTAACAGTATTGTTTCGTGTTTTCCCCATTGTATTAGACACACCATATATTAGAGTTGTACTTATGTTCTCATAGCCTGTGTTGCCCGTGGGTTTCTGGGTTTTGGGATATTATTTTTAGAAGTTGTGTATTCAGTGTATGTGCCAAGAGGCACCGTTATACATTTCATATTCTACTTAGTGTTTTATTTCGAGCTGTTAAATTTTGCAATGTGTTAGGCTTACCTAGTTGCGTAGACTGGGTGCCGTCATGACATGTTCACAATTAGTGAACTAGGGCCGTGACAAGTTGGTATTAGAGCTCTAGGTTCATAGTATTCACGGGACACATGCCGGTTATTTGGAGTCTCGTTGATTGGTACAGAGACGTCTGTACTTATCTACGGGAGGCTACGTAACTGTTTAGGAAAAATCTTCACTTCACTGAATTCTTTGTCGTGCTATATTTTTGGCGTCGCCTCTAAACTTGTGTCTTCTATTCTCTCACAGATGGTGAGGACAAGCACGACCCAGGACGATCAGTCACCCCCACCCCCTCCTGCAGTCGCTAGAGGTAGGGGCCGGGTAGGGGTTGTGGGCGCATGTGGGGTGCAGCCAGAGCACCTGCGTGAGCAGTCACCGAGGTACCACCAGCGGATCCAGTCAGGACTCAGGCACCTGACACGCCCACAACCGCCACTACTCCAGCTGTTCAAGAGGCATTGGTGCAGTTTATGAGCATGTATACTACGCTGTCCCAAGTAGGGTTGCTTCCACTTTCTGCAGCCACGTCCCATGCCAGGGGAGGAGCCCAGACTCCCGCAGCCCGCACTCCAGAGCAGAGGGTGCATGTGGGAAAGATTCCAGATACTATCCATGTTCAAGCCTGTAGTACTGGTTCAACTTGAGGATGGGGCACCTACTTCAGAGGATGAGCATCATAGATTGGAGAGGTTCAAGAAGTATGACAATCCTTTTTTCAGCGGACTAGCTACAGATGATGGTTTGGGGGTTTTTGGAAGAATGTCACCGCATCTTTCACACCATGGGTATTACTGCCTGGAGTGGGGTTTCTTTCGTAGCTTTCCAGCTTCGGGAAGCCGCCTATGACTGGTGGCGTACTTTTGAGTTAGACAGTCAGGATGAGGCTTCCTCCCTAACTTGGACTCAATTTTCAGATATGTTTCAGAGGGAGTTTATTCCCCAGAGCCTCCGAGATGCATGGATCGCAGAGTTTGAGCATTTGCGCTAGGGTCTTATCACTGTCTCTGAGTATGCCATCCGCTATACTAGGTTGGCCAGGCATGTGCCGGCTTTGGTGGCTACTGTTCGTGAGAGGGTTCGCCGGTTTATCGAGGGTCTTATTCCTTCCATTAGGTTTGGCATGGCATGAGAGTTGGAGATGGATATACCCTATCAGCCAGGTAGTGAGCATAGACAGGAGGATAGAGGGTATGCATGCCAGAGAGCGAGAGGAGAGAGAGGCCAAGAGGTCTCGAGAGTCTGGTCATTTCTCTAGTACCCGTACTTCAGGAGCAGGACGTCATGGTAGGGGTTATACGGGTCGCCAAATTCACTCAGTTCTTCCTTCATCCAGCAGTACTCCGGCTCCTCCTAGATCTCAGGAGCCTTATTATGCACCTCCGATTTCTAGTGTGCCTCCTGTGCGGGGTACTCCCAAAGGTCAGTATAGCGGGGGTGGGCCCAGCCAGTCACAACCACCGCGCCCTCCGAGAGCTTGTTATGAGTGCGGGGATACCTGCCACCTACTTAGAGAGTGCCCCAGACGTGGTAGGGGTGTGCATTCTCAGACTCCACAGCCTCAGCATGCTCCACAAGGTCAGCATGCTATTGTTCCAGCTCCACCCACCACTCCACCTGCCCATCCTGCTAGGGACGGGGATCGGGGAGATAGAGGTCACCCTCGAGGGAGTGACCGAGCCAGATTTTGCTATTCTTGATCGTGTCGTGGCTGTCACTTCCGATTCTATTATCATAGGTATTATTTTGGTTAGTCAAAGAGAGGCATCGGTTCTATTCGATCCAGGCTCTACTTATTAAACGTGTCATCTTATTTTGCTCCGAATTTGGGTTAATCCCGAGAGATCTTGAGCTCTCCAATTTATGTTTCTACTCCCGTAGGAGATTCCCTTGTTGTGGACCGCGTATATCGGTCATGTTTGATTACTATTTGTTGTTTTGAGACTAGGGCAGATCTTTTATTACTTGATATGGTTGATTTCGATATTATCTTGGGCATGGACTGGTTGTCGCCCTAGTATGTTATTATTGATTATCATGCTAAGACCATGACGCTGGCTATGCCAGGTATTCCGCATATTGAGTGGAGTGGTATTTTTTATCACACTCCCAGTAGAGTTATATCCTTTCTTAAGGCTTAGCATATGGTTGAGAGGGGGTGTGCCACATTTAGCTTATGTGATAGATATCATTGCTGATACCCTTTGTGTTGGCTTTGTCCCAGTAGTACGGGATTTCTCCGATGTGTTTCTAGCTGATCTTTCAGGCATGCCGATCGATCGGGATATTGATTTTGGTATTGATTTGTTGCCGGGCAATCAGCCCATATCATTCCTCCTTACCGTATGGCTCCTCATGAGTGGAAAGAGTTAAAGGATCAGTTACATGAATTGCTTGATAAGGGTTTTATTTGACCAAGTGTTTCACCGTTGGGTGCTTCTGTCTTGTTCGTAAAGAAAAATGAGGATTCTATGTGCATGTGTATCGATTATCGTCAATTGAACAAAGATACAGTGAAGAACCAATATCCTTTGCCTCGTATTGATTATCTATTTGACCAGCTTCAGGGCGCACAAGTGTTTTCTAAGATTGATTTGCGCTTAGGTAAAGATTCGGGAGTCGGATATCCCGAAGACTGCTTTCAGGACTCGGTATGATCATTACGAGTTCCTTGTCATGTCATTTGGGCTGACCAACGCCCCAACAACTTTCATGCATTTGATGCACATTGTATTCAGGCCCTATCTCGACTCGTTTGTCATTGTTTTCATAGATGACATTCTTGTATACTTCCGGATTCGAGGAAGATCATGAGCAACATTTGAGGACAGTGCTTCAGACCCTGAGGGAAAAGAAATTATATGCAAAGTTCTCAAAATGTAAGTTTTGGTTGAGTTCTGCGGTGTTCCTAGGCCATGTGGTGTCGAGTGAGGGCATTCGGGTAGATCCGAAGAAGGTGGAGGTCGTGCAGAGTTAGCCCAGGCCCTCCTCAGCTACAGAGATCCGCAGTTTCCTTGGCCTAGCGGGGTATTATCGTCGTTTTGTGGAGGGGTGCTCATCGATTGCAACCCCTATGACTAGATTGACCTAGAAGGGTGCTCCTTTTCAGTGGTCAGACGAGTGTGAGGGAGTGTAACGACCCAAATTCTATACTCGGTCCTGATGGCGCCTCTCGTGAAGACAAGGCCAGCCAACAACCCAAAGTCCTCTTTGAAACAGCTATTAAACATAAACGAATGGAAATACTAACAAATAGCATTTAAATATGAAATTTCATCACAATACAACCCGACAGGGGTGTCACAAGTCACGAGCATCTAAAGAGTAGGCACACTACTACTACTGGACCAAACATGTATAAATATACAAGGCAAAACCGGGATACAAGGATGGTGTGTGGTACCGCTAATTCTGGCGGTCACCTTGCTCAACTACCAGAATAAGGCCTTCGGTCCTGCTAATAACCCGCTACCGGGTAAACAATACCTGCAACTGCACGCAAGGTTCAAGGAGTAAAGTGAATACTTTCAACTCAGTGGTAATAAGAGAGAATAATATCTGAAGGATAAGAAAACTCATATGAGCACACCAAATTGCTATGAAAGATAGAACAACCCCTTTTTGAGAAAACCGAAGTACGGTGAAAATCCTTTAGAAAATCCCAAGTTCAGTTCAAAAATCTCTTTTGAAAATATGTTTATTCAACAATTGCAAAGGTAATCTCAACAAGTAGGAAATAATCAGAAACCTGCCCCTCGGGCTCAACATCAACCTCTCAGTATAATATCATCCCCGCGGGCTCACTCCCGACTCACAACATATAACATCAGCCTCTCGGGCTCAGCACTCTTTATCATATAACACCAGGGTATCTGGTCAACAAGGTAAGTAGCAGTATGTATGCCAATAATATATGAGTGCTAAATGTTGTGCCAAATAGAACGAACAGGAGTAAATGCGTGAATGCAATGCAATGCACATGACCGCTACGGCGCGTAGCACAATCCATGGGTACCCTGCGCTCACGGGGGGTGTGTACAGACTCCAGAGGGGCTCCTTCAGCCCAAGCGCAAAAATACTGCGGCGTGCAGCCCGATCCAATATGTATAATGCTGCTATGCAGCCCGATCCAATATAATATATATAATGATGCGACGTGCAGCCCGATCCATGCAATATGCTACTGCAACGTGCAGTCCGATCCATGCAACATGCTACTGCGGCATGCAGTCTGATCCATGCAATATGCTACTGCGGCGTGCAGTCTAATCCATGCAATATGCTACTGCGATGTGCAGTTTGATCCATGCATGTATTTGCATATGCTCACACAACACTCGAGGCCTGAAAGCCTCCTTACAGCATCTTCATACCCTCACATACGGCCCTCAGCCTCAATCAGTACAAAAATAGTCAAAGGCCCCTCGGGCATCCGTAAGAAATTATACTCAGCTCAAATGATAGTTCAAATATCGTTTAAAACTCCAAGTTGAATAAAAATATAGCTGAGTTTAATAAATAGTGTAAATCACATGGACTGAGTTCAATGATATTTCAAATAGTGAGGAAAAACAGTGATGATAGTTCAATAAGGGTTCAAATAATCGACAATAAGCCCCAAGTATGAAAATGAGACCACGTCATAATGATAACAACAAAACATTTACAATTTAGAGGTAAAAACCAACAACCGGGACGGACTAAGTCACTATCCCAACGGTGCTCTACCCCACGCTCAGGTCCCGCGTGCAAGTCACCACAATAGTTCACTAAGATGTGCAAATCCGTGGTTTCAAACCCTCAGGATAACATTCCCAAGTATTAGTCACCTCGAACCGGTGAAATTCCTCGCTCGCATTGCCTTTGCCCCTCAAATTGGCCTCTACGCGCATCAAATCTTACCAAAATCAGTACAAATATATCATAATATGCTAATGGGGCAATACCCAATCGAAAACAATCGAGAAATAGCAAGAATCTCGAAACTAGCAAAACCCGAGCCCCGGGCCCACTTCTTGAAATTCAAAAACTTTTACACAAATACAATCCTTATCTCGCCACGAGTCTAACCATACAAAATTTATCCAATTCCGACACCATTTGGTCATTCAAATCTTTATTTTACATTTTTGAGAGATTCCAAAATTTTCTTCCCAAATTTCATCTCCAATCACTAATTAAATGATGAATGCAATGATAGATTCATGTACTCTAACCAAATCTGAGTTAGAATCACTTACCCGATGAATTTCTTGAAAAACCTTTGAAAATCGACGAAATCCGAGCTATATAGCTCAAAATATCAAATAAAATCCAAAATCTCGTATTTATTAAAGTACCCCTCGGATTCCAGCTGTGCTGACTGCACAAAAATGACTGAGGTCCGCGCCTAGGTAGTGCTGGCCGCACAAAAATGGTCGCGGCCGCACAACAATTTGACTGCAGTGACAGGCTTCGCTATTTTGGTCATAACTTTCTCTACAGATGTCCAAATGCCTATTATAATATATTTCTGAAAACTAGATTCAAAGACCGACAACTTTCGCTTTTGAATCAACCCTAAGTTCGTTGTGAATCAAAAGATTCGAGCTTCTAAGGTAGGACCAGTGAACTGCCGATCTCCACCTACGCGGCCGCCCAGAAACGACCGCGGTCCGCGCCTAGCTAGTGTGGCCGCGCGAAAAGGGTCGCGTTCCGCGTCCAACTGACTTCCACTTGTATTTTCTAAGTTCCGGGGTGTCCGTACTCACCCGAAGCACACCCGAGGCCTCCGGGACCTCAACCAAAAGCACCAAAAAGTCTTGAAACACATCACGGACCTAGTCGAGGCCTCAAATCACATCAATCAATGCTACAATCATCAAATTACTTCGAATCCAAACTTGATGCAGTTTGAAGTTTCCAATTTCTGTTTCCGATGCCGAAACCTATCAAATCACGTTGGATGGATTTCAAAATTTTGCACACACGTCCAAAATGACATAATGAAGCTACATAAATTCTTGGAATTCCATTCCGAGCCTCGAATCAAAATCTCACCTATTAACAAGAATTAGCCAAAATCCAAACTTAGCCAATTCAAGCCTAATCCTACACCGGACCTTCAAACTCAATTTCGATCGCTCTCCTAAGTCACAAATCATCTCCCAAAGCTAACCGAAGCATCGAAAATCACATCCAAGCCTTCTAACTCACAAGTCAACTTCCGGTTGACTTTTTTTTCCAAAACAAACTTCCTTCTAAGAGGCCATGTGCCTTATTTTCAACCAAAACCAATTCAATTACACCCGATCAACTCTAAGACTGATATTGAAACATGAGGCAACACAATAAGGGTGAATAGAAGCAGTACACATATGACGACGGGTCGGGTCGTCACATCCTCCCCAACTTAAACAAATGCTCATCCTCGAGCGTACCCAGAGTTGTACTAGAAGCAACCCAATAGCTGAATGACCTTACCAAGCATGTACTCGGGGTGATCCCACGTCACCCTATCTCACATAGGTCCGATAATACAACACAACCGAAATTTCACAATCCATCTAAACTATAAACCACATAGCACTTTCCGAAGTTATGCACCAGATCAGAACCCCACATCTATACTATGAATAAACCTGAACCAACTGTAATAATCCATACTCGCCACTCCAGGTGAGACTATAGGATATACCACACAACCCAGACACTCGAGACGATGGCATATATTCCCAACAATTGCCCACAATAACCAAATAATGATAGAAAAACCTTTTTATTAGCTAAAGTATTATCCCAACACCTTCATATATTGCCAACGACAACTAAAACACGCGATAAACCGAATCCCTCTCTCAGATCAACATTCATGAATCCATTTCCTTCTTGGCTAGTACCACTACAGACTTTTGGAGCCAAACATCGATATTACCTTTCTAACAGACTGAAATCAAATATGCTCGTACTCAGTAGTGACTCCAATGATAATCTCAACTACAACACGCCATTCTGGTGATATGACACCTCAATACTGGCATAAGCCACAACGTGCTCATCACAGGCACCAATAAGAACGATCTGAACACACTCAAATCATGACAACTGACCCAAACGAAAGAGCTATAATTCAAATTCCTTCGTACGATCACAACGCAGAACTGAGATCCCATCTCAAATAATAGAAATAAAGTACCTGAATCCTCCTAGAAAGGGTCATATCATCACGTGGCCTTGACACAACGCGCGATTCTATCCAAATACTATTACCCATGAAGCACCTCAAGTCATCATGCTCAACACAGACAGCCACACACAGATTAAGGTCTGAAACCAAGAAATCCGTCACACCCACGGTGAAGCAAGTATTATACACTATTCAATCTTGAAAGGACACAACCGATGCGCTATTCGCCGAGCAACACCCAATATGGATTTTCCTCATAAACCAAGAAACAAGGCATACAAAGTAACATATAGGAAATTATTCTCCATATTACATTGTTAATGTGCGCAACCCGGTCCAAATAACATACCCGTGGCGGCGTGCTACCCAATCCAAATACCATACCTGTGCGGTATGCCACCCGATCTCACAAGAAACTGTCGCAATGCTACTGAATTATCATCAATTTACATCACCTTAATCATCTGAAGATCGGCTCTTTACTCACATGTAGCTGTCCGTGCTACTCAAGAATTAATGGTTTCCCATTATGAACTGAACCAAAACCTTGAACACGCAAATCTTAATTTTCCATATCATGACACATAGACCATACCACACTAGGATAATATGAGGACTTCTATCTCTCTCATGTGCCGCAAACACCGACGCACTCAACTAGTCAAGCACTTTCAGGATCCCATATAGTAGAAAAATTATTACACACTCCATGCTTCGCATGCCCATAGGAAATATACCCATCTTCAAACCACCGTAAAACATATCAAGAACTCTTTCTCCCAATTACATTGCACAAGCTAAACTGCCAGAACTGAATCCTTCTACCCAAACCAAGCTAAGCAACTGCCAGCACGCAAGAGATTTGCTGCAGAATTACTGTAAGGCTCATTGCCTCAAACACATACAAGAATTAATTATACTCTTACCATACCTATTCGGTTTATTATCAAGCTATTCCATTTATCAAATTCCCTTTATAATTCATCATTAATTGGATACTCTCCCTTGTTGTAGCACCACAATACCTCAACTCAGGTCACCACACGAGACTCGCTCATAAGACCACATTATCTAAGACCCATAGGCCATTGAATACCCTCTCGAACGCTTCCTAGAAGCACCACATTCCAGAATTCTTTACTCCGGAGGACTCTGTGCGAATCTGAATTCGTTACCATTACTTCCTAGATATTGATACATAGAATCCATAATTAACATAACATACCACGAGTCTTGATCTTTCTAATGAGAACACAGTCTCTATCCACATACACTAACTTAAGACACCTGATTGTCACATTCAAACTCTTGAACATAGTAAAATCATTCTCGAGAGTCATTCACTCTTAAACAACTAAAATTCACCTGCCTTAATGGACAGAACCACTCGTACCTTATTAGTACTCTGACACCGCAAAACATGGTCTCATACAGATAGAAACAACCATCTCTCTTCTCTATACACTGAGCATTCTTTATCAACAGCAGCTCAAAACATTCTAGTATTTCCTCAAATCTACGAAGCACCATATATCATTTATCCAAATTTCCCTTCACACACGCCATTCTTGGCTCAATTCCTACGACCAGACCTGATCCGCCAACTTACCTTGAAACAGAACCAATCATAGCACACAACAGTGCAATCAGCTAATCTATAGCAACCTCCCCAACTTGGCTCGATGCCATATACCAGGACACACTCAATAATCCTTAATAATTTTACTGTAATGAAATCACGACATTATAGTGAAAACTAAACTCAAGTCATTTACAAATTTTGTGAACACACAAATCATCAAGCATTAACACTCTTTGCAAACCTCGCATTCATTTCCACATCAGCTGAGTCCTTTTTCTTAAGCATCCCAATTCTTCAAAATACAACACATACCCTTCAATTACACAAGAGATATTTCACATACACATAAGGGTCATACCACTCAAAACCCTTCGCAGGAGATAACCCACATGCTTCGCCTCATTTCAATATTTCAACATGCATTCCACCATCATATACGTAATACACAACCATTTAGTCTTTCTGAGTCTGAAATCATACCTCCACATGTATTGCACCTTACTTCCCATCTAGGGGATACGAAAATATTCTTCATGCGCCCATGCCTCGGGCTACACAACAGACCGCAATAGGAAACAAACACTTAACAGCTCATCTATTATCCATAAGACTTCTTCGTCACTACCAAAATTATATAGATATACCTCGCAGTACTAACATACTTATCACATGGATATCCAGCCGCCATTCCGGCTAATAAGAACAAAACTGAACATATAAGTTCAAAACACTCGCTTAGACAATCAGCACCTCGGTGCTCAAGCCATTGGCAAATATCCGGCCTCAAGCCCTCGAGACTGACCTAACATGAACTCACAGAGATTACCTCTCGCCCCTCGATCGGGGAATCACAAGCCATTAAGGAACTTATACTACTGAGAGCTCACGTGCGCATACAGATGTGTGGAAAGAATTTCAAAAGTTATATCACAAACTGAACCAAGTACGCACGATAAGAATTCCAAGAATGGGAAGTTTTCCTAAAGGTTCTGCAGCCTCTCGAGGATAAATACAGACGTCTCTGTACCGATCCATGAGACTCTACTAACCTTGCTCATGACTCGTGAGACCTTGTAACCTAGGCTCTGATACGATGGTGTCACGACCCAAATTCTATACCCGGTCGTGATGGCGCCTCTCGTGAAGACAAGGCCAACCAACAACCCAAAATCCTCTTTGAAACAGCTATTAAATATAAATGAATGGAAATACTTATTAATAGCATTTAAATATGAAATTTCATCACAATACAACCCGACCGGGGTGTCACACTTCACGAAAATCAAAAGAGTAGGGACACTACTACTACTGGACCAAACATGTATAAATATACAAGGTAAAATCCGTATACAAGGATGGAGTGTGGTGCCGCGAACGCTGGCGGTCACCTTGCTCAACTACCAGAATAAGGCCTTCGGTCCTACTAATAACCCGCTACCGGGTGAACAATACCTGCAACTGCACGGAAGGTACATGGAGTAAAGTGAGTACTTCTAACTCAGTGGTAATAAGAGAGAATAATATCTGCGCGATAAGAAAACACGTATGAGCATACCAAACTGCTATAAGAGGTAGAACAACCCCTTTTTGAGAAAACCGAAGTACGGTGAAAATCCTTTAGAAAATCCCAAGTTCAGTTCAAAAATCCCTTCTGAAATTATGCTTTTTCAACAATTGCAAAGGTAATTTCAACAAGTAGGAAATAATAAGAAACCTGCCATTCGGGCTCAGCATCAACCTCTCAGTACAATATTAGCCCCGCGGGCTCACTCTTGACTCACAACATATAACATCAGCCTCTCGGGATCAGCACTCCTTAACATATAACACCAGGGTATCTGGTCAACAAGGCAAGTAACAGTATGTATGCCAATGATATATGAGTGCTAAATGTCGTGCCACGTAGTACAAACAGGAGTAAATGCGTGAATGCAATGCAATGCACATGACCGCTACGACGCGTAGCCCAATCCATGGGTACCCTGCTTTCACTGAGGGTGTGTACAGACTCCGGAGGAGCTCCTTCAGCCCAAGCGCAAAAATACTGCGGCGTGCAGCCCGATCCAATATGTATAATGCTGCGGCGTGCTGCCCGATCCAATATAATATATATAATGCTGCAGTGTGCAGCCCGATTGATGCAACATGCTATTGTTGCGTGCAGTCTGATCCATGCAATATGCTACTGCGGCGTGCAGTCCGATCCATGCAATATGTTACTGCGGCGTGCAATCCGATCCATGCAATATGCTACTGAGGCGTGCAGTCCGATCCATGCAATATGCTACTGCGGCGTGCAGTCCGATCCATACATATATTTGCACATGCTCACACAACTCTCGAGGCCTAATAGCCTCCTTATAGCATCTTCATACCCTCACATATGGCCCTCAGCCTCAATCTGTCCAAAAATAGTCAAAAGCCCCTCGAGCATCAGTAAGCGATTATACTCAGCTCAAATGATAGTTCAAATACCGTTTAAAACTCCAAGTTGAGTAAAAATATAGCTAAGTTCAATAAATAGTGTAAATCACATGGACTGAGTTCAATGATATTTCAAATAGTGAGAAAAAACAGTGATGATAGTTCAACAAGGGTTCAAATAATCGACAATAAGCCCCAAGTATGGCAACGAGACCAAGTCATAATGATAACAACAAAACATTTACAATTCAACGGTAAAAACCAACAACCGGGACGGACCAAGTCACAATCCCAACGGTGCTCTACCCACCGCGCAGGTCCAGCGTGCAAGTCACCACAATATTGCACTAAGATGTGCCAATCCGGGGTTTCAAACCCTCAGGATATCATTCCCAAGTACTACTCACCTCGAACTAGTTAAATTCCTCACTCGCGACGCCTTTGCCTCTCAAATTGGCCTCTACGTGCGTCAATAACCAAAATCAGTACAAATATATCATAATATACTAGTGGGGCAATACCCAATCGAAAATAATCGAGAAATAGCAAGAATATCGAAACTAGCAAAATCAGAGCCCTGGGCCGACTTCTCGAATTTCAGAAAATTTTACACAAATACGATCCTTATCTCGCCACGAGTCTAACCATACAAAATTTATCCAATTCTGACACCATTTGGTCTTCAAATCTTTATTTTATATTTTTGAAAGATTCCAAAATTTTCTTCCCAAATTTCATCTCAAATCATTAATTAAATGATGAATTCAATGATAGATTCATGTACTCTAACCAAATCTGAGTTAGAATCACTCAAAATATTAAATAAAACCCAAAATCTCGTATTTCTATAAGTACCCCTCGGATTCCAGTTGTGCTGACCGCACAAAAATGTCTGAGGTCCGCGCCCAGATAGTGCTAACCGCACAAAAATGGTCGGGGCCGCACAACAATTTGACTGCAGTGACATGCTTCACTATTTTGACCTTAACTTTCTCTACAGATGTCCACATGTCTAATATTATATGTTACTGAAAACCAGATTCAAAGATCTACAACTTTCGCTTCTGAATCAACCCTAAATTCGTTGTGGATCAATAGATACGAGCTTCCAAAGTAGGACCAGTGAATTACAAATCTCCACCTATGCGGACGCGCAGAAACGACCGCGGTCCGAGCCCAGCCAGCGCGGCCGCGCGAAAAGGGCCGCGGTCCACGTCCAACTGACTGCCACTTCCATTTCTAACTTCTAGGGTGTTCGTACACACCTGAAACACACCCGAGGCCCCCGGAACCTCAACCAAAAGCACCAACAAGTCTTGAATCATATCATGGACCTAGTCAAGGCCAAAATCACATCAAACAATGCTACAATCATCAAATTACTTCGAATCCGAACTTGATGAACTTTGAAGTTTTCAACTTCTATTTCCAATGCCGAAACCTATCAAATCACCACCGATTGATTTCAAATTTTGCACACAAGTCCAAAATGACATAACGAAGCTACAAAAATTCTTGGAATTCCATTCCGAGCATCGGATCAAAATCTCACTTATCAACCGGAATTCGCCAAAATTCAAACTTAGCCAATTCAACCCTAATTCTACACCGGACCTCCAAATTCAATTCCAATCGCTCTCCTAAGTCACAAATCATCTCCCAAACCTAACCGAAGCATTGGAAATCACATTCGAGCCTTCTACCTCACAACCAACTTTCGGTTGACTTTTTTCCAAAATAAACTTCCTTCTAAGAGGCCATGTGCCTTATTTTCAACCAAAACCAATTCAATTACACCCGATCAACTCTAAGACTGATATTGAAACATGAGGCAACACAATAAGGGGGAAACGAAGCAGTAACACATATGACGACGGGTCGGGTCATCATAGGGAGCTTCCAAATGCTCAAGACGGCTTTGAATTCATCCCCCATTATGATTTTTCCTATTTGTTTGGGGTCCTATATAGTTTATTGTGATGCCTCACAGGTTGGACTTCAAGCGGCGTTGATGTAGGACGGTAGGGTGATTTCCTACGTGTCCAAACAGTTGAAGGTACATGAAAAGAACTATCCTGTCCATGATCTTGAGTTAGTTGCAATTGTTCATGCCTTGAAGATCTGGCGTCATTATTTGTATGACGTGCCTTGTGAGATTTATATGGATCATCGAAGTTTGCAGCACTTGTTCAAGCATAAGGATGTGAACTTGCGCCAAAGGAGATGGTTGGAGCTACTGAAGGATTATGATATTACTATTCTTTATCACCCGGTAAAGGACAATGTGGTAGCCGATGCCTTGAGTCGCCGTGCGGAGAGTTTGGCATATTTACCAGCTTCAGAGAGACCTATGGCGATGGATGTTCAGGCTTTAGCCAGTCAGTTCGTGAGATTGGACCTATCGGAGCCCAGTCGGGTTCTAGCCTGTATGGTTTCTCAGTCTTTATTGTTTGATCGTATCAGGGAGCTGCAGTATGATGACCCTCATTTGCTTGTACTCAGGGACACAGTTCAGCATGGCGATGCTAGCAATGTGACTATTGGAGATGACAGGGTATTGAGGATGCAGGGTCGGATCTATGTACCCGATGTTGATGATATTTGGGAGTTGATATTGACAGAGGCCAATAGCTCACGGTACTCCATCCATCCAGGTGCCGCGAAGATGTCTCAGGATCTGAGGCAACATTACTGGTGGAGGCGGATGAAGAAAGACATAGTAGAGTTTGTAGCTAGATGCCTCAACTGTCAGCAGGTAAAGGCTGAGCACCAAAGACCGGTAGGGTTACTCCAGCAGATGGAGATTCCGGAGTGGAAATGGGAAAAGATCACTATGGATTTTGAGACTGGTCTCCCTCTGACTGCGAGGAAATTTGATTCTATTTGGGTTGTTGTGGATCGGCTGACCAAGTACACTGATTTTGTTCCAGTGTGTACTTCTTAATAAGCGGAGCGGTTAGCGGGGATTTATATCTAGGAGATTGTCCGTCTGCATGCAATTCTAGTTTATATCATCTCAGGCAGGGGTTTGGTGTTTACATCACTATTCTGGAGAGCCGTCCAGCGCGAGTTGGGTACCCAGGTGACTATGGGTACAACTTTTCACCCTCAGACGGACAGACAATCCGAGCGCATTATTCAGATTCTTGAGGATATGCTCCGTGCGTGCATGACTGAGTTTTGAGGGTCTTAGGATCAGTTCTTGCCATTGGCTGAGTTGGCATACAACCATAGTTATCTTTCCAGTATTCAGATGGTGCCATATGAGGCCTTATATGGTAGGAGATGCAGATCCCCGGTGGGTTGGTTCAAGCCGGGTGAGGCTAGGCTATTGGGAGCTAATTTGGTTCAGGATGCGGTCGAGATGGGTAAGGTGATTCAGCATAGACTCCGTACAGCCCAGTCCAGACAGAAAAGTTACGCGGACCGGAAGGTTCGTGATGTTTCCTTTATGGTTGGTGAGCAGATTTTGCTTCGGGTCTTGCCTATGAAAGGCGTCATGAGGTTTGGAAAGAAAAGGAAGTTGAGCCCGAGGTTCATTGGTCCATTTGAGATTTTGAAGCAGGTTGGGAAGGTTGCTTATGAGCTTGCTTTACCTCCTAGTTTGGCCGGAGTTCATCCGGTATTTCATTTCTCGATGCTTCGGAGGTATCACGGTGACCTGTCTCACGTGTTGGAGTTCACTTCAGTCTAGTTGGACTATGACTTGTTCTATGTTGAGGAGCCAGTGGAAATATTAGACAGGAAGGTCCGAAAGCTCAGGTCAAAGGAAATAGATTCAGTAAAGGTTCATTGGCGGGGTCAGCCGGCCACGAATGAGACTTGGGAGACCGAGCGGGATATGCGCAGCCGATACCCTAATCTTTTTGCTACTTCAGGTATGTTTCTATGCTCATTCGAGGACGAATGAATGTTTAAGTGTAGGAGGATGTGACGACCTGGCCGGTCGTCTTTGGAATTTATGCCCCGTTTCCCCATTAACTATTTCCCTTAAGTTCATTTCTGCTATTTTGGTTTGCCAGGACGTTCGGTAATAGAATTTAGAGTGTTTTGGGACACTTAGTCCTTAAATGAGAGTTTAAGTGTTAGAAAATTGTCCATAATTATAATAGTGTAAAGACGACCTCGGAATGGAAATCCGATAGTTTCGTTAGCTCCGTTAGGTGATTTCAAGGTTGGGAGAGTGTTCTGAATGTATTTTAGATGTCCCTAGCTCATTTATGCTAGAAATGCCAAAAGTTAGATTTTTGAAGTTTCCGGTTTGATAGTGAGTTTTTGATCCGACGGTCAGAACGTGATTCCAGAAGTTATTGTAGCACATGTCATTTGGGACGTGATTGCAAAGTTTTAGGCCAATCAGACGAGTGTTGATTACATTTTGAATCGAAAGCGTGTTTTGGATGAACTTGGAGTTCTTAGGTTTGGATATTTGATTTAGTCGAGGTTTCAGTGTAGTTTTAGGTGTCTTAAGGATTGGTGCAAGTTTGAGTTAGATATTAGGTGGTATTGGTACTTTTGGTTGAGGTCCTGGGGCCCTCGGGATGATTTCAGATGGTCGACGGATGGAATCTCTAAGTGTGCAGCAGCTGATCCTTTTCTCTTCTGGTATTTCCGCTTCTGCAGCTTGGGAACCATAGAAACGGTGCCACATAAGCGAGATCTTCATCGCAGAAGCAATTTTGGCCATTCCTCATGAAACCGCAGAAGCAGTCTCATTTCCGCAAAAGCGGCACCGCAAAAACGGATATTTGATCGCAGAAGCGGACTCAGGTACTTTAAGTGAAACCGCAGAAGCGGTTAGTTCTTCCACAAAAGCGAGACCACAGAAGCGGTCCCTGGGCCGCAAAAGCAGAAATCCATGTTCAAAAATAGTAAAATTGAGGGTTAGGTTTCAAAAGCGGAATCAATTGAGAGCTCGGGAGAAGGCGATTTTGAGTGAGTTTTGAAGAGAAGATTATTGGGTAACGTTTCTATGATCCTTATTCCATCATTTTTTGGTTAAATCTATCATTTAAATTCAAATTGGTGATCAAAAGTTGGATAATTTGGGTAAAACTTCTTTGGCTAAACCATTGAGTTTCTAATGGGCATTTGACCTCCAATTTGGGAGAGTTTTTATATGGTTAGACTTATGAGAGTACGACGTCTTTGAAAATATGAAAATTTCTCGATTTCGAGACGTTGGCCTGAGGGGCATTTTTGTTATTTTATCTATTTTCGTGCCTTAGCTTTAATTCTATGTTATTTACAATATGTAATTGATTTGAATAGATTTGGGCCACTCGGAGTCGGATACTCGTGGCAAGGGCTTAGTGATTTTTGTACCGGTTCGAGGTAAGTGGCTTGTTTAACTTTGTGTGGGGGACCTCTTACATTAGGATATCTTGACTGTTGTTTAGAGGGCCTTGTGCGCAAGGTGACGAGCGTGTACATGTTCCAATTCTTGGAAATTCACCGTACTTGACTTATTTAGACTGTGTTCTTCACGTATTTAACTATTATAAATGCAACTTCACTTGTTTTAGCTTAGGGAAAACATGTTAGTTAGCTTACTTGTTTTTTTTTGGCTAAATTGCAATATTTTCTCTTCTTGAATCATGCTAGACTTTGGTTTATACCTGTTGTCTTTACTTAGCACTTGTTCATTATTGAATTGCTGTGATGTGTTTACGATTTGGACTATGGGTTCAATTCCTGGGAGATCCTCTGGTATCGGTATGATGGACTACGGGTTCGATTCTCGGGAGATCCTCTGGTATTAATATGATGGACTACGAGTTCGATTACCGGGAGATCCTCTGGTATTGGTATGATGGACTACGAGTTCGATTCCCAGGAGATCCTCTGGTATTGGTATGATGGACTATGGGTTTAATTCTAGGGAGATCCTCTGGTATTAATATGATGGACTACGGGTTCTATTCCTAGGAGATCCTCTAATAATGGTATGATGGACTACGTGTTTGATTCCCGGGAGACCCTCAGACATTCTTAAAAATGGACTGCGGGTTAAATTCCCGGAGCTCCATATGGCATCCTGATATTGAGTGATACTTGGTTGTGTTATTTTCTTTACGTAGTTTAATTGTCGTTGACTTGCAGCTTCCATCCTATTTTATTGTGTCTTCTCCTGCTTATTCTCTGCCTTACATTGTTCATTATTGTTGTTATATTTATCCTCAGTAGGGCCCTGACCTTCCTCGTTGCTACCCAACCGCGGTTAGGGTTGTCACTTACTGAGTACCGTTGTGGTGTACTCATGCTACTCTTCTGCACACTTTTGTTGTGCAGATCCAGGTGCATCCGGTCAGGCATATCATTGGTGAGTTCGGAGCTTGCTATCGGAGACTTGAGGTATATTTGATGCTTCTGCAGATCGGAGAGTCTCCGTCCATTCTATCCTGTAGTTAACAGTATTGTTTCCTGTTTTCCCCGTTGTATTAGACACTCCATATATTAGAGCAGTACTTATGTTCTCATAGGCTGTGTTGCTCGTGGGTTTTCAGGGTTTGGGATATTATTTTCAGAAGTTGTGGATTCAGTGTATGTGCCAAGAGGCACCGTTATACATTTCTTATTCTACTTAGTGTTTGGTTAGTGTTTTATTTCGAATTGTTAAATTCCGCAATGTATTAGGCTTACCTAGCCGCGAAGACTAGGTGCCGTCATGACAGGTTCACAATTGGTGAACTAGGGTCGTGATGGTCAGCCCCTCGGACACAACACTCCATTAACAAATAACACTAGGGTATCTGGTAACAGTACAAGAAATAACATGGATGTTAATGATATGAGAGTGTTGAATGTCATGCCATGTAGTAAAAACAGGAACAAGTGCATGAGTGCTATGCAATGCACATGACCGTTGCGGCGTGCAGCCCGATCCATTTGGGTACCCGCGCTCACTGTGAGGGTTCAGACTCCGGAGGGGCTCCTACAGCCCAAGCACAATATCAATATCACTCTGCTGCGATGTGCAACCCGATCCATGCATAGTCCAGAAATGCACATAAGCCACTTAGGCAATATCAACATAACAGTTCTCAGCTCAAAACGTAAGTAAAATATCATTTATGTTTTCAAATCTTCTAAAGATGGCTGATAGTATGCAGAACTTTTGACTGAGATCAAATAATATGATGGGTAATGCAAAAAGAGTGATATCAATCCCTGAAGGGTTCAAATAATCGGCACGAGGTCCAACACATGGCAATCAGCACAAATAATGATAGTATCAAGTAGTTTCAATCAAATACGTAGTAATTTCATCAATCCGGATGGACCGAGTCTCAATCCCTAACGATGCTCTACTACGCTAATATCTGGCATGCAAGTCACCTCGATACAACACTTTGATGTGCAAATCTAGTGTTTCAAACCCTCAGGATATCATTTACAAGTATTACTCACCTCAAACCGGTGAAATCTCTAGCCTGAGACGTCTTTTCCCCTCAAATTGGATTCCACGCACGTCGAAGCTAACCAAAAATCAGAGGGAATACATCACAATAGGTTAAGGGAATATAACCCAATCGAAATTACTCGAAAAATATCGGAAATCACGAAATTGAAAAAACCCAAGCCCCGGTCCCATTTCTCAAAATCCATATAACTTTACATCAATACGATCCTTATCTCACCACGAGTCTATACATATCAAGTTCACAAGAATCGGAGCCCATTTGACCCCTCAAATCACAAGTTTAAACTCTCTTAAGTTTCAAGCCCTTACCTCTATTTTTGACCTTTGATTCTTTAATTATTCTGTCTAAATCCATTTTATACACCATAAAATCAAACTCTTAGTCCAAGAGTTCACACATGATAATAGCCCTTGAAACCCTCTTCAAAACGCCTCAAAGCTCTCAAGGTTCAAAGTCCAAAAGGTTACTCTTTCAAAATTTCGCGATGAAAATGTTCTCACTTAACCTGCCAGTTATTTTCGCTTCTACGGATCTAATCCCGCTTCTGCGCCTTCCGCTTATGCAGTCAACGCCCGCTTATGCGGACCTTTCACTTATGGCGACTTTCCGTTTCTTTTGCCAAAATCGCTTCTGCGGGACCGCTTAAGCGACCCGACTCTCCCCTTTTGCGGAACTTGATCCGGCTCCAATTTCCGCTCTTGGAGAGACCCAGTCGCTTCTGCGAGACCGCATCTGCGGCCTCCTTTTCGCAGATGCGGAAACAACTGCTGCAACCCAAAAACCTGCAATTTCAAACTTCAAATTCCTTCTGCTTAACCACCCGAAATCACCCCGAGACCCCCCGGGACCTCAACCAAAGTTACCAGCACATCTTATAAACGCTATTCAAACTTGTTCCCATCATAAAACACATCCAAAAACACCAAAACCATCAAATTACATCGGATTCAAGCCTAAGTTTCTTCAAAACTTCCGAAATCCGCATTCGATCAAATACCCAACCAAACGATGTCCGAATGACCTGAAACTTTACAGACATATCCAAAATCACCTAACGGAGCTAGTGCAACTCTCAGAATTCTATTCCAACCCTCGGATCTAAATCTTACATATCCACCGGATTTCGCCAAAATACTAACTTCTCCAATTCAAGCCTCATTCTATACCTGACCTCAAAAATTAATTCTGATAACGCTCCTAGGTCAAATATCATCCCCCGAAGCAAACCAATCACCAGAAATCACATCCGAACCTTCTAACTTATAAGTAAATGTCCGGTTGATTTTTCCAAAGTAAGCCTTCCTTAAAGAGACTAAGTGTCTCATTTTCCACCAAAACCAATCCGAATCAATTCTAACACACCAAGCACTGATTATGAAACATGAAATAAAGCGAGGAAAATAGAGCGGTAACTCATGAGACGACGGGTCGGGTCGTTACATCCTTCCTAACTTAAACGAATGCTCGTCCTCGAGCGTGCCTAGAGTTGTACCAGAAGCAACCCAATAGCTGAATGACCTTACCAAGCATATACCCGGGGTGATCTCTTGTCACCCTTTCTCGCATAGGTACGATAACACAATTTAGCTGAAATTTCACAGTCCATCAAACCCATAAACTGTAGGACCGCATTGCACTTCCCGAAATCATACACAAGATCATAACGTTACATATATACTCAAAATAAGCCTGAACTAGCTGTAATAACCCATACCTGCAACCTCAAGTGCAATCATATGTTATACTAAACAACCCAAACACTCGAAACGATAACTTCTATTCACAATATTTGCCCACAACACCCGAATTACCGGTGGAAAAACCTCTTGTCAACATAGGTCTGATTCCAACACTTTCATATACTGCCAACGATAAATGAAACACGTAATGAACTGTAACAATTTCTCAGATCAACCATTCATGAAGTCACTTCCCTTTTGACTATTGCCATAATAGATTTTCGAACCAAACCTCGATATTAACCTTCTAACAAGCTGAAATCAAATATGTTCATATTCAATAATGACTCCAACGATCACCTAGAATCCTACATACCATTCTGGTGGTATGCCACCTCAACACTGACCTAAGCCTCACTTGCATAATACGCGCACCAATAAGAAACGACCTGAATATACTCAAATCATGAAATTGACTCAAATGAAAGAGCTGTAACTCAAGCTCATCAATATCATCACAACACAAAGCTGAGACCCCGTCTCACATCATAGAAATAGAGTACCTGAATCCTCCTTGAAAGGTCATAACTTCCCGTGGACTTTCCACAACGCACGATCCTATCAAAATATTGTTACACATGAAGCACCTCAAGTCACCATGCTCAAAGTAGACAGTTATGCACAAATTGATGTCTGAAACGAAGCAATCCATTACACCCACGATGAAACAAATAGCACACGACATGCAACCCGATAGGCCATAACCAATACTTCATGCACCGAGCAACACTCAATTACTCTTCCCGCTCGACTTCCTTTCTGAATACTTAATAGAACCGCACCACATGTGCCCATATCCAACAACATAACGTCTCACAAAACAGAAAAAACAACTCACAGATCTCCTTAGATCACTAACAAGCTCAATACGATCGGATAACCTATCCCTCAACAATATGACTCGGGACTAACCAAGCAAACTCAAGCTAAATACATAGCCACATCGGCCTGCTAATGAACTCAATACCCAGAAGCCTGAAGCTGCTCCTCACACTACTATAACTCCTTCCGAAGCCATACGATACAGTGCCTGGTACTAATTCAATACCGAAATCCACAATCTCGCCCGGTGATATGCCTGGTCACAAGGAACGCGTCCGAAAAAGTCCCTCAATACCGGAACTGGATCAATGGTAGGAACCTCTATACTGACATTCATCACAAAGGCCCAATTAAGGAAAGCAATCCTTCCCAGCCGTTCGCTGGTCTTTGGAACACAACCATTCTTCTAGAACATAGTCTGATGCACCTCGAATACCATAGCACAATAGTCTAGAATAACCCAATCATTGAGGTGATCAGTCCACACCCGAATACCACGTCCACAATATAATATACCAAGCAAAGAATGATCCACTCGGGCCTCCAACTCCCAATAGCCGCTAACGGTACCAACACACACGATCCACCACCACGATATAGACTGTATCGGAGAACTCCCAGTCTCCCATCCATATAACATACAAATCACTATACCTGATCCTACATTCCGCCATATGAATACCTATCACACATCAAGTACCATTTTATTCCACAAAAATTATTATAAAGTTTCCCTGTGCCATTAACAAACTCAAACATCAACAGTCGATCCAATAAAGAAAATGCCGCAATCTCACTGAAGTAATATCAATTTACATCACCTTCCCCTTTTACTGAACATATACCCCCATCAAATCACTAGAATAGTAATACCATTTCATTAATCATCTGAAGGTCGATTCTTAAATCTCCTGCAGCCGTCCGTGCTGCTTAAGAATTTAATGACTTTCCATTCTGATCTGGAACGAACCCTTACACACGCAAATTCCAATCCTCCATAACATATCACATATACCATAGCGCACTAGGATAATCATGGGAACTCCATCTCCTTTTCCCCAACCACAACCATCTACGTACTCATCTAGTCAAGAACTTTCGTTTATCCCACTTAGATGACAAATCATTTCACACTCCATGCTCTGCACGTCCATAGAATATATACATCTCCAAATCACGATAAAACCCAACAAAAGTTCTCTCCCATTCCATCCGCACAGGCTAAATTGTCAGGTTTGAATCTTTCTAACTAGACCAAGCTGATCAAGCTGTCAGAGCTCAAGAGCTTTGCTGCAAAAATATCTGTACGAACTCATTGCCTTGAACACACACGAAGAATTAATCACATCCTTACCGTATTGATTCGGTCCACTACAAGCTACTTCATTTATCTAGGTTTCCTTCTGATTCATTTTCAACTTGATATTCCCTCTCGTTGAAGCACCATTGTTCCTCAATTCAGGCTCACTACACGAGACCAACGCACAAGACCATATAGTCTAAGACCCAATAGCCACTGAATACTCTCTCAAATATTCCCAGGAACACCACATTCCCAAAATAATCTACTAGGAATAACTTCCTGTGAATCCAACTCCGTTACCTTTATTTTTTCCTGATACTGATGCATAAAATCCCATAATTAACATAATACCACAATCTTGATGTTTTTCCAATGAAAACATAGTCTTTAACCACAGACACGGCCTTTTACATGTAAAATCTGGAACACATTAGAATCATTCTCGAAAGTTATTCACTCATATTCAACTGCAAATTACCTGACTCAATGAACATAACCACTCATGCCTTATTAGTATTCTGAAACCGCAGGATATAATCTCCCTCTAATACAAACAAACATCTTCCTTCTCTATACACTGAGCATTCTTTATCATCAACAGCTCAAGACATCCTATTATTTCCACATATTTACGAAGCACCATATAACCTTTGTCCGACTTGTGCCATCCTCAGCTCAATTTCCCCGACCAGAACTGATCCGCCAGCATACCTCGAAACAGAATCACATAATCCATATCCATGCAATCCGCTACTCAACAACAACCTCCCCAACTTGGCTCGAAGCCGTTTATCAGGACACGTTCAACAACTTATAATACCTTTACTCTAATGATACCCTCATGCCATAGTGAGATTAAACTCAAATCATTTACTAGTTTATGAAAACACAAATCTTCTTAGTACTGCAATCCTCTACAAATCTCGCATTTGTCCCCACATCAGTTGAGTCCACACTCTTAAGTGACCCCAGATTCTCAACCTCAACATGTACCCTTCAATTACACTTGAGACCTTCTAACATACGCATAAGGATCATACCACCTAAGAACAACCTGCAAGAGATAACCCACCTACTTTGCCTCAATCTAGTACTTCGTCATACCTTCCACCATCATATATGCTACATAGTCAATTTAGTCTTCCTGAGTCAGAACTTATACCGCAATGTGCTATTCACTTCACTCCCAACTAGGAGATCTGAAAAGATTCTTCACGCACCCATAACTCGGGGCGACACATCCAATCACAATGGAAATCAAACACTTAATGATTCATCTATCACCTAGCAGACGTTCTTCAACATTTCTAAGTCATATAGACACACTACACAACACCAACATACTTATCGCGTAGCTATCCAGCGCCATTCCCACCATTAGAGACAATACAGAACATATAAGTTCATAACATCAGCTTGCAAAATTAGCACCTCGGTGCTCAAGCCATAGGCGAAGATTCGGCTTCAAGTCCTCCTGACCGGCCCAACATCAACTCATAAAAATCACATCTCGCCCCTCGATCGGGAAATCGCAAGCCATCAAGGCACACATAATACTGAGTGCTCATGCGCGCATTCAGACGTGAGGAAGGAATTTCAAGAGTTATATTCCAAGCTGAATCAAGTACGCACGATAAGAATACCAAGAAAGTGAAGTTTTTCCTAATGGTTCTGCAGCCTCTCGAGAATAAATACATACGTCTCCGTACCGATCCGCGAGACTCTACTAACCTGCTCATGACTCGTGAGACCTAGTAACCTATGCTCTAATGCCAACTTGTCACGACCCAATTCCCAAACCTGGTCATGATGGCGCCTCTCGTGAAGAAAAGGCCAGCTCAGTTAATAACCATAAATGAATGAATAATACGACTTATTGGAATTAATAACTGATATTTACCACCCAACACAACCCGACCGGGGTGTCACAAGTCACGAGAAACTAGAAGAATTATTAATACAACTACAAAGTTTGTAATGCATAGAATAAAATCTGGAAATCAAGAGGAGGAAACTCGGTGCCGCGAATGCTGGCAGTCACTTTGCTCAGCTTCAATAGCCATACCTTCAATCAGCTAGTAAACCGCTACCAGGTGAACAATACCTGCAAGTGCACGGGGGGTGCATGGAGTATAGTTAGTACTCCAACTCAGTGAGTAGTAAGAGTAAATAATAACTGATCGGCAAGAAATCATGTAAGAGCACTCCATCATGCAATATGAGACATTATTACCCTTTGAGAAAACAGTAAGTCCGGGAAAATCCTTTAGAAAATATATGACTCAGTTTAAAAACCTCTTTTGAAAATATTCTTTTTCCAACAGTCAATCAAATGATTTCAAAATCAGATAGTGCAAGTCCGCACATAAGTCAGCCCATCGGGCACAACACTCCATTAACAAATAACACTAGGGTATCTGGTAACAGTGCAAGAAATAGCATGGATATATATGATATGAGAGTGCTGAATGTCATGCCATGTAGTACAAATAGGAACCAATATGTGTATACAATGCAATGCACATGACCGCTGCGGCGTGCAGCCCGATTCATTTGGGTACCCGCGCTCACTATGGGAGTTCAGACTCTGGAGGGGCTCCTACAGCCCAAGCGCAATATCAATATCATACCGCTGGAGCATGCAGCCCGATCCATGCATAGTCCAGAAATGCACATAAGCCACTTGGTCAATATTAACATAACAGTTGTTAGCTCAAAACGTTAGTAAAATATCATTTAAGTTTTCAAATCTTAGAAAGATGGCTGAGTTTGCAAAATAGTTTTAATACATGGACCGAGATCAAATAATATGGAGGGTAATGCAAAAATAGCGATATCAATCCCCGAAGGGTTCAAATAATCGGCACGAGGCCCAACACATGGCAATCACCCCAAATCATGATAATATCAAGTAGTTTCAACCAAATACGTAGTAATTTCATAAATCGGGATGGACCGTGTCTCAATCCCCAACGGTGTTCTACCTCACGCCCATGTCCGGCGTGCAAGTCACCTTGATATAGCCCTATGATGTGAAAATTCGGGGTTCCAAACCCTCAAGATATCATTTACAAGTATTACTCACCTCGAACCGACAAAATCTCTAGCCCGCGACACCTTTGGCCCTCTAATCGGCTTCCATGCGCGTCGATTCTAACAAAAAATCAGAGCGAATACATCACAATAGGCTAAGGGAATACAACCCAATCGAAAAGACTCGAAAAATACCAAAAATTACGAAATTGGAAAAACCCGAGCCCCAGGCCCACTTCTCAAAATCCAGAAAATTTTACATCAGTACCATCCTTATCTCGCCACAAATCTATACATATCAAGTTCACAAGAATCAGAGTCCATTTGACCCCTTAAATCACAAGTTTAAACTCTCTTAAGTTTCAAGCCCTAACCTCTATTTTTGACCTTCCATTCCTTAATTATTCAGTCTAAATCCATGTTTATACACTATAAAATCAAGCTCTAAGTCCAAGAGTTCATAATTGATAATAGCCCTCGAAACCCTCTTCAAATTCGCCTCAAAGCTCTCAAGGTTCGAAGTCCAAAATGTTACTCTTTCAAAATTTCGCGAAGAAAATGTTCTCACTTAACCTGCCAGTTATTTCCGCTTCTGCGGATCTAATCCTGGTTCTGTGCCTTCCGCTTATGTGGTCAACGCCTGCTTTTGCGGACCTTTCACTTAAGGCGACTTTTCGCTTCTGTGGTCCAAAATCGCTTATGCGAGACCGCTTAAGCGACCCAACTCTCTGCTTCTGCGGAACTTGACCCGACTCCATTTTTCGCTCTTGCGATACCCAGCTCACTTCTGCGAGACCGCATCTGCGGAACCTGTTGCAACCCAAAAACCTGCAATTTCAAACTTCAAATTCCTTCCGCTTAGCGACCCGAAATCACCCCGAGACCTCCTGGGACCTCAACCAAAGTTACCAACACATCTTATTACGCTATTCAAACTTGTTCCAATCATAAAAACACATCGAACAACACCAAAATAATCAAATTACATCGGATTCAAGCCTAAGTTTATGCAAAACTTTCAAAATACGCATTCGATCAAAAAACCGACCAAACGATGTCCGAATGATCTGAAACTTTATAGACATATCCAAAATCACCTAATGGAGCTACTGCAAGTCTCGGAATTCTATTCCGACCCTCGGATCTAAATCTCACCTATCCACCGAATTTCGCCAATATAGTAACTTCGCCAATTCAAGCCTAATTCTACACCAGACCTCCAAAATTAATTCCGATCACGCTCCTAAGTTACAAATCATCCTCCAAAGCTAACCGAATTACCAGAAATCACTTACGAACCTTCTAACTCATACGTCAATATCCGGTTGACTTTTCCAAAACAAGCCTTCCTTAAAGATACTAAGTGTCTCATTTTCCACCAAAACCAATTCGAATCAATTCTAACACACCAATCACTGATAATGAAACATGAAGAAGCATAAAACGAGGAAAATAGAGCGGTAACTCATGAGACGACAGGTCGGGTCGTTACATTTAGTAAGACATAGAACTAAGACATGAAGATCTATCAAGTAATGATATAAATTTTGGTTATCTATTTCAGAAGAAATATTCAAATGATATTCACTCTCACGAGTTCTCAATTAGTAAATATCAATATTATCGTTTGTTATTTGAGTTATTCTCATTTTTATATTCCTATAGATAGAGGCGGACCCAGGATTTGAGCACGACGGGGCACCACTTTATGCTAATCACTAGCGATAAAATTCGGCGTGCAACTCTTTGAAAACTTAATATTACGATGACTTATCATTCAAGTATAAAAGAAGTTCTAAAGAAATAAAAAGTATAGAACACAGAGAGATATCTTCGCAAAATAGATGATATGGGAAGGGAAGGTATTTGATTAAACATGTTACATAGTTTAAATGTCTAGTATTTTAATCTTTTTTTAAAAAAAAGAGGTCCAGTGATCAAAAGGGTTCAAACTTTAAATTATCAAAATTTTCTAGAGAAATCAAGATTAACGGTTGCTATTGCCGAGTCGGAGTCAAAGTAATTATTGAAGAAGGTTATGGTAAAAACATTTGTATGTTTCTGTGGAGCAATAAGTTATAATTTTAGGCTTTTAATTTTAAGATAGGGATTTGAAAAAGAGTAAAACTAATTAAGTTAACTATTATGTAACTAAGCTATAGTTGAATTTAAAAAGAAGATAAAAGTTAAAAATAATTTGCTTTTAAGTATAAAAACTGTTGTATTCCAAGAACTAAAATGCCCAACTAAACCACTTTTCCATCCGCCTTCTTATGTTTGGGAGTACAACCAAAAATTTGAGGGTCTCGTATATATGAATAAATACATATATACATATATACATATATATACATATATATACATATATATATATATATACATATATACATATATATACATATATATATATATATATATATATATATCATATAAACAGTATTTTTATCAATGCTACCGGGGTTTCGTGATCCCTCAACCCACGATGTAGGTCTGCCTCTGCCTATAGATAAAAAAAAGCCTTTAATCATTCATTTGTTGAAGAACTTTGAGAGTCAACAATACTAATTATTGAATTCAAACACATGATTGGCATAGGAATTGTGTGTTTAGGGCGCACAATCGAGCGCTTGAAAGTGTAAATCTCACAAAACAAAACTCCACGCATGCATTTCAAGACATTTTGATAGTATCCCGCCTCGGGGCGAGCCCCTAAACGAGTCCAAGAAAAACCTTTTAAAACACTGCTGCATATGCGTAAAAATGGGCCAGCAATGGAGCACTTGTTGTGGATTTGGTACTTCCAACGTGGGCCGGCCCGCTAATTGTGAGTCATGGATAAATCTGGTAGATTGTACACAAATAGCCGGTTAAATTTAATATTTATTTTTTAGTCCGTATACATAAATTATATATATATATATATATATATATATATATATATATATATATATATATATATATATATATATATATATATATATATATATATATATATATATATATATATATATATATTAGATGTACAGCTTTTTAGGTCCCTATTACTTATAGTGTAGACACTTCCTACCTTCAATCCTTTTTCAAACTACATAGCATGTTACACAAAATAATACAGAATGAGTAGTAACTTTCATTGGCAGACGGCGCATTTATTGAAATCAATGAGCAAATTAAACCCTTCCACAATTACATATGCCTATTGTTCACATGGGTGATTTTCGAATTCGAGGCCTGTGTATGAATTTTTTTTGTTAGGGAGCGTGTAATTCCTTCTAAATAAATTTTACACAATGTAAATCTAAATATAATTGAATTCTAATGCGAGTATCGAATACCGAATAAAAAATTTAAAAAATATATGGGTGATTCAATTTGTATTTGTCGACACTACTACACTAGTGCACCTATCCCTATATATGACGTCTTGTCAGTGATGCACAAGTTGCAGTACCTATATCGAATACTCATGTTCAAGTTTTCTTTTTTGTTTATTCATTCTAATATAAGAATAATAAAGTAAATAATGTCCTTTCATTGAAAACAAAAAATTTGGCAAACGACACACCCTCTCAACTAGGGGTGTGCATTCGAATCGGTTTATCGATAAATCGAATCGATTATTTGTTATCGAAATCGAAAAAATCAAAATCGAAAAAATCGAAACCTTATTGAAACGATAACGATAAGCATATGTACAAATCGATAATCGATAAGTAATTATCGATAAGGGTCAAAATCGAATCGATAAATCGAATGCATACCCCTAGACTGTAGACATTTGTAAAATAAGTAATTACATATATGTGTAGATTAGTATAACATACAAAATGTATATATATTCCGCTACTATTTTGAAAGCGGCTATGCAATATCATTTTCCCTAATCTATACCCTTTCCTTTACCCTAAGTCCCTTACCTACTATTTCCTCTACCACATTTAAGGAATGATAAAGATCAAGGGAATGAAGTTCAAACTAATGGAAAACAAAATTAGCCGTGATGATGTATTTTGTTTTGTTTTATTTTTTTACACTGTTGGAGTGTTGGTGGCATACATTTGATCCCTTACATTAGTTTTGTTGTATGTGCTTGTTGATATAATTTTTATGTTATAAATGGTGTTCATCTTATTTTAGCTTCTTTTTGTCCATATAAATTAGGTGCGTTTATAGCGATATACTTTCCGTGGAATCCCGCAAATTTTCTTATTGGTGTAATCGATAATCGAATCGATAAGCCCCAAAAATCGATAAATCGAAATCGAAAAAATCGAAACCTTATCGAAATGATAACGATAAGCATATGTACAAATCGATAATCGATAAGTAATTATCGATAATGGTCAAAATCGAATCGATAAATCGAATGCACACCCCTACTCTCAACAATAACAACAAAGTCAATAAAATTCCAGACATAAGGTTCAGGGACGCCACCTAGCATGTATGCGGATCTTATAATAATAGAAAAGCTGTTTCGGATAAATCCTGACTCAACGAAACATGCAAACAGGAGTAGTAACACATACAACACCAAAATATGTTAATAAAAGACATACCCTATCATCTCTATTATCTGTTAATCAACAATTCAAAATGTGTCTTTTGCATACAAAAGAAAAATGTCAATTCATCCAAAATAGATAAATTGCCTTTTGCCATAATTTAAAAAATAAACATTAAAATGAAAAGAAAAGGAAAAAAAAAATAATCAAGAACTTAATTTATTAATATTTGTTTTCTTTCCCTTCATCATCAGACTCCAAACTATCATCATCATTAGTATCAGGTTCCTCACACATAGGAGTTGTGTAGTAGAAAGGACCAAGCACATATTTGAGCAAATCCCTATAAATCACCGTCGGACGGTGGAGTTTTATACCGGACTTTCCTCCGGCGAAGTCAGTGGCAATGTTACAAACAGGATCAGGTGAAGAAACCAATCTCAAAAAGCAATTCTGAGGTTTAATAATTTTTCCATAACAAGTTGTGTTTGTAATCAAGTCAAATTTTCCAGCTTCATCTGTTAGGTCACTTCCATAATACATTACTCTTCTCCTCTCATCTAGGCATGTAAGTGATACTATACTACCTGCATAATATCCGAAGCGAATTCAGAATTTAGAATCGGCGAGTTCAGAATAAGTGTAATCTTATTACCGTTAAACTTTTATATGACTGTCATCCTCTATATCAACATTTCACTATAACGGTCAAGTTATTCTTTAGAATCAATTTATCATAGTGCTTCACTATAGGAGCCAAAAAGTATTCGAAACAAAAGAGGTTGTTATAGAGATGTTTGATTGTATATGTATATCCATTTTAAATTCCTTTGCATAGTTATGCTATAAAAGGACAACCCGGTGCATTAAACTCTCGTAATGTCCGTCTTTGGAAGGGCTGGACCATAAGAGTCTATTGTACGCAGTCTTACCCCGCATTTCTGCAAGAGGCTATTAATTTTCACGACTTGAACTCGTGACTTCCCGATCACATGATAACATATATATATGCTATTGTTTGAGCAAAAAAAAATTGTGACTTCGACAACAAGATTTATAGAACCCATTCTAGATCTGCCTGCATGAAATGTACCTCAAATATAAACCTAGTTACATTAAACCTTTGCTAAAAGGTTAGATAGAAGTAAGAAGCCATTTTAAATAGATGCAGACCATCATATTATTTTTGAATCTTTTTTAAAAAACCGTTTCTAAACCATTAGCTAAAGGAATATACATTTTGCACTCCCTAATTTTGTTGAAAAACATTCTTTAAACCCCAGTTTAGATAATTTTCACCCACGATCGTCACAAGAAGTGGTCGAGCAAATTTAGGTTAAGAGGTGTCAACTTACATCCTTTCATCGGAAAATTACACTATTTAGTTTGCTCAAACGAAAAGGAATTGGATTTTTTTATTTATTATTTTGATTCCCCCAATAAAATTTCTGCCTATACCACTAGTCACAAGCTTCATCATTATGGAGAAGTTTATGGTAAATTACAATGGCGGATTCAACCAATTGATTTGTGAGTTCGTTAAAACGAGTATTTCGGGATTGAACATTATATATATATTCGATGATCTAATTAAATAATAGTACTATGATTCGAGAGAAAGTAACAGTATTTATATATGTGAGTTAAAACAAGTATAGATAGACATACATTTTAGGACCTACTCTTTCAATTCAGAATCCACAACGTCTAAATTCTGAATTTTATCCGTGTAAAACTGTAAATTACATACCTTTGATGGGTTTGGCACCACCAACCCATTCATTCCAACCCTGAGTACAATCTTGGCAAAGAACTTTGCCAGCAACATGTATTATATCCATTCCTTCAAAGGCTTGTGCAATGTTCATGAAATTAGAAAATACCAAGAATAAAGCTGCAGCCACCACCATGAAATTAACAGCCTTCATCTTCATTTTTTTCAAGAATATTTGTCAAAAAATTAATTGAGCTAATTAATTGCTATAACTAGAATAAAACATGTTCATGAATTTATAGAAATGTTGAAGTGTTTTTGACTAAGAGATATGTAATGGAAGGTCACTACCTATGACGTGCAAACCATAATTTCGCATTACACCTAATTAGGTTTCTTTGCTGTCTAGTACTAATAATGTAATATCATACCTAGCATGAATTGTTATAATTTTTAGAGGAAAATTATGTGTCTAAGATATTTGGCTCGGAAAGAGCTTTTTTTTTTTTTTTTTGTAAATTTAATTTTCTGATTCAGTACTATTACTTTGATTATAATTGGGATTATCCATACCTAAAAAAACAATAAAATCACATGAAAAAAATTACATCTTGAGTGACTCTCACGTTCTTAGTCAACCCTTTTTTATTTGGCTGAGGTGAACATGAGAAGGAGAGCTTATGATTCTAGTTTAATTGTTTATTTTTTTTCTTTTTATGATTCAAGATTAGAGGATTGTATAAATTGGTTATAAGTTATAATTTATTGTTTAGCTCAAATTAATCTAATCAATCTCGACCCATCGAACATTGGACGAGTTATGTCGCCGAAATTCGAATTTATTTCCTATGATTAGTTTCCCCCTTTTGGAACTTTAATTCAATGAAAGTAGTAAAATATTTTTAGGTTGAATGTTCTTAGTTTTGTATTTGGGAAATTATGAAGTTCAACCAAACTAATTAAGTACTCTTCTAATCATGTACTCGATGATGTACAAGTTCCATACATTAGAAAAGCAGTTCGATAATTGTCTTACAACTTGTCTGGATGGTTGTTACGTATCGTTTCATAATGTATCGTATTGTATTGTATTGTATTGTATTGTATTGTATTGTATTATTTGATAATAACAACGTTTGAATAGATTGTGTCATTTGCCATCGTTTCATGATATCATGCACCATCAATATGAAGAATAAATTTGTAATATTATAAAGAAAATTATGAGGGTAAAATTACTGATCACGCCCAACTATGTCCTTTAGAAAGGACTCTGCGGACGTTGCAAATATAACCCGAGTATTATGCCCATTGTCGAATCCACAGAGAGTTAACCTATCAACCACTATCTTTAGATCCACTTAATTCTTCAGAACCAGCTTCCCAAGACTTTCAAATCACAGTTGGAGGTTTCTTTATGAACTAAGATTGCAGTAAAATAACAAGTTGTAAACTAAATAACTAAGGTTGTAAACAATGATGAGAGAAAGCTAAGGCAATGATTTCCCCTATTGATGGAATCCCTTCTGTTTATACTTCATACAAATTTACCAACACACCACTATCAATCATGAACGGTCGTCTTACCATAAATCTCTCCTGAGTAATCATAGTAATATACTATTGCACTCACCCCAGATACACTAGCTTGCTTTAATTAACACAGTTCACTTAAGATTGCACCCAAGACTTCGTTATCCCTAATCCCCCCTTTAAACCTGCAGTTATAGATTCCTCTTATACTTTAGGAGTGGTGTTATTCAAAAATAACCTAAATATGCACTCTCTTCCGAGTTATACACACTAAATAGGCATAACTAATTGGGGATCCTGTCAATTAATTACAACAAGAGCACAGTTGAATAAATAAGATTGAAACTAGCAATTTGTATTCACATAAACAAGAAGTTCATCCCCCAATTAGATGAGAAATTTAGCTACTCATGGCTATGGGTAAACAAACTAAATTAATATTCATCATAAACTACCAATAAAATCAAAAGAAAAGAAGAAATAGGTTTGGGTATTCTCTCACAATTGTTTTTCCTTCAAAGAACTCTAAAAACTCAATACATGCCACCTTTGGGCGAAGTCTAATGTTTAAAATAGGATTTTGGGCTAAAAATCCCATGTTTGCACTTTAGACCCTAAAGTTTCTCGCGCCCACCGCGGTTCTGCCGCAATCGCAGTAGAACCGCGGTCAAACAGCCCCTCTGATACTCATCTTGTCCGAGACCGCATTTCACCGCAGTTCTGCCGCGGTCACGGTGGAACCGCGGCAGAACAGTTCCTCTAGTACTTCAGCCTGTTTTTGGCGTGGTTCACTTAGGACTTTTCACGGTTGGCCTCTTTTTCCTTATTTTTTACTCCAAAAGCACTCCCGAGTCTTTCCTATTTAAATATAACCTGCAAATCATGAAAAGCACTCATAAGAGCATTTTGTTATCACTTTTATTACAAACATATATAAAAATGTGATTATTTAGGGCCAGAATATAGTTAAATTCACATATTATCAACACCATACACTTAAATCTTTACTCCTCCTCGAGCAAACTAAACCACACTTCTGGGCCTAACTGTTTGATGCATTACCCCAAGTATGCCACACCCGCCATTTTGACGAAACAACCTGAGCAATGCTACAGTCATACCCCATATGCAGACTCTACTGCCATGACACACTCGCGCTCACTCTAGTTACTCTAACAGAGGTGAAGACTTATTTTTTCTTCCCGAGTCACATGGCGTCACATCAAAAATATGAGAGAAGTTCCACACACATAAAATTCAAACACAAGGAACCGAAGATAGAAAGACCACTCACTCTCAGCAAAGAACATTCACATGTCACACAGACACACCATAAGCTGCCCCTAGTGTAGTAATCTATTAATCGAGCTGTTCAACTCAAAGATCAAGAGGTCTTTATTTGGTTGTAATGTAGGCTAAAGGATGGGTACGATACATTTGGGTATAGTGACTAACCTCCCTAAGCACTTTTAATACACACTTCCTTTTATTTCAATTTTCCTGATCACCCTAATCATTCTTCCATATTTTCATTTCACACGTTACCCCTAGTTTCCTTCAGGTGTAACTAGCTTCTTGTTTTTTTTTTCTTTATTTTGTTTTGTTTTCTTTGTCTCATATTTTTTCTTTCTCTTTCTAATTTGTTATAATGCCAGTACATCATTCAAATGATTCATTCCTGATTCCCCTTTTCGCTAACTCCCTACCACCCCACACTTTGACTTTTGTATGTTCTTTAATGATTCACGTGCTTCTAGGAGGTATAAGTTCAAATAATCAGCTACTCAAATACAAGGATATAGGTCATTATAGGGTTATCAAAGAACATGCTTCAGGCTAAAAGGGGTTGCCTATGGTAATATATAAATAGGTGGAGTCACAATTAAATAAAGGCTTATACAAAGAAATGCCTCAATCATCTCTACAACCAAAAAACTTCTATTTCGCTTTGCAAACGCACATGGCTAGTTCTAGGTATCGCATGCAAGCACAAAATACAAGTAAACTCTCTCACACACTTAGCATGTAACTCATTCTGAATCAATTTATCAACACACTCCTACGAGCGTTCAAGCACGGCAAGATGTGCAACATTCAGTCATAAGTTTACAAGTCCACAACTGAGCCTAGGTGTCATACTCTCAAGTTCATTTTTATTTTTTTGCAAGTGTGTACATCAGGGGTAGCACTCTAGCCTTTACTCATCTTAGTCCTACAACTACAAAAGGAAAATCTATCTAACCCGGTTCAAGAAACATCCTTGGAAAAGAACCGTGGTCAAAAGAAAAATCAAGGGGGCTTACTACACTACCTAAAAAGGAAAAAAAAATAAAACAAAATCTGCATGGACTACTTCCCTCAAGAGTACTGTCCAAGTGGTCTGTCCTCAGGAAGAGTCCTTCCCTTAAAATCATGGCATGTCCCAATGTCATATCAATAAAGTAAAGCGCAGAAGGGTAAGAAGACTTCCTTGAGACTCAATCAGAGTCGGAGATGGTACTGGGGTCCACATTGCAAGCTCTCCCCAAAGCAAGGAACCAGGAAACCGCCCCTCGGACCTGGCCTGCCTGTGAGACATGGCGTATGTGAGCACGTGATTTTTGCTTCAGGAAAACTACTCCGAAAGAAATCAAAATAAAATAAATTTCTTTGGTATATAATTTTTAGAATTTGCATGACATTTTAGGATAATTATTTGTGTTTTATCTGTGGATATTTATCTTGTTTTGATTAGTTAAAATACCAAAGTTATGTTGCATGTGCACTTAGGCTGTTATTTTTTTACAATTAGGAGTTAACTGCACAATATTTGGGTTTTGAAAGAAGAAAATCACAAAAATATTTATCTGTTGTAATTTTTGTCATTTAACGTATAATAGTGTGATTATTGTTTTAATTAGTATTTAATATTGTGTTTTAATTATTATGGATCCATTTAATATTTTTTAGTTATTTGAAAATTTTACGTATTTAATTGGGCATTTAGGAATTAATTACACCATAATTTGTTTTTTTAAAAGTTAAAATCACAAAAATATGCATTCTTCATTCTATATGTTAGCCTTGTGTGATTTTATTTTAATTAAATGTTTCAACTTGTGTGTTAGTTGTTGTAAAGATTTAATTAATATTTTTGTAGTTTAATTTTGGTTTCACAATTTATTTTAGAAATTTGTTAATTTTAATTAAAAGTAGAAAATGAAAAGAGTTGAATATATAAGGCAAATCAGATATGGGCCAAAATCTTAGACCAAACATCAGGCCCAAACATTCAAAAAGACCCGGTCCAATCCAGCCGGTCTCAGAGACCAACCAAACGACCTCGTTTCAGTAACGCTCGATTTGGGCCGTTGATCTCAAATTGATCAGCGGCCAAGATCACCTCTCCCTTACCCGTTCCCTCTGTGAACCTAACGACATCGTTTTATTTAAATGAAATGATCTTTGCCATTGATCGTAATTAATCAAACGGCCAAGATCAAATTTCCCCTGGTATATTAGCCTAAGACCTCACCCCACCCCCATAGCCAAACCCCCCCACTTCATCATCTCTCTCAGAACTCAGAGACGAACCAGACCTCTCCCTTTGAAACCCTAGCCTCCACCCCTCCCCTTCGCCGTAAACTCGGCGGCAACGATTCCGATGGTCGTGAGATTAACATCCCTAGAACATCTGACCACCCCCAATCCAAATCCACCATCTGTTTCCCTCGAATCATCCTAGAACTTCTCGAATCTTCAATCGAAGATTCGAGCCAAACATGAACCTATCCCAACTAGGCCCAAATTCTTACCAGACAACCCCAGACTTCCCTCATGCCCAAACCGCCTTTGGTTTGGTTCGAATCTGCCTAGAAATGCTCAAATCCCAAATCATATAAAAATAGAACCCTAAATACCACGAACTGGAATTTGATCGGATTGAGGGTCCTAACCGACCTTAGTCAAGTGTTCTCAGTCGAGAACACATGATTAAGGTCCGTTTAACCTAAAATATGTTCAAGCTCGAGATTTGTCCGAATCCATTTGATTTCTGATTTTTCCTTTTGATGTATTTCTTCTTCCTTTTGTCCTCTTTTTATTAATATCTACTATTTGTTTAGTTTTTGTCATTTTGATCTTTTTATTTTTTGTCAACTGCTCTTCTGCTTCTTCTCCAAGACCTTTTATTTGATCGAATCTTTTTCTTTGGTCGTTTAAATATAGGGAATGAACCATGTAACCAATTGATAAGTTTCATCGATTAATTAGTTTTCTGTTAGCTATTGTTTTGTCAATACCACTGAAACCACTCGTTTATGTGCCTACTTCTGATTGTTTATCGTTAATTGTTGTTAATTGTCATATGCAATCGTTTAATTAGTTTTGTCAATGAATCAGTTCCATATTAGATTCGTGTTCTGTTCAAAGTCATTCAAATCACATGTTTACCTGTTTTATTCTGATTGTTCTTTATATATAATCGATTAATTAAGCTTCGTTGATTAAGTCGTTCACATAGTTTTGAATTGTTTGGCTTTCTGTTTGGACTATGTATTCGCATTGGCATTCTGTTAGTTGCTTGATTAACTAGGATTCTATTTGATTAATAGTTGGAATTTGTTCATAGTTGTAGTAATTTAAGTGTTCAAACTGGGAGATAGTTTAGGAATCTATTATAGGCTGGAACAAAAATTAGAATCTGTTGACCGGTTTAGTGCAGTAACAGTAGTTTCAGGGGTAGTTTAGGAACAGGAAACTTGGAGAATTGGTTTACTTGAGGGCCCTAATATACTTTAATTTGAACTAATTAGTAGGGGGGCCACTAAGTAATGAAAGATGCTTTTGCTAATTAGAAATTAGCAACAGCAGGTAATAATAAAAGTTAAAAAATACACATAGTTAAAAGAATATTGGGCTGGAAAGGAAAAGTAATAAAAAGGGTAGTAATAATAGGTTAAAAGTAAAAAAGGAAATGGGCTGAAAAGGGGACATGCATTTGGTATAAAATAGGGTCATTTGACACTTAAAAGGACGGAAATTTTTTAGAGAGAAAGTCTGGAGAGAGATATAATTTAAGACTGAAATTTGGACATTAGAATTTCAGAACTTAAGAGAGAGTTGACTGAATTTTGAGAAATCAGAATTTCAGAGTTAAAGAAAAAACAGGCTTAACTTTTTTTACATTGAGAATTTCAGGCTGCTTTTCTTTTAGTGTTTGACAAATCAGAAACTACTGGTTCTTGCATCTGGCTGTGTTCTTTTGGTACTGCTGAGTTTGCAGTTTGGTATTGGTTGGGTTCTCTATTTGTTGAAAACTATTTTCCATTGGTATCCTGGTTTTCCGCTTGGTTTAATTCTGTCATTGGGTTATTCTACTGGTCATTATTGATTTTCTGCTACTGTTCTTGTCGTTGAACCTGCTGTTGCTGTGTGTGCTACTGCTGCTTCTACTGATCTTCCTCTTCTGTGCTTTCGAAATACTAGGTACATAAATTGATACATGGAAGTTGAAGCATGAATATGAAATGAGGAGTTGAAGTTCTAATCTCTATCTTAGTTATATTTTGAATCTTATTTGTATATGTACATTATATATGTTCCTCTAATTAGAACCATGCATTTGTTTGATATATATAATGGAACATTCGATAGTAGCTTAGTGGACGAACTGTCTATGTATGCTAGTTAAAAAGACTAATGGTGTAGTGGCTCTGTTTAGTGAATTCGTTATTGTTTGATGATTATCCTATCTCAAAACGTATGTTAGCCAAATTAGACTGTTCTTAAACATTCAATAGTTAGCTCATTAAACAAATAGCCCGCTTTGGGAACTTTAGGAATATGGTTTAGCTAGATACTATTGGTTACTTTCAGCATGTAAATAAGTTAGGATCTCTTTTTCTTTCATTTTTAGAGATGGATGAAAAATATAAAAACATAGTTGCTTTAGGATATCCTTTTAAAATAAAAGGAGGTGTGCCTCTCCAAAATAAATCACAAGTTGTGGGGCCCTCAATGAAGGTTTAAAAGTATTTAAAAGTCGGGAAGGGAAGTTTAGTGAATTTTACGATCCTCCCAAAAGATAATAATGCGTTAAGACTCTTTTAGATGCGATTCTAGTAAAATTACCTCCTTAAACTCGGTTGTGCATTTCATTCGACCCACATTAACTCCCAAAACGTTGAATAGAGTGTGTTTAGGATTGCGGGGTGCATTTCATGTGATGCAATCTGAAGGCATGCTTTAAACGATGTTCACCTTTCTTTTAAAAAAATACATATTGAATAAAAGCAGTTAAAAGTTTAATTAGCACATAGGCTCTTCATGTAATTAAATTCAGATAAAAAGCTAAATGCAATAGTTAAGCAACCATGCTAGAACCACATATCCCGGGAATGCCTAACAGCTTCTCCCGGGTTAACAGAATTTCTTATCCCATTCGCGCACGGTTAAATAGAGTCATTCTTTTCCTCGATTCGGGATTAAAACCAGTGACGTGAGACACCATAAATCTCCCAAGTGGCGAATTTGAATCTTTAATAATAAATCCCGTTTCGATTGTCCATTAATTGGAAAAACTCCCTTAACTCCTTTTGCGCCCCCGGGGGTTCCAGAAAAAGGAAGTGTGACAGCTCTGGCGACTCTGCTGGGGAATTACCCAGAACGACTGGTTCAGGATTCAGAATTCGAGCTTAGATAAATTGTTATATTTGGATTTATCTGGTTCTCAACATTTTCACGCTAAATGTGCTAAATGCTTTACCGCTTTGATGTTATCTGAACTGTATATAAACTGTGCCGACACCCTTCTCTTCTCACCTCCGGGGATGTGCTTACTGGTTGAGACTCCGTATTCTGTTAGTGTCATGCTTTAAAATAAGAAAGAGGTGCGGAAACTTTCTAAACCGGCTGGCCTTTTGGTTCCCGGAAAGGAGCTCCTTCCTCGACTCGAGTCGTCCGCTCGGGTACATAGTTGATCACGCCCAAGTATGCCTTCTAGAAAGGACTTTGGGTACGTTGTAAATAAAACTCGAGTATTACACCCAGGGTTGAATCCACGGAGAGTTAACGTATCAACTACCACCTTTAGACCTACTAAATCCGTCCGAATGAGCTTCCCAAGACTTTTGAATCACAAATGGAGATTTTGTTACGAACTAAGATTAGAGTAAACTAACAAGCTGTAAATAAACTAACTAGGGTTGTAGACAATAATGAGAGAAAAGCTAAGGTAATGACTTCCCCTATTGATGGAATACCATCTGTTTATGCTTCATACAAATTTACCAACACATCTAAACAATAATGAACACTCAAATTACCGTAAATCTCTCCCGAGCAACTACAGTAACAAACTATTGCACTCTCCCGAGATACACTAGCTAGATTTAGTTAACACAGTTCATTTAAAATTGCACCCAAGGTTTCATTATTCCTAATCCCGCCTTTAAATCCACAGTTATAGATTCCTCTTATTACTTTAGGAGTGATGTTATTCAACAAATACCTAAATATGCACTCTTTTCCAAGTTATGCATACTAAATAGGCATAGCTAATTGGGGATCCTGTCAATTAACTACAACAAGAACATAGTTGAATAAATAAAGATTAAAACCGGCAAATTTTGCATTAACATAAACGAGAAGTTCAACCCCCAATAGGTTCCATCAAGACCTTAGACAGGAAAATTAGCTACTCATAGCTATGTGTAAGCAAACTAAATTAATATTCGACATAATCTAGCAATAAAAATCAAAAGGGAAGACGAAATATGGTTAAGCTATTCTCTCACAATTATTTTTCCTTCCAAGAGATCTCAAAATTCAATACATGCCTCCTTTGGGAAAAATTCAATACTCCTGGCCTTCAGCACACCAACTGCGGTTCTGCCGCGGTCGCGGTAGAACCGCGGTCAAACGGCTCTTCTGAAACTCAATTTGTCTGCGGCTATCTCCCACCGCGGTTTTACCGCGGTCGCGGTGAACCGCGACAGTACCCCTTTTATTATTCTTTAGCCTTCTTCCGCGTGGTTCGCGTGGGATTTTTCATGGTTGGCCTCTTTTCCTTCATTTTTGACTCCAAAAGGGCTCTCTAGCCTTCCCCATATATAGCATGCACATCAAGAAAAACACTAACAAGAGCATTTTGTTATCACTTTCATTACCAAAACTATGGAAGAAGGTGGTTATTTAGGGCCTGAATATAGTTAAATTCACCTATTATCAATACCCCACACTTAAAGCTTTGCTCGTCCTCGAGCAAGCTAAACCACACTTCTAGGCCTAATTGTTCGCTGCATTACCCAAAGTTATGTTACACCAACCATTTTGACGAACCAACCTAAGCAGTGCAACAATCTTACCCAAGATGCAGACTCTACTGCCATGACACACTCAAGCTCACTCTAGTTACTTTAACAGCGGTGAAGATTTAATTTTCCTTCCTGAGTCACATGCCCTCACATCAGAAGTCTGAGAGAGTTCCACACATAATAAAGATTCAACAAAGGAACCCATATAAGGAAAGAATTCACTCACTCTCAGCAAAGAGCATTCATATGCCACACAGACACACCATAAGCTTGCCCCTAGTGTAGTAATCTACTTATCGAGCTGTTTGAGTCAAAGCTCAAGAGGTTTTTATTTGGTTGTAATGTAGGCTAAGGGACGGGTAGGATACATTTGGATGTAGTGACTAACCTCCCTAAGCACTTTTAATACATCTTTTTTTAGTTTCCATGCTCAGCCCAATCATTCCTCCACATTTTTGTTCCACATGTAACTCCCACTTTCTTCAGGTGCAACTTGCTTCTCGTTTTCTCTCCGTTTTTTTCTTTTATTTATTTTGCTTTGTTTTCTTTGTTTCCCTTCTTTTTTACAAAACCTGTGCACCAATCAGTATTCAGTCATGATTCTTCTTCTTTCGCTAACTCCCTACCACCCCACACTTTGACTTTTGTATACTCTTTCGTGATTCAAGTGCTTCTAGGAGGTATAGGTTCAAACAATCATTTATTCAAACACAGGGATATAGTTCATTATAGGGTTATCAAAGAATAAGCTTCAGGCTCAAAGGGGTTAACTAATGGCAATGTATACAGGTGGATTCACAATTAAATAGGCTTACACAAGGAAATGCCTCAATCATCTCTAAGGCCTAACAACTTCTATTTCGCTTTGCAAACACACATGGCAAGTTCTAGGTACCACATGCAAGCACATAGTGCAAGTAAGGATCTCACACACACTTAGCATGTAACTAATTCAGAATCAGTTTATCCATGGAACATAGCATTGGCCTGGCAGATTGAGACCTGGAGAAACCGGCCCTAGGATGGGAGCGGCGTGAAGGTCCGGCATTGTCAGTAGATCGTCTGGATGGTGCAAAGGGAACCGGGGCATCATCATCATCATCATCTATTTCAATTGGCATCTGTGTGCCCCTACCCACTCTGATGCGGGAAGCTCGGGAAGGTGCTTTAGGTGCCACTATCTCGTTAGTAGGATAAGTGGGAACGTTCTTCCGTAAGCACAACTGAGTCACCAAGGAAGGAAAGTAAAACCCCTTTGACAGCAACGGTCTTCCTAAGATCAGTTCATCACCAATGACCTTAGCCGCATCAAAATCTTTCTTGGTGACGAAGCACCATGTCAGTAGGGCCTTGTTGAATTTCACGTCTGTCGTGTTGCTAGATGGCATGAATCAGCTGTAGATGACCGTCAACCAGCACTTAGCCAAGTGCGTGAAAGAGTTAGAATTAAAGGCGATCTGGTCCTTTATCCAAGTCGGTCGCCGCCAGCACAAATGGCCTCGATCATAACCTCTCACGTGACATACTGTCTATTGTAGTAAGAGTCAAAATCGCTTGTGAACGCAGGCAGCTGTAAGGCCTAATGAATATAGGGAAGGTGTGGTGGGACTATCTTACCCCGCACATGCACATCTCAAGCTAAATGAGCAGGGCAGTTCGCATAGAACTCCCTTACAATCATCCTATTGACCGGGAAGGGCTCATCAAACAGGAATTACATGTGCCTCCTCCGAGTCTTCTCATATATATCCTCCATTTGTGTTCGGAGGGATGCTCGATCAATCTGAATTTCAGGAATGAAGTTCTTTCGTGCCTTTGCATTGAAATCATCCTCTGCCAATTCCCAGAAGAACCTATACTCATCATAGGTCTGCTGTTGAGCTGGGCCAGCCTGTCTCCTCTTCCTCTATGGAGCCATAGAACCTGAAGAGAGTTCAAACAAACCGTTAAATTCATCCTAAATAGTGCCAAACGGGTGGTTACTCAGACTTCGCCACCCGATGGCAACAAAAAGACACCCCCTTTTTGTTCGTCATTTCACACTAGCCCCCTAGCAGTGTCGTGAAGTTTACAGAATCCACTAATGTCGCCCTACATGACTCATACCACCCCACACTTGCTCCTTCTCCATGATTCAAACAATCAGAGCCCCCATACATCGCCAAATATCACACCCCACAGTTAGGAGTGGGCATAGCTCACCCCACAACATCACAACAACTCTACACATTCGGCCAACATAAGGCCTTGCAATAATCACACCCTACAAATAAATTCGAGGCCTCCAAAATATTATGACAAGCCCTAAAACCAAAGTATAAGGGAGGCCCAACCAAATAAGTACCAAACAACCCTACTAGAAACAACTACAACCATATATAACAACAAGAATCAACAATTATACAAAAAATTAAACTATTGCTACCTAGGGTTAAGTTAAAAGAAACTATACTAAATTAGCAGCTAAACTAAAGAAAAAGAGAGAGAAACTTACTTGGAGGGAGGATGGGAAAGGGTTTGGTGAAGTTGGAGAGTAGTTGAGTGAGAGGGAGAGTGATTTTGAAGAGAAGAAGATAAGAAGAAAAGAGAAAATAGAGAGAAAATATGAGAGGAATTGGGGGGGGGGGGGTTGGGCGTCTGATTTGGGGATAAAGAGGTGGGTGTGATTTAAAACGGGTGGAAAACATAAAAAAACATACCTGGGCGCTGAAGGCGGTCACCGTGGTTCGACCGTGGTCGCGGTAGGATCGTGGTAGACCAAGTTCAGCGAGGGGTCCTCACCGCGTTTGGACCGCGGTCTCGATGATACCGCGATGGGGTTTGGTCAGAGAGGGGCTTCGACCGCGGTCTGGTCCCTTCTCTGATACTATAGGCATTTTGTTGTTTCATATTAAAGGATTACAATTACAACAATTTCATGGGTTGCCTCCCATGTAAAGCCTGATTTAGCATTGCGGCACGACTCAGATGAGCGCATTTACGGTTCGCTCGACCTTTGCAGCTCGTTCAAGTGCAGTGAAAATCCTTCCTTAGGTTCGCTCATTCCCACTTTTAATTTCAACCGCTGACTATTGACTTTAAATGTGCGAGAGTCATCCTTAGTAGCAACTTCAACAGCTCCAGACGGGAAGACTTCAACTACCCGAAATGGTCCATACCATTGTGATTTTAGCTTACCCGGGAACAACCTCAATCTTGAGTTGTATAGCAGTAGCCTGTCCCCGGACTTAAAAGGCCCATCCACAATGTTCTGATCATGTAGCCTCTTCATTCTTTCCTTATACAGCCTTGTGCTCTCAAAAGCAAGATGTCGGAGCTCCTCAATCGCATGCAATTCTGTGACTCTTTACGATCCCGCAGCTTCCATATCTAGATTTAGCTGTTTCAGTGCCCACCACGCTTTGTGCTCAAGTTCGACAGGTAAGTGACAGGCCTTCCCAAGCACCAACTTGTGTGAAGACATCCCAATTGGTGTCTTGAATGCTGTTCTATAAACCCAGAGTGCATCATCTAACTTCCTTGCCCAATTCTTGTGGTGTTTACAATTTTTGTTAACACACTCTTTATCTCTCTATTGGAGACCTCAACCTGTCCACTGGTTTGCAGTTGCAGGTGGTAAGGAGTAGCCACCTTGTGGCACATGTCGTATTTTGTCAATAACCTCTCAAATACTCTATTGCAGAAGTGAGTTCCCCCATCACTAATTATCGCCCGTGGTGTCCCAAAGCGGGTGAATATGTTTTTCTTCAGAAACTCCACCACCTCCTTTGCATCATTGGTGGGTAACGCTACATCTTCCACCCACTTAGACACATAGTCTACAGCAAGAAGAATGTACTTATTGCCGTAAGAGATGACGAAGGGATCCATGAAAATATCCCCCAGATGTCGAACACTTCAACCTCCTGAATCAGGTTCATGGGAATCTCGTGGCGCCAGGAGATATTCTCGGTGCGTTGGCATTCATTGCAACCCTTTTCCTATGTGTGAGCATATTTGAACACTATCGACTAGAAAAATCTGGCCTCAAGCACCTTTGCTGTAGTCTTTACTCCTCTAATGTATCCCCCATAAGCCGATGCATGACAAGCCTGCAAAATAGAAGATTGTTCCATATCGGAGACGTATCTCCGGATCATGTCATCTAGGCATATTCTAAAGAGATAGGGCTCATCCCAATAGTACGAATGTCTTTCACGAAATAATTGTTTCCTTTGGACCGATGAAAGGTCGTGAGAAACTATTCCACTGGCTAGGTAATTGGCATAATCTGCATACGATGGTGCTTCTAGATGAGTGGTGGCAAGCAGTTGCTCGTCTGGAAAAGTTTCCACAATTTCCTCAATTTCAATTGTGTTTTCAGCTCCCTGAAGTCGTGATAGATGATCATCGACTTGATTCCCAGTGCCCTTTCGGTCACGTATTTCAAGATCGAACTCTTGTAGCAACAACACCTAACGAATAAGGCGTGGCTTAGAGTCATTCTTTTTTATCAAGTATCTAAGAGCTGCATGGTCAGTGTATACAAATACCATCGATCCTATAAGGTAGGACCGGAACTTGTTGAATGCAAACACCACAGCTAGCATCTCCTTCTCAGTCACCATATAGTTCAACTGGGCTCCACTCAGTGTTCTACTAGTATAATAGATTGGATGCATAAATTTGTCCTTTTGCTGGCCCAGTACTTCCCCCATTGCATGGTCACTAGCATCACACATTAATTCGAACGGTTGCTCCCAATTGGGGGAGACAATGATGGGTGCTGTGACCAGCCTTTGTTTCAGCTCCTCAAACGCTACCCTTCAAGCATAAGAAAATACAAATTGTGATCTTTCTCTAATAACTTACAGAGAGGGTTGGCGATTTGGAGAAGTCTTTAATGAACTGCCAGTAGAAACCGGCATGTCCAAGAAAACTTCTTATTGCTTTGACCGAAGTTGGCAGAGGTAGCTTTGCTATGACATCAACCTTCGCTCGATCTACCTCTATCCCCTTGCTTGACATCCGGTGCCCCAAGACTATGCCTTCTTGTACCATGAAATGGCACTTCTCCCAGTTCAGCACCAAATTAGTCTCGATGCACCGTTTTAGCACACGTGTCAGTTCACAAGGCACTCATCAAACAAATTCCCCACCACTGAGAAGTCATCCATGAACACCTCCATTATATCTTTAACCATATTAGTGAAAATGGTCATCATGCACCATTTGAATGTGGCGGGTGCATTGCAAAGGCCAATAGGCATTCTCCTAAAGGCATAAATGCCATAAGGGCATGTGACGGAGGTCTTCTCTCGGTCCTCAGGTGCAATGAAGATCTGATTTTACCCTGAGTACCCGTCCAGAAAGCAGAAATATGACCTCCCTGTCAATCAATCCATCATCTAATTAATGAAGGGAAGTTGGAAGTGGTCTTTCCGGGTGGCAAGATTCAGCTTTCTATAATCCATGCATATTCTCCAACCGGTGACGGTTCTCGTTGAGATTAATTCATTATTATCATTATTCACCGCCGTCATGCCACCCTTCTTAGGCACACATTGAACTGGGCTAACCCAGCTGTTGTCAGAAATTGGGAAGATGATTCCCGCATCCAACCACTTTATTACTTCCTTCTTCATCACTTCCTTCATATTCGGGTTCAGCCTCTTCTGATGTTCCCTGGAAGGTCTGTGTCCCTCTTCCAATAGAATCTTGTGCATATAATAAGCGGGGCTGATCCCCTTGATGTCTTCCATGGTCCACCCAATGGCAGTTTTTCATTCCTCCAGTACCTGTAAAAGTTGTTGCACCTGCACATCTAGCAAACCAGATGAGATAATAATAAGTAGAGTGGAATCAGGTCCCAAAAATTCATACCTGAGGTGGGCTACTAAGGGATTAAGCTCCAGTTTCGGTGGTTCTTCAATGGATGGATTAGATGGAAGAGTCTCTCTCTTCTCTAAGTGTAGGGATTCAAACTTTAGATTTCTATCCCAAAACCCTCTACCTTCCAAAACCAACACACATTCTGCCAACTCCTCACCATTCGCTTCCTCTAAATTCGTCAGACATGTAGCCAATGGATCCTCCACCGTCAACACTTCATCATTAGACTGTACGATCACATCCACGACATCAATTAGAGAATAATTGGTGAACTCACTTGGTCGCCTCATAGATTTCTGCATATTGAATATAATCTCCTCGTCATTGAGCCTCATCTTAAGCTCCCAGTCTCACAATCAATTAAGGCTATCCATGTGGCTAAGAACGGTCTTCCTAGAATTATAGGAATCTCTTCATCCACTTTGGAATCCAAGATTACAAAATCTGCAGGCAACACGAATTTCCCAACCTGAATAAGCACATCATCGAGGATCCCAAATGAACGCTTCACTTTCCTGTCAGCTAGATGCAATAACATAGAGGTGGGTCTAGCTCTCCCAATGCCCAACATATTATAAATAACCAAGGGCATAAGATTAATGCTGGCCCCTAAATCACAGAGTGCTTTTGCAAATGTATAGTTCCCAATAGTGGACGGAATAGTAAAGCTCCCTGGATCAGAGAGCTTTTCAGTAACAGGTCTAGTTACTACTGCACTACAGGTCTGCGTGAGTGTCACTGTGGCCAAGTCTTGAAACTAAAACTTCCGAGACATGAAATCTTTCATCATCTTCGCGTACCCAGGCATTTCCTGTAAAGCCTCAATCAATGGAATATTTACCTGAATATGCTGGAGCATCTCAAAGAACTTTTTGTACTGCTCTTCCTTTTGATGCTTGGTCAATCTCTATGGGAATGGTGCATGTGGTCTTTTCTTCCCAATAATTTGGGATTTTTCTTTCCCAACTATGATCTCCTCAGTCGGCTCTTCTAGTGTTTCCGCAACTTTCTCGGTCTCTTGCTGAATATTCTGTTTCTCAGGAACAGGCTGGCTGTCACATCTGTCAGCCTTGTTGATTCATTCTGCTCAATCGGTACCTGAACGAGTGTCTCAGACTATATATTTGCTCTAGCTCTCTCCTGTTTAACATCAAGGTCTGTACCATTCCGAAGACTCACCTCCATCAGCTACTTCGGGCCCTGATCCTTGGGGTTGATTTGGGTATCTGCAGGCAATTTTCCTTGTGGATGGTTATTCAATGACATAGCAATTTGGCCTATCTGTACTTCAATATTTATAATAGCCGCGTCATGTGCATCTACCCTTTTATTTATCTTTGCGTTGGACCCAATCACTTGCTTCATCATTGCTTCCAGTCTAGCGAACCAATCTTCTTGCCTCCCATCGTACTGGTGCTGAGGTGGGTGGTACCGTTGCTGCTGATTATTGTATCCCTGCGGTCTAGGATAGGGTGCCATATTGTTGGGAGGTCTCATGCCTCCCATGTTCCCAGCATTGTATTGTGGCTGAAGCGGCCTGTACTGCTTCTGAGTCTGCTGGACCCAGTTCTGATTTCCTTACCTCTGACCCCCATAGTTAGCCATATAATTCATATCTTCGGGATGCTGGTGGTGATGGTCGAGCTCTACATTCCATGGATTACCAATTGGCTGACTGATGCTCATCTGTGTCAAAAGAGTCGCCACATTCTCAGCCAAAATGTTGGAAGGATCAAGAGGCAGTGAGTGAACCACCGGAGTGATAGGTGCGTTCCTGGTCGTCCACCCTAAATTTTGAGTCATTCTATCTAGCAGATTTTTCCCTTCTCTCCAAGTCTTGCTCAAGAATGCCCCACCAGCTTAGGCATCCATAGTATTCTTCATACTGTCAGAAAGTACCATATAAAAATGTTGTCCCAACATCTGCTCTGGAATACCATGACGGGGACACATCACCAACATTCCTTTGAACCTTCTCCATGTCTCGTACAAAGTTTCCATAGGTTTCTGTTTGAAGCTCACGATCTCATCAATTTGTTGTGCTGTTTAATTGGTCGGGAGGAACTTTAAAATACTTGACTAACTCATCCCAAGTTTTAATGGAGTTTATGGGGAGTGAGTTTAGCCAAACCTGATCAGCTGTCACTGAAAGGAAATAATAGCAGCCTGATTGCCTCCGGAGTCACGTTGGCTGCCCCTGAGTTTTGCATATGGACAAGAAATTCTTGTGCTACTGAGGATCTTCTACTTGCGTTCCAGAAAAGAGTACCTTATTTTGCAACAAGTGCAGCATATTGTTTGTAATCTGGAATGATTCAGCTTGTATCGCAGACACAACAATGACAGTTGCCAAATTTTCAGATGTCAGTTGTGCCCACTCATAAAGTGCACCATCCGGCACAAGAGGTGCCGCCACTGTGGCATTTAAGCCATCTTGCTTGTTCCTGCCTTCTCTGTTGGGATTGTCTACGTTTTCCAAATCAATGTCGAGTTTGTCTGTCTGTTGAGGTTGTTGAAGTCTTTTGTTGGCACGGTTCAACACCTGGAATATTTTCTCTGGATCTGAGAGTCCTTCAAGCAGTTCTCCAGTCCTTGTAGAGTTTCTAGGCATACACTTGTGCAACCAAGTCAACTGTCAAAAGTTTCAATCAAACATTGGGTGTAAATAAACTAGCTACACCTAGCATTTTTGTAACTCTAGCACTGGCAATTGATAATTCAGTTAACTCCCCGGCAACGGTGCCAAAATTTTATCACGCCCAAGTATGCCCTCTAGAAAGGAATCTGCGGACGTTGCAAATAAAACACGAATATTACCCCCAGGGTCGAATCCACAGAGAGTCAACCTATCAACTACCACCTTTAGACCCACTAAATCCTTCCGAACCATCTTCCCAAAACTTTTGAATCACAATTGGATATTGTGTTACGAACTAAGAATGGAGTAAACTAACAAGCTGTAAATAAACTAACTAGGGTTGTAGACATTAATAAGAGAAATAAACTAACTAGGTATTCCCCAATTGATGGAATCCCTTCTGTTTATGCTTCATACAAATTTACCAACACATCTAAATCAATAATGAACACTCAACTTACTGTAATTCTCTTCTGAGCAATTACAGTAACATACTATTGCACTCTCTCGAGATACACTAGCTAGATCTAATTAAAATAGTTCATTTAAATTTGCACCCAAGGCTTTGGTATTCCTAATCCCGCCTTTAAACCCGCAGTTATGGATTCCTCTTATTACTTTAGGAGTGGTTTTATTCAACAACTACCTAAATATGCACTCCTTTTTAAGTTATGCACACTAAATAGGTATAACTAATTGAGGATCCTGTCAATTAACCACAACAAGAACATAGTTGAATAAATAAAGATTAAAACTGGAAAATTTGCAATAACATAAACGAGAAGTTCAACCCCCAATAGACTCCATCAAGACCTTAGACAAGAAAATTAGCTACTCATAGCTACGGGTAAACAAACTAATTTAATATTCGACATAATCTAGCAATAATAATCAAAAGGGAAGAAGAAATATGGTTAAGCTATTCTCTCACAATTGTATTTACTTCCATGAACTATCAAAATTCAATACATGGCTCATCTGGGCGAAATCTAGTGACCAATATAGGTTTTAGGGCTAAAATTCATGCTTTGACATAACTGCCCCTTGCCTTCAGCACGCCTACTACGGTTCTGCCGCGGTCGTGGTAGAACCGCGGTAAAGCAGCTCTTCTGAAACTCAATCTGTCTGTAGCTATCTCCCACCGCGGTTCAGCCGCGGCAGTACCCCATTTCTGATTCTTCAGCCTTCTTCCGCGTGGTTCGCTTGGAATTTTTCGCAGTTGGCCTCTTTCCTTCATTTTTGACTCCAAAAGGTGATCCCTATCCTTCCCTAGTCATATATAGCCTGCACATCAAGAAAAACACTAATAAGAGCATTTTGTTATCACTTTCATTACCAAAACTATGCAAGAAGGTGGCTATTTAGGGCCTGAATATAGTTAAATTCACCGATGATCAACAGTCTAGAGCACATACCCAGGCCTTGAACCTAGAAAAATATGACTTCATGCTGGATCCCTTGTAGGAATTCTTATTTACATCATGTTGCATTTGACTTAGGGGGATCAACATAGGGGTTGGGTCCTTCTAGGACTAGCAACCTGAAATGAAAAGACTATCCCGTTGCGTCCTATTTGTTTCTGTGCATTTATTTGGTCTCGGACTTGCATGCTGACTGGATTTGGAGTATTTGGAAAATTTAAAAAAAGAGGGGAGAAATAGACTGTATAGAGTTGATTATCTATTTTTAGAAATGTCAAAATAGTGTCGAATCTCCGCCGATTTTTTAGAAAAAGAAGAGATAAAAGTTTCATTTTTCAAATGGTTTGTTGAAAAGAAAAAAACAGAGTATTGTTTTTTCCAAAAAATGGTGCTTGTCAATAAAAGAGTCTTCTTTTTAAAACAGTCAGTTTTATCATCACAAACTACGCTTGGTCAGATTCATGCGGGGACATGATACGTAGGCAATCCACATAATATTCGATCACCGCTAGAAAATAAAAAGAGAAAGTGAATAAAAGAAAAGAAGTGTGAGAAAAAGAAAAGAGAAAGAAGAAAGAAAAATAATGAAGGGTTTTCGAAATGCTTGAAAAGGGCACAAATAAAATAAACTGGGATGATGCATGTGGTCGGAGCAAAAACATGTTAGAAATGGTTAACTGCCTAAGAACATTGCATCCCCCAATGTGCAATTACAGTATCTATGAAAACTCTAATATTGACAAGTTTGCTATTTTTCCAAATACAGTGTGTTAGAGAGTACTGGCACCGTACCATTATCAGACAAGATCATAAGGGCCCATACCAGAAAGCATGACTGGCTCAGACAACAATGTTGAGTCGAAAAATATGACAAATCAGATGGTGAAGGAGGCCATGGAAAAAATAGAAAAGATGAGGCTGGAAATGAACGAAATGCAGCTAGCCTTAGCTAGAGCCCAAAAGGGGCCTGAACCACCCGTTGCTCCTATTCTCCCACCAGGACACACGCCGGAATACCCTTCCCCAGGTCCTTCGACGAGCTTCCCGAATAACCACTACTATCAGGGAAGAAATCCATATAATCCTCAAACTCCGCCACCCAATCAGAACCCCCCCCCCCCACCGTATTTTCCTGTCTTCATGCGACCCCCACTAGCCACACTACAGAGATCATCTAGTGGGCCGTTGTTTCAGGCTCACGATACCCAATATTACCCCCATGAGCCCACATTCAAAGCGTTTGAGCCACATTCTTACAAGCCCCACTTTGAGGTCCCGACAAAGATTAAGAAGCTGGATAAGAGCCTAGAGCGGGACGAAGTGATGCGAATATTTAAAATCCTGGAGCAGTCCTTCAGGAATATGCATGGGTTAGGCAACCAGGTCAGCGTGGCCTATAAGGATCTGTGCCCTTTCCAAGACGTTCAATTGGCACCAGGGTTCAAGATGCTAAAGTTTGATCTATACGAGGGGCACGACGATCCTATGGCACATCTGTGAGGTTTTTGCAGCAAGATGAGAGGAGCAGGTGGTAAAGATGAACCGTTGATAGCTTACTTGGTTAGAGTCTGAGCAGTTCTGCACTGGAATGGTACACAAGACGGGATCTGAGCAGGTGGTACACTTGGGACGATCTAGCACATGCATTTGCATGTCACTTCCAGTACAACCTTGAGATCGTCGCTGACCGTTTCACATTACTAAAACTTGAGAAGAATCCCATGGAAAGCTTCCAAGAATTTGGGTTCTGATGGAGAGAATAGGCAGCTAGAGTTGATCCTCCGATAAGAGAGGGGGAAATGGTGGACTACTTTCTGCAAACTCTAGAGCCAACTTACTTTGGTCACTTGGTAACGTCTGTTGGCAAATCTTTCAACGAGGTAGTGAAAATGGGTGGTATGATTGAAAAGGGACTTAAGTCCAACAAGATCCTGAGCTATTCGGCGATTAAAGCAATCACTTAGGCCATCCAAAGCGGAAGGAGAGGTGCGCTTGGGAAGAAGAAAAGATAAGAGGTCGTAACAGTAGAGGCATGTAATGGGTCCAGATTGAGAGGTCCTTCCCCTCGCTACCAATCCATACCCCATCACCCAAATTATCCTCCACAGCTCTACTACCCACCACAAGAACCACAGTTCTCCGTCCATCAGGCCCTGACATATACTCAGCCTCTAGCTCGCCCACAATGGCGTGCGCCAGCTCCCAAAAATACCTACCCACCTCCACAGAATATATATCCTCCTCCTCAAAACACATATCCACCGCCAAGGTCATACAGGAATCCTTCAGGGCCGGCTTTCTGGGGAATTAGAGAACATTCACTGAGTTGGGAGAAACCTATGCTGCTTTGTTCCATAAATTAAGGCAGTTAGGTTTGTTATAACCTGTTGAGCCCAAACTGCCAAATCCGCCTTCCAAAATATAGACCACTCGGTAAGTTGTGAATATTGCTCAAGGGCTCCCGGACATGCTACCGAGAAGTGATGGAAGTTGAAACATGCAGTGCAAGATCTTATTTACACCAGTAGAATAGAGGTTCAGACAGCAGAGGTACCCAACATCAATCAGAACCCGGTTCCAGCACACCATGAAGCCTACATGGTCGAACTAGTGGACGGAGGAGGGGAACTCGAGAAGCCCTCAATAAATCCAGTCTGAATGAAAAGTCGGCCAGTGGAAAAGCGATGGTACAATTGGAAAAGGTAGATGACAAGCTAATCATGGCGATGGGAGGAAGGGCCTAGCAAGGCGGAGATATAGTTTGTAGGACTAAAAGCAAGAAAATCAACAATCAGATGGCTACTCCCCGTTCTATCCAGAGAGAGTCTTGGTAGTGGTCTCTGATTTTCCTTCTCTTTTTCTGGATTATTACAGGGTTGTAATCCAGTTTCTTTTATTTTTTTTATTCGGCTAAGTGTGAAACCTTGTTTCCCGCAATTCAATGAAAAATGAAAAAAAGAATTTTTTTTCACTTTTACTTTAGTTTAATTTTATTTTCTTCTTTTTATCTTTCTAAACATTTCTCATTATATTGACTCTAATAACATGGCATGAACGATGGATCTTCAACTCAGTCTAAAAAATCAATCTGATTATGAACTAATAATACAAGAGGCAGGTTGATGATAATGAGTGGGTCAAAGCCCGAATGGAGTGGTTGAGGCAGCCAACAAGAACATAGAGAAGATATTGGGGAAGAAGGATCCAGGCAATGGCATGAAAAGTTGCCATTTTCATTGTTGGGTTATCGCACTACTGGTCGTACCTCAGTAGGTACAACTCCTCATTCGTCGGTATACGAAACTGAAACAGTGATACCAGCAGAAGTTGAAATTCCTTTCCTCCGGATTATTGCTGAGGCTGGGATTGATGATGATGAATGGGTCAAGCCCGATTTGGAGCAGTTGAGCTTAATTGAGGAAAAGAGTTTGGCAGCAGTGTGTCATGGCCAGTTGTGTCAAAAGAGAATGGAAAGAGCATACAATAAGAATGTGCGCCCCAGAAAATTGAAAGTGGGGCAACAAATGTTGAAACAAATCCTTCCACATCTTCCCTAAGCAAAGAGCAAGTTTGCCCCGAACTCGCAAAGGCCATTCATTGTGACCACAGTGTCATCCAATTGCGCTTTATGTTTAACAGATGTCGAGGGAAGATATATTAATATGGCTATTAATTTTGACACAGTCAAAAGATAATTTGTATGATTTCTTTGATTATAATTGTTTGTTTGTTTGTACTTGCCGTTTATCGATGAATGAAATGACGGAGGCAATTTTTCTACTATCCAAACACTTTAACCTTTTCTTCCCCCTTTGAGCGTTACTTATTTTTTTTCATACCCCTCTCTTGGAATCATTAATGAAAATGAAAAAAAAAAGAAATAAGGAAAAGAAAAAAAAAAAGAAAAAAGAAAAAATAATACAAAAACAAAAGGGAAAGTCACGAGAAATAGAAAGGAATCATGGGAACTACGTTTGACCTGACTCTTCAAAGAGGAAACATATGCGCCTCACGGCTCGGTCATAGTGTAATAAAAGTCAAATGATCCCCAAACAAGAAAACTGGGGTAGAAATTATGTTTTTGAGTTTTGAGAAAGAAGTTTGATTCCGAGAGTGGTAATATTTTACCCACTAACTTATTTTGAATCTTTGATATTCTTTTCTTTAGACCCACACAAAAACCCATATTTGATGTCCAAAAAGACCTCTGGATCTGTATCCGAGAGGTGCCAAGTCAGGCAAATGAAAGCCGAGAACAACACACTGATCCCCAGCTGAAAAAATATCATGACCTGAAGGAATTGAGAGCCAAAAGAATTACCAGTAGAGAGAATCTTGTCAGTAATACTCCAATCCCCAACTGAGAAAATAAAATGAGAGAGTCTTATCGGTGAAAAACCTTCACAATCACCATGAAGTGACGTAAGTTGAGAGAAACAGAATGAGAGAGTCTTTTGGTGAAAACTTTCACGGGCACCATAAAGCGGCGGGAGCTGAGAGAAATGAGAGAGTCTTATTAGTGAAAACCCCTCGAAAGGCACTATGAGGCGACAAGATAAGATTGGCGGAAAGGAACTGCATCTGAAAAAGGGTTGGACATCTATTTATCTCCAGCTAACGAGGCCATCAAAAAGATTGATTGAACAAATATACTAGGTTGATTAATCTGGAATGCACGACATGATCGTTGGGACCAGTTATACCACCCAGATAAGTTATTTTCTTTTCTTTTCCCCAGCATTTGTTCAGAAAGATTTTCTCTTTTTATATCTTTTTATTTCTTTGATTAAAAGAATTTTTCCAGAAATTTGTTTTTGAGAAAGATTTTTCAGAGCTTACTACCAGTTGCCAAAATGGTATAGAGCAAACAGTGAATGGACAGGCCATAGATAAGGCAATAATACAAAAAGACGTTTGTTGCGAGACCAAATGATGAATTGGTCTAGAATGCCAGGGAAAGTATGGAGAAAAGCAGAAAAACAACAATCGAGAAAATTGTGAATAAGGATCGTCGGGAAGAAGGAGCATCCCCGACAGATTTTCGACCAAGTTCCAAGAGCGTCGGACAACACAGAGCGGGGAAGGAAGAAAAAGAAAAACCATCCCCAATAGGAATATCATCCCAGCAAATAGCATCATTCCCCAAACAAGTTTTGGGAACGCAAAGCAAGGAAAGGGAAAGGGAGAAACCATCTCCAGCAGGAGTGGCACAACCACTCACCACGTTCTAAACTAACAAATTTTTCTTTGATTTGAACAAGGGAAAGAAAATGTTATTGATGGAGGAAAGACATGCCACAAGGAAGATCACCCAAGCTGGAGCAGAAAAGTTTCTGCCATTGTTGAAAATTTTCTCGGAGGAATGAGGAAATGAATTAAAGTTATAAGGGAAACACCATCCCCAGCAGGAATGGCATGACCACTCACCGTACTTTAAACTGACGAAAGTTTCTTTGATTTAAGACAGGGACGGAAGCTATGTCCATATCAAGATCTCTACATCATATCAAGCTTTTTGCGCAGCATCATTCTTTGTAATTACCAAATCGAGCACCACATGTCAGGTTTGTCCACCTTTAAAAAGGATATACTTGGTTCTATCCGCCCTTTATCCACCTTCAAAAAGGATAAACTTGGTTCTATGCGCCCTCAAATAGGATATACTTGGCTCTATCCGCCCTCAAATAGGATATACTTGGCTCTATCCTCCCTCAAATAGGATATACTTGGTTCTATCCCCTTCAAATAGGATATACTGGGTTTTATCCGCCCTCAAATAGGATATACTTGGTTATATCCGCCCTCAAATAGGATATACTTGGTTCTATCCGCTCTCAAATAGGATATACTTGGTTCTATCCACCCTCAAATAGGATATACTTGGTTCTTTCCGCCCTCAAATAGGATATACTTGGTTCTATCAGCCTCAAATAGGATATACTTGGTTCTTTCAGCCCTCGAATACGATATACTTGGCTCTATTCGCCCTCGAATAGGATATACTTGGCTCTATCCGCCCTCGAATAGGATATACTTGATTCTACCCGCCATCGAATAGGATATACTTGGTTCTATCCACCCTCAAATAGGATATACTTGGTTCTATCTGCCCTCAAATAGGATATACTTGGTTCTATCTGCCCTCAAATAGGATATACTTGGTTCTATCCACCCTCCAATAGGATATTTCGGGTCTATCCGCCCTCGAATAGGATATTGAATTTAATCCTTCCTAAAAAGGATATTTAATTTATTTCGACCCGAGTGGTCCTGCTTGTATACATATGGCTAAAATATATATTTCATAAATCATTGCCAAATGCATTATATTTTCAAAGTTGTTGATGAAGTCAGGAGCCCGCCTGAAGAGAGGAGAGGCGATTTTATTATCAAAGTTGTTGATGAGGCCAGGAGCCCGCCTGAAGAGAGGAAAGGCATTTTATTTTAAAAGAAAATGTGTTGTTGAAATTAGGAGCCTGCCTGAAGAGAGGAATGGCGTTTTTATTTTTCAAAAATATTTTGAATTTTGGCGCCCACCTGTATAACTAGGGAATACATTTAATGTTTTTGCGTTTAGGTGCCCACCTGTATAGCTATGGAATACATTACTGTTTTACATTTTATGTCTTGAAACCAGTGACCCACCGAAAAGCAGAAGTTACAACAAAAAGCCCCAGCCTAATGAAGGAAGCCATATCCTCAGCGGACGGAACAAAACAATGAAACCGTTGTTCAGAAAAGCAAAAGGCTGGTGTCATCCCCAACAGTTTTTGGAAAAAAGAAGCACTGGAAGAAACACAAGACGACAAGAAAGCAAGGCAGCAAGAACAAGTTGAAGATAGATAAGATCTTGTGATACGTAGTCTAGCCTAGCTTCTTGTTTTCTTTTAGCACGGTGTAATAAGGAGATCGGTAAAGCAGTAGTAATAGCATGCAACAACAATAACGGCAAAAATGCAGTCCCATGGTAGTCCCAGCTAACAAAACTTCCTGAACTAAGTTAACCTGATTCCCTTTTAGCCAGAGATATGTAGGAAACCTTTGAAGCAAAGGTTTGGTTAATTTTTTTTCAACAAATGCTTCACACGGAGTATTCCAACGGGCAAAAATTGCTCGTATGCGCTCATTTTATCTTTGCATGAAAACTCTTTGCGTTTTCGGACAAAGAGGGGCAGCCGGGAGTACGTGATTTTTGCTTCACGAAAACTACTCCGAAAGAAATCAAAATAAAATAAATTTCTCTGGTATCCAATTTTTAGAATTAGCATGGCATTTTAGGATTATTTGTGTTTTATCTGTGGATGTTTATCTTGTTTTGATTGATTAAAATACAAAAAATATATTGCATGTGCACTTAGGATGTTTACAATTAGGAATTAACTGCACAATACTTTGCTTTGAAAGAAGAAAATCACAAAAATATGTATATGTTATAATTTTGGTCATTTAATGTATAATGTGTGATTATTGCATTAATTAGAATTTAATATTATGTGTTAATTATTAGGGATCTATTAAATCTTTTTTTTAGTTATTTGAAATTTTATGGATTTAATTGTGCATTTAGAAATTAATTAAACCATAATTTGGTTTTAAAAGTAAAAATCGAAAAAATGTGTATTCTTTATTCTATTTGTTGGCCTTGTGTGATTTTATTTTAATTAATGTTTTAACTTGTGTGTTAGTTGTTGTTAAGAGTTAATGAGTATTTTTGTAGTTTCATTTTGGTTTCACAATTTATTTTAGAGTTTTTGTTAATTGTTAATTAAAAGAACAAAATGAAAAGAGTTGAAAATATAAGGCAAATAGGATTTGGGCCAATATATTAGACCAAAAATCAGGCCCAAACATTCAAAAAGACCTGGTACAATCCAGCCGGTCTCAGAGATCAACCAACCGACCTCATTTCAGTAACGCTCGATCTAGGCCGTTGATCTCAAGTTGATCAACGACCAAGATCACCTCTCCCTTACCCGTTCCCTATAACTGACCCGTTACCCATTTCAAACAGCCCCCTCTCTCAACCAAATGACGTTGTTTCATTTAAATGAAACGATCCTGGCCATTGATCGTAATTGATCCTGTGGCCAAGATCAAAGTTCCGCCGGTATATAAGCCTAGGACCTCACCCCAGCCCCCATAGCCAAATATCCCCCACTGCATCGTCTCTCTTAAATCTCAAAGACGAACCAGACCCATCCCTTTGAAACCCTAACGCCACCTCTCTCCTTTGCCGTAAACCCGGGGGCAACGATTTTGATGGTCGTGAAATTAACACCCTCCTCGAATCAACCTAGAACTTCTTGAATCTTCAATCAAAGATTTGAGCCAAACATAAACCTGCCCCCAACCAAGCCTAAAGTCATACTAGACAACCCTCATACCTCCCTCATGCCCAAACCACCTTTGGTTTGGGTCGATCTGTCTAGAAATGCTCAAATCCCAAATCATACAAAAATAGAACCCTAAATGCCAAGAACTGGAATTTGGTCGGATTGAGGGTACTAACCGACCTTAGTCAAGTGTTCTCAGTCGAGAACACTTGATTAATGTCCGTTTGACCTAAAAACGTTCAAGTCCGAGAATTGTCCTAGTCCATTTGATTTCTGATTTTACTTTTTGAGGTATTTCTTCTTCCTTTTGTCCTATTTTTATTAATATCTGCTATTTGTTTAGTTTTTGTTATTTTGATCTTTATATTTTTTATTGTTTTTGTCAACTTCTCTTCTGCTTCTTCTCCAAGACCTTTTATTTGGTTGAATCTTTTTCTTTTGGTCGTTCAAAATATAGGGAATAAATCATGTAATAGATTGATAAGATTCATCGATTACATAGTTTCCTATTAGCCCCTTGTTTGTCAGTACCACTGAAATCACCCTTTATGTGCCTACTTGTGATTGTTTATCGTTAATTGTTGTTACTTGTCATATGCAATCATTTAATTAGTTTCGTCGTTTAATCAGTTTCATATTAGATCCGTGTTCTGTTCAAAGTCATTCAAATCACATGTTTACCTATTTTATTCTGATTATTTGTTATATAATTAAGCTTCGTCGATTAAGTCGTTCATATAGTTTTGAATTGTTTGGCTTTCAGTTTGGTCTATGTATTCACATTGGCATTCTGTTTGTTGTTTGATTAATTAGGATTCTATTTTACTAATAAGTGGAATTGGTTCATAGCTGTAGTAATTTAAGTGTTCAAATTCGGAGTTAGTTTAGGAATCAATTATTAGCTGGAACAAATTTTAGAATCTGTTGACTGGTTTAGTGCAGTAACAGTAGTTTCAGGGGTAGATTAGGAACATGAAACTTGGAGAATTGGTTTACTTGAGTAGTCTATCCAGTATGGCCCTAATATGTTTTAATTTGAACTAATTGGTAGGGGGGACCACTAAGTAATGAAAGATTCTTCTGCTAATTAGAAATCAGCAACAATAGGTAATAATAAAAGTTAAAAGATACACATAATTATAAGAATATTGGGCTGGAAAGGAAAAGTAATAAAAGAGGTAGTAATAATAGGTTAAAAGTAAAAAAGGAAATGGCTGAAAAGGTTACTGCCTTTGGTATAAAATAGGGGTCATTAGACACTTAAAAGGATGAAAATTTATTAGAGAGAAAGTCTGGAGAGATATATAAATTAATACTGAAATTTGGACATTAGAATTTCATAACTTAAGAGAGAGTTGACTGAATTTTGAGAAATCAGAATTTCAGAGTTAAAGAGAAAACAAGCTGAACTTTTTTACTTTGAGAATTTCAGGCTGCTTTTGTTTTAGTGTTTGACAAATCAGATACTACTGTTTCTTGCATCAGGCTATGTTCTTTTGGTACTGATGAGTTTTCAGTTTGGTATTGGTTGGGTTCTCTATTTGCTGAAAATTGTTTTCCATTGGTATCCTGGTTTTCCTCTTGGTTTATGTATGTCATTGGGTTATTCTACCGGTCATTATTAATTTTCTGCTACTGTTCTTGTTGTTGAACCTGCTATTGTTGTGTGTGCCACTGCTGCTTCTTCTGATCTTCCTCTTCTGTGCTATCCAAATACCAGGTACACAAATTGGTACATTGGTTCTCCTAATATGAAATTGAAGAATGAATATGAAATGAGGAGTTGAATTTCTAAATCTATCTTAGTTATATTCTGAATCTTATTTGTATATGTACATTATTAATCTTCCTCTAATTAGAATCATGTAGTTGTTTGATATATATAATGGAATATCCGATAGTAGCTTAGTGGACGAACTGTCTCTGTATGCTAGTTAAAAAGACTAATGGTGTAGTGGCTATGTTTAGGGAGTTCGTTATTGTTTGAGGATTATCCTGTCTCAAAGAGCATGTTAGCCAATTTAGATTGTTCTTAAACGTTTAACAGTTAGCTCATTAAACAAATAGCCTGCTTTGGGAACTTGTAGGAATATGGTTTAGCTAAATACTATTGGTTAATTTCAGCATGTAAATAAGTTAGGAACTCTTTTTTTCATTTTTAGAGATGGACGAAAAATATAAAAACATAGTCTCTTTAGGATATCCTTTTAAAATAAAAGGAGGCGTGCCTCTCCAATAAAAATTACAAGTTGCGGGGCCCTCAATAAAGGTTTAAAAATATTTAGAAAGTCGGTATGGGCCGTTTAGTGATTTCATGGTCCTCCCAAAAGATAATAATGCGTTAGACTCTTTTAGACGCGATTCTAATAAAATTACCTCCTTAAACTTGGTTGTGCATTTCATGCGACCCAAATAAACTCCCAATACGTTGAATAGAGTGTGTTTAGGATTGCGGGTACATTTCATGTGATGCAATCTTAAGGCATGCTTTAAACGACGTTCACCTTTTTTATAAAAAAATGCATATTGAATATAAGCGGTTAAAAGTAAAATTGGCACATAGGTTCTTCATGTTATTAAATCAGATAAAAAGCTAAATGCAACAGTTAAGCGACCGTGCTAGAACCACGGATCTCGAAAATTCCTAGCACCTTCTCCCGGGTTAACAGAATTCCTTATCTGGATATCTGGATTGTGGACTATTAAACAGAGTCTTTCGTTTCCTCGATTCGGGATTAACACCGGTGACTTGGGACACCATAAATCTCCCAAGTGGTGACTCTGAATCTTTAATAATAAATCCCGTTTCGATTTTCTTTTAATTGGAAAAACTCCCTTAACTCCCTTTGCGCCCCTGCGGGTGCCGGGAAAAGGAGGTGTGACAGAGGGTCCGTCACTGTCGGTAGATCGTTTGGATGGTGTGAGAGGAATCGGGTCATCATCATCATCTATCTAAATTGTCGTTCGTTGACCCCTGCCCACTTTGATGCGTGAAGCTCGGAATAGTGCTTCAGGTGCCATTGTGCTATCGACAGGATTAGTGGGGACACTCCTCCGTAAGCACAGTTGAGTCACCAAGGAAGGGAAATAAAATCTTTTTGACAGTAGCGGTCCCCGCAATACCATTTCATCACCAATTACCTGTGCTGCATCAAAATCCTTCTGTGTGACGAAACACCATTTCAGTAAGGCTTTGTTGAAGTTCACGTCTGTAGTGTTGCTGGAAGGCATGAACCTGCTGCAGATGACCATTAAACAACACTTATCCAAGTGCGTGAAAGAGTTGGAGTTCAGGGTGATGTGGTCCTTGATCCAAGTTGGTCGTCCCCAGCACAAATGACTTCAGTCATAACTTCCCATGTGACATCTGGTCTGTCATGGTAGTAGTCAATATCGCGTATGAACTCAGGCAGCTACAAGGCCTGGTGAATATAGTGGATGTGAGCTGGGACGATTGTACCCCGCACAATTACATCTCGACTTGAGTTTGAAGGGCAGCTTTCATAGAACTCCCTAACAAGCATTCAGTTTACCGGGACAGACTCATCAAAGATGAATTCCATGCCCCGCCTCTGAATTGTTCATACATGTCCTCTTGTTCCACGCGTACTGGTGCCATTTTAATTTGAATCTCCTGAATAGAGTTCTTTCTAGCCTTGGCATTAAAATCATACTCTACTCATTCCGATCCAAACCTGGACTCATTATATGTCGGTTATTGGGATGTGCCAGCCCTTTTTCTTTGCCTCTTGGGAGCCATAGTACATGCAGAGAGTTCAAAAACACCATCAAATTCATCCCAATTAGTGCTAATCAGATGGTTACTCAGACTTCGCCACCCGATAGCACCACAACAATACCCCCATTGGGTTGCGCTTTGCAAACTATCCCCACTAGTCGGGTGGTGCAGCTCATAACCTCCACAAGGGCCTCACAACAGAACTACTTACAACATTTGGCCTACACCACCCTACACTTACTCCTTCACATATTTTCAAACAATCCCAACATCCCCAATCACTAAGTATAACACCCCACAAATAGCAAGAGGCTCCCACCGCCCCCAAACTATCAAAACAACCCCATAATTTCAGTCAAAACAAGGCCTCACACCCACTACAACCCAAAAATAATTTTAGGCCTCCAAAACATCAAAACAAACCCTATAATTGAAACACCACGGGGCCCCAAGCACCTTACCACCAACCAAATTCACAATATTAACATACAACAATAAAAAACCATGAAAGAAAGCAAAACTTTACAAAAAATACACTAAGCCTACCTAGGGTTAAATTTAAATAATTTATGGTAAATTACACTAAGTTAAACGATGAAATAGAGAAAGAGAAAGGGAAACTTACTTGCTTGGAAGAAGGAAAGTGGGTGGTGAAGGTGGAGAGTAGGGGAGGATGATAATGGAGTTATTTGGGTGATTGAGAGAGAGATTTTGTGAAGAGGAGAGGACGAATATAAAGAGAAAGAGTTTGGGCGTTTGGAGGGGTTTAGAAATCTGATGGGTTGGGTTAATGGGTAGGTGGGGGGGGGGGGGTTATTTTGGGAAAAAGGGGGGGGGGGGACAAAACAAAAATAAAAAAACATACCTGGGTCCGTCAGGGGTCTGCCGCGGTTCTGCCGCGGTCGTGGTAGGACCGCGGTAGACGTGCTTCAGAGACAGACTTTGACCACGTTCGGGGTGGAACCGCGAGAGGTTGGGATCAGAGAACCCTCCTTACCGCTGTTTGACCGCGGTCGCGGTGCAACCGCGAGGGGTTCGGTTCAGAGACCCTTCCCTACCATGGTTTGACCGCTATCACGGTGCAACCGCGGTCTGGGCATAATGGAGATTCCGACATTTTATTTTGTCTTAAAAAAATTATGCTTACAACAATTTCATGGGTTGCATCCCATGCAACACCTGATTTAACATCGTGGAAAGACTTAGATGAGTGCAATTAAGGCTTGCTCGTCCTCTGCGGTTCATTCAGTAGTTCAGTCCTTTCCTTAGGGCCGCTCATGCCCATATACAACTTAAATCGATGACCATTGACTCTAAATGTACGAGAGTCATTCTCAGTGGCCACTTCAACAACTCGTGATCGAAAAACTTCAACTACTCGAAATGGTCCAGACCATCGTGACTTCAGCTTACCTAGGAGCAATCTCAGTCTTGAGTTGTATAGCAATACCATTTCCCCAGTTTAAAATTTTTCTCCACAATGTTTTGATCATGTAGCCTCTTCATTCTCTTTTTATACAGCGTTGTGCTCTAAAAAGCAAGATACTTGAACTCCTCAAGCTAATGTAATGCTGTGACTCTTGATGTGCCCGCAGCTTTCATGTCTAAGCCCACCATGCTTTATTCTCAAGTTCGACAGGTAGGTGAAAGACCTTCCCAAACACCAACTTGTATGGTGATACCAATTGGTGTCTTGAAATCTGTTCTGTAAGCCCTCAGTACATCATCTAACTTTTTCGAGCAATCAGTTCTTGTGGCGTTCACAGTTTTTGTTAACACACTTCTAATTTCCTTGTTGGATACCTAACATGTCCACTGTTGTGCGGGTGGAAAGTAGTAGCCACCTTGTGGCACACATCGTACTTAGCCAACAACTTTTCAAAGGCCCTATTGCAGAAGTGAGTTCTTCCGTCCCTGATAATTGCACGTGGTGTCCCAAAGCGGGTGAATATGTTCTTCTTTAGAAAACCCACCACCACTTTTGCATCATTGGTGGGCAACGCTGCGGCTTCCACCCACTTGGACACATAGTCTACAGCAACAAGAATGTACTTATTTCTATAAAAGCTGATGAATGGACCCATGTAGTCAATCCCCCAGACATCGAACACTTCAACCTCCTGAATTGGGTTCACGAGAATCTCGTGACACCGAGAAATGTTCCCTGTGAGTTGACATTCATTACAACCCTTCACCCATGAGTGAGCATCTTTAAACACAGTCAACCAAAAAAATCCAGCCTCTAGCACCTTTGCTGCTGTCCTGATCCCTCCGAAGTGTCCACCATAAGCCGATGCATGACAAGCTTGCAAAATAGAAGGTTGTTCCATCTCGAAGACGCATCTCCAGATCATGTTATCTAGGCATATTCTCAAGAGATAGGGCTCATACCAATAATACGAGCTCTTTCACGAAAGAATCGTTTGCTCTGGATCGATGAAAGGTCATTAGAAACTATACCACTGGCCAGGTTTGGCAAAGTCCGCATACCATGGCGCTTACTGATGAGTGGTGGCGAGCAGCTGCTTGTTTGGAAAATTTTCCAGAATTTCCTCAACTTCAATTGCGTTTTCAGATCCCTCAAGTCGTGATAGGTGATCAGTGACTTGATTCTCAATGCCCTTGCGGTCACGTATTTCAAGATCAAACTCTTGCAGCAGTAACACCCAACGAATCAGGTGTGGCTTAGATTCTTTCTTTTCTATTAAGTACCTGAGAGCAACGTGGTCAGTGTATACGATTACCTTTGATCCTATCAGATAGGACTAGAGCTTGTAGAATGTGAACACTACCGCTAGCAATTCTTTTTCAGTCACCGTATAGTTCAACTGGGCTCCACTCAACATTCTGCTAGCGTTGTAGATTGGGTGCATCAATTTGTCCTTTTGCCGACCTAGCACTGCCCCCACTGCATAGTCACTAGCGTCACACATCAATTCAATTGATTGCTCCCAGTTGGGGGCAACAATGATGGGTGTTGTGACCAGCCTCTGCTTTGACTCCTCAAAAGCTACCCTGCAATCATCAAAAAATACAAACGGGTGATCTTTCTGTAATAACTTACAGAGAGGGTTGGCGATTTTGGAGAAGTATTTTATGAACCTCCGGTAGAAATCGGCATGTCCAAGAAAACTTCTGATTACTTTGACCATAATTGGTGGAGGCAGCTTTGCTATTACATCAACCTTTGCTCGATCTACTTCTATTCACTTGCTTGACACCCGGTGCACCAAGACTATGCCTTCTTGTACCATGAAATGACACTTTTCCCAATTCAGCACCAGATTAGTCTTAGTGCACCGTTTCAGCACACACATTAGATTTATTAGCCACTCATCAAATGAGTTCCCCACCATTGAGAAGTCATCCATGAACACCTCAATTATATCCTCAACCGTGTCACTGAATATGGCCATCATGCACCATTGGAATGTGGTGGGTGCATTGCATAGGCCAAAGGGTATCCTTCTGAAGGCATAAATGCCATAAGGGCATGTGAAGGAGGTCTTCTCTCGGTCCTCAGGTGCAATCGAAATCTGGTTGTACCCCGAGTACCCATCAAGGAAGCAGAAGTGTGACCTCCCTGCAAATCTATCCAGCATCTGATCAATGAAGGAAATGGGAAGTGGTCTTTCCGGGTGGCTATATTTTTCTGTCGATAATCCATGCATAAATATCCAGCCGGTGACGGTTCTCATTGAGATTTGTTCATTATTTTCATTGTTCACAACTGTCATGCCACCCTTCTTAGGCACACATTGAACTGGGCTAACCCAGCTGCTGTCAGAGACTGGGAAATTAATTCCCGCATCTAACCACTTTATCACCTCCTTCATCACCACTTCCTTCACATTTGGGTTTAGCCTCCTTTGATGTTCCCTGGAAGGTTTGTGCCCCTCTTCTAGCAGAATTTTTTGCATGCAGTAAGCGGGGTTGATCCCTTTGATGTCTTCCATGGTCTACCCAGTGGTAGTTTTGCACTCCTTCAATACCTGTAGAAGCTGTTGGACCTGCACATCTAACAAACCAGATGAAATAATAATAGGTAGAGTGGAGTTAGGTCCTAGAAATTCATACCTGAGGTGGGCTGGCCATGACTTCAGTTCCAGCTTCGGTGGTTCTTCAATGGATGGCTTCGGTGGAGGAGTCTCTCTCTTTTCTAAGTGTAGAGGCTCAAACTCTAGATTTCTTTCCCAGAACCCTTTCCCTTCCATTGCCAACACTCATTCCGCAAAGTCCTCACCATTCACTTCCTCCAAATTCATCAGACATGCATCGAGGGGATCCTCAACTGTCAAAACTTCATCATCAGATTGTACTATTACATCCACGGCATCAGTTAGGGATCAATTGCCGAACTCACTAGGTCGCCTCATAGATTTCTGCACATTGAATACAATCTCTTCGTCATTGAGCCTCATCTTAAGCTCCCCGGTATCACAATCAATCAGATCTCTCTCTGTGGCCAAGAATGGTCTTCCTAAGATGATAGGAATTTCTTCATCCACTTTGCAATCCAAGATCACAAAATCTGCAGGGAACACAAATTTCCCCACCTGAATAAGCACATCATCAAGGATCCCAAATGGACGCTTCACAGTCCTGTCAGCCAGCTGCAACAACATAGATGTGGGTCTAGCTCTTCCAATGCCCAACCTCTTGTAAATAACCAGGGGCATAAGATTAATGCTGGCCCCTAAATCACAGAATGCTTTCGCAAAAGCAAAGTTTCCAATAGTGCATGGAATAGTAACACGTCTTGGATCAGAGAGCTTTTCAGCAACAAGTCTAGTTACCAGTGCACTGCAAGTCTGAGTAAGTGTCACTGTGGCCAAGTCTTGGAAGTTAAACTTCCGGGACATCAAGTCTTTCATCATTTTTGCATATCCAGGCATCTCCTTTAAAGCTTCAATCAATGGAATATTTACCTGAATTTGCTTGAGCATCTCAAAGAACTTTTTGTACTGCTCCTCCTTTTGGTGCTTGGCCAACCTCTGTGGAAATGGTGGAGGAGGTCTTTTATTCCCAATCATTTGGGACTTTTCTTTCTGAGCTACTATCTCCACTACCGGATCTTCAACTGCTTCAGCAACTTTCTCTGTCTCCTACTGAATATTCTTTTCTTCATGCACAAGCTAGGCTGCTACATCTGTCAGCCTTGTGGACTCATCCAGCTCAATGGGTACCTGAATGAGTGTCTCAGCCTGTATATTGTCATAAGCTCTCTCCTTCTCTACTTCAAGATCCTTGCCATTACGGAGACTCACCGCCATCAGCTGCTTCAGGCCCTAATCTTTAGGATTGATTTGGGTATCTGCATATAGTGTCCCTTGAGGACGGTTGTTCAGAGACATTGAAATTTGGCCCACTTGCACATTAATATTTTTGATAGTTGCATCATGTGCATCTACTCGCTCACTTATCTTTGCATTGGACCCAATAACCTGATGCATCATTGCTTCCAGTCTAGCAAACCCATCATCGTTTCTCCCGCCATGTTGTTACTGAGGTGGGTGGTTTCCTTGTTGCTGATTATTTTACCCCTGCAGCTTATTTTTGTACCCCTGTGGTGTAGGATACGGTGCATGTTGTTGGGGGTCACACACCTCCCATGTTTCCGGCGTTATACTGTGGCTGAGGTGGCCTACACTGCTGCTGAATCTGCTGACCCCAGTTCTGGTTTCCCTGTCTCTGACCCCATAGTTTGCCACGTAGTTCATATCTTCAGGGTGCTGCTGATGATGATCAAGCTCTGTGTTCCAAGGATTTCTAATTGGTCGCCTAATGCAAGATGTACATAAGCCCCCATTGGTAGTATCTACTATGTGTACCTACTGCTTATGCCCTGATTCCTCCACTTTTTGGTGAGGATGCTCATTTGTGTCAGGAGATTTGCCATATTTTCAGCCATAGTGTTTGAAGGATCAAGAGGCACCGAGTGCAGGATTGGAGTGATAGGTGAATTCTGGATGTCCATTCCGAATTCTGTGCCATTTTATCAAGTAAAATATAGCCTTCTCTCCATGTCTTGCTCAGGAATGCCCCACCAGCTGAGGCATCCACAATATTTTTCAACCCGTATGTCAGTCCCATGTAAAATCACTATCCCAACATCTGTTCTGGAATACCATGATGTAAACACATAACCAACATTTCTTTGAACCTGCCCAATGTTTCATGTAGTGTCTCCATTGGTTTCTTCTTAAAGCTCACGATCTCATCAATTTGATGGGATGTTTTGTTGGGTGAATGAAACTTGTTATGAAATTGTTTGACTAACTCATCCCAAGTTGCAATAGAGTTTATGAGGAGTGAGTTAAGCCAATCCTTGTGCACCTCCTGTCACCGAGAATGGGAACAATAATAGCATGATTGCTTATGGAGTGACGTTGGGCTGCGATTGAGTTTTGCATATCGACAGGAAATTCTTCATGTGCTGCTGAGGGTCTTCAAGTTGTGTCCCAGAGAATAGTCCCTTGTTTTGTAAAAATTGTAGCATATTGTTTGTGATCTGGAACGACTCAGCCTGTATGGCAGGCACAACTATGGCAGTGGCTAGATTGTCAGTTGTGGGCTATGCCCAGTCATACAGTGCACCCTCAGGCACAAGAGGTGCCGCTTCTCAAACATTCAGGTTGACTTGCTCATGCCTACTATTTCTGTTGGGGTTGATTATGTATTCCATGTCAGTTTCGAATTTGTCTATTTGTTGATGTGGTTGAAGTCTTCTGTTGGCACAATTCAATGCCCAGAATATTTTCTCAGGGTTTGAGAGTCCTTCAACTAGTTCTCCAGTCCTTGTAGAGTTTCTAGGCATACACCTGTGCAACCAAGTCATCAACCGTCAAAAGTTTCAATAAAAAATTATGTGTAAAGAAACTCGCTACACCAAGAATTTTTGTATTTCTAGCATTGTCAATTGATAATTCCATTAAATCCCCGGCAACGACGCAAAACTTTGATCATGTCCAACTATGTCCTCTAGAAAGGACTCTGCAAACGTTGCAAATATAACCTGAGTATTATGCCCAGGGTCGAATCCACAGAGAGTTAACCTATCAACCATTATCTTTAGATCCACTGAACCCTTCATAACCAGCTTCCCAAGACTTTTAAATCATAGTTGGAGGTTTCTTTATGAACTAAGATTGCAGTAAAATAACAAGCTGTAAACTAAATAACTAAGGTTGTAAACAATGATGAGAGAAAGCTAAGGCAACGATCTTCCCTATTGATGGAATCCCTTCTGTTTATGGTTCATACAAATTTACCAACACACCTATATCAATCATGAATGCTCGTCTTACCGTAATTATCTCCCGAGTAATCACTGTAATATACTATTGCACTCCCAAGATACACTAGCTAGCTTTAATTAACACAGTTCACTTAAGATTGTATCCAAGGCTTCGTTATCCCTAATCCCGCCTTTAAACCCGCAGTTATAGATTCCTCTTATACTTTAGGAGTGGTGTTATTAAACAATAACCTAAATATGCACTCTCTTTCGGGTTATGCACACTAAATAGGCACAACTAATTGAGGATCCTATCAATTAACTACAACAAGAACATAGTTAAATAAATAAAGATTAAAACTAGCAATTTGTGTTCATATAAACAAGAAGTTCATCCCCCAATAGGTTCCATCAAAACTTTAGACGAGGAATTTAGCTACTCATGCCTATGGGTAAACAAACTAAATTAATATTCATCATAAACTACCAATAAAAATTAAAAGAAAAGAAAAAATATGGTTAGGGTATTCTCTCACAATTGTTTTTCCTTCAAAGAACTCTAAAAACTCAATACATGCCTCCTTTGGGCGAAGTCTAATGTTTAAAATAGGGTTTGGGCTAAAAATCCCGTATTTGCACTATAGTCCCTCAAGTTTCTCGCGCCCACCACGGTTCTGCCGCGATCGCGATGGAACCGCGGCAGAACAGTTCCTCTGGTACTTCAACCAGTTTTTTTGGCGTGGTTCACTTAGGACTTTTTACGGTTGGCCTCTTTTTCTTCATTTTTTACTCCAAGTGCACTCCCGAGCCTTCCCTAGTTAAATATAACCTACAAATCATGAAAATCACTCATAAGAGCATTTTGTTATCACCTTTATTACCAAAACTATACAAGAATGTGGTTATTAGGGTCTGAATATAGTTAAATTCACTTATTATCAGCACCCCCACACTTAAACCTTTGCTCGTCCTCGAGCAAGCTAAATCACACTTCTGGGCCTAACCGTTTGATGCATTACCCCAATTATTCCACACCCGCCATTTTGACGAAACAACCTAAGCAATGTTACAGTCATACCCAGATGCAGACTCTACTCTCATGACACACTCACACTCACTCTAGTTACTCTAACAGAGGTGAAGACTTACTTTTCCTTCCGGAGTCACATTCCGTCACATAAATAATCTAAGAGAATTTCCACACACATAAAATTCAAACACAAGGAACCGAAGATAGAAAAAATTCACTCACTCTCAGCAAAGAACATTCCCATGTCACATAGACACACCATAAGCTTGCCTCTAGTGTAGTACTATACTAATCAAGCTGTTCAAGTCAAAGATCAAGAGGTCTTTATTTGGTTGTAATGTAGGCTAAGGGACATGTAGGATACATTTGGGTGTAGGGACTAACCTCCCTAAACACTTTTAATACGCACTTCCTTTTATCTTAATTTCCCTGAGCAGCCTAATCATTCTTCCACATATTTGTTTCACACGTTACTCCTACTTTCCTTCAGGTGCAACTGGCTTCTTGTTTTCTTTTTTTCCTTAATTTTGTTTTGTTTTCTTTGTCTCATTTTTTTCTTTCTCTTTATTTATTTTTATAATGCCAGTGCACCATTCAAAATGGTGCCTACTAATGAGAGCTAGTCAAGCCAAGTTTAATTACTGTTTTATTAATAACATAATCCCTTTTTAACAATTATCGGTAATAATATAAAAGCAATATAATTAAATAATAAGCGGAAGTCTTAAATTATAGAAAACTGAATAGAAATGCGGAAAATTTAACATAAGCCTACTCAAGACTGGTGTCACAATACTCACGAACTAATAACATTTACTAAATACAATGTTTGAAAGAAAATGTAATTGTTTGTCCCGAATACAAAAGACAACAGACTGAAATGAAAGATAAAGGAGACGTTGGGCCTGCAGAGCCTGCAAGGCTACCTCGGTATCTCATTGGACTGAAGGCCTGCTCCCATGCTACTGCTGCTGCTGTCCAAAATCTGGATCTATTCAAAATAGCACAGAGTGTAGCATCAACACAACCGACCCCATGTGCTAGTAAGTGCCCAGCCTAACCTCGGGGAAGTAGTGACGAGGCTAGGACTAGACTACCAAGTAAACATGTGTAGTTCGAATATATACATATATATTTACATATATATATATATATATATATATATATATATATATATATATATATATATATATATACACACACACACACACACAACAAAAAAGAAGTACAAGAAGTAATCAATTAATAAAGGAAAGGGAACATGCTGTGGGGACATTACAATTTCAAACAAGTAATTTCAAATAAAGAAGGAAACAACAAGGCCAAATTATCAATAAGGATCAGAAAATCACAAACTTGCACGGTATCACCCTCCGTTCTTTTACTCTCGTCCTCACCAAATCAAATGTATCAATAATCATGTGCACAGAATCACCCTTCGTGCTTTTAGTCTTTTCTCTCACAGTATAATAAATGAATATCAATGCGGAATGGTATATCATACGGTACAACATTACCCTTCGTGCTTTACACTCTTTCCTCACAATATCAAACAATACACGGCATCAACCTTCGTGCTTTATCACTCTTTCCTCACCCAAACACCATTGACAAATAAGGGGCAAGAAAATAAATAAATAATGATAGAAAACCCGGCAAGAGAATATAATTAAATAACTAATCAAAACAACAAAACATCCCGGCAAGGGAGAAAATAAACAAAACAACAAAATGTCCCGGTAAGGGAATAAACCAATAACCCTTTCTCTTTCTTTCACTTTCATCTCATATTTCACATTATCACTTGAGCCAATGCTCCAAATATTTAATTACCTCACATACCTTCACAATTTGTATTTCAACTCGAGCAAACGCTCCACGAAGTTTGAAGATCACAAATCCTTCCACATACTCTTTACAACATATAGAAATCATCAAGTGAGCATGAAAGTTATAAAAAAACCAAAATATTCGCAATATAAGGACTCACGGTCATGCTAGATACAAATTTATAGATACTCGTCAACATGCCTATACATCGTACTCGACAATTAGCAAGTAGTAAATAAGATTCAACTCATATTCCCTCAAGCAAAGGTTAGACCAAACACTTACCTCAATGTCTTAAACTCAACTCAAGCCTACAGTGTAACTTTACCCCTCGATTCCACTAAAAATCCGTTCGAATCTAGTCACAAGTTACTTAATCACATCAATAACTGTAAATGAATCAATTTGAATACATAAAAATAAATTTCCCGAAGTTTTTCCCAAAAAGTGCAAAAATACTCCCTGGCCCATGTGGTCAAAACCCGAGGTTCGAACCAGAACCCGATTATTCATTCCCTCACAAATACAAATATATGATTTGTTTTGAAATCGGACCTCAAATTGAGGTCCAAATCCCTAATTTTAGAAAAACCTAAGTTCTACCAAAAACCTCCCCAATTTTCCCCATGGAAATCTTTGATTTTAAGTTGAAAACATGTTAAATGATGTTAATGATTGAAAGAAATGAGTAGAAACTAACTTAATATTGACTTGGAGAAGAAAGATTTCTTTGAAAATCGCCTATGGGTGTTTGAGTTTGAGAAAATATGAAAATTGAAGTTCAAAACTCGTCCAAGTGTTAAAAATGCAGGTCTCGGAAAACATGGGAAATGCGAAATATAGTTCGTATTTGCGAACCCTTCCTATTTTTCAAGGTTTCGCATTTGCGAAGGGGGTAGTCGCATTTTTGAGAAGTGTATAGCATTTGCGAAGGGGGTAATCGCATTTTTGAGAAGTGTATAGCATTTGCGAAGGCTGAGGTCTTAGGTGGGCATCGTATTTGCGATGGAATTCTGTGAATTTGCGAAGAATGCTGCCAAGGTGAAGTCTCGCATTTGCGAGGCTGGCTCCACAAATGCGAAGCCTGCAGGTCGAGTAAACCAGCAATCCTTTAAGTTCAAAAATACGATCCGTTGCCTATCCAAAACTCACCCGATGTGACGACCCTAGTTCACCAACCGTGAACGTGTCATGACGGCACCCAGTCTTCGCGATTAGGTAAGCCTGACACATTGCGGAAATTTGGCAATCTTTGCGGAAACGATAATTAAAACATAACCATCATAAGATAATGCATAGAGTGCCGCCTGACACATACATGTCGACTCAAAATACCGTAAGGAACCTCCAAGACCCGGAAACCACGGGCAACACTGGCGAAGAGTAAACATATTACACTGCTCTAACATCCCGAAGTATCTATAACAACTGAATATATGAAAGAGACTATTAACTAAGGGTAGAACAGAAGAAGGCTCTTCGGCTCGGCGGATGCAGCAGATGCATACCTCAAGGCTCCAAAGAAGCTCCGAATCTCTAATAGCGCGCCGGTCCAGAAGTACCTGGATATGCAAAACAAAAGTGTGCAGAAGAGTAGAATGAGTACATCACGGCGGTACTCAGTAAGTGCCAAGCCTAAGCTCGATGGAGTAGTGACGAGGAAGGTCGAGGCCCCTACTGAGATAAACGTAAAATAAATATGAAATGAAATTACAGTAGGAAATAGATAAATCTCGAATATCTAACATCAATAAGGAGAACGGAATAGACTATATTACAATTCTACAAAACAAAAAAAAATGATACATGCTAATTATCATCGGGGATCTCCAAGTATCCCGAGGATCTCCCAGTATCCTCATCATATAAGAAAGGGATCTCCAAGTATCCCAAGGATCTTCCAGTATCCTCATCACATAAGTAAGGGATCTCCAAGTATCCCGAGGATCTATTAGTATCCTACAGTAAATCAGCCCTGCCCTGTGGATCTCTTAGTATCTGCCAAAAAATAAATTCTACGCTGGGATCTCTTAGTATTTGCCAGAAAATAAAATCTGCACTGGGGATCTCTTATTATCCGCCAGTCATATAATCCATTGGCGAGGATCTCTTGGTATCCCGCACTTCAAAACCTCGAAAACAAAATACGAACAGGGGGAGCTCCCGGGATGCCGTCCCGTAGTCCCAATAGTAAATACACCACAAGAAACCAATATTTAACGGAATGAAGTGAAATGCGAACAACAATTAATATCGAGAATCTAGCATGCTCACAAGAAGGAAAAATATTGCAATTTAACCAAATAAGGAAAATAAGTTGCTAACATTCTTTACAACCGAAAACAAATATTACCATTTAGTCAAATTGATCAAATAAGTTACTACCATGCTTTTCCTAAGCCAAAACAAGTGAAGTTTCATTTTTAACAATTAAATATGTAAAGAAACACAGTCTAAATAAGCCAAGTAAGGTGAATTTTCAACAACTAGCACAAGTACACGCCCGTTACCTCGTGCACAAGGCATTTAAACAATGACAAGGATATCCTAAGGTAAAAGATCCCTCACACAAAGTTAGGCAAGTCACTTACCTCAATTTGGTACAAAATTGCTAAGAGACAACGCCCTTGCCATGAGTATCCGACTCGAGTGGCCCAAATCTATTCAAACCAATTACATATTGTAAATAACATCACAAGCGACTAATTACACTATTAAAATTAAAGTTAAGGCGCCAAAATAGGTAAAATGACCAAAATGCCCCTCAGGCCAACGTCTCGAAATCGAATAATTTTTGCATTTTCAGAAAACTCGTACTCTCAAGACTCTAACCATATCAAAATCTCCCAAATCAGAGGTCAAATGCTCCCTCAAATCCCCATTGATTAATCAATGAACTTCTACTCAAATTCCTCCATTTTTGGACCTCAATTCGAATTTAAAAGATGAATTTAAAAATAATATGATGGGTTAAATCTAGAAAGGATCATAGAAACATTACACAATAATCTCTTCTTCAAAACCCCCTCGAAATCGCTTTACTCCGAGCTCTCAATTGGTTTTTCAACTTATGAAGTTTAAGCCTCGGATAAAACATTTTCTCTACTGAGGAGGCCTAAAAGAACAACCCATGCCCTGATGAAACTGGCCCCTAGATGGAGCGCCTCCATAACTGCCCGAACCTCAAGGCCTCTTGGCCTCCCTCTCCTCTCGCTCCTGACGGGGAGCCGTCTCAATATCGCGGGCTATATCCACCCCCTCCTCAAAGGTATGACTCAATACCCTCTCTCGAGTCAACAGAATACGAATGGGATAAATAAGTCCGTCCACAAATCGTCTAATCCTCTCCGGATTTGTCTGGACCATCCACGGAGCATAACGAGCTAACACTGCAAATCTCATCTCATACTGCGTCACAGACATATCCCTCTGGCTAAGCATCTCAAACTGCCTGCGTAACTCGTCCCTCTGCGACCTAGTTACCCACTTCTCCAAAAAGATAGTGGAGAACTCCTGCCAAGATAACGGTGCCGACCTTACCGGGATACGCCGCTCGTATGCCTCCCACCAGGTGAAGGTTGCTCCTAAGAACTGAAAGTGGTAAAGGATACCCCACTAGTCTCAAAAATCCCTGCTGTCCTGAGCATGCGTCGACACTTGTCAAGAAACCCCTGGGTATCCTCGCTCGGAACACCGCTAAAGGTCGGAGGTGAAAGTCTGCTGAACCTCTCCAGATGACGCTGCTTATCATCTGGCATCAATGGTACCCCCTCACCCTGAAATGGAACATCTGGCTGAATTGGTGGTGCATCTGGGGTCTGTAAACCCGGTGCACCCTGCTCTGGAGTGCGAGCTGCGGGGGTCTGATGACCACCCCCGGTCTGAGAAGTAGCCACTGCAGTGGTAGCTGATACAACCTGAGCTAACCCGGTGCAAACAGATAAGATTTGAGCCAACGTCTCCTGAAGACCAGGTATCACAATTGGCACTGTCGGTGCCTGAGCGAGTGCTGCTGAAGCCTAAAAAACTGGGGGCTGATCCTGAATAAGAGCAATAGGTGGGTCAACTAATACAGCCCCTGCTGCGCTACCACGACCACGGCCACGTCCACGGCCTTTAGCTGGTGGCAATGGTGGTCGTCCGCCACGTCCGGTAGCACGGGTTCTCACCATCTGTGAGAGAATAGAATAAGAAGTTTCAGTTCTCAAATCAACAAAGCTGCACTATAAGAGTTCAAGAATATGAAGTGTTTCCTAAGTGTTCTGCAGCCTCCCGAGGATAGATACGGATGTATAAGTACCGATCCGCGAGACTCAACCAAATTGGCTCATAACTCGTGAGGCCTAGTAACCTAGGCTCTGATACCAACTTGTTACGACCCATATTCCCGGTCATGATGGCGCTCGGCCGCAAGGCTAGGCAAGCCTGACCAATCAAGCCACGAATGGCATTCTAGCCCAAGAAGAAGAAACTTCAAGATCAAACAGCAAAATTTAATATCAACCTCCCAGCCAGGGATAATTTATAACAAGGGAAACACAACTGATCAATAATCCTCCCAAAACCGAGGAGTCACAAGTACATAGCCTATAGTTGGTACCAATACACTGACTGAAAAGAACTACAGTGTCTGACAAAACAATAAGGGAAAATAGACTGATAGAGACAGAGCAAACAGGTTCTGCGAACGCTGGCAGCTACCTCAATTCTCTAGTACATCTGAAATAGACAACAGCAGCAACTCTATACCTCTGAAACACTTGAACCTGCACACCAGGTGCAGGGAGTATGGGGTGAGTCTACCAACTTGGCTAGTAATAAGCATGCATAAAAACTCGAAGACAAGAAAACACGAAATAACACAAAGTAAAGCTACTTAGCAGTTCTATACAGTACCAGTCTCAAAGATATACAGAATAAGCAACTGTAAATAAATGCATGAGATGCAATACAATACATGAACACTGCGGAACGTGCAGCCCAATCCATATGGGTACCCGCGCTCACTGTGGGGGTTCAGACTCTGGAGGGGCTCCTACAGCCCAAGCATCATATCATACAGTGCCAATAGTTACTATTTTCATCACAATACACGATGTCCTTAGTTACTACCGTTTTCGTTACAATACGCGGTAACCTTAGTTACCACCGTTACCAATTAAATTACACAGTGTCCTTAGTTACCACCGTTACCATTTAAAACACACGGTGTCCTTAGTTACCACCGTTTCCATTTAAAACATACGGTGTCCTTAGTTACCACCGTTTCCATTTAAAATAATATACAGTCCAAAAATAGCGAGATAGTACTCGTCAGCCAGAAATATCATTTAAAAATCATTTGAGTTTTCAAAACGTATAAATATGGCTGAGTTTGCAAAAATAGTATCTAAACCTAGACTGGTTTCAAATAATATGCAAATTATGAAAATTCCGAGATAACGATCCCTGAAGGATCCTACAAGTCGGCACAAGGCCCCAAACATGGAATCAAGCGCAACTATCATCGATATAATACGCGAAGCAATCGCCAACATAGTACAATACATCTCTCGGATTAGACCGAGTCACAATTTTCAACATATACGACCCCGCACTAGCCATGAAGTGTGTGTCTAGCCTCATAATAGCATCACAATGTGATATACCGGGGTTTCAAACCCTCGGGTCATCATTTACACCCATTTCTCACCTCAAGCCGGTCGCAAACTAGCTCGCAATGCCTTTCCGCCGAGAATCGACCTCCTCGGATGCCAAATCTGATCAAAACCAATAGGAATACGTCACAATAGGCTAATGGAACATAACCCAATCAAAATAACTCAAAATACACTCAAAAACACGAAGTTGGCAAAATCTAAGCCCCGAGCCCGCTTCTCGAAAAATTACGAAATTTACATTTTCAGAATTCTCATCTCGCCACGAGTCCATTCATATAAAATTCATCAAAATCGGAGTCCAATTGCCCCTCCAAATCCCCAATTTTCATTTTAAATTTCAAGCCCTAGTTAATCAACTTTTACACTTAATTTCAGAGAATTAATGGCTGATTCTTCGATAAAAGGACGTATTAAGACCATGCGACTTACCTCCAATCACTTCCCGTTGAAATCCCCTTCAAAATCCGTCAATGAGCTCTTAAGGTATTGTAAAAATGGAGGAAATATGAACCAAGTCACGGATGAAATGTTTATTAAAATCCCTAACTACCCAGCAAACTCCTTCATCGCGTTAGCGATCCTGGCCACCCGAACGTGATGCTTGGTCCCAGTCCCTCTTATGCGAATGCGGCCCTCTCAATGCGACCGCGATGGCCCACTCCCACTGGCCTACGTGAACGCGTCCACCTATCACGCGAACGCGATCAGGAGCAACCCTCTACTACGCGATCGCGGCCTCCCCTTTGCGAATGCGAAGGCAAAATTCCCGGCTCCCAGATTCCTTCTATGCGTTCGCGTCCACCACCACGCGGACGCAATGCCTTGAGGTCTGCAACACCAACAGCAGAAAAATTTGTTATTTTTCAAAACAAAAAATCCTTCCGTTAACCATATGAAATCACCCTGAGGCCCCCCGGATCTCAACCAAAAGCACCAACATGACTTAATACCCCATTCAAACTTGTTCGAGCCATAATAATACTAACATTAAATAAAAACTCTCCAAATTCCTCAAATTCAAGCCTAAGTCAAAATAGAACTTTTCCAAAATCGCATTCGATCCAAAACCCAACCAAACGACGTCCGAATAACCTCAAAATTTGCAGACATATCCAAAATCACCTAACAAAACTACTGCAACTCTCAGAATTCCATTCCGACCCTCGGATCAAAATATCACCTATCAACCGGAATTCGCCAAAATTCAAACTTAGCCAATTCAAGCCTAATTCTACACCGGACCTCCAAATTAAATTCCGATTTTGCTCCAAGTCACTAATCACCGTCCGAAGCTAGTCAAATCATCAAAAATCCATTCCGAGTCCTCTAACTCATAAGTCAACGTCCGATTAACTTTTCCAACTTAAGCTTTCCTTAAAGAGACTATTGGTTTCATTTCTAACCAAATTCAACATAACACACTTCAAACTCACCAAACACATATATCAACACACAAAGAAGCATAATACGGGAATAACAGGGCTGAAATACAGAAGACGACGGGTCAGATCGTCACACAAATGAACCTAAGTGTTGGAAACACGTTCTCAAGGCTTTATACTAAAACGTGTATTCTTATGTGTAGGTTTTGATGAATGACAAACAAGCGCAAATTGATATATGCGAAGTTCAAGTACAAGTGCACAATTGGTGGATAACGAGATTCAAGAGCGCACAATTGGTGGATAACGAGATTCAAGAACAAGACAAAGTTTTATAATTTAAATGAGTCGTTCTTAATTGTGATCTTGATCCGACAACTTGACTCATGACATGGCTTCTCTCGTAAAACTATTTTTACAAAATTATGCATATTTAATTTAATGCTAAATGATTTTAAATCATGTATATTTACTTTAGTCAAAATAATTTTTAAACATGCCTCTAAAATCTGGACTAAGATAATCGATTATGAACTTATGATAATCAATTATGTTAAGCCAAGACTGCATGACAATCGATTGTGAACTAAATGACAACCGATTGTGTTAAGGCAGTGAGCATCAGGTTTTTTCAAATCTGCATGACAATCGATTGTGAACCTTATGACAATCGATTGTGATGAGGCAGTGTACATCAAAGTTTTTCAAAACTAAGAATAATCGATTGTGAAGTTAATGACAATCGATTGTGAAGAGACAGTGTCCTTCAGATTATTCGAAGTCACAAAATAATCGATTGTGAACTTATGACAATCGATTGTGTTGAGGCAGTGTCTTCCAGACTTTTTCAAAATTATTAAATAATCGATTGTGAGTATAAAACAATCGATTGGCAAGAGGCAGTGTCTAAAATGATTTTAAAAATCTGATAAATAATCGATTGTTAAAATTGCACAATCGATTGTGAAGCTGACCGTTGTCGTAAAATTGTCAAATACCGTCAGGTAATCGATTGTTGATTTTGTACAATCGATTGTTGATATTAAAATCTGCAAAAAGATTTTTTGAACGTTGCTGAATAATCGATTGTTGATTTTGTACAATCGATTGTTGAAATTAAAATCTGGAAAGGATTTTTTGAACGTTGCTGAATAATCGATTATTGATTTGGTATAATCGATTGTTTTACGTAAAATCTGGGAATGATTTTTTGAACGTTACCAATAATCGATTGTTGATCTTGGACAATCGATTGTTAAGCGTAAAATCTGGGATTGATTTCTGGAACGATTGGCAAACAATCGATTGTGGCTTCTTGACAATCGATTGTCACTCAGTAAAATCAGCAACTCTTAATTGACAATTAGACAACGGTAATGCCAATTTTTTCAACTATAAATACAGCTTCATTTCAGTGTTTTAAACACAACAACACACAACAACTGATCATTCTATTGCTATAAGCTTGCATACTATTGTTTATCATTTTATATTCATTTCATAAAGCTTTTGAGAGCCAAAGTCTTGTCCATAGTTGTTGTGATCTTGAGCTTACTTCTTTTACTCATATCTACTCATTAAGGAGTGTTTTGTTTGAGTGTTTAGTGTTTTGTACACTTGTAAGAGAATTGTGATTCTCTTGTTGTAAGGAACTTGTGTTTTCTTGGTTGAAGTCTTGGAGTGTTGTATCTCCGAGCAAAGGTGTTAAGGCGTGTGTCCTTAAGTTGTAAAGGTTTGTTGAGCACCCGTAAGCTTGACAAGTTAGTGAAAAATCTCAAGAGAGTCTCTCGGGGACTGGACTAGCCACGTGTTGTGGTGAACCAGAATACATCGGTGCGTTCTTTCCTTTTGTTTATTTAACGCACTTAATTATTTCCTGCAAATTTTAATCTCCGCAAGTTTACGCTAAATTTTATTATAACGCTATTCACCCCCCCCCTCTAGCGTTAAGCATATTATCTAACAATTGGTATCAGAGCCCAAATCTCTGAAGATTTAACAGTTTGAGAGAAACTTCCATGGCTTCTACTCGTGATTCTTTTGCAGGAATAGAGGAAGGACAGTGCTCCACCCGACCACCACTATTCAACGGTACAAACTATACGTACTGGAAGGAGAGGATGAAAATCTTCGTTCAACCAAACAATTTTCATCTCTGGAAAGTGATAACAAAGGGAAATCAAATTCCAACCAAAAAGGTTGAAAACGAATGAGTTCCCAAGTCCGAAGAAGAATATGACGCGGATGATATCCGAAAGGTTCAAAATAATGCTAAAGCAATTAGTTTATTATATTGTGCTGTAAATGCTGACGATTACAGGAAAATATTTTGTTGCACAACGGCAAAGGAAATGTTGGACAAGCTGGAAATTACGTACGATGGTACGGACAAGGTAAGGGAAGCTAAAATTGATTTCCTAACCCATGCTTATGAATTATTTCACATGAAGGAAGGTGAAAAGGTGGATAAAATGTTCGAACGATTTTCAATAATCGTAAATGACCTACATGCCCTCAAGAAGACATTCACGGATAGAGAACTTGTTCGAAAAATTCTTAGAAGTCTCACTCCGGCATGGCGATCAAAGGCCGACGCAATCCAAGAATCCATTGGCGTCTCAAATGTCACCATCGACGCATTAAGAGGTAACCTTAAGACTTATGAGTCTACTATACTTAACCCTCTTGTTGATGATCAAAGGAGGCAAAGAATAGCGCTTAAGGCTAGCACAAGCCAACCTCAAGTTGATGAGGACGGAGACAACGAGTTTGGACTCGTTATCAAAAGATTTCAAAAGTTCATGCGAAAGGAGTATGAACGAAAGGGCAAAAAGGCGAGCAAATAAAGTGCTATGAATGCGGTGAAACCGGGCACATCAAATCAAATTGCCCAAACATCAAAAAGGAGAAGAAACCTTTAAAGAAGCAATGTGCATACATTTCTTGGGGAGGAGACTCCGGAGATGAGTCAAGCGAAGAAGAAGAAGACGAAGCCGCAAACCTTTGTCTTATGGCGCAAGAAGACAAGCAAGATAAGGTATGTCAAATCTCTTCTAAAAACTTCATTACTCTTGAAGAAATGCGAACTGCTTTTGATGAGCTATATACTGAATTTATTAATGCTTCAAAAATTGTCAAGAGCATAAAAGAAAATGCTTCTCTAAAAGAAAAAGATTTTCAAAAACAACTTTCTTTGAAAGAAAAGGAGTTAGAAAAACTGGCCTTAGAAAATGAGAAGCTGAAAGAGGAAAACAAGTTTTTCGGAAAAAGAAGCGCCGACAAGCCCGAAAGTTCTATTAAAAATTGCTCTTCTTGCATGCATCTCGAAAATGAGGTAGATAGACTTAAAGGTACCTTAGATAAGTTTAATTCTTCTCACAAAAACATGAATGAGGTCCTTGTTAATTTGAAGTCAACCAAGCATGGCATAGGTTTTAAGAATGAGCCTAAAGAAAAGGTTGAAGCCAAACCCCAACCACCTAAGGCTCAACCTAGGATTAATAAAACAAATGCTTATCGTAGAAATAGCAATCCTAGAACAAATATGCATGCTAGACCAAATGTTTAACATTTTAGAAGACCTAGAAATGACTTACCACCTAGAAATGACTACCCTAGAAATGATGCATATTCTAGGCCAAACACTAGGAGTTTTGAACCTCTTAGAACATCTAGACATGACCATTACTCTAGAAATGCTGCTCATTTTAGAACTAATAGTAGGAGAAATGGTTCTCATGAAATGCGCAATAGTCATAATGAAAATAAAGTAATTCATTTTCGTCCATCAAGTTACTATGAACCTAGAAGGATGCATAACCCCAACGTGACTTGTCATTATTGTAGACGCATTGGTCATATTGCCCCTGCATGCTTTACACGACATAGACATATCAGTCAATCGCATCATTATAATATGCCTAACCCTCAAGGACCCAAAATGGCATGGGTACCTAAAGCGCATTAACTTGTTTTGTAGGTATGTTTGAAGGGATCAAGTGTACTATGGTACCTTGATAGTGGATGCTCCAAACATATGACGGGAGACGAATCCAAATTCCTTCAACTAGAACACAAAGGAGGAAGTGTGATTTTTGGGGATAACAATAAAGGAAAGATTATTGGCATCGGATCGGTCGGTAAGGATGAAAATTCCTCTATTAAGCATATATTACTTGTGAAAGGTTTAAAGCATAATCTCTTGAGCATAAGTCAATTATGTGACAAGGGAAATCTTGCCCTATTTGATTCGGATGAATGCTTAGTGTTTAGACGTAGTGATTTTAAAGTTATCCTTCGTGGTTTTAGAGTGGATAATATTTATATGGTTGATCTTGCTAATTCCTCACCCGAATATGTTGATTGTCTTATGAGCAAAGAGGATGATACTTGGCTATGTCATCGTAGAGTTGCTCATATAAACATGCATCTTTTGAACAAATTGATTTCATAAAACTTAGTTATTGGCCTTCCCAATTTGAAATTTGAAAATGACTCTATTTGTGATTCTTGTCAAAAAGGGAAGCAAACAAAAGCATCTTTCAAATCGAAAAACATTGTTTCAACTACTAGACCACTGCAATTGCTTCACATGGATTTATTTGGACCATCTCGCATTGAAAGTCTAGGAAGAAATCGTTATGCTTTTGTGATTGTTGATGATTATTCTATATTTTCTTGGACTTTATTTCTTGTCAATAAAAGTGATGCTTTTCAGAATTTTAAATATTTCCTTAAACGTGTTCAAAACGAAAAGGAAACAACCGTCACTTCAATTAGAAGTGATCATGGGGGAGAGTTTGATCACAATCTCTTTGCGGACTTTTGTGACGAACTCGGCATCGAGCATACCTTTTCCGCTCCACGAACACCACAACAAAATGGGGTGGTGGAAAGGAAAAATAGGTGTCTCGAAGAGATGGCTAGAACCATGCTCGAAGAGGCTAAGATTCCCAAACATTTTTGGGTGGATGCCGTGAGTACCGCATGCTACATCTTAAATAGAGTAGTCATAAGGCCTATACTCATGAAAACTCCCTATGAACTCTATAAGGGAAGGAAACCAAATATCTCCCATTTTAGAGTATTCGGTTGTAAATGTTTTATTCATAACAATGGCAAAGATCAATTGGGAAAATTTGATCTAAGTCCGATGAGGGAATTTTCATTGGTTATTCTTCACGTAGCAAAGCATATAGGGTTTTTAATAAAAGAACCGAAACTGTGGAGGAATCCCCTCATGTTGTATTTGCCGAAAATAATGCTCGCTTGGCGAGAAAGGATTCCAGTTTTGATCTTACAGGTATTTTAGATAGCTTGAAAGACAAAATACAAGAGGAAACGCCTAAGGAAAATAAAGATGAAATCTTGGAACAACCAACGGAGGAAGCGCCACAATTGGAGAATGAAACGAAAACGCCTAACGAGTGGAGGACAATCAAAGATCACCCTCTCGAACAGGTAATTGGCGACGTTGGAGAAAAGGTAAGTACCCCAAACTCCCTTAAGAACACCTTAGGACATACTGCTTTTGTGTCTCAAATTGAACCAACAACCATCTCCGAAGAAATTGGGGATGAATTTTGGACCTTGGCAATGCAAGAGGAGCTTAACCAATTCAAACGGAATGACGTTTGGGATTTGGTGCCAAGACCCGAAAATCATACCATAATTGGTACGAAATGGGTTTTTCGAAACAAACTAGATGAAAATGGTGTAATCACTAGAAACAAAGCTAGGCTTGTAGCAAAAGGCTATAATCAAGAAGAGGGTATTGACTATGAAGAAACATATGCTCCCGTAGCTAGATTAGAAGCTATTCGTCTATTGCTCGCTTTTGCCTCTTCTATGAATTTCAATTTATATCAAATGGATGTGAAAAGTGCTTTTCTAAATGGTGTTATACAAGAAGAAGTTTATGTTGAACAACCCCCCGGTTTTGAAGATTTTAAATCTCCCGATCATGTTTTCAAATTCAAAAAGGCTCTCTATGGTTTAAAACAAGCTCCCCGAGCTTGGTATGAAAGATTGAGTAAATTTCTATTGGAAAATGATTTCACTAGGGGGAAAGTTGACACCACCGTTTTTGTTAAGCATAAAAACAATGATATTTTATTAGTTCAAATATATGTGGATGATATCATATTTGGTGCTACTAACAATGTCTTATGCAAGGAATTTTCCGATTTAATGACAAGAGAATTTGAGATGTCTATGGTGGGTGAGTTAACATTCTTTTTGGGATTACAAGTAAAGCAACTGAAAGAAGGTACGTTCATTTGCCAAGCCAAATATTGCAAAGAATTGCTGAAACGATTTGAAATGAACAATGCAAAAGCAATGGCGACTCCCATGAGCACATCCGATCATCTAGACAAAGATGAGAAAGGTAAGGAAGTCGACACTAAGAAGTATCGAGGCATGATTGGCTCTCTTCTCTATCTTACTGCTAGTCGTCCGGACATTATGTTTAGCGTGTGCTTATGCGCCCGTTATCAATCGTGTCCGAAGGAGTCTCACCTTACTGCGATAAAACGGATTTTGAAGTACCTTGTTGGTACTACAAATGTGGGTCTATGGTACCCCAAAGGTTCTTCATGCCAACTCGTTGGCTATTCCGACTCCGATTTTGCTGGATGCAAATTGGACCGCAAGAGCACTAGTGGCACTTGCCATTTGCTCGGTAGCTCTCTCATTTCTTGGTTTAGCAAGAAACAAGTAAGTGTTGCGTTGTCCACAACCGAGGCTGAATATGTAGCCGCGGGGAGTTGTTGCGCTTAAATCCTCTGGATGAAACAACAACTCTTGGACTATGGCCTAAGTCTTGATTATATCCCTCTTAAATGTGATAATACTAGTGCCATATGCTTGACGAAGAACCCCGTTCTTCATTCGCGAACAAAACACATTGAAATTAGACATCATTTTATAAGAGATCACGTTCTCAAGGGCGATGTCGAAATCGAATTTGTTGAAACCAAAGACCAATTGGCCGACATCTTTACTAAGCCCTTAGAGAAAGAGTCCTTCTTCCGAATTCGTAGTGAACTCGGGATTCTTGACTCCACGTTGATCTAAGTCATGCATTGCATCTTTTTATTTTACATGATTTCTAACTTGAGCGTCGGAGACGTCTAACGAATTTTTGCAGGTATCGCCCTAAAGGTAGGGGGAATTATAAAGCATGACGCGCAATAATCGAGTCTTCTTCAGAAAAAAAAAATCGGTTTCTGTCGTCTAATAATCGATTATCTCGTATCAATAATCGATTGTTCTGCTATTACTTGAGTTATTGTACTCTCTTTCAGTAATCACGTTTTCTTTCCAATAAATAAACTAGTTTTATTTACATCTTTGGCACCTTCTTATATTATTTTTGCTAATGGCAAAAGGGGGGAAGATAACGGGTATGCACTCTCAATATTTATAAGCTTAAATTGAGGGGGAATTCATATATTGAGGGGTAACTAATCGCATACTTATTGCATATCTTTACTTGTCTTGAATCGTCATTATAAATTGTTTAAGTTGCATATCCCGCTTAAAGTTTGCCATTATCAAAAAGGGGGAAATTGTTGGAAACACGTTCTCAAGGCTTTATACTAAAACGTGTGTTCTTATGTGTAGGTTTTGATGAATGACAAACAAGCGCAAATTGATATATGCGAAGTTCAAGTACAAGCGCACAATTGGTGGATAACGAGATTCAAGAGCGCACAATTGGTGGATAACGAGATTCAAGCACAAGACAAAGTTTCATAGTTTAAATGAGTCGTTCTTAATTGTGATCTTGATCCGACAACTTGACTCATGACATGGCTTCTCTCGTAAAACTATTTTTACAAAATTATGCATATTTAATTTAATGCTAAATGATTTTAAATCATGTATATTTACTTTAGTCAAAATGATTTTTAAACATGCCTCTAAAATCTGGACTAAGATAATTGATTATGAACTTATGATAATCGATTATGTTAAGCCAAGACTGCATGACAATCGATTGTGAACTAAATGACAATCGATTGTGTTAAGGCAGTGAGCATCAGGTTTTTTCAAATCTGCATGACAATCGATTGTGAACCTTATGACAATCGATTGTGATGAGGCAGTATACATCAAAGTTTTTCAAAACTCGGAATAATCGATTGTGAAGTTAATGACAATCGATTGTGAAGAGACAGTGTCCTTCAGATTTTTCAAAGTCACAAAATAATCGATTGTGAACTTATGACAATCGATTGTGTTGAGGCAGTGTCTTCCAGACTTTTTCAAAGTTATTAAATAATCGATTGTGAGTATAAAACAATCGATTGGCAAGAGGCAGTGTCTAAAATGATTTTCAAAATCTGATAAATAATCGATTGTTAACATTGCACAATCGATTGTGAAGCTGACCGTTATCGTAAAGTTTTCAAATACCGTCAGGTAATCGATTGTTGATTTTGTACAATCGATTGTTGATATTAAAATCTGGAAAAGATTTTTTGAACGTTGTTGAATAATCGATTGTTGATTTTGTACAATCGATTGTTGAAATTAAAATCTGGAAAGAATTTTTTGAACGTTGCTGAATAATCGATTATTGATTTGGTATAATCGATTGTTTTACGTAAAATCTGGAAATGATTTTTTGAACGTTACCAATAATCGATTGTTGATCTTGGACAATCGATTGTTAAGCGTAAAATCTGGGATTGATTTCTGGAACGATTGGCAAACAATCGATTGTGGCTTCTTGACAATCGATTGTCACTCAGTAAAATCAGCAACTCTTAATTGACAATTAGACAATGGTAATGCCAAGTTTTTCAACTATAAATACAGCTTCATTTCAGTGTTTTAAACACAACAACACACAACAACTGATCATTCTATTGCTATAAGCTTGCATACTATTGTTTATCATTTTATATTCATTTCATAAAGCTTTTGAGAGCCAAAGTCTTGTCCATAGTTGTTGTGATCTTGAGCTTACTTCTTTTACTCATATCTACTCATTAAGGAGTGTTTTGTTTGAGTGTTTAGTGTTTTGTACACTTGTAAGAGAATTGTGATTCTCTTGTTGTAAGGAACTTGTGTTTCCTTGGTTGAAGTCTTGGAGTGTTGTATCTCCGAGCAAAGGTGTTAAGGCGTGGGTCCTTAAGTTGTAAAGGTTTGTTGAGCACCCGTAAGCTTGACAAGTTAGTGGAAAATCTCGAGAGAGTCTCTCGGGGACTGGACTAGCCACGTGTTGTGGTGAACCAGAATACATCGGTGCGTTCTTTCCTTTTGTTTATTTAACGCACTTAATTATTTCCTGCAAATTTTAATTTCCGCAAATTTACGCTAAATTTTATTATAACGCTATTCACCCCCCTCTAGCGTTAAGCGTATTATCTAACACTAAGTTCTTGCCACGTTCAACATACGTTATTCTCAAGCCTTGCTCCTCCTCGTCTTTAGCATTGCAATTTCTTGTAAGAATTTGTTTGTTATCCATGTGGGGAATATGGAAAAGTCCCACTGGTCTAAAGTAATCTTATGTGCGTTTTAAGTTGTTATCCATTTTATGTATTTGATTACGAATACACACACTTAAGTGTATGCGCAAATCCTATATATCTGTATTTATATTGTATTTAATAATTAATAATGAATTTTCTAATACGTAGGAATAGGCATTTACTTATTTTCCTAAAATTTATTACTTTGAAATTAACTAAAATTTTAGTACTTATTAAATCTTTCCTTATTTGAATTAGAATTATTTATCTTTAATTATATTTGTACTCCTTTCCTTGTGTATATGAACGTACAACATCAATTTGAGATTGTGTATTGCCTTTTCCAATTTCTTCGCACATTGGAGCTTAAATACCAGCTTTATTACACAAATAGTCTTTGATTTACTGTGTACTTTTTCTAACCGATATACATAAATATTTATTATTTATATATATTTATACATATATTATACATGAATTTTATAACTATTATATATTTGCGGTAGGGGTGTACATATATCGGGTTGGTTTGGACTTTGCAATTGCCAAACCAAACTAATTGTGTCGGATTATTAAATCTAAAGACCAGACCAAACCAAAGCAATAAAACTCGAGTTTTTTAATATCGGTTTTTTTCGAATTTTCGGGTTATTCGTGGGTTTTCGGATTTTTTCCCGATAAAATCTTCGCAGCACATAACATATAACTTGTGCTCATAAGATTTCTTTAACCCTATAAGATACAATTATACAAGGTATTTTTCAAGAAATAAATATAAAATATGATATGTGCCATGACATTATCCTAAAATATCCAACAACAAAGACAATAAAATTATATAATACAAATATTGCTAATTAAAAAATCATAATAAAAATAAATATAATCTAAAAGTACAAAGTCATGCTAAAATGAATAGACTAATAAGGGAGTATTAATTACATGACTAAACACTAAAAAAAATCATGCATTTTTATCTAAACTATTGTAAAACAAAAAATATATATTCAATACATTGTCGTTCGTAGTATTGAACTGAATGTCTTTCGTTAGTATTTAGACATTAGTATTGATTTGATTTTGGTTTGGGCTTCTGTTAGCATTATTTAAAGTTACTACTATTAATGGTTATAAAACTTATTGAAACATTCAAAAATTTTAAATCCACCCTTGAAATAATACCTTAAAATATAAAATTATGAAAAAGTTTAAGAAATATTTATAAATTACATCACAATAAGTATATTTATATATTAAACATATCTAAAAATTTTATGTATGCCGGGTTGTTTTGGTTTCGGTTTGACTTTCTTTTGTTAAAAGCAAATTAAACCAATTATAATCAGTTTTTTTCCAACACCAAACCAAATTAAACTAAACCATAGTCAAATTTTTTTTCTCGACTTATCTCGATTATCAGGTTGGTACAATTTATCGGTATACTTTGTACACCCCTAATTCGCGAACTATTTTGAGTTTAAAAAAATTAAGTGGGCTACTATTTGAGTTAGTTCTTCTTTTTTAAATTCAAGCTTTGACTTCGTTTGGTTACTTTGGCATTCCAACCACTTTCAACTTGTACGATACGTACATTATTACATTCCAATGGTTTCACCACTCTCTTGTGGGCCCATATACACATGAGGATTTTAATTATATCCTTAAACTCGAAATTAGTTCCAATTAATTATAGAAATTCGTGAAACTTTACAATTTTAGCTAGCAATAAGTCGCTATTTGGACAATTTTGTGCCAATCAGTTAACTAGATGGTTATGTGGTGTCATTTCGGGGGGTTGTTTCTCGAGTTAAATATTACTAAGGCAAAATATAAATAAAAAAAAGTACGACCCAGTACAATACCAATCAGTGGTGTCTGGGGAGGGTAGTGTGTACGCAGCCTTACCCCTACCCTGGGGTAGAGAGGCTGTTTCCAAATAGACCCCCGGCATAAATCCCCAGAATTTGCTCCTGGGGAGACTCGAACTCACAACCTCTCGGTTGTAAGTGAGGGTTGGTTAAATAAAAATAAAAAGGTTTAATTTGCGTAATTTGAATAATGCTTTAAAGAAGAAAAAAAAATGCCCGATAAACACGATGTAAAAAAAACTTTGTTGGGCTCGAGTTTGTATGAGTCGGTCATAGTTCATCATAAGTAATGGCTCCAAATACAATAAGGAAAATAAATTAAAATTAGGACAAGGGTAAGTATTTTTACCTTTCTAATATTAACAAATTGGGGTTATACGTTTATAGAAAAGAATTCATTGTCAAATAAAAAAGGATTCTTTGCCAATTATAGTTTAAATAAGGAAAATGATTCCAAAAACAATAAGGAAAAGGGAGTATTTACTGTCTGGGTATTGGAAGATAATGAGAATTTGGGAATACTAAGTATCAAGGAAAACTCAGCTTTAGAGAAATTTTATGGGAAGCCCTCGTCGCGTCAAAAACAAAGCTCAATTCGACAAACTTACACGGTAGAAGATGTCGATAATGGAGGAATATTAGCTGTATTTCTAACTCATGAAAAAGGAAAAGTAGAGGTTTGGAGGTATAACGTGGATGAGTCCGAAACCGAAATGATGATAAAGCGGACTCAAAATTCGTTTTTAATGTTTAAAAAACAGTTATTTTTATAGGTATTTCACAGTATTTTACTGCGAATTAGGTTAACGGAATTCTTACTGTTAATGTAATTCGCAGTAAAATATTGCGAATCATAAAAAGTAATTTTGTTAAAATGTAATTCGTAGTAATTTACTACGAATTACGTTTGAACGAGGCGTTTCCTTAAAAGTTGGGGTAGGCCATTTTAAATGTGCATTTCGCAGTAAATCACTGCGAATTAGGGTAATTCGCAGTAATTTACTACGAAATGCATTAGAAATACCTGGTCGTCTTCCTTAACCGAGATATCCACCATTTTTAATACCTTTCTCCCCCCGTTCTAGTTCCCCCCCCCCCCCCCAACGTCGTTTATTTAAAAAAAAAATTCAGCCCCACCCGTCCCATAAAGAACAAGGAGTGTAGGTCCCACACACAAAAGAAGGTTTCGATTTCGTGTTTCTGGTGCAAAATTTTGAATTCAAAATTATTCAAAAAATTTACATCGAGATATTTCAATTTACTTTATGGTGAAACTCGTATATTTATGCATATTAGTAATGTTTAGTAAGTTTACATGTGAATTTATGTTACATCGAGATATTTGATTTATATACATGAAAGTATGTTATTTTTTGATAAATATAGAGTCTTGTAGTAGTAAAATATAGAGCTATGTAGTGTAGTAAAATATAATGACTTTTAGCGTAGTAAAAATGTAGAGCTTTTTAGAGCCTTGTACCCATAGTAAAATATAGAGCCTTGTAGCGTAGTAAGGATAACTCGGTGCTACTGGGCCTAAAAAATGAAGCCTTGAACCCATACATAATTATTCTCTCCAATTCAAAAATTTATAATAAGGTAAGAAAATTCTAAAAATGTTGAAATTGAGAATTATAATAATTAACGATAACTGGGTGCTACCGGGCCTAAATAATGAAATTTGGAACCCATACATAATTATTCTCTCCAATACAAGAATTTATAATAAGGTAAGAAAATTTTAAGAATATTAAAATTGAGTAGCATAATAATTAACGATAACTCGGTGCTACCGGCCTAAAAAATCAAGCCCGGTACCCATATGTAATTATTCTCTCCAATATTAATCATAATTTTTAATTTAAATCTGTAGGGTAAGAAAATTCTAAAAATATTGAACCCATACATAATTCGGTAGTACCGGGCTGTTTAAATCAAGTCCGGAACACATACATAACTATCTTCTCAAATATTAATTATAATTAATTATTTAATTTATTAAACTAAGACAATAAATTAATTTTGTAGAACAATTTTATTTTAATTGCGTTTGAACAACAATTTTACTTATATAGTACATCATAACCACAAATATTGACAACTTCAAACAAAAACAAATAGTAGAACTAACAAAGGCACTTAACAAAAGTAAACATAAAGATTCACTAACGAAATCACTTAACATTTCATTTTTTAGGAATGACAGCGTAGTATTCTCCTTCATCTGACCGAGCTTCTTTTCGATCTTCTTTTTGTCTTTTTTCACCTCCTCGATTTTCGCCTGCAAGTCTCAAATTTCTTGCTTGGATTGGCGCTCTCTGTGCCCACTGCCCTGCACACACTCCATGAAGATAGTACAACTTGTCTCTATAGTATTCTTGGTCACATGGTTTATCAACCCATACCTTAAAGTTGGATATAGGTAGGTCGAGCTGCCTATAAAACTTGTTCACACAACCCAAATAGCATCGGCCAGATTTTTCCCAATCACTATACATCATAGAATTTTTCAAAGAAATTCACAATAAATACAGCATTTTATATTTTTGAATTATTGTTATTGTGTTAGTTAAAATAATTAGGTGGGACCAAAAATAAAGAGATAATTCGCAGTAAATTACTGCGAATTTTAGCAATTCGAAGTAATTTACTATGAATTGCCACTTTATTTTTGGCCTGGCACATGTGCTTAATAAAAATTATAATCTAAATGTAATTCGCATTAAATTACTGCAAAGTGCATTTTAAAAATTAATGTTTATGATTTTGCAGTATTTTACTACGAATTACGTTAACGGTAAAAATTCTGTTAACCTAATTTATAGTAAAATTCTGCGAAATACCTATAAAAATAATTTTTTTTAACATCAAAAATGAATTTTGAATTTACTTAATTATCATTTCGGTTTCGAACTTTAACGTGAATGGGGGGTTTTGAAGAGGGAACAAATAAAAAGTTTGGACAATAAAATACTGTTTGTGAGCTTTGGAGCATCCTACTTGAAACCTTGTGTTGCACAAGAGTTAGGAAATAAGATATATTTTCCAATGTTTCATGACGAAAACAATGGCGTTTTCTATTGATTGGCCACTCGCAAATATTAGTCCTTGGATTACTATCCCAATATAGTTTTAGGATTTTTACATATACATTTCATATATCAAACTTTACTATCATTATTGTGCATTGTTTGTTAATTACCCTCATATCTCATGGTTTTGTTACATAATATGTACCAAACAAGATATTTGCTGATTTTCCATCCTAAATTAACACTAGACAATTAAGGCTAAAATAGAATCTTAATAAATTGACACCAAAAATAACGCCTATCATTATGGTTGATAATTAATGTTTGATTTTCTACCATTTAAATTCTAAATCAGGTAAGGTAACATATTAAATGCTCCAAATATATTAAAGGAACCATAACCTTATAACTAATCTGAAAAACAAACTTAAATTTGCGCTAATTGTAATATTTGCGGTGTCGGGCGAAGGATACAATCCTATGTGTTGGTGTTATTATTTAATTATTATATGATCAATCTTTCTTTATCTTTTCTTCAGTTTCTATATCACACTCCTTTTGTAACATACTGTTTGGCATTTTCTTTAGAATAAAATATGGCACCGAAAACTACGAGAAAGTGTGGAATAGTGTCAAAGTAATCTGGTCATTTAGTCAACGTTGGTTGGCTTTGCAGAATCTTTTGAGAGTTTGATATGTTTAGTTAGTAGTCCCTCAGTTTCAAATACGTAATTTTTAATTATTTTCATACGATTTAAAAAATTTATCTTTTAATATTAATTAGCAATGTAGTTATGAAGTATTTCCAGAGAGTTTTAACAATGTAGTCAAATGTAGATATCCCAGTCTACAATTGGGCACAAATTCAACAAAGAATTGGAAGATAACAATACATTATCCCAGAAACTAAAGGTAATATATTCTTGTTTGGTGCAGGGAAAAAAAAACAAAAAAAGTAGTAGATGTTGAAGTTGTTTCCAGAGAGTTTTAAAAATGTAGACAATTGTAGTTAAATGTAGTTATGAAGTATTTCCAGAGAGTTTTAAAAATGTAGATAATTGTAGTTAAATGTAGTTATGAAGTATTTCCAGAGAGTTTTAAAAATGTAGATAATTGTAGTTAAATGTAGTTATGAAGTATTTCCAGAAAGTTTTAAAATGTAGATAATTGTAGTTAAATGTAGTTATGAAGTATTTCCAGAGAGTTTTAACAATGTAGTCAAATGTAGTTAAATGTAGTTAACGTTTATATGCCGTTTGTTTGTAGCTGGTTTGTAGTTAACTGATTGTTGCTAACATAGTTAACTTATTGACACCTTATTATTTTCTTTTTGATCTTGAATTGTAGGTGAGAGCTTCAACAGATTATATACACACTGTGTGACAATTAATTTCATTGAAATTAACTACAATGTTATTTCTTTATCTACAACATTCTCGTTTCTCATCGACGTTCATGGCATTCATGAACTTGCATTTGATCCAGTCTCAAACTTCTTGATGCTTGGTATCTAGTTTTACAGTGTTCGCGAACATAGTTCTGAATTTATATGTGATTGCATGATAATGTTTGGGCTTTGAGACTGTTTGACAAGTTTACAACTTCTTCAAGCAAGAATGCGGTACTTTCCAGTGTGAGGAAGGACTAATGAACAAGACAAGATTACAAACAACACTTTTAAACAAAGAACTGATAATCTGAAAAATAGAATGAACAAAACAAGATTACAACCGACACTTTAAACCAAGACAAACGTGAATTGAGCTCTAAATTATCCAAAAAAAACTGAATACAAACTATGATGATCCGTTCCTAGATAATGAATATATTAGTAGTTATATAATTAAAATTTGAGTTGAACATCAATAGCATGCTTTTAGGAAAATAAAATCTAATTGTTTTGAATAAAAAATTAAAACTTTCAAAATCAGGAAAAAAATTATTCCTTAAAAGTAGTAATATTACGAGAAATACTTCAATGAGAGTTTTCATGAAACTATTAAGTATATTTTTACAAAATAAAGTCTAACTTTTGTGTTATATACAAAAAATGATAATACAATAACTCTTATTGTGAAACAAAGGAAACTAGAAATATTTTATATGTACAACAGAAGTCTACTATGAAGTGATAAGCAGCTTCCCATCCTTAATAAAAATAAAATGGGATTGTTGCTCAATCTTCATGTGTGATCTATACATCTTCAACCAAACTCTATTTTCGGAACAAGAATCCAAAATTAACTGAAGAAGCGACTGGTTCAAGGGTGGCTGGAGAAGACGACGAAGCACCAACGATGATGGATGGTGGTGTTCGCTGCTGGACTTGACGGTGAGTTTGGACGAAGGGGAGGACGATGGGTGTGCTGAAGAAGATGACAGGGAAGGGGCATGGTTTGAAAATCAAGCCTCTAATTAATTAGTTTGAAAAGATTTTGTTCCACAAATCAAGCAAAACATTAATGAGTTGATTATTAACCTTAAATATAATTTTGGTACATAAATTGAAAGGTGGTATACTTAAATGTAATAAACCCAAACCTTAAACATGAGTGGTTATAAGGTTTGGTATATGGAATGTATAGGTAAAAATCCCTATAGTTTTCTCAAGTCCAAATTGTTACAACTTGGTCCAACCAAGATCCTGCATTTGGATTGAACCAGATATGAGCGCCTCATGTTTGAAGCAAAGAATGGTTAATTTGTTAAATTAATTATCATCCCCCTTTTAATTTGGTGATTATTTTATTTTTCATTAGTTTCAATGTAAGTGCTTTGCATATAAATTTTAAGTTTACTATCTATATATAAATATATTATTATAAAAGTATGAATATAATGTCAGTTTATAAAAATAATCTTATAATAGTAAGCGTAACAACTCATAATAAAAGAACATAATCGGAATTTTAAATATTAGCCTTATAATTCTATTAATTAGCTTTATAATTTGTTTAGATTTCTTTTGATAGTCCTTCTATATTTATTTAGAGTTTGTTTTGGGTTATTTAAACAAAGATATACGGTATTATTTAGGATTTTAAAAGTTAACCAAAAGTTATTTTTTCAAACCAAACACTATTGTGATATCCATTTATTGAATTGGCCTAACATTCTTTTATTTTGAATGGATTATCTCAACATGATTCCTTATCAAAAAGTTCCAACTTTCTTATAAATAATAAGAGAAATAACCATAGGCCAAATACAAGACATCCAAGTAAGAAAATACAAGCATCAATTAATATAGCCTTTTGACATATATTCATCCGAGATTCAGAGAAGCTTTACTTCTTATATATAGTATGTGTGTTTGCTTTTCTAAAGCTTTTTTCTTTTTCTATTTTTAATAGTTGCTTCTCGATAAGAATTGACCTTGGACCTAACTCAACCCCAAAAACTAGCTTATGAGGTGAGGATTGCCCAAGCCATATAAGGAGATCAAGGACCTCAAATCCTCCGATGTGGGACAACTCAACACCCCCCCTCACGCCCAAATCTCTGGAGCGTGGACAACATAAATGGGGGCCCAACATAGGTAACAATAATTGGGACGGGCCTGGCTCTGATACCATGAGAAGAATGGACCTTGGACCTAACTCAACCCCAAAAGCTAGCTTATGAGGTGAGGATTGCCCAAGCCATATAAGGAGACCAAGGACCTCAAATCCCTCCGATGTGAGACAACTCAACACTTCTTACATTGTTCTCACCACTGGCTTGAAAAATATTACTTTGAGTTTTATTTCCAGATGACTCGTTAATGCAATAGTCCATCCTTTTATGGCCATATGCATCTTAGTATATGTTAGTTCGTATATTTATTTATCTGCATTCCAACCGAGAGGTTGTGAGTTTGAGTCTCCCCAAGAGCAAAGTGGGAAGTTGTTGGAGGGAAGGATGCCGGGGTCTATTTGGAAACAACCTCTCTACCCCAGGGTAAATGTAAGGTCTGCATACATACTACCATCCCCAGACCCCTCTATGTGAAACTATACTGTGTTGTTGTTATTGTTGCATTTTAACCCAATTAACTTTAGGATACACATTAAATAAATCGGGCAATAAAGAATCACTTATGTTAATCGAATCTGCGCCGTGATTCTATATTTTTACTATAGAAGCACGAATTTCAAACAAATATTAATCCACGAAAATATTCTCGAAATAATAAGGAATTTTAATTTCTTACCCTTAAAAAATATTTTATGGATACTAAATATTAGATAAAGTTGTAAAATTAAGAACTTTGACTTCAACTACAATTTCATCTACAATAAATAATAAAAGTTAATTACAAAAAAAGAAAAAGAATTTCATCTATAATTTAAAAATGGAATGTGATTGAAGAATCCATGTTTATATATTAGTAGTAACTTTTTGTTGAATGGGTCACAACTTGAAAAGAATAGGTTTGATAATTTAAAAAAAAGTTGCTCTCCACTTGTGAAGGAAAATGAAGAATTCGGAGAGTGAATTTGAGTGGGCAACTCTGCTTCAAGAGTATTTAAAAGGTCAATATTCCTAATTAGCTGTTACTCTTTTCTCGTTCAGCTATTTATAATTTTATTGATGGATCAGTATTATGTTTTTTCATTAATTTTTTATGTTTCTAATTATATTGCATTTTAATAAGTAATTACGTATATAATTGCATTCGCCAATTTTATATATTCATACTTGTTTAGAATTTCTAGCAATTTCTTCCCATATTATTTGTTTTTTTGTAAAAAAAAAATAATAGTAATTTCATTTCATCAATAGATCAAAATATTACAGAGTTCTCCAGTAGCCGCTGACTTGCTACTGTTTCCAACCAGTCTAAAATGAAAACACTCCCATATGCTCTTTATACATTAAATCAAGACAAACATATAATGCTTCCCTTCTTTTTCCTACGGGTAGTGATCCAGTCTTCGCAAAACATCCTTCCAGTGTTTAAGAGAAGTTCCCTGAATGTGCACATGAACTGCTATCTCTTTGCATGTATCCTTTATAATTGAGCTTCCGTCTTGGAATCTAATCTTGTTCCTTTCCCGCCACAGACAGTATACTAACATTCCAAACACACTGGTGGTTATTTCAGCATGTCCATTTTTCCATTTTGCAATGTTGCTAATCCAATCGACTTCACTGTTCCAATCGCAAATGGTTCTCTGGTATCCCAGCCATACGAGCAGTTTATTCCATAGCCCCCAAAATATCGGGCAAGCAAACAAAAGATGGTCAAAAGATTCATCTACTTGCTTGCAGAATACACATTGTTGAGGAATCTATATCCCAATGAGCATTAGCCTCTCCACTAACCTCCTTTTGATGAAATCTCTTTTAGGTTACCATGTGAAGCTCATTATTGTATCTACATTAACCTTAGATATGTGAAGGAAAATAAATGAATAAGAAGGATCAGTAGTTTCATTTAAAAAATAATGTATTAAAACCAATCTACTAAGAGTAAATCTTCATACCACATATGAGAAAAAGGAAAAATAGAAGTCAAAAAGAATGGTGATAAATAAATTATAACAATCTGAATGATAACATGTGCCGATAAACTCCAATACTAATATTGACATATTCCAATTAAAGATCATAAGTTTCTCCTTCATCTTTGTAGTTCTTAAATAACCAACAACAAGAAGCAAGTTAATATGGTTTAATCTCATATGTTCACATTAGTCCTCCTTGTCTAATTCGTCCATAATTAACTAAAAAATAATAGTGATGATAAAGTATTTAATCATGGTATAAATAGCTAAAAGAATGGGGTACGATTTTAATATTTTCATAATGAATAACACTTTTCGAGTAACAAGTGTCCATATTTTTATGTCACCACTATAAGCAATTTAGTGTAGTACGTGTGAGGTACGTATATAGAGACTAGTTTATATAAAGGAACAAAAGGTTAAATTAATAAATGGTAGAACAATAAAAAAAAAGAGTTTAAATAAAGAACCTTGTATGATCTTAAGTACGTTTGAATCAAATTTTAATTTTTTTTTTCTTTCTTAAAATCCGTATTCAGTCAAACATCAGGACCGATAGAGCAATTAAACTTAGCGTAAAGTCTCTAAAGAAAAATGTGAAGTGTTAGAAACACGTTCTCAATACAATATACTAAACGTGTACTCTTTTGTAGGTTTTGATGAATGACAAACGAAGCAAAAATTGATATATGACGGAATTCAAGTACAAGCGCACAATGGTTGCGAATAAGATTGAAGTTCAAGATATAGCTTTTAATTGTTATTGAGTTGTTCTAAAACTGTAATCTCGATCCTATAACTTGACTCATAGTATGGCCTCTCTCATAAAACTATTTTCCAAAATCATGCATATTTAATTCTGTGTCAAAAAGATTTTAAATCATGCATATTTACATTAGACAAAATGTTTTCTAAACATGCCTCAAAAATCTGGGCTAAAATAATCGATTATGTACTTATGATAATCAATTGTTTCTGAGCCAAGACTGCATGACAATCGATTATGAATTAATGATAATCGATTGTGAGTAAGACAGTGAACATCAGGTTTTTCCAAATCTGCATGATAATCGATTGTGAACAAATGACAATCGATTGTTGTTGAGGTAAAGTTTTTCAATACTCAAAATAATCGATTATGAACTAATGGTGATCGATTGTGTTGAGTTGATGTCTTCCAGTGATTTTAAATTTAATTAAGTAATCGATTATGTCTTTAGATAATCGATTATCACTGAGACAGTAAGTTTTATGATTTTCAGAAAATAACAAGTAATCGATTGTTGCAAAGGACAATCGATTGTTGAAGCTGTCCGTTGTCAAATGATTTTCAAATACCATAAGGTAATCGATTATTGATTCTAGATAATCGATGTTCTACTTAAAATCTGGAAATGATTTTTAGAACGTTGCTGAAGTAATCGATTATTGATTTTATATAATCGATGTTTTGCTTAAAATCTGGAAATGATTTTTAGAACGTTGCTGACGTAATCGATTATAGATTTTATATAATCGATGTTTTGCTTAAAATCCGGAAATGATTTTTAGAACGTTGCTAAAATAATCGATTATGAACTTAGTGTAATCGATTATCTGATTTTGAATATTGCCAGTAATCGATTATAGATTATGTATAATCGATTGTGAAGCGTTAAATCTGGGATTGATTTTTAAACTGACTGGCAGATAATCGATTGTTTGGTCTTAATAATTGATTATCACTGAGTAATTTCAGCAACTCTTAATTGGCAATTAGACAACGGTTGAACCAACTTTTTCAACTATAAATACAGCTTCGTTTCAGTGTTTTAAAAATAACAACATATACAAACTGATCATTACATTGCTATAAGCTTTCATTCAATTGTTCTTCATTTTCTACTCATTTCATAAAGCTTTTGAGAGCCATATTATTGCTTAAAGCTGTTGTGATCTTGAACATATTCTTTTACTCATATCTACTCAATAAGGCGTACTTTAGTTAAGTGAGTGTCCAAGTATTTGATATACTTGTAAGAGAATTGCGATTCTCTTGTTTCAAGGAACTTGCGTTTCCTTGGGTGAAGTCTTTGAGATTGCGATCTCCGAGCAACTGTTTGAGGCTTGTGTCCTCAAGTGTGTAACGGTTTGTTGAGCACCCTTAAGCTTAACAAGATAGTGAAAAATCTCGAGAGAGTCTCTCGGGGACTGGACTAACAACGTTGGTGGCCAACCAGTATACATCTTTGTGTAAGTTTATTTTTCTGCATTTATTTTACTTCCGGCAAAGTTTAAATTCCGCAAGAAAACGCTAAATTCTATTAATACGCTATTCACCCCCCCTCTAGCGTAAAGCGTAGTTTCTAACAATTGGTATCAGAGCCCAACTCTCTGAAAACTTAACCGTTTGAGAGAACCATCCATGGCTTCTACTCTTGACTCTTTTGCAGGAATTGAAGAAGGACAATGCTCTACACGACCTCCTCTATTCAACGGCACAAACTACTCATACTGGAAGGAGAGGATGCAAATCTTTGTGCAATCAAATAGCTTTCATTTGTGGAAAGTATTCACCAATGGAAACCAAATTCCAACCAAGAAGGTGGAAGACGAATGGGTTCCAAAGACCGAAGAGGAATATACCGCGGAGGATATTCGTAAGGTTCAAAATAATGCAAAAGCTATAAATTTATTATATTGTGCTGTTAATGCTAACGACTACAGGAAGATATCATGTTGCAAAACAGCAAAAGAAATGTGGGATAAGCTTGAAGTGACATACGAAGGAACCGACCAGGTACGAGAAGCTAAAATTGATTTCTTAACTCACTCTTATGAACTATTCCACATGAAAGAAGGAGAGAAAGTAGACGAAATGTTTGAGCGATTCTCAATGGTCGTGAATGATCTACACGCCCTCAAAAAGACGTTTACGGATAGAGAACTTGTTCGGAAGATCCTCAGAAGTCTCACTCCGGCATGGCGATCAAAGGCCGATGCAATCCAAGAATCCATTGGCATCACAAATGTCACAATTGACGCATTAAGAGGTAATCTCAAAACCTATGAATCAACTATACTTAACCCGTTTGTTGATGATCAAAGAAGGCAAAGGATTGCTCTAAAGGCTAGCCAACCACAAATTGATGAGGAAGGTGACAACGAGTTTGGACTCGTTATCAAAAGGTTTCAAAAATTCATGCGCAAAGAGTATGAACGCAAGAACAAAAAGCAAGGCGATCAACTAAAATGCTATGAATGCGGAGAAACCGGGCACATAAAATCAAATTGCCCTAACATCAAAAAGGAGAAGAAACCCTTCAAAAAGCAACGTGCATACATCTCTTGGGGAGGAGATTCCGGAGATGAAGCAAGCGAAGAAGAAGACGATGAAGCAGCAAATTTATGTCTCATGGCTCAAGAAGACGGCAAAGACGAGGTAAGTCAAATCTCTTCTCAAAATTTCTTTACTCTTGATGAAATGAGAAATGCTTTTGATGAACTATATGCTGAATTTATCAAAGCTTCAAAAACTGTCAAAAGTGTTAAAGAAAGCGCTTCTCTAAAAGAAAAAGATTTTCAAACACAGCTTTCATTAAAAGAAAAAGAATTAGAAAAACTGGTTTTCGAAAATGAGAAGCTAAAAGAGGAAAACAAATTTTATGGAAAAAGAAGTGCTGATAAACCTGAAGGTTCTACTAGAAACTGTTCTTCTTGTGTGCTTCTTAAGAATGAAGTAGCTAGATTTAAAGGCACATTAGATAAGTTTAATTCTTCGCATAAAAACTTGAATGATGTGCTTGTTAATCTAAAATCAACTAAACATGGAATAGGATTCAAGAATGAAGAAAAGGTTGGTGCTAAACCACAACAACCTAGAGCTCAACCTAGGACTAATAACCAAAATGCTTATCCTAGAAGTAGAAATCCTAGAAATAACTTGCATGTTAGACCAAATAGTGAAAATGCTAGAAGACCTAGAAATGATGCATATTTTAGGCCAAACCTTGAACAATTTAGAACACCAAGAAATGACCCTCCACCTAGAAATAGATATTCTAGAAATGATGCATATTTTAGACAAACTTGTGAACCTCCTAGAGCTCATAATAGGAGAAACAATGGTGTTCAAAGTAGAGTAAGCAACCTTCACTCATCTAGTTACTATGTACCTAGAAAAATGCATAATCCCAACGTGACTTGTCATTATTGTAGACGTATTGGTCATATTGCTCCCGCTTGCTTTACTCGTCATAGACATATAAATCAATTGCATCATTATAACATGCCTAACCCTCAAGGACCCAAGATGGCATGGGTACCTAAAGAACATTAATTTGTTTTGTAGGTGTGCTTGAAGGGATCAAGTGTACTACGGTACCTTGATAGTGGATGCTCCAAACACATGACGGGAGATGAATCCAAATTCCTTCAACTAGAGCACAAAGAAGGAGGAAGTGTCACATTTGGTGATAACAATAAAGGAAAAATCATCGGCATTGGTTCGGTCGGTAAGGACGAAAACTCCTCTATTAAACATATACTACTTGTGAAAGGTTTGAAGCATAATCTCTTGAGCATAAGCCAATTATGTGACAAGGGAAATCTTGCTCTATTTAATTCGGATGAATGTCTTGTATTTAGACGTAGTGATTTCAAGATCATACTTCGTGGTTTTAGAATTGATAATATCTATATGGTTGATCTTGCAAACTCCTCACCCGAATATGTTGATTGTTCAGTAAGCAAAGAGGATAACTCTTGGCTATGGCATCGTAGAGTAGCACACATGAACATGCATCTTTTGAACAAGCTTCTTTCTCAAAACTTAGTAGTTGGTCTTCCCAGTTTAAAGTTTGAAAATGATTCTATTTGCGATTCTTGTCAAAAAGGGAAGCAAACCAAAGCATCTTTTAAATCCAAGAATATTGTTTCAACGTCTAGACCTTTGCAATTACTTCACATGGATTTATTTGGTCCCTCTCGTATTGAAAGTCTTGGTAAAAATAAATATGTTTTTGTAATTGTTGATGACTTTTCTAAATTTACTTGGACTCTATTTCTTGCAAATAAAAGTGATGCTTTTCAAAATTTCAAGTATTTCCTTAAGCGTGTTCAAAATGAAAAGGAATCGACCGTCACTTCGATTAGAAGTGATCATGGGGGAGAGTTTGATCACAATCTCTTTGCGGATTTTTGTGACGAACTCGGAATCGAACACACCTTTTCCGCTCCACGGACACCACAACAAAATGGGGTGGTGGAAAGGAAAAATAGGTGTCTCGAAGAGATGGCAAGAACCATGCTCGACGAAGCTAAGATTCCCAAATATTTTTGGGCGGACGCCGTGAGTACCGCTTGCTATGTTTTAAATAGAGTAGCAATTCGGCCGATACTCATGAAAACCCCATATGAACTTTATAAGGGTAGAAAACCCAACATTTCTCATTTACGTATTTTTGGTTGTAAATGTTTTGTTCATAATAATGGGAAGGACCAACTGGGTAAGTTTGATGCTAAATCGGATGAAGGTATTTTCATTGGTTATTCCTCACGTAGCAAAGCATATAGGATCTTTAACAAAAGAACCCAAATTGTGGAGGAATCCCCTCATGTTGTGTTTTCCGAAGATAATACTCGCTTGGTGAGAAAGGAATCCGGTTTTGATCTTGCAGGTATCTTGGATAGCTTGAAAGATAAAATCCAAGAAGAACCTTCAAAGGAAAACAAAAATGAAATTGGGGAACAACCAACGGAAGAAGCGCCACAAATAGAAAAAAGGAATAAATACGCCTAACGAGTGGAGAACGATCAAGGATCATCCTCTCGAACAGGTAATCGGCGATGTTGGAGAAAAGGTAAGTACCCGAAACTCCCTCAAAAACACTTTAGAACTTACTGCTTTTGTTTCTCAAATTGAACCTAAAACCATCTCCGAAGCAATTGAGGATGAATTTTGGACCTTGGCAATGCAAGAGGAGCTTAACCAATTCGAACGCAATACGTTTGGGATTTGGTGCCAAGACCCGAAGGTCATTCTATAATTGGTACGAAATGGGTTTTTCGCAATAAACTAGATGAAAATGGTATAATCACTAGAAACAAAGCTAGGCTTGTGGCAAAAGGCTATAGTCAAGAAGAAGGTATTGATTATGAGGAAACCTATGCTCCCGTAGCTAGATTAGAAGCTATTCGTCTATTACTTGCTTTCGCCTCTTCAATGAATTTTATTCTATATCAAATGGATGTGAAAAGTACTTTTCTAAATGGTTTTATTGAAGAAGAAGTTTATGTCAAACAACCCCCCGGCTTTGAAGATTTTAAATATCCCGATCATGTTTTCAAACTCAAAAAGGCTCTTTATGGTTTAAAACAAGCTCCTCGAGCTTGGTATGAAAGGTTGAGTAAATTTCTTTTGGAAAATGATTTCATTAGGGGAAAAGTTGACACAACCCTCTTTGTCAAGTATAAAAACAATGATATTTTATTAGTTCAAATATATGTAGACGATATTATATTTGGTGCTACTAACAATGTTTTATGCAAGGAATTTTCCGATCTAATGACTAGCGAATTTGAAATGTCTATGATGGGCGAGTTAACATTCTTTTTGGGGTTACAAGTGAAACAAATGAAAGAAGGTACATTCATATGCCAAGCCAAATATTGCAAAGAACTACTAAAACGCTTTGAGATGAACAATGCAAAAGAAATGGCTACTCCCATGAGCACATCCGATCATCTAGACAAAGATGAAAAAGGTAAGGAAGTCGACACTAAAAAGTATCGAGGTATGATTGGCTCTCTTCTTTATCTTACCGCTAGTCGTCCGGACATCATGTTTAGCGTGTGTTTATGTGCTCGCTATCAGTCATGTCCGAAGGAGTCTCACCTTACTGCGGTGAAACGGATATTAAGGTATCTCATTGGTACTACAAATGTGGGTCTATGGTACCCCAAAGGCTCTTCATGCCAACTTATTGGATATTCCGATTCCGATTTTGCTGGATGCAAATTGGACCGCAAGAGCACAAGTGGCACTTGCCATTTGCTCGGTAGCTCTCTTGTCTCTTGGTTTAGTAAGAAAAAAGTAAGTGTTGCGTTGTCTACCACCGAGGCTGAATATGTAGCCGCGGGGAGTTGCTGTGCTCAAATCCTATGGATGAAACAACAACTCTTGGACTATGGCCTAAGTCTTGATCACATTCCTCTTAGATGTGATAACACTAGCGTCATATGCTTGACGAAGAACCCCGTTCTTCATTCGTGAACAAAACACATCGAAATTACACATCATTTTATTAGAGATCATGTACTCAAAGGCGATGTCGAAATTGAATTTGTTGAAACCAAAAGCCAATTGGCAGACATCTTTACCAAGCCTTTAGAGAAAGAGTCCTTCTTCCGAATTCGCAGTGAACTCGGGATCCTTGACTCCACTTTGATCTAAGTCATGCATTGCATTTTCTTTCCTACATGATTTCTAACTTGAGCGTCGGAGGCGTCTAACTTCTTTTTGCAGGTATCACCCTAGAGCTAAGAGCAATTCTTAAGCAAACCGCGAATCTGCAGCAATGTCCCTATAAAAATCGATTATCCCGTATCAATAATCGACTACCCTCTAATTTTTTTTCCAATAAATAAACCTTGTTTATTTCATCTTTTTGCATCTTTCCTTACTATTTTTTGCTAATGGCAAAAGGGGGAAGAAAACGGGATATCGGGTATGCACCACCTCTTAATTCATTAATTGCTTATAAGCTAAAATTGAGGGGGAACAAGAACAAAATTGCATAATTGTTACTTGTCTTGAATTGTCAATATCTTTTGCCTAAATTGCATATTCCGCTTAATGTTTGCCATTATCAAAAAGGGGGAAATTGTTAGAAACACGTTCTCAATGCAATATACTAAACGTGTACTCTTTTGTAGGTTTTGATGAATGACAAACGAAGCAAAAATTGATATATGACGGAATTCAAGTACAAGCGCACAATGGTTGCGAATAAGATTGAAGTTCAAGATATAGCTTTTAATTGTTATTGAGTTGTTCTAAAACTGTAATCTCGATCCTATAACTTGACTCATAGTATGGCCTCTCTCATAAAACTATTTTCCAAAATCATGCATATTTAATTCTGTGTCAAAAAGATTTTAAATCATGCATATTTACATTAGACAAAATGTTTTCTAAACATGCCTCAAAAATCTGGGCTAAAATAATCGATTATGTACTTATGATAATCGATTGTTTCTGAGCCAAGACTGCATGACAATCGATTATGAATTAATGGTAATCGATTGTGAGTAAGACAGTGAACATCAGGTTTTTCCAAATCTGCATGATAATCGATTGTGAACAAATGACAATCGATTGTTGTTGAGGTAAAGTTTTTCAATATTCAAAATAATCGATTATGAACTAATGGTGATCGATTGTGTTGAGTTGATGTCTTCCAGTAATTTTAAATTTAATTAAGTAATCGATTATGTCTTTAGATAATCGATTATCACTGAGACAGTAAGTTTTATGATTTTCAGAAAATAACAAGTAATCGATTGTTGCAAAGGACAATCGATTGTTGAAGCTGTCCGTTGTCAAATGATTTTCAAATACCATAAGGTAATCGATTATTGATTCTAGATAATCGATGTTCTGCTTAAAATCTGGAAATGATTTTTAGAACGTTGCTGAAGTAATCGATTATTGATTTTATATAATCGATGTTTTGCTTAAAATCTGGAAATGATTTTTAGAACGTTACTGAAGTAATCGATTATAGATTTTATATAATCGATGTTTTGCTTAAAATCCGGAAATGATTTTTAGAACGTTGCTAAAGTAATCGATTATGAACTTAGTGTAATCGATTATCTGATTTTGAATATTGCCAGTAATCGATTATAGATTATGTATAATCGATTGTGAAGCGTTAAATCTGGGATTGATTTTTAAACTGACTGGCAGATAATCGATTGTTTGGTCTTAATAATCGATTATCACTGAGTAATTTCAGCAACTCTTAATTGGCAATTAGACAATGGTTGAACCAACTTTTTCAACTATAAATACAGCTTCATTTCAGTGTTTTAAAAATAACAACATACACAAACTGATCATTACATTGCTATAAGCTTTCATTCAATTGTTCTTCATTTTCTACTCATTTCATAAAGCTTTTGAGAGCCATATTATTGCTTAAAGTTGTTGTGATCTTGAACATATTCTTTTACTCATATCTACTCAATAAGGAGTACTTTAGTTAAGTGAGTGTCCAAGTATTTGATATACTTGTAAGAGAATTGCGATTCTCTTGTTTCAAGGAACTTGCGTTTCCTTGGGTGAAGTCTTTGAGATTGCGATCTCCGAGCAACTGTTCGAGGCTTGTGTCCTCAAGTGTGTAACGGTTTGTTGAGCATCCTTAAGCTTAACAAGATAGTGAAAAATCTCGAGAGAGTCTCTCGGGGACTGGACTAACCACGTTGGTGGCCAACCAGTATACATCTTTGTGTAAGTTTATTTTTCTGCATTTATTTTACTTCCTGCAAAGTTTAAATTCCGCAAGAAAACGCTAAATTCTATTAATACGCTATTCACCCCCCCTCTAGCGTAAAGCGTAGTTTCTAACATAAAGAACCTGCTTATATAGAACAAGATGCTAAGCCGATGAAGGGATGTTTAAAATTGGTTCATTACGGATCAAAGCAAGCTATTGCCTATTAACCACAAAGAAATCTGCTAAAAATATCCGAAGAGATTGAATCAACAGTACTTAAAGAGTGAAAAATAATTTGCATCCAATTCAAAACACTACAGACCTGGCGCAATTACATTAAAATTTTGATTTGTAATATAAGAGGCTTTTTAATCTATAAAATATTTTAAACTGCCTATTTCTCAAATATTATCCCGTTTCTAACCAAGAGGGGGTTGCTTTAGTAATATGCATCCTTCACTTCCAACCAAGAGGGGGTTGCTCTAATAGTAAGCACCCTTCACTTTCAACCAAGAGGTTGTGAGTTCGAGCCACCCCAAGAACAAGGTTGTAAGTTCTTTGAGGGAATGATACGGAGGTATCGGAAACAGCCTCTCTATCCCAGGGTAGGGGGAAGGTCTGCGTACACACTACCCTCCCCAGACCCCACTAGTGGAATTATATTGGGTTGTTGTTGTTGTTATTAGGGGTGGACGTTCGGACAGTTCGGATTAAATATAAAATTTTGGTTTGGATTTTCGATTTTCGGATTGAAGAAATGACAATCCAAATCAGCTCGGATTGGATCGAATTTTTTAAGCTCGGTTTCGGATTTATCGGGTTGAATATTTTAGATTTTCGGTTTTGAGCATATAAGTTGACATATTTCTTCTTTTTACAAAAATGATCTCCAAATGAAATATTCATATTAAATTGCTTGAAAAGTTACTCATTCTCACGGCAACCATCCAAATAAAGTATTCAACTAATGAAATTACTATCAAGAAAATGCAACAGAGACATTATTACAGCTGATAAGAAGTAGTAATAGTAAAACTATATCCAAATCGAAAGTATTCTGACAATAATTTAGTAATTAATATTGCATGTATGAAATAATATCTAATGGATAGGATATTTAAATTATTATAATAGGCAAATAGATAATGGACTAAATATAAAGTATAAAAATTTCGGATATCCAAAAATTCAAAGTACCAAATCCAATATCCAACCCGAAATCCAAAAATTTTAAAAAATAAATCCAAAATCCAATTTGTAATCCGAAAATCCAAACCAAAAATCTAAAAAATTTAGATTTCGATTTGAATTTCAGATTTGCCCAAACTATACCCACCCCAGTTGTTATCCCGCTGGAATAGGATTTTAAGACTCACTTAAATATAAAATCAAATTGAATCATATAAACATGTAGCTTAGCTTAAAAAGACGTATTTAGAAGTTGAGTTGACACGAACTTCATTAAAAAGGTTGAGAATTTGTTTTAAAATACCAACACTCATTCGAGCTCACGGCGGTTCATTCATTTGACCATAAATCAACTACTTTTGATTTTGTAATATTTTCCTTTATTAATCACTCAAGATCTGAAGTATAAAGATAGATAATTATTGATAAAAAGAATACACACGCAAATTGACAAAAACATAACTATTCTTAAGAATAAAATATTTTAAAAGGCACACATACAACGAAAACTTTTTGTTAGAAAAAGAATAAGTACCGATTCTATTAACAGAAGAGCCCTTCAATTCGATCGAATTAGTAAGACCGACTTTTGTCCCTGTTCGATCGGTGGGTTTTACAGTCAAGCTCTCTTTTGCATAGGCCAAATATAGAGTTATATAAGCTCTCGTGTGACCATAAAATTTGGGAGCTATTTATCAAAATTTATCTTCAAATATCTGTTTGTTTATAAATTTTAATTATTTTTCGATAAATTTTAAAAATAAAATTTTCAAATTCCAACAACAGCTCTAGAGTAGTTTTTGAAGTTTTCTGCTTACAAAACTTCAAATTCTTTTCAAATAAATTACATGTCCAAAAATAATTTTAACTTTAAAATTTTATTTTGCATCTCATCTTCAAAAATTGATTTTTGTCAAGTTTCAACCAAATCTATCTCAAAACATTAGCTAAAAATGATGTCGACAAGGGGTTGTAGCTCATATGGTACGGGGATCGGTACCCCGCATCTCCACATTTTGAATAATCTAACCTGACGTTTTTATATCTATATTGTTTTCTCTTTTAAAGATGATGTACATTATATTTTTCTTTAAATTGATTTATCCGGTCTTATAAAACGGAATGGACGGTATATAGAAAGATAGGAATATATACCTGATTGAGCTCGGAAATAGCTTTGAATATAATATATCATGGCCAGCAGTAGAATTTCTGACATGAAGTTAACAACTTACATTGAGGCATATTCACAAACACTTGGATTTGATAATTGTCATTTGTAATACTAAACAAGTGAAAGAAGTCCGAAATAGGTGTTTGATAATTTTGGGAATTAGAGCTGAATAAGTTGAGGGATTAATGTACAAAGCGAAAAATTAAAGAGAAAAAAATTTAACCTGATATTTTGCAGATGTAGTTGTGCCTTCGTCTTTACCAAATGGTGAGATTGAAGCTCAGGACAAATATTGGCCATTTTATAAAGATCTCTTTACACAAATAGCCATCAGGGTTCACTATTTGTAGAGTGGTTATATTTTAAAGCACCTCTCATAAATTTTACTTACGAGGTACAGTAATTTTGTTTTTGTTTTTAAGTACAAATTTTGTAGCTGAAGAACAATTGTCAGCAGACAACCAAGAAGCAGAGGGTTCATTTTCTAATGGGCGTTTTCAATGAGAATAAATCGAATAATAGTCTGGTTATCTGTAAGGTCGGTGTAAATTCAGCTTCTTCTTTTTTCTTTTTTTCTTTTTCATTTTGTATAGCTATGATGTCCTAAGTTGTTCGGACTCTTAGGTTTTGGTGCAGCACATGTGTCGCCACGTGAGTGTAGGATGTGGGTGTGGGATCCGTACTAAATTTTCTCAATTGATTTTGGGTACTTTGACGAAAATCAATGAGGAATTCGACACAGATACAATGATTTCTTAGGTGAAATTTTAATTTAGACAATTTTCATAAATTAATTTTTAGATATTTGAATTATTATTAGCAGAATCATCGCACTCATATCCATACCTCGATACTACCCCGAATCCTAAACTTTGGATCATGAAGAATCCGACCTCTAGATCCGTGCCCATATCAGAATACTTGCACCCGAGTTCGAGCAACTTAGAATTGATGTCTAGGCCAGTATGTGTGCACTTAGAAAAATCAACAGGGTGTCAAAAATGCAAATTTGAGTGAATATACGTAACTATCAAGGAATAATTACATATATATATAAAAACCCTATTTGTATGGACGAAGGGAATTCTATTGAATCTCTTTCTACACACTAGCTCCACCACTGCTTCACACGTATAGGATAACTTTGGTTGCAGATACATTATTTAAACTTGATGGTTCAAAATCTTTGAGGGGTTAGCCTAAGCACATTATACTGTTGAAATTATGGGTTCAGAATTTAATGTCAGTTGAAAATTTAGTGGTATTTTGGGCCACCCATTTTGGGTTAAATCAGCAATGTTAAACCTACTGATATGTTCTTATTTTGACAAATAATCTAAAAATTAGGTCTTTCTTATGTATGAAGAGAAAAAGGGTATTGATATGCGTCCTCGGGGATTTCTCTATCAAGCGAAGTTTTGTTTAGTTTATGAAAAGAGCAGTGAGAAAGCTGTGATTTTTGTTCATTGACAAAAAAAATTGTGGAGGTTATTATTATTAGAATATATTGTGTGTATCTTTTTATTATTGGTAGAATATTCTCTCATTATTGTACAGTCCTATAGTTGGTAGGATTTGATTTCCTTCATTATTGTACAGTCCTGTATTTGGTAGGATTTGATACCTCTCTGTACTCTATATATACTCTTGTAGAAAATTACTTCTCCCAAAACTCTCTATAAATATGAGCTCATTGTCTTTTTTTTGGTCAGGAAATGTGAATTCTGTGCTCTTTGTCGAAAAGCATACATTGTGTCTTTGCTTGCAACTGTCCCAACGTGCAAGTGGAATATGAATTCCCAATAAAAATACAGAAACTTGTATCCTTTGCTGGTTGTGTTTGCAGCAATTTATGTGGCAAGCGACGATCATTGCATTTCCATTATCAATTTTAGCTATGGTATTAGCTGCCAAGTACATATCTGTTCAAATCAAAGGGATAACAAATGAAGAATAAAGAGTTAACAAAAGATACACTGGATTTAGTGTATGTGGTTAAAATGCTTGTGACATATCCTGTTAGTTCTTGAACACAGACGTGACATTTGCATTCCGCTTTACCATTTTTTATTTTTTGCATTATTGCCTGACCTAATTGTATCTTGTATGACTAAATCCCAGATGAGTGACTTCCTTTTCCCTTTAACTGAATATTTTTAAATTGTGTTAGAACTTAGAAGGAATGTATGTGTACTATTTTTTCCCTATGTTTGCTGGTTTGTCTTGTGTAGTTTTTGGACAAGAGCGTCGTGATCCTTGACATTCACGGCAAGCCCTTTGTGTCAATACGTGACGTTGCCAGAGGTGAGTTTACTTAGTTAACCATGTATTGCTTGATTTTGTTATCTAGTTCATTGGTTGATTGTTTACTCTCCACACGAACCACTTATGCCAGAGTTCCTTCAATTTCCTCGTGCTGTTTCTTAAATATCTCATCAAATTGTAGCTATTACCTTAACTTTCTTTCCCTGCTTAAGGAAGAAAGACACTGTTTTCATAATTTTCTTCAATCTTTTTCTGAATTTGGAGAAGAAAAGTTAGAGGATAACCACTTAAAATAAGTTTTTACAGATCCTCAAGTCCAGCGGCGGAGCTACAAATGTAGCTATGGATTTGGTAACCCGAGTTCAAATTTTGGTGGAACCTTTTCCCTTTCTTTTTGGTTTTCTGAATCCCTAATCCCCTAATCAATCTTACTACTTCACTTTTACTCTTTCTTCATACTACATATTTCCAAACTCTTATCCCTGATCCCCTAATCAATCTTACTAATTCACTTTCACTTCATGTTCACACACATAAACACGCGCGCATAATTGGTATCAAAGCCAGGTTAATCATATTCATGAAAATGAGAGGCTAAACTCTCTTACTATCTTTAAGGTTCGTCGAAATCTTGTTATCTATTTCATGCTTTAGATCTTAATTGCTCTATACTGTTCATTCCGGTATATGTTTATTGTTCATCTTCTTTAAACCTTCATGATCCAATTCTCTAGTGTGAGGTTATCGTTCTCAGTCCATAGTGTGAGGGTCTCTGAAAGAGAGAGTTTAACCTTATTTAGCTGTCGTCAGTTGCCTTCGTCGTTATAGGCCAAGGTGTGCCGCAGTTAAGACAGGACACAACAGGACACAGTGAACACGTTCAACTCCCAACCCCCAAGATAACTTAGAACTGAAAACACTACTAAGATAACTTAAGAACTAGATCATATAGAGAAGAAGAAGATAAACAGTAGACAATATACAGTCACTTTTACTCCTCTTTTTTCTTCTTCTTCTTTCACTCCATTTTCACACACATACACGTGCGTGCGCGCACAAATACTGAATAATGGAAGAACAACTACTCTAATGTAAATGCCGAAAGATCCGAGAAGTTGTCTTGGACATCCTTAAAACAGCTGACTTAGAAACAGCGACAGGGTACATGTCCAAACCACTGCAGCACAGCAGCGTGGTACTGAGATTTGAACATCCAAGAGAAGCACTTTATAAGGCATGTTATTGAGTCTTTTTTACTCTCAGCAGGTGAACAACCCACATTGGATAATAATAAAGAACCAGTACAGCAGAAAAAGGGACTAATACAGATCTTGTAGCTGAAGAACAACTGTCAGCAGACCACCCACCTACTCAACAACAAGAAAAGCAAAGGGTTCATTGCCTAATGGCCGTTTTCTTGATTTCAACGAGAATAATGGTCGAAATATTTGCAATGTTAGTGAATATCAGCTAATTTTTCTTTAAGGAAAAAAATACTAGGTAATATTTGTGCTGATGGGAGATGGCAGGTAGAATAGTTGAAGTGCGCGCAAACTGGTCTCTGCGCAATAAGCCTAATGTTATAGTTATGCTTTTTAATGGATAATCTAAAAATGAAGTCTTTATTATGTATGGAGATTGGAGTCTTGCAAAGTAAAATCCTTATACTTCGCTTACGAAAAATGTAGAAAGAGGAGCTGAACAGTTTTAGGTGAATGGATACTCCGAGGTAAAATCTATTATCAATAGAAATTTGATGAGATAAGAGGGGTTACTCTGATGGTAAGCAATGCCTATTTCCAACCAAGAGGTTGTGAGTTCGAGTTATTCCAAGAGCACGGTGGGGTGTTCTCGGAGGGAAGGATGCTGAGGATCTATTTGGAAACAGCCTCTATACCCCAGGGTAGGGGCAAGGTTTGCGTACACACTACCCTCCCCAGACCCTACTAATGGGGTTATACTGGGTTGTTGTTATAATAGAAATTTGATGAGTTTCATAACTTTAATTGGTGATTTTCGTAACGAAACAAAATTGAGGTTAAGTTTGAAAGAATTTTTCTCTATTTTCAGACTTAGATCAGGGAAGAGTGAATTCAGAAGAGAGGACTAATAATGTAAAACTTGCATTTGATACAACTGATCCTAATGGGGAAAAATCTTGGAAAAAAGACTACTGGGGTAAGAGAAGAGAAAAGGAATTAAATAGGATTATTTTGATAAAAGCTATATTTATGCAACCGCAACTAGTTTGGGATTGAGAAGTAGTTGATTAATTGATTTTAATAAAAAGATTATTGAAGAGAAAAGGGTTTTGATATGCTTCCTTTGGGATTTCTCTGGCAAGCGAAGTTATGTCTTCTTTTCTAAAAAAATGCAATGAGAAAGCTGAGTTTTTTGTTCACCAAAGAAGAAAGCTCATGGTCTATAAAGCATATGTTACTACGTCTTTAATATGAAGTCTCAATAAAAATGCAGAATCCTTTGTAGTTGCAGCGATCCATTCGGCAAGTTATGATCACTGCATTTCCGCTCTCAACTCTAGCTACTATATTAGCTGTTTGCACGTGAAAAAAATATATATCCGGTCAAATCAAAGGGATAACAAATGAAAAAAAATAAAGAATTAGTGAAGTATATATGCTGGATTTATTGTATGTTGTTAAAGAGGGCTTGCTCTGATTAAACAACCTCCACTTCCAACCGAGAGGTTGTGAGTTCGAGCCTCCCCAAGAGCAAGGTGGGAAGTTCTTGGAGGAAAGGATGCCGGGGGTCTATTTGGAAACAGCCTCTCTACCCAAGGGTAGGGGTAAGGACTGCGTACACACTACCCTCCCCAAACCCCACTATGTGATATTATACTGGGTTGTTGTTGCTAAAATGCTTGCGAGTATTTCGATAGTTCTGAACACAAACATGACATTTGCATTCTGGTATGGCATTTTTCATAAATGTGTTGTTCCTTACCTAACTGTAGTTGTTTATGAGTATACCCCAGATGAATGAATTCCTTTACCCTTTAACTGAAAGTATTTAAATTGTTTTAGAAGTTAAAGGGAATGTATATATTCTATTTTGTGCGTAAGTTATGCTGGTTGTGTCGTGATGGAAATCAGAGAATATAGTGAGAAAAACTTTTTGATTATTCTTCTTGAATGAATGTTTACAGTGTACAATGATGTATATATACTAAAAACTCTAAGAAGAAAGAATACAAAGAAGAGTAACAAATCTATACACGTGTCTAATCCTAGTTGTATATCTGATAACAAACAAAAGAATCTTTACAAACAATGCAAAATTAGATATTATCCATTAGCTTTTCTAGAAGGTCCCGGGTCCTTCAGCTGAAATCCACCTTTGTATTTAGTAAATAAGGTTTCTGATCTGTCCACGTTGGAATTTAATGAAGGGCTCTGATTATGTTGATTTGTAAAATAAGACTTCGACTGTTTCTGACTTAAAGTCTTCTTGTTTCTATCGATCAACAAATGCATTCTCTCTTCTGAAACAAGTTTCTTCGCTTTATCAGCCATGGAAATGTTATCACCAACATGTCGGGATTGTTGACATTCAGGGGAAGTCCTTTGTGTCAATACGTGACTCATATGAAACGAGTGGTAATTAATGGCCAGAGACCATATTATGGCAGATGGAAAGAACTCAACACGAAAAATAATGGTGGTAAAGGATCCAAGTAGAGTGAGTTTGTAATTGATATTTAAGTTATATAGATATTTCTTTTAGATGAAGAAGTTATATAGATAATTAAATTAGTAAAGTTTGACTTCTAATTAGTTCAACCTCATTAATAAGTGAACTTGGTGCACCCATGAAGTTTAACATGTATAGTAGATCTGTTGTCGTTGGTAGAGGATCATATTATGTTGTAGATTCTTCACTTCTTGGTGTACTGCTTGTATATCGGAGATTTTCTCATTATGAAAATGTTCTGTCTCTCGACATGTTAATTGCATCATCTAAGAGTGGAAGACAATGGGAAGTCTAATAAAATTAGTCCAAAGGTTACAAAAACTAACATGGATGAGGAATCTTAGAGGGAGCAGCCAGTTCAGCTTGCCTTTTTTTTTCTTCTAATTATTCTTTCAACTAGTGAAGGGGAGCCTTTGGCGCAGCTATTAAACTTGTTGTCATGTGATCATCAGGTTAGGGTTTGAGTCGTGGAAACAGCCTCTTGCAGATATACAGGATTAAGGCTGTAAAATTCACGGTTCCGAACCGGAACCGGACCGGAACCGCGGTTATGGCGGTTCTGCCGGTTCCGGCGGTTCCGGTTCTGCGGGGGAACCGCCGGAACCGGAACCGGACCGGTTCAAGCGGTTCCAAACGGTTCCATCCGGTTCCAAACGGTTCCGCAACGGTCCGATTTTTTTAAAATTTTTTTTTTTTTTAAATTTCCAAACGGCTCTTTTTCAAAATTAGCCGTTTGGAATTTTCAAAAATAGCCATTTGACCCCCAAACTTTATATAATTATACAATTTCTCATTTCTCAACTATAAATACCCCCTCATTCTTTCATTTTAATTCACCAATTCACCAATATCTCTCAATCTCTCTCAAGCTCTCTTTCAATCTTTCTAGTGCAAGTGCTTAATTTTTTGTTGCAAATTCGTGAAACATTGTGAAGTTGTTGAATTGAAGTTTTCAAGTGTTCAATTTCAACGATTTTCAATTTTCAAGAAGTTGTTCGTCAATCCGGTAAACTCGTTTCAACTCTTACGTGCTAAGAATATTTTTGTGTGTTGTTATTTTGCTTAATTATAATTATTATGGCATTTTCATTGAAAAATATGTTCGGAAAAGGAAAATCTAAAACCGGTGAAAGTAGTCGCCAAAATACTACCCCTCCCCCGGCTCCCCGACCTAGAAAATATAAACAAGTTCAAAGTATAGCCAACTTAGAAATACTAATGAAACCTTCGGAATCCTTGATAGTGATCACCCATGTTTTCGATTTAGCGATGTTGATTTTCTACATGATGTAGCAGTTGGTGATTGAATAGACGATGATATTATGAATATTCTTTATCCTAATGCACCTATCTTAGAGGGAAATGAGGTTGATGATGATGACGAAACCCAAGCTCCGGTAGATTTAGATGATACACCTACTAGTCCTGCTACTAATGAACCGGAACACCCACCCGTACAAACTCCCACTTTTAGTAGACAACCTCCTAAACGTTTAGAAACTTTATTAGTTTGGCAATTTTTTATTCAACTCAGAGAACAAAATAAGGCTAAGTGTAAATCTTGTGGGAAATTACTTGTGCATAGGTATACTGGAGATCGTAGCGGCACAGGTAGTTTAGTTAAACATATAAAATTACACTCTAGCGATAAGGCTAGATATTTCCAATTGAAAGCGCAACAAGAGGGGAGGACAAGTCCTGATTCTACAGTTAACCCAAGTACTGGTTCAAATCTAGTTCAACCAGGAATAAACACAATCACCGAGGTATATTGTATTACGATCCAAATAAGGATCGTGAAGAATTAGCTAAAATGATTACTGTTATGTGTTTGCCTTATTCTTTTGCTTCTAATCCTGCTTGGATTCATTATATTAGAAGAGTATTTAATCCTACGTATAAAGGTTGGCCATGCGCCACAGTTAAGGCCGACATTTATAAATACAAGCATGAATATGAACAATACTTGCGTTATTTATTTACCCATATAAGTAACCGTATGTCTATTACAACTGATATTGGTAGAAGTAATAATGATTGTGATTATCTAACCGTAACCAGTCATTCGATAGACGAAGACTGGACAATGCAAAAACGCATTATTGCATATAGAATAATTAATTCACGGCACACGGGTAAGTTTATCGCTAATACTGTTTCAGATGTATGTAGATATTTTTGTTTTAGTGATAAAATAATGTCAATTTCCATGGATAACGCTAGTAGCAACACTAGTGCAATAGGTATTTTAACTAGAACACTTAATCCTGCTTTTACTAATATTTTCCATGTTAGATGTATATGTCATATTTATCATTTAATTGTTGGTGATGGTATGAGAATTTTAAACATAGAAATTGAAAAGGTTAAATTCGCTCTTAATTGGCTTTTTTATTCTAACCGTAGAAGTAGACTTAGAGAATATTTTAAAAAATGTGACGAATATGGCCTTAGAGAAAGAAAGGTTCCTAAACCTTGCCCGACTTGGTGGAACTACATCTACGAAAGTTTAGTAGTGGCGTACGAATATAGAAACCCAATTAACGCTACTTATAATTCTCGGGATTGTGGGGAGGAAGATAATGACATGCTAACTAATCAAGATTAGACTAATGTTAAAATTCTTTTAGATTTTTTAGAACATTTTCATGTGGCTACAATTGCTTTATCTGGCCAATATTATCCAACTATTTCTAACTGTTTAGTTTATATTGCCGCACTTGCTAATTTGTTTGTTGATTTAAACGAGGGAGGGGAAATTTATGAAATTGCAATTACTGAAATGAAAAAGAAGTTTAAAAAAAATATTTTTTTCCAATCCCTCCTATATTTGGTGTGGCTGCTATGTTAAATCCTACTATGAAAGTAGGAGGTCCTAACTTTTGGTATTCTACTATTTATCAAGCTTTAGATCTTGAAGAAGAAGAAATGGCTACACTATCTGATGCGAAAGCATCAATTACAGTGAATGCTCAAACTGTTTATAATACTTATAAACAGGCGTTAGAGCATGCTAGGCCTAATATTCCAACCCCTACTTCGTCCACATCACAGGCGCCTAAAAGAGCTGCTGGCTTAACAGCTCTTAAATCGTGGACGGAGTTCAGGGGTACTCAAGGTGAAAATGTAGATGATTTTTCCCTTCTAAATGAGCTTCAAGTTTATTTATCGCAGGGACTAGAGAATGAGAATCCAGACGGCTCTTTCGACCTTTTGGATTGGTGGAAGGCAAGGGAAAAGCATTTTCCCATTCTTGCAAGGATGGCTCGGGATGTTCTGTCGATTCAAGCGTCAACTGTTGCATCGGAGAGCGCCTTTAGTCAATCAAGACTACAAATAGGTGATCACAGGGCGTCGATGCGGGACAGCTTGGAAAAATCAGTGCTTTTTCGAGATTGGATTCGCAGAAAGAAGGAAACATATTTGGGCTAGCTGAATCACAACCAGAAATAGATGAGTGCTATGAAGAAATGCTAGCGGAACTTGCTCAGGATACATCTTCACCCGGAAGTGGTGATGAACAAGCTTCATTTCCACCACCGCCAACACAACCACCTCCAAACTTTGAAGGTTTTATGAGATTTGTTAGAAATAATACATAAACTATGATGTGACTTGTACATTGGCATGTCTTCTTTTAGTTTTTTTCCTTTTAATGGTAGTATTAGTACCATGTTGTGCTCATTCCATTGGGGGAAGGAAGAATAAAAGAAGATATGCCATTTTGGTCAATAAATATGCTCTTTATCATATCATTGAATATCTTTTGTCTCAATATTTCTTAGTCTTTAATTCTATATCAATCCTTGAATATTTATATAACATACAATATATAACATACAACACAATATATTAATGATAATATTCTTTTATCAATATATACTACTTCTATACAATTTATACTAATTACTAACTACGACACAATATACACTATTTATATACAATATATAATACTTAAATACAATATGTACTACTTATATACAAAATATACACTACTTATACACAATATATACTAATTACCAAACACAATATATATTATACTAATAACATAGTACACCATATAAAATATATTCTACAATATACTAATGACTACTATACAAGATATTGATTTAAAAAAAAAAAATCAGAACCGCCGGGAACCGCCAGAATCGCGGAACCGGAACCGCCAGAACCGGAACCGGACGGTTCTGGAACCGTATGGTAGCGGTTCCGGCTCCGGAACCGCCAGAACCGGAACCGCCCGAACCGCCAGAATCGCAGAAGCGGAACCGCCAGAACCGGAACCGCATACCCAAATAGACCCAGAACCAGAACCGGATACAGCCTTATACAGGATAAGACTACATACAATAGATCTTTGTGGTTCGGCCCTTTTCCGGACCCTGCGCATAGTGGGAGCTTAGTGCACGGGGATGCCCTTTTATTTTTTCAACTAGGGGTGCGCATCGGTCGGCTCGGTTGTGAATACTATCGGTTTGGCATATCGATTATCGGTTTATAAATATTCTAAACCGATAACCGAACTGATAAGATATCAGTTATCGGGTATCGATTTGCCGGTTATCGATCCTTATCGGTTCAATTATCGGTTTACCCGATAAGAATAAAAAATATCCAAAATTTTCATATTTTTATTATAGAAATCGTGATCATACTGTTAAGAGAAAGGAACTGAATTTTTGCTCATAAGAAAAGATGGATTAAATTTTAACTTTAGAAAAGAACACTTTCTTTGCATTTGAAAATTCCAATAAATGATCTCAATTTTCAAAGTTATAAGTTAATAGGAGTAAGAAATAAGACATTCAACAATCTAATCTTATTAACTATCTCACTGCGGGCGGGCATAACTAAGTAAAATAATAAATTCCTAATCTTGTAAATACTAAAGAATCAGTGCAACAAAAGAAACAAATAGAAAAACTAAAAATCTAAACAATTAATTCTTTAATGTATAGAACTACAAATCTTAAGGGAAGAATTAAGATGAGAAATTTTAAAAAGTTTAAAACTTACTCTAAGGAATAAGATCTGAAGATGAAGAGTAACTCCCGAGAGAATGATACCATAAGGTGGCTTTATATATTTAGTGGGTAAAATTATAATTTGTTAAAGCTTATTGGGCTATCGGTTAAACTGTTTATTTATAAAATTGGGCAAATCGAGACCCGAACCGATAATCTAATAGTCAAATAACATTAAACCGTTATCGAACTATTTACCTAATAACTTGATATCCATAACCCAATAGTATTTTATCGGTTCGAACTATCGGTTATACCTGATATATGCTCAGCCCTACTTTCAACTATTGTATTATAATAGTCAAATCTTGTTGAGTATATCCAATGAGGATAATAATACTCACATATAGTCTACATTGACATTCTTCATGTGCCCAAATCCTTCACCAAAGAGAAGTTATTTAACTGTTGTTTGACACTTTTTGAAATAATTTGAGCATCCAATGGAAATCGTTTGAAACTCTTATGAATCTATTTGGATCTTCTTAAATGAATGCCTGACGTAGAATTTTATTTAATCTCACGTCCTCTGAACTTTGTTTTTGGGTACATGAACAAGAATACAGACATATCAATTGTTGTTAGTTCTGATATCATGTGAAAGAATCGTACCATCTAACCTTGTTAATAAAAGTTGAGTGCCTTAATTTTGAATATCACTGCATAATCATTCTAATACTAGCATATTAAGTAACTGGAGAACCTTTTTTTGGTTTCCGATCTGATGTCCGGCACCCTATTGAGGCCCAATTAAATTTGAATTTACACTGAAAAATCTAATATTGAGGGGTAAAGCTCCATAAAAAAGCATTAAATAACCAGAAATGATCTGATGATTAATTATCATATTTTGTAATGATCGTTCCTAGTTTTTTGGGGTTTCAAGGTCATAAAAAAGAATTCAGGATGATTTTTAATTGTTTGTATGCTAATATCCACATTATCATCATAAATTTATGAGTAGCTCATTTTAACTGTCAAAATGGGTATTCATTCACCATTCTGAACTCTTTACGGATTTTCACTATGGAAATTCACAAAAGATTGGATAAGTGATGAAATAAGCTATTAGACAAGTAACATGAATCAAGAAACGCAAAGGCACTACTTAAAGAATTGATGTAAATATTATCTTTACCATAACAATATTTGGATATTATGGACCCTCCATTTTGTCAAAATTTGCATGAAACTTTACCTCAGTTGTTCTGCAAGAAATTTAATGTCAAAGGAATTAAATGTTGTGTAGTGTGGTATTTTTAGCTGAATTACTTATACGTAACATGATTTGACATTCTTACTTTTTTTCTTTTGGTGGAGGCTGCTGGTGGTATTTTGGGAGCTTTGACGTAATTGGTAGAAGCTTTAACGTAATTGGTAGAATGAAAGCTTTGGTGTAATTAGTAAAATTGTTGTCATGTGACTAGGAGATCACGAGTCAAACCGTGAAAATAATTTTTTTTATAGAAATGCAGAATAAGGTTGAATATAATAGAACCTTATGGTATGGCCCTTCCCCAAATACCGCACAGCGGGAGAATAGTGGACATAGATGCCCTTTAGGTAAAGTCTATGTACTTTTCATTTCCAATTCTCTCAGTACTTACCTCTCCCCTGGTGAGTAAAGAAATTGTTTTTGATAAACTTTTGGAAAGTAAAGAGATTGTTTCCGATAAATCCTCCTCTCAAGAAGATGAATTTGTAAAATACACTTGTTAATCTGTAGGAAGGTCTAAAAATAGGCAAATGCCAGCTTTTGAGGTCTTTTAGTGGGTATTAGCTAGGAATCTCGTTGTGTTACTATGTCATGTCCTTTGAGTGTGTGTTCTATCTTTATACGAAAAACGAATTACTTTGGAGCAGAGTTAGGTTAGTTAATATTTAAAAAAAATAATCACAAACAAATGCGTAAAATAAATAAAATAAAAAAGCAAAGCAAGGAGTTCGTCTCCTATCCTGTACACATATCACATTTCTAACTAATGAAAAATAAACACCAATTTACGTTAATCATGGTTGGACCAAGTTGTAACAATTTGAACTTGGGAAAGCTGCACTGATTGAGTAATCCAAAGAGTAATATTTTTGAGTGGCCACACAACACAAAACGCCCTTATTGTTGCCATGAAACATTGGTAAATATATCTTATTTCCTTACCCTCGTGCGACGCAAGGTTTCAAAGTAAGAAGCTCCAAAGCTCACAACAACAACAACAACTCAGAATAATTCTATTTAGTGGGGTCTGGGACGCAGACCTTACCCCTACCCTTGGGTAGAGAGGCTGTTTCCAAATAGACCTCCGGTATCCTTCCTTCCAAGAACTTCCCACCTTGCTCATGGGGAGACTCGAACTCACAACCTTTCGGTTGGAAGTGGGGGTTGCTTACCATCAGAGTCGCCCCTCTTGTCCGAGCTCCAAAGCTTACAAACAGTGTTTTATTATCCAAATTTGCTATTTTTTCCCTCTCCAAAATTTTTTTACTTATGTCGTACTTGTACCTCCAAATCCCCATTTGTCTTTCTTCATGAGTTAGCAATACAACTAATATTCCTTCATTATCGACATCTTCTACCAAGTAAGCTTCTATTTTGTAGAGAGTTTTGGAGAAGTGAGTTTCTTGTATTGCTCACCAAAGTATATATAGAGTACAGAGAAATCAAAACCTACCAACTATATGATTGTACAATAATGAAGGAAAATCAAAACCTACCAACTATAGGATTGTACAATTAATGAGAGAATATTCTACCAATAATAAAAAGATACACAAAAGATATTTACAATATTTCCTAATATGCCCCCTCAAGATGGAGGGCCGGAGGACACGCCAATCTTGGACATCGGCAGAAGAAGCCGAGGACGAGATAAGTGCTTGGTGAGAGCATCAGCAAGCTGATCAGCAAAGGATACGTGAGCAACACGAAGGGACCCATTCTGGACCAATTGACGAACAAAGCGATAATCAATGGAGATGTGTTTCATGCGAGAATGAAACACAGGGTTGGCACAGAGATAAGTGGCGCCAATGTTGTCACTGTAAATGACAGGAGCAGCCGGAAGAGGGACATGAAGCTCGCGCAGCAGGGAATGAAGCCAACGTACTTCAGCGGCAGCAGAAGCAATGGCACGATACTCAGCCTCAGTAGATGATCGTGCAACGGAACGCTGCTTTTTGGAGCTCCATGAAATAGGATTTGGCCCTAGAAAAACAACATAGGCACCAGTTGAGGAGCGGTCATCACAGTTTCCACCCCAATCAGCATCAGAGAAACAATGCAGAGGTATAGCAGATGAAGGACGCAGCTAGACGCCAAAGTCACGCGTCCCATTCAGATACCGGAATAGGCGCTTAACTGCACCCCAATGAGTGACAGTAGGAGCATGCATGAACTGTGAGAGTTTATTCACAGCAAAGGAGATATCAGGACAAGTGAATGAGAGATACTGGAGGCCCCCAAGGGCCTGTCGATAGGCGGATGCGTCGGCAGGGAACGAGCCGTCGGCCAGATGAAGGCGAGTTGACGCCGCTGTTGACGTATGAACAGGATTTGACTCCAGCATATTATGACGAGTCAAAAGATCAACAACATATTTACGCTGAGAAAGAAAACACCCCTTGGAGCTGCGCAGAACTTCAACACCAAGAAAGTAGCTTAGATCACCCATGTCTTTAAGAGAAAACTGAGACCCAAGAGAGTCAATCATACGGTTCAAGAAAGCAGAATCATTACCAGTCAATATGAGATCATCAACATACACCAAAAAATAGGCTGTAATACCAGAGTGTTGAAAGACGAAGAGCGAAGTGTCAGAGGTAGTGTTGACGAAACCCATGGTCAGAAGGCTTTGGCGGAGCGCACTGTACCATGCCCGGGGTGCCTGTTTGAGACCATAAATAGCTTTCTGTAACTTACAGACATAAGATGGATAGGCTTTATCAACAAAGCCCGGTGGTTATGCCATATAAACATCCTCTGTAAGCCTCCCGTGGAGAAAGGCACTGTTCACATCCATTTGACGAAGAGGCCAACCCTTGGATACAGCTATACTGAGAACCAAACGCACAGTTGTCGGCTTAACAACCGGACTGAAAGTCTCCTGGAAATCCACACCTGGACGCTGATGAAAGCCCTTTGCAACAAGCCGGGCTTTGAACTTATCTACAGTACCGTCAGGCTTGCGTTTGATGCGATAAACCCACTTGCAACCCACAACATTCTGCGAGGAATCAGGCTGGACAAGTTCCCAAGTTCCATTCCGTAGTAGAGCATCAAACTCTGATGACATAGCAGCGTGCCAATGCTCATCAGACATAGCACTGGACAGGGTCTGAGGTTCAGTAACAGCAGGAGAGGTGACAGCAGACATACCAAACTTCTTGTTGGGCATGAAGATGTTATTTTTGCTGCGTGTCTGCATATGATGACTACCCTGAGAGTATGCAGGTGGCGGCATAACGGGTGTAGCGGCGGCAGGGGCCGCTGGCGGTGCCGGAAGGGGCGCTAGTGGCGCGGGCGGTGGCGCCGGGAGTGCGTTCGGTGAAGGATCGCTGGTGGGAGCAACGACAGGTACTGGTTGCGGCAGCGGAAGAACTTCTAGGGAGACCGGAATGGGTACAGAGGGAGACTCGGGGTTAGACATTTTGGAGAACGGGAAGACATCTTCATGGAAGGTGACATGACGTGAGACGAAGATTTTAGACGTTGAGTGATCAAAGCAGAGATAGGCGCTTTGAGTAGTAGAGTTGCCGAAGAGGACACAGGCACGAGATCTGGGTTCCATTTGTGTGAGGCGTAGGGCCGAAGTCAAGGGAAGCATTGACAGTCGAAGACACGTAATTTGGCAAGGTTGGGGCGTTTCTGGAAGAGAGACTCAAAGGAGGAGCGCATCGAGAGATTTGTCTTGGGAAGATGATTAATGAGGTAGACTGCTGTAGCAAAGGCATAAGGCCAGTAAATGAGAGGCATAGAGGCATGATGAAGGAGAGTGAGACCAGTATCGACAATGTTAGGAACTACGCTTTACGCTAGAGGGGGGGTGAATAGCGTATTAATAAAATTTAGCGTTTTCTTGCGGAATTTAAACTTTGCAGGAAGTAAAATAAATGCAGAAAAATAAACTTACACAAAGATGTATACTGGTTGGCCACCAACGTGGTTAGTCCAGCCCCCGAGAGACTCTCTCAAGATTTTTCACTATTTTGTTAAGCTTACAGGTGCTCAACAAACCGTTATACACTTGAGGACACAAGCCTCAAACAGTTGCTCGGAGATCGCAATCTCAAAGACTTCACCCAAGGAAACGCAAGTTCCTTGAAACAAGAGAATCGCAATTCTTTTACAAGTATATCAAATACTTGGACACTCACTTAACTAGAGTACTCCTTATTGAGTAGATATGAGTAAAAGAATATGTTCAAGATCACAACAACTTTAAGCAATAATATGGCTCTCAAAAGCTTTATGAAATGAGTAGAAAATGAAGAACAATTGAATGAAAGCTTATAGCAATGTAATGATCAGTTTGTGTATGTTGTTGTTGTTAAAACACTGAAGTGAAGCTGTATTTATAGTTGAAAAACTTGGCATTACCGTTGCCTAATTGCCAATTAAGAGTTGCTGAAATTACTCAGTGATAATCGATTATTAAGACCTCATAATCGATTATCTGCCAGTCAGTTTAAAAATCAATCCCAGATTTAACGCTTCACAATCGATTATACATAATCTATAATCGATTACTGGCAATATTCAAAATCAGATAATCGATTACACTAAGTTCATAATCGATTACTTTAGCAACGTTCTAAAAATCATTTCCGGATTTTAAGCAAAACATCGATTATATAAAATCTATAATCGATTACTTCAGCAACGTTCTAAAAATCATTTCCAGATTTTAAGCAAAACATCGATTATATAAAATCTATAATCGATTACCTTATGGTATTTGAAAATCATTTGACAACGGTCAGCTTCAACAATCGATTGTCCTTTGCAACAATCGATTACTTGTTATTTTCTGAAAATCATGAAACTCACTGTCTCAGTGATAATCGATTATCTAAAGACATAATCGATTACTTGTTATTTTCTGAAAATCATGAAACTTACTGTCTCAGTGATAATCGATTATCTAAAGACATAATCGATTACTTAATTAAATTTAAAATCACTGGAAGACATCAACTCAACACAATCGATCACCATTAGTTCATAATCGATTATTTTGAGTATTGAAAAACTTTACCTCAACAACAATCGATTGTCATTTGTTCACAATCGATTATCATGCAGATTTGGAAAAACCTTATCACTGTCTTACTCACAATCGATTACCATTAATTCATAATCGATTGTCATGCAGTCTGGACTTAGAAGCAATCGATTATCATAAGTACATAATCGATTATTTTAGCCCAGATTTTTGAGGCATGTTTAGAAAATATTTTGTCTAATGTAAATATGCATGTTTGAAAATCTTTTTGACACAGAATTAAATATGCATGATTTTGGAAAATAGTTTTATGAGAGATGCCATACTATGAGTCAAGTTATAGGATCGAGATTACAATTTTAGAACAACTCAATAACAATTAAAGGCTATCTCTTGAACTTCAATCTTATTCGCAACCATTGTGCGCTTGTACTTGAATTCCGTCATATATCAATTTTTGCTTCGTTTGTCATTCATCAAAACCTACAAAAGAGTACACGTTTAGTATATTGCATTGAGAACGTGTTTCTAACAATTTCCCCCTTTTTGATAATGGCAAACATTAAGCGGGATATGCAATTTAGGCAAAAGATATTGACAATTCAAGACAAGTAACGATTATGCAATCCCCCTCAATTTAAGAGTTCCCCCTCAATTTTAGCTTATAAGCAATCAATGAATTAAGAGGTGGTGCATACCCGATATCCCGTTTTCTTCCCCCTTTTGCCATTAGCAAAAAAAATAGTAAGGAAAGATGCAAAAGGATGAAATAAACAAGGTTTATTTATTGAAAAAAACAAGGGTACATCAATGGGAACAACAAACACAAAACACAGAAAAATTTATTCATTTCCGTCGTTGTCCGCCTCGTTATCCGGCGCTGCTTCAAAAGGAACGAGAGCTGCATATGGATAATTGACATGGTCAAAGTATCCATGGATCTCATGAGTGAGTTAAGCAAGCTGGTCGGATATGGTTTGGAGAGTAGGCTCTTGGGACGAACGAGCACGACGGGGTGGACGACTTGAAGACTGAGTTGGAGCATGATCACCATCATGATGGAAAGAAGACTCCGAGATTTCCCAAATTTTGGTACTCCTTTTGAGAGGACCATTTTCCGTGACAAATCCGGATGCTTCAAGGAAGTTCATAATGAGGAGGGCATAAGGAAGAGGCATGTCATCACCGATGGCATCGAGCATATGAATTTTGATGAGCCGACACCAATTTATTTTGGCTCCGGTGACAATGGCATGCAGAAGTTTGGTATCCTCCTGAGAGATGGTGGTGTGATTGTGCCGTCTAGGCTTGAGGACTCGGGTGATGAAGTAAAGAATCAACCGGTAGTTTGGATCCATTCCCGTTATGGTAGGACGACGGGTAGAGATAGATGGATCATAGGAAGTTATACCGGCTTGGTGGAGAAGGGTGGTTTCATCAAAGAGAGCTCCGGCCTTATCAATATACCGGTAAAGGTCTTCACCTTCATTTGGAAGGCGGGCAATGGTGTGGAGATTCTCTTCAGAGAGAAGAATTTGAACCCCATTAATGGAGGTGACAAGTTCGCCATCTTCATTTTTATGGAGGTTTGAGTAAAAAGCTTGAACGAGAGTTGTGTTTATGTGAGGATGAGTGAGAAGCAAGAAGTCATATAGTTGACACTCCTTTAACATATTTGCGGCAGGGGTGAAAGGTTCAAGAAGTTTACTATTTGAGAACCGAGGAGGAAGAATGGTGCGTTTCTCAAATTTTGAGAGGAACCTTGTGAGTTCATTTTCATTTTCAAAGAACAAGACGGAACCGTCTTGGTATGGAAAATTTAAAGGAGGAGGGGCGGTTGAGGCTGATGCGCCATGTTTGGATCGGGAACGTTTTGAAGATCGTCCAGACATGTTAAGAGAAATCTGCTGGAATTTGGCAAAGAAAATAGAAGAGATTTAGTTTTTGAATGCTAGAGATAGTGCTTGAGTGGGTGAATGTGAGCTCTTATGATGCCTATTTATAGAGGAAAGGATTATCAAGCATTGAATGGAGACATTTGCTGAGATTTTGGTTTAGGAGCAGTCAGAAAACGGTAAGAATTAAAATTACTGACCGTTAGATAATCGATTATTTAACTGAAATAATCGATTGTATTTGAGATTTTGAATCTGACAAATCGATTCTTGAGTCAAACGGTAAAAAAATTTGAATGAAATAATCGATTATTAAGTTTTGGTAATCGATTATGGAGCATTTAAGACCTGTCAGGAATCGATTGAGGAGCCAAACGGTAACAAAAATTAATATGAAGTAATCGATTATCAATTCTTGGTAATCGATTATTTAGGGAACTAATTTGATACAGTGAACTTGGAGAATATCAGAATTTATCAAATAATCGATTGTATGAAAAAAATAATCGATTGTTGTAGAAAGCATTGCTGAATGACTGAGGCGTAAATCGATTATGCAATTTAGGAAGTGAAAAAATTAAACACAGATGCATAATATTAATAATCAGTCATAAACAATCGATTATTGATACTGATAATCGATGTACTGCACAGAAAATAATCGATTAGTGACTTGAAATAGTCGATTATTTTGTGCTAAAACTTCATAATTCCCCCTACCTTTGGGGTGGTACCTGCAAAATAGATTTAAACGTCTCCGACGCTCAAGTTAGTAATTTATGGCGAAATTAATAAATTACACTAGCGTTAACAAGTAATGCCGTGAACTCTTAAGAATTGTGTCCTAGAGTGTTCTTAAGAGAGTTTCGGGTACTTACCTTTTCTCCAACATCGCCAATTACCTGTTCGAGAGGATGATCCTTGATCGTTCTCCACTCGTTAGGCGTATTTATTCCTTTTTCTAATTGTGGCGCTTCTTCCGTAGGTTGTTCCCCAATTTCATTTTGGTTTTCCTTTGAAGGTTCTTCTTGGATTTTATCTTTCAAGCTATCCAAGATACCTGCAAGATCAAAATCGGATTCCTTTCTCGCCAAGCGAGTGTTATCTTCGGAAAACACAACATGAGGGGATTCCTCCACAATTTGGGTTCTTTTGTTAAAGATCCTATATGCTTTGCTACGTGAGGAATAACCAATGAAAATACCTTCATCCGATTTAGCATCAAACTTACCCAATTGGTCCTTGCCATTATTATGAACAAAACATTTACAACCAAAAACACGTAAATGAGAAATGTTGGGTTTTCTACCCTTATAAAGTTCATATGGGGTATTCATGAGTATCAGCCGAATTGCTACTCTATTTAAAACATAGCAAGCGGTACTCACGGCGTCCTCCCAAAAGTGTTTGGGAATCTTAGCTTCGTCGAGCATGGTTCTTGCCATCTCTTCGAGACACCTATTTTTCCTTTCCACCACCCCATTTTGTTGTGGTGTCCGTGGAGCGGAAAAGGTGTGTTCGATTCCGAGTTCGTCACAAAAATCCGCAAAGAGATTGTGATCAAACTCTCCCCCATGATCACTTCTAATCGAAGTGACGGTCGATTCCTTTTCGTTTTGAACACGCTTAAGGAAATACTTGAAATTTTGAAAAGCATCACTTTTATTTGCAAGAAATAGAGTCCAAGTAAATCTAGAAAAGTCATCAACAATTACAAAAACATATTTATTTTTACCAAGACTTTCAATACGAGAGGGACCAAATAAATCCATGTGAAGTAATTGCAAAGGTCTAGACGTTGAAACAATATTCTTGGACTTAAAAGATGCTTTGGTTTGCTTCCCTTTTTGACAAGAATCGCAAATAGAATCATTTTCAAACTTTAAACTGGGAAGTCCAACTACTAAGTTTTGAGAAAGAAGCTTGTTCAAGAGATGCATGTTCATGTGTGCTACTCTACGATGCCATAGCCAAGAGTTATCCTCTTTGCTTAATAAACAATCAACATATTCGGGTGAGGAGTTTGCAAGATCAACCATATAGATATTATCAATTCTAAAACCACGAAGTATGATCTTGAAATCACTACGTCTAAATACAAGACATTCATCCGAATCAAATAGAGCAAGATTTCCCTTGTCACATAATTGGCTTATGCTCAAGAGATTATGCTTCAAACCTTTCACAAGTAGTATATGTTTAATAGAGGAGTTTTCGTCCTTACCGACCGAACCAATGCCGATGATTTTTCCTTTATTGTTATCACCAAATATGACACTTCCTCCTTCTTTGTGCTCTAGTTGAAGGAATTTGGATTCATCTCCCGTCATGTGTTTGGAGCATCCACTATCAAGGTACCATAGTACACTTGATCCCTTCAAGCACACCTACAAAACAAATTAATGTTCTTTAGGTACCCATGCCATCTTGGGTCCTTGAGGGTTAGGCATGTTATAATGATGCAATTGATTTATATGTCTATGACGAGTAAAGCAAGCGGGAGCAATATGACCAATACGTCTACAATAATGACAAGTCACATTGGGATTATGCATTTTTCTAGGTACATAGTAACTAGATGAATGAAGGTTGCTTACTCTACTTTGAGCACCATTGTTCCTCCTATTATGAGCTCTAGGAGGTTCATAAGTTTGTCTAAAATATGCATCATTTCTAGAATATCTATTTCTAGGTGGAGGGTCATTTCCTTGTCTTCTAAAATGTTCAAGGTTTGGCCTAAAATATGCATCATTTCTAGGACTTCTAGCATTTTCACTATTTGGTCTAACATGCAAGTTATTTCTAGGATTTCTACTTCTAGGATAAGCATTTTGGTTATTAGTCCTAGGTTGAGCTCTAGGTTGTTGTGGTTTAGCACCAACCTTTTCTTCATTCTTGAATCCTATTCCATGTTTAGTTGATTTTAGATTAACAAGCACATCATTCAAGTTTTTATGCGAAGAATTAAACTTATCTAATGTACCTTTAAGTCTAGCTACTTCATTCTTAAGAAGCACACAAGAAGAACAGTTTCTAGTAGAACCTTCAGGTTTATCAGCACTTCTTTTTCCATAAAACTTGTTTTCCTCTTTTAGCTTCTCATTTTCGAAAACAAGTTTTTCTAATTCTTTTTCTTTTAATGAAAGTTGTGTTTGAAAATCTTTTTCTTTTAGAGAAGCGCTTTCTTTAACACTTTTGACAGTTTTTGAAGCTTTGATAAATTCAGCATATAGTTCATCAAAAGCATTTCTCATTTCATCAAGAGTAAAGAAATTTTGAGAGGAGATTTGACTTACCTCGTCTTTGCCGTCTTCTTGAGCCATGAGACATAAATTTGCTGCTTCATCGTCTTCTTCTTCGCTTGCTTCATCTCCGGAATCTCCTCCCCAAGAGATGTATGCACGTTGCTTTTTGAAGGGTTTCTTCTCTTTTTTGATGTTAGGGCAATTTGATTTTATGTGCCCGGTTTCTCCGCATTCATAGCATTTTAGTTGATCGCCTTGCTTTTTGTTCTTGCGTTCATACTCTTTGCGCATGAATTTTTGAAACCTTTTGATAACGAGTCCAAACTCGTTGTCACCTTCCTCATCAATTTGTGGTTGGCTAGCCTTTAGAGCAATCCTTTGCCTTCTTTGATCATCAACAACCGGGTTAAGTATAGTTGATTCATAGCTTTTGAGATTACCTCTTAATGCGTCGATTGTGACATTTGTGATGCCAATGGATTCTTGGATTGCATCGGCCTTTGATCGCCATGCTGGAGTGAGACTTCTGAGGATCTTCCGGACAAGTTCTCTATCCGTAAACGTCTTTTTGAGGGCGTGTAGATCATTCACGATCATTGAGAATCGCTCAAACATTCGTCTACTTTTTCTCCTTCCTTCATGTGGAATAGTTCATAAGAGTGAGTTAAGAAATCAATTTTAGCTTCTCGTACCTGGTCGGTTCCTTCGTATGTCACTTCAAGCTTATCCCACATTTCTTTTGCTGTTTTGCAACATGATATCTTCCTGTAGTCGTTAGCATTAACAGCACAATATAATAAATTTATAGCTTTGGCATTATTTTGAACCTTACGAATATCCTCCGCGGTATATTCCTCTTCGGTCTTTGGAACCCATTCGTTTTCCACCTTCTTGGTTGGAATTTGGTTTCCATTGATGAATACTTTCCACAAATGAAAGCTATTTGATTGCACAAAGATTTGCATCCTCTCCTTCCAGTATGAGTAGTTTGTGCCGTTGAATAGAGGAGGTCGTGTAGAGCATTGTCCTTCTTCAATTCCTGCAAAAGAGTCAAGAGTAGAAGCCATGGATGGTTCTCTCAAACGGTTAAGTTTTCAGAGAGTTGGGCTCTGATACCAATTGTTAGGAACTACGCTTTACGCTAGAGGGGGGGTGAATAGCGTATTAATAAAATTTAGCGTTTTCTTGCGGAATTTAAACTTTGCAGGAAGTAAAATAAATGCAGAAAAATAAACTTACACAAAGATGTATACTGGTTGGCCACCAACGTGGTTAGTCCAGCCCCCGAGAGACTCTCTCGAGATTTTTCACTATTTTGTTAAGCTTACGGGTGCTCAACAAACCGGTATACACTTGAGGACACAAGCCTCAAACAGTTGCTCGGAGATCGCAATCTCAAAGACTTCACCCAAGGAAACGCAAGTTCCTTGAAACAAGAGAATCGCAATTCTCTTACAAGTATATCAAATACTTGGACACTCACTTAACTAGAGTACTCCTTATTGAGTAGATATGAGTAAAAGAATATGTTCAAGATCACAACAACTTTAAGCAATAATATGGCTCTCAAAAGCTTTATGAAATGAGTAGAAAATGAAGAACAATTGAATGAAAGCTTATAGCAATGTAATGATCAGTTTGTGTATGTTGTTGTTGTTAAAACACTGAAGTGAAGCTGTATTTATAGTTGAAAAACTTGGCATTACCGTTGCCTAATTGTCAATTAAGAGTTGCTGAAATTACTCAGTGATAATCGATTATTAAGACCTCATAATCGATTATCTGCCAGTCAGTTTAAAAATCAATCCCAGATTTAACGCTTCACAATCGATTATACATAATCTATAATCGATTACTGGCAATATTCAAAATCAGATAATCGATTACACTAAGTTCATAATCGATTACTTTAGCAACGTTCTAAAAATCATTTCCGGATTTTAAGCAAAACATCGATTATATAAAATCTATAATCGATTACTTCAGCAACGTTCTAAAAATCATTTCCAGATTTTAAGCAAAACATCGATTATATAAAATCTATAATCGATTACCTTATGGTATTTGAAAATCATTTGACAACGGTCAGCTTCAACAATCGATTGTCCTTTGCAACAATCGATTACTTGTTATTTTCTGAAAATCATGAAACTCACTGTCTCAGTGATAATCGATTATCTAAAGACATAATCGATTACTTGTTATTTTCTGAAAATCATGAAACTTACTGTCTCAGTGATAATCGATTATCTAAAGACATAATCGATTACTTAATTAAATTTAAAATCACTGGAAGACATCAACTCAACACAATCGATCACCATTAGTTCATAATCGATTATTTTGAGTATTGAAAAACTTTACCTCAACAACAATCGATTGTCATTTGTTCACAATTGATTATCATGCAGATTTGGAAAAACCTTATCACTGTCTTACTCACAATCGATTACCATTAATTCATAATCGATTGTCATGCAGTCTGGACTTAGAAGCAATCGATTATCATAAGTACATAATCGATTATTTTAGCCCAGATTTTTGAGGCATGTTTAGAAAACATTTTGTCTAATGTAAATATGCATGTTTGAAAATCTTTTTGACACAGAATTAAATATGCATGATTTTGGGAAATAGTTTTATGAGAGATGCCATACTATGAGTCAAGTTATAGGATCGAGATTACAATTTTAGAACAACTCAATAACAATTAAAGGCTATCTCTTGAACTTCAATCTTATTCGCAACCATTGTGCGCTTGTACTTGAATTCCGTCATATATCAATTTTTGCTTCGTTTGTCATTCATCAAAACCTACAAAAGAGTACACATTTAGTATATTGCATTGAGAACGTGTTTCTAACAGACAATATGATGGTGACGGCGTTCAGCATAGCCTTTGTGCTGAGGAGTATGAGGAGTTGACGTAAGATGGGAGATGCCATGAGAGGCAAGAAAAGAGCGTAAAGCAAGAAATTCACCCCCATTGTCAGTATACAGAGTAATGATTTTAGCAGAGAAATATTTCTCTACAATGGATTTAAAAATGGGGAAGGTTTGTGAGACATCAGATTTACGGCGTAAGGGAAAAAACCAAACATACTTAGAGAAATGATCAACAAAGATGACATAATATTTAAACCCTTCATTAGAAATAATCGGAGAGGTCCATACATCGCCAGAAAATAAGCTCCAGGGGAGCAGTAGAAGACAGACTTGACTTAGAAAAAGGTAACTTATGACACTTATGAAGTTTGCAAGATACACAGGCAAGATCAGACACATTACTGGACGCTATACTGCTAGACGATACTAAATGACGCGGGGTTTTAGCTGACGGGTGAACAAACCGAGAATGCCACAATGATGCAGAGAGCTTTTGTGCCGTGAGGGCAGATGGGAGACTGGGAGCCGCCGGCCAGTAGTAGGTGTTGCCCCTAAGTGGGCCGCGAACGAGCGTTGCCCACGTGCGACGATCCTTCACCTGAAAATCAGTATCAGAAAGAACAACATTAACATTATTGTGACGACATAATTGGGCAACAGAGATCAAATTTTTACGCATATGTGGAACACAGAGAGCCCCAGGTAATAAAAGAGAGGAATGACTGTTAAGTTCTCCAGTATGAGTAATTGTCAAACCTTCACCGTTACCAATAACCACATTGTCGAAGCCAGTGTAAGGACTGTGAAGAGACATGTTAGCAAGATCAGAGGTTATGTGATGAGAGGCACCACAGTCCAGGATCCAATCGGATGCAGAGGGAATCGTTGGAGAGTGATGGGCTGTGTGAGCAGCTGGATAGGGCGGCGAAGCATAAGCTGGCCGCGGCAATGGTCCACCGTAAGGGGGCTGGTTGGCGCCGGAGACGGGATAGGATGGGCAGCGCGGCGCGGAGTGGCCAAATTCACTGCAGAGTTGGCACTTCCCATTGTACCCGCGAGATTGACCATTGCTGGAGTAACCACCGCGACCGGAGACTGACCCGCGGCTGATGCGGCCGCGCCCGCGGCTACCGAATCGGTGACGGACTGGCTGCTGTCCGGCGACGAAGGCAGGCGACGGAGCCGAGTCGGATGTGACGGAGGTAGCCGACACACGAGCAGTAATTTGAGCCTCCAGGCTTAACAGCTTGTCATTTAATTCAGCAAAAGAGATGGGAGACTCACAGGTTTGGATGGCATGAGAGAGTTCCATATATGGGTCATCAAGACCATTAAGAACCTTTGTGAAAAGATCCTCAGAATCAACGGTAACACCCAGGAGAGATAATTCATCCACAATCACGCGAATACCGTGCATAAAGTCAGTAATAGATTTAGAACCTTTTACCGGATTGTGGAGCTGCTGTTTGAGATCCATGATACGACCACGAGAAGCGGTGCTGTATGTGCACGCGAGGATGTCCCAGGCCTCTTTAGAGGTTTCCGCAGCGGCAATGAAGGAGATGATCGTCGGTGTGATCGACGAGATGATGGCACTGAGAATAAGGTTGTCCTGGCGAATCCAGTAAGGATATGCTGGATTGGGGAAAGTCACGTCGTTGTCGACGATAGTGGCCGGTGGGCATGGCTTCGATCCGTCCAAGAAGCCGAGGAGATCGTAACCCGTAAGGAGGGTTCGAAATTGAAATTTCCATGCCAGGTAAATAATGGAGTCCAATTTGAGTGGGATTTGAGCCGATGCATTTATGGCAATTGGCTGGAGAGGCGCGGTAGACATCGTGGCGGCCATGAGCGCGAGGCAAGGAGAGGAGGCACTGAACGACGTCGAGAAAAAGAGGGCTGCCGATTAGTGCAGCGGCGGCGATGACAGGCTCCGATGAGAGGAGCTACGGCGGCGGCGGGTAGTATGTATTTAGGGTTTGTTTGGCGATAAGCCACTGGCGTATGATACCATGTAGAGAGTTTTGGAGAAATGAGTTTCTTGTATTGCTCACCAAAGTATATATAGAGTACAGAGAAATCAAAACCTACCAACTATAGGATTGTACAATAATGAAGGAAAATCAAAACCTACCAACTATAGAATTGTACAATTAATGAGAGAATATTCTACCAATAATAAAATGATATACAAAAGATATTTACAATATTTCCTAATATATTTGACATGGCAAGTAATTCTCCTAAAATTCCCAGGTAGGTATTTCTGCAGCTGAGTTTTCCTTGATACTTAGTATTCCAAACCTCCCATTACCACCCAATACCCAGACAGTATTGTTTTTGAAAAGAACTGGATCAGTGCACCCCGAAATATAAACAATCTTTTGTTATTAAAGGAACGATGTCCATCTACTGGGGGTTTATATAGGTCGGGTTGGTTCGGATTTTACAATTATCAAACCAAATTAATTGTGTCAGATTATTAAATCTAAAGACCAGACCAAACCAATAAAACTCGGGTTGTTCACTCTCGATTGTTCTCGGGTTATTCGAGTTTTTTTCCCGTCGTAGAACAAAACATATAGAATATGCTCAAAATATTTCTTTAGTCCTAGTAAGATACAACTATATAAAGTATTTTCCAAGGAAATAATATAAAATATAATATGTCATGGCATTATCCTAAAATATTCAACAATAAAGACAATAAAATTATGTAATATAAATATTGCTAATTAAAAACCTATAATAAAAATAAACATAATCCAAGAGTACTAAATCATGCTAAAATAAGTAGACTAACAAGGGAGTATTAAATACATGACTAAACGCTAAAGAAAAAATAAAAATAGGTTATGCATTTTTATCTAAATTATTGCAAAACAAAAAATAGATATTCAATGCATTCCCATTCGTAATATTGAATTAAATCTCTTTTGTTAGCATTAGCATTGATTTGATTTTGGTTTGGGCTTTTATTAGCACTATTTAATTTACTAATATTAATGGCTATAAAACTTATTGGAACATTCAAAAGTTCTAAGTCCAACTTTGAAATAATACCTCAAAAATAAAATTATGAAATCTTGAAATATTTATAAATTACATCACAATAAGTATATTTATATACTAAATATATCTAGAATTTCTATATGTAATGTTGGGTTGGTCTGGTTTCGGTTTGACTTTTTTTAGTAAAAACTAAAGCAAATCAATTATGGTCGAGTTTTTTTTTTCCAATACCAAACCAAATCAAACCAACCTATCGTCAATTTCTTTTTCTCGATTTGATTCGGATTATCAGATTAGTACGATTGATCGATTTCCTTTATATACACCTAATGTATATAGGTGGAGGACAGCCAAACATATGATACCAACAGCAAAACAATCCGATGAGGAGGAATCCGGCGGACACGAAAATGTCCAAGAATAGAAAGAATATTTATTCTCCTCTAGTAAATTAGGGAGTTCAATTAAGTCAATGCCGCTTTTGCCATGACTCATGAGCAACCAATTAGCTTTTGCGCTACAAATTCGGGCACCCTTTAATTTTTGAATATCCTTCTTGTGGGTTATGGATTGTACAACGGATGAAAGTATTCTATAATGCCAGTTTTTTAGCTCAAAATTCTCATATACTTTATAAGCATAAATTAATTAAAATAATGAAAGGATCAATCATAATAAATCGTAATAAATTATAAAATCAGATATAGAGTGTATGAGACAAATGTTATAAGTTAAAAAAGGGGGAAGGAGATCTTATATTGATTAGATTGATATGACCTGCCTCTCCACGGAGAGGTTCAGAACCTTACAATGATTTTCTCCCCCTCTTTTAGAAGTGGAGGTGAAGAAGAAGAAGAAGAAGCCCCCTTTTTAGGGATCTTTCTCTTTAATATTTATAGCTGTGAATCTTGCCAGCTGGCGATAGACGGCCATAGTTGCGTCGAAGGGACGCCCGTGAACAATGAATAGACCATAGTCTCGTTAATTAGGTCGAATAACCTCGAAATACAGTTATTAGCAAGTGATTATACCTTTTATTAACCCGAACAAAACTTAGGAACCGATTAAACATGCTAATTATCACGAATCTAATTTTGACTCATACACTAATTTCTTCATTTAATCATCAAACAAGGCGACGATGGGAAATCGTGTATGGGAGGTGGGACTGGAGGCGATAGGGACTCGAATCGCCATCTTTTACAAATAGCACGAAAAACAAAGTAATCACCAGCAACGAGACGTGATGATATTAATCTGAGTATGTCTGGTGGAACACAATCAGACCACAATTCATCATAATCTGCACCCTCCATTCACTTTAAATTTAGTCGATCTTAATTGTGAGAATGGAGTGAAAAACCAGGAGTATTTTCAAAGGACTCCTTACCTTATTTAAACTACAACTGCCTAAGGAATTCTTTTCTTATTTAAATAGCATAGCAATGAGTATTTTCCTTCTTCAAAAGTTTTGGTACAAACCCTGTCAAACGTATAACTGGTTTTATTATTTATGGGATCAGAGGAAACCCTAATTAGCTATTAGAAAGGGAAAAAAAAATTTACACTTGCCCTACGTCCAAGTAGTAACTTCTTTCCTTGTATTTGAGCCATGGGTGGAGGAAGAGTATAAGTTACGGGTTTCGGACTAACCCAGTAGCTTTTACTTAGACATTATATTTGTATTAGTAAATTCATTAAATATGTATAAATATTCCAAGTAACTATAACGAGTTATGAGTTTGATGGCAAATTTAAAATTCATAAACATCAAATTCTAATTCCGCCTCTGATTTGAGCTATTTTTATTCCTTTTCCTTATTGTATTTGGAGTCCATTACTTATTCTATTTAAGCTGATGAAACACACACCTTGTTCTTATTATTAGTCTTTAGAACGAGGTTTGCCCAAAAAACATAACGACGTTGCAATATAAGTTTTTAGTGCTTTCCGTGGCTTCTTTTTACCTTAATAATTTTGCAAATTTATTCGTCATATTATTGATCTATGACATTATAAAACAACAACAAACGATATAATTTATTCAAATATTATATTTATTAAATAATATAATACAATACAACAATATAATGTAATACATTATCAAACAACACGTAATAATAATCCAAACAAGCTGTTAATTTCTAGATGTTTGTTAGTTTTCTTTAACTTCCTAGCAACTCTTTTGAGACATTTACGAGTTTCAAGGATTGCAATTATTATACTTTTTGTTTTGCATGGAATCTAAACGTTATATTTTTTTACTTTAAGAGTAAAGTCTAATGTAACGTTTTCCCTTTTAAACTCTAAATTAGCAGCTTCATCCCCGTAGTAGATCAAAATTTTGTTTTTTGATTTTGATAATCTTTTATTTTGAAATACATCGGTTCTAGAAATTAAATCTCTTGATATTCTAAAGTAAAATAGTAAATTTGTACTACTATTGTGTTTACCCTTTCGACTTTTTTTTTCCTCTTCTTAAAATAGAGAAATATTCCACCTAAGCGACTGTTAGCATGTACAATAAAACCATTTGAGTTTGTGACATTAAAATTCCTTACTAATATTTAGTGATTGGCTTAGAACATTCAGATTATTATCTTTCTTTTGCATAGAAAGGAAAAAAAAAGATGAGGTTGGAAGAATACAAAAATGAAGACTTAAAATATGGTCTACCTCTACCTCCTTTTTTTTCATTACCACACCCTTGGCTTGTTATTTGTCATGGAAATAACATGCAAAAGCAAACATTTTTTAGTATACTTCTGCAAACCGGTTTATAATCAAGAATTTCATAGACAAGATTTGGAACCAATTGCTGAAGATGGAAATTTGCATCTCTGGACAAGTTTCAAGAAAAAATCTATGGATTAATATACCAAACATTAATTCTAGTACTTTTGGACTCTAGATATTGACTAGGGAATGGTAACAGTTACACCAATAGTTAACCAGCCTGCTTATGATTATAGCCAATTGTTAGACATGATATGCTCTTGCGGATACCTCATTCAATCCTCATGTGACGATGATGATATGTTGTTTTATGTGTGGGGTTCATCCCATAAATCAAGGAAGAAAATTTTCTTCCTTGATTAGCAGCCCACATTTTTTTTTGTACTTTGTATCAAATTCGGTAGGCGTGCGGAACGAAATATCAATTATAGTAGGCGAGGCTCTTCCTAGAAAAGATTTGTACGCGCCAATCTTAAAAGGAAAAATATATTTGATAGTTAGAAATAAAGAGTGAAGTTTCTGGTATAAGAAAATAGTCAGTGAAAAAAATAAAGAATGAGCGATATTGAGGTAAAAATATTATAAGAGGATTATTATTTCTTTTGAGTGGTGTAGTAGCCTTTGGAGTATTTTACTCATACCTACAAAGTGTAAAATTCCTTACTATAGTGATATCAGTTGCTCCTCTCGGGACCGTAATTTTTTCCCCTTATTCAAAAGGGTTTTCCACGTAAAAATATTGGTGTTGTTGTTACTCATTTATTCTTATTAATTATCGTAGCTCGGTACTGCGTTATTATTCTGCATTTATTACCGTAAATATTATTTCTGTATGAAATTTATTCCTAACAACTGGTATCAGAGCACAGATTTTGCTCGTTCACAAAAATACTATTCACTCTCGGTAGTACTATACTCGGTAAAAAATAAAAATGTCTGGAATAAAGTACGAGGTAGCAAAATTCAATGGGATAAAGGTTTCTCAACATGGCAAAGAATGGTGAGGGATCTGCACATCTAACAAGGATAACACAAGGTACTATATGTTGATGCTAAAAAGCCCGATACCATGAAGCTGGGTATTGGGCTGACTTGGATGAAAAGGCTGCTAGTGCAATCAGGTTACACTTATCAGATGATGTGGTAGATAACATCATTGATGAAGCCACCGCACGTGGCATTTGGACAATGTTGGAAAGCATATACATGTCCAAAATGCTGAAAAATAAATTGTACCTAAAGAAGCAGTTATACGCCCTACACATGGGTGAAGGTATGAATTCTCTGTCACATTTAATGGACTAATCACACAGCTTGCCAATCTTAAAGTGAAAATCGATGAAGAAGACAAATCTATCTTGCTATTGAACTCATTTCCTTCTTCATACAATAATTTGGCAACAATCATCATGCACGGTAAGACTACTATTGAGTTGAAAGATGCCACATCGGCTCTTCTACTCAATGAGAAGATGAGAAAGAAGCCTGAAAATTAAGGACAAGCTCTCATCACAGAAGGTAAAGGCAAGAGTTATCAAAGGAGTTCGAGCAACTATGGTATATCCGGAGCTCGTGAGAAGTCAAAGAATCCAAATCAAGAGCCAGAAATTGCTACAACTTTCATCAACCAGGTCACTTCAAAAGAGATTGCCCAAATTCAAGGAAGGGCAAAGGTGAAATAAGTGGTCATAAGAATGACGACAACAGAGCCCCCAAGAAGCAAAACAATGATAACGTTGTCCTCTTTATAAATGAGGAAGATGAATGCATGCATCTGTCAGGTCTAGAGTCGAAATGGGCGGTTGACACAGCGGCATATTATCACGACACGCCGGTAAGAGATCATTTTTGTAGATATGTAGCAGGTGTTTTCGGCAGTGTGAGAATAGGTAACACAAATTACTCAAAGATTGTGGGGATTGATGATATTTGTATCAAGACAAATGTCGGATGCACATTGGTTCTAAAAGATGTGCAGCATATACCTGATTTTCGGATGAACTTGATCTCGAAAGTTGCTTTAGACAAAGATGCATACGAGAACTATTTTGCAAATCAAAAGTGGAGACTCACGAAGGGATCATTGGTGATTGCAAAGGGCGTTGCCCGTGGTACATTGTACAGGACAATTGCAGAAATATGCCAAGGTGAATTGAACGCGGCACAAGATGAGATTTCTGTAGATTTGTGGCACAAAAGAATGTGTAATATGAGCGAGAAGGGATTGCAAATTCTTTCCAGAAAATTACTCATTTCTTATGCCAAAGGTACGTCATTAAAACCTTGTGACTACTATTTATTTGGTAAGCAGCATAGAGTCTCATTTCAGATATTGTCTGAAAGAAAATTAAATATACTTGATTTGGTATATTATGATGTTTGTGGTCCAATGAAAATTGAATCGATGGGAGGTAATAAACATGTTGTTACATTTATTGATGATGCTTCACGAAAATTATAGGTTTATATTTTGAAAACCATAGATCATGTGTTTCAAGTTTTTCAGAAGTTTCATGTTCTGGTAGAAAGGGAGACTGGTCAAAAGCTAAAGCGTTTATAATGTGATAATGGAGGTGCGTACACTTCAAAGGAATTTGAAGAGTATTATTCGAGCCGTGGGATCAGACATGAAAAAACAGTTCCTGGAACCCCACATCACAATGGCATAGCCGAAAGGATGAACTGCACCATTGTGGAGAAGGTGAGAAGCATGCTTAGAATAGCTATACTGTCTAAGTCATTCTGGGGTGAAGCAGCTCAGACATCCTGATACCTCATCAGTAGGAGTCTGTTAGTTTCGTTGGCATTTGACATCCCAGAGAGAGTTTGGACCAACAAGGAAGTATCCTACTCACATCTAAAGGTGTTCAGTTGTAGAACTTTTGCACATGTAACAAAGGAGCAGAGAACAAAGCTGGATAATAAATCGGTTCCTTGAATATTTATCGGATATGGAGATGAAGAGTTCTGGTAAAGATTGTGAAATCCTATAAAGAAGAAGGTCATCAGAAGAAGAGATGTAGTCTTCTGAGAAAGTGAAGTTGGAACTGCTGATGATATGTAATGAATGGTATAATCCCTAACCTTGTTACCATTCCTTATTCTTCTAACTATTCCACAAGTGCAAAAAGTACGACCGGCGAGGTCGCCAAAGGGGAGGGGAGCAACCTGGTGAGGTTAATGAGCAGGGGGAGCAACTTGATGATGATGTCGACAAAGTGAAGTACCCTACTCAAGAAGAAGAACGACCTCAACCATTGAGAAGATCAAAGAGGCCAAGGGTAGAGTCATGCAGGAACCCTTCCACAGAGTATGTCTCATCAGTGATGTGGGGGAGACAGAAGTCTCAAGGAGGTATTGTCCCATCCAAAAAAGAACCAATTGATGAAAGCCATGCAAGAAGAGATGAAATCTTTAGGAAAATAGCACGTATAAGCTGATTGAACTTCCAAAGGATAAAATACCGCTCAAATGAAAATTGGTCTTTAAACTCAAGAAAGATATAAATGGCAAGCTGGTTAGATGAAAGCTCGATTTGGTGGTTAAAGGCTTTGAACAGAAGAAAAGTATTGATTTTGATGAAATTTTCTCGCCTGTTGTCAAAACGACTTCTATTCGAATAATTTTGAGCTTAGCAGCTAGCCTATTTCTTGAAGTGGAGCAGTTGGACGTGAAAACTACATTTCTTCATGGAGATTTGGAAGATGAGATTTATATGGAGGGCCAGAAGGATTAGAATGAGTTGGAAAGAAACACATGGTGTGCAAATTGAACAAGAGTCTTTATAGATTGAAGCAGGTACCAAGGCAGTGGTACATGAAGTTTGACTCATTCATGAAAAGTCAAACATACATAAAGACATATTATGATCCATGTGTATACTTTAAAAGATTTTTTGAGAATAACTTTATTATACTATTTTTGTATGTGGATGACATATTAATGGTAGGAAAAGACAAGGGGTTGATCGCAACGTTGAAAGGAGATCTATCCAAGTCATTTGATATGAAGGACTTGGGCACAGCACAACAAATTCTAGGGATGAAGATAGATCGAGAACAAACAAGCAGAAAGTTGTGGCTATATCAGGAGAAGTACATTGAACGTGTACTGAAACGCTTCAACATGAAAAAGGCTAAGCCAATTAGCACACCTCTTGCTAGTAATCTAGAGTTGAGCAAAAATATGTGTCTTACAACAGTGGAGGAGAAATGGAACATGGCTAAAGTTCCTTATTCTTCAATAGTCGGTAGCTTAATGTATGCAATGGTATGCACTAGTGTTACATCCCGCACTTTAATATTAAGATGAGGTCTTAGTAATCCATATGAGTTCGAAGGGATTATGTCTATTAGGAAGTTATAAAGGATTTAAGACATTATTATTATGAGACCCTGTAAGTTTACAAATTTAATATCGTTAGATATTGTGTTAGTGTGATATTTTCATTTATGTGAAGTGTTTTCGTAAATTTTTTTTCGGATAAATAGCATTATTACTATTTTCGAATGGGGTAAATTATACATATAATATGAGAAAGTTTATAAGATTTTCTTTATTGTAAAGATAGAAATTATTTTCTCACATGAAAAGAAGGTTATATTTTTTACCATTTTAAGAACTACACGTATGAGAAATTTTTACTTTTATATGAGATTAGGAAAATTATAAGGTGAAAAATATATTTATTTTTACATCGATATTTTAATAAAATAATAATATATGTATTTATTTTATATTGTACCACATTACCGTAATAATAAATTATAGAAAATATATTAAAACTAACTAGTATTTTAAGTAAGTTGAAATAATTTTTAATTATGCGAATAATTGATAATTATCCAAAACATTTTGGATAAAGATAAAACGTGGTTGATTTTGCCTTAATTTAATAGTGACTCACGATTTCTTTACATTAGGTGGCAACTTCTAACGATCCACATAGCCCTAGTACTTCTTAGGCAATAAAGTTGTTTTGCATGAATATGCGTGATCATGCCCTAGTTCAATTCTACTGAATTCTTCTATGTGCTATTGGCTTGCGATTTATTTTTCCATAAAGAGTTTGGAACAAAAAGCTTCGACTCTGAAGCTTATATACGTGAAATTGTCACTTCTACCCAGTGGAGAGGCAAACAAAAAGATAGCTTAAAAATTTGCTTGAAATCTGAAATTTGTACTTACAATCTCCAAAACTTCAAGGAGTATTTCTCTGACTGATCATGCATGAAGCAAGTAGCTCCTAAGCTAAGTGTGATCAAGGTGCAACCACATTCAGAGAATGAAAACTAAGATCAAGTGTTACACCCCATCTGAAGTTACACAATTTTGAGAGGAATGGCATAATAAGAATTAGAGGGATTGTCGAGAGGATCGACTCAGATATGTTAAGGTTATGCTCTTTTTTTATTTGGCATGATTTTGTCAGTACATTTATATCCTAAAATTTACGTATATTTTGCTAGCCTCGCCAATTGCGCATATTTTTCCAGTGTTGTAAGTTATAATATTCTCCTTATTGGGACTTCATATTCAGTTGAGTATTTCCTTCTTTCAGTAAAAAGAGCAGAAAAGTTACATATATATAGTATTAAAAGTATTTTCATTACCATCGAGCTATAATCAATGGGCAGGCCCCTATATTTGGAAACCTTTGATCAGCTGGTAAGTTATATATCGAGCCTACTGTAGCCGAGCACTAATGAGCGAACCCACTTATTCGAGATACAGAGCCTAGTATGTCCGAGCTCTTATGAGCGAGCATACTATGGTATATATGTGTATATATATGTGTATACATATATGTGTGTATATATATATATATATATATATATATATATATATATATATATATATATATATATATATATATATATATATATATATGTCCCCACCGAGCCTTATATGACCGGACAACTATTTTTACTTATTATATTGAGCAGTTGAGTCGGTATCAGCAGGTAAGTATATCTTCATATTATTTTTGACTTCCAGCTACTTGCAGTAATTATATTATCAGTTCAGTTTCATCTTTCAGTATATTGTCGTATATATACTCGGTATATTATTTCGTACTGACGTCCCTTTTTTCTGGGGATGCTGCATTTCATGCCCGCAGGTATAAACAATCACTTTGACGAGCCCTCATTGCAAACGAGATTGGCGTTCAGTGAAGGATCGATAAGACTCCACCTCATCCGGAGTGCAGCCGATCGAATCCATGAGTCATCGTGTCGGAGTTATACTACATACGGTTAGCTAGTACCCTGTCAATTTGATGTCAAATAATCTTAGAGGCTTTGTAGACTGAGGTTCATTTTATACAGAATGTCAGAGGCATTAACGGCTCATATATATTCATCTTTTAAGAAAAATGGTTCAATGATGCAATTTTTTTCACTTATAGTTATACATTACGAGTTGTGGTCATGTTGGCCCATGATAATTGTAAAAAGAATAAATGATTTGCAGAGTGGTTCGCTTGGGCCACAACGACACTGGGTGCCGGCCACGCCTCTCCGAGTTTGGGGTGTGGCAACTAGACCTGATATTGCTCACGCAGTTGGTTTTGTCAGCAGGTTTCTTGAAATTCCGAAAAGCAACATTAGGAAGCAGTCAAGTTGAAGGGTTATACAGATGCTGATAGGGCAGGTGATATTGATAACAGAAAATCTACTACTAGATATTTGTTTATATTTTCAGGGGGAGCTATATCATGGCAGTCTAAGTTGCAGAAGCGTGTTGCACTTTTAACAACTGAAACAGGGTACATTGTCGCTACAGACGCTGGCAAGGAGATGGTATGGCTCAAGCGGTTTCTTCAAGAGCTGGAATTGCATCAAAAAGAATATGTCATCTATTGTGGCAGTCAAAGTGCAATAGACTTGATCAAGAACTCCATGTACCACACAAGAACAAAATATATAGATATGAGATATCATTGGATTCGTGAGCAGTTGGAGAATGAATCTTTGCAGGTAAAAACGATTCATACAAGTAAAAATCATGCAGATATGCAGTTGCACAAATCTATTTTGAAGTAAAAACATAACTGTCTATTTTGAGATTTTACTATCAATGTAAATCCTTCTCTATATTTGTTAAAGAAAAAAATTAAACTTTTTCACTTTATAGAACCTTTTTTTAAACTTATACATTGCCTATTAGGCGTAATAAAAAATGAGGCTCTCCCAAATGTAGGGCCTAAAACAGTTGCTTTACTTGCTTTATCGAAGGGTCACCCCTGATATTACAAATATTCAACACCACGAATTCTCATATTTAGTCTTCTAAGCCAAAGAGAATGAAGGATCATGCGGAAAACATCATAACTTTTTGGAGGCATATTAACTTCAAAATGTCTCCTCACTTGTTTACCTCTTCTCTGTAATCTTATATATTGCCTCGTCGAAATTCCAGCCAAAATATTCTTCAAGTTTGGAATTTCATCAACGGGGACTTCAACCGAGAACGATTTCCAGTTCAAAACATCGCTAAAAGGTGGCACATAATGGTCCTTAATAAGGACCGGAACACAGCCCGTGTAAAGTGCCTCGACCATTCGCAGACAGCAACCTCGTAACCACTTGGACATAGGCAATACTTACTCTTCCTTAGCATACCATAGTATGAAATGCCTTTTGGTAGATACCTATGAACTTGGATATCGTCGTCTTTGTTTTCCCAATGATCGAGAAGCATAGGGCGTATAGGTCCATGAAGTCCTCCAGCAAAGAACGCCAAAATTGAGCGACGTGATGGGGATGGACCACCAATTAGGCCGTCCATTGTACCTCCCCGAAGAAGGATCTCTGGAAAGGATACATCTTTAGAAGGCTTGAATCCTTCCGAGGTATTTGCGTTGCATAATGCTCGGATTGAGTTCTTGAATAGCTCCGGAACAGCCTTGGAAATTTCAGGCCCCTACAAGATCGACGCATTCCAAAACAATCATTATTCTAATAACAAACTTTCCTCTACAAACAACAACAGCAGCATACACAACGCAATCCCACTAGTGGGGTTCGGGAAGGATAGGGAGTACGTAGCCTTACCCCTACCTTGTGCAGGTAGAGAGGTTATTTCCGATAGACCCTCGACTCAAAAAATGAATAATTAAGTTGAAAATTATAACGTAAAACGCCCAATGCAAGAGTAGGATGTGAGGAATTACCCAATCATGGCAAGCAAGTATGAAGTTATCCGCGCCTAGGCTCCGATTCCAGTAAGGATATTTCCCAGCAACAAGATTAATGTAATCCCTAAGCGTTTGTTTCATTGGATTCCAATGTTCTCTGGAGTTTCTATCATATATGAAGTGAACTATTGCCGTCACACTGATTGGTAGGAAAAATATATGAGCTTTCTCAGGGTCTCTAGTTCGGAATTTGGTCGTCTCCATTTGATAAATAAAGTTCCCCTCCATCGCGTATATGCTTTTGCACGGACCATTGTGAAAAATTGGCTGATCGCCTTCTTCGTACACAAATACCTTGAATTGCTTTTCCATTTCCAAATAACTCCTGAAGTTAGAACCAAAAATACATAAGCTTCATAAATCGATTTCCTGATAAAGTGTGACTACCAAACAAAGTAAATTGACAATGAATGAAAAACAGCGCCATACCTATGAAAAGCATTGGCGTTCCAATACATTGGACCGGATGGAACGTAATCGCTATCATCTGTTTGATTTCCAGACATAGCGGCTTCTTTGATGGCGGCTCGAGATTTCCACAATTTGGCTTCTAACTTCTCCAGATTGCTAAACTTTCTCTTGATTCGGGTTTCAATTGGAAGAGCATGAATTTCATTCAAAGAAGGGAACTCATGTGGTTTGTTCAAGGAAATGTTAAAACTTTCATTCTTCTGTATAACCTGTTTATAAAGATGCAAAACAAAATTACTTTTTGATCAATCTCTATTCAGTAAGCGGTGATTTGTCCACGATATTCGCTACAAAAATTACCAAATCACTATTACATGCAAACTACTTAATAACTGACAATGAGAAGTATTGTTTGCTTAAAATTATGCAGCCACTGCAAAATGCTCCCTCCGTCGTTTTTTATGTGAAGGTATTATTACTATTTGGAGAGTGATCAAACCGCCTGACACATCGCACATGCGATTGACGGCTTTTGGATCGAAGGAGAAGCTAGGGTTCAAAAAGGGCAAATGAAACTGCTAGTGGACTGATTTTCTAGGCCGGGGCGCTCAGTTTCTTCCTGTTCCCAGAGCTGAGGAAGACGGATGCGACGGGAAGAAGTGGCATTTGGAAGTGCGATCCTCGCCTGCACAAGCAAGAAGATTAGCTCCCTCATTCTCTTATTGTGCCGGCAGGCTCGGGCGAACGCTTTCAAGGTTCTTACGCATTGGAACAAATGAAGTGAAGTTTTTCAAAAGACCTTAGTCATCGAGTCGTCGTAAAGGGATAGGTCGTTTTGCACTACGATTTTCTAAATTTAATCTTAAATAGTTTGAATTATTAGCTATGTCAACTTATAGTACTTTTCATTCAGCTTTAAATATATAAATTTTATTTTCAAAACAATATAAAGAATGTATACCCGAATTCACATTGAAATTAAGTGGTTTGACGCTCATAGTTGAGAAATCCTTCTTTCCCTTTCCCTTTTCCCGGATTATTGGAATGTAAAGTTTTCTAATTAAACCACCCCCACCCCCTCCCCCCACCCCTCCAAAAAAAAAGGCAACCACATTTACCCTGCTTTTTATTCTTTTTCACATACAAGAAAACAATTCAATGTTTATAATGCGATTTCTTCGAACCAGTTCAGTTAAATTCCCACAGTTAAACAAAAGTGCAACCAAAAAAATAAATAATAACAAAGAATTACAAAAAAAAACTCACAGCTCCATTGTTTTTTCACCTTCTAAAAATTACTACTCTAATTTAGCAATAAATTAACCACAGAACAACAAAGTTCACGAAACTTTAATTTTAGATGACAATGTAAATTCATTTTACAATATCAGGTCACTTCAAATGTAGTTGCAGGTAATTACCAATAACAACATAAATTAGTAAATATCAGATCCATTAAATTATATTAATAGTATAATTTTTACATTGTTAGTGAATATAAGTTAAATCCTTATTTTTAATCCAAGAAACTCTGATTTTAGGCTCTACTTTTTAAAAATAAAATCATCACAGAGAATCAGAAAAGAAAAATGTACATGCACATAAAAATGCCCACAAATTTCCTTTAAAAATAAAAATAAAAATAAAAAAGAAGACAGAGAAAAAAAATTTGAATTAGTAAATATCAGACATTAAATTGTATTGATAGTGTAATTTTTACATTGTTAGTGAATATAAGTTAAATTCTTAATTTTAATCTAGGAACTCTGATTTTCGGCCCTACTTTTTAAAAATAAAATCATCCCAACACTCAGAAAAGAAAAAAGTACATGCATATAAAATGCGCCCAAAATTTCTTTAAAACATTAAAAAAAAAAAGAGAAAAAGAGAATAAGACTCACTGGTTGCTGAATTTCTTGAAGTTCTTGAGCTTCTTTCTCAACTTCTTGATCAGCTTCAGCAGTAAGTGCAGAAAAACTACTACTACTACTGTTAAAGCTGTAGTCTTCCAACAGAGCCTCTTCTCGGTCAGCGCCGCCGTTTCCAACCACCGCCACTGCCACCACTTTCGGCTGAAAATCCGGTTGCTCGTCGCCGGAACTTTTTCTTTGTACTGTTTGAGAAACAAAAATGAGTGAAATAACCTTTTTAAAGTATTACTAAAATATTACTATTAATTAATCCAAGTCCAAAGAATAATAACCTGAAGAAAAAAGCCAACTTGAAGAAGAAGAAGAAAACAAAGAAGTTGATATTTTTGAATTATTTCCAGAAGCGAAAAAAATAGAAACCAAAATAAATGGCACCATAATCCACAAAAGCCTTCTTGATGTTGATGAATAACACATCCTTTTTCTAGAACTTTCCATGATTTTACAATAACAGTACAATAATAATTACATTAATCTTCTATATATACGGGAATTATTATGTGTTTGGAAATATTCTTTTCCTATGATATGTATGTATTTATTTTCTTGGGAAAGTGAAGGAAAGAGATGGGGTTTTGGAATAATGAAGGAGAAGAGTAACAATTGGTGAGAAAAGGTTGCAATAGACTGCCAAGCGTCTCTTAGTCTAAGCCTTTATTTTCGAGGAGTTCATGCAAAAATACATCATTTTTCTTTTCTTTTTTATTTTCACCTTTTGTACTTTTCCTATTTATTTCCCAGAAAATAATGCATACTAATATGCTTTTTTGTTTTGGTTTTTAGTTATAGTATAGAATATTACTCCACATGCAATTATATTGTAAGGATCTTTTTATACAATTTTTGTAGATACGTTAGTTAACTTATTAGATTATGAATTAATATTTGAGATTTATTAATAATTATAATCAATAATCTGATTATATAAATAACTTTTACATTAATTATTAACGCATAAAATTTGAACTTATTTATTTTATTTTTTAAATAAATTCAAGTTCATTAACGGTCGTGTGTGTACAAATTTATTTTACTCTCTTCAATTCTTTTACATTATAAACGTATAACGATTTTGTTCATGTCAATTAGCATGAATATTGGTTAATCTATTAGGAGTATGTTGTTTTCCATCGTCATAAGTATTAAAAAATCTTAACAAATGATATTCCTTCCAGTTCATTTTTATTGATTATTTGGTGTTTTTTTTGCGGTTTAAAATATTTAATTTTTTCATACATTAAGAAGGAATTAACTTCTTTTTTTCTAAGTTATTCTTGGAGTAAAGAGGCTAGGATTATTTATTATATTTAATGAACAAATTAATTATAACACTTATAACTAATTTTATTATTAATTAATACTAAAATGTGAATTTCATAATATATGTGAAAACAGCTAAAAAATAATTAAAATGAACCGAGCAGAGTGGCAAATTCTTGCAAATTCAGAGCACACTAGGTTTGATATATTTGAGATTGGATTAACGGATATGTTATTTAATGAGTAGAATTTTGAACTTTTGAAAATGGTATTAATTAAGTTTATGGAAGTTTTAAATAGGGACGTTTTGGAACCTGAAATGTGTAATTAGATTTCCATAACTAAAATTTGTTGTCATTATTATGTTATGGCAAGGAATTTATTTAGTATAGGTGTTGGGATAAAGATGTTACATAATTTAGACATGATTATATGGAGTGTATACACAGTGTATATTTATTGTATTTATGGTTATAATAGCATGGCTGTGATGATTATGTGTTATTTGGGCCATTTGTATATATCGAGCCCACTTCATGTCTGAACCCCATTTCATTTTCCTATTTGATTCCTTTGACCCGATCCGTGTGTATTTGTATATATAGGGGTCCCCAGATATTTTGGGACCCCCGGACTTCATTTTTCACTTTTCTATTCTCGGTTTAATAAACTCTCTGAGTTCCAGAGACTTCTCAAATCCTCCTCCTTCTCTCTACTTTCTCTCTCTACAATCTCCATGATTTCTCGGCTTAACATCGATGTTTTCATAACAAAGTTGTTGCATTGCCTTCTGCGTCTGTTTCTTGTAATGATGACATCTTGTCTGATAACAAGGTTGTTCCTTTGCCTTTACATGTGAATAGTTCCATCTGTATAATGAATTTGCATCTGATATGAATTACATTTGGCACTTAAGGCTTGCACATACTCCATTTGCACATATGAAATGCATTTCTAGTCTGTCTTTTCCTTTTGCTTCCAAACAACCCTTTCCCTGTACAGTCTGTCCCATGGCCAGACAGACCAGGCTTCCTTTCCCTGATAGCTCCATTAGAACTTCTAGGCCTTTCCAACTGATTCATGTGGACACCTGGGGTCCTTATCATACTCCAACCTCTTCTGGTTGCAAATATTTTCTTACAATTGTTGATGACTTTTCAAGGGCAACTTGGACACACCTGTTAGGACCCAAAAGCACTGCCTTTTCTATGCTTAAGTCATTTCTTTCTCTGGTCAGAACCCAATTTAACGCTGTGGTTCAGAATGTTAGAAGTGACAATGCCTTAGAATTGGGCTCCAGCAATGAGGGTATTTCCTTCTTTAGTAGCCAGGGGATCATACACCAAACCTCCTGTCCTCACACTCCCCAACAAAATGGAGTTGTTGAGAGAAAACACAGGACTCTCCTTGAAACCTGTTGGGCTTTGCTCTTTCAATCTGGCTTGCCAGTATCTTTCTGGTGGGATTGTTTGTTGACTGCTACATATCTCCTTAACAGAATACCCACCAGATTGCTTTATAATAAGTCCCCTCATGAAATTTTGTATGGGGCAGTCCCATCCTATGCTCACTTGAGAACCTTTGGTTGCCTTGCCTATGCCACTGTCCCTATCCCTCAAAGGGACAAGTTAAATCCCAGAGCCATTCCTTATGTTTTCCTGGGATATCCTTTTGGCAAAAAGGGTTATAGATTATATGATCTTGCATCTAAGAAGTATTTAGTCTCCAGGGATGTTCTCTTTCATGAATCAGTTTTTCCTTTTAAATCTGTGCCTTCTTCTGCTCATCCTCCTGCTTCTTCTTTTCCCTTCATTCCATCTGGAGAAGATGATGATGCCTCTGATTCTCCCATTTCTCTCTCTCCTCCCTCTTCTCCCACATCTGTGCAGCTGCCTTTTCCTACTCCTTTGAGTCCTGCTGGGCCATCTACTGTTTTAGCTCCTTCTCCCTCTGTTCCTGCTCCCAGAAAATCTCAAAAACAACATAATCCTCCTTCCTATCTTAAGGATTATGTCTGTCAACTCCCCGCCTTTTCTGGCTCATCATCCTCCTCTTTGGAATCTGAGCCTCTATACTATTCTCAGGCTGCATCTGTTCCAGCATGGCAAGTTTCCATGAGACAGGAGTTTGAAGCTTTGGATACTAACCATACTTGGGATGTTGTTCCTCTTCCTCCTGGTAAGAAACCCATTGGTTGCAAATGGTTTACAAAATTAAATACAAAGCTGATGGCATTGTTGTAATGTATAAGGCCAGATTGGTTATTAGGGGTGACACACAGGTTGAGGGGATTGACTTTACTGAAACTTTCTCTCCAGTGATTAAAATGAGTTCTGTCAAGTGCCTTATTGCTGTGGCTGTCAAGAATCATTGGCCTCTATTTCAGCTTGATGTAAATAATGCCTTTCTTCATGGTGATTTGGATGAGGATGTTTATATGAAACTTCCTCCAGGTTTGACTGTCTCTCCTTCTACTTCTGGTTCTGTTTCTTCCCCTTCTTCTCCTTCTCCTCCTCTGGTATGCAAGCTCAAGAAATCCTTGTATGGGCTGAGACAGGCATCCAGACAGTGGTATGCAAAATTGTCTTCTGCTCTTTATTCCAGAGGGTATACTCATTCTTTGAATGACTACTCCTTGTTCATCAAGGGTAATCCTGGCTCCTTTGTGGTGGTAGCTGTTTATGTGGATGACATAATACTCACTGGGGATGACAGTGATGAACTGACTGCTCTGAAACTGTTTCTGGATGCACAGTTTAAGATCAAGGATTTGGGGTCCTTGCATTATTTTTTGGGCCTTGAAGTGTCTGTCGTCCCTGGTGGGCTGCACCTTAATCAGCACAAGTATATCTCTGATTTGCTGCATCTGTTTGACTGTGTCAATGTCTCTTCTGTTGTGTCCCCTTTGGACATCAATGTCAAACTTCATGCTGATTCTGGTGACCTCTTGCCCTCTCTTGACCAGTACAGGAGTCTAGTTGGCAAGATGCTCTTCCTGACTCATACTAGGCCTGATATTTGTTTTGCAGTCCAGCATCTGAGTCAATTTCTCAAATCCCCCAGACTCCCCCATATGACTGCTGCCCTGCATGTTCTGAGATACCTTAAAGGCACTCCCTCCTTGGGTTTATTCTACTCTGATCATGCTGACTTATCTGTTGCTAAGTTTTCTGATAGTGACTGGGCTGCTTGCCCTGATACTAGGCGCTCTGTTACTGGCTTTTGTGTGCTCTTGGGTGGCTGTTTGATTAGTTGGAAATCGAAGAAACAGCATGTTGTTTCTCTTTCCTCTGCTGAGGCAGAATACCGAGCCCTTAGCAAGGTTGTTGCTGAATTAACTTGGCTCTCTCGCTTGTTGGCTGATCTTGGGGTCTCTCTTTCCTCTCCTATTTCTGTTTATTGTGATAGTATGGCTGCTGTTCATATTGCTAACAATCATGTTTTTCATGAACGTACGAAACATATCGAGGTGGATTGCCATTTTGTTCAGGACTTGTTGCTTTCTAGTTTTATCAAGTTGCTTCATGTGCCCACTTCCAGTCAGTTGGCCGACTTGCTCACCAAACCTCTACCGAGCTCTTTACTGCTTCCGCTGCTCTCCAAGTTGCAGGTGGTTCCCCCCTCCAACTTGAGGGGGGGTGTTGGGATACAAGATGTTACATGATTTAGACATGATTATATGGAGTGTATACACAGTGTATATTTATTGTATTTCTGGTATACAATAGCATGGGCTGTGATGATTATGTGTTATTTGGGCCATTTGTATATACCGAGCCCACTTCATGTCTGAGCCCCATTTCATTTTCCTATTTGGTTCCTTTGACCCGATCCGTGTGTATTTGTATATATAGGGGTCCCCAGATATTTTGGGACCCCCGGACTTCATTTTCCACTTTTCTATTCTCGGTTTAATAAACTCTCTGAGTTCCAGAGACTTCTCAAATCCTCCTCCTTCTCTCTACTTTCTCTCTCTACAATCTCCATGATTTGTCGGCTTAACTTCGATGTTTTCAATAGGTAATTCACATGGTATAGTGGAGCTGAATTAGAAAGGTAGTTTTCAAGATTCTCATCGAACTATTTGTCAAAAAGCAAGAGAAATTCAACTACTAAAATATAGGACATGCATCATGGCTTTTGAGTTTTTGACTTTTTTATTTTCCTTTTCTGCAAGGTAGGGCCATTTTATGTCCTCTATCGATGATTCTACCTTACATTTTATTATTTTTCAAAATTTGGTATGTTTTTTCTAAGAAGAGAAACTACTTTTAAGTTCAAATATACTCATATATAGAATATAATGCACTTAATTAAATTAGAAAAGAGAAGATGTATTTACTTTCATGGGTGACCGTAACAGTTCAACCCACTAATGATATTGTCTGTTTTGGACCTAGACTCGTACGACTTTAAAACGATAAAATAGCACGATATAACAAGTTTTCGCACTGGTCAATCAAAAATAGCTACCGTTTACGAAGTCAATGAAAAATAGCTACTATTTTGCTACAACAGAGACCGGTTCCGCATAATATACGGGAGTTTGATACATTTGTGTACGAAATACCATATTATGTTGAACTGGTATACTTTGCTGGCTCCCGTATAATATATGGGAGACTAGAGCACCTGTGCTCCAAACTCCAGTATATTATACTGGATATTTATACTTGGTGGACCTCCAGTATATTATGCTGGAGTTCTAGTGTACTTATGCCGGAACTCCAACATATTATGATGTAGTTCTAGCATAGTTATCCTGGAACTCCCATATAATATACTGGAGTTCAAGCATACTTATGTTGGAACTCCAGTATAATTTACTTGCATGTTTTTCGGGTTTTGAATAGTGTTTTCGCTCAGATTTATCTTTACATGAAAAGTGACTAATTTTCGATTACTTTTGAAACTGAGCTATTTTTGAATGACCAGATGTAAATCTAGCTATTTTTAAATTTCTCCTCTTTAAAATTGTTGAGTTGTCCCATATAGGAGGGATTTGAGGTCCTTGGTCTCCTTATATGGCTTGGGCAATCCTTACATCATAAGCTAGCTTTTGGGGTTGAGTTAGGCCCAATGTCCATTCTTATCATGGTATCAGAGCCAGGCCCATCCCAATTATTGTTACCGATGTTGAGCCCCCATTTATGTTGTCCACGCTCCAGAGATCTAGGCGTGAGGGGGGTGTTGAGTTGTCCCACATCGGAGGGATTTGAGGTCCTTGGTCTCCTTATATGGCTTGGGCAATCCTCTCGTCATAAGCTAGCTTTTGGGGTTGAGTTAGGCCCAATGTCCATTCTTATCATGGTGAAAACATGCAGATTGAAGGTGAAGAACTGGTGAGAGACACAGTGAGAGAGAGAGAGAGAGAGAGAAGTTGAGAACTCTCCGGAATATCCGAGAGAGAAAATGAATTGCATACTCAAAATATCAGATGCTTTACAGATATACATACACACGTAATACTTGGGTCGAGTCAGACGGCCCAAGTGTAAAAACGGGCTCAGAGTTTGCTATCGCCCAAACAACTAACTAAGCCTACAATATACAAAGTATACAATAAATATACAATAAATATACAACCCAATATCAATGTCTACATTTATGTTTAGGCTTAGAAGCTAGATAATCTTGTAGCTCAACACCCCCCTCAAGTTGGAGGGGGAGACCACCTTCAATTTGACCAGTAGAGGATGTAGGACAGTCCCAGGCAGAGGCTTGGTGAGGAGGTCAGCTAGCTGTCGAGAGGTAGGGACATGGGAGAGTGTAATGAGCCCACTAGTCAGCTGATCCCTAACAAAGTGACAATCCACCTCAATATGTTTGGTCCGCTCATGAAAAACAGGATTCTTGAAAATATGAACAACAGCCTGGTTGTCACAAAAAACAGAGAAGGGAAGAGTAACAGAAACCCCAATAAGAGTAAGTAAACGAGAAAGCCAAGACAATTCAGCTACCACTCTACTGAGTGCCCTATATTCTGCTTCAGCAGAAGATAAGGAAACCACAGGTTATTTTTTGGACTTCCAACTAATCAAACAACCACCCAAAATAACACAAAAACCAGTAACAGATCTGCGAGTATCAGGGCAGGCGGCCCAATCACTGTCAGAATAAGCAGTAATAGAGAAATCAGAACTGTCAGAATAGAAGAGACCCAAAGATAAAGTTCCCTTAAGATATCTGAGGACATGTAGGGCAGCAGTCATATGAGGGACTCTGGGACATTTCAAAAATTGACTCAGATGCTGAACATCAAAACAGATGTCAGGCCTAGTGTGAGTCAAAAATAAGAGCTTACCAACAAGGCTCCTATATTGATCAGGGGAGGATAAAATATCACCAGAATCAGCATGAAGTTTGACATTAATATCCAAAGGACAAACAACAGGAGAAACATTTATACAGTCAAACTGATGCAGCAGGTCAGAATCCAGATTTACCTTTGATGAATATAGAATAATCATTCAAAGAGTGTGAATAGCCTCTGGAATAGAGAGCAGAAGAAAATTTAGCATACCATTGTCTGGATGCCTGTCTCAGCCATAGACAGATTTTTGCAACTTACAAACAAGAGGAGTAGAGGCAGAGGAAACAGAATTAGAAGAAGGAGCAGAAACTGTCAAACCTGGAGGGAGCTTGATATATACCTCCTCATCCAAATCACCCTGACAGAAAGCATTGCTAACATCAAGTTGAATAAATTCCAATGATTCTTAACAGCCACAACAATTAGACACTTAACAGTGGACATTTTAACCACAGGAGAAAAAATGTCAGTGAAATAAACTCCTTCAACCTGAGTATCACCTCTAATAACAAGTCTAGCTTTATACCTTTCAACACTGCCATCAGCCTTATATTTGATCTTATAAACCCATTTGCATCCTATGGGTTTCTTACCAGGAGGAAGAGGAACAACATCCCAGGTATGGTTTGCATCCAAGGCATCAAATTCCTTTCTCATGGCATCCTGCCATACTGGAACAAATGCAGCCTGAGAGTAATAGAGAGGTTCAGATTCCAGAGAAGAAGAAGAAGATCCAGAAAAGGCAGGAAGTTGACAGACATAATCCTTAAGATAAGAGGGAGGATTATGCTGTCTACCAGATTTTCTGAGAGTAGGAAGAGATGTGGAAGGAGGCAAATCAGGAGTAGAAATATCAGGATTGAAGGGATGAATGGAAACTGGATTTAGAAGAAGGGGAAGCTGGGGCAGAAGGAGGAGGAGGAGAGGAAAAGACATGTATAGACAAGTCTGTATCAGAGAAGGAATGCTCAAGAGGAGGGAACAAAAGGAAATGAAGAGGGAGTAGGATGAACAGAAGATGATACAGTTTTTAAAGGAAAGTAGGTTTCATGAAATATAACATCCCTGGAGACAAAGTATTTTTTGGAAGTGAGATCATAAAGTTTATAACCCTTTTTGGCAAAAGGATACCCTAGGAAGACACATGAAGTGGCTCTAGGTTTTAACTTGTCCCTTTGAGGAATTGGGACAGTAGCATAGGCAAGGCACCCAAATGCCCTCAAATGAGAGTAGTTTGGTGCCTTTCCATGCAAAATTTCATAAGGAGATTTATTATGAAGGAGTCTGGATGGTATTCGGTTAAGAAGATAGGTGGAAGTTAGTAAGCAGCCCCCCCCCCCCCCAGAAAGAGATGGGTAAGCCAGATTGAAAGAGTAAAGCTCTACATGTCTCAAGAAGAGTCCTATGCTTCCTTTCAACAACACCATTCTGTTGAGGAGTACGAGGACAGGTTGTTTGATGAATAATTCCTTGTTTACTAAAGAAAGATGCACCATCAATGCTAGACCCCAATTCTAAAGCATTGTCACTTCTAACAGTTTGAACCACAACATTAAACTGGGTTTTAACCATACACAGAAATGATTTAAGCAGGCAGAAAGCATTGCTTTTAGACCCCAGTAAGTGTGTCCAGGTTGCCATAGAGAAATCATCAACTATTGTAAGAAAATATCTAGAACAAGAAGAAGTAGGAGTGTGATAGGGGCCCCGAGTATCCACATGAATCAATTGGAAAGGTTTAGAAGTACTTATTGTGCTATCAGGAAAGGGAAGTCTAGTCTGTTTAGCCATAGGACAGACAGAACAAGGGAAAGGCTGCTTAGAAACAAATGGAAAAGACAATCTAGAAATGTGTTTCATGCTTGCAAATAAAGTACGAGCTAGTCTCAAATGCCAATGTAATTCATGTCAGTTGTAACAACATTATTACAGATGGAACTATTTACATTTGAAGGTAAGGCAACAACTTTATGGCAACCAGTAAAGGAAGAATTTTCATGATTACAAGAGTCAGACATAGAGCATACAAAAGTAGATGAACAACCAATAGAGGAAGAATGGGAAGCTGGAACCCAAGAAAGCTTGTATAGACCATCCTCCTCTTTACTAAGATCCAGAGGCTTCCTCAGAGAAGGGTCCTATATCATGTGAAGGAAGCAGGAAGTTGCAGTGAACAAAACTATGCAATGCAACTGTTTCACTAACTTGTGGACAGAAATCAGGTTGTGTTTAAAAGAAGGAACTAACAAGACATTGTGAAGGGTGATGGATGGAGTTAATGCAAAAGATCCTGTACATGTCACTTTCACTTTATATCCATTAGGAAGAGTTACAAGATAGGGGACAGTTAAAGGTGTGATGTTAAAGAGTAAATTTTTATCATATGTCATATGATTAGATGCCCCTGAGTCTATTATCCAGGTGGCAGAATTAATATGAGTAAGCATGCAAAGCTTGGAATCAGAAACAGGGCTCTCAGTTAGCATAGTACCAGCAAAATTAGCAGCATACATGGGAGGAGGAGTCTGAGCAGTGGAATCCCCTAACCGAGTCTGTTGTAACAAGCTCATCAATTGGTCATATTGTTGTCTGCTCAACCCTGGTATCACAGAACTCTGGCCATCTATGTTTGTAACAGGGTAATGGCTTTCAGGAGGATTTCCTTGAGGAACAGACACATTCCCTTCAGAAGAAGGGAAATCCACACCAGCAGTTAGATGAGCAGCAGCAGATCTCCTCCCCTTGTTAAATGTTTTACTTTGTGGATACCCATGAATCTTGTAACACTTATCAGTTTAGTGCCCAAATTTTTTGCAGTATCTACAGAATAAAGAGCCTCTAGCTTGGTCAAAATTAACTCTTTGTCTGAAAGGAGAAGGATTAGGCACTGTGACCTTATTGAATCCAACTGAATGTCTATTTGTGTGGACATTGAAAGACATAGAGTCTGGATTAAACTGAGAAACTTGTCTCTGTTTCTCATCATTGAGGACCATATTGTAGACACTATCAAGGGTAGGAGGGGCTGCATCATCAGTAGGTTACTCCTTACCCCCATGTATACTTCATTAAGGCCCATGAGAAACTGAAACACCTTATTCTTATCATCTTCCTGTATTATGCCATTTTTGGCAGCACAAACACATCTTTGCCCATGATTTGTACACATTGTTCCTAATTCATCCCACAGTCATTTATGTTTGTTAAAATATGAGGCTACATCTAGAGACCCTTGAGAAGTGTAAGAAAGTTCTCTTTTTAGTTCAAAAATTTTGGTCCTGTTGGCACTGCCATATCTGGTCTGAAGTTGTGACCATATACTCTGTGCAGTATCAGAATACTGCACACTTTCAGCAATTTGAGAGAACAGGGAGGCAGTTAACCAGGAGATTACCATATTATTACATCTGTCCCATAACCTTTGCTCAGCCACATTAGTGACTGGCCGGGGACATGTGCCTTCAACAAAGCTAATTTTTTTTAGCAGACAGCGCGACAATCATTTTCCTCCTCCAACCCCCATAACCACTGCCCGAGAAGGGAGTGGACACAAGAGAAACTCCAAGAACATCAGAGGAGTAAACAAAAAGGGGGCTGGTAGAGTCCACTGAGGAGGTATTAGCATTCATATTAGAAGTCATGAACAATAACCAGTTTGAAATCAAAAACAGTCTCGGTAAACAGCCTAAAGTTGAATCAGAACCCACATGCAAAATATACAACACTTAGAACAAGGATAGAGTTACCCTCCTTCTTCGCGACCGGAGAAGAACGGCTTTCAATCGCCAGATAAAACCCTAGGTCCGACCACCGGAAATCGTAGGGTCTGAAAACTTACCGGAATAGGGTCAGGGACGTCGAAAAATCACCTAAAGCATCCACCGAGTAAGGATCGAGCCATCTGATAGCAGTAAAACCCTAGGTCCGAACACCAGAAACCCTAGAATCTGGAAAGTTACCGGAATAAGGTCAGGGATGTCGAAAAATCACCCAAAACATCCACTGAGTGAAGATCGAACCATCAAATAACAGTAAAAGTTCCGATTATCTGTTCAATACACATCGATCTCTCGGTAAACAGAATCACAAGTATCCAGAGAAAAACCTTCAATAGAACTTCCGACACGATCGATAACAAGTAACGGAGAAGAATCCGAGGATCATCCTGCTCTGATACGATGAAAACATACAGATTGAAGGTGAAGAACTGGTGAGAGACACAGTGAGAGAGAGAGAAGTTGAGAACTCTCTGAAATATCCGAGAGAGAAAATGAATTGCATACTCAAAATATCAGATGCTTTATAGATATACATACACACGTAATACTTGGGTCGGGTCAGACCGCCCAAGTGTAAAAATGGGCTCAGAGTTTGCTATGGCCCAAACAACTAACTAAGCCAACAATATACAAAGTATATAATGAATATACAATAAATATACAACCCAGTATCAATGTCTACATTTATGTTTAGGCTTAGAAGTTAGATAATCTTGTAGCTCAACAAAAATACGTCACTAGAGTCTAAGGCGTGTCAACTTATATAGTTAGCATCTCTCATGTGTGTTGTCGATGTGGGATTCGTCTAGAGTGTCACATATACGCCCGCTTAGGAACTCTATGTCCTCACAAAGATTTGCCCCACCAACATTCAAGATTGCACGTGCAGTAACTTTGATACCAACTTTATCATGAATCAATTTAGAATCATAATCAGTGCTTGAGAACAAGTTCTCCCAAATAATCCTCATATATATTTTACAGAAAATTGAACAAAATTTCCCTTGTTTTGGAATTAACCAGACATTATCATGTCTCATAAGTAAACACAACCAATCAATAATCAGCAGAAACAGTCATAACCTTCATCAATTAATAAAAAATGAGCATCCACCAATATTATCGACCTTTTCCAACACAATAATGCTAATTCATCTCCAAAATACGAAAAAAGTACAATACTAGTCACTAGTCTATAATAATAAAAGAATACTTATGACACCAATAAAAATTATTATGGAGTGATTCTAAGAACTCGGAATGAAGGAACATGAAAAATAGATAATCTATTCGCCCACGTGAATAAGTGTGGGGTTCACCAGGAATTGTCAATTCGTGCGCTCTAATTAGGGAGGTCATCGTTTGCATAACCTGTTGTCTCTATAAAAAATAATGAGGAGTGAGTCGCTAGCTCGGTGAGTAATAATACTTTACCACAATTATTTTTAATTAGGGGCAAGGCAGAGAACATACAATATATATTAACCAGAAAATATTATTAAAATATCTTTTCAAAACAATAAATAGAAATAAGTCTCATCACGTGTGTAATATAAATAGAAATCAATTAACCAATAATAGACTCGATAAACCTTATGTCATATCAAATAATCATTTTTGAGAGATTTCAATAAACGGATCATATAATCCGTATAAATGTGGATCTCCTTTGATTGCCACATGCCATTTGCAAAGCTTTAAAAAAAGCAGTTTCTTTTCCCCAAATTTTTTAGATAACTCAGAAAAGTAAGACGAATCACACCGCGTAGGACCCATTCGGGGGAAGCGATTTCTACCGAGGATTTTTTCATACTCAAGATTCAAATCCGAGACCTCTGGCTAATGGAAGAACAGTCTCATCCACTGTACCATATCCTTTGGTGGCCAGCTCCTAAATTACATGCGAGAAAACAACCTTTTCAGTTTCCTGATTTCCAACTCTTTTCAGGAGGCCAATTTGAACAAAGTTAAGAGTTTCTAAATTAGTTTCTAGAGTTTAAACAATTGTTTAGAATTATTTTTTTAAAAAGTGTTTGTAACGTTTATTCGAAGAGGTTTTTTCAAATACTTTATGTGATAATAATATCCTCAAGGATCGTTTAAATTCTTGAAAAGAAAATTTAATTAATAACGTATATGTTCTACTCGAGCTAATTTATTGAGACATACAATTATTTTCTAAATTACATGAGTCTAAAGGAAAAATAAATAAATAAAATCTTAGGTGAAATTAAGTGGAGACATGCGAAATGCGTGTTTGTGCACTATTGTCTTCTGTTTCGCCCATATGTACTTTCAAATCAAAATATAACGAAATGTTAAAATTTGTTAGATATCTTTTTTATGGTGCACGCAATAATCTTAAAAGAAAAAGTCAGCAAAATACATAAAGTTGCCTCCCTCTCCCCCCCTCCCCCGCGCTCACCCTCCTAGCGTCCGATTTATGAACTTTGCAAACAGTCAAATAAATCTTAGCTTACCAACCTCTAGTCATTAATTATAAATTTAACAAAATTATCCAACAAAAATTGAAAAACCAAATAATAGATTTCTTTCTATCAAAGAATCATATACAAAAATTATCCTTCATATTTTTAAGCGTGATTAGCAACATTAGATACAAGACAGAAATGAAATTTCATGGATGGGGTAGCAAATAAGGTGATGAAGTTCAAAAATTTACACAATATATATATATAAGTCAATATACAAAGTTTGAGGAAGATTGGAGGTGATTTGGACTGGTTTTGTATCAAAATTCGTAGTTAAATCGAGTTCAAAAAAGTCTTATGCGATACATGTATCAAACATATATAACGCATGCATCAAACATATATAACGCATGTATCTCACACACATGTATACATGGATATACATGTGAAACACAACTGATACAAATATGATACATATGTGATACACAAACGATACATAGTGTGATATATATATTATTTTTTTCATGCTCAGCTTTTACTTCAAATTTTCAATTCAAACCACCTCAAAACTTCACCAAATCATATTTAAACTGAGATTCAAGTTCCTTAAGTTGTGCCCAATCTATCTAATAACACGCACTCAAAACAAAGCAAAAGTTTTGTATTTTTTTGGTACAAATAGCCAATTGGCTAATTTGGCTAATATTAATCAATTGGTCAATTTTTGTAATGAACTACTTATAAATGGACATAGCTAGTAATTTTCCGACAAGAATTACCTTCCACACTTAAACATTTTTAAAGTGTAGCCCGCATTTGCAAAGTTATTTTTCGAATGGGTAATCGAAAAATAGTCAGTATTTGCAAAGCATTGAAAATAACCACTGTTTTGCTGAAATACGAAAAGTTTCAACATAATATACGGGATTATGAAACTCCTGCATATAAACTTCCAGTATATTATGTTGGAATTCCAGCACCTTGAGAGTTCCAACATAATATGCAATATTATAGAGCTCCTACATGTAAACTTCCCGCATATTATGTTGGAACTCCAACACATTATGTTGGAAGCTCATATGTAAAAATTCGAACTCTATCATATTAAGATGGAATATTTTTCGATTATAAGGGTGTTTTTGTTTAGATTTTATCTTACATAAAAAAGTAACTAAATTTTGATTATTTTTAAAATTGTGATTATTTTTCAATTACCAATTGTAAATATAGCTATTTTTTATTTTTTCCCGTTCTAAACTAGTACTAACATGCAACGTAGTGGACTGCCTATTTTCATTTAGGTCCATCGTTGAAAATTCCCTTAGTTTACATTTTTGTTGGGAGTTTTTCTTATATATACTATAAGGAACTTATTAATTTATTTTCTATAGGTTTTGTAGTTTTCAAAAAGTATCTAGTTTATTTTTATAAATTGTATCCATTTTTTCCTTTAAAATCTCACATCACATTATTAATGCCTTTAATTAGTGGATTTAATTATACCCTTCCTTTTTTTCACTTCTCCTCATTTCATGCTTCCTAATTTTTTCAAAACGCGAATCTCCTTTTCTCTCTCGGTCTTCAATAGTTGCAGGTCATCAACTAGAAGTTACTAACGTTGCTTCAGCTGTTTAATAGGATAATAGCTCACAACTTATAATTGCTCATCACTATATACAATTATCATATATTTGTGAACAATTATGATACAATCGTAATACCATTCTAATCTTTCTCATCTTATTCAAGTTTCAATCACAACTCTAAACTTAAATTCGGAAATAATATTGCATTATAATTGTACTAGATATTATTTTAGGTATTGATATATCAGATACAAATCAAATATTACTTTGATATAATTGTGATACAATTTGATACAGTATGAAACAAATATGATACAACTATAGTACAATCCTGATACAATTCAGAAACTTTTCTACTTCGGGTTTCAATATGAAATTTTACCTAAAAATAACTCTAAACTTAACCAATCTCCCTCAAATTTGAGATATAAACTCCAAGTTATATTCTCAATCATTTGCAGAGCGCGATGTTGGGGTGGGTCTCTTACGGTGAAGGGGGTTTGGTAATTGCAAACATAGGTGATGATTTTGGGGTGGGTTTCTTATGGTGAAAGGATTTGGTATTTGCAAAGAGAGGTGATGATTTCGGGGTGGGTCTCTTACGGTGAAGGGATTTTGGGTAAGTATTGATTTTTGGTATCTTAAATGCAGGATATTTTGTGTAACTGATACCCACTATTTAAGGTATATTTCATTTCCTCTTTTTTTTTTTAAGGTTTTGTATAAAACTAGTAAATATAGATATATAAAGTAATTAATAAGGAACCTAAATAAAAGTAGTAATGATGTTTCTATTATAATATAACTAGGTGAAAACCCCTTTTTTGTTAAACACATAATCTAACATAAGCCTCCCTTGTCACGTTAGGATGGGCCGAAAAGTTAAGGGGTTTTGGCATGGTATAACAACATACTCATATAATTAATAGAAAATGGGCTTAGTTATAGTTAAAGACATTAAATAACCAATAAATGTATATCATGATAATAATATGTATAATACAACTTTGTTTTTCTTTTTTGTCTATATATACATATATATTAAAATTTTATTTTCATTCTTTGTATAAAAATAATATTATTATTTGTATATCTATAATAAAAATTATATATATAGTTATTTCTGCATTTATATCAATGTATATCGTAATAAAAAAATTATATTATTTGTTTATCAAAGTGTATATGTTACTACCCGAAATTTTCACCATCGGAAGTCGTGATGGCACCTACTAATGAGATCTAGGCAAGCCAACTCTTAACTACCTACCTCATTACCAGATTGCTTCCTTTTTAACAAATATAAGCAATAACATGAAAACAACAGAACTTTAAAAAATTAAGCAGAAGATAACCATGAAATATCTGAAATCAACGTCTATTACAACTTTTAAAAGCTTAAATTCCCAAAATTTGGTATCACAGTATCACATACTGTCTAAGATTACTACATACAAGGTTTAAAGAAATAATTGTACATTGTTTCAGAATAAAAGAAGAAGGAAACATGAAATAGAGATAGAGGGAGACGCCAGGGACTGCAGACGCCTGCAGGTCTACCTTGGGTCTCCGGGTGGACTGAAGGAAGCACTCCAACTATTTTCCGAAAGCTGCTCCGCGATCTACACACTGTGCAGAGTGTAGAATCAGCACAACCGACCCCATGTGCTGGTAAGTGTCCAACCTAACCTCGGCGAAGTAGTGACGAGGCTAGGACCAAACCACCAAATAAACATGTGCAGTTCAAATATATACAACGGAAAAGAAATACAGAAATAACATTCAATGTAGGAGGGGAAAACATGTTTTGGGGGAGATAACAGTTCCGAATAGAAAGGCATCTAGTAAGGAAAGAAATCACATAACTCGAATATCACTAAAGAATCAGAAATCACCAATTTGCATGGCATCACCCTTCGTGCTTTTACTATCATCCTCACCAAAGCAATTATATTATAAAAGTGTGCACGACATCGCCCTTCGTGCTTTTACTCTCGTCCTCATTAAAACGATCATATAATAAAGTTGTGCACAGCATCACCCTTCGTGCTTTTACTCTCTTTTCTCACCATATAATCAATAAAATTGGCACGGAATGGTACATCGTGCGGCACAACATCACCCTTCGTGCTTTATACTCCTTTCTTACAATAACAATCAATGCATGACATCACCCTTCGTGCTTTAAGACTCTTCCTCACCCAAACAACAATCACAAACAAAGTGAAAAGGGAAATAGTAAAGATCATATAGAAATCCCGAAAAGGGAACAACAATTAAACAATTAAATCTCGGCAAGGGAACACAATTAAACAATTAAATCCTGGCAAGGGAACAACATCAATAATATCAACATCCTGATAAGGGAACAATTAATAACTCTTTCTCTTTCTTTCACTTTTACTTCATAACTCGCTTTACCATTTGAGCAAATTCTCCAAAGGGTTCAATTATCTCATATACTTTAACAATTCATAATATAACTTGAGCCAATTCTCCAATATGTTCAACGACCACAATTCCTTCCACAAACTTTTCGCAACAACTAGAAATCATCTCCAAGGCATGAAAGATACAACGAGATCAAGATATTCAAAATATAAAGACTCACGGTCATGCTAGACACCGACGTATAGATACTCATTACCATGCCTATACATCGTACTCAACAAATACCACATAGAAAATAGGGCTCAACTCTTAATCCCTTGTAATGACCCAACGTTATGAGAAAATAAGCTCCGTTTAGCAGCATAAGGTCGGAAACAGTTTCAAATCATGAGTATCGACTTGCGTGCATGGCGGAATTTAGTTTTCGGATGGCTTGGAGTCAACTCTAGAGAAGAAAACTTATTTTGGAAGTTAGGACGATGAAAAATTTGACCGAAACTGGACTTTTGGGTAAACTACCCCTAAATGGGTCGTGGATGATCTCAACAGCTTGTATGGCAATTTAGGACTTAGGCACACGTCCGGACTCAGATTTGGAGGTCTGTAGAGTAAATTGAGGCATTTCGGCGAAAGTTGAAGTTGAAAAATAAAGAAGTTTGACCCACAGTTGCTTTTGGGAAATCGAGGTCGAAAATGCAATTTTGAGAGTTGGAACAGCTCCTTTATGTCATTTTGGACTTGTCTGAACAAACTTTGGCGTCATTCCGAGTTGAATTGATAGGTTTCGTCATGAGATTCGTTATTTGAAGATTTTAAAGTTCATAAGCTTGATTTTTTGTTCGAATCGTCGTTTCGATGTTGTGTTATGTGATTTGAAGCTTCAAGCGAGTCCGTGTTAGGTTATATGACTTGTGTGTGGGGTTGGTTGAGGTCCTGGGGGTCTCGGGTGAGTTTCGGTTGCTCAACGGACAAAATTTTGGAGTTGGAAGAAAGTTGCAGCATGGCTACTAGTATTTTGGCTTCTGCGGCTTGGGAACCGCAAAAGCAGAGCCGCAAAAGCGACTTGGTAGCCGCAGAAGTGATGGTGGACCATTGTGCAGGAGCTGCGGGAGCGAAGGAATTTTCGCAGAAGCGGACTCGCTTCTGCGATGAAAGGACCGCATAAGCGAAAATTAGGAGGCTTAAGGAAACCATAGAAGCGGTGGTCTTTCCGCAAAAGCGGGACCGCAGAAGCGGTCCCTTGACCGCAAAAGTGGAAATCGCTGTTCAGAAATAGGATAACTCGAGGGTTTCACCATTTATTCACATTTTGACTTCTAGACCTCGCTTCTTGGCGATTTTTGAAGGGATTTTCACCTGGGCTACTTGGGTAAGTGTTTCTCGCTCGATTTAGACCAATTTCCATGAATCTCCTCTTAATTTCATCCTTCAATCTCAGTTTTTGAATGAAAAATGGGTAGAACTTTATAGACCTAATTATTGGGTTTGGAGGGAGTGTTTGACCTCCGATTTGAGAGATTTTCATATGTTTAGACTCGTGAGAGTAATAGGGTTCTGAAAATGTTAAATTCATCCAGTTTCGAGACGTTGGACCAAGGGGCGTTTTGGTCATTTTACCTAAATTTGCACTTTAGCTTCGAATTAAATTATAGAATCAATTGCTTGAGATGTTAGTTGCAATGTGTGATTTAATTGAATATATTTGGGCTATTTGGAGTCGAGAACTCGTGGCAAGAACGCGGTTGCTGGTTGATTTTAGCCGTTTTGAGGTAAGTATCTTGCCTAACCTTGTGTGGGGAACTTCCCCTTAGGATTTGAGTCTTCTCTATTGATTGAATTCCGTGTACGTGAGGTGAAGAGCGCGTGCTCGAATTTATTTGAGGTAAATTGTCCCCTTTTAGGCCCTTAGACTCTTGAAATCACTGAGTTTGAAGATGATATTGATACAATTGAGTTCCTTGTTATTAGTTTCACCTCTACATATCTTACTTGGTATTGTTTTCTCTTCTTGATTTATTCATGCTGTTCAATTGACTTCCTACGTGTTTAACTGAAGACAATCACCCTTCTATAGTCATATTATCCGTCCTAACTACTCGCCTTAAATTGGAAATTAAATGTTAAATCTCATGTAATTAATCAGTCTTAATTGAAAAAAAAAGATGGTTATCATATAATTAGTTGATTCTTCTTTAAATCGTAATTATTTGATTCATGTTAATTTCCTCACTATTGGATACTCCTTGGTTGTAAGTTCATTTGTGACCTCGTGCTATTATATTACATGTCCAATTGTTGTGGTATCAGTGTAGTTATTATGCGCTTATTATGTCATGTTTATCTTTGAGGTTATTTTCTTTTCCTTGGTGTTTTCATGACCTTATTAGTTATTGTTGATTCCCTTGCCGGGACGTTATTTTTCTGTCGTTGATTCCCTTGTCGGGATGTTATTGTTTTTGTTATCGATTCCCTTGTCAGGATGTTATTGCTCTGTTGTTGATTCCCTTGCCGGGACGTTATTGTTTCAGTTATCGATTCCCTTGATGGGAAATTATTGTTCTGTTGTTGATTCCCTTCCCGGGATATTGCTATTTTATTATTTGGGTTGTGCATCTATGTTGATTGCGCTGTGTTGCGGGATACCAAGAGATCCCCAGTACATCTATTGAGGATACCAAGAGATCCTCGGGATACAAGGAGATCCTTAGTATATATATATTGAGGATACCAAGAGATCCTCGGGATATCAAGAGATCCCTAGTATATGTATATTGAGGATACCAAGAGATCCTCGGGATACCAAGAGATCCTCAGTATATATATATTGATGATATCAAGAGATTCTCGGGATACCAAGATATCCCCAGAATATATATTGAGGATACCAAGAGATCCTCGGGATACCGAGAGATCCCAGTACATCTATTAAGGATACCAAGAGATCCTGGGGATACTAAGAGATCCCTAGCACACATTTATGTTTGAACTACAGGACGTTATCCCGGGAGATCCTCGTTGAACTCATTGTGTCCTGAACTGATATTTCATTGATTCTATGCAGGTGTGAATAAATCGGGTGCTATTCGTTCCATTTCTTATACTTACTAGTTGGTAGAATTCTTGCTAGATACTCTTGCACAAGCATACACGTAGTTGGACCCTCCTATTAGAGATGAATCCATCCTGATTTAGCTAGGGGTGGGGATGTACCTTCGTTTACCAATTTTTATATGTGAGAGTGACCCTAGTTGACTAGTCAGTTGTCAACATGACCGTGTTATTTATGGGGCACACGATGCCAAGTGTTAGACCTCGGATGTTGGGGTTTATATGAGTGGCTGGTCTGAGAGTTGTGGTGGAATTGTGAAAATAGTTGGAAGACCTTATGTAAGAGCAGTGCAGAATAATAAGTTAGTGATTTGTCTGTCCTTGTTGTGCTGTGACTTTAGGTTCTGCACTGTAATGTCTACCGTCCTTTTATTATCATCATTCGTGTATTTCTCATTGTTACGTATTGTCCGTTAGTCTTATTGTGATTGTAGCTCTTTTAGTCATTTATGCTGTCTTTACATAATTATATATCATTTCTATTATCTCTATGATTATACTGTTTATTGACCGATATGTGTCTTGATTGTCCCTCGTCACTACTCCATCGAGGTTAGTATTGATACTTATTGGGCACCGCTGTGGTGTGCTCATGCTACTCTTTTGCATACTTTTGTTATGCAGATACAGGTACCCTCATTTATTTTTGTCAGCCTGGAGGGTGGCGTACAACTGGAGACTTGAGGTATGCATCTGTCGCGTCTGCAGAACCGAGGAGTCTCCTTCTACTCTACGTTTTAGTTAGCAGTTCCATTTCATGTATTCAGTTATTGTAGACATTTCCAGGTATTAGATCCATATCTTATGCTTTACTCTTTGCTTGTGTTGCCAGTGGATTTTCGGGTCTTGGAGATTGTTACAGTAGTTTGAGTTGAAGTGTATGTGTCAGGCGGCACTCTGTACATTTTCTCATGATATTCAATATTTATCTATTGTTTTCGTAAAGGTTGTTAAATTTCCTCAATGTGTTAGGTTTACCTAGTCGCAAAGACTAGGCGCCGTCATGACAGGTTCACCTTTGGTAAACTAGGGTCGTGACAAGTTGGTATCAGAGCTCTAGGTTTGTAGGAGTCATGGGACACATGCCGGTTTATTAGAGTCTCATAGATCGGTACAGATTCGTCTGAACTTATATACGAGGGGCTATGTAACCGTTAGGAACAATTCCACTTCAATTGATTTTCCCGTCGTGCTAGATTTTGGCATTCACAACTCTAAACCTCTGCCTTCCACTCTCTCACCGATGGTGAGGAAACGTACTGTTAGAGGTGATCAGGCACCGTGTCCCTTGCTGCAGTCGTCGGAGGTCGAGGCCGAGCGAGAGTTTGAAGACGCGCACGTGGTGCAGCGAGGGCACCTGAGCGTACGACCGCTAAAGTACCACCAGCAGATCCAGCTAGAGTCCGAGTATCTGATGCCTACAGCTACTGCTACTCCAGCCCTTCAGGATACTTCACACAGTTCATGAGTAGGCACACCATTTTGGTTCAGGCAGGACTGCTTCCACTTACTGCAGCTACACCCCAGGCCAGGGGAGGAGCACAGACTCCCACTGCACGCACTCGTGAGCAGCGAGCGCATATTGAGCAAGTCCCTGAGATTTATTCATGCGATGCCTGCAGCACGAGTTCAGCCTGAGGGCATAGCAGCAGTTTTCGAGCAGGAAAAGATGAGACTTGAGATATTTAAGAGGTTTAAGCCTCCTAAGTTCAGCGGTTTAGCGTTGGAGGATGCATGGAATTTCCTGATGACAATTATCTTATTTTCCGTACTATGGGTATTTGGATCTAGCGAGATTTCCTTTTCACTACTTTCCATCTTCTAGGAGCCGCCTAGCACTGGTGGCGCACCTATGAGTTAGACAGCCCAGACGAGGCAGCTTCACTGTCTTGGGCCCAGTTTTCAGATATGTTCCTGTGAGAGTTTGTTCCTCAGAACCTCAGGAATGCATGGCACGTGGAGTTTGAGCATTTGCGCCAGGGTGTTATGACTGTCTCAGAGTATGTTGTCCGTTACGCTAATTTGGTTAGACATGCCTCAGCCTTGGTTTCTACTGTTCGTGAGAAGGTTCGCCTGTTTATTGAGGGACTTATTCCCAGCATCAGATCCAGTATGGCTCGTAATTTAGAGATGGACATTCCATATCAGTAGGTGATAAACATTGCTTGGAGGATAGAGGGTATGCATGTCAGGGAGAGGAGGCAGGCGAGGCCATGAGAGATAGAGAGAGTAGACAAGGTGAAGAGAGACATCTTGAGGAGGCGAAGAGGCCTCGTAGACCGGTGAGATATATTGGTCCTGGTTTCGAAGGCAGGGTACGCCACGGTAGAGGTTTTATGGGTCAGCCGGTTCGATTTGCGTTTCAGGACTTGCATGGAGTTTTAGGTGTTCATGGGTCTCCGAGTACTCGTATCGCACAGTTTCCCTGCCTTATCAGTGGAGAGGGTTCCTTGAGTATGGAGGTACTAGCCACATGGTGAGAGATTATCCCAGATTTTGGGCTGATGTGTTGCAGTAAGGTATTCAGGTAGGAGGAGGGCGGCCAAGAGGGGGAGTCCCGACCCATTGATGTGTTTCATATAGTAACCTTGAGGCCGGTGTGCCAGATAATGTCATTCGGGTACTAATTCAGTTTGTTATAGAGAGGCACTCTCTGTAGTTCATCATACTTCTACTTATCAGGTTGAGTTCCTTGTTTGTTGTTCCATTTATGGGAGTGTTTCATGATTTGCACTCTATTTATGTGATTATCATGTTGGGAGGTTCTCTATGATGGCCGTGTCTATCGTCTATTTCTAGATGTCGACAAGAGTTACGAGGCTAGTAATAAATTTCTGTTGTTTGTTTTGGTAGGTTTGATGTCACTTTCGAGTATTCTTGCTTACGAGCTATGATTTCTATGCTCCACCGGTGTGGGAGCCAGGGTGTGTGGTAAATTATACACGGGATTGATCCAGTGAGAGTTTATAGATGGGTTAGTATGAGCCCTACTTGTGATTCTGTGATTAAGGGCGGAACCCTCGTGACTTCAGGTGTTTTGATATGTTGAGACTGGGCTGTGTGCTGCGGTGAGAGTTGTATCAATATAAGATCCTCGTAAGTCCTTTATATGCTTTCTTTCCTTCTTGTTAGATGTCTTTGTAGATTTGTGTTTTAGAAGAATTTATGCTAGTTTGATTTGTTTGTTAGTTCCTTTACGTGTGTTCCTTTCCCGTATTTATTCATTTTTATTCTATGCTTCTTGAGTTTTAGCTTGTGGAGTGTGCACCCGATGGAGCTGGCTGAGATTTGGTTATTCGGATATTTTGCTATGTGTTTTTCATGGTTATTGTATCATTGCCACTATTGTGGAGGTTAGGAGAAGAGTTTCTATTGAATATGAGGCTCAAGGCCAGTGCAGATTTGATCTCAAGCAAGAATTGCTATCAGAAATATTATTGTGGCCCTATGTATGGTGTGTCGTGTTATGTAGTTGTACCCTGTGTGTTGTCTTGTACTGAATCAGCTGGTTGAGACCGATACTTGATATGGACTTATAATTGGGTCTTTTGGGAATGGATGGAAGGTGAGGAATCTGGTTTGGAGGCTTAATGGTACTGCTAGAAGGGTCAAATTTCAGTTCGGATGGTGTCGTCGTGCCAAAATGGAATGGGGTGACATGGGATCACCCGCGGGTGTATGTTGGAAGTGGGCACTCAGTGAATTGAGGACTTCGAGGTGAATCTTAGCACGTTCGAGGACGAACATTGGTTTTAAGAGGGGGATGTAACGATCCGACCGGTCGTTTTGAGAATATAAGCTCCGTTCAGTAGCATAAGGTCGGGAGAATCTTCGGCTCATAAGTATCGACTTGCGTGAATGGCGGAATTTAGTTTTCGGATGGCTTGGAGTCAATTCTAGAGAAGAAACCTTATTTTGCAAGTTAGGAGGTGAAAAATTTGTCTGAAACTAGACTTTTGGGTACATGACCCCAAAATGGATCGTGGATGATCTCAATAGTTTCGTATGGTGATTGAGGCGTTTCGGCGACAATTGAAGTGTAAAAATGAAGAAGTTTGATTCACAGTTGACTTTTGGCAAAATCGAGGCCGGAATGCAAATTCGAGAGCCGGAACAACTCCTTTATGTCATTTTGGACTTGTCTGCAAAATTTGGTGTCATTTCGAGTTGAATTGATAGGATTTGGCATGAGATTCGTTATTTGAAGATTTTAAAGTTCATAAGCTTGATTTTTGGTTTGATTGGTCGTTTCGATGTTGTGTTATTGATTTAAAGCTCCGAGAGAGTTCGTGCTAGGTTATATGAATTGTGCGTGGGGTTGGTTGAGGTCCCGGGGGCCTCAGGTGTGTTTCGGTTGCTCAACGGGCAAGCTTTTGGAGTTGGAAGAAAGTTGCAGTAGGACTACTGGTATTTTTGCTTCTGTGGCTTGGGAACCGCAGAAGAGGAGCTGCAAAAGCGACTTGGTAGACACAGAAGTGATGGAGGACCATTGGGCAGGAGCCGCAGGAGCAAAGGAATTTCCGCAGAAGCAGACTTGCTTCTGCGATGAAAGAACCGCAGGAGCGGAAATTGGGAGGCTTAAGGAAACCGGAGAAGCGGTAGTCTTTCCGCAAAAGCGAAAATCACTGTCCAGAAATAGGATAATTCAAGGGTTTCACCATTTATTCACATTTTGACTTCTAGAGCTCGGTTCTTGGAAACTTTTGAAAGGATTTTCACCCGGGCAACTTGGGTAAGTGTTTCTCGCTCGATTTAGACCAATTTCCATGAATCTCCTTTTAATTTCATCCTTTAATCTCAGTTTTTGAATGACAAATGTGTAGAACGAATTATTGGATTTTAAGGGAGTGTTTGACCTCCGATTTGAGAGACTCATATATGGTTAGACTCGTGAGAGTAAGAGGGTTCTGAAAATATTAAATTCATCCAGTTTCGAGACATTGGCCCGAGGAGCGTTTTGGTCATTTACCTAATTTTTCACTTTAGCTTTGAATTAAATTATAGTATCAGTTGCTTGAGATGTTAATTGCAATGTGTGATTTAATTAAATAGATTTGGGCCATTTGGAGTCGAGAACTCGTGGCAAGAACGCGGTTGCTAGTTGATTTAGACGGTTTGAGGTAAGTATCTTGCCTAACCTTGTGTGGGGGACTTCCCCTTAGGATTTGAGTCTTCTATGTTGATTGCATTCTATGTACGCGAGGTGACGAGTGCGAGCTCGGATTTATTTGTAATATCTTGTCCCTTTCTAGGCTCTTAGACTCTTGAAATCACTGAGTTTGAAGATGATATTGATACAATTGAGTTCCCTGTTATTAGTTTCAACTCTACATGTATTGCTTGGTATTGTTTGCTCTTCTTGATTATTCCTGCTGTTCAACTGACCTCTTACGTGTTTCAGTGAAAACAATCACTCTTCCATAGTCATATTATCCGTCCTAACTACTCGCCTTAAATTGGAAATCATAAATGTTAAATCTCATGTAATGAATCGGTCTTAATTGGAAAAAAAGATGGTTATCATATAATTAGTTGATACTTCCTTAAGTCGTAATTATTTGATTCATGTTAATTTCCTCACTACTCGATACTCCTTGATTGTAAGTTCATTTGTGACCTCGTGCAATTATATTAAATGTCCAATTGTTGTGGTATCAGTGTAGTAGTTATTATGCGCTTATTTTGTCCTGTTTATCGTTGAGGTTATTTTTTTTCCTTGGTGTTTTCGTGACCTTATTAGCTATTGTTGATTCCCTTGCCGGGACGTTATTGTTCTGTCGTTGATTCCCATGCGGGGATGTTATTGTTTCTGTTATCGATTCCCTTGCCGGGACGTTATTGCTTTATTGTTGATTCCCTTGCCAGGACGTTATTGTTTCAGTTATTGATTCCCTTGCCGGGACATTATTGTTCTGTTGTTGATTCCCTTGCCAGGATATTGCAATTTTATTGTTTGGGCTGTACATCTATGTTGATTGTGTTATATTGCTGGATACCAAGAGATCCCTAGTACATCTATTGAGGATACCAAGAGATCCTCGGGATACCAAAAGATCCCTAATATATATACATATATATATATATATATATATATATACATATATATATATATATATATATATATATATATATATATATATATATATATATATATATATATATATATATATATAGAGAGAGAGAGAGAGAGAGAGAGAGAGAGGATACCAAGAGATCTTGAGTACATCTATTGAGGATACCAAGAGATCCTCGGGATACCAAGAGATCCCTTGTATATACATATTGAGGATACCAAGAGATCCACGGTACATCAATTGAGGATAACAAGAGATTCCTAGCATATATATTGAGGATACCAAGAGATCCTCGGGATACCGAGAGATCCCCAGTACATTTATTGAGGATACCAAGAGATCCTCGAGGTACCAAGAGATCCCTTGCGCACATTTATGTTTGAGAATATATGATGATATCCTGGGAGATCCCCGTTAAACTCATTCTGTGCTGAACTGATATTTTCATTGATTCTATGTGGGTGTGAATAAATTGGGTGCTAGTTCCATTTCTAATACTTACTAGTTGGTAGGATTCCTGTTAGATACACTTGCACAAGCATACACGTAGTTGGACCCTCCTATTAGAGATGAATACCTCCTTATTTGGCTAGGGATGGGGATGTACCTTCAGTTACCCATTTTTATATGTGAGAGTGACCCGAGTTGACTAGTCAGTTGTCAACATGACCGTGCTATTTATGGGGCACAAGATGCCCAGTGTTAGACGTCGGATGTTGGGTTTTTATGAGTTGTGGCTGGTCTGAGAGTTGTGGTGGAATTGTGAAAAGAGTTGGAAGACCTTATGTAAGAGCAGTGCAGAATAATAGGTTAGTGATTTGTCTGTCCTTGTTGTGCTGTGACATTAGGATCTGAACTGTAATGTCTACTGTCCTTTTATTATCATCATTTGTGTATTTCTCATTGTTACTTATTGTCCGTTAGTCTTATTTTGATTGTAGCTCTTTTAGTCATTCATGATGTCTTTACATAATTATATATCAATTATATTATCTCTATGATTATACTTTTTATTGCTTGGTAGGTGTCTTGACTGTTCCTCATCACTACTCCATCGAGGTTAGTGTTGATACTTACTAGGCACCGCTGTGGTGTGCTCATGCTACTCTTCTGCACACTTTTATTGTGCAGATACAGGTACCTTCATTCAGTTTTGTCAGCCTGGAGGGTGGCGTACAGCCGGAGACTCGAGGTATGCATCTGTTGCGTCCGCAGAACCGAGGAGTCTCCTTCTACTCTACCTTTTTGTTAACAGTTCCATTTCATGTATTCAGTTTTTGTAGACATTTCCATGTATTAGAGCCGTATGTTATGTTTTACTCTTAGCCTATGTTGCCCGTGGGTTTTCGGGTCTTGGAGGTTGTTACAGTATTTTGAGTTGAAGTGTATGTGCCAGGAGGCACTCTATACATTTTCTCATGATATTCAGCATTTATCTATTGTTTCCGTAAAGGTTGTTAAATTTCCGCAATGTGTTAGGCTTACCTAGTCGAGAAGACTGGGTGCTATCATGACAAGTTTACGATTGGTGAACTAAGGTCGTGACATCCCTCAAGCAAAGATTAGACCAAACACTTATCTCGACGCCACGAACACGACTTAAGGTTCGATTATAGCTTTACCCCTTGATTCACCGCCAATTCGCTCGTATCTAGTCACATATTACTTAATTACATCAATAAACACTAAATGAATCAACCCCAATGCATGAAAATGAGTTTGACCCTAAAAGTTAAAAATCTCCCATGGGCCCACATGGTTAAAACCTGATGTTCGAAGCAAAATTCGATTACCCATTCCCCCACGAATCCAAATATATGATTTGTTGAAATCGAACCTCAAACCGAGGTCCAAATCCCCAATTTTTGAAAAACCTAGGTTTTACCCAAAACACCTCATTATTTCCATGAAGTCATTGATTTTAAGTTGAAATCATGTTAAAAGATGTTAATGATTGAAGAAAAACTAGTTAAAATGACTTACAACTGATTTGGAGAAGAAAAGATCCTTGAAAAATTGCCTAAGTGTATTTATGTTTGAGGGAATATGAAAAATGGGTTTTAAAATCGGTTAAGTATAAAAGTTGAAGGTTGCAGGTATGGGAATTGCGAACAGGGGTTCGCAATTGCGAACCCCGACCTCTGCTAATATGGGAATTGCGAAATAGTGCGAACCCTTCAGAAATCCCAAACTTTCGCATTTGCGAAACTATTGTCGCATTTGCGAAGAAGACATCGCATTTGCGATCCTTGGCCAATTGGAAAATCTTCGCATTTGCGAGCCAAGGAAGGCTTGGGATGGTTTCACATTTGCAATCCAGTTTTCGTATTTGCGAGCTTGCATTTGTGAGCTAGACTTCGCAAATGCGAAGCCTACAAGCCTGATCATACTAGCAAAATTTTCCGCCATTTTCTAAGTCCTAAATGCAACCCGTGGCCTATGCAAAACTCAGCCTTAGCCTCAGGACTCCAAACCAAATATACACACAACCTCAAAAATATCCCACGGACTTATTCATATAGTCAAATTACTAAAATAACCTCAATAACAACGAATTAAACCTCAAAATCATAGAATTTTCTAAAACTTCTTAAAACATCAACTTTAGCATTTTAGCTCCGAATCACGTCAAATGATATTCGTTTTTCACCAAAATTTACATATATGTCTTAAATCATATATAAGACTTGTACCGCGCACCGGAACCAAAATATGGCCCCGATACCATCATGTTCTAATCAAATTTCATTTCAAATTTCTTTAAACAATTTCAAAAAATAATTGTTTTTGAAAATTTATTTCTCGGGCTTGGGACCTCGGAATTATATTTCGGGCATACGCCTAAGTCCATAATATCCTACGGACCCTCCGAGACCGTCAAATTACGGATCCGGGTCCGTTTATCTAAAATGTTGACCAAAGTTAAATTAGCTCATTTTACAGTCAAAATTTGTTATTTATTTTTACAGATTTTCATATCTAGGCTTTTAGGCTATGCGCCTGGACTGCGCACGCAAATTGAGGTGATGCTAAATTAGGTTTTCAAGGCCTCAGAACTTAGAATTTCATTTTAAACAAGTGATGAAATTTTGGATCATCACATTCTCCATCTGTAAAACAATCGTTCGTTCTCGAACGGACAGAAGAAAGAAGTACCCGAGTCAGGGAAAAGATGGGGATATCGCCTCCGCATATCAGACCCGGACTCCCAGGTTGATGCCTCAAAAGGATGATCTCTCCACTAAATATGAACAGAAGAAAAACTCCTCAACCTCAACTAACGAACCTGCCGGTCTGGAATGGCTACCGGCTCCTCCTCGTAAGACAAGTGCTTGTCCAATTGGACAATGCTAAAATCTAACACGCGTGATGGATCGCCATGATATTTCCGAAGCATGGATACATGAAACACTGGATGCACGGCTGATACGCTCGGCAGCAATGCAAGTCTATAAGCCACCTCTTCCACTCGATGAAGAATCTCAAATGGACCAATGAATCTAGGGATAAGCTTGCCCTTCTTCCCAAATCTCATCACGCCTTCCATAGGCGACACTCGTAGTAGTTCTCGCTCACGACCATAAAAGCCACATCTCGAACCTTGCGGTCTGCATTACGTTTTTGCCTTGACTGAGCTATACGAAGCCTATCTTGAATAATCCTGACTTTGTCTAAGGCCTTCTGAACCAGATCCGTACCCAAGAAACGAGCCTCTCCCGGCTCACTCCATCCAATCGGATATCGACACTGCCTACCGTATAAAGCCTCATAAGGAGCCATATGGACACTCGACTGGTGGTTGTTGTTTTAGGCAAACTCTGCTAAAGGCAAGAACTAATCCCACGAGCCTCTAAAGTTAATGACATAAGCTCGGAGCATGTCCTCAAAAATCTGAATAATCTACTCAGACTACCAATCCGTCTAAACATGAAAGGCCGTACTCAAATCAACCTGAGTGCCTAACTATTGCTAAACTGCTCTCCAGAAATGCGGGGTAAACTGCGTACCTCGGTTCAAAATGTTGGAGACAGGAACACCATGAAGACGAACAATCTCCCGGATATAGATCTCAGCTAACCTCTTGGATGAATAGAAGACTTCCAAAGGAAGGAAATGTGTTGACTTGGTCAGCCTATCAACAATGACCCATACTGCGTCGAACTTCTTCCGAGTCAGCGGGAGTCCAACAACAAAATCCATAGTGATTCGCTCCTACTTCCACTCGGGAAGCTCAATCCTCTGAAATAAACCACCAGGCCTCTGATGGTCATACTTGACTTGCTGATAATTCAAACACCGAGCCACATGTGCAACAATATCATTCTTCATTCTATGCCACCAGTAATGCTGCCACAAATCCTGATACATCTTCGCGGTGCCCGGATGAGTAGAGTACCGGGAGCTGTGGGCCTCCTCTAAAATTAACTCTCGGAGCCCATACACATAGGCACTCAAACTCTACCCTGCAATCTCAAAACTCCATCATCTTCTAAGGTAACCTGCTTGGCACCTTTGCGCTGCACCGTGTCTCTAAGGACACACAAATGGGGATCATCATACTACCGGTCACGGATACGCTCCATTAAAGAAGAACGACAGACCATGCAAGCTAACACCCAACTAGGCTTAGAAACATCCAACGTCACGAACTGATTGGCCAAATCCTGAACATCCAAAGCAAGCAGTCTCTCACTGACCGGATTATAAGCAAGATTGCCCATACTGGCTGACTTCCTACTCAAGGCATCGACCACACTGGCCTTCCCCGAATGATATAAGATAGTGATATCATAGTCTTTCAACAACTCCAACCACCCTCTCTACCTCAAATTCAACTCCTTCTGCTTGAACAAATACATAAGGCTCTTGTGATCCGTGAACACCTCACATGCCACACCATATAGATAATGTCTCCAAATCTTCAATGCGTGAACAATGGCTGCCAACATTAAATCATGAACTAGATAGTTCTTCTCATGAATCTTCAATCGCCGCGAAGTATAGGCAATAACCTTGCCATACTGCATCAATACTGCACCAAGACCAATACGAGAAGCATCAAAATAAACTATATAAGGCCCTGATCTTGTGGGAAAAACCAACACCGGTGCCGTAATCACAGCTGTCTTGAGCTTCTGAAAGCTCGCCTCACACTCATCCTACCATTTGTAGGCACCCTTCTGGGTCTTCCTGGTAATCGGGGCTGCAGTTGATGACAACCCCTTCACGAGCCGACGATAGTAGCCTGCCAATCCCAAGAAACTCTGAATCTTTGTGGCTGATGCTGGTCTAGGCTAGTTCTTGACAGCATCAATCTTCTTCAGATCAACCTGAATACTCTCTGCTGATACAACATGCCCAGGAATGCAATTGAACTCAACCAGAACTCACACTTCAAAAATTTAGCATACACCTGACTATCCTTCTCAGTCTGAAGAACCACTTTGAGATGTTGTTCGTGCTCCTCCTGACTACGGAAATATATCAAAATATCATCAATGAAGACAATCACGAATGAATCCAAATAAAGCCTGGACACTCGGTTCATCAAATCCATAAAAGTTGTTGGGCCATTGGTCAACCCAAATGACATGGCCAAGAACTTATAATGCCCGTACCGTGTGCGGAAAGCTGTCTTAGGGAAATTAGATGCCCTAATCCTATCTTTGAAAATACCTTGGGACCCTGAAGCAGATCAAACAAATCATCAACTCTCGGTAATGGATATTTATTCTTGATTGTAACATTGTTCAACTGCCGGTAATCAATACACATTCTCATCGATCTGTCCTTATTCTTAACAAAAAACACCGGCGCACCCCAACCCCAAGGTGAAACACTAGGTCTAATTAAATCCTTCTTAAGCAAGTCTTGCAACTGCTCCTTCAACTCTTTCAACTCCGGCGGGGCCATACGATACGGCACGATAGAAATGGGCTGAGTGTCCGGAGGCAAATCAATCCAAAAGTCAATATCCATGTCGGGTGGCATACCATGTAGGTCTGCAGGGAAAACATCAGGAAAGTACCGAACAACAGGCACAGAATCAATAGAAGGGACCTCAGCACTAGAATCACAAACATATGCTATATAGGCCAAACACCCTTTCTCGACCATACATTGAGCCTTCACATAACAGATAACACTGTGGGTAGAATGACCGGGAGTCCCTTTCCGCTCTAAACAGGGAAAATCCGATAAGGCTAAGGTTACTGTCTTGGAATGACAGTCAAAGATAGCGTGGTAAGGTGATAACCACTCCATCCCCAAATATAACATCGAAATCAACCATATCTAGAAGTAACAAATCCACACGAGTCCCAAGACCCCCCAATTACCATAATACAAGAATAATGGACTAGATCTACCACAATTGAATCACCCACCGACGTAGACACATAAACAAGAACACTCAATGAATCACTAGGTATGACCAGATATGGTACAAACTAAGATGACACATACGAGTAGGTAGACTATGGATCAAATAATTCTGAAGCATCTTTATCACAAACCAGAATAGTACATGTAATGACTGCATCTGAAGCCTCAGCCTCGGGCATGGCTGGAAGGGCGTAACATCAGGGCTGGGCCCCACCACCCTGTACTATCTATCTAGGACGACCCTCTGCTTGCTAGCCTCCACATCTGGCGGCCTGAGCTCCACCTCTAGTACCTCCACCTCCACCTCTAGCACCTCTACCACCACCTCTAGATAGCTGGGTGGGCTGTGGAACACCTGGTGCCTATACCATGGCACGAGAACCCTGATGCTGAGAGCTACTCGATGCTCAAGGGAAGAACTTGGCAATGTGACCCGTATCACCATAACTGTAACAAGCCCTCTACTGTTGAGATTGCTAGCCCAGACGACCTGAATAACCACCCCAAAAAATCTAAAGCGGCGGTGCACTAATAGGAGCAGGTGGTGCACTGTAGGACTGCTGATCAGAATCTATCTGGAGACAACGGCTACCTGAAACATCGTGAGAAACCTGAAGTGCTGACTAAAAGGCCTAGGAGGATGGCATCTACCATATGAACCTCTACCTCCAGACTAGGTACCATTGAATCTGCCTGGATGATGGGGACTCTTGTCTGACTTATGACCACCTCCTTGCGACAGAACCATCTCGACTCTCCGGGCCACATTGGCCGCCTCCTTAAAAGTGATCTCACTCACAGCCTCCCTAGCCATCTGAAGACGAATAAGCTGAATAAAACTATCAATAAACCTTCTCACCCTCTCTCTCTCTCTCGGTGGGAAGTATGATGAGAGCATGGTGATCCAAATCGATGAACCTGGTCTCATGTTAGGTAACAGTCATAGAACCCTGCTGGACGCTCTCAAACTGCCTCTGATAGGCCTCTCTCTAAGAAATGGGGAGAAACTTCTCCAGAAATAGTTGTGCGAACTGCTCCCAAGTCAAGGCTGGCGACCCGACTGGTCTATCCAAGCAATAATCTCTCCACAAAGTCTTGGCGGATCCAAACAAGCGAAATATAGCAAAATCAACCCCGTTGGTCTCTACGATACCCATGTTCCTGAGAACCTCGTGGAAGCTGTCTAGATAATCATGGGGATCCTTAGTAGATGCACCACTGAAAGTAGAAGTGAAGAGCTTGGTGAACCTATCCACCCTTCACAAAGTATCAACCGACATAGCTTCTCCATCACCGGTCCGAGCTACCACACCCGGATGTAATGCTCCAACTGGCTGAACCGCTAGATCTAAATATGAGGAGCTACCTACTTCGGAGTGCGAGTAGCAGGAGTCTGGTCCCCTCCTCCATCTTGAGAGACGGCTGGGGATATAGGAAGCAAGCCTGCCTGGGTGACACTCTCCATGAAGCCAACCAGTCGGACCAATGCATCCTGAAGAACTAGGGTAGAAATAAACCCCTCTTGGACCTGAGCTCGGCCCATTGGAACTGCTGTGGCCGGAACCTCCTCATCAAAGTCAACCTGAGGCTCCGCCACTAGTGCTGCTTCTCCAGACTGAGCTTTGCCCCTACCTCGGCCTCTAGCACGGCCTTGGCCTCGCCCTCTAGCCCTCATTGGAGCTGTTGTTGGGGGCTCGGGCTGCTGAGCGACGGATGAGGAAGCGCGTGTTCTCTCCATCTGCGAAAGAACATAGTAGAAATTCAATTAGCATTGGGAAACAGAACTGCACAACAACAAAGAATAAATGTGAAGATTTTCCTAACTCTGTAGCCTCTGGGGGATAAATACAGACATTTCCGTACAGATCCCGCAGACTCTACTAAGCTTGTCTATGAACTGTGAGACCCATGTAATTTAGAGCTGTGATACCAACTTGTCACGATCCGGAATTTCCACCCTCGGGAGTCGTAAAGGTGCATACTAGTGAGAGCTAGGAAAACCAACCTTTAACTACCTACCTCATTACCATATTAGTTATTTTTAACAAATATAAGCAATAATATGAAAATAGCTTAACTTTAAATAATTAAGCAGAAGATAACCCTGAAATATCTGAACGGCGTCTATTACAACTTCTAAAACCTCAAATTCCTAAAATTTGGTGTCACAGTGTCGAAGATTACTACATACAAGGTTTGAAGAAATAATTGTACACTATTTCTGAATAAAAGAAGAAGGAAACATAAGTAGATATAGAGGGAGACGCCAGGGCATGCGGATGCCTGCAGGTCTACCTTGGATCTCCGGGCGAATTAAAGGAAGCACTCCAACTACTGTTCAAAAGTTGCTCCGGGATATGCACACAGTGCAAAGTGTAGTATCAGCTCAGTCGACCCCATGTGTTGTGAGTGCCCAGCCTAACCTCGGTGAAGTAGTGGCGGGGCTAGGACCAGACTACCAAATAAACCTGTGTAGTTCAAATATATACAGCGGAAAAGAACTACAGAAATAACCAGTCAATGTGGGAAGGGAAAACATACTGTGGGGGAGATAATAGTTCCGATTAGAAAGGCATCTAGCAAGGAAAGAAATCACATAACTCGGATATCACCAAAGAATCAGAAATCAACAATTTGCATGACATCACCCTTCGTACCTTTTACTCTTGTCCTCACCAAAGCAATTATATAATAAAAGTGTGAACGACATCACCCTTCGTGCTATTACTCTCGTTCTCACCAAAACAGTCATATAATAAAGATGTGCACGACGTCACCCTTCGTGCTTTTACTCTCTTTCCTCACCATATAATCAATAAAATTGGCACAAAATGGTACATCGTGCGGCACAGCATCACCCTTCGTGATTTACACTCCTTCCTCGCAATAAATATCAATGCACGACATCACTCTTTGTGCTTTAGCACTCTTCCTCACCTAAATAACAAAGGGAAATAATCAAAATCATATAGAAATCCCGGCAAGGGAACAACAATTAAATAATTAAATCCCGGTAAGGGAACAATAATTAAATAATTAAATACCGGCAAGGGAACAACATCAATAATATCAACATCCCGTCAAAGGAACAATTTAATAACTCTTTCTCTTTCTTTAACTTTAGTTCATAACTCACTTTACCACTTGAACTAATGCTCCAAAGGGTTCGATCATCTCATATACATTCACAATTCGTGATATAACTTGAGCCAATGCTCCAAGATTTTCAACAATCACAATTCCTTCCACAAACTTATCGCAACAACTAGAAATCATCTCCAAGGCATGAAAGAAACAGCGAGATCAAGATATTCACAATACAAAGACGCACGGTCATGCTAGACACCGACGTATAGATACTCGCCAACAAGCTTATATGTCGTATTCAACAAATACCATATAGCAAATAGGACTCAACTCTTAATCCCTCAAGCGAAGGTTAGACCAAACACTTACGTCGATGTCACGAACACAACTCAAGGTTCGATTATAGCTTTACCCCTTTATTCCACCGCCAATTCGCTTGTATGTAGTCACAAATTTACTTAATTACATCAATAAACTCTAAATAAATTAACCCCGAAGCATGAAAATGAGTTTTTCAAAGTTTTACACGAAAAGTAAAAAATCTCCCCGGGCCCACATGGTCAAAACCCGAGGTTCGAACAAAAACTTGATTACCCATTCCCCCACGAACCCAATTATATAATTTGCTTTGAAATCAGACCTCAAATCGAGGTCCAAATCCCAATTTTTTTAAAAACATAGGTTCTACCCAAAACGCCCAATTTTCCCCATGAAAATTATTGATTTTAAGTTGAAATCATGTTAAAAGATGTCAATGATTGAAGAGAACTAGTTAAAATGACTTACAATTGATTTGGAGAAGAAAAAATCCTTGAAAAATCGCCTAAGCATGTTTATGTTTGAGGGAATATGAAAAATGGGTTCTAAAATCGGTTAAGTATAAAAATTACAGTTATGAGAATTGCAAATAGAGGTCGCAATATCTTCTAAAAATGGGAATTGCGAAACAGGGTTCGCAAACATCCGAACCCTTCAGAAATCCCAAACTTTCGCATTTGTGAAACTATTGTCACATTTGCGACTTCGCGTTTGTGATCCTGGCCAATTGGATAATCTTCGAATTTGCGAAGAAATCTCACATTTGCGAGCCAAGGCAGGCCTGGGCTAGTTTGGAATTTGCGATCCAATCTTCGCATTTGCGAGCCAGGCTCCACAAATGCGAAGTCTACAAGCTTGATCATACCAACAAAATTTTCTGCAATTTTCTAAGTCCTAAATGCAAACTGTGGCCTATGCAAAACTCACACAAGGCTTCGGGGCTCCAAACCAAATATACACACAACCTCAAAAATATCTCACAGACTTATTCGTATGATAAAATCACCAAAATAACCTCATTAACAACGAATCAAACCGCAAAATCATAGAACTTTCTCAAAGTTCTTAAAACTTCAACTTTAGCATTTTAGGTCCGAATCACGTCAAATGACATTCACTTTTCACCAAATTTTACAAAAATATCTTAAATCATATATAAGACCCGTACGAGACGCTGGACTCAAAATACGGCCCTGATACCATCTTTTTCCAATCAAATTCCATTTCAAATTTCTTTAAACAATTTCAAAAAACAATTTTCTTTGAAAATTCATTTCTTGGGCTTGAGACATCGGAATTCGATTCCAATTTTATGCTCAAGTCCCATATTTTTTTACGGATCCTCTGGGACTATCAAATTACAGATCTACACTCGTTTACCCAAAATATTGGCCGAAGTCAAATTAGCTCATTTTACAGTTAAAATTTATTTATTTTTCACAAATTTTTATATCTGGGCTTTCCGGCTACGCGCCCGGACTGCACATGCAAATTGCGTTGATGCTAAATGATGTTTTCAAGGCCTCAGAACACAAAATTTCATGTTAAAACAAGTGATGACCCAAAGGTCATCACAGTATAGCACATCGGACATGTGTATACCAAAATAGATATCATAAGTTTGTTTTTCTTCTTTGTATATGTCAAAATTTAATTTTATTTGTATACCAAAATATTATTTACCCCACAATTATGTTTATTAGTTTTATATTTTAGAATTTGCTTAAACATGCCAAATCAAAAATTTATTTTTCTTTTTGATCAATAACTAACAATTATATTATTTGTATATTACAATGTATAATATAAAAATAATGTGTATATCAAAAAAATTTATTAAAATGTTCTTTTTCTTATTTGTATAACATATTTCAGATTGAAAACCCAAGGTCAAGATGACTCTACATGTGTATCCTCTATTGTAACCCATGTATATCTCTATGTAAATCAGTGATATCTCATGTATGTTATGTATATCCATGAAAATTAATGTTATATGTACAATATACAATATGATATAAACAGACATCCATAAAATAATTATGTTGTATACACAATATACAAAGTTATATACACACATGTCCTTAAAAACTTGTGTTTAATATACACTGATGTATACGATATACACATGTCGTAGTTGAATTTTTAGGTCTGATTTTTTACCTGAAACTAGTCTAAATCACTTCTAATCTTGCTCAAATTTTATCTATAGCCTCGTTTAGATATTTTCAACCAATTTCAATTACATTAACTCATTCAATCCAACCAAAAAAAGGAAGAGAGAAGAAAAACAAAGTTAGAAATATATTTTTTCTCTCTTAGTTTTTGCTAATCTTGCTCAGATTTTATATATAGTATTGTTTTGGTATTTTCATCCAATTTCAATCATATTCACTTATTCAATCCAACCCAAAAAAAAAGGGAGAAGAAAAACAAAGTTGAAATATATATTTTTCTCTCTTAGTTTTTGCTCCTGATTTTCTCCAATGTAAGATCAACCTTACCTTTTCATCCCACTGATTTTTTTATTGCATAATTTGTAAGAATTTTTGCTACTATAAGATTAAAAGAGAAGAGATAGAAGAAGAATTACAAGGAGAGAAAGGGGGAGGGAACCAAAATAAGCTTGTAATTCTTTTTTAGAGAGAATATAAAAGAGAGTAGTCTTTTTAAGATTGGCTATATAATGTCAATTGTTTGGGGCTATTTTTGCCAAACCTAATATAAGGATAAAAAGTTATCAATTTCTATTATGTGTTGTTATAGAAGGCCAGGTTTTCTAAAGGCAATAGCAATTCAGATCCACACTAAAACAATGAATATATGGCGTACTTATCATTCTGCATATACTTTTATAATTTGTCATAATTAATTGTACGCATTTTTCCCTAAATTTTGTTATTTAACTATCATTTGATGTAACCTTCGTTTTAATTTAAATGGCACATTATCATCAGTCCAAAAAAAATATGATACATTTTTATATATGGAAATAGTTTAACATTAATCTTTTTATTTTATCCATTTTACCTTTAATAAGAAGATTTTATTGTCACAAAAATATCATAGCCCCACTAAATTTTTGCCACTTAAGCTTTTTTTTTTGTTGGTAATTTGTCACTTAAGCTTTTAACATCACATATGTCAGAAGCATTATTATTTTTAGACTTTATGCCAAGTCAAACTATATCATTGAAATTAAAACTAATGGAGTAATATACTTTGTATAAATAACTATTGGCAAAATACATACTTTACTCATTCAACCTACAGTCAAATCCCTGTTACACACCTGTTGACCATAGGTATAACTTTATACACCAAATCTTTTAAATATATGTCAATTACATCATAACTAAAGGATTTGAGTGTAAGTTGGATGGGTAAACTATGTATTTCGTCATAAATATTCCCCTTGTGGAAGGACTAACATGTTTTTTTTTTACTTATTTACATTACACCTTTAGTTTTTGAATAATTTACAATTTGTATGAAGTTTCTCACATTGTACTTGATTAGGGTTGTGCATAATTTGGTAAATATCAAATTACCATATCAAAATTAAAAATTTTGGTATTCAATATTTGACATTTTAGTATTCAGTATGGTATTTGGTTTAAGTATTAAAAAATCATTGATATTAGGTATTTTAAAATGAAATTCTGAAATACTATTACTATGACAACCCGGCCGGCCGTCTTTGGAATTTATGCTTTGTTTCCTCATTAACTACTTCCCCAAAGTTCATTTATGCTATTTTGGTTGTCGGGATGTTCAGTAATAGAATTCGGAGTGTTTTGGGATACTTAGTCCCTAAATCAGAGCTTAAATGTCGGAAAATGGTCCGTAATCAGAACACTGTCAAGACGACCTTGGAATGGGAATCCGATGATTTTGTTAGATCTGTTAGGTGATTTTGGGGTTGGTACCGTGTTCCAAATGCATTTCGGAGGTCTACAGCTCATTTAGGCTAGAAATGCCGAAAGTTAGAACATTGAAGTTTCCGGTCCGATAGTGAATTTTTGATCCGAGGGTCGGAATGGGATTCCGGAAGTTTTTGTAGAACCTTCGCGTCATTTGGGACGTGCGTGCAAAATTTCAGGTCAATCAGACGTGTTTTGGTTAGGTTTCGGATCAAAAGCGATTTTGGTTAAGTTTTGGAAGTTTTAAGTTCGAATCATTGATTAAATTGTGTTTGCGGCATTATTTTAGGTGGTTTAAGGATTTGTACAAGTTTAAATAATGTTAAGGGATAGGTTTGTAGGTTTGGTTGAGGTTCTGGGGGCCTCGGGTGTGTTTCGGATGCTCGACGGGTTGGTTTTTGAATTTTGGATGAAATTCATGTTGCTGCTTCTGTTGTTTCCGCTTCTGCAGCTTGGGGACCGCATAAGCGGCTGGTCAGTCACGAAAACAAAAGGGGGCCATGAGGCCAGGAACCGCATAAGTGGCCGTGTTCCGCAGAGGCGGACTCTCTTCAGCGAGTCGGAGACCGCAGAAGCAGAACTTGAGGGACGAGAGAGAACCGCAGAAGCGGTGGATTTTCCACTTAAATGGGATTCGCTTCCGCGATATAAGGTCCATAGAAGCGGAAATTGGTATGTTAAGTGGGAGCCGCACAAGCGGCATTTTGACCGCAAGGGCGGGACCACTTCAGCGATAGCAAACATTGCTATGTGTTACGAGAAAATCCAAGGGTTTAATTTCATAAGTTGAAAAATCAAGTTTGAGCTCGGACAAAGACGATTTTGAGAGGGATTTGAAGAGGAGATTATTGGGTAAAGTTTCTATGATCCTTTATAGCTTTAATCCATCATTTTGTAGTTAAATTCATCTTTTAAATTCGAATTAAGGATAAAAAATGGATGAAAATTGGGGTAAAGTTCTTAAACCTATCTTTGTTGATTTGAAGGGGCATTTGACCTCCGATTTGGGAGATTTTTATATGGTTAGACTCATGAAAGTACGAGGTTTCTTAAAATGTAAAATTACTCGATTCCGAGACGTTGGCTTGTGGGACATTTTGGTTATTTCAGCTATTTTCGTGCCTTAGCTTTAATTTTAACGGTGTAGTTAGTTACTTGCGATGTTATTTACAATGTGTACTTGGTTTGAATAGATTTGGGCCACTCGGAGTCGGATACTCGTGGCAAGGGCATTATTTCTTAGCGGTTTTGTATCAATTCAAGGTAAGTGGCTTGTCTAACTTTGTGTGGTGGACCTCTCCCCTTAGGATATCCTTGTTGTTGTTTAAATGCCTTGTGCGCGAGGTGACAGGCGCGTACTTGTGCTAGTTGTTAAAAATTCACCTTACTTGACTTACTTAGACTGTTTTTCTTCATGTACTTAACTGTTAAAAAGGCAATTTCACATATGTTCGCTAAGGGAAAGCATGTTAGTAACTTATTTGCTCTACTTGACTAACTTGCAATATCTGTCTTCTTTCAAGCATGCTAGACTATAGACTTTTACCTGTTTCTTGTACTTAGCTTCTTCCTCTTTGTATTAATTTGTTGTCGTGTGTTTTATTGATATGCTGGACTACAAGTTCAATTCCTGAGAGATCCTCTGTTATTGGAATGACGGACTACGGGTTCAATTCCCAGTAGATCTTCAGTTATTGGTATGACGGACTACGGGTTCAATTCCCAGTAGATCTTCAGTTATTGATATGACGGACTACGGGTTCGATTCCCGGAGATCATGTGTTATTAGTATGATGGACTGCCGAGTTCAATTCCCGGAGATCACCTATTATAGGTACGAATGATTGTGGGTTCAATTCCCGAAGATCATCTGTTATTGATATGATGGAGTACGGGTTCAATTCCCGTGAGATCCTCAGATATTGGTAAATGAACTGTGGGATCAATTCCCGGAGCTCCATGTGGCATCCTGACTTCCGTGTGATTTTTCTTGTGTTCGTAGATTGTATTTGTAGCCGTTCTGTTTTTACTTACTGTCATGCTAGATATTTCAGATTTACTTCATTATCTACTGTTTATTTGTCTTACATTATTTCTTATGTTCATCTCCGTAGGGCCTCGACCTTCCTCGTCACTACTCTACCGAGGTTAGGCTTGGCACTTACTGAGTACCGCTGTGCTATACTCATGCTACTCTTCTGCACACTTTTGTTGTGCAGATCCAGGTACTACTGGTCAGGCACGCTATCAGTGAGTTCAGAGCTTCACTTGGAGACTTGAGGTATGCATCTTCAACGTCCTTAGAGCCGAAGAGCCTCCTTCTACTCTACCTTTTTAGCTAGCTATTTCGTTCATGTACTCAGTTGTTGTAGATACTTCTAGATATTAGAGTCGTATATTATGTTTTACTCTTAGCCTGTGTTGCCCGTGGGTTTCCGAGTCTTGGAGGTTTTACATTATTTTGAGTCGAAGTGTATGTGCCATGCGGCACCCTATACATTCTCTTATGTCATTCAGTTTTATTTATCGTTTTCGTAAAGATTGTTGAATTTTCGCAGTGTGTCAGGCTTACCTACTCGCGAAGACTGGGTGTCATCATGACAGGTTTAGGATTGGCGAACTAGGGTCGTGACAATTACCGTACCAAAATATATATTATATTACACAACATACATTTTATTAATTATAACATAAATATAAGAAATCTAAAATTTTACTTTTCTATATTTTCAAAATTCTTAAATTACCTCTCTAATTATTTTCTCTCTCTAGGTTGGTATTTGTTGGTAATGGACAAAACTTTGGTCAACAAATGTTTTTAGTTTTACTTTTGAGAACTTTAATTAAGAATATTACCATCTATGACTCTATGCACTAGTTAGTGTAAATGTATGTGCATGTTTATTTGTTAAATAAATAAAAATACAAAAAAATATGTCACATTTGCATTTAAGATTAAATTTTACAATTAGGAGTTATTAAGTTTGTTTTACAAGAATGAAAATTACAAAAATATGCATCGTTTGCATTTTTAGCATTTAATGTCCAATTGTGTGATTTTATTTTTTGGTATTTGATAATTTTTATTAGGATTTAATTAGAGATAATTTTAGTTTTTACAATTTAATCTTAGTATTTCTAATTTTATTAATTAGGAAGTTGAATAAGTAGAAAAGATCAAACATGAGAAAAAATTGGACCAGGCCACATCTTTCAAACCAAATTCAGGCCCAATTCAAATATCAAATGACCCAGTCCACGCCTGGTCTCACAAAAGGTCCAAACGACACTATTTTGGTGCCTCAAATCTGGACCGTTGATCAAACAGATCTAACGGTCCAGTTCAACTCCAAACATATTTAAAAAACACTGTTTCAAGTGTGCTGGTCTTAGCCGTCCATTTCCAATGATCTAACGATCTCAACTTCTCCCCATAACCCGGTCCATTTCACCCAGGTCAACCCAATCTCCCAATTAAACCAAATGCCACTGTTTCGTTTATATGAAACGATCCAGGTCGTTGATCATGCTTGATCTAACGGCCAGGATTAAACCACCCCCTCTGCTATATAACCTTAATCCTTACCCTAGGCCCCTTCAGACCCCCCTCTCCTCGTCTCTGTCATCATCATTGTCTCTCTCAGAGATGACCCAAGCCAAACCCTAGCCGCCACCCCTCCCATTCGCCGTAAATCCAGCGGCAACAATTCCTATGACCATGAAATTAACACCCCTAGGACATCTAACCACCCCCAATCCAATCCACCATCTATTTCCCTCGAATCACCCTAGAACTTCTCGATCTTTAATCAAATATTCGAGCCAAAAATAAATCTACACCAACCAGCCTCAAATTCACAACAAGCCTCTCCCTGACCTCCGTCATACCCTAACCAATGATGGTTTGGTTCGAATCTAACCTGAATGGATCGAGCCCCAAATCGGCCTACATAAACCCTAGAACTCAAGAACCTTGGGGGTTTTTCCAATTAAGAGAGGTATTGGGGTCTAATAGACCTTAATCGAGGTGTTCTCAGTTGAGAACACTTCGATTAAAGTCCGTTCGACCTCAAAGAGGTCAAGCCAAGTTTGAACCTAGGTCATTTCTGTTCTTAGAACTTCCGAGGTACTTTCATCCCCTCTTTCTTATTTATATTTTATTTATGACTTTTCACATGTTTAGGGTAGTGTATGTGATTTTTCTATTATTTCCTTTCAATTCTTCATCTCCATCAAACCTTTTATTTGGTTGAATTTGTTTCTCATTATTTGTAGGATTATAGACTGCGTGATTAGTTAAATAAAGTCATAGGTTAGTTTAAGTTTCATTATCATTCCTTGATTATGTCAAATATCACTAAAATTACATGTGTACCTGTTTATATATTTGATTCTGTTTATTTGTTGCCAATTATGTGTAATTGATCCGATATGTGTCGTCGATTAACTAATTTTGTAATAACTCATTATTTTAGAAACATTCAAGTCCTCTGTATATTGGTGTTACTGTGGTTGTGTCCGTTCAAAGTAACGTGTTGTAGTTTATACAATCGACTAGTTAAGTATCGTCAATTAATTAGTTTAAAAGTCGAAAGGAAAAATAGGATAATATTTGTGATTTTGTTCAAAGTGTCAGTGTTATTCTCAGTTTATTTCATTTCTGTTCCAAGTGTTTTTATTAAGATGGGCCTGTTGTTACTTGAATTGAAAAACTGAGCTTATTAGTTTTGTTCCTTATTTTTTAATAGTTGATGATTTCCATGTTTAAATGCATTAAAATAAGCATTTCTGATGTTTAGTTATTTGATTTTGTTTAATTGATATTAAGGATGGGTTCTAGCTGGTAATCAGATTTTAGTTTTAGATAATTTTAAAGTGTTGAACAGATTTTGAATCAGGGCAGTAACAGTAGGATTCAGGGGTAATTTGGGGAAGTTCAAAAATGGAAATTGGGTTTGACTGAGGGGTCTGTCCAGTGGGGTCCTAATGTGCTGTAATTTGAACTAATTGATGGGGGTGTGGGACCACTAAGGAATGAGAGATGTTTGGATGATTGGGAATTAGCAATAGTAAGTAATAATAAAAAGCTGAATAACTCACATAGTAGAGGAATATAGGGCTGGAAAGTAAGAAAGAAGTAGAGGGTAATTAGAAAGGGTAATAATAAAAGGGTAATGGTAAAAATTAAAAGGAAATGGGGCGAAAAAGAGGACAGCCTTTGGTATAAAATAGGAGTCATTTGACACATAAGGGGGGACTGGATTTTTTGGAGAGAAAAGTCTAGAGAGAGATATAGTTTAAGACTGATTTTTTTGAGATTAGAAAGTTAGAGCTTAAGAGTGAAATAGAATTTACTATTGAGTGCAAAACATAGACTGAAACTTACACTAAGGTTTCAGAATTAGGAAGAAAATACAAGCTAACCTTTTCATCAAGAAGTCAGTTAGTTTTTGACAGTTTATAAACTGAAAGTGAGGTTTCTTTTGTGGCTGTTTCTCTTCTACTTTGTCTTTGAATGTCATTTGGTACTGCTTGGTGGTGGAATCTGCTACTGGGCTTTTCTGTTGGGTTTTGAACACTGTTTCAGTTTAGTGTCTTGGTTTTCTGTTGGTTTGAAAGTTCCTGATTTTTCCTGGTTGGTTTTAAATCTTTCCTGGGATTTCTTCTACTGTTTGCTACTGGTTCTGCTTTGTTGCTGAACCTGTGTTACGGTGTCGCTACTTACACTACTGTTGCTTCTACTGATCTTCCTCTTCTTTGCTTTTCCAAATACCAGGTACACAAACTGATAAATTGGTATATCTTGTAAGCAGAAATTGAAGCATGGATATAAAGAAATGAAGATTTGAAGTTTTAAATTCATTGTGGTTGTTTACTTGTTTGTAAATACATTAGAATACTTCTTTCACTAGAACCATGTAGGTGTTTTTTTTATGTATAACTGAACAATATTAATGTAGAATGATTTAGTTAATATATTTCCCATGTGTGTTAATCAAAAAGGAATTGACAACGTTATAGCCATGTTCTGTTATTACCGTATGGTTTGCTAAGTAGTATATTTCAAACACATGGTAGGACTTAGGTTGTTTTAACTACAATATACTCTAAGTTACTTCACTTAGTAGGTTGTCTATCTAAGCTTGCAAGAACATGTTGTAATTGGATATCACTTTCGTCTCAGCCCTTGTAAATATCAAGCATGTGTAGAATAATGTAACTAGGCTCAAAATCAGAATAAGGATGGCCCAGGTCCAGGTTTACATCCCATACGTTGGACCTGGGCCCGTAATTGTTAAATGGAAGGCCCTTATTGCACCATTTTCAGAATTAACGGATTGTATTCGAAACCTGATTATAATAAGTTTAAAGCAAGTAAATAAATTAGGAACTTTCCTTCTTTTATTTTTAGAGACAGACGAGAGCTAGAAAAACATAGTTAGTATAGGACGATCCTTTAAAATAAGCTACGGGCCCCTCGTTAATTAGGTATAATATTTGTTAGATTTCAAGATATGTCGTATAGCAAATTTTGTGGCTTTTCTCAAAAATAATAACGCATTAAGATCTTTAGGCGCGTATGTAATAATGGTATCTCCTTGAAATTGGGTACACATTTATGCGACCCAAATCTAAATCTCAACAAAGTTGGAACGCACCAAAAATTGCGGATACCTTTATGTGACACAATTCGAGGTGCATTCTCACAATGTTGTAATTCTCTTTAATAATAATAATAATAATAATAATAATAATAATAATAATAATAATAATAATAATAATAATAATAATAATAATAATAATAATAATAAAAGTGATAAAGAGTTAAAATTTGCACGTAAGTTCACATGTTTTAAAAATTAGATAAATAAGCTGAATACGACAGTTGAGTGATTGTGCTAGAATCACGGAACTCGGGAATGCCTAACACCTTCTCCTGGGTTAACAGAATTCCTTATCTGGATTTCTAGTTCGCAGACTGTAATATAGAGTCATATTTTTCCACGGTTCGGATTAAAACCAGTGCCTTGGGACACCATTAATCTCCCAAGTAGCACTCTGAATAATTAATAACCAAATCCCGTTCCGATAGTCTTTTAAGTGAAAAACTCTCTTTACGCCCTCGCGAGGTGGAAAATGAAGGTGTGACAACTTTGGCGACTCTGCTGGGGAGTCGAACCTAGAATCTCTGGTTCAGGGTTCAGAATTCGAGGTTAGATAAATTGTTATATTTGCCTTTATCTGATTCTCCAACATGTTTTATGCTAAATGTGCTAAATGCTTTACCGCTTTAACGTTATCTGAACTCTATATAAACTCTGCTGACACCCTTCTCTTCTCACCTCCGGCGATGTACTTACTGGTTGAGACTCCCTATTCTTTAGTGTCATACATTAAAATAAGAAAGAGGCACGGAAAGTTTCTAAGGCGGCTGGCCTTTTGGTTCCCGGAAAGGAGCTCCTTCCTCGACTGGAGTCGTCCGCTCGGGTACACAGTCGAGAACACATACCCAGGTTTTGAACCTAGAAAAACGTAATTTCATGCCGGATCCCTAGTAGGAACGCTTATTTGCATCATATTGCATTTGACTTAAGGGACTCAACACAGGGGTTGGGCCCCTCTAGGACTAGCAACCTGAAATGAAAAGATTATCCTTTTGCATCCTATTTATTTCTGTGCATTTATTTGTCTCGGACTTGCATGCTGACTAGCTTTGGAGTATTTGGAAAATTAAAAAAAAGGGGAGAGAAATAGAGTGCGTAGAGTTGATTATCTGTTTTTAGAAATGTCCAAGTACTGTCGAAACTCTACCGAATTTTGAGAAAATAAAAAAATATTTATTTTTAATAGTTTGTTTTGCTAAAAAAGCTAAGGAAAAACAGGAGAAAAAGTCGTTATTTTGTCTTTTTTTCAAAAAATGCAAAAGAAAAATAGTTTGTCTTGCCATGAAAAACTAAAATCAAAAGGAGCCTTGTTTTTCAAAATAGTTTTTCATGAAATGCAAAAAATAAAAATCAAAAGGAGTCGTGTTTTTAAAAATAGTTTTTTTTAAGAAATGCCAAAAATGAAAATAAAAAAGAGTCTTATTTTTAAAATAGTTTTTTATGAAATGCCAAAATTGAAAATCAAAAAGAGTCTTGTTTCAAAATGGTTCGGTTAATTGCCGAACTACGCTGGTTTGATTCTCACCGGATGTGAGATACGTAGGCAACCCTCATCGGGTCCAACCTCCCTTTTGCAAAAAATAGCAAAAAATACAAAATTTTAATTTTTATCATAAATAAGTCGGGTGATGCGTTTTTATCAAAAATAGCCAAATGCTACCAAAAAGGACGCCGGAAGGCTGACTTTGCATAAACAACCACCTTTGGTCATTTTTAGGATTTTGACCGGTTGACCACACAGCCTTAAAATCTTCGTCCCTGAGGCACTGAAATGTCGTGTTTACAATATCAGGTCTTTCATTTTAATTTATAAGAAAACAAGAAAAAAGAGTCAGTGAGCTAGTGAATGCCGTTTGGATTTTTGATCAAAATAAGCCGAGCCAGCTTCGGCAGTATATTAAACCGTTCTTGCCGAGATAGCCTTAGAGTATCTTTCAGTTGTCGAAAGGCTATTTTTGTAAAAGAATGGACAAGTTTGTAAAATAATCCTTCCTGGCCTCAAAAATCATGTGACATTGAGAAGGGCCGACGTTTGCAAAATAGCCATTTAGTTAAAATTGGCATATATGGGAATGAATCTGTCAGTATGTTTTTATATATTTTTATTTCTTTTGATTAGAGTATGTGTGTTGTATAATGTTCAAGTCTGTATCTTGTCTTTCACCCGAGTCTGTTAGTTCGGTCTAAGTTTGTCAGTTTTTTTAATCATTGTAATCAAAGTGTGTTTTACTGTGAAAAAATAAAAACTTCAAAATATCTTTTATTGTTTTTTTACCATGCATAGGCCCGAACTACACAAGGTCTGATTCATATGGGGTCATGATACATAGTCAATCTCCATAAGATTCGACCACAAAAAAAAAATTAAAATGGAAAAGAAAAATGAAACGAAAAAAAAATAATAAGGATCGGCTGAAATCCATTATAACATGTTTTGTTTTGAATTGATAAGAAATTTGAGATGGCCAGTTTGCGGTAAGTTGACATCACAAGATCTAGTAAAATTTGATTCGAGACAATGGCACCCAGAATATCACGCTGAATCCTTTACATGCACATGATGATGCACACTTTGTGGGATTGATGCCCGGTGACATGGGGAATGAGAATCCTCTTGGGAATGTACTAACTAAAGATGAAGATCTTGAAGAAGAGTGGTCTTGAAAATATTGATACAGAACTCAGTGGCTAAATGTCGTGCTTGTTAATTGGAAACACGCTCCATGTCTGGGTCAGTCGGAAGGATGTCTTGGTAGTGGACTTTGATTTTCCTTCTTGTTTTCTGGATCATTCTGGGGTGTAATCCGGTTTTTTTTATTTTTGTCCTTGTCAAAAGGTGAAACCTTTTTTCCCATAATTCAATGAAAAATGAAGAAATTTCTTCTTCACTTTTACTTTAGTTTAATTTTGTTTTTCTTGTTTTCTCTTTCTGAACAGTTCTCTTTATACTGGTTCTAATGACATGGCATGAACAATGTATCTCCAATCCAGTCAAAAAAATCAATCTGATTATGAACTAATAATACAAGAGGCAGATTGATGATAATGAGTGGGTCAAAACCCGAATGGAGCGGTTGAGGCAGCCAACAAGAACATAAAGAAAATATTGAGAAAAATGGTAGAAGGGTCCAGGCAATGGCATGAAAAGCTACCATTTGCACAGTTGGGTTATCGTACTACTGTTCGTACTTCAGTAGGTACAACTCCTTATTCGTTGCTATACGGAACTGAAGCAGTGATACTAGCAGAGATTGAAATTCTGCCTCTCCGAATTGTCGCTGAGGCTGAGATTGATGATGATGAATAGGTCAAAGCCCGATTGGAGCAGTTGCGCTTAGTTGATGAAAAGAGACTGGCAGCAGTATGTCATGGACAGTTGTATCAAAAGAGAATGGCAAGAGCATATAACAAGAAGGTGTGTCCCAGGAAATTTAAAGTGGGGCAGCAAGTATTAAAACAAATCCTGCCATATCAGGCTGAAGCAAAGGGCAAGTTCGTCCTTAATTGGCAAGGATCATTCATTATGACCAGATGTTATCCAATAGCGCTTTATGTTTGACAAATGTCGAGGGAAGATGCATCGACATGGCTATCAATGCTGACGCAGTCAAGAGGTACTTTGTATGATTTCTTTGATTATAATTGTTTGTTTGTTTGTACTTGGCATTGATCGGAGAATGAAATGATGAAGACAATTTTTCTACTATTCAAACACTTTAACCTTTGCTTTCACCTTTTGAACCTTGTTCATTCTTTCATACCCCTCTTTTGGAATTATTAATGAAAATAAAAAAAATATTGAAAAAAGGAGAGAAGAAAAGAAAAGAAGGAAAAAATAATAACAAAAAAAAACAAAAGAAAAGATACAAGGAAAACAAAGGAATCGAGTGAACTACGTTCGACCTGATTCCTCAAAGAGGATATGTAGGCGCCTCACGGCTCGGTCATAGTGCAACAAAAATAAAAAATCCCGCAAGCAAGAAAACTGGGGCAAAAGTTACGTTTTAAAAATGTTGGAAAAAGATTGATTCCAGGAGATGTATTGTTCTACCCATCGAAGTTATTTTGAATCTTTTGATATCCTTTTCTTTTATCCCCGCACAAAAACCCATATTTGATGTCCAAAAAAAAGACCTCCCGATCAGTATCCAAGAGGTGCCAAGTCAGGCAAATGAAAGCCGAGAACAACACACTGATCCCCGACTGAAAGAGGATCATGAGCTACAGGAATTGATAGCGAAAATAATCCCCAGAAGAGAGAATCTTATCGGTAACACTGCAATCCCCATCTGAGAAAGAAAAATAAAATGAGAGAGTCTTATCGGTGAAAACCTTCACAGGAACCTTAAGGTGACGAAAGCTGAGAGAAAACAAAATGAGAGAGTCATATGGTGAAAACCTTCACGGTACCATAAGGAAACGGGAGTTGAGAGAAATGAGAGTGTCTTATTAGTGAAAACCCTCGAAGGGCACTATGAGGCGACAAGATAAGATTGGCGGAAAGGAGCCGTCGAGGCATCAAGCAATGCAAAAATGTTGATTTGGCAAAATAGTTGGGCGCCTGTTCATCCCCAGCAAAATGAGGTCATCGGAAAGATTGATTGATAAGTAGACTGGGTTGGTTAGATCCGGAATGCACGACGTAATCATTGGGACCGGTTATACCATTCAGATAAAGTCTTTTTCTTTTTTTTATCCCCAACATTTGTTTAGAAAGACTTTTTCTTTTTTCTTTTATCCTTTTTTTGGAGTCATCACTTTTTATTTCTTTCTTTAAGATTTTTTCTCTAGCAATTTGTTTCTGAGAAAGATTTTTCAGAGCTTACTACCAGTTGCCAAATGGTGCAAAGCAAAATGTGAATAGGACATGCCAAAGACAAGGAAATAAAACGAAAAGATGTTTGTTGCAAGACCAAATGATGAATTGGTCTAGAATATCAGGGAAGTATGGAGAAAAGAAGAAAAACAATAGTTGGGAAGATTGTGAATAAGGATCGTCAGGAAGAAGGAGCATCCCCGACAGATTTTCGACCAAGTTCCAAGACGGTCAGACAACACAGAGCAGGGAATGAAGAAAAAGAAAAACCATCCCAAGCAGGAATATCATTCCAGCAAATAACATCATTTCCTAAACAAGTTTTGGGAACACGGAGCAGGGAAAGGGAAAGGTAGAAACCATCCCCAGCAGGAGTGGCATGACCACTCGCCACGTTTTAAACGAATAAATTTTTCTTTGATTTGAAGCAAGGAAAGAAAATGTTATTGATTGCGGAAAGACATGTCATAAGGAGGATCACCCAAACTGGGGCAGAACATTTTCTGCCATTGTTGAAAATTTTCTCTGAGGAACGAGGAAATCAATTCAAGTTATAAGGGAAAAACCATCCCCATCAGGAGTGGCACGACCACTCACCGTACTTTAAACTAACGAAATTTTATTTGATTTAAGACAGGGATGGAAGTTATGTCCATATCAAGATCTCTACATCATATCAAGCTTTTTGCACTCCATCAATCTTTGTAATTACCAAATCAAACACCACATGTCAGGTTTGTCTACCTTCAAATAGGATATACTTGGTTCTATCCGCCCTCAAATAGGATATACTTGGTTCTATCCACCCTCAAATAGAATATACTGGTTCTATCCGCCCTCAAATAGGATATAATTGGTTCTATCCGCCCTCAAATAGGATATACTCGGTTTTATCCGCCCTCAAATAGGATATACTAGGTTCTATCCGCCCTCAAATAGGATATACTTGGTTCTATCCGCCCTCAAATAGGATATACTTGGTTCTATCCGCCCTCAAATAGGATATACTTGGCTCTATCCGCCCTTAAATAGGATATACTTGACTCTATCCGCCCTCAAATATGATATACTTGGCTCAATCTGCCCTCAAATATGATATACTTGGCTCTATCCGCCTTTAAATAGGATATACTTGGCTCTATCCGCCCTCAAATAGGATATACTTGGCTCTATCCGCCCTCAAATAGGATATACCTGGCTCTATCCGCCCTCAAATAGGATATGCCTGACCCTATCCGCCCTTAAATAGGATATGCTTGGCTCTATCCGCCCTCAAATAGATATGCTTGGCTCTATCCGCCATCAAATAGGATATGCTTGGTTCTATCCGCCCTCAAATTGGATATACTTGGTTCTATCCGCCCTTAAATAGGATATACTGGTTAGATCTGCCTTCAAATAGGATATACTTAGTACTCTCCGCCCTCAAATAGGATATACTTGGTTCTATCCGCCCTCAAATAAGATTTACTTGGTTCTATCCACCCTTAAATAGGATATACTGGTTCTGTCAGCCCTCAAATAGGATATACTTGGTTATATCCACCCTCAAATAGGATATACTGGTTTTGTCAGCCCTCAAATAGGATATACTTGGTTCTATCAACCCTCAAATAGGATATTGAATTTAATCCTTCCTCAAAAGGGCACTTAATTCATTTCAAACGCAGTGGTCCTGCTTGTACAAACATTGCCAAAATATATATTTCATTGCCAAATGTATTTTATTTTCAAAGTTGTTGTTGGGGTCAGGAGCCCGCCTGAAGAGAGAAAAGGCGTTTTATTTTCGAAAAAAAAATGTCTTTGCAATTAGGCGCCCACCTGTATAACTCGGGAATACATTTCATGTCTTTGCATTTAGGTGACCACCTGTATAACTAGGGAATAAATTTCATGTCTTTTAATTTAGGCGCCCACCTATATAACTAGGGAATACATCTCATGTTTTGAATTTAGGCGCCCACATGTATAACTAGGGAATACATCTCATGTTTTGAATTTAGGTGCCCACATGTATAACTAGGGAATAAATTTCATATCTTTGAATTTAGGCGCCCACCTGTATAACTACGGAATACATTTCATGTCTTTGCAATTAGGCACCAACCTGTATAACTAGGGAATACATTTCTATTTTACATTTTATGTCTTGAAATCGGCAACCCACCGGAAGACAGAAGGCTACAACAAAAAAATCACCAACATGAGGAAGGAAGCCGCATCCCCAGCAGACAGAGCAAAATAATGAAACTTTCATTCAGAAAAAGCAAAAGGGCCAGTGTCATCCCCATCAATTTTCTGAAGAAAGAAGCACCAGAAGAAACACAAGCCGTCAAGAAAGCAAGGCAGCAAGAACAAGTTGAACATAGATAAAATCTTGTAATCCTAAGGCTAGCCTAGCTTCTTGTTTTCTTTTAGCACGGTGTAGTAAGGAGATTGGTAAAGCAGTGGCAACAGCATGCAACAGTAGTAACAACAAAATCACAGTCTCATGGTAGTCCCAGCTACCAAAACTTTCCAAACTATATTAACTTGATTCCATTTTAGCCAGGGATATGTAGGAAACCTTCGAAGCAAAGGTTCGGTCAAAACTTTCAAAAAAATGCTTCACACAGATTGCTCGAACGGGAAAAAATCGCTCGTATCCGCTCACTTTATCTTTGCACGAAAACTCTTCATATTTTCGGACAAAGAGGGGCAGCTGTGAGCACGTGATTTTTGCCCTATATGAGGATTACTCCCAATAAATTCAAAATAAAACAATTTATGTTTGTTTGCAATTTTTGTGAATTCGTGTTATTTTTCTTGTATTGTCTGTGCATCCTTATTTGTTAAATTAATAAAAATACTAAAAAATATGTCGCATTTGCATTTAAGATTTAATTTTACAATTAGGAGTTATTAAGTTTGTTTTACAAGAATGAAAATTACAAAAATATGCATCGTTTGGATTTTTAGCATTTAATGTCTAATTGTGTGATTTTATTTTTTAGTATTTAATTACACGTGATAATTGTTATTAGGAGTTAATTAGTATTTTAAGATAATCTTGGCTTTTATTATTTAATCTTAGTATTTTAGTTTTATTAATTAGAAGTTGAATAAATAGAAAAGATCAAACATGACCAAAAATCGGACAGAGCCACCATCTTTCAAACCAAATTCATGCCCAATTCTAATATCAAATGACCCAGTCCACACCTGGTCTCTCAGAAGGTCCAAACGACGCCGTTTTGGCGCCTCAAATCTGGACAGTTGATCAAACAGATCTAACGGTCCAGTTTAGCTCCCAACTTATTTAAAACGACACCGTTTCAAGTGTGCTGATTTTCGCCGTCCATTTCCAGTGATCTAACGGTCAAAACATCTCTCCATAACCCGGTCCATTTCACCTAGGTCAACCCAATCTCCCAATTAAACCAAATGCCACCAATTTCATTTAAATGAAATGATCTAGGCCATTGATCATGCTTGATCTAACGACCAGGATCAAACCACCCCCTCTGCTATATAAGCTTAATCCTTACCCCAGCCCTCTTCAGACCCCCCTCTCCTCGTCTCTCTCATCCTCATTGTCTCTCTCAGAGACGACCCCTGCCAAACCCTAGCTGCCACCCCTCCCCATTGCCGTAAACCCAGCGGCAACGATTTCGATGACCGTGAAATTAACACCCCTAGGACATATAACCACCCCCAATCCAAATCCACCCTCCGTTTCCCTCGAATCATCCTAGAAATTGTCAAATCTTCAATCAAAGATTTGATCCAAACCTAAATTTACATCAACCGGCCCAAATTTACACCAAGCCTCCCCTTGACCTCCCTCATGCCCTAACCAACGATGGTTTGGTTCGAATCTAACCTGAAAGGATCGAACCCCAAATCGGCCTACATGAACCCTAGAACTCAAGAACCTTGGGGTCTGTCCAATTAAGAGAGGGATTTGGGTCTAATAGACCTTAATTGAGTGTTCTCAGTTGATAACACTTCGATTAAAGTTCGTTCAACCTCAAAGAGGTCAATCCAAGTTTGAACTTGGGTCATTTCTATTCTTAAAACTTCTGAGGTACTTTCTTCCCCTCTTTCTAATTTATATTTTATTTATGATTGCTCACATGTTTAGGGTAGTTTATGTGATTTTTCTATTATTTCCTTTCAATTTCGTTCATCTTTATCAGACCTTTTATTTAGTTGAATTTGTTTCTCGTTATTTGTAGGAATATAGATTGCGTGATTAGTTGAATAAAGTCATAGATTAGTTTAAGTTTCATTATCATTCCTTGATTCTGTCAAATATCACTAAAATTACTTGTGTGCCTGTTTATATATTTGATTATGTTTATTTGTTGCCAATTATGTGTAATCGATCCAATAAGTGTCGTCGATTAACTAATTTTGTATTAACTCACTATTTTAGAAACATTCAAGTCCTCTGTATATTTGTGTGACTGTGGTTGTGTCCGTTCAGTGTAATGTGTTGTAGTTTATACAATCGACTAGTTAAGTATCATCGATTAATTAGTTTAAAAGTCAAAAGGAAAAACAGGATAATAGTTGTGATTTTGTTCAAAGTGTTAGTGGTATTCTCAGTTTATTTCATTTCTGTTCCAAGTGTTGTAATTAGGATGAGCATGTTATTACTTGAATTGAAAAACTGAGCTGATCAGTTCAGTTCCTTATTTTTCAGTAGTTGATGATTTCCATGTTTAAATGCATTAAAATAAGCATTTCTGATTGTGTTTAGTTATTTGGTTTTGTTTAACTAATATTAATGATAGGTTCTAGCTGGTAATCAGATTTTAGTTTTAGATAATTTTTAAGTTTTGATCAGATGTTGAATCAGGGCAGTAACAGTAGGATTCAGGGGTAATTTGGGGAAGTTCAAAAATGGAAATTTGGGTTGACTAAGGGGTATGTCCAGTGGGGTCCTAATGTGCTGTAATATGAATTAATTGATTTGGGGGGGGGGGGGAGGACCACTAAGAAATGAGAGATGTTTGGCTGATTGGGAATTAGCAATAGTAAGTAATAATGAAAAGCTAAATAACTCACATAGTAGAGGAATATAGGGCTGGAAAGTAAGAAAGATGTAGAGGGTAATTAGAAAGGGTAATAATAAAAGGTAATGGTTAAAAGTAAAAGGAAATGGGATGAAAAAGAGGACTACCTTTAGTATAAAATAGGAGTCATTTGACACTTAAGGGGGGACTGAATTTTTTGGAGAGAAAAGTCTAGAGAGATATATAGTTTAAGAATGATTTTTTGGAGATTAGAAAGTGAGAGCCTAAGAGTGAAATAGAAGTCACTATTGAGTGCAAAACATAGACTGAAACGTACACTAAGGTTTCAGAATTAGAAAGCAAATACAGGCTGACCTTTTCATCAAGAAGTCAGTTAGTTTTTGAGAGTTTATAAACTGAAAGTGAGGTTTCTTTTGTGGCTGCTTCTCTTCTACTTTATCTTTGATTGTCATTACTGCTTGGTGGTGGAATCTGCTACTGGGCTTTTCTGTTAGGTTTTGAATACTGTTTCAGTTGAGTGTCTTGGTTTTCTGTTAGTTTGAAAGTTCCTGGTTTTCCTGGTTGGTTCTATATCTTTCCTGGGATTTCTGCTACTGTTTGCTACTAGTTCTCCTGTGTTGCTGAACCTGTGTTACGGTGTCGCTGCTTACACTACTCTTGCTTCTACTGATCTTCCTCTTCTTTTCTTTTCCAAATACCAGGTACACAAACTAATACATTGGTATATCTTGTAAGCAGAAATTGAAGCATGAATATAAAGAAATGAAGATTTGAAGTTTTAAATTCATTGTGGTTGTTTACTTATTTGTATATACATTAGACTACTTCTTTCAATAGAACCATGTAAGTGTTTGTTTATGTATAACTGAACAATATTTATGTAGAGTCATTTGGTTAATAAATTTCCCATGTGTGCTAATCAAAAAGGTATTGACAACGTAATAGCCATGTTCTGTTATTACCGTATGGTTTGCTAAGTAGTATATTTCAAACATGTGGTAGGCCTTAGGTTGTTTTAACTACAAGATACTCTAAGTTACCTCACTTAGTAAGTTGTCTATCTAAGCTTGCAAGAACAGGTTGTAATTGGATATCACTTTCGTCTCGGCCCCTTGTAAATATCAAGCATGTGTAGAATAATGTAACTAGGCTCAAACTCAGAACAAGGATGTCCCAGGTCCAGCTTTACATCCCATGCGTTGGACCTGTTCCCGTAATTGTTAAACGGATGACCCTTATTGCACCATTTTCAGAATTAACGGATTGTATTCGAAGCTTGATTATAATAAGTTTAAAGCATGTAAATAAACTAGGAACTTTCCTTCTTTTATTTTTAGAGATGGACGAGATCTAGAAAAACATCGTCACTATAGGACAATCCTATAAAATAAGCTACGGGGCCCTCGATAATTAGGTATAATATTTGTTAGATTTCGAGATATGCCGTATAGAAAATTTCACGGCTTTTCTCAAAAATAATAACGCGTTAGCATCTTTAGGCGCGTATGTAATAATGATATCTCCCTAAAATCGGGTACATATTTATGCGACCCAAATCCAAATCTCAACGAAGTTGGAACGTACCAAAAATTGCGGATAAATTTATGTGACGCAGTTCGAGGTGCATTCTCACAACGTTGTAATTCTCTTTAATAATAATAATAATAATAATAATAATAATAATAATAATAATAATAATAATAATAATAAAAGCGGTAAAGAGTTAAAATTTACACGTAAGTTCACATGTTTTAAAAATCAGATGAATAAGCCGAATATGATAGTTGAGCGACCGTGCTAGAACCACGGAACTCGGGAATGCCTAACACCTTCTCCTGGGTTAACAGAATTCCTTATCCGGATTTCTGGTTTGCGGACTGTAATACATAGTCATATTTTTCCTCGGTTCGTGATTAACACCCGATGACTTGGGACACAACTAATCTCCCAAGTAACGACTCTGAATAATTAATAACCAAATCCCGTTTCAATTGTCCTTTAAGTGGAAAAACCCCCATTACGCCCTCGCGAGGCGGAAAAAGGAGGTGTGACAGTTAGTATTCACACCGAATATATTGAAAACCGAACCGAATAAACCGAAACCGAAAGGAGAAAAATCGACCCATACCGAATTTCATTAGGTACGTTATTGGTATAACATTTTACAATATTAAATACCGAACCAAAATATCTAAATAGTGTACCGTACCGACCGATAAACCCTCTACACTTGATGTCGATTGTCTATAATAAAAAGATTATTACGGTTTTACATTCCACATTTAAATATTTTTATAATAAAATGTAGCAAATATACATTTTATTTTAAAAATTGAAATTTATTATGTTTAAATAAAAGAATGATTGAGGTGTGGCTAAAAGAAATAAAACTTTGGTAGAGTTAACTAATTCCATGTGAGCAGACAGGTAAAGGCACTGTAAAACCGTCTCTCTCAAAACCTCTCGGCGCACGTTAGCATAACGTACGCCGAGCTTTGTGGCAATGGCGAAAGGCGGCGCACGAGGAAGGAGACGCCCACGGAAAATTCCAATCGATACTTTTGGCAAGCTGAATCTACTGATTCTGGAGAAGAACAGTGCGAAGGAGGTGCAGAACTTACCCCCAACGCAAACCCTAGGCACCATGGAAACCGGTGAGCAAGCTTCGGAGATAACGACAGAGCAACCAGATGCTCTAGTAGAAACGATTATGGAAATGCCCAAGACACCTGAGGTCGAAGGGATTTCAACCACTCCGAATACAGTGGAAGCAGCTCCTGTCACAGATACAACCATGCAACCAACAATACCACCAGAGGAACAACCAGGGACTACCAAAATCACAGTAGAGGAACCTAAGAAGAGCTGGTCAACACTCTTTCAGAAGAATCGCTTTGCGACTCATGGTATGGCTCTTGATTACATTCCCCCATTGATAGTCGATGGAAAGCCTATGGTACAACTGGAAAAAGCTGAAGTGGAGGAGGAGGAAGCTAAATGGAAGTGTGCCTTAGTGGTATACATCCTAGGCGATGGACCTGGCTTCAATGCAATGAGGAGATTCATTAGTCACCATTGGTCCCATGTACCCGAACCAGATTTGTACTACCATGATGAAGGGTACTACATTGTGAAATTCAAGGCGGTGGCTGATGCCAAAGAGATACTGTGTGCTGGTCCTTACTCCATAGCCAATAGGCCTATGATACTCAAACAATGGACACCTGATTTTGACTTCTCAGAAGAGTTTCCAACTGAAGTTCCCTTGTGGGTAAAGTTTCCAAAACTACCAATGTCTTGCTGGGGGATGAGGTCTCTTAGCAGAATTGCTAGTGGATTGGGAAAGCCAATTTTTGCAGATGAATGTACCATAAAACAGACACGGATATCCTATGCAAGAATGCTCATAGAGGTGACTGTCACAAAGAACTACCAACGGAGATATGGGTTATGGACCCAAATGGAAAGAAGTTTCTTCAGGATGTGGAGTATGAATGGAAGCCTTCCTATTGTGAGAAATGCCAAACAATAGGTCACAATTGTGCAGTGCAACAAAAGTAAATTCCAAAATAGCCTACACAAGTGTGGAAGCCAAAGGTAGTTCAGGAATGGAGAACCAAAGGCCCTGTTAGGCCAGTACAGCAGCTGCCTTTAACACAGTATACTGAAACTACTGGGTCGCCTCATGAAGCCAGGACAATCCAGAACCACAGGGTTGATAAGGGTAGTGACAAAGGGAAACAACCCCAGAGCTCAGCACTCAACATCACCAATTTCCCACCCTTGCCCCCCATCACTGTTAATAACAGATTTGCAGCAGTTTCTGGTAGTAAAGATGACCCTCCAGGGTATCATTGGTAACCAAGTCACCACTGCCATTAAGTAGTTTTTCACATCAACTACGATGTGCAAATCAATAAACTGTGCAACTATCACCCTCATCCCTAAACTGTCAAAACCAACTACAGTCAAAGAGAATAGACCTATGCCTGTTGTTCTGTTCTATAAAAAATCATCTCAAAAATACTGGCTAATAGACTGCAGAAGGTAATGGCAAGTATTATCAGTGAAGCTCAGGCAGGATTCATCCCAGGAAGAAGGAACCAGGACAACATCATCCTTGCTCATGAGCTTGTCAAAAGCTATACTAGGCAGCATGTATCTCCTAGATGCATGATAAAAATAGACCTCCAGAAAGAGTATGACTTAGTTGAATGGGTATTTCTGTAGCAGGTTATGGAGCAGATTGGTTTCCCCAGCACCTTCACAAAATGAATCATGGAATGTATCTCAACAGTCAGTTTCTCTGTGTTAGTTAATGGGGAACGTACTATGCCTTTTGCTGCTGCCAGGGGACTGCGACAAGGGGACCCCATCTCCCCTTTCCTATTTGCCTTGGTCATGGAGTATTTAAGCAGATCCTGCACTTCACTAAAGGATGATCCAGCCTACCAATTTCACCCCAGATGCAAAAAACTGGCCATAACACATATGTGCTTTGCTGAGACTTGTTACTGTTTGCCAAAGGAGACCTTAATTCTGTCAAGGCTCTGTCCAAATGCTTTTCACAGTTCTCTGCAGCTTCAGGACTGCATGCCAACCTAAGCAAGAGCTCAGTCTATTTTGGAGGAGTACCACTACCTATACAGCAACAGATCCTTGATCACCTGGGCTATGAACAAGGCCAATTGCCTTTCAAGTATCTTGGTGTTCCACTGTCCACCAAGAAAAGCACATTGCTGCAATGGCAACCTTTAGTGGACAGAATCACTGCCCAGATCACATCATGGACTGCCAAGACACTGTCTTACTCTGGGAGGATACAACTGGTGCAATCTGTTATCTTTGGAGTCCAAGCTTATTGGGCACAACTATTTATATTACCTGTGAAAGTACTCAAAATGATTGAAGGCATTTGTAGGAGTTTCATTTGGTCCGGGATGAACACTGTAACTAAGAAAGCATACATCTCTTGGGACGAAATGTGTACCCCAAAATCAGTTGGTGGGATGAACCTAACTAACCTAAAGCTCTGGAACAAAGCTGCTATTGCAAAGACCTGCTGGGACCTAGCTCATAAAAAGGACAAGCTGTGGATTAGGTGGATCACTATATATTACATCAAAGACAGACCAATAGAATCCATTTTAATTCCTGCCCAAGCAAGTTGGACGGTGAGAAAGATCATCCAAGCCAGATATACTCTACAAAGGATCCAGAATTGGAAGGAACAGAAGTGCTCGACTAGACAGTTGTACCAGTCACAGATGCAAGCAGTGCCGAGAGTCCCATGGAAGAATTTAATCATACAGAACCAAGCAAGGCCAAAAGCAACTTTCAACCTATGGTTATTCCTACAGGATAGACTCCCAACAAAGGACAGACTACACAGCTGGGGAATGAGTATTGACCAACAATGCACCTTGTGTCAAACCCACCCGGAAACAAGAGATCACTTGTTAATGAACTGCACCGTCACTGTGGACTTATGGGAACGAACAATGAACTGGTTGCAGGAAAGCTACCCACCTTGTTCTGATTGGAACCAGAAAATGCAGTGGTTGATTAGCAAAGCTAAAAGGTCGAACAGTTCGAGCTGTCACTTTCAAAATGGTAACAGCTGAATTTGCATATGCTATCTGGCTGGAAAGGAATGCGAGAGTCTTCAACAAAATATTCTGATGTAACACTGCCCTACTAAGAGATATAGTATATAATTGTAATGTTATAGGTACCCCACGAATTAGACAAATATTATAACACCGTCACATATAGTAGTGTTAGATAGTTAGGATAGTAGATATAGTTTATATGTAAGCTCCTAGATAGTTAGCTGGGTTGAAGCTCGAATGTGATTTTGTAATGCTACTTGGTGATCAATGAAAAACCTTAATTACCAAAAAAAAATAAAAAATTGAAAGTTAAAAATATCTTGGGACGATAAGTAGTGTATTGTAGAACCATTGCAGTGCAGCCATTGAACTAGAATTAAGCTAAAAATGCAAGTAATGTCAAGGTTTCGCCTCTTCAATTTCCATCTCTTCTCCACTTTCCCTCAATCTACCAACATCCCCCTTTCTCAAAATTCATACCCAAAAAATCCCCATTTCTCAATTCATACCTTTACTTCAAAAACCTTTAAATCTTCAGCTACAACTTCAGAATCAGCAGCTTCAATATTAGCAAAGAAAGTATTATTCATGGCTCCAGGAGTTGTACCCGAAGATATAACCGAAGATATGATTTTACCCGGATCCAATATAGTTGTTGGACCCTATGCGGGGGACTCTAAAATTAAAGAGGTGGAGTTTGTGAAGAGTAGTAATAAACCTAAGGATTGTCCGAAAGATGAGAAACCCGAATTTGCTATGTTGGGTCGGTCCAATGTTGGAAAATCATCGCTTATTAATGCTTTGTGTAAGAAGAAAGAGGTTGCTCTTACTTCTAAGAAACCAGGTTTGAATATTTGCGATGTAGTACTTATTATTTGGAGCCCGTTTGCATTAGCTGAATTTAAGTATCTCATTCGTTTAACAGAGGTGTATCTTCTATATAAGCTATTGGTTCATCTTATTCCATGGCTTTCGCTCATACCCTATATGTTTGCCCAAATAATCATTAAATAGATGCATATAATAAATTTTGAACCCATTAAAATAGATGACTATGTGGTTGAATTGAAAATCTGAACCCATAAAATATAAATTCTGGATCCGCCTTTGATCGGCAACATAGCAAGCTCACACGAGCGGAGTCAATGTAAGGAGAAGGTTCGATCCGCCGATCCTTCTAGAGCAAATGGATGCGTTGCCCATAAGACCATGCAAGTTTGGCATGATGATGATATAAGTTGAGCTTAAACAAAGAAGTGAGACTTCATATCGCTGAACCCAGTTTTGTTTGGTACTGAGGCATAGTTGTTGTTTATAATGTTCATGTGACTATAAGTTTGGTAAAACTTATGGTCTTAAACATGTGCTATAAAAGATTGTCAATTAAGTGTAAAATGAGAAGTTCAAGTTTTTTTTTTTTCTAATGTATAAGGACGTTCATTTTGAAACAATCAAAAGGAAATAGGGTCACATAAATTGGAATAAGTGGAGTATTCTCGGTACATATTTTAATTAGAAGTGGATTCTAATTTTCGCATGTTTAAATGTACAGGGAAGACTCAGCTGATTAATCATTTCTTGGTGAACAAGAGTTGGTACATTGTGGATTTGCCTGGTTATGGGTAAGCAAAATCTTGATTATGCTATTTGCTAGGATACTCTTTGATAGGTGAAGCGTTTTGACCATTACATGAAGTGTGTGTCACTCAAGTTATTTCAGAGAGTGTTAAGAAGGTTGGTGATTAGTAGGCTATAGCGATAATCTCGAGTAAAGGCTTACCATACTTGATGCTTTATTCTGACGCAATAATGACTTCACTTGGTTTGAATTTTGATGAATTGCTACTGATTCGTTCGATTAAGCAATCTACGCCTCAAAGCCAAAGTAGTTGGAATTAACTACATGATTTAAATCATTTGTAAAAAGCTTCAAGCGAGGAAGCACATCATCTTGGAGTTACAACTATATACACTGAAAATTGAAGTGATCAAATTCTCGAAATACCTGTGAAAAGGGATATACGAAGAAAATGCCTTAATTGTCATTCAAGAAACTGTTTATGGAGTCTTTCCTAGTTGCTAACTGAAATCTTTACTCCAGGTGCTGTTTCACTAAGTCCATGTCGATCCAAACACTGAATCTCATATCTTTACCTTTGGATATGCCTGTTCTGACACTTATAAAACACATTGCAATTTGCAGCCTTATCCAAGATAAACAATAGATTTGCAATACAAATAAGCCCCACGTTCTTTCTTTTTACATTGCTTACATGCTCCTCTTGTTTGAATGTTACAGCTTTTGCTGCTGTTCCTAATAAAAGCATCACGGTTGCAACCTTCATCTGGGAATATCATTCTTTATTGCTTTATTTTTCCATCTTAAAACGTTGTACCTATTTTGCATGTGAGGTAGAATTGGAAGAAGTGCGAATGCCCAATTACGTCTTTTTAAAGTTTTCAATTGAAGAAGCTGCAATGTCTTTTCTCTAACTATGCGATGGTACTCTGCTAAACCATTAACTATACATTGTTGCCATAGTTGCTGACACAATAAACCAGGTCATAGAAATAATCTTCCATATTTTGCCCCTTGCGAGAGACATGACTTTTCCATTTTTGATAGCTTTCTACACTTCCAAGAGCAGGAAACCACACATAAAACTGCTATCTGTGGCAACTCTAGATATGTTAAAAGGAGGAGGAAACTCTAAAACATAACTACTATAGTCTCTAGACAACAGAAATAGATGGTCTCTAACAGAGTATCAGGGAGAAAATAGCATATTTGATAAGATCCGAAGATCACAAGTCAGTTTACAGTTAGTATACAGCCTAGACAAATCAGTTCAGCTGGCATCAACCTAATTCAGTGGAACTGTTGCAAATGATAAACCAAACAATCAGCCATGTCCGTTCTTCTTCATGTCTTGATAAAACAGTCTAATTTATTGACATTTATTTGAAGATGTATTGTAGTAACTTAAATAAGATTTTATTAAGTTACAAATCTACCTGCCAAATGGTTGCGAAGGCTATCATTTATTTATTTATTTATTATTATTATTTTTAGTAGATTTTGATAGGCTTCCTACTGTTTAATGGTTACAAGTCTGTAGAACCTGACCATAGCTGTTCCTACTTTAGGAGTTTTTGGTTTGGGGTGGAGTCAGATGAGAAAATGTTGGAGAGAATGGAAGTAAAAGTGTAGGAGTAAGGTCATTTCTCTTGGTTGGTAAGGAATAAATGATGAAGCAAAGTAAAAGTAATCATTTCCCGTATTTGGTAATTAAACATGTATGGAGGAATCTCCTTTCTGCTTGCTAGTGTCTACTTCTGATCCTTAGAAACAGCCAGAAGTTCCCTGACTCAAGCAAGGTCGTGGAAGCTCTCCTTTACGTATTGAGTTTGCACTCTCTCCTATTTCCCTTGTCAAGTAACGTGTTATGTTTTCCCATCACTTGGCTCTTTGTATTAATATGGAAACCGCCTGTTTTGTCTACTTCTAAGTTATTCATGTTGCTTGTTTCAGTTTTGCTAATGCTTCTGAAGCTGCCAGAATGGATTGGTCCTCCTTCACAAAAGGCTACTTTTTAAATAGAGATACCTTGGTTTCCGTTCTGCTTCTAATTGATGCTAGTGTACCCCCTCAGAAGATTGACCTTGATTGTGCTAATTGGCTTGGACGCAATAAGGTTTCCATTCTTTTTATGTGGCTCATTGAAGTCATTTACCCCCATTACTACTTGTAAAATAAATCATATCTTACCATTGTCGACTTTCATACAACATTTATTCCACGATAAGTGACTTTTGCAACACATTTACAGATACCAATAACTTTCGTTTTCACGAAGTGTGACAAAATGAAGGGAGGGAAGGCAAAAAGGCCAGACGAGAATATTAGAGATTTCCAAGAGTTGATCAGGCAGAATTATCAGCATCCACCTGCATGGATAATGACTAGTAGTGTCTCTGGTTTGGGCAGGGATGAGCTGCTTCTGCATATGTCTCAGCTGCGGAACTATTGGAACAATGAATAGCCCGAGAAAAGCATTAGCAGCATTAGTTTGTGAGGTAAGCCCATATTTCTGGGATCTTGAATTTACCATGATATGATCCTTTTGGTCCCTAAGAGGTGACAAACATAGCCAAATGGAACTTGTAAGCTGCTTCGTGATGGATGTAAATTCTTTCGTGCACAATGATAAAATCTATTATCAGTCTGCTTGTATTTTTCGTTCCTTCTTTTACAACCACAGTCATTTTGGCTGTCATGGTTGCCTCTAAAGTTTATTCTAGTGCAACATGTGTAATGGTGTTATGTAGAGCACTCTATTTTTGGAATATCAAAAATAGTCCTGATATTAGTTTCTTCTATCCATGTGAAAGATGGCCAACATTATGTTGTTTTGGCTGCTAAGTAAGTGATTCTCAATGGAAGATGCTTGAAACCTATCACTATTATTTTGTTTTTGATACCTATCACTATTATTTTGTTTTTTATCAACAATATGTAGTTTCATTCAAAGCCTCTGTGCTTACATACACTGCAGGAAATAACTGGGACATATGAATCTGGTCAAGCCAAGAATAAATCCATGTTCAGATCTTTTTCCATCCCCAACAATGAGTTCGGTTCGAGTCCCTATACATTTCCACTCAGGAATTAATAACCATATGGGGGATTTTCAGGCTGTTATCAACAATATGTAGTTTCATTCAAAGACGAGGGGTTGCTCTTATGGTAAGCAACCCCCACTTCCAATCGAGAGGTTGTGAGTTCGAGTCTCCTTAAGAGCAAGGTGGGAAGTTCTTGGAGGGAAGGATGCCGGGGGTCTATTTGGAAACAGCCTCTCTACCAAGGGTAGGGGTAAGGTCTGCGTACATACTACCCTCTCCAGACCCCACTAAGTGAGATTATACTGGGTTGTTGTTGTTGTTGTTGTTGTTATGTGTAAGTTGGTGCAGGAGGGTCTACAAACCTAAGTTGCTCGGAATCGGGTGCGGATATTCGATACGGGGACGAATCCGAATATCAGATTCGGCAAAATCTAAATTTTAAGATTCTGGAGTGCGGATCCGGATATAGATACGGGTGCGGGGATGCTAATAGAAAATAGTGCTATAAAAATATTGTAAATTTTGAGAGATATTATGTGATTAACTTACATGAGTATTGTAGAATTCAATCTTTCATTCTTCAAGATAGAGACATTATATTAGGAAATATTGTAAATATTTTTTGTGTATCTTTTTATTATTGGTAGAATATTCTCTCATTAATTGTACAATCCTATAGTTGGTAGGTTTTGATTTTCCTTCATTATTGTACAATCCTATAGTTGGTAGGTTTTGATTTCTCTGTACTCTATATATACTTTGGTGAGCAATACAAGAAAGTCACTTCTCCAAAAACTCTCTACATGGTATGATACGCCAGTGGCTTATCGCCAAACAAACCCTAAATACATACTACCCGCCGCCGCCGTAGCTCCTCTCATCGGAGCCCGTCGTCGCCGCCACTACACTAATCGGCAGCCCTCTTTTTCTCGACGTCGTTCAACGCCTCCTCTCCTTGCCTCGCGCTCATGGCCGCCACGACGTCAACCGCGCCTCTCCAGCCGATTGCCATAAATGCATCGGCTCAAATCCCACTCAAATTGGACTACACTAATTACCTGGCGTGGAAATTTCAATTTCGAACCCTTCTTACGGGTTACGATCTCCTCGGCTTCTTGGACGGATCGAAGCCATGCCCACCGGCCACTATCGTCGACAACGACGTGACTTCCCCCAATACAGCATATCCTTACTGGATTCGCCAGGACAACCTTATTCTCAGTGCCATCATCTCGTCGATCACACCGACGATCATCTCCTTCATTGCCGCTGCGGAAACCTCTAAAGAGGCCTGGGACATTCTCGCGCGCACATACGGCACCGCTTCTCGTGGTCGTATCATGGCTCTCAAACAGCAGCTCCACAATCCGGTAATAGGTTCTAAATCTATTACTGACTTTATGCACGGTATTCACGTGATTGTGGATGAATTATCTCTCCTGGGTGTTACCGTTGATTCTGAGGATCTTGTCATAAAGGTTCTAAATGGTCTTGATGACCCGTATATGGAACTCTCTCATGCCATCCAAGCCCGTGAGTCTCCCATCTCTTTTGCTGAATTACATGACAAGCTGTTAAACATGGAGGCTCAGATTACTGCTCGTGTGCCGGCCACCTCCGTCACATCCGACTCGGCTCCGTCGGCTGCCTTCGTCGCCGGACAGCAGCCAGTCCGTCACCGATTCGGTAGCCGCGGGCGCGGCCGCATCAGCTGCGGGTCAGTCTCCGGTCGCGGTGGTTACTCCAGCAATGGTCAATCTCGCGGGTACAATGGGAAGTGCCAACTCTGCAGTGAGTTTGGCCACTCCGCGCGCCGCTGCCCATCCTATCCCATCTCCGGCGCCAACCAGCCCCCTTACGGTGGACCATTGCCGCGGCCAGCTTATGCTTCGCCGCCCAATCCAGCTGCTCACACAGCCCATCACTCTCCGACGATTCCCTCTGCATCCGATTGGATCCTGGACTCTGGTGCCTCTCATCACATAATCTCTAATCTTGCCAACATGTCTCTTCACAGTCCTTACACTGGCTTCGACAATGTGGTTATTGGTAACGGTGAAGGTTTGACAATTACTCATACTGGACAACTTAACAATCATTCCTCTCTTTTATTACCTGGGGCTCTCTGTGTTCCACATATGCGTAAAAATTTGATCTCTGTTGCCCAATTATGTCGTCACAATAATGTTAACGTTGTTTTTTCTGATACTGATTTTCAGGTAAAGGATCGTCGCACGTGGGCAATGCTCGTTCGCGGCCCACTTAGGGGCAACACCTACTATTGGCCGGCGGCTCCAAGTCTCCCATCTGCCCTCACGGCACAAAAGCTCTTTGCGTCATTGTGGCATTCTCGGTTTGGTCACCCGTCAGCTAAAACCCTGCGCCATTTAGTATCGTCTAGCAGTATAGCGTCCAGTAATGTGTCTGATCTTGCCTGTGTATCTTGCAAACTTCATAAGTGTCATAAGTTACCTTTTTCTGAGTCAAGTCTGTCTTCTACTGCTCCTGTGGAGCTTATTTTCTCCGATGTATGGACCTCTCCGATTATTTCTAATGAAGGGTTTAAATATTATGTCATCTTTGTTGATCATTTCTCTAAGTATGTTTGGTTTTTTCCTTTATGCCGTAAATCTGATGTCTCACAAACCTTCCTCATTTATAAATCCATTGTAGAGAAATATTTCTCTGCTAAAATCATTGCTCTGTATACTGACAATGGGGGTGAATTTCTCGCTTTACGCTCTTTTCTTGCCTCTCATGGCATCTCTCATCTTACGTCACCTCCTCATACTCCTCAGCACAATGGCTATGCTGAACGCCGTCACCGTCATATTGTCGATACTGGTCTCACTCTCCTTCATCATGCCTCTATACCTCTCATTTACTGGCCTTATGCCTTTGCTACAGCAGTCTACCTCATTAATCGTCTTCCCAAGACAAATCTCTCGATGCGCTCCTCCTTTGAGTCTCTCTTCCAGAAACGCCCCAACCTTGCCAAATTACGTGTCTTCGGCTGTCAATTCTCCCTTGGCTTCGGCCCTACACCTCACACAAAATGGAACCCAGATCTCGTGCCTGTGTCCTCTTCGGCTACTCTACTATTCAAAGCGCCTATCTCTGCTTTGATCCCTCAACGTCTAAAATCTTCGTCTCGCGTCATGTCACCTTCCATGAAGATGTCTTCCCGTTCTCCAAAATGTCTAAACCTGAGTCTCCCCCTGTACCCATTCCGGTCTCCCTAGAAGTCCTCCCGCTGCCGCCACCAGTACCTACCGTTGCTCCCACCAGCGATCCTTCACCGGACGCACTCCCGGCGCCACCGCCCGCGCCACCAGCGCCCCTTCCGGCACCGCCAGCGGCCCCTGCCACCGCTACACCCATTATGCCGCCACCTGCATCCTCTCAGGGTGGTCATCATATCGATACACAGCAAAATAACATCTTTATGCCCAACAAGAAGTTTGGTATGTCTGCTGTCACCTCTCCTGCTGTTACTGAACCTCAGACCCTGTCCAGTGCTATGTCTGATGAGCGCTGGCGCGCTACTATGTCATCAGAGTTTGATGCTCTGCTATGAAATGGCACTTGGGATCTTGTCCAACCTGATTCCTCACAGAATGTTGTGGGTTGCAAGTGGGTTTATCACATCAAACGCAAGCCTGACGGCACTGTGGATAAGTTCAATGCCCGGCTTGTTGCAAAGGGCTTTCATCAGTGTCCAGGTGTGGATTTCCAGGAGACTTTCAGTCCGGTTGTTAAGCCGGCAACTGTGCGTTTAGTTCTCAGTATAGCTGTATCCAAGGGCTGGCCTCTTCGTCAAATGGATGTGAACAATGCCTTTCTCCACTGGAAGCTTACAGAGGATGTTTATATGGCACAACCACCGGGCTTTGTTGACAAAGCCTATCCATCTTATATCTATAAGTTACAGAAAGCTATTTATGGTCTCAAACAGGCACCCCGAGCATGGTGCAGTGCGCTCCGCCAAAGCCTTCTGACCATGGGTTTCGTCAACACTACCTCTGACACTTCGCTCTTCGTCTTTCAGCACTCTGGTATTACGGCCTATTTTTTGGTGTTGTTGATGATCTCATATTGACTGGTAATGATTCTGCTTTCTTGAACCGTGTGATAGACTCTCTTGGGTCTCAGTTTTCTCTTAAAGACATGGGTGATCTAAGCTACTTTCTTGGTGTTGAAGTTCTGCGCAGCTCCGAAGGGTGTTTTCTTTCTCAGCGTAAATATGTTGTTGATCTTTTGACTCGTCATAATATGCTGGAGTCAAATCCTGTTCAGACGCCAACAGCAGCGTCAACTCGCGTTCATTTGGCTGACGACTCGGCCCCTGCCGACGCATCCGCCTATCGACAGGCCCTTGGGGGCCTCCAGTATCTCTCCTTCACTCGTCCTGATATCTCCTTTGCTGTGAATAAACTCTCACAGTTCATGCATGCTCCTACTATCACTCATTGGTGTGCAGTTAAGCGCCTATTCCGGTATCTGAATGGGACGCGTGACTTTGGCGTCTGGCTGCGTCCTTCATCTGCTATACCTCTGCATTGTTTCTCTGATGCTGATTGGGGTAGAAACTGTGATGACCGCTCCTAAACTGGTGCCTATGTTGTTTTTCTAGGGCCAAATCCTATTTCATGGAGCTCCAAAAAGCAGCGTTCCGTTGCACGATCATCTACTGAGGCTGAGTATCGTGCCATTGCTTCTGCTACCGCTGAAGTACGTTGGCTTCATTCCCTGCTGCGCGAGCTTCATGTCCCTCTTCCGGCTGCTCCTGTCATTTACAGTGACAACATTGGCGCCACTTATCTCTGTGCCAACCCTGTGTTTCATTCTCGCATGAAACACATCTCCATTGATTATCTCTTTGTTCGTCAATTGGTCCAGAATGGGTCCCTTCGTATTGCTCACGTATCCTTTGCTGATCAGCTTGCTGATGCTCTCACCAAGCACTTATCTCGTCCTCGGCTTCTTCTGCGGATGTCCAAGATTGGCGTGTCCTCCGGCCCTCCATCTTGAGGGGGCGTATTAGGAAATATTGTAAATATCTTTTGTGTATCTTTTTATTATTGGTAGAATATTCTCTCATTAATTGTACAATCCTATAGTTGGTAGGTTTTGATTTTCCTTCATTATTGTACAATCCTATAGTTGGTAGGTTTTGATTTCTCTATACTCTATATATACTTTGGTGAGCAATACAAGAAAGTCACTTCTCCAAAAACTCTCTACACATTATTCTTTCATTCTTCTAAATCTGTATTATTTTTGATTTTGAGAAATTAAATCTCAATTTTTCTCCCAAATTTGTGGATGGACTCCGGTCAAAGCGTCCGAAGTTAGTTGACCGAATTCGGGACGTATCCTGCTCTTGCTCCTGTCCCCGTCTTGTATTGGGACGAGGCTATAGGACAAGGGCGACACTAAAATCGAAGAATCCGCGCAACTTAGCTACAAACATACTTGTATACCGTATGCTCCTGTAGTTTGTTTAGTGTAACTATTAGTACAATATTTGACTTGTGTCTTTTAACATTTTGTGGAACTTGGAAAAAGACTTAGACAATATACGTTAAACCCATTTTGAAATTACATTAATAGCTGAAAACTATGTTGGAACTTAAATATTTGAACTATCGCATTATATTATTGTTGAGATTCTGTCTCTCTCTCTCCTCTCTCTCACACCCCTCCCCCCGCCAACGGTAATTTTCAGCCAGCAGCCCCCCAGCCCCCAACCCCCTTCCTCCGGCGACCCTTCTTCGGCGACCACCCCTCCCCCAGTAAGTCTCTCTCTTCTATCTTTCCTCTCTCTTCACTACCTCAGCCTTTACCCCCTACCCGCCCCCTGTCACCCCTAACCCCGGCGACCTTCCTTCTCCGGCGAACCCCCAGTAAGTTACCTCTCTCCTCTCTCTCTCCTCCCTCTCTCTCCTCTCTCCTCTCTCCACATTATCTCCTTTCTATTCCCCCTTCTCTCACGCCCCCTGCCCCTACTCCACCCTTTTTTTTGTGATTTTCAGGCAACCTCTCCCTTTTCCCGAGCTAGGCAGCGCCCCTCGCTTTTTTTGGGGGTTTGTTGTGTGTGTGATTTTCAGGTACTAGCTACGGCGGACACGATAAACTTGCGGCGTTTGGACACGAAGAACAAAGCAACACCGTATGAAACGTGCAAGAGCTAGCGGTAGTTGATATCGAGTGAATCAAAGCATACTTCCAGGTTTTTCCATCGGGAATTGGTACCTCCCGACCTCTTGTTTACCCTGTACACTCTTTTACGTTTTCTAGCTAAACATCATGTGTGTGGTTTACTCTATCGATTCCTAGCTTGCATCCTTATGCGTATTCCGCAATAGTATGTGTGCGCGCCACTGTTCTCCGTAATTGGTTGGAGGAATAGTGGCCGCAGCGGGGGATGGTAGTGTAAGGTCATGTCCTCGAGGGGCGGGGGTGGTGGTAGGGGTGAGCAGGGGCTGGGAGCGGTTCTGCAGGTAAGGCGGGAGGTAAGGGTGGGAAAAGGGTAGAGGACGCTCATAGATTAAGGATCGGGTCGTGGAACATAGGCATTCTGACGGGTATGTCCATTGAGTTGGCGAAGGTTCTTCAAAAAAGGAGGGTGAACATAGCCTGTGTCCAAGAGACTTATGTGGAAAGGGTCGAAGGCGAGGAATGCAGACGGGTTTAAGGTGTGATATTTTGGGGTCGTGTGAGGTAAGAATGGAGTGGGCATCTTGGTGGATAGGGATCTAAGGGAGTCCGTGGTTGAGGTTAGACGAGTGAATGATAGGTTAATGTCTATTAAGTTTGTTATTGGGGGTTGTGTCTTGAACGTCATCAGCGCTTACGCGGCGGAAATAGGCTTAGATGAGGAGGTTAAGAGGCGCTTTTGGGAGGGCTTGAATGATTTGGTGAGTAGTATTCCCCAATATGAGAAGTTAGTTATTGGAGGGGACATTAATGGTCATATTAGGGCTGATGCTGGTGGTTATGGTGAGGTGCACGTTGGCTTTGGCCTTGGGGTTAGGAACGGAGGAGGCACGTCACTGCTTGATTTCGCCAGGGCTTCTGAGCTTCTAATTGCAAACTAGACACTTCAGAAGAGGGAGAAGCATTTGGTCACCTTCAAAAGTTCGGCGGCGAGGACTCAGATTGATTACCTCCTTCTCCGAAGGAGCGATAGAGGTTTATGCAAGGACTACAAGGTTATTCCAGGGGAGTCCCTTTCGACTCTTCATAGACTCCTAGTGATGGATGTCGGTCTCTGGGTGAAGAGGAAGAGGAGGGGTGCTCGGGGACGATCACAGATTAGATGGGGTGCTATGACTAAGGAGAAAGCCCAGGAGTTGGAGAGGAGGTTAGTTGATGGTGGAGCTGGGAGAAGTTCTGGGGAAGCGGACGCAATGTGGTCAGAGACGGCGAACTTGGTTAGGGAGGCAGCATGGGATGTGCTCGGGGTAGCCAAGGGCTATTCAGGAAGACATCAAAGTGAATGGTGGTGGAACGATGTAGTCCAAGAAAAAGTAGAGGTGAAGAAGGCGGCATTTGCTAAGTTGGCAGGGAGCACAAGCGAGGAAGAAAGGAGAGTGAACAGGGAGATCTACAAGGTGGCGAGGAAGGAAGCGAAGCTGGCGGTTACGGAAGCTAAAAATGCGGTGTTTGGTCGCAAGTTCAAGGAATTATAGGAGAAAGGAGGGGACAGGAAGTTATTCCGGTTAGCTAAAGTAAGCGAGAGGAAGGCGCGAGATCTAGACCAAATTCGGTGCATCAAGGACGAGGATGGTAGAATTCTGGTGGGGGAGTCTCAAGTCAAGAAGAGGTGGAAGGCGTACTTTCGAGACCTACTTAACTAGGAGGGTGATCGAAAAATAGAGCTAAGGGAATTGGGGCATTCAGACCATCATTGAGACCTTGGTTACTGCAGACTCATTAGGGTGGAGGACGTCATGGGGGCTTTGCGTAGGATGAGTAGGGGTCGAGCGACCGGGCCTGATGAGATCCCGGTGGAGTTTCGGAAATGCATGTGTAGGTCAAGAGTGAAGTGGCTCTTCAGATTGTTCAATGCGATCTTCAGGACCAAAAGGATGCCGTAGGAGTGGAGGTGGAGTACGGTGGTGCCCTTGTACAAGAATAAAAGGGGATATCCAGTGTTGCAACAACTATAGGGATATCAAATTAATAAGTCACACCATGAAGGTTTGGGAGCTGGTGATCGAGGCGAGGGTGAAGAAGACGACATCTATATCGGTGAACCAGTTCGGTTTCATGATGGATCGCTCCACTACAGAAGCTAGCCACCTTGTTAGGAGATTGGTGGAACCGTTCAGGGATAAGAAAAAGGACCTGCACATGGTGTTTATCGACTTGGAGAAAGCGTATGAAAAGGTCCCAAAGTAGGTGCTTAGAGGCGAAGAGCGTTCCGGAAGCCTATATCAAAGTAATCAAGGACATGTACGATGGAGCTAAGACTAGGGTTAGGACGGTGGGTGGTGACTCAGACGATTTCCCGGTGGTTATGGGGCTCCATCAAGGATCGACGCTTAGCCCTCTCTTGTTTTACTTGGTGATGGATGCTCTAACCCGACATATTCAAGGGAATGTGCCTTGGTGTATGCTATTTGCTGATGACATAGTATTGATAGACGAGACGAGGTCAGTGTGAATGAGAGGCTAGAGGTATAGAGATAGACTCTCGAGTCTAAGGGTTTTCAAAATAAGCAGATCTAAAGAATGAATACATGGAGTGCAAGTTTAGTGCCGAGACGAGCGAAGTAGGCAGGGACGTGAAGATTGGATCTCAGGTTATTGCCAAGAGGTATAGCTTTAGATATCATGCGTCGGAGATTCAGGGGGACGGAGAGATTGACGGGGATGTCACTCATCGTATCGGAGCAGGGTGGTCGAAGTGGAGGCTTGTATCAGGAGTCCTGTGTGACAAGAAAGTGCCACAGAAACTCAATGGAAAATTTTATAGAGCTGTGGTTAGACCTGTCATGTTTTATGGGGCGGAGTGCTGGCCGGTGAAGAACTCTCATGTTAAGAGAATGAAGGTTGCGGAGATGAGGATGCTCAGGTGGATGTGCGGGCTCACCAGGTTAGATAAGATTAAGAATGAAGTTATTCGAGAGAAGGTGGGGGTGGCCCCGGTGGATGAGAAGATGCATGAAGCGAGACTCAAGTGGTTCGGCCATGTGCGGAGGAGAAGTCCTGATGCCCCGGTGAGGAGTTGTGAGCGACTGGCGGTGGTCGGCGTGAGGCGAGGAAGATGGAGGCCTAAGAGGTATTGGGAAGAGGTGATTATGCATGACATGGCTAGAATGCGGATTTCCGAGGACATGACCCTTGATAGAAAAGTTTGGAGGTCTAGTATCAGGATTGTAGGATAGGGGCTCCTAGAATTTTTCGTACTCCTTTTCCGGGGTTGGGTGAGGCTTTACAGGACTATCCATAGATGATTTGTGCATTGAATTGTGTCCCCATTATGGTATTTACTGTTTGCTATTATTGCATGTCATTTTATTTATGGTTCTTATGTTTAGATAACTATTTACGCGATTTCTGCTGGAGTTACTAATACTCTTTTATTTTTGTTTTTGTTTTTGTATTCCCTTTCCTTCCCTGAGCCGAGGGTCGACTGAAAACAACCTCTCTGCCATTTCGGGTAGGGGTAAGACCTGCCTACATATTACCACCCCCAGACCCCACCTTGTGAAATTATACTGGATAATTGTAATTGTTGTTGCATTATGTTATTGTTATTTCTAGTCATTTTTCCTTAGAGATTATATTGCTTTTGTGGAGTAATTTGGTCAGTACTGGTGTTCTGGACTTGTCTAAAGCATAGCTAAGTTTGGTTATTACTCAACACCTTAGGAATACAAGGACAAAAAGTACTATTGTGATGATCTTGATTGATGAGACCTGGTTGTGTATTGTATTAGTAGTAGTGAAAAAACACATCATAATAATAATTGAAAAGCTGGTTGGATAGAAAAATGTCACATCAAAATGTTAAAAATGAATAGTTTAACTTACTGCATTCTTGAAAGTTGTATAAGTAAAATATGCTTAGTGGAATAGTTTGAAACATTTTGAGACGTTTGTGATGTAGAAATTGGGATAAATGGATTATAAGGTAAGTTGGGGTATGTGTTTAATTTGTTTTGATAACCTTGGACGAGCTTGCATAGTACCTGCTATCTTCTACCGGCACAATAACAAATAATTTTATCCACAAAAATTAGGACATATGGGAATACCTGAAATCTTATAATCTCAACCTATTTTATTGATTACTAGGCGGCACTCTCGAGTGCTTGGGTATGTGTTTACAGTAGTTGGGTGAGTTGTTGCCTCTCTTGTCTGGTCAAAGCATAAAATGACATTTCAGGTGCGGTATCTAAATTTGGTTTTGTGCTCTCTGTCCCAGATTGCCCAGAATATTTTGCTATGGATTGGGCTCTTGACTCTTCTTTTGTCCTGAAATGATGTGTTTCCATTATGAATATATCAAATTGTTTTAATTCTTGTCTTAATGTACCAAATAAATCTTTAGAAAGAAAAGTTGTTGCAAGTTAAGCGAATAAATGATACTACTGTACTATGTAGAAGTGACAGGTATGCCAAATATGTCTCAACAAATATTGATGGTCCTTTTAATTTTTGATTTATGTAGTGGTTTGCAATTACATATCTTATTTGGTTAGTGTCACGATCCGAAATCTTCACCATCGGAACCGTAATTGTACCTAACATCACACTTGCTAGGAAACTCCTAGAGATTTGTTAATCGATACGTCTCAGTAATTAACAATAAGCAAGTTAAAACAAGTCGAAATGAACACGGAAGTAATAAATAACCCCTTTGTCTACATACTATTACTACCCGGAATCCCGAGTCACAATTCATGAACGTTCTAAAACTTTACTACAAGTATTTGTCCAAATTAAATATAGCTGTTTGCGAAATAAAGAAAACATTAAAGTATGAAGTATAGAAGGGAACGTCAGGGCCTGCAGACACCGGCAAGTAGGGGTGTTCAAACCGAACTGGAAAATCGCACCAAATCGAAACCAACCCAATTAAGAAACCCAACTAGGTTTGGTTTGACTTTGTAAAAAAACCCCGAACCAAACCGACATATATATATATATATATATATATATATATATATATATATATATATATATATATATATATATATTTATATTTTTAAGACTTTATAGTGATTTTTCTTTAGAAAATGTAGAAATTGTTGGGATTCTCTCATGTATTAACTTTGAAAGCGTAAATTAAAGAAAAATTATTGTTAGACGACTAAGAAAATAACTGTCACTTGTTACTAAAAAAATTCTCCCATTAAAGTATTTTAGTAGATCATATGTTTGTCAATTTTTTCCATATTTACTAAACATATATTCACTTATCAAAACTTTATCGATAATTTTAATAAAGTAAGATTGGAATAATATTTATGTAACAAAAAAACTCGTAAATCCATAAACCCGATAAAATCGAACCAACCCGGTCGATGTACACCCCTACCTGCAGGTCTACCTTGGGTCTCCTAGCTGACAAATCTTATAGCCAACCTCTTGATCAGTCCTGAACCAGCTCCAAAATCTGCACAGGAAGTGCAGAGTGCGGTATCAATACAGCCGATCTCATGTACTGGTAAGTCCCGAGCCTAATCTCGACGAAGGAGTGACGAGATTATGACGGGGCAATCACAATATAACCTGCATACAATATATAATAAAAGCAGAAAGAAAGACAAAACAAAATAGATCAACAACTTGCAAGAAGTGAGTACAATTCTCCAAGCATATCATCAGTGTTCAACTACTACTAATCCTTAAGTTTGATTTAATACTACCGTACATCTAACATAGTCCAGGAATAGTTTAAATATATAGGTTGTTGCGGCGTGCAAAACGATCCCGCCATATCACAATAATCACATTCACAGTTCACCTTTATTACACCACAATTCACCTTTATCACACATGTTGTGGCGCGCAACTCGATCCCACCATATTAACATCAGTTATTTAGTACGTACAACAATTTCACAATTTAAATCACATAACCCTTCACAAGGCTTAACTTCCAACCAAACAATTAGTACGCTTGTACACTACGAAACTTTATACAAGTAACACTACTCAGCGAGACCCATTCAGAATATATCATGAAAGTATCAATAACCAACAAATAATAAGAGACAACGAAGCTACAAATAACAAATACTTTCAACAAAGAGAAGCAATGTCTATTAGATAGCAATTAGGCATGCAAATACAAGTAAAGCATGTAGCAGTTATGACATAAAAAGAAATAATATGAAAAGAACGGGAAAGAAACAGGCAAAAACAGATAAATTGGCGGCGCATAGGTACTCATTGCCTCACATATATGCTGCTCACATGGATTTCATATAGCAATTAAGTCAAGGGTTCCTAATCCCTCGATTCAAAGTTAGACACGACACTTACCTCGCACCACGGGCTACTCAATGCTCAATTATTGATTTTTCTCTAGTATCCACCTCCAAACCACTCGTATCTAGTCACAATTAACTCAATAACATCAATTATTGCATAATGAATCAATTACAATGCATCAATTTAGATTTCTGAAACTTTCCCCCAAAAAGTCAAAAACTGACCCGGGACCGCTTGGTCAAATCCCGAGATTCGAACCAAAATTCATTTACCCATTCACCTCCAAGTTCGGATATATAATTGGTTTTGGAATTCGACCTCAATTCGAGGTCTAAATCCCAATTTGCAAAAACCCTTAAGTCTTCCTAAATCCCTAATTTTATTCCAAAAAAGAACAAAGATTCGGGCTAGGAATTCAATGGTGATATTAGAAATGAAAGAAAACGAGATAAAGAGTACAATCCTATGAATTCGTGTTGAGTTTCCCCCTCAAAATCGCACATAGGTCGAACTCTAATGGAGAGTTTATGAAAATGGGTAAAATCTCGTTTTTGAAATGTTTTAAGGTGTGGGCGTTAGGCCTTCTTCGCATCGCGAAGGGCCTGCCGCGTTCGCGATGTGCATTAGTCAAAATGGCTTTCGCATTCACGAGTCCTCTTTTAAGTTACGAAGGCTACTCATCCTGGCCTTCGCGTTCTCGTAGAAGAAAGAGTGTCCCCTCCCCCAGGTCCAATATGCTTCCCAGCCCTCCCAGTTTCTCTTCGCATTCGCGAGAGTGCCTTCGCGAACGCGAAGAAGGAAACCAGAAGGTACCTGAAACAACAGAAAAAACAGATTTTCTAAGTACAAAATATCCTGTAGCCTATCTGTAACTCACACGAGCGCTCGGGGCTCCAAACCAGACATGTTCACAAGTCCTAAAACACCATACTAACTTGATCGCGTGATCAAATTATTAAAATAACACCTAGAATTACGAATCTAGCACCAAATCAAAAATCGAATGAAATTTTCAAGAAAACTTTAAAACTTCTAACTTCACAATTGGATGCCTGAATCATGTCAAACCAATTCCGTTTCTCACCAAATTTCACAGATAAGTTATAAAAATATATTGGACCTGTACCGTATTGTGAAACTAAAATACGAACCCGGTATCAACAAGGCCAAACATCAATCAATTCTTAAAAAATATTAGATTTTCAGACTTTCAATTTTCAACAAAAGTTCATATCTCGAGCTAGGGACATCAGAATATGATTCCGAGCATACGCCCAGGTCTTATATTTCATTACGGACCCACCTATTAGAAAAATAAACAGCATATGGGGAGGAAAATAATTAGGCCTTGATAGTATAGTCACTATCCTTAAGAAATTTAAGCCTCCCAATTTCGTTGCTGCTGGGATTATGGTAGAATTCCTCCAGGATTCTACAAAGTCTCCGAAATCCGAGTTTCAGCAATTAACTCGAATTTTCCACAAGAACATAATAGTTGTGAATTGTAGAAAATAAGTAGAAGAGAAAGAGATGATGTTTCAGATGATTTCGTTTTGAAGGAGATATAGGTATTTATAATACCTCTAGGAGTCTGTTGGAAATAACAAACTTATCTCTTTATAAAAGTAAACTTTAAAACCAATAGTCACCTTTTTTTGAATTTAAAATATTGTAAAACATTTTCTGAAATTAAATACAAAAATATTTTTTATTAAGTAAATAATGGGTGACTAATATATTAAATCGGGCTACTTATTTGGCCCAAGTGCCCAATCTTGACTATTAACAATATAGCCAAATTTTAATTTCCCTCCAAAACATCTTCAAAATAATCAAATCATGTACGACAAAGAAGTGCTTTTAAATTCTTCTTCCTTTCTTTATTTTTCCAATGAAGGACAAAGCAAACTCTTCTCAAATACTTCCATCAAAATATTAACTAAAACCACTGGGACCGTCAAAATACCGGATCGGGTCCGTTTACTCAAAAACGTCGACCGAAGTCAACTAAAATCAACTTGTAAGGCAAAAATTCTAACATTCAACATAAAAGCTTTCTAGAAATACGCTCGGATTGAGCATGCAAATCGAGGAGGTTAAAAAGGAGATTTTTAAGGCTTAAGAGCGAAAAATCGAATTCTAAAACATAAGAAGACATTTTGGGTCATCAATGTTAGAATAAGTATGATATTTGGAAGAACCCTTAATTTTTTCAAATGGAATTGACTTGAATCAGCTAAATAAATGCGACTTATTCATACAGTCAAATCAATTCAAACTAATACTACTTATGAATGAGAGATAGTTGATTGATTGATTGATTAATATAATTTCTCCGGTCCACAGTAAATGTCTGTTTTACTTTTAATACGCCTATTAAGAAATTACTAAATCCAATAAAAATTTGCCTAATATGACTAAACTATCCTTATTTAGTAAGTTAATGTGATGAGAGAGAATTTTTTTTAGGGATATGCACATAAGGCTAAAAGAGTAAAAATAAATTGATTTTTTCTTGATTACCTAACTAAACACTTATTTTGGATCAAAATTAAAAAGTAAAACAGACAATTATTGTGGACATGAGAAAGTAATAAATTAGATTAGATTGTAATCATTGTTAGTATTTAGTTAATCTGCATATGACCTTTTTTAGTGGTAAATCGCAATGATCTAGTTTTGAAATAGCATTAATAAAGTAAAAATTGAATTTGGTTACCAAGTTTGTGTATTCTTTACATTCATTTAGGAAATTTAAGAGTTGTAGTGAACTACCTTAGTCATTTTTTTTGTTTGGATTTCTTATCTCTCTCATTTACCCTTATCTTCGGTTTAGGAGTTGTTGTTGGAAATAAATTCCGAAAAAATAGTATTTACGATATTAATGATAAACGCAGAACACTAAGTTATTGTTTAATCAGTAAGAATAGAAAGCAACAAAAATGATACCAAGATTTTACGTGAAAACCCTTCTGAATAAGGGAAAAACCACGGCCAAGAGGAGCAATTGATATCACTATAGCGAGGAATTTTACAATGTGTAGTAACAAGTAAAAATACTCCTAAGACCACTACACCCTCAAAAGAAGTAAAAACTCTTTTGCTTCTTTCACCTCACTACAATATCTCTCACACATTATTTTTCTTCGTAAACTATTTTCTTACAGTTTATGAAATATCTTGCTCTCTCTCTCTTTTCTCTCGTTGTTGGTATGTTGAAATGAGAGTTGAAGCTTTCCTTTTATAGCCAAAGCTAAAGCCTACAATATTTGACAATTTACACACACTTTTTACAATTCAACAAAGTTGGCTACCAATCCAAAGAAATTCAACAAGGTTGGCTACCTAACCAAAACCGAGTCAATAAAATTGGCTATTAAATAATTCAACAAGGTTGGCTACCAAACCAAGTTAACAAAATTGGTTACCAAATCATTTGAATGAGATGTACACCATATCAATCTCACCCTACAATCTCATTCATCTAGAGGAGATAGCACCGTCTTCTAGTCCGAGTGCACGCTGACAAGTTCTTTGCATAGCTCGAACTTGTCTCTTGGTACCACCTTGGTTAACATATCAGCAGGATTTTCAATCGTATGAATCTTTTTGACTTGCGCATAACATTCATGTTCCCCCCCATCAGTGAGTAATACATACTCATCGGGTGAATAACGTGAGGAAGGAGTACGAGGTCTAGAAGACCTCGTGAGTGGAATATCTAACTTTTCCACAGCTTCGTGAGTAGGAGCATCTACCTCATCAACATTAGCATTATAATCACCATCACCATCAATATGCTAATCCAGAATATGATTCTAGGTATCACCATCATTGAGCCCACCAACGTCACCACATTTGTATGAGGAACTTGATCAAGATTAACTAAGCCTTCAGAACTTGAAGATTTTAGCTTCTCCGCTTTATTAATATCTTGAATGGTTTGATCCTCCACGAAGATAACATCATGACTTCTCATGACCTTCTTCTCAATTGGATCATATAACCTGAAACCAAACTCATCAAGGCCATAAACAATGAAGATGCACTGCCTTGTATTAGCAGTTAATTTTGACCTCTCGTCTTTAGGCACATGAACAAAATCTTTGCAACCAAATACTTTCAAGTGGTCATAGGAAACATCCTTGCCATACCAAACTCTATTTGGAACATCACTTTGCAAAGCAACTGCAGGGGATAGATTAATAACATGTGCTGCCGTCAACAAAGCCTCACCCCAAAAGGAATTCGGCAACTTTGCTTCAGAAAGCAAACATCTGACTCTTTCCATCAAGGTCCTATTCATCCTTTCTGCTAAACCGTTAATTTGAGGAGTCTTCGAAGGAGTCTTCTTGTGTCTGATATCGTGCTGCTTGCAGTATTCGTCAAATGGTCCACAATTTTACCACCGTTATCAATACGAATACACTTCAACTTCTTTTCAGTTTCTCTTTCAACTGAAACCTGAAACTGCTTAAAGACACCCAACACTTGGTCTTTGGTCTTCAAGATGTAGATCCAAAGTTTTTTTGAACAATCATCAATAAAGGTAGTAAAATAAAGTGCACTACCCACAGTCCTTGTCTTCATTTGACCGCATAAGTCTGAATGCACCAACTTAAGCAACTCTGTCTTTCTTGAAGGAGGATGAGATTGGAAAGAAACTCTTTTTTATTTTCCAGCCAAGCAGTTCTCATATTTTTCTAATTTTGCACTTTCAAAATTTGACAACAATTTCTTCTTAGCCAAAACATTTAGTCCTTTCTCGCTAATGTGGCTAAGCCTCTTGTTCCATAACGTTGAAAAGCTATGGCTCTCAACAGAATTCACCATATCAACACAGGTAGAGGTCGTAGTCCAGTATAGACCACGACGTTTTTCCCCACGAGCCATTATCATGGAGCCCTTAGTGAGCTTCCACTTTCCAGCACCATTGGTACTAACATATCACTCATCATCCAAAACACTAACAGAGATCAAGTGCAAACGAACATCAGGTGCATGCTTTATATTGTTTAAAACTAGTTTAGTTCCAACACTAGTTTCCAAACAAATCGTTCCAACACCAGCCACCTTAGATACAGTCTCATTACCCATACTCAAAGTTCCTTAGTCACCCTGAGTATAGGATGGGAAAAATTCCTTCCTTGATGTCACATGAGATGCGGCACCATTGTGCACAACCCCACTTGACTCATCACAAACAATATTTATCAGATCCGTATCAAGGACAGTAACAAGATCTTCTGTAGTGACGGTGGCCACACGACTGCCATCTTCTTCATGTTCTTCCTTGTCTCTATTCTGCTTTTTCGAAATCCGGCAGAATTTCTTTGTGTGCCCTTTCTTCCCGCAATGATAACACTCAATATCTTTAAGTCTGCTTCTGGATTTGCTTCTATTATGTTCTCTATTTTGAGAACCCCAATTCTTAATTCTCCCCCTAGAATCAGTCACCAAGACATCTGATAAGGAGGAACCCTGAGATTTTCTTCTCATCTCTTCATTTAAAAGGCTGCTCTTGGCAAGATCCATAGAGATCACACATCCGGAGCAGAATTTGATAATGAAGTTCTAAGAATTTCCCAAGAATATGGTAGTGAGCCAAGCAGAAATAAGCCTTGAATTTCTTCATCAAATTTAATGCCCATAGCAGATAACTGGTTCATGATCCCCTAAAAATTATTCAGATAATCTGTCATCGCGGAACCATGAATATCTGCTTTATTAGAAACATCTTGTTGTTTCCAGTTTTCCGAGCATATAAATTTTCAAGGTGCTCCCAAATGGCCCGAGCATGTGTCTCCCCAGAAATATGGTTCAAAACATTATCGTCAACCCACTGTCTTATAAAGCCTCAAACCTGCCTGTGTAACAATCTCCACTCTTCATCTGATGTATTATCAGGCTTTATAGTAGTGAAGACAGGTAGATGAAATTTCTTGACATAGAACAAATCTTCCATTTTGCCCTTCCAAATGGCATAATTTGTGCCATTCAAAGTAAATATTCTACTAGTGCTGGCTTCCATCGTTTATCACAAATACAAATACTATTTGTTATGAGACCAAAATAATTCTTTTCTGGTGTGGAAGATCAGACTGTGCTACAACCCCAGAGCATACTTAAGCAGAACCTTGGCTCTGATACCACTTGTTGGGAATAAACCCCGAAAAAAGTATTCACGGTATTAGTGATAAACACAGAACACTAAGTTATGGTTCAATCAGCCAGAATAGAAAGCAGTAAAAAATGACACCAAGCTTTTACGTGGAAACCCTTCTGAATAAGGGAAAAACCACGGCCAAGAGGAGGAATTGATATCACTATAGCGAGGAATTTTACAATGTGTAGTCCGAGTAAAAATATTCCTAAGACCACTACACCCTCAAAAGAAGTAAACACTCTTTTGCTTCTTTCACCTCACTAAAATATCTCTCACATTTTATTTCGCTTCATAAACTATTTTCTTACAGTTTATGGAATACCTTGCTCTCTCTTTTCTCTCTTTGTTGGTATGTTGAAATGAGTGTTGAAGCTTTTCTTTTATAGCCAAAGCTAAAGCCTACAAAATTTGACAATTTCCACACACTTTTCACCATTCAACAAAGTTGGCTACAACCTAAAGAAATTCAACAAGGTTGGCTACCTAACCAAACCAAGTCAATAAAATTGGCTATCAAATAATTCAACAAGGTTAGCTACCAAACCAAGTCAACAAAATTGGCTACCAAATCATTTGAATGAAATGGACACCATATAAGTTGTGTATGTTCTATCATAGTTTTCTTTTTTTGGGAAAAGTAAATCATAGTTTCGCAATTTCATATTTAAATAATTTCGTCATTCTTTTAAAGAAAAAAAATTAAATACTTCATGGGAGTATTTATATAGCAAATGATTCCATTTACCAAATAAAAGGTACTTCAACATTAAAAAACTGCATTAAAATACTAAAGTACCAATTATTGAGAGGAATGGAAAAGGAATCCTAGTACCTGATATAATTGTAGTTATATAACATAATTATAATAGTAGGAGTATTTATATAGCAGATGATACCATTTAAAGGGGTATTATCATTTTCAACATTTGTATCAAAATTAATTTTTGTATATAACATGCATAATTTATATATATTCAAAATTTATACAAAAGTTATACACTTTTTTAGCTATTATTTTTTTTTTGAGTGGCTATACAGAGATATCAACAACAACAACTCAGTGTAATCCCACTTAGTGTGGTCTGGGAAGGGTAGTGTGTACGCAGATCTTATCCTTACCCTGGGATAGAGAGGCTGTTTCTAAATAGACCGCCGATATCCTTTCCTCTAAAAACTTCTCACCTTACTTTTGACGAGATTCGAACTCACAACCTCTCGATTGGTGGCTATACAGTGATATTTTTCCAAATAAAAAGTTAGTGGACCATCAAAACACTAGTACATAAAATACTAAAGCCCCAATAATTGAGAGGAGTGGAAAAGTAATCATAGTACCTAATACAATTATAGTTATATAACATAATTAATATACAAGAATATAATTATAATATAATATTCCAACCTAAAGACCTGCTCAAGCCATGCTGTTGCAGTCAAATGATTTATTCTTGCACTTTTTTTTTTTTTTTTAAATTACAGGACACCACGTAGGATGTTTTCAAAGTCAATTTTAGACTGTTATTTGCACGCCCACAAGACTTTCAACTTTCAAAGAACAACTGTATTGAAGACTATATCCAATTCGAACCAACGTGAGACGAGTTATTAGGATGTTTAGAAATAAAGACAGGCAAATGCTGTTGTCATTTACTACGTTTGGATGACCCGTGGATGAAATAAATAGTCCTTATATTTAGCGGCAGAATAAGAATTTTTATCGATATGTGTCAAAATATAAATAATTAGATACATCGAAAAGTCAAATTGAATCGATATATAATAAATATATATAAAATAAAAAATTTATCTAGCAATATAATTTAATTTTTCGGCTAACCCTTTAGTTCAATGTGTCTCAATCACTGCCTATATCTTTGTAGTTAGTGGAGAACAACTATTAAATAGGATTGTCATAAAATTGAGATTATTTTCATTTTTTCTTTATTGCGTCTATACCATAAAATTTATTTTTGACCAAATGAAAAAGAGATATATAATAGACTCGTAACTATGGAATTTGATTCTAATGAAATGCATACATTTATATCATACACTATAAAATCCGAGTGATCCTTTGAAACTAAATGGAAAAGCTGAATAGCCATATAGACATGTACTTGCACTAATCTGTGTTCCTGGCCTCCATACTCTACAAGGTTTAAATACATCAATCATTGATAGTTTATGTGGCATTATAAAATGCGTGGTATATTTGCGTAAAATCATGGAGTTAGGGGATTGGGAACGCAAATAAGTGCAAGTAAAAACATTTAATTGGCTGATCGATCGTGTATGGGCCAAAAAAATACTTTTGATATGGGCAAGCCACGTCAGCACCATAATAGACTTAATCGGCTGCCACATGCTATCAGTAAAGTCTCAACAAAGATCCGGCCTAGGTCGAAGAAGCCCGAAATGATGAAGGGTGCGGGCGAAGAGTCAGCAAAGATCAAGGTTGTAGGGTCATCGTACATTAACGTTGAGGTCGACCATCTTAGACAGAGTTATAACGATTAGTTTTTGAGATATGATACAAAAGAAAATATTCTAGTAGATATTCTCTTCACATATACTATTGTAATTTCTGGGAACATATTCCTTATAAATAGAAAGAGATACAATGATAGGGGCAGTAGATATTCACTTGTAAGAAAGTATATTAACTTTATAGAGAGAATCATACAGAAGACGAAAATAATGACCTTTTTATTAATTTTTGTCTAAGCTTTTCTACTTGATCCAAGAACAACCTGAGTGTTCTAAGGCTCATCAATCATTCATTATTGCACTACTAAAAATTTGAATTTTAGCGACAACAAAAAGGACCAATGTTGGTCTGTTTATGCAAATACCGACCAAAACCCGTCCAAACAGGCTTGGTCGCTATTTTGGTGGTCACTTTTGTATACCGACCAGTTGATCGCTAATTACCGATCAAAGTTGGTCAATAAATTAATTTTAAAAATATATATTGCAAAAAAAAAAAACCGACCATAGTTGGTCGGTATTTTAATTATGTAATCAAAAGATTCATCGTTTGAGAATCGAACCGGAGTGTGTACTGTGGCAGGATACTATTTTACCATTAGACCATTAGTGCATTTTGTTTTAAGATTGTCTTTTTATTTATTTACACTATTTAATTGAATTTTCGCACGAAAATAACAGATTGAAATTGATCGGTTTTATTAAAAAATAAAATTACCAACCAAAGTCGGTCGGTTTTTTAAAATTACCGGCCAATTTTACCTTCCAAAGTTGGTCGGTTTTTTTAATATTATTTTTTATTTATTGTAATTGCAAAAACCGGCTAAAGTTGATCGGTTTCTTTAAAAATAATTTTCTCGTGACTCAAAAATAATTTTTCGCATTTTTGCGCCAAAGAAAATCGACCAAAGTTGGTCGGTTTTTACCGAGTTTCTATTAGTGTTGTCAATAAAAATATTCACAGACCCCACCACTTTTCGGGCGACTCACACGCTTTATTTGCTCACATTCATTATCACTTGATTATCAATCATAAATCCGATAACATTATCTTGTGGATATTATTAGTAGTTAATATTGACTCGTTTTTATTTAAATCTAATTGGTTGAAGCAAGATCTATTTTTTTGGTCGAACATATCAGTCTTAAATTTTTTTTATAAGTCCTAATATAAGAAACTAAATCGTGTAATTTGGTGCTGGATACTTTGAATTATACAACAACAACAACAACATACTCGTATTATTTCATATCGTGGGGTCTAGGGAGGGTAGTGTATACGCAGACCTTACCCCTACCTTGTAAGTATAGAGAAACTGTTTCTAATAGACCCTTAGCTCAGGAAAGTATAAGTACCACCTTAATAAAAAAAATAGACAAGAAGGGATTACTTTGAATTATGTTTAATCTTAATATTAGTTGAAGCTATTAGACGTGTCCTTTTTCTTGTAAAACCTATTCCCTTAATTAATTCTCGAATGTTAACTTTGCCAATGCTAATAGGCATCTTGTAGTTATTCCGATAATAGCGAGTTTGCATTCACGATTAGGAAACAGCTTACTCTAGGCGTCTTTAACACTACTTTGTGGATCTCATTTGTGGGAAGAAACCATTACTTTCAGTCCACTAGTGATTGTAGATTATATAGTTCCATTTTAATTAACGGAAAAGGGTTCAAAATATCCTAAATTATTTGAAAAGATTTAAAAATACCCTTCATTCACATATTGGGCTTAAAATACCCTTCTATTCATCTTTTTGGTTTACTTACGCAATATGCCTTTTAACTGTTAGGTCAATGTAAAACTTAAAATATTATTATTCTTTTTGTAAAACTTAAAAAATAAATTATAAAATATTTTTAGTTTTTTAAACTAATGCACCAGTAGTCCACTAATTTAATAAAGTCTACTTCATCTTTTGTTTTTAAAGTTTTTACAAAAAACAATTAAGTTTCTACAAAAAAATATTTTTTTATCATTTGTTTCAGTTTTTTTAAAGCATTATTTTTGTAAAAACTCAAAAAAAGTTGTAAAAACAGAAAAAATGTTTCTAATAAAATATTTTCGTTTTTCAAAACTGCACAAAATATTTTTTTCCATTTTTCCAGTTTTTAAAATAAAAAAAAACGAAATGCTTTAAAAAACTGAAAAAATGAAAATAAAACATTTTTCAAAAACAAAAATATTTTTTTTCAGTTTTTAAAAAATGAAAATATTTTATTAAAAAACTTTTTTTTCTGTTTTTACAAAAAAATTATTTAAAAATGAAAAAATTAATTTTTTTTATAAAAACTGAATTGTTTTTTAGTAAAAACTGGGGAAGAAGAAGACTTTACTAAATTAGTGGATTATTGGAGTATTATTTTAAAAAAATAAAAATATTTTGCAATATCTTTTTAAGTTTTACAAAAAGAACAATAATTATTTTTAATTTAGCATTGACCTAACCGTCAAATGTCATAAATGAACCAAAAGTAGATGGAGGGTTATTTTTAGCCCAATAGGTGGATGAAGGGAATAAACCCTTTTTCATTCAATTAATTATCTAATCGAATCATTAATTGATTATGATCTCGATTTTTCACTGATCTTATAACCTTCTTCTAACGATCCGACTGGTCGTTTTGAACTTTTGCATGATGATCGCCGGTTCTCAGGCATGACTTGCCCCGCATGATGTACTATGACTAATTTATATCATTGGTTTTGAGTTTTCAAGAAAATCGGAATGAATTGGAAAAAAAGAGTCTCAGTTGAAAGTTTTGAATTTGAAATGTTTGACCAAGAGTTAATTTATTTGTATATGAGCTATGATCGGAGTTTTTATGATTTGGTTAGCTTCGTTGGGTGATTTATGATTTGGGAGTGTGATCGGAATTGGTTTTGGAGGTCCGGTGTAGAAATAGGCTTGAATTGGCGAAGTTAGTATTTTGGTGAATTTCGCTTGATAGGTCAGATTTTGATCCGAGAGTCGGAATGGAAGTTCGAGAGTTATAGTAGCTTCGTTATGTCATTTGGGATGTGTGTGCACATTTTCTGGTCATTCAGACGTCATTTGATCAGGTTTTTGATCGAATGCATGTTTAGAAAGTTTTAGAAGAACTTAGGCTTGAATTCGATGTGAATCGATGGTTTTGATATTGTTTGAAATATTTTTGATGATTGGAACAAGTTTGAATGATGCTTTAGAATGCGTTGGTGTTTTTGTTTAAGGTCACGGGGGCCTCGGGGTGAATTCAGATGGCTAACGGGAAGTTTTGTGGAATTTTAATTGCTGTTGTTTCTAGTATTTTTGCTTCTGCGAAATTTGGGTTGCAGAAGCGGTATCGGTGGAGCGAAGGAGAGATCACAAGAGCGAGTTTTGGTCCTAGGCAGTTGTTTTCGTAGAAACGATCAAGGAGAGGCATCTCAAATCCGCAAATGCGGAAATTTCATCGCAGAATCGACTCTGGGATCATAAGTGATTTTCGTAAAAGCGGATGGTTGAACCGCAGAAGCGGTAATACAGAAGCATATATTTAGCCGCAAAAGCGGAAAGGTTTGGGCAGACCTTATTTGATATTTCATTTTGCAACGTTGGGATTATTTCGCCATTTTTGCGTTCGACCATTGAGCCTTTTGGGCGATTCTGAAGAGGGAAATCAAGGGGCTTCAATAAAGTAAGGATTTTTGAACTTAAAACACAATCCTATGGTATTATTGCATGAATTAAGACAGGAAATTTAAGGAAATCATGGACTAAAAATGGAGGTTAGGGCTTGAACTTAAGAGAGCTAAGATTAGGGATTAGAGGTGTCAATTGAACTCCAATTCTTTGTGATTTTGAATTGTATGGACTCGTGGCGAGATATGAAAACCGTTGAAGTTAAAAGTTCCGAGTTTCGAAAAGTCATCCCGGGGCTCAGGTTTTTGCTAATTTCAAAATTTTTGATATTTTTTGAATGTTTTCGCTTGGGCTTTGTTCCCTTGGCATATTTGATATATATTCATTCTGATTTTTGATAGATTCGACGCGAGGCAGATTTGAGGGGCTAAGGCATCGCGAGCTAGAGATTTCGCTGGTTCGAGGTGAGTAATGATTATAAATGATATCCTGATGGTTTGAAATGAAAGTATAAGAGGGGTAGGGATGAATTGACGACGGTATATGTTCAAGAAAAGGTCAATCTGATTAAGTTGATGGCGCTACAGTAGTATTGCGGCACTTTCTTGTTAGATCGACTAGTGATAATTGGGTTTGCTTGGTGGTACAGGTTTTTGAGTCTATCATGGAATGATGGGGGTATTTACGGTGTGATATTCTTTTGGAGGAAAACTTTGGGATCAAGTACGATGATTCGCGTGCTTTATGGAGTTGGAGACTGGGAGTTCTCATGTGTAGGCTATGTTATAGTTGTGGATCGTGGGTATTGGCACTGTTCAGCGGCTACCGAGATTTGGAGGCTCGAATGGATCTTTCTTTGCTGGCATGTTAGATATTGGATGTGATGTTGGAGTTCAGACTGGTTTGTCTCAATGTTGGGATATTCTAGACTACTACGTCATGGGCTATGCCGAAATGCCTTAGGTTGAATGGCGCAGTGCATTAGATTATGTGTTAGTAGAGTGTGTTATGTTTTAAAGACCCATCGAGCAGTTTGGAAGGATTGCCTTTCTTAACTGGACCTTCGTGAGGATATCAGTGCTGAGATTACTATCATTGATTCAGTTCCAGTGTTGGCAGATGTGTTTTCTGTGGTCGGGCATGTCGTCGGGCAGAGTTGTCAATTTCGGTATTAATTTACTTCAGGTTTCCTTGGTAAGAAGTTCGTTAGCAGGCTAATGTGGAGGTGTGTTCTAGCTTGAGTCTGCTTGGTTGGCCCGAATTGTATTGTTGAGGAATAGGTTGATTCAACCGTTTTTGAGCTTGTGTTGAGAGCTAATATGATTTATTGGTTAGGAGCACATATGGTGCGGTTCTATTGGAGGATCATAGTGGAAGTTGACCAGGAAGATTAATTGGGTGTTGCTCGGTGAATGGCGCGTCAGTTATGTCCTTTCAGGGTCGTGTGGTGTATGTTATTTTCTTCACTGTGGGTATGATGATTTGCTTGGGTTCCAGATATCAATTGTGCGTGGTTGTCAATTTCGAGCATAGTGACTTGGGGTGTTTCATTTGGAACAGTGTTTGGATATGTGGAGGTATGACCTTGCGGGTTAGATTAGTGTGTTATGTTCTATGATGTGAGACGGGTTCTCATCCTAGTGTTGTGGTGGTACTGGTGAGCTGGATGTACAACTCTTTCATTTGGGTCATTTCCATGATTGAGTATGTTCAGACTGTAGCTTACTGGTGGGCGTATTGTGCTAGTTGTGGCTTAAGCCTCTATTGATGGTTCATATCATCAGAGTAGTGCGTTGGACTAGAGGAGATCATTAGGATCATTAATGAATATGATTGGATTCGATTTCAGCATGTTGGACGACTAATATCAAGGTTTGGATCGAAAGTTGCGATGGTAATTGTCGAAGTAGAAATGGCTTCATGAATGGTTGATCTGAGAAATGGTTATGGTTTATTGCGTGTTTTATTTATCAGTATAAAGTGTTGGGATGGGACTTTAGTGGATAAGAGGTTATTTATCAGTAATTGGTTGTTGTGGACAGGTGATCTGAATGGAAGTTATCACTACATGTGTTTGAGTTATGTGGTACATCATATAATTGCACCTGAGGTTGCAGGCATGGGTTATTACAACTAGTTCGGGTTTTTTCAGACTATAGATGCGAGATTTTGATCTTGTGGATGATTTTGGTAGTGAATATGTGGTTATATGTTTTATGGACTAGGATGGATTGTGAAATTTCAGTCATATTGTTCTATCGGACCTATATGAGATAGGGTAACGTGGGATCACCCCCGGATATATGCATGATAAAGTTATTCAGCTATTGGTTAGCTTCTAGAACAACTCTGGGAACGTTCCAGGAGGAACGTGTGTTTAAGTGGGGGAGGATGTAGCGATCTGACCGGTCGTTTTGAACTTTTGCACTTTGATTTCCATTTCTTAGGCATGATCTGCCCCGCATGATGTATTATGACTAATGTAGATAGTTGGTTTTGGGTGAAATCGGAATGAATTTAAAAGAAGAGTCTTAGTTGAAAGCTTTAAATTTGAAATATTTGACCAATAGTTGACTTATTTGTATATGAGCACTGATTGGAAGTTTAATGATTTGGGTAGCTTCGTTGGGTGATTTATGACTTTGGAGTGTGATCGGAATTGGTTTTGGAGGTCCGGTGTAGAATTAGGCTTGAATGGCAAAGTTAGTATTTAGGCGAATATCGGTTATTAGGTGAGATTTTGATTCGAGAGTCGGAATGGAATTCTGAGAGTTGCAGTAGCTTCTTTATGTTATTTGGGATGTGTGTCCAAAAGTTCAGGTTATTCGGACGTCGTTTGGTCGGGTTTTTGATCGAATGCGTGTTTCGAACGTATTAGAAGAACTTAGTCTTGAATTTGGTGTAAATCGATGGTTTTGATATTGTTTGAAATGTTTTGATGATTGGAACACGTCTGTATGATGTTTTAGAATGCGTTGGTATTTTTTGGTTGAGATCCCGGGGGCCTCGGCGTAAATTCGGATGGCTAACAGGAAGTTTTGGTCATGGAATTTTTAATTGCTGCTGTTTCTGGTATTTTCGCTTCCGCGGAATTTGGGCTGTAGAAGCGGTATCGGTGGAGCGAAGGAGAGACCAAAGGAGCGAGTTTTTGGGCCTGGGCAGTTGTTTTCGCAGAAATGATCAAGGAGCCGTATCTGCGAGGCTGCATATATGGAAATTACGTCGCAGAAGCGACTTCTGGGGTCTTATGTGATTTCTGCAAAAGTAGATGGTTGAACAGTAGAAGCGGTACCGCAGAAGCGTTACCACAGAAGCTGATATTTAGCTGCAAAAGCGAAAAGGGCAGGGCAGATCTTACTTGATATTTCATTTCACAACCTATGATTATTTCACCATTTTTGCCTTCGACCTTGGAGCTTTTTGGGCGATTCTGAAGAGGGAAATCAAGGGGCTTCGATAAGGTAAGGATTTTTGAACTTAAAACAGAATCCTATGGTATTATTACATGAATTAAGACTGGAAATTTAAGAAAATTATGGACTAAAAATGGAGGTTAGGGCTTGAACTTAATAGAGCTAAGATTAGGGATTTGAGGTGCCAATTGAACTCCGATTCTTGTGATTTTGATTTGTATGGACTCGTGGAGAGATAAGAAATTCGTTGAAGTTAAAAGTTCTGAGTTTTGAGAAGTGTTCTTGGGGCTCGAGTTTTTGCTAATTTCGGAATTTTTGATAATTTTCGATTGTTTTCGCTTGAGCTTTGTTCCCTTGTCATATTGTGATGTATTCGTTCTGATTTTGGATAGATTTGACGTGCGTGAAGGCCGATTTTAGGGGCTAAGGCATCGCGAGCTAGAGATTTTGCTGGTTCGAGGTGAGTAATGATTGTAAATGATATCATGAGGGTTTGAAACCCCGGATTGCATATCATAGTGCTATGTTAAGGTGAGACACGCGCTGGATGATGAGCGTGGGGTCTTTTACTACTGGGGATTGTGTGGTCCGTCCCGATTAATTATTTTACCACTTATTTAGCTGAAACTTATTTATTATCACCATGATTTAGGCTGATTTTCATATTTGTTGCTCCGTGCCAATTATTTGAACACTTCAGAGATTTTTATCACTATTTTCTCACTATTTTGACTCATTACTTGAACTCAGTCCTGTTGATATCTACTGTTTTATAAACTCAATCACTTTTTTTACATATTTGAAACTTAAATGATATTTCTAATGATGTTCTGGGCTTAGCACTATTGTTTTATAAATGCCCGAGGGGCTTGTGATGATTTCTTGACTGAGTGAGGCCGAGGGCCATATGTGAGGATATGCTGAGTATTATGAGGCCGAGGGCCTGAGATACCTTTATACGCCATGAGGTGGCTTGATACTGCTATGAGGCCAAGAGCCTGTTTATGCTGCCACGAGATGGCTATTGATGCGCTTGTCCCGTAAGGGGCCTCTCCGGAGTCTGCACCCCCACAACGAGCGTGGGTACCCTTTATACTGAGTGATTGATACTAAGCCCGAAAAGCTGATATATGTGACTGTGAGGTAGCCCAAGGGCTGATACAAGTGATTGTGAGGTAGCCCGAGCGTTGGTACTGCTTTGAGATATTGCCCAAGGGGCGAGCTTTTATGTGCTCATTTAGCATACTTGCTTGTCTTTTAGTTGTTATACTGTGGTATTTGTGCACGAAGGGCGGAGTTCTGTGCATATCGGCACTACTTATTTTGAAATTATTTCACAACTATTGAAAAGACCATTTTTCAAAAGAGGTTTAAACTGAGCTAAGAGATTTTTTAAAGATTTCACAGTTTCACTGTTTTCTCAAAGGATCGTACACTGCTTCTATATAGCATGTTGGTTGCTTTACGTGATTTCTTGCTGCTCAGTTGTTATTTACCTTTATTACTCACTTAGTTGGAGTACTCACTGCACCTCGTGTGCAGAATCATGTATTTATTCACCCGGTAACGGGTATTGGCTGTTTGAAGGCAGAGCTGTAGGAGTTTAGCGAGGTGACTGCCAGAATTCGCAGCACCATTTCTTTCTATGTTACTCATTATGTTAATTTTTTGTATTTCTAGATTTTATTAATGTAATTACTCTTATAGATGCTCATGACTTGTGACACCCTAGTTTGGGCTGTGTTTGGGTTATACTTCCGCTAACAACAATAACAACAACAACCCAGTATAATCCCACTTAGTGGGGTCTGGAAGGGTAGTGTGTACGCAGACCTTACCCCTACCCTTGGGTAGAGAGGCTGTTTCCAAATAGACCCCCGACATTCTTCCCTCCAAGAACTTCCCACCTTGCTCTTGGGGAGACTCGAACTCACAACCTTTCGGTTGGAAGTGGGGGTTGCTTACCATTAGAGTAACTCCTCTTGTACTTCCGCTAAGTAATGTTATTAAATCATCTTTAAAATGATTTATTCATGTATCTATTTTTGAAAAAGGCAATTTGAGTTAAGTGGTTGGCATTATTTTCACGAGAGACATCATCACGTCCGGAACGGAGTTTGGATCGTAACACTTCTTTTGTTTTGTAAGACTTCTCATGATCACTGAAATCAAAGAACTAAAAGAATACTTCTACTTTTTAGATATTCTAGTATTGTGACCTCGATCAAAATTACTCTTGTGATAAATGAGAGACCTAAAGTCTCAACTAATTGATCATTATTTATCATATTTTCCTCGGAGAAAAACCGTAAACAAAATTGGAGTAAAATAATTGAAGGTCGTGTGTGTCATATGCTAGAACTCAAGAGCAAATGTCTCACTAACTCCAACACATGAGGGATGAAATACTTGCGCTCTTCAAAAGAATAGTCGTATACAGAGTCGTATCCAAAATTTATGCTCTAAGGGTTTAGCTTTTAAGGTTTTTAGCTTTAAATTCACTTAATCTTAATGTTAGAAGTTCAAACCTACAACACAATTATTACATTTTTTGTAAATTTTTGCATATTTATTTGTGTTCCGCATAAGAAGTACTATGTTCAGATGAATTCGATTCCAATACATTGCATCCACCTCCGGTTGTATAGTCCTCCTGGTTTTACTTCTTGACTCAAAGCTGAATATGGAGATTTAGTATATATATATATATATATATATATATATATATATATATATATATATATATATATATATATATATATTTTAGAAAGAGTTCATTCAAAGTTGAATGTGAATTTTTAGTTTTTAAAATAAGTTCTTGATTCAAGGTTGAATATATGCTTGTATAATTAATTACGGTTTTGGTTTGCTGGCAAGACATTATTTTTCTTTTTAAATTTCTTTTGGTGGAAGGATTGTTTATGAGTAGTTGGGGTTGGGGAAGAATGTGTCAGAAGAGGAAATGATTTTTAGTATATTGAAATTAAACCGTAAACCTAGTTGTTGTCAGATAATATGGTAACCTAGTTTTTACTTAAAAACTTTTTAACTGATCACTTTAGAAAATCAGTAAACAAAAATCTTAGTTCAAACCATACTTTTGGAATGAATTTTGATATAAAATACATCTGATACTTTTGGAATGAATTGTGATATATTTAATTTAGTTCCAATTCAAATTCTTGATCCAACCCCAAAGTAGACATATATAGTAGTACTGATCATATTGTAAACATAAAAGCATAATAAGTTACAACTCTCAACTAAGTTGAGGCAATGGCAACACAGCTAAAGAAGTGCCTTTCCAGGGCTTAGAAGAATAGAAGAGCACCATGCAAAAGAAGCAGGCGATAGAGGAAAACTAGCAAGTTGACTGCATGATCCAAATAAGTTTTGATCTGATAGATTTCGTGGCGTGACATGTGATGTTTCTTGTGCTTCATGATTTGTTGAGTCATTACAGGCCGCGCTAATTGATTCAACTTGGTTGTTTGAGGAGGAAGAAGGACGAAGGAACTCTACAGCAACGCTATTTCTTGGTAATGAAACAGGTGAGAGATCAAGTGGTGGAGGAGCCACATCTTGTTGATGGCAATGGTGCAATTGGTTGCTTAGTCATTGGTTTTGATGGGAGCCTACGAACTCCATGAAGTGAGGAATGATATGAAGGTAACGGCTTGTTTTTCTTTACTTCTTGTGGATATTTGGAATATGGAATAGAACTAGAGGAAGAAGCAATAGAAGAAGAAGAAATAGCTGAATATGAATAAGAATCCATTTTAATTTTCTATATTCCGAACTTTTTGTGTAAGTTTGTCTTAGTAGTAAACCTCAATAAGAATACATTTGCGGCTTTTGCATTTGCTTATATAGATAGAGAAACTTTTTTTAAAAGAATACCTGAAAAAGATAGAAGATTAAAATAATGTGGACAAGTTTAATTGAAGGTTGAAATTTGTCTTTAGCGTCGGCTAAATATGGCTGAATAAGATGTAACTTTACCAATTGCCATGTATGTTTAATACTGTTCTAATTTGACCTCTATTATAAAATTGCCTCCTTTATTGTTTTTTCCTTACATTTTACATATACTCCCTTTGAATCGCTCTGTTCCATCAGGTTTTTTCTTCTTCTGTTTTTTAATTTAATCATTTAATATTTGGAATCTATTATTCTATTAATCCAAATTGGTATGGTGTAGAATCCATTTAAAGGAGAAACATTTCATGATCACTTATTGTTCGCTTTGGCCCAACGGATCTCATTGATTTGTCCCTCGGGCTATGTCACACTGAGTCCTAAAAACACACGTATCTTGCAATCTTGTGGTTAGAATAGTACGGTCTAGTCAGTTTTCGGACTGGTCATTAAAACATAGTCATCGTTTGCCACGTCATTCAAAAATAGCCATTATTTTATTGCAATCGAGACCGATCCAGCATAATATACTGGAGTTCGATACACCTGTGTATGAACTTCAAGCATATTATGCCGGACTGGTATAATTTGCTGGCTCCAGTATATTATACTGGAACTCTATTATAATATACTAGAACTCCAGTATATTAATTATACCAGAGTATTTTTTCGGTTTTCGAACAGTATTTTCGTTCAAATCTATCTTTACAAGAAAAATGGCTTTGATTATTTTTGAAACTGTGGCTATTTTTAAATACCACTTGTAAATCTAGTTATTTTTGAATTTCTCCCAATCTTATGTTATGCCTTATAGGTCTTTACTTTCTATTCCAATGTGGGATTCACCTAAAATATATCAGTCCTACTTGATCTGCCGACCGTTATGGACTCGAAGCTTGAGACGTCGGGCTAAGGGCAAAGGGGTCCTAACAATCCAATTTACTAATAAAGTCGCAAAATGTTAATTCTCTATCTAATATTTGATATGAACTTTTAGCAATTATTTGGGATATGTTTAGTGGTGGTGTAAGCTGATTGCTTAGCCGCCAGGCCTCTCTCCTCTGTTGCTTCTGCTTATGAACTAATGTTTCAAGTGCTCATTTATTATATGAATATATTGATTGAGTTTTTATGTTACTTTATCTTTGCTGGAAAAAATAGTTTAAAAATTTATAGAATCTAATAGTGATAGTATCACAGTGCCCTGCTTCAGGTGTAAAGTGGATATTATTAGGTGAATCTGACACACACACATGTAAATATGTTTATATATATTCAAAACTAGTAATGCATTTCAACTTATTATAATAGGTCGTTTTTTTTTCTTTTTCATTTTTCTGTATTACCAGTTTATGTTTTATTATAATGAGTTATTTATTATTGTAACGGATTTCTAAAAAGGTTCTGTTTTGGGCTGAGGTTGACCCTTACGCGGAGGGCTCTGATAGTGAAAATCGCATGAGTTAGTCAGTTTTTGAACTAGTAATTAAAAATAGCTAGCATTTGTAAAGTTATTCAAGAATAGCTATTATTTTGCTGCAATAAAGAAATTTTTTAAATTTTGAATAGTATTTTCGTTCAAATTTATCTTTTAAAACTGTGACTATTTTTCAATTACCACTTGTAAATCTGGCTATTTTTGAATTTTGCATGTTTTGATATAATATGCAACAACTCAATCCAATAGTAATATTTTGGGCTTGGTCCGCATGACTTTAAAACCCGTAACTAATTTACTTATAGCTTAATATTTTTTTCCATATTTTGTTAATACGGGATTCGCTTAGGATGTTACACTCTGTCTGTGGGGTAAACAAGAAAATTAATTAGAAATAATAATTGGAATAGGAAAACAACAGATTCATGTATATAGTCGATTAATAGGTCTAGAGAAGGACAGTTCACTTTAATTTGTTGACTGTATATAATTTGAATTTGATATATACAACGAACAACCAAACAGTCTATTAAAATGGAACTTTATTGGATTATTGCTTTGTACTTGACTATACTACTCTTATGGTTCAAAATTGGAAACAGCGAATATAAAGATTCAACCAGTTGACTAAGTCAAACACATTAATCATTTTCCATGATAAAGACAGAAGAAGATTGTTACATCAATATTTTTCGGGTGGCCATTGGCCATCTCCAAATAATTGAACAATATCTTTTTTTTAATTCCTAGGGAAATTTGTAAATGTTTATTTTCGACTGTATACTGAGAAACTTGCTTATTATGCAATAATTTACAAATTGCACAAGAGATGTAAATCGCACTAGGCACATTCATGCAACGCTCAGACTGAGAAGACTGTTGGTGAGGAGAATCGATCCCAGATCTCCCACGTGAAAACCAATAGCGGAGCCAGGATTTTCATTAAGGGTACTCCAAATATAAAGAAATAAATTCACCAAGAAGTCAAGCGGTGTCATTATATAATAGATATACATATTTTTTTTAAAAAAAAATTGCCAAGCTAAACAGTGTAATTTTTGGACGAAAGAATATCGAACACCCGTTGAGTGCATATAGTTCCGCCACTAAGAGATTTTCACCATTATTATTATTTGCAAATGAACAACGTTTCCACTGAATAAGATGTTTTCGCCTATACTAGCTAGAATGTTTTTGAGTTAAAAAATATGATCCCTTGCAACTTTTATGTAGGATGTGCTATATTTGATTTTATATACTCAATTTCATTTTTTTTTTTGAAATCAGTGTTCGCATTCATTACTATATTAACATTCATATGCTAAATTTACCATTTTGTTGAGACAAAGTAATAGGAAGAACTGTTATTTGATGCGAATATGCAACATTGTCTGATAATCAGCTCATGTCTTTCTCCGTAGGAGGTGTAGCTTATTAGTTAGTGGTTCAATCAAATCTAATATCTTTGACATGATACTAGAAGCATGGCGGAGGTAAAATCTTCACGAAGGGGTTCAAAATTTTTTTTGTGTAACCAATAGGAATTGAACCCCTGATCTTCTTCAAATTTTGAATCATCTTGACCACTAAACTATACATTTGAATTATATTAAAGGGGTTCAAAATTTAATATATAGAGGTAACAAATAGACTTTGCCTTATATATACAATATAATTTTTCGGCCAATGGGGTTCGGATCCCTTGCGCCCCTAAATCCGCCCCTGGTCGCACGTAGGGGAGGTAAAGGACAAGTCAGGTTAGATATGGTCATGTCAAAACAAGTAAAGCAAAAAACAAATATATTATTCGATCCAATCCGTATTTAATACAGATAAAAAATTAGTTCACCGACGGATTATATGAATATCCATATTATCCATGGTTGATGGAGCGCGGTCACTTTTTGGGAGAATTCCTATTCTACCAAACTTGAGGAACCCTAATTTGAGGCTTTACAAAACTAAATCCATCACATATCCATTTTCTAAGTAGATAATATGGTTCTTCATCCATATTTGACATATTTTTTAAAAAGATAATTATCCAGCCTACTTTTAATGAATAATATAGGTAAATAACTACTTTCTTTTAATTATTTTGATATATCGTAATTGTATGGATAATGGATATATATAAGAAGAACGGGTACAGTAAGGGGGAGAGAATTACAAAGTGAGGTGAAAGTTTCACGAAACTACCCTCTATAGCCCTTAAAATTTTAATAAGCCCATGTTTTAACCAACTTGTAAAAGATGGCCTTTCGGCCTAATCATATTTTATCTAGTAGCTCGAAATGTCTGTTTTGTATATTTTTTTTTTATAGTAACTGTCTATTTAGTCTAGAGATAATAATATCTCATTTAATTGGCTAGCCCTTGTAATCGGTTTTGAGCTATTAAATATATGATTTATCTTGTGGCAACCTATTATCATTAGTTTTTTCTAGATGGTACAAACAAAGTTTGACGTAGCCAATTAAATGAGCTATTATTATCTCTAAGTTATGAGTTTCTTATTTACTAATTATTATAATTTTTTTGAAATTTTACGCGTAAATTTAAGTTCACATCACAAATATTAATTTGAGACATAAAGTTGAATCCGCCCGTTTATATGAAAAATACAAGGAGTAAAAGTTGAACAGTCCAATCGCTTCCGCAATTTAAACGCATGCATTACATTTTGTGAGGTCTTAGAGAATTATTAAATTAAAACTTATAAGTTTCTTGTTGTAACAAGTAGCTAGTTAATGATCTTCAAGTCTATGCTTTTATGACATAAATAAATTTTGAAGGTATACATAGATTTTTTACACTAAAAAGGATCAAAACTATCCTTGGATTATTAGAGTTGGTATAATAATACTCTCCGTCCATTTATTTTAAAAAAATTATCCTTATCGTTATCTTTTCGGCTTAAGAATGCCCTTACGACTAACGACCATAATATATAAAAAATTCAATTAATTTTCACGTCAAAACTTTCCCTAGACTATTGGAGTTGGTACAATAATACTCCTCATCTCAAAAATTCTCTCCCCCATCCCCTCAACCCTACCCCCTCTAGCGTGTGTGTTCATATTCTTCTTGTTCTTCTCATCCTTTTTTTACTTTGCACTCTATTTGAATAATCACTACAAACATCATTAAAGTTTATTTTCAGACAATCAAAATTTTTAGTTACCAATACTTTATGCCATAGAACTTTCACCTGAATATATGAACACTAACAGAGTGAGCATTTGCAAGATTTTTTGTTGTATATTTTCTGACAACTCTGCATCCAATTTTTATCACACCAATGATTTGTTTGGTCTCTACTCGGACCTCGATCTTTTTCTTCTTCATTGGCTCACCATAGTCTGAATATCCGACCAAGTCCATAAATTAAGCTATTATACGACGATGCCCTTCAGGTTATATCAACACCCACAATTTTAATAAAAGAAACGGTTAAATCAAGAGAAATATTTGAGATCATATGCCTGAGAATATAAGAGAATACGACTTATTGGTGAATGTGACTGTAATAAACACTTGATTGAGCTTATTGTATGAAGCATTTAATGTAGTAAGAAAAATTAATGATGAATAATATTTTTGTGATGGAAAAAGAAAAAGAGTATTGATGTGTACATTTAATATACAAAAAATAGGAAGAGGAAGGCGATTATTCAAATAGAGTGCAAGGTCAAAAGAAGGATCAGAAAAACAAAAAGAATATGAACGCACATACCGAGAAGGATGAAGGGGGTGGGGGAGAGTTTTTTTGAGATGAATAATATTATTGAATTAAATCCAGTAATCTAAGGACAGTTTTGACCCTTTACTATATTTTATATTGCAAATGGGGCCAAGTCTTCTTATATCCAAACTCGATAACGGTTATTCAAACAAAGATCAACTAGTGACTGTTTGTAATAAGCTGAAATCCTCAAATCTTTCTAAGATCTTGTTAAACACTATTTTATGTGAAAATATGTAAGCATCCACGTAATAACTTCAGAGCTCTTTTTCTTCTTAGTACATTCCTTGTTTACTCCTTTTTTTCTTATAAGCAGTTCTAATGGAGTGACGTATACGACTAGTTAATCAAATTCTATGGGTATTCGGGTAAAATTAACGAGCATCCCGATTTTTTAGTGGGGCAAACAAAGAAAGGACATAACTACATATAATCAATTGAAGTCGGGGGCTGCTCGTAGCAAAGTCCGAACAAAACCCTTGCCCCTGAGACATCGAGATCATGCCCCAGGACCTGATTCGAATAACGAGATATCGGAAAGCATCGCCAAATGACCACGCACGATTAATAAGGGGCCGTTATAACCGTGCCCAACTAGATATTACGGTATGAATCTTTATCCGTATCAGCTATAAATCAGTAAATAGCGAAAATGAATATTTTTTCCTTTTTTAGAATTGTACTTAGAGTAAAATTCCCTTACTATTAAATGAGAAGCTGATCATTCATTAGGGACATTATAACACGCATATCAAGACAATATACATATGATTTTCTCCTTTCTAAATGATTGTTCAAAGTTCTTGTTTTGGTCCATAAATCCTTCTTAAGCATTGGTTCAGAACCAAATTTGAGCTTCCCATTAAGCCTTTAACCGAGCCCAGACTCGTTATTAACATTGGTTTGTCTATTTACCCTTTTTTTAATTTACTTATCTAACTTCATTAATCACTTACATTAAATTAACCCGCACATTCTTAAAACCGCATACAAATTTTAATTTTTATCGTTTTTAAGGATGAACAGTTTGTCGTCCACCATGGAGCTAAGGATAATAATGGTAATTTCATACAAATATCTATAACCCACTCTGTTTTACTTGTTCTTTCAGGTTTTATTTTCAGGTCAACTCAAGAATGTCAAACTCTCAATCTGCTCGCTTGAACATTGGTGATGAATCTAGCCACTATGGCGAAAACATTAATATAGTACCTAGCAATGTGGTGCCCTCTGTTGACCCAAATATAGTCCCAGTTGCATATCCAATAGATACCAACTCACATATGACCATCAATGTAAACCAGCCGACCAATCCTGAGAATAACATTCACAGAGGAGCCCGATCAAGAGCTCGGGGTTACACACAATGGTGAAGGTAAAGATATCAATATGTGGGTGTCTTCGAAATGTTAAAAGCTCAACAAGCATGATAGCTCAGCTGCAGAACCAAAGCTGCGTCCCTAGCTCCTGAAGAAATGAACAAGTCGTGGGAAGGCTGGGTGAAGTTGAGCCCAGGACCAATAATAAATATTCTTGAGCAACAGACAAAGCTGATGGAATCGGGAGAAAAGAAAATCGAATCCAACAATAAAAAAGTAGAGACCTATAACTCCAGAGTTGACCAAATTCCAGGAGTACCCCCGATATTAAAAGGCTTGGATTCCAAGAAATTTATCCAAAAAACTTTCTCCCCAAGGGCAACACCTAAGCCAATCCGAAGAAGTACTGTATGTCTGAAATTCGAAGTATAATGGAACCACGAATCCAAACGAATATGTGACCTCTTACACTTGCGCCATCATGGGAAACAACTTAAAAGATAAAGAAATTGAGTCGGTTTTGCTGAAAAAACCTGGAGAAACCCTGTCAAAGGGAGCAATGATATGGTATCATAACTTACCCCCTAGTTCTATTGACTTGTTTCCATGCTTACATATGCCTTTGTAAAAGAGGGGCCATCATGGTCGAAATAGGAAATCTGACATTTTCAATGTAAAACAAAGAGATTAACGAAATTCTCAGGGAATTCGTTTTGAGGTTTCAAATGGAATGAATGTATCTGCCTCTGGTTGCGGATGATTAGGCCGTTCAGGCGTTAACTCAAGGACGCAACCCCGTAAGCTCCTTGGCTTCACAACAGCTGAAATAGAATTTGATAGAATACTCGGCGGTAACTGTGGCCAACGTCCATAACAAGTATCAACTAAAGATAAGAGTCGAGGACGATCAGCTCGGGGCTCCCTTCGGGTCCGTTTATCATATAAGAATTAATAAGGTCTAAGAGATTCGTCGATCATGAACCATGACCGAATAGATATCGGTATCAACTATATAATAGAGATCAAAAGGGTAGTGGATCTTGGCATAACCCAGCGAGAAATGAAAAAAGGAATGATCGGGGCCACAATAGATGGGGACTCAAGAGCAAAAACGATTCTGATAGGCCACCCGGGGCCAAAAAGACACCGAGATTACCAGAATATAACTTCAATATCGATGATGCTAGCATCTTATCTACCACCGGCACATCAAAGATACCAAGTGCTCTCGGTCATTGCAGTCCGACCCTACTAAAAGAGACTCTAACATGATGTGTAAGCACCATGCCACTCATGGCTACATGACCGAGGACTGCCGACAACTAAGAGAAGAAGTCACCCGGTTATTCAATAACGAGCAACTTTAGAATTATTGAGTGAGCGAACTAATCACTTATAGGAATAGGGACTCCAACAAACAGATCGAACAAGAGGAACCTCAACAAGTCTTTAACATGATTATTAGTGGATTTGACATTTCCCATGGACCAATGCTAAAGTGCACTAAGGTGTCCATCACAAGGGAAAAATGAACTCGAGATTATATACCGGAGGGAACCATCTCTTTGAAAGATGAGGATGTTGAAGGGATCGTGCAACCTCATAGTGATCTAGGTAGCTCGGCCAATATCATCAAATTGAGGGTCGTAGAGCAGTTGGATTTACAAGACCAAATAGTGCATGCGGTTCAGGTTTTAAACAGATCCAACAGGGCGTGCGAAACTACTAAAGAAGAGATAACCATCCCGATCAACGCCGCCGGGACCATGAAGGGAATGAACTTCTATGTTATTGTAGGGGATATGAGATATAATGCTCTATTTGTAAGGCCATGGATTCATAACATGAGGGTAATACCCTCGACGCTACACCAGGCACGGAAGCTCCCCACATCAGGAAGGATCAAGATGATTTTTGGAGAACAGTCGACCACAAAAGAAATGTTCGCTGTCGATGAGGTGATCCTGGTGTCCATAACTCTTGACATCAAAGAACACAGAGACAACTAGGAAAGAATAAGATAAATAGAAATCACTGATATTGGCCCCGACAAAACCAGAGAAGCATGAAGCATACGAGGATGATGATTACGAAATCCCTAGATCGTTCATCTCCCCTGATGATTACGATACCACAAAATCAACTATCGAGGAGTTGGGGCAAGTTATATTTATCTTACTCTTGCCTGATCGGAAGGTATACCTAGGCACGGGATTAACTCCCGAGATAAGGAAAAAACTCATTGAATTCCTTATAGCTAACATAGATTGTTTCGCTTGGTCCCACCTTGATATGAGATGGATCCCACCATAAATGACCACTCATAAGCTCAGCTTGTATCCGAAGTTCCATCCATCAAAACAGAAGGGGAGGCTTGAGTCCGAAGTCAAGCATGCATTCATCTAAGATGAGGTACCCAAACTCCTCAAAATAGGTCCCATTCGGGAATTTAAGTACCCAGATTGGTTAGCTAACGTAGTGGTAGTGCCTAGAAATGGGAATATGTTAAGAATATTTGTAGATTAAAAAGACTTGAACAACGCGTGCCCTATGGACTATGTTCCTTTTCCTAACATTGATCGCATCATCGATGCGATGGTCGTCACGAGATACTCAATTTTCTCGATGCCTACTCTGGGTGCAAACAAATTCGAATGGGCCCGAGTAATCAAGAAAAAACTTCATTTATCGTTAAATGCAACACCTACTACTATAATGTAATGCCATTCGGACAAAAGAACTCCGGCCACTCATCAACGCCTAGTAAATCGGATGTTCGAAGAACAAATAGAAAAATCAGGAGGTTTATATTGATGACATAAATATTAATTCCCTGCAAGAAGAGGACCATATGAAGCATTTGCAGAAAACTTTCGACATATTGAGGAGATACAGTATGAAGCTCAACTTGGAAAAATGTGCCTTCGGTGTCAGATCCAAAAACATTCCTCGGGTTTATCGTATCCAACCGGAGGATTGAGATTAACCCCGATAGAATCAAATACATAGAAGATATCACCATGGTGGATAGTATTAAGGTTATTCCAAAGCTAACCGGGCATATAGTTCCCTAGGCCGAGGTCCTGGGAAAAAAACCATTGATTCTTCTCACTATTGAAGACGGAGAATAATTTTTCTTGGACCTCGGAGTGCTAGAAAAGCCTTGGGAGAACTCAAACGGTACCTTTTGAATCTATCCCTACTCCATACTCCAATGGCGGATGAAAAACTATACCTTTATTTGTCAGTATCTGAAGTGGCGATAAGTGGAGTCCTTGTCAGGGAAGAGGAAGGTATGCACTTTCGTATTTATTTACTCTAAGCGAGGTCGAAACAAGGTATCCTCACCTAGATAAATTGGCGCTCCCTTTGCTAAGCGCCTCCAGAAAGTTGAAACCGTACTTTCAATGTCACCCCATATGCGCCATAACTTCTTACCCATAATGCATAAACCCGAGCTCTTGCACCTGCTCGTAGAAATTAGTGTGTACGATATAGAATATCGATAGTGAACTGCCATCAAATCACAAATTTTGGTAGACTTCACGACAGACCTTATGCTGACCTTAATACCCATAGTCGAAAAGGAATTGTTGTTGACTTCGAATACTTTCTCGAGAATCTGACCCTCTTTACGGATGATGCTTAAATATGCATAAAGGTCCAGACTCGGCATCATGTTGAAGCTGCCTATGGGAAACGTGGTTAGGAAATCTATTAGAACTGCAAAATTGACTAACAATGAGGTCTGGTATGAGGCCATGATTGCAGGTCTAGAATTAACTAAAAGAGTAGGGGCAGAGGTGGTCAAGGCTAATTGGGATTCCCTGCTTATGATAAATCAAGTCAATGGAACATTTGAAGTAAAAGAGGGACGAATGCAAGATAGACAACAAAGTAGAGAGAAATAGAGAAGAGAATATATTTCTTCTATGTATCCAAGTGTATTACAAAATGATTTCTCATCCTCTATTTATAGTACTACATAGAGGTATACTAAAAGAATTCCATAAATATGTCATTAAGCTTTTGAGATCATGGAGGAAGATCATGGGGAGATCATGGAGGTGTGGGAGTTACAACCATAAGTATTGGAGTAGTGGGAGTTATGGAGATAATGGATAAAAGTAGTGGGTGTTATAGGAGTTATGGACATCCACCATAATCTAATATTTCATAACAACATCCATACAATTTAAACTTTGTAATATATATTTATTGATTTCATTCACATACCAAAGAGTAACAGCACAGGTGAAATCCTTCGAAACGAAGCAATAATTACGACCAACTATAAGTTTGATCGTTTAGTTGGCAGCAAAATTAATATATTACTTAAATAAGGAGAGAATCACTCCTAAATAGAAAAGTCTTCATTAGTTACCCTATTTAATTTCCACGTAAAGCCGAAGACTTTTAGTGAACTAGTTAATTATTAATTTACTATGTGTGTACTTATCACAATTCAAGTACATTAGGTCTTTTGATTTGTTTACCGCCATTGTCAGTAGACATCAAGGTATTCTAATTCAAGGAAGTAAATTTTCTACTGCTGTGTTAGCAGAAATCACAAAACATATGAACATACTGGCCTAGGAAAGCAAGATTCGACCAAAATAACCTTTCAAAATCTCTTCAATACAAATTAGAAGAGGGATCATAAAACACTTACAAGAATAAAATTGTGGTTGCTGTCACCACAGTCTCTTTAATTCACAAAATTAATCTCCACTCAAGAAAAATATAGATTAAGCTTTGGCTATCAAAATAAGTCATTGGAATTAAAAACACTTTTGTTCAACTTTAATGGGTTGAGCACGTTCAATTAATTCCGTTATCCGGTATCCGAAACGAATATCAGTTCATATGTATAAACTCAAGATTAAACAATGATCTTAATCTCAAAATATGGCGGCTTTGATACCAACTGTAAGATAATTTAATCGCAGTCATAGCAGAGATTACGATACAATTACACAATCAATTTAGAGCTAGAGTCAAGGAAGCGTACCGTTAAACTCTATCGATTCAGCGGCAACAACAAACAACGATTGAGCCTGAGACCAACTTCCATGATCCACTAGCTACGCGCTCTCACAGCCCGAAGAACTTGACTGATGGGACGTAATCATTATGCTCAATCCCAAAGCTTCTACCCAATTGGTTAGAGTCTCGTGCTGATAACGTGTTATAAAACAATAAAAGAACAAGAGCAATATTGCAGAGAAAGAGAGGAAATTCTTATTGAATTTTGGGGTGATCTACAATGGGGTAAGACCCCTCTATTTATAGGAGGAAAAATGACTTAGCCTCAAAGTAAAACTCTCTACAAGATAGACATTCACTCTAAATAGAAATCTATTCTTAACAATTTTGAATTATTTTGAAATTTTACATGTGGAATGTGAAACTCCACAACAGTAATTATTTTTCAAATACAAAACGGAGAAGGGGCTAGCCCGTAATTACCATGAAATATCCCCCCGAGGTATAAAGAGGCTATAACAATAATGATATTATATATTTTAAACTCTATAAAAAGAAGTATGATAAGTTATTGAATCTTAATACAGAACAACTACATATTTGTATGTCTTTTGTTAAAGAATCAAAAGAAATATTATTTTAAGAAATGTTTTGGCATTTATAAGATAGACAATTTAAGGAGAAAATTACGTACACTGCATTATTGTAACGTATGAGACAAATTAAAATAATTCAAAGAATATAAGGTACATAAAATAAAACAATCCACCTAGGTGATCCATAGACTATCTTGCCTTAGGAAGAGATTGAAGTGACACAGCAGACTAAAGGGAAATTCACACAAAAGGTCCAAGCTAAGGCTGTATCCGATTTCGGTGGGTCTATTTGGGTCTGCGGTTTCGATTCTGACGGTTCCGATTCTGCGGTTCTGGCGGTTCTGACGGTTCCGGAGCCGGAACCGCTACCATACGGTTCCGGAACCGCCCGGTTCCGGTTCTGGCGGTTCCGAAACCGCGGTTCTGGCGGTTCCGAAACCGCGGTTCTGGCAGTTCCAGGCGGTTCCCGGCGGTTCCGAGTTATTTTTTTTTAAATCAATATCTTGTATAGTAGTGATTAGTATATTGTAGAATATATTTTTATATGGTGTACTATGTTATTAATTATAGTATATATTGTGTTTGGTAATTAGTATATATTGTGTATAAGTGGTGTATATATTGTATATAAGTAGTATATATTGTATTTAAGTAGTATATATTGTGTAGTAATTAGTAATTAGTATAAATTTTATATAAGTAGTACATATTGATAAAAGAATGTTGTCATTAGTATTATTTGTTGTATGTTATATATTATATGTTATATAAATATTCAAGGATTGATATAGAAGTAAAGACAAAAAAATATTGAGACAAAGATATTCAAGGATATGATAAAAAGCATATTTATTGACCAAAATGGCATATCTTTCTTAGTCTTCCTTTCCCCAATGGAATGAGCACAACATGGTACTAATACCACCATTAAAAGAAAAAAAAACTAAAAGAAGACATGCCAATGTACAAGTTACATAATAATTTATGCATTATTTCTAACAAATCTCATAAAACCTTCAAGGTTTGGAGGTGGTTGTGTTGGCGGTGGTGGAAATGAAGCTTGTTCATCTCCACTTCCGGGTGAAGTTGCTTCCTCAGCAAGTTCTGCTAGCATTTCTTCATAGCACTCATCTATTTCTGGTTGAGATTCAGCTAGCCCAAAGTTCCTTCTTTCAGAGCGGATCCAATCTCGGAATAACACTGATTTTTCCAAGCTGTCCCGCATCGACGCTCTGTGATCACCTATTTGTAGCCTTGCTTGACTAAAAACGCTCTCCGATGCAACAGTTGATGCTTGAATCGACAGAACATCCCGAGCCATCCTTGCAAGAACGGGAAAATGCTTTTCCCTTGTCTTCCACCAATCCAAAAGGTCGAAAGAGCCGTCTGGATTCTCATTCTCTAATCCCTGCGACAAATAAACTTGAAGCTCATTTAGATGGGAAATATCATTTACATTTTCCCCTTGAGTACCCCTGAACTCAGTCCACGATTTAAGAGCTGTTAAGCCAGCAGCTCTTTTAGACGCCTGTGATGTGAACGAAGTTGGGGTTGGAATATTTGGCCTAGCATGCTCTAACGCCTGTTTATAAGCATTATAAACAGTTTGAGCATTCACTTTAATTGATGCTTGCGCATCAGATAGTGTAGCCATTTCTTTTTCATCAAGATCTAAAGCTTGATAAATACTAGAATACCAAAAGTGAGGTCCTCCTAATTTCATAGTAGGATTTAGCATAGCAGACACACTATATATAGGAGGGATTGGAAAAAAATATTTTTTAAACTTCTTCTTCATTTCTGTTATTGCATATTCATAAATTTCCCCTCCCTCGTTAAAATCAACAAATAAATTAGCAAGTGCGGCAATATATACTAAACAGTTAGAAATAGTTGGATAGTATTGGCCAGATAAAGCATTGTAGCCACATGAAAATGTTCTAAAAAATCTAACAGAATTTTAACGTTAGTCCAATCTTGATTAGTTAACATGTCATTATCTTCATCTCCACAATCCCGAGAATTATAAGTAGCGTTAATTGAGTTTCTATATTCGTACGCCACTACTAAACTTTCGTACATGTAGTTCCACCTAGTCGGGCAAGGTTTAGGTACCTTTCTTTCTCTAAGGCCATATTCGTCACATTTTTTAAAATATTCTCTAAGTTTACTTCTACTGTTTGAATAAAAAATCCAATTAAGAGCGAATTTAACCTTTTCAATTTCTATGTTTAAAATTCTCATACCATCACCAACAATTAAATGATAAATATGACATATACATCTAACATGGAAAATATTTGTAAAAGCAGGATTAATTGTTCTAGTTAAAATACCTATTGCATTAGTGTTGCTACTAGCGTTATCCATGGAAATTGACATTATTTTATCACTAAAACAAAAATATCTACATACATATGAAATAGTGCTAGCAATAAACTTACCCGTGTGCCGTGAATTAATAATTCTATATGCAATAATGCGTTTCTGCATTGTCCAGTCTTCGTCTATCCAATGACTGGTTACGGTTAGATAATTACAATCATTTCCACTTCAGTTGTAATAGACATACGATTACTTATATGGGTAAATAAATAACGCAAGTATTGTTCATATTCATGCTTGTATTTATAAATGTCGGCCTTAACTGTGGCGCGAGGCCAACCTTTATATGTAGGATTAAATACTCTTCTAATATAATGAATCCAAGCAGGATTAGAAGCAAAAGAATAAGGCAAACACATAACAGTAATCATTTTAGCTAGTTCTTCAAGATCCTTATTTGGATCGTAATACAATATACCTCCGGTGACTGTGTTGATTCCTGGTTGAACTAGATTAGAACCAGTACTTGGGTTAACAGTTGTTTCAGGACTTGTCCTTCCCTCTTGTTGCGCTTTCAATTGGATATATCTAGCCTTATCGCTAGGGTGTAATTTTATATGTTTAACTAAACTACCTGTGCCGCTACGATCTCCAGTATACCTATGCACAAGTAATTTCCCACAAGATTTACACTTAGCCTTATTTTGTTCTCTTAGTTGAATAAAAAATTGCCAAACTAATGAAGTTTCTGAACGTTTAGGAGGTTGTCTACTAAAAGTGGGAGTTTGTACGGGTGAGTGTTCCGGTTCATTAGTAGCAGGACTAGTAGGTGTATCATCTAAATCTACCGGAGCTTGGGTTTCGTCATCATCATCATCCTCATTTCCCTCTAATATTGGTGCATTAGGATAAAGCATATTCATAATATCATCATCTATTCTATCACCGACTGCTACATCATGTAGAAAATCAACATCGCTAAATTGAAAACACGGGTGATTACTATCAAGTATTCCGAAGTTTTCATTAGTATTTCTTGGTTAGCTACTAGTTTCAACTTGTTTATCTTTTTTAGGTCGGGGAGCCGGGGGAGGGGTAGTATTTTGGCGACTACTTTCACCGGTTTTATTTTTTCGTTTTCCGAACATATTTTTCAATGAAAATGCCATATTAATTATACTTAAGCAAAATAACAACACACAAAAATATTCTAATCACGTAAGAGTTGAAACGAGTTTACTGGATTGACGAACAACTTCTTGAAAATTGAAAATCGTTGAAATCGAACACTTGAAAACTTCAATTCAACAACTTCATAATATTTCACGAAATTGCAACAATAAATTAAGCACTTGCACTAGAAAGATTGAAAGAGAGCTTGAGAGAGATTGAGAGAGATTGAGAGAGATTGAGATATATTGATGAATTGGTGAATTAAAATGAAAGAATGAGGGGGTATTTATAGTTGAGAAATGGGAAATTGTGTAATTATATAAAGTTTGGGGTTAAATTAAAGTTTGGGGGATTAAATGGCTATTTTTGAAAATTCCAAATGGCTAATTTTGAAAAAGAGCCGTTTGAAATTTTTTTTTAAAAAAAAAATTTTTTTATAAAAAATCCGGACCGTTGGGAACCGGTTGGAACCGCCTGAACCGGTCTGGTTCCATACGGGTCCAAACGGTTCCGCAACGGTCCGAATTAATTTTTTTTTTTTTAAATTTCAAACATTGCGGAACCGTTTGGAACCGCCTGAACCGGTCCGGTTGCGGTTCCGGTTCTGGCGGTTCCGATTCCGCGGTTCTAGCGGGTGGAACCGCTCCATCACGGTTCCGGGGAACCGCCAGACCCGGAACGGCCGGAACCGCGGTTCCGGTCCGGTTCCGAACCGGGCCACTTCCAGCCTTAGTCCAAGCCATTGAAAGGTTATTCATTAGATTAAATAGGCATTCATTAAGATATATATATATATATATATATATATATATATATATATATATATATATATATCTAATTTCTTAAAAGTGCATTTGATTTAAAGAAAAATATTTTACGTGAAAATTATTTTTGATAGAAAATGCTTTAATATGGGAAGCACTTTCTAAAGTTTAATTTGTCATGAAATTTAAAAACATATTGAAATCGTACAAGTGATTAATGAATTGATTTTCCTTCATTTTATCGCCAATAAACAGACGAATAAACCAATAGAATTTAACATATAGTGTATATATATGCATTTTTAAAAATAGTTTTTTACAATATATTTTTCAGACGAAGCGGTATCAATTGATACCCTTTGATATTAGATGTTTCCACCACTGGTTACAAAAAGTTCAACCTCAAAAACCTCTTTATCATTAGCGGTTTAATTTGGAATATATATCTGATACTTTTAGCACCAGATTCACTTGAAGAAAAAGTTTTCTTGTTCAATTGTTTTGAAATCTTCTGGAAGTCTTATTCATTCAATGGATTGAAGTAAAGCTTATCAGTATTTAGCATCTTTAGCCTATAATGAAAGTCTCTACATTTGACTAAAAACATTTAATAGCATATAGACGAACTAAATTGAATTCTGTCATTACCTCGCGCCAGGAACTAATTAACGTTAAAATTTATCTGCTTAATTAGCACGATCCGAAATTTTTACCCTCGGATTGTTGATGATACCTACTCGTGGAAGCTAGGCAAGCCAACAACCTTCGCAACATTATCCTATCTCCTTTATTACATGATTAAAACCATTAAATAACTGATAATTTAAGCAATTAAAAGAAAACGATTTAACAAAATAGCGGAAGTCTGAATTAAAAATAAGAACAAGTATAAAAAACATCCATATAGGTCCCTCTACCCAGAATTTGATGTCAAAACATTTCACGGCCTATCTAGGAATACTAAACATAATAATCTGAAAAAATGCAAATAAACTCTGTCTCAATACAAGGGAAACATGGCAGGAAAAGGTAGAAAAGATGCCAGGCTTGCGGACGCCTGCAGGACTACGTCGTAAATCTCGTGGACTTAAGGACTGCTCCTTGGCTGCTGCTGCTGCTGCTGCTGTCCAAAGCCTGGATCAGTGCAAAATAGCACAGAGTGTAGTATCAGCACAACCGACCCATTTGCTGGCAAGTGCCTAGCCTAACCTCCGCGAAGTAGTGACGAGGCTAGGACTAGGCTACCAGATAACCTGTGCAGTTCTATATATATATATATATATATATATATATATATATATATATATATATATATATATATATATATATATATATATATAAACACACAACGTGATGAAATGAGGAAACATGAACAGACAATAGGACGTGGAACATGTTGTGGCGAGATAGCAGTTACAAATAGAAAATCCCAAACAGAAATGGAAACAACGAAACCAGTATCTCAACAAGAATCAGTAACACAAACTTGCAAGGCATCACCCTTCGTGTTTTTACTTTCGTCCTCACCAAATCAATCGTATCAAATAATCATGTACACGGCATCACCCTTCGTGCTTCTACTCATTTTCCTTGCAATGTATATAATCAATGAATATCAGTATGGAATGGTACATAGTACGTCACGACATCACCCTTCGTGTTTTACACTCTTTCCTCACTATATCAAAAGTACACGACATCACCCTTTGTGCTTTATAACTCGTCCTCACCCAAACAACAATCACAAATAAGGGATAAGAAAGTAAATAATAATGATAGGATCCCGACAAGGGAATAATGACAATAATTTCAATGTTCCGGCAAGGAAGAAAAATCAACCAAACAGCAAAACATCCCGTCAAGGTAATAATCAATAACTCATTAGCGTTCTTTCATTTCTTACTTCATACTTCACTTTGTCACTTGAGCCAATGCTCCAAAGAATTCATAATATCATACACCTTTCAATTCGTATCACAACCGAGCCAATGCTACTCGAAATCAAAAGATCATAATGTCTTTCAGATGTTCTTTACAATATAAAGAAAATCTCAATTGAACATGGAATTTACAACAAAATCATGATAATCATATTTTAAGGACTCACGGTCATGTTAGACAATAATGTACAGATACTCGTTACTATGCCTATACACCGTACTCAACAATTAGCAAGTAGCAAATAAGACTCAACTCCAATTCCCTCAAGCCAAGGTTAGACCAAACACTTACCTCAACTTTCACGGCTAAATCAATCCACAACTACCGCTTTCCCTCTCGAATTCGGCTCCAAATCAATCAAATATACACAATAAGGACTTCATAATATCAATATATGCTAAACAATCAAACTCAATGCCTATTTATAGATTTTCAAGCTTTCTTCTCAAAATTTCAAAAATCAACCCCGGTCCTGCTTGGTCAAAATACGAGATTTGGACCAAATTCATATCACACATTCCCTCACGAGCCCGAATATATATTTTATTTTCAAATTCGACCCTAAATCGAGGTCTAAATCAAGAAAAATTGAAAAGCCCTAACTCTACCAAATTCCCCTAATTTCCACCCTAAACTACATGATTTAAGCTTAGGAATTATATAAATAATGATGGAAAATACAGAGAAACAAGTTGGAATTCACTAACCCAAGTGGTCTTGATTAAAGGAAGCTTCAATGGATGTCTAAGTACTTGGAGAAGAAAGGAGTTGATGATATGATATGAAAATCCCGTCACTGTTCTGTTTTTATGATTTTAAAATAGCTGGGTGAAATTACCCTACGTGTTCGCAATAATAGTGTCGCGTTTGCGAAGGGCAGAAGCTGACAACCATCACGTTCGCGAGCGGAGGAGTGCGAACGCAAAGAAGGAAGGTGGGCTGGTCCGTCAGAGTTCGATAACTCTATGCAAACACAAGGAAGGAGACGCGAACGCGATGAAGGAATCGATCAAGGCATCGGGAACGCGAATAAGGCATTGCGAACGCGAAGAAGGTTTTACCTGGGCATTTGTTGCATATTTTCTGCAACTATTTCTAAGTTCTAAAACCCCCGGGAACACCTCCGAAACACTCCCGAACCCTCGGGGCTTCTAACCAATCACATACACTAACTCAACAACATCCGACAAACTTAACCATGCGATCAAATCGCCAAAATAACATAAAAAATAATGAATCAAACCTCAAAATCACAACTTTTTCTTCAAGCTTCATAAACTTTCAAATTTAGAGTTTTAGGTCTGAAACACGACTAACGACGCCTGATTTTAACCAAATTTCACAGACATATCTTAAAACACATATAAGACATGTAAAGGGCACCGGAATAATATTATGAGCCCGATACCAACACGTTCTGATCAATTTTCAATTCATATTCCCTTAACAATTTTAGAAAAATAAATTCTTTCAAAAATTCATTTCTCGGGTTCGAGACCTTGGATTTCGATTCCGGACATACGCCCGAGTCCCATATTATCATACGGGCCCTCCAAGACCGCCAAATCATGGGTTTGGGTCCGTTTGCCGAAAATATTGACCGAAGTTAAATTTGTTTATTTTAACACCAAAAATTAGCATTTTCACATAATTTTTCATTTAAGCTTTCCGGCTATACACCCGGACTATGCACGCAAATCGAGAGAAATAGAAATGAGGTTTTCAAGGCCTCAAAAGCATGGAATGAGAAAGAAAACAGGTGATGACCCCGTAGGTCGTCACATTCTCCACCTCTAAAACAACCGTTCATCCTCGAACGGACAATAGAAAGAAGTACCTGAGTCGGGAAATAGTGTGGAAAACGGCTCCGCATATCAGACTCGGACTACCAGATCGATGCCTCAGGAGGCTGACCTCTCCACTGAAGGGAAACCCTTCGACCTCAATTGACGAACCTGTCGGTCTAGGCTACTGGCTGCTCCTCTTAAGACATATCCTTGTCCAACTAGACAGTGTTAAAATCTAACACGTGGGATGGATCGCCGTGATACTTCTGAAGCATGGACACGTAAAATACTGGATGCACGGCTGACAAGCTAGGCAGTAAGGAAAGTCTATAAGACGCCTCTCCTACATGATCGAGAATCTCAAATGGACCAATGAACCTAGGGCTAAGCTTGCCCTTCTTCCCAAATATCATCACGCTATTCATAGGTGACACTCGGAGCAATACCCGCTTACCAATTATCAAAGCCGCATCTCGAACCTTGCGATCTGCATAACTCTTCTGCCTGTACTGAGCTGTCCGACGCCTATCTTGAATGATCTTGATCTTATCCAAGGCCTCCTGAACTAAATCTGTACCCAACAACCGACTCTCTCCCGGCTCAAACCATGCAACTGGATATCGACACCGCCTACTATATAAAGCCTTATAAGGAGCCATCTGGATACTCGACTGGTAGTTGTTATTGTAGGCAAATTCTGCTAATGGTAAGAACTAATCCCACGAACCTCTAAAGTAAATAACATAAGCTCAAAGTATATCTTCCAATATCTGAGTAGTCCGCTTGGACTGTCCGTCCGTCTGAGGATGAAATGCTGTGCTCAACTCAACTTGGGTGCCCAACTCTCACTGAACTGCTCTCCAGAAGCGCGAGGTAAACTTTGTACCCTGGTAAAAAATGATGGATACCGGCACCGCATGAAGGCGAACAATCTCCCGGATGTAGATCTCTGCTAAGCTATCAGACGAATAGGTGGCTGCAACATGAACAAAATGCACCGACTTGGTCAGGATATTAACAATGACCCAAATCGCATCAATCTTCTTCCGGTTCAATGCGAATACAATAACAAAATCCATGGTAATCCACTCCCACTTCCACTCGGGAAACTCAATCCTCTGAAATAGTCCACCTAGCCTTTGATGCTCATACATAACCTGCTGATAATTCAAACATCGAGCCACATATGCAAAATATCTTTCTTCATTCTGCACCACCAATAGTGAAAACTCACATCTTGATACATCTTCGCGGCGCTCGGGTGAATAGAATACCGGGAACTATGGGCCTCCGCTAAGATCAACTCTCGAATCCTTCTAACATTGGGCACACAAACTCGACCCTGCTATCTTAAGACACCGTCATCATCTAAGGTCACCTTCTTAGCACCTCCACGCTACGCCATGTCTCTCAGGACACACATATGGGGATCATCAAACTACCAATCATGGATACACTCCAATAATAAAGAACGAGCGACTATGCAAGCTAACACTCGGCTAGGATCAGAAATATCCAACCTCACAAATCAATTGACCAAGGCCTGAACATCCAAACAAAGAGGTCTCTAGCTGACCGGAATATAAGCAAGACTACCCATGCTGGCTGACTTTCTACTCAATGCATCGGCAACCACATTGGCCTTTCCCGGGTGATACAATATAGTAGCATCATAATCGTTCAACAACTCCAACCACCTCCTCTGTCTCAAATTCAATTGCTTTTGCTTGAACAAGTACTGAAGACTCTTGTGATCAGTGTACACCTCACACGTGACACCATATAGATAATGCCTCTAAATCTTTAAAGCATGAACAATGGCTGCCAACTCTAGATCATGAATCGGATAATTCTTCCCGTAGATCTTCAACTGCCTCGAAGCATATGCAATGGCTCTGCCATGCTGCATCAATACTGCACCAAGACCTATACGGGAAGAATCACAATAGACTGTATAAGGCCCTGAACCTGTGGGCAAAACCAATACCAGTGCTGTAGTCAGAGCTTTCTCTCACACTTATCCGACCATCTGAACTGGGCACCCTTCTGGGTCAATCTGGTCATCGTGGTTGCAATAGATAAAAACCCCTCCACGAACCAACGATAGTAGCCTGCCAACCCTAAGAAACTCCGAACCTCTAGATCTGATGCTGGTCGAGTCTAGTTCTTGACTGCCTCAATCTTCTTTGGGTCCACCTGAATACCCTTTGCTGATACAACATTATCAAGAAATGCAACCAAACTCAACTAGAAATCACACTCCGAGAACTTGGCATATAAGTGACTATCCGTCAGAGTCTAAAGCACTACTCTGAGATGCTGCTCGTGCCCCTCCTGGATGCGAGAGTATATCAGAATATCAGTAATAAAGACTATCACGAACAAGTTCAAATAAAGCATGAACACATGGTTCATCAACTCCATAAATGCTGCTAGGGCATTGGTCAACCCAAATAACATGACTAGGACCTCGTAATGCTCGTATCGAGTGCGGAATGCTATCTTAGGGATATCAAATGCCCTAATCCGCAACTGATGGTAGCCAGATCTCAAGTCTATCTTTAAAAACACCTTGGCACCCTGAAGCCGGTCGAACAAATCATCAATCCTTCGCAGTGGATACTTTTCTTGATTGTAACTTTGTTCAATTGCTGATAATCAATGCACATCCTCATCGAACCATCTTTTTTCTTCACGAATAACAGTGGCGCACCCCAAGTCAAAACACTAGGTCTAATGAAACACTTCTCAAGCAAATCCCGCAACTGATCCTTTAACTTTTTCAACTATGGCGAGGCCATGTGATACAACGGGATAGAAATGGGCTGCATGCCCTGAGCCAGATCAATAGAAAAGTCAATAACGCTGTCGGGCGACATTCCTAGCAGGTCTGAAGGGAAAACCCCAGGGAACTACTGAACAATGGGAACAAAATCAATAGAATGGACCTCTGTGCTAGAATCACGAACATACGCCAAATAAGCCAAATACCTCTTCTCGACCATGAGTCGAGCCTTCACATATGAAATAACACTACGAGTGGCATTACCTGGGATCCCTCTCCACTCCAAATGGAGCAAATCCGATAAAGCCAAGGTCACGATCTTGGCGTGGCAATCCAAGATAGAATGATACGGGGACAACCAATCAATTCCAAAAATAACGTCGAAATCTACCATGCCTAAGATCAACAAATCAACACGGGTCTCAAGACCCTCAAACACTACCACGCAGGAATGATGAACCCGGTCGACCACAATGGTATCACCCACTAGAATAGAAACATAAACAGGAATACTCAATGTATTACTAGGCATAACCAGGTACGGTAAAAAATAGGATGATACATACGAATACATAGACCCTGGGTCAAATAGCACTGAAGCATGTCTGTCACAGACCAGAATAGTACCTGTAATGACAATATCTGATGATTCAGCCTCTGGCCTGGCTAAAAGAGCATAACATCGAGGGTGGCCCCACCTCCCTGAACCACATCTCTGGGATGATAGGCTGCTGGCTAGCCTCCACCTCTGGCGGTCTGAGCTCTACCTCTATGACATCTACCTCTATCTCTATTACCTCTACCCTCGCCTCTAGCTGTTTGGGCGGCATGTGGAGCACCTGGTGCATGTACCGTGGCACAAGAACCCTGCTGCTGAGAGCTACCTGATGCTAGAGAGCAAAATTTGGAAATTTGATCTGGGTCACCAGAAGTGTAGCAAGACCTTAGCTGCTGAGGGAATTGAGACTGAACCTGTCGACCTGAATGACCACCTCGGAAGCTCTGAAGCGATGGTGCACTAATAGGAGTTGGTGGTGCACTGCAAGGCAGCTAATCAGAATAATGGTGGCTGAGAACAACGACACCCGAAGTACCATGAGAGACCTAGAGAGCTGTTTGAAAAGGCCTAGAAGGATAGCCTCTACCATAAGAATATCTACCTCCAAATGAGGTACCACTGAATCTGCCTGAGTGATTGGGCCTCTTATCCGACCCATGACCACCTCCTTATGACAAAGCCATCTCAACTCGGCGGGCCGCATTGGCTACCTCATGAAAAGTGATCTCACTCTCGGCTACCGTAGTCATTTGGAGACGAATCCGCTAAATCAAACCATCAATAAACCTCCTCACCCTCTCTCTCTCTTTCTCTCTCTCTCTCTCTCTTGGTAGGGTGTATGACAATGGCAGGGCGAGCTAGATCAATGAACTAGGTCTCATACTCAAACTGCCTGCGAAGAGCCTCTCGCTGAGTAACGGGGAAAAACTTGTCCAAGAATAACTTTGAGAACTACTCCCAAGTCAAAGAAGGCTACCCTGATGGTCTAACTAAGCAATAATCTCTCCACTAAGTTTTGGCGAATCGAGATAGAAGAAAGGTGGCAAAGTCGACCTTATTGGTCTCAACGATACCCATGTTCCGAAGAACCTCATGGCGGCTATATAAGATATCCTAGGGGTCTTCTCAAGAAGCACTGTTGAATATGGTAGTGAAGAGCTTGGTGAATCTATCCAGCCTCCACAAAGCATCTGCAGACATAGCCGCTCCATCGCTGGTCTAAGCCACTATACCCGGTTGAACTGCCGTAGCTGGCTGAACTACTGGAACTTGAACTTGGGAGCTGCCTACTCCGGAGTACGTATAGCAGAAGTCTGAACCCCTCCTCCAGCATGAGAAGTGGCTGGTGCTACTAGAAGTAATCTCCCTCGGGTGAGGCTCTCTGTGGGCCTACCAATCTGACCAAAGTGTCCTGAAGAACTGGGGTGGTTATAAAACCCTCTAGGACCTAAACTGGGCCCATCGGAGCTGCTGGAGCTGGAACCTTCTCGTCATAATCAAACCAAGGCTCTGCCAGTACGGTTGCTGCTTGGAGCTGAGCTCTGCCCCTGCCTCGGCCTCTGGAAAGGCCTCGGCCTCGCCCTCTACCTCTCGTAGGAGCTATTGGTGGAGGCTCAAACTGATGCATAGTAGAAGAGGAATAGCGTGTTCTCACCATCTGCGAAAGAATTAAGTAGAAAGACAATCAATATTTGAGAAAAAAAAACGCACGACAAGAAAGAACAAATGTGAAGTTTTTCCTAACTCTGTAGCCTCTGGGGGATAAATACAGACGTCTCCATACCGATCCCTAAAACTCTACCAAGTTTATTCGTGAGTTGTGAGACTTATGTAACCTGGTGCTCTGATACCAACTCGTCACGACACGGAATTCCCACCATCGGGAGTCGTGATGGAGCTTACTTTTTGGAAGCTAGGCAAGCCAAGAACCTTCGAAACATTATCCTAACTCGTTGTTAAATGATTAAAACCATTAAATAATTGATAATTTAAGCAATTAAAAGACAACGATTTAACAAAATAACGGAGTCTGATTTAAGAATAAGAACAAGTCTAAGAAACATCCATATAAGTCTCTACCCAACATTTGGTATCATAACATTTCACATACTATCTAGGAATGGTAAACACAATACTCTGAACAAATACAAATAAACTCTGTCTTGATACAAGGGAAATGAGGCAGGAAAAGGTAGAAGAGATGCCCGGCCTGCAGGACTACCGCTGAAGGACTGCTCCCTAGCTAATACTGTTGCTGCTGTCCAATGCCTGAATCTGTGCAAAATAGCACAGAGTGTAGAAGCAGCACAACCGACTCCATGTGTTGGTAGGTGCCTAGCCTAACCTCGGCGAAGTAGTGACGAGGCTAGGACCAGAATACCAGATAACCTGTGCAGTTCAATATATATATATATATATATATACACACACACACACACACAATGGAAAGAAATGCAAAAAAATAAACAGTCAATAGGGACGAGGAATACGTTGTGGGGAGATAGCAGTTACAAATACGAAATCCCAAACAGAAATGGATACAGCGAAACTAGTATCTCAACAAGAATCAATTAATACAAACTTGCACGGCATCACCCTTCGTGCTTTTACTCTTGTCCTCACCAAATCAATCGTATCAAATCATCATGTACATGGCATCACCCTTCGTGCTTCTACTATCTTTACTTATAATGTCTATAATCAATAAATATCAGTACTAAATGGTACATCGTACTGCATGACATCACCTTTGTGCTTTACACTCTTTCCTCACAATATCATCTATACACGGCATCACCCTTTGTGCTTTATCATTCTTCCTCACCCAAACAATAACAAAAATAAAGGACAAGGAAGTAAACAAATAATTATAGGAGTCCCAGCAAGGGAACAATAACAACAATTTTAATGTCCCGGCAAGGGAGAAAAATCAACCAAACGGAAAAACAACCCGACAAGGGAATAAACAATAACTCATTAGCTTTCTTTCATTTCTTACTTCAAACCTCACTTTATCACTTGGAAAAATGCTCTAAAGAATTCATTATCTCATATACCTTTTCAGTTCGTATCCCAACCGAGCCAATGCTCCTCGAAATCAAATGATCATAATGACTTTCATATTTTATTTATAATATAAAGAAAACCTCAATTACACATGAATTTACAACAAAATCATGATAATCATATGTTAAGGACTCACGGTCATGCTAGACACCAATGTATAGATACTCGTCACTATGCCTATAGACCGTACTTGCCAATTAGCAAGTAGCAAAAAAGACTCAACTCCTATTACCTCAAGCTAAGGTTAGACCAAACACTTACCTCAACTTCTATGGCCATATCAATCCACAACAATCGCTTTCCTTCTCGAATTTGGCTCTAACTCAATTAATATATACAATAAGGACTTCATAATATCAATATATGCTAAACAATCAAACCTAATGCCTAATTATAGATTCCCACGCTTTCTTCCCAAAATTTCAAAAATCGACCCCGGGCCTGATTGGTCAAAATACGATGGTTGGACCAAATTCATATCACTAATTCCCCCATGAGCCTGAATATATATTTTGTGTTCAAATTTGACCCTAAATAGAGGTCTAAATCAAGAAAAATTAAAAAGCCCTAACTCTACCAAATTCTCCCAATTTCCACCGTAAACTACATGATTTAAGCTTAGGAATTAGATAAATAATGATGGAAAATGAAGAAAACAATCTGGAATCTACTAACCCAAGTGGTGTTGATGAAAGGAAGCTTCAATGGATTTCTAAGTGCTTGGAGAAGAAAGGAGTTCGTGAGATGACATGAAAATCCCATCACTGTTCTGTTTTTATGATTTAAAATCGCTGGGTGAAATTTGTTGATACCCAATTTTTCATAGATATTTTTATACTCTGAATACTTTCAAAATAAAATATATATGCATATATGAGCATACCAAGTGTTTTGGTATTTTTTCAAAAATTTTAAAGATTTTCAACAATTATTTCCAGAGTTATCATTTTGGCGAATAACTCATTTCATTCTCAAATTTACACTAAAATATAGTTTAAATAAATTTTGCATATTTTGACATATTTGTTGGTATTTTTAAAGCTAAATTGCATATAATTGCAATTATAGCCTATTTTACAATTAATTATATTTCATAATTATAAAATTATTTCCAGTGTTTTTAGATTAATACTTATACATTATTAATTAGTTTTGTGCTTTAATTTGTTTTGAAATTCATTTTAACTATTTTTATAAAATAAAAAGGAAAACTAGGCTATTTAACATGTAGCCTCATTTCATTACAATTATAGCCCATTTACATTTCAATTCTAACCCCTAATTTCCCAGCGCAATTTCAACTTAAACCTGACCAACACCCAATTCAAATAACCCGGTCCAGCTCCAATTTAATATGAGTCTGTTATCAAATAAGATCAACAGTCTAGATTTCATTGCCTTAATTAAATCCTAATTACCCCCCCAGACCCCTCATTTCCAAGACAGTCTCTCTCTCTCTCTTTCTCTCTCTCTCTCTCTCTCTCTCTCTCTCTCTCTATACTGACTCTCCCTCTCCCTTCTCTCTATAACCTTCTGGTTCTCTCTTCTTCACTGATGAACCCCAATCACCTCTCCGGCCACCTCCAACCTCTCCTCCCTCGACCACTAGTCGATGTGAAGCTTTACATCGTTTGTTCCTCCATCTTTGAGAACCCAGCCTCCGCCATGAGGTATGTTCACTGAAAGTTGCTCTGGTTTGTCTCCGACCTTTTCTCCAATGGGTTTTGGTCCGATGGTGCTGTGGACACCATTATCGCTGAGTTTCACAACCAGGTTTCTCTCATCTCTCACTGGTTTCTTATGAAACCCTAAAATATACCTAGACCTCTTAAATCTCTATAGCAATTTTTAACTTCCTCTTTTGTGCTTTACACTACGCTCTACTCATTCTTTACGATTGTTCAAGATTTAAGTGTTTTTGTTCTCTTTTGAAACTAGGGTTTCTGAACCCCTTTTCAAAATCACTTTATTTACTAATCTTTGAGTATAGACTCATGATTCTCAGTGCTATTTTTAGCATTTTGCTTAAGTTTGATGAAATCCTAACTTTGTGTGATGGTGTCTGCATATTTGCATGTTTGTGTGTTCTTCTGGGTTCTTCTCTGATTTCCATTATCTTTGCTTTGATCAAGTTGTTAGTATTTCATTTCCATTCTGTGTGCTTCTTTTAAAGTTTCTCTTATTGCTTACATGAGGTTTTTATACTAATCCTTACAAGCCTTCTTAGAGACTGTGATACTTGCCTTAAAATTGGGTTCTGCGTATTGTCCTTATAGTTTGGGATTAATGTCGAATTTCTTCCTTAATCTATGAGATACTTTCCTTAGTTAGTATTGGGATCCTAAGTTTTCAATCTCATTCCTGATTTTTGGGACTATTTTCCAAAATTGGAGTAGTATCCTACCCTATATGTGTGCACGAATGTATTGATTGATTTTCCTGACCTATTTCCCTAATTAGGTATCATGTACCTAATGTTTATTGAATACTATATGTTACTCTGTTTCCTTATGTGATTATACCCTACTTTGTGATTTCTTTCCTTTTAAATGACTGATCTTTACTATTTGATTTGGATTCCTTAGTTAAAGGGAAGTCCATATACTAATTTGATTGTGATTGATGCCAGTTCCTTAATTAAAGGACTGTATTAAGTACTATAAATACCCTCATTCTCTTATAAAGACAACAGTCTTCTGACTTTCCCACATTACTAAATACTTCCAAAATCTCTCTGGCTCTCTTGTTCTTTTGCTGCTTTGCTCTATTATTATTCTCTGCTCCTGCTCATTGTCAGCCGACTGAAATCTAAGGCCAACATAGTGTTACTACTTTGTCTTTGCATCCTATTTTTGCCCTTTTACTGGTATGTCTTCTAGTTGATTAATAGTCTTCAAAACAATATGTTTCTGTGGGCATTGCACTTTCTTTTGTTTCTTCTATGATTTTACTCATGGTTCTACTGTTCTCATTGCAACTAACATGCCCTATGTGTTAGTTCATTAATGTGACTATCTTTCTCTTAATTCAGCATGCCTACTGATTTACTTAATGCATGTTCTCCCATACTCCTAACCCAGTACATGATCAGCATGTAACTCTGAGCTCATTTTGGATGAAACCTGGTGTGACCGTCTAAGTTCTGAAAGGCTTTTCTTTGATGTCTGTGTATGTGCAATTGTGTTCTTACATATGAACTACTTGTCCCCTATCCCCTGTTTGTATTTGTTTTCCCTGAATTATGTATGACACTATAGTCTAAGATTGTCTTAGTCACCTTCTTACAAGAGCTATCACAATTTTCTGTTGTGTTATTTCAAGAACTGACTCCATGTGGATCATTATTTTAAAACTATTTTCTTTTATCAACTTAAGTTATTTAAAAAAAAACTATGTCAAACATTCTCACTACTCTTAGAAATTAGATTCTATCCCCTTATTGTAAGCATTGCTTTGGTCACCTTGTGAGTGCTCACTGAACTTTGATGCACAAGACTGGTAATTTTGAAACGCACGTGTTCAAGATTTTGATAAATGTTTGGGTGCTGGCATATTCCAAGGACCCAATGGGGCCCTAGGGAGCTTTTTCACACCCAGACCATGGTTGTAAAACTTGAAAGAACTGGTGTTGAAAGATTGAGCCTGGTTGAAGGCTCCCTATAGAATAACTTCTTATTTTAGTTTTTTCATTACTGTATTTCAGCTATCCTGGTTTGTAATAATTTGTAATGAATGATTGGGGTTATAGTGAAATTGGGTGGGATTATGCATGATTAGTTTAAGTTATGGGTAGAGAACATGTACCTAGGACTTTACTTACTTATTTGTGCAATAGAAACCATGTATAGGACATGCATATTACATATAGATATCCTGTTTTAGGCTCATTACTTTCAGATTGTTATACTCACTTCTTAATCGCAATCAGTTAGTAATCAACAAAGTCTTATAAAAAATTACTACTGTATTTAGAGACCATGCTTAAGGAGCTTATATGTGCATTAGATATCATGTTACTTAGGATTTTACTTCATCTAAGTTGTAATTGTTGAACGCCTCGCCAATTGTTTAATTTAATAACACAAGTTTGAGTTAACTGCGTCTTATTTCTTTAAGACCAGAATTAATATGCATGTTCAACTTTTAAAGATTATTAGGTAATACATATGACGCCTAGGCAAGCATTACGCCCAAATAAAGTGATAAAAAACAAAAAAAAATTGTTTGATCTTGTTTTACCAGTTTCACACTACTTAGCCTGTTTTACTTTCCCAACTCTATTTCTCGTCTACCTCTCTAAAGTTCACTCTTTTTTTTACTGAAAGTGTCTATATTTGGACCAGTTTCGTATTTGTATACTCTCACTAATTTTATGATTCTTGCTCTTCTAAGCTTTCAAACTACTCGGTTTTTTGCCTAGGAACGTATTAGTTTGATACTTGTATAATGAAACTGTTGTGTTTTAAAATCTCCTATTTTAAAATATCTTTTTTCTTCAAAACGATATTTTAACAGTTCCCTTACCTTTACTTACTCAACTGTTTTTAGATGTATTCCTGAAAATCAAACATTCTTTAGGTCACTCTGTTGTGATTAAACCTTCTGCTGAAACTTATCTATTCCGACATTCCTGCTTTTAAACTCTTATCTTTTAAGACCTTAAATGTGTTTGAGACGTGCTAATTACATATTATTTTTGGAGGGATTTGTGAGCCCCTTATTTCTCTTTTTGTGATCTTTATGTGTAGTCCTACTTGTTATGTATGTCGCCTAGCATTCTATCCGTTAAACCTAAGGGTTTAGCCTAGTCCTTACCTTTTAGGAATAGTGGTCCTAAATACCCTCTAGGACTTATAGGATGGGATGGGTAAAACACGCAATAAACTTTTGTGACCCAATAATGCGTTTAAATAACCTTTACAGGGTGGGAAGGGTAGAATATGTATATGATGACCGGTGCACTAATATCACATGCGACCCCTCTTCAAAGGAGTGATTGCTGGATATTGCATTGATGTGATCCATATTAATCATAAACCTAGGACCCCCTTTCCACTATTTGTTTTCATCTCTTCTTGTAATACTCCTTAAATCATTCTTTTCAATAAAATTCTGGCCTTTCTACTTATCTTCACAAGTTTTCAACTTATTGCAATGTTTTATGCAAATCCTTATTTGAGCCTTAATTGCTTATGTGTTTATGTAAAGTCACAATTGTAACATGGTCGGGAACCACACTTGTGGATCCTGAGGGGTGCCTAACACCTTTCCCTCGGGATAATTTCTAGCCCTTACCCTAATCTCTGGTTTTTTCAACTCAAACCCTTCTTAAATTGTCCTAATACACTATAATCATTAGGTGTAGACTCTCCAACTCCAAAATCCAATTCTCGAACAGGAGTAGAGTTGTCCTCCCAAAATATCGTAAACTCAATTTCACCTTAGAAAAAAAGGGAGTTGACAGCATGGCGAATCTGCTGGGAATTTTTTAGGCTTTTACCATTGAATGTTATTTGTGGCTTTATTGCTTCTTTATTGCTTTTACTTAAATGTCTTTATCTCTTCTTCTATGAAACTGGCTTGTTTCTTTATTTCTTTTATTTAATGCTTTCTTTTACCAATTTTATTTAATACTGTCGTAATTGCAACAGTTATTGTAATTATTATCTTATGAACATGGAAATACACGACAATCTGTTTCATTCTTGTAATTGCATCTTCAACATCATATTCCACTTGCGCGAAACAAAATACCATAGAAAAGCTTATAATAAGTGGTTGCGCTCTTCCGATATTATCATCCCCTAAATTCGGCAAAGGCATATTTGCGGTAAAACCAGTCGATTAGCGATACGATCTACGGTTCCGTGCCTTTCCCTCTTGAGATGTCCGCTCAAGGGTACCGGTCTAATATCCCGTAAAAACCTTACTCTGTTCAATTGTGCATGAATCACTATCAAACCTAGTTGAGTCAGTTATGTTGTCCACATAATGACTCTTTAATATAGCCTTGTCCAAAGTCCACTGGGTTTACTTGGAACCCAAACGGACATTACCATATTCTGTGCAATTATTTGGAGAACAAAATGCTGTTTATGCTAATTATTAGTATTAAATAGTCGAGTCTTGTGGGGGTGAGGTATTAACCCTTTTATTTTGCAGAAATGAATGACAAGGTTCCCGACTTCGGTATGATCAACATACCCTCGCTTTTGCAGACCTGGTGGAGGAACCTCCCATCAAGTAACCAAATCAACGAGTGGAAAGAGAGAGTCACCAAGGCTAGTGAGAAGCTGGAATACCTGGAATACAGCCTGCTGGAGTTATAAGGGAAAGTGAGGACAAGGTTCATCAACTTTTAAAATGCCGAGAAAGGAAAATGAGAACGTCAGGCGGTAGCATTTTTACTGGTAAATCTGCGCTAGCTGGAGGACATTAGCAACGAGAACATTCAACCTGAAGAAGGTCCTACTAGGACCAAGTAGTTAGGAGTCATTTTCTTTTCTTTTTTTAAAAAAAAACTGTAATAAAGTTAATGGCCATTAGTGATATTTTATTTTCCTGCAGTTTTTAGTATCGTTTAAGGATTCATCTTATTTTTATCAATAAAATGAGGCATTCAGCATTATAAGTTCTTCAAATTAACTTGTCGCTGGGCCTACCTCGAGCACAACAAGGCACCCAAATTAGGATACAATTTATATTACCACACAATGTGTTTAAATAGTGTAACATTTTCTTTTTATAACCCTCACTGACTTGTTACCTTTTTGTTTTTACTTTGTTTTATTCCCCTCCCTAAAAGGTTAGTTCATGCACTCTGGCATCACCATCATACTCTACAAGATCATAGGGCCCTCCACCTCCTCCTTCTCCAAGTCATATCGGAAACAATAACAAGGATAAAATGGAAGAATTGAATAACATCAGAAAGGAGAACCCAAGTGAACGAACATAGGTTACTCAGGGTAGCCAAATCTCCAAGGAAAGTGCTGCCCAACTCGAGCAGAAGTTATTGAAGTTTCAAGAAGAATTGGACCAAGTTCGAAACCTGGCGAACTTGTCATTTTTCCTTACCACTCCCAATATCAACTTTCCCACTACACAAAATCTGACACCACCACAAAACATCCCGCAACCACAAAAATAACCCACTCATACTCAACATTGCAACATATGACACACTTCCAACAAAACTCCATTACTCATCCCTGAATCGCTAAGCACCACAAATGATCATCCCCACAATACCTCCCATCTATGTGGAAACCGTGCCGCATTATACACAGCCAATTTCAAGCACACCTATGTCTGATGACAAAAACTCTTATCAGGAACCTGACCGCATAACTCAAGAAGCTAACTAGCCGAGTCCAGGGTGTTAAGGGAAACAAATGTATTGAGGGGCTGAATTATGAAGACCTATGCATTCAGCCAGATTTCAAACTTCCTGAAGGGCACAAACCTCCCAAGTTCGAAATGTTAGATGGCACGGGAGATCTAGAGTCCATTTGAGGACATACTGCGACAAACTGGTCAGAGTCGAAAAGGATTAGAAGATTCGAATGAAGAACTTTATGAGAAGTCTAAAGGGGATGCTCTATCTTGGTACATCAGCCAAGACCCCAAGAAGGGGAAAAGCTGGGTAGGTATGGAATCCGATTTCACGGACAGGTTCAGATTCAATACAGAAAATGCACCAGATGTATTCTTCATCTAGAATTTGAAGAAGAAACCTACAGAGATATTCCACGAGTATGCTAGTCGTTGGAGATCAAAGGCTGTTAAGGTTAGGCCGGCCTTAGAAGAGGAACATATGAAAAAATTCTTCATCCAAGCTCAGGATCCACAATATTATGAGAGGTTGATGCTGATCGAGGGTCAGAAATTCTTCGATATCATCAAGCTAGGGAAAAGAATTGAGGAGGGCAATAAGAGTGGTATGGTTACTAACCTTGACGCATTACAGGCCACCAAAAGGCTCTACACTCTAGTGGTACGTCCAAGAAGAGGGATGTTAGTGTCGTGATGGTCGCACAGAGAACAAAATCTCCGATAAGATACGAAACTTACCCATCAACTCCACTACATATCGGCCTACCCCAAATTACCAACCACCCACACTCTCCTACCAAAATCCATCGCCCTTTTATTAATCATCTCCATCTTCTACATATCAGCCCACTTCACCCAGATACTCTCAACCCTCACCTGTCTACCATGCTTATAATGCTCAACCCTTTCACTACCAGTCCCCCCCACTTGCCAAAACTTCCCTAGACCTAGGCCAAATTTTGACCGCAGACCTCCCAGACAATACACGACCATTACCAAACTAATTGACCAGTTATATGAAAGACTTAAAGATGTTGGTTAAGTCACCCCTATCCCTGCCATAACTCCAGAAAATCCTTCCCAATGGGTCAACCTGAACAAGACCTGTGCGTACCATTCCTGCATGAAGAGGCAAACCATTGACGAGTGTCGCTCATTGAAGGACAAGTTCCAATCCCTGATTGACAATAATATCATCATAGAAAAAGAGCATGCTCCTAATGTTCGCAACAACCATCTACCTGACCACAAGTGTGGGGGCATTCACATGATCGAGATCGAAGATGGCTGGGACCCCAAAGGGTCGAGAGGATTGATTACAGAGGGTGATGAGCCAAAGAAACCAACAATCACACTTAACCCGTTTGTTTTCCATAACCAATCCTCTGGGGGTGATGAAGTAAACATGTCCATACCACTCGAGTTTGAAGCACGTTCCTCTACAAAGGCTCCCGGACCAATTGAGGTTGAATTTGGAGTTCCAAAAGCACCTGTACCATTTGGAGTTGCTGTGTTACCTCAAAGGGTGCCTATTCCGGTAGCAATGTCAGACATAACATAGTTCCACTAAAATGCCACACTATGGGATTACACAGCCGACACAAGAAGCAAAGGAAAAACCAAATTTGGAGAATCAATCACTGCACAGGGTATGAACATAACCGAATGATTCTACACTCCAGAACACCTACCTGAGTCAGTAAGCAAGCCTTTGGACGGCCTATTGAAACTGGGCCCGATGATTTATTGGAGGAAGATACATGCAAAAGAATACTTGATCATCAAACAACTAAATAAAACACCAGCCTAGATCTCCATCCTAGCTCTTCTACAAAGCTCTGATGCGCATAAGAATTTGATAAAGATACTGAGTGAGGCATATATGCCCAACAACATAACTGGAGGAGAAATGACAAACATGGTAGGTGTGACAACTCTGCCGTGTGTATTTGGATGTTATGCCCCGTTTCCCCATTCCTATTTTCCCTAAGTTCATTTCTGCTATTTTAGGTTTCCTAGACGTTCGGTGATAGAATTCGGGGTATTTTGGGCCACTTAGTCCCTAAATGAGAGTTTAAATGTTGGAAAGTGGTTCGTAATTAGAAAAGTGTGAATACGACCTCAAAATGGAAATCCCATGGTTCCGTTAGCTCCGTTAGGTGATTTCGGGGTTGGGAGCATGTTAAGAATATATTTTGGATGATCGTAGCTCATTAAGGCTAGAAATGTCAAAAGTTAGAATTTGGAGATTTCCGGTCCGATAGTGAAATTTTGATCCGAGGTTCAAACGAGATTCCAAAAGTTCTGTAGCACCGTCATGTCATTTGGGATGTGCGTGCAAAATTTCCGGTCAATCGAACTTGGTTTGGTTACGTTTTTGATCGGAAGCGAGTTTGGTTGAGTTTTGGAGTTCTTAGGTTCAAATCATTGGTTAATTAGACTTTTAGGCACTGTTTTAGGGGGTTTAAGGATTGGTAAAAGTTTGAATGATGTTATGGGATATGTCCGTAGGTTTTGTTGAGGTCTCGGGGGCCTCGGGTGTGTTTCGGATGCTCAACGGAGCAATTGGAGTTTTGAAATTACAGCAGAAAAATTGCAGTCAGCGTTTTCTTCTATGCGATAACGAAGAGGGAATTGCGTTCGCGTAGCTGTGCCCATCCCCTTCATCACATTTGTGTACCCTTCCCCACGTTCGCGAAGCCCTGCCATCCCCTTCATCGCGTTGGCGTTCCATCCTCCGCGTTCGCGAAGGCCAAGACGTGGACCCCCCTTCAGTTTCTTCAACGGGTTCGCATCTTTACCTTCGCGTTTGTGAAGGTCATTTTTCCAACCTTGAGAATTTTCCTCTCTGCGAATGCGAGATTCCCTCCTTATTCGCGACGAACAGTGCCCTGGCCAGTATTTATGTTTCAAACACGAACTCTTCTTCCATTTTTACAAAAACTCAAGCTAGAGAGCTCGGTTTTGGGAGATGTTTCGAGGGCTTTTCAGAGGAAACGATTGGGTAACGACTCCTTACTCCCTTATTATTAATACCCACTAATCTAACCTCAAAATTCAACCTTTACTTTCGGATTTTTAGTTAAAATTGGGTAAGGTTCTTAGACCTAATTGTGAGGATTTGAGGGGGCATTTGACCTTCGATCTGGGAGAGTTATATATGGTTAGACTCATGAGAGTACGAGGTTTCTGAAAGTGTGAAAAATTGTTCGATTACAAGATACTGGCCTGAGGGGTGTTTTTGTTATTTTACTTATTTTCGTGTCTTTGGTTGAATTTTTATCGTGGAATTGGTTACTTGCGATGTTATTTACAATATATAATTGGTTTTAATACTTTTGGGCCACTCGGAGTCTGATACTCATGGCAAGGGCAACAATTCATAGTAATTTTTGTACCGGTTTGAGGTAATTGGCTTGTCTAACCTTGTCTGGGGGACCTCTCCCCTTAGGATATCTTTACTGTTGTTTTAAATGCCTTATGCGCGAGGTGAAGAGTGTGTACTTGTGCTAATTTTTGAAAATTCACCTTATTTGACTTATTTAGACTGTGTTTCCTCGCTTACTTGACTGATATAAATGCAAGTTTACCTGTGTTAGTTTAAGAAAAGCATGTTAGTTGACTTATTTGTTCTATATGACTAAACTGCAATATCTGCTCTCCATAAAGCATGTTACACTCTAGATTCGGTCTGTTGTCTTTACTTAGCTTTATATAATATTGACTGCTGTGATGTGTTTACAATTTGGGACTATGGGACGACATCCTGGGAGTTTCCCGGTATGTGTTATATTCTAAGACTGGGAATGTGGGATACTAAGAGATCCCTGGCACCAGATTGGTTACAAACGGAGGATACTAGGAGATCCTCGGGATACTTGGAGATCCCTCGAGTATGAATAAGAGGATACTAGGAGATCCTCAGGATGCTTGGAGATCCCTCGTGCATATGATGAGGATACCGGGAGATCCTCGGGATACCATGCGATCCTCGATGATAAATAGCCGGCAGTGGTTTGATCCTTATTCATAGATTGTATTGTATTCTGTTTCCTATTTTACTTATTATCTTGCTAGATTATCGATATAAACTCTATTCCTATTGTTTAGTAATTTTCACTTGGATTATTATGTTTATCTCTGTAGGGCCTCGACCTTCCTCGTTACTACCCAATTGAGGTTAAGCTTCGCACTTACTGAGTACCGCTATGGTGTACTCACGCCTCTTCTGCGCATGTTTCTCATGTGCAGATCCAGGTACTTTTGGGTAGGCGTACCGTTTGTAGCTGTCAGGAGCATTTCGGAGACTTGAGGTATATATCTGCCACGTCCGAAGATCCATGGAGTCTCCTTCTCATTCTACTGATAGTTAGCTAGATGTTATTTCTTTCTTATTTGTATTAGACTATTCTGGTGATTAGAGCAATGTATGTTCTCCTATAGACAGTGTTACCCATGGGATTCTGGGTCTTTGGAGTTGTTTCAACATTATAGTATTAAAGTGCATGCGCCAGGCGGCAAACCTATACATTTCCTTTATATTATTCGATAATTTGCTATTGTTTTCGTAATGATTGTTAATTCTGCAATGTGTTAGGCTTACCTAGTCATGAAGACTCGTTAACGTCATGACATGTTCACAATTGGTGCACTAGGGTCGTGACAAGTTGGTATTAGAGATCTAGGTTAATAGGAGTCACGGGACACATGCCAGTTTATTAGAGTCTCGCTGATCGGTAATGAGACGTCTGTACTTATCTATGGGAGGCTATATAACTATTTAGGAAAAATCTTCACTTCATTATATTCCTTGTCGTGCAATATTTTTGACATCGACTCTAAACTTCTGTTTTCTATTCTCTCACAGATGGTGAGGACACTCACGACCCAGGACGATTAGGCTCCCGCACCCTCTCCTGCAGCCGCTAGAGGCAGGGGCCAGGGCAGGGGTCATTGATGCGTGCGCGGTGCAGCCAGATCACTTGCGTGAGCTGCCACCGAGGTACCACCATCGGATCCAGCCAGGACTCAGGCACCTGACACACCCACAACAACCACTACTCCAGCTGTTCAGGAGGCATATGAACAATTTGTGAGCATGTATACTATGCTGTCGTAGGCGGGGTTGCTTCCCCTTCCCGCAGCCATGTCCCAGGTTGGGGGAAGAGCCCAGACTCCCGAAGCCCACACTCCAGAGCAGAGAGTGCATATGGTTCAGGTTTCGGATATTATCCCAGTCTAGCCTGCAGTACCGGTTCCGCCCGAGGATTGGGCACATGTTCTGAGGATGAGCAACGTAGACTGGAGAGGTTCAAGAAGTATGACCCTCCTGTTTTCATCGGACTATCTAGGGATGATGCTTTAGGGTTCTTGGAGGATTGTCGCTGCATCTTTTGCACCATGGGTATTATTGCCTCGAGCGGGGTTTCTTTTGAAGCTTTTCAGCTTTGGGGAGCCTCCTATGATTAGTGGCGCACTTTTGAGTAAGACAGTCTGGACGAGGCTGCCTCCCTGACTTGGACTCAATTTCCAGATATATTTCAGAGGAAGTTTGTTCCCTAGAGCCTCCGATATGCATGGCGCGTGGAGTTTGAGCATTTGCGCCAGGGCCCTATGACTGTCTCTGAGTATGCCATCTGTTATACTAGGTTGGCCAGACATGCACTGGCTTTGGTGGCTACTGTTCGTGAGAGGGTTTGCTGGTTTATTGAGGGTCTTATTTCTCCCATCAGGTCTGGCATGGCTCGAGAGTTGGAGATGGATATACCATATGAGTAGGTAGTGAGAATATCCAGGAGGATAGAGGGTATGCATACCAGAGAGCGAGTGGAGAGAGAGGCCAAGAGGTCTCGAGAGTCGGGTCACTACTCTGGTACCCACACATCAGCAGCAGGACGTCACGGCAGGGGCTATATGGGTCAAACAGTTCACTTAGGTCTTCCTTCATCCATCAGTACTCCAGCTCCTCCTAGATCATAGGAGCCTTATTATGCATCTCTGGTTTCTAGTGTGCCTCCTGCGTGGGGTAATTCCAGAGGTCAGTCTAAAAGGGGTGGACCCAGTTAGTCATAGCCACCCTTCCATCCCAGAGCTTGTTATAAGTGCGGGAATACCCGCCATGTTGTGAGGGATTGCCCTAGGCTTGGGAGGAGTTCACCTCCACATCATTCTCAACCGCAGCGTACCCAACAGGATTCTCAGGCCATCGTTCTAGCTCTAGCTGCCTCCCCACATACCCAACCAGCCAGGGGTGGAGATCGGGGAGATAGAGGTCGCCCTCGAGAGAGGGGCCAGGCCAGGTCAGGACAGATTTTATGTTATTCCTGATCGTGTAAGGCTGTCGCCTACGATTCTATTATCACAGGTATTATATTGGTTAGCCACAGAGAGGCATCAGTTCTATTCAATCCAGGCTCTACTTATTCTTACGTATCATCTTATTTTGCTCCGCATTTGGGGACAGCCCGGGAGACCTTGAGCTCTCCTGTTTATGTATCTACTATCGTGGGAGATTCCCTTATCGTGGAATGCGTATATCGGTCATGTTTGGTTACTATTTGTTGTTTTGCGACAAGGGCAGATCTTTTGTTACTTGATATGGTTGATTTCAATATTATCTTGGGAATGGACTAGTTGCCGCCCCAGTATGATATTCTTGATTGTCATGCTAAGACCGTGACTCTAGGCATGCCAGGTATTCTGCGTATTGAGTGAAGCGATACTTTTTATCACACTCCCATTAGAGTTATATCTTTTCCTAAAGCTTACACTATGTTTGAGAAGGGGTGCGCCACATATTTAGCTTATGTGAGAGATGTCAGTGCTGATACCCCTTATGTTGACTCTGTCCTAGTGGAATGGGATTACCCCGATGTGTTTCCAGCTGATTTTTCGGGCATGCCGCCCGATCAGGACATTGATTTTGATATTAATTTATTTCCAAGCACTCAACCCATATCCATTACTCCTTGCCGTATGGCTCCTCCTGAGTTGAAGGATCAATTATAGAAATTGCTTGATAAGGGTTTCATTCAACCCAGTGTTTAACTGTGGGGTTCTCCTATCTTGTTTGTAAAGAAAAAAGGATGGTTCTATGCGCATGTATATCCATTATCGCCAGTTGAAGAAGGTCACAGTGAAGAACCGATATCCTTTGCCTCGTATCAATGATTTATTTGACCAGCTTCAGGGTGCACATGTGTTTCTAAGATTGATTTGTGCTCAGTTTATTACCAGCTAATGATTCGGGAGCCGGATATCCCGAGGACTACTTTCAGGACTCGGTATGGTCATTACGAGCTCCTTGTCATGTCATTTGGGCTGACCAACGCCCCGACATCTTTTATGAATTTGATGTATAATGTATTCAGGCCCTATCTCGACTCGTTTTTCATTGTTTTCATAGATGATATTCTTGTATACTCCCGAAGTCGGGAAGATCATGAGCGGCACGAGAGGTCAATGATTCATACCCTGAGAGAAACGAAATTATATTCCAAGTTCTCAAAATGTGAGTTTTGGTTGAGTTATATGGCATTCCTAGTCCACGAGGTATCAAGTGAGTGCATTTGGGTGGATCCCAAGAAGGTGGAGGCCGTGCAGAGTTGGCCCAGGCCCTCCTCAGCTACAGAAATCCGCAGTTTCCTTGGCTTGGCGGGGTATTACCGTGGTTTTAAGGAAGGGGTTCTCATCTATTGCAGCCCCTATGACCAGATTGAACCAGAAGGGAGATCCCTTTTAGTGGACAGACGAGTGTGAGGCGAGCTTTCAGAAGCTCAAGACGGCTTTGACTTTAGCCCCTATTCTGATTTTGCCTACTGGTTCGGGGTCCTATAAAGTTTATTGTGATGCCTCACGAGTTGGAATTGGAGCGGTGTTGATGCAGGACGATAGGGTGATTGGCTACGCGTCAAGAGAGTTAAAGGTACATAAAAAGAACTATCCTGTCCATGACCTTGAGTAAGCTGCCATTGTTCATGCCTTGAAGATCTGACATCATTATTTGTACGGCGTGCCTTGTGAGATTTACGCAGATCATCGGAGTTTACAACACTTGTTCAAGTAGAAGGATCTGAACTTGCACCAAAGGAGATGGTTGGAGCTACTAAAGGATTATGATATTACTATTTTTTATCACCCGGTCAAGGCCAATGTGGTAGCCGATGCCTTGAGTCGAGGGCGGAGAGTTTGGAATATTTATCAACTTCAGAGAGACCTATGGCGATGGATGGTCATGCCTTAGCCAGTCATTTCGTGATATTTGACCTTTTGGAGCCCAGTCGGGTTCTAGCCTGTGTGATTTCTCCGTCTTCATTGTTTGATCGTATCAGGGAGCGGCAATATGATGCCCCTCATTTGCTTATCCTCAGGGACACAGTTCAGCATGGAGATTCTAGGGATGTTACTATTGGAGATGACGGGGTATTGAGGATGCAGGGTCGGATCTGTGTCCCTATGTTGATGATATTCAGGAGTTGATATTGGTATAGGCCAATAACTCGCGATACTCCATCCATCCAGTGCCGCGAAGATATATCAGGATCTGAGACAACATTATTGGTGGAGGCGGATGAAAAAGGACATAGTAGAGTTTGTAGCTAGATGCCTAATCTGTTAGCAGGTAAAACCTGAGCATCAGAGACCAGGAGGGTTACTCCAGCAGATGGAGATTCCAGAGTAGAAATGGGAGATGAACACTATGGATTTTGTAGCTGGTTTGACTCTGACGACGACGAAATTTAATTCTATTTGGGTTGTTGTGGATCGGCTGACCAAGTACGCTCATTTCATTCCAGTGTGTACTTCTTACTCAGCAAAGCGGTTAGCGGGGATTTATATCAGGGAGATTGTCCGTCTGCACGGCATTCCAGTTTCTATCATCTCAGACATGGGTTCAGTGTTTACATCACGGATCCGAAGAGCCGTCCAGCGGGAATTGGGCACCCGGGTGACTATGAGCACAACTTTTTACCCTCAGAGGACGTACAATCCGAGCGCACCATTCATATTCTATAGGATATGCTCCGTCCACACGTGATTGAGTTTAGAGGGTCTTGGGATCAGGCCATTGGCTGAGTTTGCATACAACAACAGTTATCAGTCCAACATTCAGATGGCGCCGTATGAGGCCTTATATGGTAGGAGGTGCAAATCCCGGTGGGTTGGTTCGAACCGGATGAGGCCAGGCTATTGGGCACTGATTTGGTCCAGGATGTGGTCGAGAAAGTTAAGGTGATTCAGGATAGAATACGTACGGCCTAGTCTAGATAGAAAAGTTATGTGGACCAGAAGGAATGTGACGTTTCCTTTATGGTTGGTGAGCGGGTTTTGCTTCGAGTATCGCCTATGAAAGGCGTCATGAGGTTTGGGAAGAAAGAAAAGTTGAGTCCGAGGTTCATTGGCCCTTTTAAGGTTTTGAAGCAAGTCGGGGAGGTTGCTTATAAGCTTGCTTTACCTCCTAGTTTGGCCGGGGTTCATCCGGTATTTCATGTCTTGATGCTTCGGAGGTATCACGGTGACCCGTCTCACGTGTTGGAGTTCTCTTCAGTCCAGTTGGATAATAACTTTTCCTATGTAGAGGAGCCAATGCCAATATTAGACACGCAGATCTGAAAGCTCAGGTCTAAGGATATAGCTTCAGTAAAGGTTCAGTGGCGGGGTCAGTCAGCCAAGGAGGCGACTTGGGAGACCGAGCAGGACATGCACAGCCGATACCCTCATCTTTTTGCTACTTCATGTATGTTCTCTATGCTCGTTCGAGGACGAATGAATGTTTTAGTGTAGGAGGATGTGAAGACTGTTGAAACACGTTCTCATGTTGCTAAACTAAACATGTGTTCATATTTGTAGGTTTTGATAAATGACAAACCGATGTGAACGGAACATTGACATATGCCGAAGTCCAAGCACAAGAGAAACAAAGATCAAGATTTAGTAAAGCAACAAAGTTATACATGAGTCGTTCTATAATTGTGATCTTGATCCGACAATTGATTCAGGACTTGGCTTCTCTCGTAAAATCATTTTTATCAAATCATGCATCTTTAATTTAAAGAAAAATGATTTTCAAAACATTTCTTTTTAACCAAAATGAATTTTAAACATGTCTTTCAAATCTGGACAAAGATAATCGATTATGTACTTTATGATAATCGATTATGTTAAAGCAGTGTACACCAGATTTTACAAAGCTGTAAGATAATCGATTATGTACCTTATGATAATCGATTATGTTAAGGCAGTGTACACCAGATTTTACAAAGCTGCAAGATAATCGATTATGTACCTAATGATAATCGATTATGTTAAGGCTGTGTTCACCAGATTTTTCAAAGCTACAAGATAATCGATTATGTACCTTATAATAATCGATTATGTTAAGGCAGTGTTCACCAGATTTTTTAAAGCTACAAGATAATCGATTATGTGCCTTAGACTAATCGATTATGTTGAGACAGTGAGCATCAGATTTTTCAAATTAGCAAAATAATCGATTATGGCTTTCTGGTAATCGATTATATTAAAGACCGTTGCCAAAGTATTTTCAAACACTGAAAAATAATCGATTATGTATAGTCAGACAATCGATTATGTTAAGCATAAAATCGGGAATTGATTTTTTGAACGTTGTCAGGTAGTCGATTATACGATTTGGATAATCGATTATTCTGCTTAAAATCTGGGATTGATTTTTGAACGTTGGCAGATAACCAATTATGCAGAATCAGATAATCGATTATCCTAGCACAAAATCAGCAATTTGTGATTGGCAATTAAGCAACGGTCTTGGGTGTTTTGAGCACTATAAATACAACTCAAAATCACTCTTCTAAGCACAACAACTGATTACATTCTTGCTAAAGCTTACATACTCTCTTTGCAATCATTTTATATTCATTTCATAAGTTTTTGAGAGCCAAACTCTTGACTAAGTTGTTGCGTTCTCTAGAGTATTTATTTACTCACATCTACTCTTCAAGAGAGTTCTGTTTAAGTGAGTGCTAAGTGTTTGTACACACTTGAAGGGATAGTCTAATACCTTGTTGTAAGAAGGAATAGTAGTTCCTTGGTTTGAAGTCTTGAGGTGCGGTATCCCCGAGCAGGTTGAAGTCTTGTAGAGTGTATATCTACGAGCAAGTGTAACGGTTTGTTAAGCACCCGTAAGCTTAACAAAGTTAGTGTAAAACTCGAGAGAGTCTCTTGGGGACTGGAATAACCACGTGTTGTGGTAAACCAAGATAAAATTTGGTGTGTTCTCTCCTTATCTCTTTAATTACTGCACTTACGTTATTCCTGCAATTTTTAATTCCGCAAATTTACATTGTTTTTTATTATAATGCTATTCACCCCCCTCTAGCGTTAAGCGTATATTCTAACAAAGACCCGGCCGGCCGTCTTTGGAATTTATGCCTTGTTTTCCTATTTATTGTTTCCTTAAGTTCATTTCTACTATTTTGGGTTGCTAGGACGTTCAGTGATAGAATTCCGGGTGTTTCGGGACACTTAGTCCCTAAATAAGAGCTTAAGTGTTGTAAAGTGGTCCGTAATTAGAACAGTGAGAAGAATACCTTGGAATGAAAATCCGATGGTTCCATTAGCTCCGTTAGGTGATTTCGGGGTTGGGAGTGTGTTCGGAATGTATTTTGGATGTCCGTAGCTCATTTAGGCTAGAAATGCCGAAAGCTGGAATTGGGAGATTTCCTGTCCGATAGTATAATTTTGATCCGAGGTTCAGAACAAGATTCCAGAAGTTGTTGTAGCGCCGTCACGTTATTGTGGATGTGCGTACAAAATTTCAGGTCAATCGGACTTGGTTTGGTTAGGTTTTTGATCGGAAGGGAGTTTGGTTGAGTTTTAGAGTTCTTAGGTTCAAATCATTGGTTAATTCGAGTTTCCGGCATTACTTTAGGTGGTTTAAGGATTGGTACAAGTTTGAATGATGTTATGGGATATTTCCGTTGCTTTTTTTGAGGTCCTGGGGTCCTCGGGTGTGTTTCGGATGCTCAACAGAGCAATTGGAGTTTTGAAATTGTAGAAGAAATTGCAGTGAGTGTTTTCTTCTATGCGATCGCGAAGAGGGAATTGCGTTCGCGTAGCTGTGCCAATCCCCTTCATTGTGTTCCCGTACCCTTCCCAACGTTCGCGAAGTGCAACCATCCCCTTCATCGCGTTCACGTTCCATCCTCCGCGTTCGCGAAGGCCAAGCCCTAGACCCCCTTCAATTTCTTCAACACGTTCGCGTGAGACCCTTCGCATTTGCGTAGGGTCCAGTCCCAGCTCATCGCGTTCACATCCCTATCTTCGCGTTCGCAAAGGTCAATTTCAAACCTTGAGATTTTTTCTCTCAGCGAACGCGAGATTCCCTCCGCGTTCGCGATGAACAGTGCCCTGACCAATACTTATATTTCGAACACGAACTCTTCTTCCATTATTAAAAAAATTCAAGCTAGAGAGCTCGGTTTTGTGAGATGTTTTGAGGGATTTTTAGAGACAACGATTGGGTAACGATTCCTTTCTCCCTTATGATCAATACCCACTAATCTAACCGCAAATCCAACCTTTAATTTTTTGAATAAAAATTGGGGTAAAGTTCTTATGCCTAATTGTGAGGATTTAAGGGGGCATTTGACCTCCGATTTGGGAGATTTTTATATAGTTATACTCGTGATAGTACGAACTTTCCGAAATTGTGAATAGTTATTCGATTCTGAGATGTTGTTCTGAGGGGTATTTTGGTTATTTTACCTATTTTCTCGCCTTAGCTTTAATTTTAGTAGTGGAATTGGTTACTTGCGATGTTATTTACAATATGTAATTGGGTTGAATAGATTTGGGCCACTCGGAGTTGGATACTCGGGAAAGGGCATCATTTCATAGTGATTTTTATACCGGTTCGAGGTAAGTGGCTTGTCTAACCTTGTGTGGGGGACCTCTCCCTTAGGATATCTTGACTGTTGTTTTAAATGCCTTGTGCGTGAGGTGACGAGCATGTACTTGTGCTAAGTGTTGAAAATTCACCTTGCTTGACTTATTTAGACTATGTTTCCTTGCTTACTAGACTGCTATAAATGCATGTTTACCTGTGTTAGTTTAAGAAAAGCATTCTAGTTAACTTATTTGTTCTATTTGACTAAACTGCAATATCTGCTATTTCGTGAAGCATGTTAGACTCTAGATTCTGTTTGTTTTCTTTACTTAGCTTTATATAATATTGACTGTTGTGATGTGTTTATGATTTGGGACTACGGGACGACATCCCGGTTTCCCTGTACGTGTTATACTCTAAGATTGGGAGTGTGGGATACTAAGAGATCCATGGCACTAGATTGATTACAAACGGAGGATACTATGAGATCCTCGGGATACTTGGAGATCCATCAAGTATAATAAGAGGATACTAGGAGATCCTCGGGATACTTGGAGATCCCTTGTGCATATGATGAGGATACCAGGAGATCCTCGGGATAGCAGGAGATCCCCGATGATAAGTAGCCGGTAGTGGTTTGATCCTTATTCATAGTTTGTATTGTATTATGTTTCCTATTTTACTTATTATCTTGCTAGATTGTCTATATAAACTGTATTCCTATTATTTAGTCATTTTCAGTTGGATTATTATGTTTATCTCAGTAGGGCCTCGACCTTCCTCGTCACTACCCAACCGAGGTTAGGCTTGGCACTTACTGAGTACCCTTGTGGTGTACTCATGCCTCTTCTGCACATGTTTCTCATGTGCAGATCCAGGTACTTCTTGGCAGGCGTACCGTCAGTAGCTGTCAGGAGCATTTTGGAGACTTGAGTTATACATCTGCCACATCCGGAGATCCACAGGGTCTCCCTTTCATTATACTGATAATTAGCTAGATGTTATTTCGTTTTTCTTTGTATTAGACTATTCTGGTGATTAGAGCAGCGTATGTTCTTCTATAACCTGTGTTTCATGTGGGATTCCGGATCTTGGGAGTTATTTCAGCATTTTAGTATTAAAGTGTATGTGCCAGGTGGCAAACCTATACATTTCCTTTATGTTATTCGGTATTCTGTTAATGTTTTCATAAAGATTGTTAATTCCGCAATGTGTTAGGATTACCTAGTCATGAAGACTGGGTGCCGTCATGACATGTTCACAATTGGTAAACTAGGTCGTGATAATATGGCAAGTACTGGAGAGCCATAAAATCACCTTTCACGAAGATGAGCTGCCACCGGAAGGGCTGAGTCATAATATGGAACTGCACATCACCGTGCAATGCGGGGATTATTTCATTACTAGAGTCCTGATCGACGGAGGATCCAACCTCAACATATGTCCGTTGATAACCCTTAGAACATTGGGGAAGAGTCTGCATGAGATCAAAGATGAGGCCATCAGTGTAAAAGCCTTCAATGGGTTCCAAAGATCCCCTATTGGGGAAATCAATTTATGCCTGCAGATGGGACTAACTTGGTTTGACGTTGATTTTCAAGTGATAGACATCCCAACATCCTACAACTTGCTATTGGGATGACCATGGATTCATGCCGTCAGAGCTGTAGCATCAACCCTGTATCAGGCTGTGAAATTTGAGTGGAATCATCAAGAGATGATTATTCATGGCGATGGTAGCAACCCTATATACAGTCGCCAGACCATCCCGATGATTGGAGGAAGATGGAGAATTGGCGGAGAAACCTACCATCACATCGAGTGGGTCAACGCCGTGGACAAAGATAAATGGTGGGATAAAAAGATCGAGAGTATCCTGAATTGGTGTGTATATGAGCTTGGAAAGGTTCTTGGCAAAAATCTCCAAGGATTTGCCAAACTCATCAAGCTGAAGAAACATGGCACCACTTTTGGTTTGGGGTATGAATAAACTTGGGAGGACTTCAATCACTGGTTGCCAACATGGCGTTGTCCCTATTACCCACTAGAGCATCCTATACCTCATGTAGAGCAAACTTTCCAACCGGAAGATACCATATATGGGTCAGAAGAAGAGGAAGCATTGGCAGTAATGAAGAACCTGTTTATGGAGGACGATGATATGGACTAGTGTGTTGTTTTCGAGGAGGAAGAGGAGGAAGGCCCTTCCACACAAGCTGCGAACCGAGGGGAATGCCTCAATAATTGGTCAATCAGATCCACCAGGGCACAGAAAGCTTCGGAGTAGCAAGGCTAAGCAAAGTACCATGCATCACATTTTACTTTTACTAGCTGATTTTCTTTCCGTATTTTCTTTTCGAAAATAGCTCCGATGTTCAAAATAGTTATGACATTTAATCAAAGCATTTCAGTTTCTATATCTCACACTTATTATTTTCTTTATCATTACAATTAATCAATATTACTATTACTTATCTTGATGATGAACCGACAATTGTGACTTGCAACGAGACAACGCAACAAACGAACATAGACTCAGAAGAGGATGATATACCTCAAGAGGTCGTTAAAGAGGTTGAGGATTTTGAAAATAGGCCCAAGTCTAACTTAGACGAAACTGAGGTCGTTAACTTGGAGGATACAGAGAATGTCAAAGAAACGCGCATTAGTGTTCACCTTTCACTATCTGAAAAGAAAGAGTACACAGAGTTTCTAAAGGAATATGAGGACATATTCACCTGGTCGTACGATGATATGACTGGTCTCAGTTCATCCATTGTAGCTCACAAAATGGCAACAGATCTAACATGTCCGTCGATAAAGCAGGAACTCAAAAACTTCAAGCCTGACATGAGTTTGAAGATCAAGGAAGAAGTTACCAAACAGGTCAAAGCCAAGGTTCTTAGGGTAGTGGAATATCCGACATGGTTAGCCAATATTGTGCTAGTGATGAATAAGGATGGGAAGGTTAGAGTCTGCACCAACTATCTAGATCTCAACCAGGCTAGTTCTAAAGACGGCTTCCCCATGCCAAACATAAACATTATTATTGACAATTGCGCTAAGCATGAGCTGCAGTCATTTGTTAATTGTTTTACTATGTATCATCAGAAATGGATGGATGAGGAAGACGTGGAGAAAATGGCTTTGATTACACCGTGGGGGATGTATTGTTAAAAAATAATGTCGTTTCGGCTGAAAACAGCTAGGGCCACCTACATGAGGCCCATGACTACTATCTTTCATGACATGATACATAAGGAAATCGAGGTAAATGTAGATGATGTCATCATCAAATCCAAGAAAGCTACTAACCACATGGAAGATCAGAGGATGTTCTTCAACAGACTGAGAAGGTACAATCTAAAACTGAATCCCACCAAGTGTGCATTCGGGGTTCCTTCTGGAAATCTACTCGGATTCATTGTGAGTCACCAAGGAATAGAACTGGATACATCAAAGGTTAAACCCATTCAATAGTTACAACCGCAAAAGAACAAGAAGAACATGATGAGTTTCCTGGGAAGACTCAACTTCATCAGCCGGTTCATAGCTCGGTCCACTGTCATTTATGAACCGTTCTTTAAAACGTTCAAGAATGACCCCACTACTAAATGAACTGATGATTGTCAGAAAACTTTTAACAGAATCAAGAAATACCTATCAATGCCGCCAGTTCTGGTTCCACCCGAACTAGGTAGACCTCTATTGCTTACGTTGTAGTATTGGATGGAGCATTCGATTGTGTTCTGGGACAGCAATATGAAACGGGGAGAAAAGAGCATGCCATCTACTATCTCTGCAAGAAGTTCACCCCGTACGAGGCCCGGTATTCTCTACTGGAGTGCACCCGTTGTGCTCTAACTTGGGTAGCTCAGAAATTGAGGCATTATTTCTGCGCCTACACTACTTATATCATATCAAGAATGGATTCGCTGAAGTATATTTTTTAGAAGCCCATGCCCATTGGCAAGCTCGCTAAGTCACGAATCCTGCTAAGTGAATTTGACATTGTTTACGTAACTCAAAAGGCGATCAAAGGACAAGCCTTGGAAAATCACCTCGCCGAGAATCCCATGGGTGGAGAATACAAACCTTTAAAGGCGTATTTTCCCGATGAAGATGTATCTTTCATAGGGGAAGATATTGCAGAGTCCTATGATGGCTGGAGAATGTTTTTCAATAGAGCAACAAATTTTAAAGGATTTGGCATATAAGCAGTCGTGGTGTCAGAAACCGGCCAACATTATCCTGTATCCACCAAACTCAGGTTCCCGTGCATCAACAATATGGACAAATACGAAGCCTGCATCATGGGGCTCATAATGGCGATTGACATGAATGTTCAAGAGCTGCTCGTGATCAGGGATTCAGACTTGCTCATACATCAGGTTTGAGAAGAATGGGCAACCAAGAACTCTATGATACTTCCCTACCTACATCACAAACAAGAGTTGAGGAAGAGATTCACAAAGACAGAATTTCAGCATGTCCCTAGAGTGCAGAATGAGTTCGCTGACACATTGGCTACTCTACATCCATGATCCAACAACCAGATAAAAATTTCATTAATCGCATACAGTAAAGATTTATGATCTATCAGCTTATTGTGCTCATGTCGAGGAAGAAGCTGACGGAAAACCATGGTTCCATGACATAAAGGAGTACTTGACAACAAGAAAATATCCAGAACTTGCCAACGCTACACAGAAGCACACCCTTCGGCGGTTGTCCAACAACTTCTTTCACAGTGGAGGAATCCTATAAAGGAGGACTCTCGATTTAAGATTGCTATGGTATGTCGAAGAAAATGAAGCATCCAGGTTATTAGAGGAAGTGCATGCAGGGACCTGTGGTCCACATATGCATGGTATTGTTTTAGCAAAAAAAAAAAAAAAAAAAAAAACTCGCGGACATGATATTTTTGGATGAATATGGAAACAGAACGCATCGAATATGTTTGCAAATGCCATCGCTGTCAGATACATGCAGATATGATAAAGCTGCCTCCAAATGAGCTTACTACAACAAGCTCGCCATGGCCATTCGCCGCTTGGAGAATGGATGTTATTGGACCTATCGAGCCTGCCGCATCAAACAGGATTAGGTTTATTTTGGTAGCAATTGATTATTTTACCAAATGGGTCGAAGCAATATAATATAAAGCAGTAACTAAGAAAGTTGTAGCAAATTTCTTCCGCGACTGTGTTGTTTGTCAGTTCAGAATTTCGGAATCAATCATTACTGATAATGGTTCCAATCTCAACAGTGACTTGATGAAAGCAATGTGTGAAGCATTCAAGATCAAGCACAAGAATTTTACGGCCAATAGACCTCAGATGAATGGAGTTGTAGAAGAAGCCAAGACAAATATCAAGAAGATACTAAGGAAGATGATATAGAAGCATAAGCTGTGGCATAAGAAGTTATCATTTACCTTATTAGGATACCCTACCACAGTCCGCACATCAACCTGGCGATTCTCTATATGTTGGTTTATGGTACGGAGGCGGGCATTCCCGCGGAGGTAGAAATTTCCTCCTTGAGAATCATACAAGAAGTAGAGTGAGATGATGCATAATGGTTAAAGAGTCGCTACAAGTAGTTGGCTCTTATATATGGGAAGAGAATGAATGTAGTTTGCCGTGGTCAATTGCATTAGAACAGAATGTCCAGAGCTTTCAACAAAAGAGTCAAGCAAGGGAAGTTTACATCGGGGCAACTGGTGTTGAAGAAGATTTTCCGCATCAGGATGAAGCCACAGGGAAATTCTCTCCCAACTGGCAAGATCTTTGCATGGTTCATCGGGTTTTAACCAGAGGAGCCCTCATACTTGCAGAAATGGACGGAGAAGATTGGTCGAAGCCAATCAATTTAGATGCAGTAAAATGATGCTATGCATAACCATATATGATTTCCTTTATGATGTAATTTGAACTATGCCTAACTTGATTCCCATTTAAGAGGGGAAACGTAGGAAGCCCTATGGGTTGAGTCACAATTCAATAAAATTTTCATCTCCTCCCGCTATTGGAAACAGGGGCAGAATTTTGAGGACCCTCAAAATTCCAAAGTTGATCGTCAGCCCTTTATTGCACGCAGTCATCGAAAGTGCCAGCCTAGTAAACTGGGGTAGAATTTTCAGGAGGACCCTCAAAATTCTGAAGCGAGAGAGGCTGCATTGTCTTGATCCGCGTCGCAGTCGTCGATTGATCTAAAAGAAAGCTATTTTCGATTATATACTTAAGTTACATTGTTTTACTGAATCATGCATAACTATTATCCAAGTTGCTGTGTTTAGCGACACTACCCCAATAATACACAATGTCAAGCAAGACAAGCAAAGGCCGCGAGAAGACGAACTAACCTTCCCTTTTTACAAAACTCATGATTTTTCTTTGGATGCAGTCACTCAATTCGCAATATCATTGTATATATATTTATGCACTCATACTTTATCAAGAATTCAAATTCTTCAAATCATCACCTATTCACAACTGTTATCCATGCATGACATCCCCAGCAGCCACAATGATTCAATCAGCTATCAGCTACTATCCACCAGCTAAGAGATTTCATTACTATTCACCTTTTATTTCCTGCATTCTATATAAGTCTACTCTTCTGCCTTTCGAGACTAATCATTGTCTCCATCTGCATTTTGCATAAGGCTATTTTTTCTCCTTTCGAGACTAAGCACTGTCTCTATTTGCATTTTCTACATAAGGCTACCTTTCTGCCTTTCAAGACTAAGCACTGTCTCTGTCCCCAGTCGAGTGGACCTGGTTGCCTTCCCTGACCCACCTTCCCTGACCCATGAGTTACCCCACATTTTTATTACTTTACTAACCAAATAGAAACAACTGTTTATAATTGAAATACCTTTTTACAAATATACATAGATGATATAAGTGTGGTTTAAAAATTACATTACCCAAAATACAAAGTACATAATACATGCCTCCTGACCCCTATTTCGTCTACGAAGCCTCTTAGGATACAAGATGACAGTACTATACTTGCTGGTAATAAGGCCTTGGCTATACCTTTTTACATAAACCAAAATAAGACTCCAAAATACAAGAACAAAGGTAGCATGATCCACGCAGGGCCCCGGAAGGAAAGGGGCTCACCAATACAGCTGACGGGGAACGAGAAAGAGCTACGGACGGTGGACGGGAGTACCTGTTGAAGATCTACCTACAATCATAACACGAATGTAGCGCCCCCGACAAAAGGGACTTCAACACATTTGAATTGTACTAGTATGTATGAACAAAACATATCCCAAGTGAACTCAAGCCATATGCAAATAGATCACAACAATGGAAGCATCAACCAATCACGCATAGAAGGTACAATCAGTCAAACAAAGGGGCAATCACTGGCCCACAGGTTAAGAGCTCTCTTGCTATCTCCTTTCACCCATCCACATCATTAATTTCACAATTTTGTTCAATGTATATACATATTAATAATGATTTCGATCACTTTTTCCACCCTTATTACATCGGCCACCCTTATAACACCAACACACACCTTATTACACCGTGTTGCGGCTCGCAACCAGACCCCACCGTACAATTTCAATTCACAACAAACACAACCAAACAACAAGTACACCTCAAAACATCACCACAATAGTGTTACAAGTGTTTCCATAACTATTAGTACCAATTTCATAGCTTTCGACAGTTCTTAATCAATCAAGTTCCCACAATTGCCCACAACATTTCAAGTACATTCTTATCATAGATAGCCTTGTTTCACCATTTACGGATTCCTTCAATCATTCATTATTCGACTTTTACCATGAGGTGTATTCACAACCAAACCAGTCACAAGAAGCTCACAAAAAACCAACATAGATATTAACTACCAAACAATTCACATACCAAACAAGGCGATTTTACAAGAATCAAGGTTAGCCATACATACCTGGAGTCGAATTCCCTTTTTAAGCTCCTATTCTCAGTCACCAAGCTATCTAGCACAACCCTCTTCTTCTATCCAATTTTCCCTTCACTTTATTCTAGGTTTGAGTTACAGGCATGAGGATTTTCAGTTGTTAGTTAAAAATTAAAGCGTAGGTCTCCCTTCCCTTTACTTAACTCAGCAAAATTTGGGAAAGGGTTAGGGGTCTTACATTAAAGAGTGGAGATGGAGACAATAGCTTACAATTTTCCGTCCCAGATGGTTTTGGAAGATCAATTTGATGGAAATTCCTTTCTCTCTCAAGAACTCTCCCCTTCCTCTCTCTTGTTTTGTTTAGAAAATATGCTAAAATGAGGGGTAGGGGTGTTTTATTAGAAAGGGGTCCGGTTAAAAGTTTTTAAAAAACTGATGTTCACGACGGATCTGCGATCAACTATACAATCGCATAGTTTACATGTGGTCCGCAGATTGGACCGCATAATGGTCCCAAATTGCAGGCCTCTCTGTTTGGGTATGCGGTGAGAATGCGGTCCGCATACACGTTCTGCGGTTGCAAATTGCACCGCTGAATTGACCTCAACAAATCCTCGAGAAATTTATGCAACGACTATACGGTATGCATATTGGTTATGCAATCGCATAATGGACCGCATTTTCAACATCAAATTTGGCTACTCTCTGATTCACTCTGCGGTCGATATTCGGTCCGCATACCTGATCTTCGACCGCATTCCTGACTCTATGATATTTTTAAGTATAAAATCAGTAGAAAAGGATTCCGACACATCAATGGACCCGACTCTATGAGTTGCTAGGACTTGAGCATGTAAGAAACACGTTCTCGAACTAACGTGTGTTGATTCATGTAGGTTTTGATAAATGCCAAACATTGAGCCAAGCATCGGTGATGGAACAATAACAGTCCAAGTACAAGATGGATAGTACGCGTTCAAGAATAGAAGATGCAATCAACTGTTGAGTAGGTCTTAATTTGTAATCTTGACTCAACGACTTATTTCTAATATTGGCTCTCACCTAAAATGATTTTCATAAAATCATGCGTCATAAGTTTTTAAAGAAATAAGTTGCATATTTGCCAAAATGATTTTTAAACTCGTTTTGAGAAAATTGGGTTTAACAATCGATTGTCTTGAAGAAACAATCGATTGTCAAGTTCTATACTTAGTTTTTAAAATGTTGTCTTGAGACAGAAACTTCGTTTGAAATCATTTTTGAAGCAACAATCAATTGTCACTGTTCAACAATCGATTGTCAGATTTTATACTTAGTCTCAAAGTTTTGGACAACTTACAGAATGTTTTCAAAATCTTCAAAAATGAAGAACAATCGATTGTCACTATTTAACAATCGATTGTGCTCAGTGATATTTCCAAACGGACTTTTTCCAACGGCTTTATCTATTTATGGTATAATCTTTACTCAATCTTTTAGTCAAAAAGTTGCCAGAAATATTTTGAATATTTGAACAACAATCGATTGTCTGAAGTCAACAATCGATTGTCTTCTTTTTAAAATTCAACAGAAATCTTTTTAACCTGATTTTAAGGAATTTGTCTGTTGAAATTTTACTCCAACAATCGATTGTGTAATATCAACAATCGATTGTCAGGCAGATTTTCAGGAGCGTTTTCTGGAACTAAAAGCAACGGTCTATTGCTCCATTTTCTCTATAAAACACTCTCTGAAAATCATTTTTTAAACACAACAACACTGCAGAAAAAGTACAAAGCATACATTACATTCTTGTGATTCAAAATTTCATATCTTACATTATTTTTGAGAGCCAAGATTATTGATTGAGTTGTTGTGTTCTTGAGCAATATATTTTGTACTCATAATCCACTCTTTGAGAGAGTTCTTGTAAAGTGAGTAAAAGAGTGTTCTTGTTAAACACTTGTAGTAAGAAGGAGTGTTATATTTCTTCTTGTAAAGTCTTAGGGATAGGTTTCCTTAAGCGGGTTGGTTGAGGCTTGTGTTGTATCAAGTTCTCAAGTTGTAAAGGTTCGTTAGGCACCCGGAAGCTTAACAAGTTGAAGTCTTTGAGGTGAGGAACCTCCGAGCAAATTGAAGTCTTTGAGGTGAGGAACCTCCGAGCAAATTGAAGTCTTTGAGGTGAGGAACCTCCGAGCAAATTGAAGTCTTTGAGGTGAGGAACCTCCGAGCAAATTGAAGTCTTTGAGGTGAGGAACCTCCGAGCAAGTTGAAGTCTTTGAGGTGAGGAACCTCCGAGCAAGTTGAAGTCTTTGAGGTGAGGAACCTCCGAGCAAGTGTTTGAGATTTGTGTGATTCAAGTCTCAAGTGTAAAGGTTTGTTGGGCACCTTAAGCTTGACAAGGTTGTTAGTGGAAATCTCGAGAGAGTCTCTCGGGGACTGGACTAACCACAAAGTGTGGCCAACCAGTATATATCGTGGTGTAATTTATTTTTACTGCATTTGTTTATTTCCTGCAAAGTTTAAATTCCGCAAGAAAACGCCAAATTTTATTAATACGCTATTCACCCCCCCTCTAGCGTAGAGCGTTATTTCTAACAGAGCACTCGTTTAACGGGGTCTTACACTTTTGAGACTAAGATCTGTCTCCATCTGCATGGCTGAAAGATTGCCACCTTCATTTAAATTCTGCATCGGCTGAAATATCGCCACTTCTTATCTAGTATCGGTTGAAATATCACCACTTCTTATCTTGCATCGTCTAAAATATCGCCACATTTATCAAACGCTGCACCGGCTGAAACATCACAACTTCTTATCTTGCATCGTCCAAAATATCACCACTTTATTCATCTTGCATTAGCTAAAATGCTCCACCTTATGCATCTCATGGGCTGAAAGATCGCCAAATTTTCCATAGTCGTCATTGTTCGGAGGCACCATTCATAGCCCGAGAATGCAATGCCATGGTATCTTTTGCATATCCTTATTCAAAGGCATCATGGTTCGAAGGCATCATCCTCATAGGTCGAGAACACCATTTCAGAGCCTACGTATCCTTTATCATATGCTTCATGGTGGAGGACGTCATCCTAACTATCTAAAGACAACATTCATGGTCCAACGAGAACTTGCATCAAGTATAAATTTATGCACAATATATGTTTTTATTGCTCACTCGCAGGTACACTGGCTAGCAACGACCATCTTAGCAGGAGTGATACCACTCCGGTTCCCCCAACATATCAGATTTCAACCACTTTTCTCAACATAAACGTCGCGTCGCCTTTCAAAATTTCCATCGGCATATTCTGTCAATGGATCCTGAACTACATATGTCCTGATTCCTGAAAGACCAGGGATATGTAGGCAGCTCTGGGATTAAAGCTCGGTCAAAATTCTTTGCAAATCGGCTCTTTCGGTTAAAATTGGCCATCATGTCTTTACCCGACAACTCTTTCATCTTTACCGGGTAAAGAGGAGCAGCTGTAGATACCTATTTTTTTCTATATATTTTTATACTCAGAACACTTTCAAAATAACATATATATGCAAATATGAGCATACCCAAGTATTTTGGTATTTTTTCCAAAATTTTTAAAGATTTTAAAAATAAATTTATTATCTATTTTAATACTATAAAATTCAATAATTATTCCCTAAGTTATCATTTTGGTGAATAACTCATTCCATTCTCAAAGTTACACTAAATATAGTTTAAATAAAATTTTCATATTTTAACACATGTTTGGTATTTTTAAAGCTAAGTTACATATAATTACAATTATAACCCATTTTACAATTAATTGAATTTATACTTATAAAACTATTTCCAATATTTTTAGATTAATATTTACATATTATTAATTATTTGAATATTTTAAGTTTATTTTTAAAATTATTTTAACTATTTTTATAAAATAAAACGGGATAACTAGGCTATTTAACATGTAGCCTCATTTCATTACAATTATAGCCCATTCAGATTTCAATTCTAACCTCCAATTTTATAGAACACTTTCAACTTAAGCTGGACCCACACCCAATTCATACAACACGGTCCAGCTCCGATTTAATTTGATTTGGTTATCAAATAAGATTAACGGATCAGATTTCGTTGCCTTAATTAAATCCTAATTACCCTCCCCCAGACCCCTCATTCCAAGAATGTCTCTCTCTCTCTCTCTCTCTCTCTCTCTCTCTCTCTCTTTACTGACTCTCCCTTCTCTCTAGAACCTTTTGTTCTCTCTTCTTCTTCAATAACCCCAACGCCTCTCCGGCCATCTCCAACCGCACCTCCTTCGACCACTAGTCGCCGTTAAGCTTTACCTTTTGGTTCCCTCTATCTTTGAGGCCCTAGGAACCTCCACCATGAGATATGGTCACTGAAGGTTGGTTTGGTTTGTCTCCAACCTTTTCTCCGATGGGTTTTAGTCCCATGGTGCTGTGGACACCATTGTCACTAAGTTTTATAGCCAGGTTTCTCTCATCTCTTACTAGTTTCTTATGAAACCCTATCCTCTACCTAGAACTCTTAAATCTCTATCTTTTTAACAATTTTTAAATTAGTCTTTTTTGTTTCACACCACTCTCTACTCGACCTTTACAATTGTTCAAGATTTAAGCGTTTTTGTTCCCTCTTGAAACTAGGGTTTCTGAACCCCTTTTCAAAGTCACTTAATTTTCATGATCTTTGAGTATTGACTCATGATTCTTAGTGCTATTTTTAACATTTTTTATGTTTGAAGAAACCGTAACTTTGTGTGATGGTGTGTGCATATTTTCATGTTTGTGTGTTCTTATGGGTTCTTCTCCTATTTCCATGCTCTTTGCTTTCATCTCATTGTAAGTATTTCATTACCTTTCTGTGTGCTTTGTTTAAAGTTTCTCTGATTTGTTACACAATGTTTTTGTACTCATCCTTACAAGCCTTCTTTGAGACTTTGATACTTGCCTTAAAATTGAGTTCTGCGTATTGTCCTTATAGTTTGAGATTAATTTTGAATTTCTTCCTCAATATGTGGTATACTTTCCATAATTAATGTTGGGCTCCTACGTTTTCAATATCATTCCTAGTTTTTTCAGACTATTTTCCAGAATTGGAGTAGTATCTTGCCCTATATTTGTGAACGAATGTGTTGATTGATTTTCCTGACCTATTTCCCTCATTAGAGTATCATGTACCTAGTCTTTATTGAATACTATATGTTACTCTATTTCCTTATGTGATTATACCCTACATTGTGATTTCTTTCCTTTTAAATGACTTATCTTTACCGTTTGATTTGGATTCCTTAATTAAATGGAAGTCCATATACTAATTTGATTGTGATTGATGCCGGTTCCTTAATTATAAGATTGCTGCCTTATTGTTTACTCGTATTCAGTACTGTAAATACACCCCCCCGATTCTCTTTTACAGACAACAGTCTTCTGACTTACCCACATCACTAAATACTATCAAAATATCTCTGGCTCTCTTGTTCTTTTGCTGCTTTTCTCTATTATTGTTCTCTGCTTCTGCTCATTGTCAGCCAGCTGAAAGCACAGGCCAACATAGTGTTACTACTTTGTCTTTGCATCCTATTTTTGCTCTTTTACTGATATGTCCTCTATTTAATTTACAGTCTTCAAAACAATTTGTTTCTATGGGCATTGCACTTTCTATTGTTTCTTCTATGCTTTCACTTATGGTTCTGTTGTTATCATTGCAACTAACATGCCCATTGTATTAATTCATTAATGTGAAAATCCTTCTCTTAATTCAACATGCCTACTGATTTGCTTAATGCAAATACTCCCTTACCCCATAGCCCTAGTACATGATTTGCATGTAACCCTGAGCCCCTTTTGGTTGTAACATGGTGTGACTGTTTATGTTCTAAAATACTTTTCTTTGATGTCTGTGTACGTGCAATTGTGTTCTTACATATGAACTACTTATCCCCTATCCCCTGTTTGTATTTGTTTCCCCTTAAATTATGTATGATATTATAGTCTGAGATTGTCTTACTCACATTCTTACAAGAGCTATCACACTTTTCTGTTGTTTTCTTTTAAGAATTGACTCCATGTGGATCATTATTTTAAAACAATTTTCTTTTCTCAACTCAATTTCTTTTAAAAAAACACTATCACACACTCTCACTACTCTTAGAAATTAGGTTCTACCCCCTTAGTGTAAGCATTTCTTTGGGCACCTCGTGAGTGTTCACTGAATTTTGATGCATAAGACTGGAGTTCCACTCTCCACTTGTTCCGCATTTTGGTAAATATTTAGGTGTTGGTATTGTCCAGGGACCCAATGGGTCCCTAGGGAGCTTTGTCGAACCCAGACCATGGCTGTGAAACTCGAAAGAAGTGAGTTTCGAAGATTGGGCATGGATGAAAGCTCCCTATAGAATAACTTCTTATTTTATTTTTTACAATACTGTATTTCAGCTATCTTGGTTTGTAATAATTTGTGATAAATGATTGGGGTTATAGTGAAATTGGAAGGGATTATGCATGCGTAGTTTAAGTAATAGGTAGAGAACATGTCTCTAGGACTTTACTTACCTATTTGTTCAATAGAAACCATGTATAGGACATATATCTTACATATAGATATCCTGTTTTAGGCTCTTTACTTTTACATTGTTATACTCACTGCGTAATCGCAATAAGTTAGTAATCAACAAACAACTGTTATAAAATATTACTACTGCATTTAGAGACCATCCTTTAGGAGCTTTTATGTGCATTATATATCATGTTACTAAGGATTTTACTTCGTCTAAGTTGCTATTATTGAACGCCTCACCAGTTGTTTAGTTTAATAACATAAGTTTGAGTTAACTGCATTTTGTTTCTTTAAAACTGGAATTAATATGCATCTTCACTTTTTAAGATAAGTAGGTAATACATACAACGTCGAAGCAAGCTTTAGGCCCAAATAAAATAATAATAAAAAAATTGTTTGATCTTGTTTTACCAGTTTCAAACTACTTAGCCTCTTTTAACTTTCCCAACTCCGTTTCTCGTCTGCCTCTCTGAAGTTCACTTTTTTTTTTACTGAAAATCTCTCTATCTGGAAACCAGTGTCGTACTTATATACTCTCACTAATTTTCTAATTCTTTCTCTATTAAGCTTTCAAACTACTGTGTTATCTTTCTACCCAGGAACGTGTTATATTGATATTTGTCTAATTAATGTGCTGTATTTTCAAATCTCTACTTTCTTCAAAACGATGTTTTAACAGTTCCCTAACCTTTACTTACTCAACTATTTTTTTAGATGTATTCCTGAAGATCAAACACTTTTGGGTCACTCTGTTGTGATTAAACCTTCTGCTAAAACTTATCTTTTCAGACATTCTTGCTTTTAAACTCTTATCTTTTTTAAGACCCTAAATGAGTTTGAGACGTGCTAATAACATATTTATTTGTTGAGAGATTTGTGAGCCCCTTATTTGTATTTGTGTGATCCTTTATGTGTAGTCCTACTTGTTATGTATGGTGCCTAGCATTATGTCCTTTAAACCTAAGGGTTTAGCCTAGTACTTATCTTGTTGGAATAGTGGTCCTAAATACCCTCTAGGACTTATATGATGAGACATGCATAGCACACAATAAGCTTTTGTGACTCAATCATGCATTTAAATAATCTTTACGGGGTTGGAAGGGTAGAATATAAATATGAGAACCGGTGTGCTAATATCACGTGTGACCCCTCTTATGAGGACTGGATATTGCAATGATGTGATCCATATTAATTATAAACCAAGGACCCCCTTCCTTTATTTGTTTTCATCTCTTCTTGTAAAACTCTTTAAATCTTTCTTTTCATAAAATTCTGCCATCTCTACTTATATTCACAAGTTTTCAACTTATTGCCAAGTTATATGCAAATCCTTATTTGAGCCTTAATATGTTTATGTGAAGTAACAATTGTAACAAGGCCAAGAACCATACTTGTGGATCCTGAGGGGTACCTAACACCTTCCCTTCGGGATAATTTTTAGCCCTTACCTTAATCTGTGGTTTCTTCAACTCAAACCCTTCTTAAAGTTTCCTAATGCACTATTATTATTAGGGGGCGACTCTCCAACTCTAAAACCCAATTCTCGAAAGGGAATAGAGTTGTCCTCCCAAAATGTCATAAACCCGATTTTACCTTAGAAAAAGGGGGCGTCGACAAAATTTTCCTACGCGTTCGCGATAGTAGTGTGGCATTCACCAAGAGCAGAAGCTGACAACCATCATGTTCACGAGTGGAGGAGTGCGAACGCAAAGAGGAAAATACTGGGGTTCCCAAGTTTGGCTTACGCGAACACGAGATCTTTTATGCGAACACGATGAAGAAACATATGAAGCCTCGCGAACGCGGGATAGAGTGTGCGAACGTGAAGAAAGAAGGAGGGCTGGTCCCTCAGAGTTCAATAACTCTATGTGAACGCGAGGAAGGAGATGTGAACACAATGAAGGACTCGATCAAGGCTTCACGAACACTGATAAGGCATCACGAACGCGAAGAAGGTTTAACTTGGGCACCTGTTGCAGATTTTTCTACGTTCTAAAACCCCCCGGAACACCTCCGAAACACTCCTGAGACCTTGGGGCTCCTAACCAATCTAACTCAATAATATCCTACGAACATAACTGTGTGATCAAATCGCCAAAATAACATAAAAAACAATGAATCAAATCTCAAAATCACTAGTTTTTCTTCAAACTTCATAAACTTCTAAATTTAGAGTTTTGGGTCCGAAACACGTCAAATGACGTCCGATTTCAACAAAATTTTACAGACATATCTTAAAACACCTGTAAGACATGTACCGGGAAACCAAAATACGGGCCCGATACCATACGTTCTATTCAATTTTCATTTCAAATTTCTATGACGATTTCAGAAAAATAATTTCTTTTCAAAGTTTATTTCTCGGGCTCAGGACCTCAGATTTTGATTTCGGACATACCCTCCAGTCCCATATTTTCCTATAAACCCTCCGGAACCATCAAATTACTTGTCCGAGTTTGTTTATCTAAAATATTGGCCGAAGTCAAATTTATTCATTTTAACACCAAAATTTAGCATTTTTCACATAATTTTCCATTTAAGATTTCTGGCTACATGACCGGACTACACACACAAATTGAGGTGACTAGAAATGAGATTTTCAAGGCCTCGGAAACACGAAATAAGAAAGAAAACAGGTAATGGCCCTTTGAGTCGTCACATTACTATTTATATCAAATCGATAAATGTAAGATACATATCTTTGATACACATATTTATTACTTAACTATGATTAAATAATATATATTTTCTCTTTACTTTCTTGGTTGGTGTAACTACATGTGTTAGTGAGTATCTGCACTAATTAAGCTCTTACTCTCGCGCGCATATATATATATATATATATATATATATATATATATATATATATATATATATACTAAGTATATAAGGACATTAAAAGAATTGATAAAAGGCCTTGAATTACACCATCCTTAATCCATTACCTATTCTTATTGAATTTAGTTCAAATTCTGTAAATGAATCATACTTCCCCTTAACGTGATTTTCTAGAACAAACACTACTTTTTCCCAAATATTAGATAACCTTGTTTTTCTCTCGTTAGATTAGACGATAAGAGTGTAAATGTAATTTGGTATGACTTTAGCTACTACATTAATTGACATGCATGTCCAGTATTTTCAATATAGGATGAAAAATTAAACGCATAAAAAAGTTTAGGATATTCAACATATTATGGGTGTATATATAAAATAAAAATAATTACCTAGCAATATAACACATTATAATTTTCCGATTGGGGGGAAGGGGGGAGGGGAGGGTCGGATATTGTTGGTGTTACCTTAATTTCTAAGAAAATTAGAGAAGACGACAGAGTAGTTTGATGTTTCTAAGGTTAGCTTTGTTTTGTCTGAAATATGTTAATATAATTTTTTGCATTGATCTGTAAAGAAGACTTGGACTTGGGACTTATGTCTTTCTGGACCGTTTTTATTAGGCTTATTACTGGACCATCACTGGAAGCAACTGGAAATCCAACTCTTCTAGAAGATCACAATACATTACACTTAATACTTGTAATTATTTATCTTAAATTCTGTTATAGAGAATAAAAGTTAGTTATAAACTAGTCAGTAGTAGAATTTCGCTTGGCCTTTATGTTTTTACCCTAGATTCCTTTCTTCCTTGTATTTACACATCAACTCTGTACAACAGATCATTCATTCAATATAAAAAAAAAAATTCTCAACGTGGTTTTTATTTTATTTTATTTTCACATGGTATCAGAGAAGGTTAAATTTTCTCCTGAACATTTCAATATCTATCACATGATCTTCATTTTCCTTACTTTATTCATAGAGCAATGGGTTTTATTGAAATCCCTGGAAATTCTTCTTCCACACTACACCTGCAGCTTCTTTTACAACAAGAATTGTTTACTCAGCTCACCCCTATTACCTTCATTCTTCAGATTATCTAGGGATGAACTTGGTTTCTTCAGTAATTGATGGTAAAGGCAATGGAAGTCGGAGGAGAGCTTTTTTGATTTCCCTCTCCGCTAAGAACAACCCAAGGTTAATTGATGGATCCCTAGTTGTCCCTGAGGCAGATTCTGGACTGCAAAAAGCTTGGGCTCGTAGAAATAAATTGGTCCTTGTCAAAAGAAATAACTGAAAGTGTGCTCTATTCTCAGATTATAAAAGACTTGTGGAGTGACCTGGAGGATAGGTTGTTGAAACACGTTCTCAAGGCACTAATCTAAACGTGTTTTTGCAGGTTTTGATAAATGACAAACGATGCGCAATCGACATATGACGAGGTCCAAGCACAAGCGCGCAAATGTCATGTAACGAAGTTCAAGCACAAGACAAACAAAGATCAAGACTAAACAAAGTTATATATGAGTCGTTCTTTAATTGTGATCTTGATCCGACAACTTAACTCAAGACTTGGCTTCTCTCGTAAAATCATTTTTATCAAATCATGCATATTTAATTTAGAGCAAAATAATTTTAAATCATGCATATTTATTTTAGCAAAATGATTTTTAAACATGCCTCTAAAATCTGGACTAAGATAATCGATTATGTACTTATGATAATCGATTATGTACTTATGATAATCGATTATGTTAAGTCAGCTGCATGACAATCGATTGTGTACCTTATGACAATCGATTGTGTTAAGGCAGTGTGCATTAGATTTTTCAAATATGCATGACAATCAATTGTGAACCTTATGACAATTGATTGTGTTAAGGCAGTGTCCATCAGATTTTTCAAAGCTAAAAAATAATCGATTGTGAACTTATGACAATCGATTGTGTTGAGGCAGTGTCCAAACATATTTTTCAAAGCTACAAAATAATCGATTGTGAACTTATGACAATCGATTGTATTGAGGCAGTGTCTATTTGATTTTTCAAAGACTGATAAATAATCGATTGTCCATATAGTATAATTCATTATGTAACTGATTGTTGCCAAAATATTTTCAAACTCCGTCATATAATCGATTATAGGATTTTAATAATCGATTGTTTGAAGTAAAATCTGGAAAAGATTTTTTGAACGTTGCCAAGTAATCGATTGTATATTTCTGATAATCGATTGTTTTACGTAAAATCTGGAAATGATTTTTTGAACGTTGCCAAGTAATCGATTGTATATTTCTACCAATTGATTGTTTTATGTAAAATCTGGAAAGGATTTTTTGAACGTTGCCAGTAATCGATTATATGTCTTTGATAATCGATTGTACTGCGTAAAATCTGGGATTGATTTTTGGAACGATTGGAAAACAATCGATTGTATCATCTTGACAATCGATTGTTGCAGCACAAAATCAGCAATTCTTAATTGGCAATTAGGCAACGATTATGCATGGTTTTGACACTATAAATACATCTTCAAATCAGTCTTCTAAACACAACAACTGACAATATTATTGCTAAAGCTTGCATACTCTCTTATTCATCATTTTCTATTCATTACATAAGTTTTTGAGAGCCAAATTGTTGACGAAAGTTGTTGCGTTCTTGAGCGTATTTATTTTACTCATATCTACTCTTAAGGAGAGTCTTGTTTTGAGTGCAAAGTGTTTTTATACACTTGAAGGGAAAGTTGTTCCCTTGTATTGTAAGAAGGAACGTTGTGATTTCTTTGGTTGAAGTCTTGAAGTGTTGTATCTTCGAGCAAAGGTTGTTGAGACTTGTGTGACTCAAGTTCTCAGGTTGTAACGGTTTGTTGAGCACCCGTAAGCTTAACAGTGTTAGTGGAAATCTCGAGAGAGTCTCTCCGGGACTGGACTAGCCATGGGTTGTGGTGAACCAGGATACATCGGTGCGTTCGTTCTTTATTATTTGCTTATCGCACTTATTTCATTCCTGCAATTTTTAAATTCCGCAAGTTTACGCTATTTTTTATTATAACGTTATTCACCCTCCCTCTAGCGTTAAGCGTATTTTCTAACAATTGGTATCAGAGCCCAACTCTCTGAAAAACTTAACCGTTTGAGAGAAACAATCCATGGCCTGTACTCGTGATTATTTTGCAGGAATAGATGAAGGACAGTGCTCCACCCGACCACCACTATTCGATGGGACAAACTATATGTACTGGAAGGAGAGGATGAGAATATTCGTTCAATCGAATAGCTTTCATTTGTGGAAGGTCATAATGAAGGGAGAACAAATTCCAACCAAAAAGGTTGAAAATGAATGGGTTCCAAAATCCGAAGATGAGTACGATGCGGATGATATCCGAAAAGTGCAGAACAATGCTAAAGCCATCAACTTATTATATTGTGCTGTAAATGCTGATGATTACAGAAAAATATCATGTGCACAACAGCGAAGCAAATGTGGGATAAGCTGGAAATCACGTACGAAGGTACGGACCAGGTAAGAGAGGCTAAAGTTGATTTTCTAACCCATGCATATGAACTGTTTCATATGAAGGAAGGCGAAAGGGTCGATGACATGTTCGAACGATTTTCAAAAATCGTAAATGACTTACATGCTCTCAAGAAGACCTTCACGGATAAAGAACTTGTCCGAAAAATCCTCCGAAGTCTCACTCCGGAATGGCGCTCAATGGCCGATGCGATTCAAGAGTCTATTGGCGTTTCAAATGTCACCATCGACGGATTAAGAGGTAATCTTAAAACTTATGAATCTACTATACTTAACCCTCTTGTTAATGATCAAAGGAAACAAAGAATCGCCCTCAAGGCAAGCACAAGCCAACCTCAAAATGATGAGGACGGAGATAACGAGTTCGGACTCGTTATTAAGAGATTTCAAAAGTTCATGCGAAAAGAGTATGAACAAAAAGGCAAACAACAAGGAGATCAAATCAAGTGCTATGGGTGCGGAGAGTCCGGCATATTAAATCAAATTGCCCAAATGCCAAGAAGGAAAAGAAACCCTTCAAGAAACAACGAGCATACATATCTTGGGGAGGCGACTCCAGAGACGAGTCAAGTGAGGAAGAAGAAGACGAAGCCACAAATCTTTGTCTCATGGCTCACGAAAACAATCAAGAAGAGGTATGTCAAATTTCTTCCAAAAACTTCTATTCTCTTGAGGAAATGCAAAATGCCTTTGATGAGTTGTATAGTGAATTCATTAAAGCTTCCAAAACTACTAAAAGCATTAAGGAGAATGCCTCATTGAAAGAAAAAGATTTTGAAAAACAACTCTCTTTGAAAGAAAAGGATTTGGAAAAACTGATTTTGGAAAATGAGAAGTTGAAAGAAGAAAACAAATTTTTCGGCAAGAGAAGCGCCGACAAACCCGAGAGTTCTAGTAAAAATTGTACTTCTTGCATGCATCTAAAAGGTGAGGTAGAAAGACTTAAGGGCACCTTAGATAAGTTCAATTCTTCTCATAAAAATTTGAATGAGGTTCTGGTTAATTTGAAATCGACCAAACATGGGATAGGTTTTAAAAACGAGCCTAAAGAAAAAGTTGAAGCCAAACCCCAACCCCTAAGGCTCAACCTAGGATAAATAAAACAAATGTTCATCCTAGAAATAACAATCCTAGAATCAACATGCATGCTAGACCAAACACTAGAAGAAACTTTGAACATTTTAGGACACCTAGAAATGGCCCTCAACCTAGAAATAACTATTCTAGAAATGATGCATATCCTAGAACAAATAGTAGGAGAAATGACTTTCATGAAATGCGCAATAGTCATATTGTCGAAAATAGAGTAAACAATTTTCGTCCGTCCAACTACTATCAACCTAGACGAATGCATAATCCAAATGTCATTTGTCATTATTGCAATCGTATTGGACATATTTCTCCTTCTTGTTTCACTAGACATAGACACCTAAATGCATGTCAAGCACAACAGCATGTTACACCTAACTCTCAAGGACCCAAAACAGCTTGGGTACCAAAGACTCATTAATTTGTCTTGTAGGTATGTTTGAAGGGATCAAGTGTACTTTGGTACCTTGATAGTGGATGCTCCAAACACATGACCAGAGATGAATCCAAGTTCCTTCAACTAGAACACAAAGAAGGAGGAAGCGTTATCTTTGGAGATAACAACAAGGGAAAAATTATCGGCATTGGATCGGTCGGTAAGGATGAACCTTCTTCCATTAAGCATATACTGCTAGTTAAGGGTCTAAAACATAATCTCTTGAGCATAAGTCAATTATGTGACAAGGGAAATCTTGTTTTATTTGATTCAAATGAATGCTTAGTTTTTCGCCGTAGCGATTTTAAAATTATTCTTCGTGGTTTTAGAATGGATAACATCTATATGGTTGATCTCGAAAACTCTTCTTCTGAATATGTGAATTGTCTTATGAGCAAAGAAGACGATATGTGGTTATGGCATCGTAGAGTAGCTCACATCAACATGCATCTTTTAAACAAATTGGTTTCACAAAATCTAGTTATTGGTCTTCCAAATTTGAAATTTGAAAAAGACTCTATTTGCGACTCTTGTCAAAAAGGAAAGCAAACAAAAGCTTCTTTTAAATCGAAAAATATTGTTTCAACTGCTAGACCATTGCAACTTCTTCATATGGACCTTTTTGGACCATCTCGCATTGAAAGTCTTGGTAGAAATCATTATGCTTTTGTTATTGTTGATGATTATTCTAGATTTACATGGACTCTATTTCTTGCTCATAAAAGTGAAGCTTTTCATAAATTTAAATATTTTCTTAAACGTGTCAAAATGAAAAGGACACAACCGTCACTTCAATAAGACGTGATCATGGGGGAGAGTTCGATCACAATCTCTTCGCGGATTTTTTGACGAACTCGGTATCGAGCACACCTTCTCTGCTCCACGCACACCATAGAAAAATGGAGTAGTGGAAAGGAAAAATAGGTGTCTCGAAGAGATGGCTAGAACCATGCTCGATGAGGCTAAGATTCCCAAATATTTTTGGGCGAATGCCGTCAGTACGGCATGCTACGTTTTAAACAGAGTAGTCATAAGGCGAATACTCATGAAAAATCCCTATGAACTCTACAAGGGAAGGAAACCAAATATTTCCCATCTTAGAGTATTCGGTTGTAAATGTTTTATTCATAACAATGGTAAAGATAATTTGGGAAAATTTGATGCCAAATCCGATGAAGGAATTTTTATTGGTTATTCATCACGTAGCAAAGCATATAGGGTATTCAATAATGACCAAAACTGTGGAGGAATCCCCTCATATTGTGTTTTCCGAAAATAATGCTCGCTTGGCGAGAAAGGATTCTGGTTCTGATCCTGCAGGTATTTTAAACTCAATAAGTCCTCAAGACAAAGTACAAGAGGGAACTCCTAAGGAAATTCAAGATGAATTCTTGGATCAATTATCAGAGGAAGCCACAATTGGAAAAAGAAACGAAACTACCTAATGCATGGAGGACAATCAAAGACCATTCTCTCGAACAGGTAATTGGCGACATTGAACAATAGGTAAGTACTCGAAACTCTCTTAAGAACACCTTAGGACATACTGCTTTCGTTTCTCAAATTGAACCTTCTACCATATCCGAAGCAATTGGGGATGAATTTTGGACCTTGGCAATGCAAGAGGAGCTTAACCAATTCAAACGAAATGACGTTTGGGATTTGGTGCCAAGACCCGAAAATCATACCATAATTGGTACGAAATGGGTTTTTCGAAACAAACTAGATGAAAATGGCGTAATCACTAGAAACAAAGCTAGGCTTGTAGCAAAAGGCTATAATCAAGAAGAGGAAATTGACTATGAAGAAACATATGCACCCGTAGCAAGGTTAGAAGCTATTCATTTATTGCTTGCTTTTGCCTCTTCTATGAATTTCAATATATATCAAATGGATGTAAAAAGTGCTTTTCTAAATGGTGTTATTCAAGAAGAAGTTTATGTTGAACAACCCCCGGGCTTTGAAGATTTTAAATCTCCCAATCATGTTTTCGAACTTCAAAAGGCGCTTTATGGTCTCAAACAAGCTCCCCGAGCTTGGTATGAAAGATTGAGCAAATTTCTTTTGGAAAATGATTTTATTAGGGGGAAAGTTGACACCACTCTTTTTATTAAGCATAAAAACAATGATATTTTATTAGTTCAAATCTATGTGGAAGATATTATCTTTGGTGCCACTAACAATTCCTTGTGCAAGGAATTTTCGGATTTAATGACAAGCGAATTTGAGATGTCTATGATGGGTGAGCTAACATTCTTTTTGGGGCTGCAAGTAAAGCAAATGAAAGAAGGAACTTTCATTTGTCAAGCTAAATATTGCAAAGAATTGCTGAAATGATTTGAAAATGACCAACGCAAAAGCAATGGCCACTCCCATGAGCACATCCGACCATCTTGACAGAGATGAGAAAGGTAAGGAAGTCGACACCAAGAAGTATCAAGGTATGATCGGATCTCTCCTTTACCTTACTGCTAGTAGACCGGACATCATATTTAGCGTGTGCTTATGTGCTCGTTATCAATCATGTCCGAAGGAGTCTCACCTAACTGCGGTGAAACGGATATTGAAGTATCTTGTTGGTACTGTAAATGTGGGTCTATGGTACCCCAAAGGGTCTTCATGCCAACTTGTTGGCTATTCCGATTCCGATTTTGCTGGATGCAAATTGGACCGGAAGAGCACTAGTGGCACTTGCCATTTGCTCGGTAGCTCTCTCGTTTCTTGGTTTAGCAAGAAACAAGTATGTGTTGCGTTGTCCACAACCGAGGCTGTATGTAGCCGCGGGGAGTTGTTGCGCTCAAATCCTTTGGATGAAACATCAACTCTTGGACTATGGCCTAAGTATCGATCATATCCCTCTTAGATGTGATAATACTAGTGTCATATGCTTGACGAAGAACCTCGTTCTTCATTCAAGAACAAAACACATTGAAATTAGGCATCATTTATAAGAGATCACGTTCTCAAAGGCGATGTCGAAATTGAATTTGTTGAACCAAAGATCAATTGGACGACATCTTTACAAAACCTTTAGAGAAAGAGTCCTTCTTCCGAATTCGTAGTGAACTCGGGATTCTTGACTCACGTTGATCTAAGTCATGCATCGCATTTTCCCTTCACATGATTACTAACTTGAGCGTCGGAGACGTCTAACGTATTTTTGCAGGTATCGCCCTAAAAGCAGGGGGAATTATAAAGACTGGTGCAGAATAATCGATTCCTCTTTAGAATAATCGATTTCTCTTTAGTATATAATCGATTAATAATCGATTATGTTGACACTATTTGCTTTATTATCCCTTTTATGAAGTTGAAATTTTTGATTAATCAATAAACAAGTTATTTACTTATTCTATTTTTTTTTGCTAATGGCAAAAGGGGGAAGAATAAGGGGCTATGCACTTAATATTTATTGGTATAAATTGAGGGGGAATTCATATGTTGAGGGGGAACTAATTGCATATCTTTACTTGTCTTGGATCGTCATTATGAATCTCTAATATGCATATCCCGCTTAAGGTCTGCCATTATCAAAAAGGGGGAAATTGTTGAAATACGTTCTCAAGGCACTAAACTAAACGTGTGTTTGCAGGTTTTGATAAATGACAAACGATGTGCAATTGACATATGATGAGGTCCAAGCACAAGCGCGCAAATGTCATGTAACAAAGTTCAAGCACAAGACAAACAAAGTTCAAGACTAAACAAAGTTATATATGAGTCGTTCTTCAATTGTGATCTTGATCCGACAACTTAACTCAAGACTTGGCTTCTCTCGTAAAATCATTTTTATCAAATCATGCATATTTAAGTTAGAGCAAAATAATTTTAAATCATGCATATTTATTTTAGCAAAATGATTTTTAAACATGCATCTAAAATCTGGACTAAGATAATCGATTATGTAGTTATGATAATCGATTATGTTAAGTCAGCTGAATGACAATCGATTGTGTACCTTATGACAATCGATTGTGTTAAGGCAGTGTGCATCAAATTTTTCAAATCTGCATGACAATCGATTGTGAACCTTATGACAATCGATTGTGTTAAGGCAGTGTCCATCAGATTTTTCAAAGCTACAAAATAATCGATTGTGAACTTATGACAATCGATTGTGTTGAGGCAGTGTCCAAACATATTTTTCAAAGCTACAAAATAATCGATTGTGAACTTATGACAATCGATTGTATTGAGGCAGTGTCTATTTGATTTTTCAAAGACTGATAAATAATCGATTGTCCATATAGTATAATCGATTATGTAACTGACCGTTGCCAAAATATTTTCAAACTCCGTCAGATAATCGATTATAGGATTTTAATAATCGATTGTTTGATGTAAAATCTGGAAAACAATTTTTTAACGTTGCCAAGTAATCAATTGTATATTTCTGATAATCGATTGTTTTACGTAAAATCTGGAAATGATTTTTTGAACGTTGCCAAGTAATCGATTGTATGTTTCTACCAATCGATTGTTTTAAGTAAAATCTTGAAAGGATTTTTTGAACGTTGCCAGTAATCGATTATATGTCTTTGATAATCGATTGTGCTGCGTAAAATCTGGGATAGATTTTTGGAATGATTGGAAAACAATCGATTGTATCATCTTGACAATCGATTGTCGCAGCACAAAATCAGCAATTCTTAATTGGCAATTAGGCAACGGTTATGCATGGTTTTGACACTATAAATACATCTTCAAATCAGTCTTCTAAACACAACAACTGACAATATTATTGCTAAAGCTTGCATACTCTCTTATTCATCATTTTCTATTCATTACATAAGTTTTTGAGAGCCAAATTGTTGACGAAAGTTGTTGCGTTCTTGAGCGTATTTATTTTACTCATATCTACTCTTAAGGAGAGTCTTGTTTTGAGTGCAAAGTGTTTTTATACACTTGAAGGGAAAGTTGTTCCCTTGTATTGTAAGAAGGAACGTTGTGATTTCTTTGGTTGAAGTCTTGAAGTGTTGTATCTTCGAGCAAAGGTTGTTGAGACTTGTGTGACTCAAGTTCTCAGGTTGTAACGGTTTGTTGAGCACCCGTAAGCTTAACAGTGTTAGTGGAAATCTCGAGAGAGTCTCTCCAGGACTGGACTAGCCATGGGTTGTGGTGAACCAGGATACATCGGTGCGTTCGTTCTTTATTATTTGCTTATCGCACTTATTTCATTCCTGCAATTTTTAAATTCCGCAAGTTTACGCTATTTTTTATTATAACGCTATTCACTCCCCCTCTAACGTTAAGCGTATTTTCTATCATAGGTTTGGTCAGACAAATGAAGCAAAGCTATTTCAATTGCAAAAGGAACTTAGTGGTGTGGTGCAAGGGAACATAAGTGCGTCTACTTACTTTACTAAGATGAAAAACCTTTGGGATGAACTTGATGCTCTTAATACATTCTCTGCTTATGTGTGTGATTGTGAGTGTGAGGCTAAGGCTAAGTCATGCAAATCACATCAAGATGAAAGACTTCTGCAATTCCTAACGTGTCTAAATGACACTTTCATTGGGGTAAGGAGCAACATACGCCTATCTTCCCCTTACCTTCTATAAGACAAGCTTATTCTCTAGTCATTAAAGATGAAAAACAAAAAGAAATCCATGCTACACCAGCTTATCCTGGGGAATCAACTTCTTTTATTGCTAACAATCAGGCAACAAATAACAATCATGTAGCTAACTTCAAAAGGTTCAAGGATAACAGAGGTTATAAGGGTTTCCTCATTTCTAGATGGATACTGGTATTTGTGCCTACTGTAAAAATCCTGGTCATGCCATTGATCAATGCTAAAGAATTCGTGATTTTTCAACTAATTTTAAGTTTACAAATCAGAGAAAGTTTCAAGGGAAAGGACAGATTCATGCAAGTAATGTTTTCAGCTCAAATGAATAAAGTGTGGAAACAGGTAATTCTGTAGAAAATGTTTCGTCTCTTACCCAAGAAAATGTGGCAGAATTGCTGCAGCTTCTTCAACAGGTAAAGTTGGGACAACAGAGTGCAACCTCTGCACCTTCAGCAAATGTGAGTTGTGCTGGTATGAAAAAATTCTTTGATTCTTATTCATGTTTCATTCAAATTAACAGCAATTCATGGATATTAGATAGTGGAGCAACAGAGCATATGTGTTTCAACAAAGAATTCTTTATTCACTATAAAGCCTTACTTACCCCTTATGTTTAAGCTTCCAAAGTCCTATAGAGTTAAGGCGACACACTAAGGTTCAATTTCTTTGTTTCCTAATATGATTTTACAAGACATTTTGTATATATCTTCTTTCAGATATAACCCCTAATCTGTACATAAATTGTGCGAACAATTCGAGAAGTGTGTCTTATTCACCCCTTATTCTTGTATTCTATTGCAGGGCCCTTTACTGAAGAGGCCAATGGAGATTGGTAAAGAAGAGGGAGGGCTTTACATTCTCATAACTAGCCATTTAGCAGCTGCTTCTAGGAATCTATCTAAGTCTAGTAGTTTTTTTGTTTCCAAAAGGAATGCACCTTCCAATGTTGTTTTTAATTCTTGTTTTGTCTTTTCTGATCCTATTGTAAAAGAAAAGTTATGGCACTATTGATTAGTCCATTTACTATTGAGTAATATGAAGAAAGTCTCATTAGATTATGTTCTTTATTTTTCCAATTTTTCTAGTCCTTGTGCTATTCGCCCTATGGCAAGACAATCCAACCTCCATTTACCATATGTTTTATATCTACCGAGAGCACTTTTGAAATGATACATGTGGATACCTAGGGACCTTATAGCACCCCTACTTACTTCCTCACCATTCATATTGATTTTATTAGAGGTACTTAGATTTACTTATAAAGTACCAAATCTAAATAATTTTACAATTCTCAAGTCCTACTTAGCAATGGTAGAAAGGCAATTTTACGTAAAGGTACAAATTGTTAGAATAGAGAATGCTTTTGATTTAAGCAGTAGTAAAATACAATCATAATTTTTCAATCCCAAGAAATTATATACCAAATAACTTGTGTACATACTCCACAACAAAATGGAGTTGTGAGGAGAAAGCATAAGTGTTTCTTATAAACATCCAAGGATTTGTTATACCAATAACACTTTTCCATAGAATATTGGAGGGATTGTCTACTCACCGCTACCTATTTAGCCAACAATTTTCTTTAAGAATGTTACAATCTAAAACACCTTATGAGATACTTTTCAGAACCAAGCCAAACTATTCCATTTAAGGTGTTTTGGTTGTTTATGTTTTGCTTCTACTGCACCTTATATAAAAACCAAATTTGCACCTAGGGTTGTAGCTTGTGACGTTTTAGGGTATCCACATGGTAAGAAATGTTATAAATTGCTTGATCTCAAAACTATGAGAACTTTCATCCCAAGGGATGTTGTGTTTCATGATGAATTTTTCCCCTTTTGCTACAATTAAGTCCAATCTTTTCTCTAATCCTTCTTTGCCTACTGATAACTCTCATTATACTTATGTGCATGTTTCAGAACTTATACCAATTACTCCCTCTTCTCATGCCTCCATCATACCACTCATCTCACCAGTCTCTAATCTTCCTACTGTCTCACCTACCTCATCTCCTCTTCCTACAACACACCTTACCTCTTAGTATACCTCAGAATCTTCTTCTCCATCACATAGTCCTATCCCTATGTTTCTTCTCTTATGGAGCTGAACCTCACTTAGAAAATCTCATCAGAAATTCTTATAGGCCACACATCCCTCCTGCCTATCTCAAGGATTACATTTGCGATGCCCTACATCTCACAAATGTGAGAAATGCCTATTTCCTCACTCATGTGACACCTCATTTTGCTTCTTTTAGTGGTCTCTCTTCTACTAACCAACATATGCTCAACGCTCTTTCTAATCTTCATGAACTTGGTAATTTTACATAGGCAGCACACCATCCAAGGTGGCAGTAAGCATGGCAAAAGAGATTGAGGTTCTTGAGCTCAACAAGGCGTAGGATGTGATACAGTTACTACAACGAAGAAGTCTTTGCCATGTATGAGTTTACAAAATTAAACAACATTCTGATTGTTTTGTGGAAATATTGAAAGCTAGATTGGTTGTAAGGGGAGACATTCAGAGTAAAGGCATTGATTTTAATGAAACGTATTCCCCTGTGGTCAAGATGACCATAATAAGGTGAATTCTTTGTGATAACCCGACCCGTCTCATGTGTTACCATCCCATTTTTCCCATTATATCCTTCTTCATGTGTTATTATATGTTTTTGGTGAGTTTGAAGTTATTCAGATAGGGTTTTGTAAGAAATGAGACAATTAGTCTCTTTTAGAAAATGTTAGATTGGAAAACGTCAACCGGATATTAACTTATGAGTTATAGGACCAGATATAATTTAAGGTGATTTGGTTAGCTTCGATAAATTATTTGTGGCTTAGGAGCACAATCGCAAGTGATTTCGGAGGTTTAGTGTAGAAGTTAGCCTAAGTTGGCGAAGTTAGGAATTTGGCGAAGTCCGGTTGATATGCGAGATTTTGATTCGAGGATTGGAATGGATTTTCGAGAGTTGTTGTAGATCCCTTAGGTGATTTGGATAAGTGTGCAAAAATTCAGGTCATTTAGACATCGTTTTGTCGGGTTTTTAATCGAATGTGAGTTTCGGAAGAATTTGATAAACTTAGGCTTGAATCTATGGTAAATTGATGATTTTGTGTTGTTTGGCGTGATTTGATGATTGGAAAAGTTTTTATAATATTTTGGGGTATGTTGGTGTTTTTGGTCTAGGTCCCGGGGGCCTTAGGGTGATTCCGGGCGATCAACGAAGGATATTTAGACTTTGAGTGTTGTAGAAAATGCAACAGCAGTGTAGGCTATCTTAAGCCTTCGCGTTCGCGTGTCAAAGATCGCGGATGCGTAGAGTAAGGTTGAGGGGCAGGAAGTTGTTCATCGAATTCACGTTAGGGCTACACGTTTGCGTAGGTTAAGGGCAGTGGTGCATCGCGTTCGCGTTGACTGGCCGCGTTCGCATAAGTGTGGGGGGCCTATGCCTTCGCGTTCGCAAAGGGTATTTCTGGTCATCATAAATTTTGTTCATCGCGAATGTGAGGGAGGCTTGCGTTCGCATAGAGCAATCTGGGCAATTACAGAAGAGTTTTATAAGGTCATTTCATCCGCGACCCAATTTAAATTTCCTCCATTTTTGAACCCCCTCAGGTGCTTTTGGGTAGAAATTGAAAAGCGTTTTGATGGGAATCAGTTAGAGGTAAGTCTCGTGACCTAGAAACGCTAATCTACCTTCAATTGTTGGAAAATTGGGTGAAAAATTGAAGAACTAGGGCTTGGGTTGTCGAAATGAGAATTTGGGTATTGAGGGAGCATTTGGACTCCGATATTGGTAAATTTTATATCTACGGACTCGTAGCGAGATAGAAATCCGGTGATGTAAATTTCATAATTTTTTCGAGATGTGGGCTCGAGGCTCGGGTTTTGCTAGTTTCGAGATTTTTGTTGTTTTTCGATTATTTTCTATATAGTGATGCATTTGCTCTGATTTTTGATAGATTCTACACGTGTGGAGAACGATTCGAGGGGCAAAGGTGTTGCGAGCTAGAGAGTTTACCGGCTCAGATTTGCACATCATAGTGCTATATTGAGGTGACTTGCACTCCGGATATGAGCGCGGGGTAGAGAACCATTGGGGATTATGACTTGGTCTGTCCTGGTAATTGATTTTACCGCATATTTAACTATGACGTGTTGTTTTTCTCTATGAATTGGGCTTATTGCCATATTTGGGGCTTATTGCCGACTGTTTTAACTTCTTGTGAGTTATAATCATTGTTTTCCTCACTATTTGAAATATTATTTGAACTCAGTTCATTTGAAGTACATTGTTTCATGAACTCAGCTATACTTTTACTTACATTGAGTTTTAACTGATGTTTGAACTATTGTTTAAGCTGAGCATTTTCGTTTTTATTGATGCTCGATGGGGTTATGATTATTTTAGACTGATTGAGGCTGAGGGCCATGATTGAGGATCTGATGAGTGATGTGAGGAGGATTTCAGGACTCGAGTGATTGGTGAGGATGCTTTCAGGCCTGGAGCGTTATGTGAGGAGGCTTTCAGGCATCGAGTGTATTATGAGCAGGCTTTCAGGCCTCGCATTGATATTGTTTAGGCTTTCAGGCCTTATTGATAGCGCTTGGGCTATAGGAGCCCCGTGGGAGCCTACACACCCACAGTGAGCGCGATACCAACATCAGTGAGAGTGAGCCCGAGGGGCTGATGTTGTACTGAGTGATTGATATGGAGCCGGAGGGCTGATACTGCATTGAGAGTTTGATATGGCGCCCGAGGGGCAGGTTTCTGAGTATCACTTATTGATTGAGAATAATTGTTTTTAGCTGATTTCAAAGAGTTTTCTTATTGTACTTCATTGGTTTATGCTGTTTACCTGATATTACTGCATAAGATAGCATAAATTATGCCTTTGTGGGATTTTTATGTTCTAAGATGTTATTTATTTTTATTACTACTAGGTAGGAGTGCTCACATTGCTCCCTGCACCGTGTGTGCAGATACAAGTATAGCAGAGTACGTTCCTAAGCGCTAACTTTCATCCAGGCCAAACGAACCCAGAGAGACGAGGTAGATGTCAGTGTCTATAGCCCCCGTTTCTTCCTTATCCTTGTACTTCATCTATCTTCGTACTATGTTCTTATATACATTCTCGTAGTAGTTATTAAACTCTGTAGTAGCTCATGACTTGTGACACCCTGATTGCAGGCTGTATTTGGGTTGGCTTTTCTTGTTATCGCAGTTATGCCTGTATTGCCTCTTGCGATATTCTTGCTTTAAGCTTACTTGTAATTTATAACTGTCAGTTATTTCAGGAGTTAAATGTTCTATTGGCTTGCCTCTTCTTCACGAGAGGTGCCATCACGACCAGGTTGGTTTGGATCGTGATATTCTTGCTACAACTGTTAAAAAGGATGGGGACTCTATCAATTAAACGTGAATAATGCTTTTTTACATGGGATTTAAATGAGGAAGTCTACATGAAATTTCCAGCAGGTATCACATCACCTTCTCCTAATCATGTAGGCAAATAAAAGAAATCTCTATTTGGACTCCGACAAGCTGTATCTCAATTTCCAGCTGGCATTGACTATTCATTATTCTTAAAAAAAGACAGGTTCCTCTTTCTCTATTATTGTAGTATATGTAGATGAAATTCTATTAACGAGTAAATATGATGCTGAACTACATGCTTTAAAAGAGTTTCTTAATCAGGAATTCAAAATTAAGGTTTCTTACATTATTTTCTTGGCATGGAATTAATTAGAGAACCTCAAGGATTGATTCTATCCCAGAGAAAGTTTACTCTGGATCTGTCGCATGAATTTGCATCTTTGCATTTGTCTCCTGCCTCCTCACCTCTTGATTCTTCTATCAAATTGCTCGCCAAAATAGGGTGATCCTGTGAAGGATCCGACCTATATCGACATCTACTGGGTAAGCTTAATTATCTTACCAACACCAGTCCTGACCTGTCTTTCACCGGCTAACACCTCAGACAACTCATGCAAGACCTACTCCAACCACATCCTGATGTTGCTTATCGAGTACTCCATTATCTTTTGAAAGATCCAGGCCTTGGTCATCTTATGTCTGCCTCAACTTCTGTCACGATCCAATACTCGGTCCAGTCGTGATGGCGCCCCTCATGAAGTCAAAACCACCCAACTAAACCTGATTCATCTTACTAAAGCGGTTAAACAGTTCATAAGCAGTTTAAATGTGATTTATTGAAAATAATTATCGTAAATACAACCCGACACAACCCAAATCAGGGTGTCACAAGTAAGAGAATCTATTAGAATATGAATACAACTACAAGGTCTGAAATATACAAAATATGACTAATGAATGAAAAGGGAGAAAAACGGTGCTGCGAACGTTGACAACCACCTCGCTAACTCCGATAATTCTGCGTCCGATCAACCAAACCCGATACCGAGTGTATAAGTACTTGCATCTGCACACAAGATGAAAGGAGTAAAGTGAGTACTCCAACTCAGTGATTAATAAAGGTAAATAATATTTGAGCAGCAAGAAATCATATAAAACAAACGATCATGCTGTATATAGAAGTCTAAAACCCTTTGAGAACAAGCAGTGAAACTGTGAAATCTTTGAAAAAACATCTTAGCTCAGTTTAAACCTCTTTTAAAAATGACTTTTTAACGGTTATGCAAATGAGTGCAAAAAAATAGTGCGGATAAACACAAAAAATCGCCCCTTGGGCACAACACCCAATTAACAGATAATGCTAGGCAATCAGGTAGATATCATATGAAGTAGTACAACAACAGACAATGGCAAGAAAGAGAACTAAATTAAACACATAGAACAATACTCGCACAACTTCGGCGTGCATCCCGATCCATATATCTCTGCGGCGTGCCGCCCAATCTATAAATCTCGTCGACGATGCTCACTTAGGGTGTGTAGACTCCATGAGGGGCCTCTTACGGCCCAAGCGCAATATCAAGCCATCTCGTGGCATCAAATTTAGGTTCTCGACCTCATATCAATCACAAGCCACCTAATGGCATACATATCTCAGGCCCTCAGCGTCATAATCAAATCATTTTCTTATTGCAGCGGCGTGCAACCCGATCCGAAAGTATCCTCACAATACAGGCCATCAGCCTTACTCTGTAAAAAATCACATAAGCCAATCGTGGAACAGTAAGACATGAAACTTAGCCCAAACATATTATTGGAAATACAATTTCAAGTGTTAAAGCAAAATAAACTTGGTTGAGTTTCGAAAACAGTGGAAAATACATGACTGAGTTCAAGTATAAAATCAAAACAGTGAGGAAATATCAACAACCATTCAAAGGGGTTCAAATAGCTGGCACGAAGCCCAAATATGGCAATCAGCCCAAACCACGATGAAAACAAATAACTTTCGTACGGATGAAGTCACAATCCTCTATAGTACACGACCCATACTCGTCATCAAGCGTGTGTATCACCTCAATATAGCACTAAGATGTGAAGCTCAGGGTTTTAAACCCTCAGAGTATCATTAACAATTATTACTCACCTCGAACCGACGAAATCTCTAGCCCGCAATGCCTTTGCCACTCTAATCGGCCTCCACGTGCGTCGAATCTATCCAAAATCATAACGAATACATCACAATATGCTAAGGGAACAAAGCCCAAGCTAAAACAATCAATAACAGGAGCAAATACCCAAACCCCTGGCCCACTTCTCGAAGCTCGAGAATTTTTACATCAGGGGGTTCCTTATCCTCCTACGAGTTCATACATATCAAAAGTTCTCAAATCCGACCTTAAATGGTCCTACAAATCCCAATTTAAAGTTCAAAATATCAATCCCTAGTTCTTCCATTATTAGCCTAATTCCATAAATTTCTAGGTAAATTTAACAATAGAATCACGTTTTAGGTTCAAAAATCTTATCTCCAATCACTCTCCATGAATCCATCTTCAATTTCCCTCAAAGAGCTCTCAAAATACTCAATTATGGAGGAATAATGGCTCAAAATCGCGGATGAAATGATTAATAAATATTTTCCCCAATTCTGATCTTCCTTCATTGAGATTACGGCCCAAGCCTCGCGATAACGAAGGAAAAAAATTCAAAGACCCCCAAATGCACTATGCGAACACGATGCCTTACTTTCCAGACCTACGCGAACGCGAACCAGATGATGCGATTGCGAAGAACAAATCCACTAGACCCCCAAAGACTTATACGCGAACGCGAAACACAATGTCAGGGCCCTCCGCGAACGCGAGGCCTCAAAAGAGAACGCGAAGGTCGAACTCAGGCCAACCCAAATTCCTTCTACGCAATTGCGATGGACCTTACGCGATTGCGAAGGCAAAAATCATCTGCAACAACTGTTGAAATTTCTGAAACTTCTCAACATAGAAGTAGTCTGATTGACCACCTGAAGTCACCCGAGGCCCCCGGAACCTTAACCAAAAGTACCAACACATCCTAAAACCTCATTCAATTGAATTCAAGCCTAAGTTTTCTAAAACTTCCGAAATACTCTTTTGATCAAAAGTCCAACTAAACATTTTCTGAATGACCTGAAAGTTTGCATACACATAAAAAATGATATAAGAAAACTACAAAAACTCTCAAATTCCATTCCGACCCTCAGATCAAAATCTCACCTATCAACCGGAATTCGCCAAAATACTAACTTCGCCAATTCAAGCCTAATTCTTCACCATACCTCCAAAACCAATTCCGATCACGCTCATAAGTCATAAATCACCCAGCAAAGCTAAACAAAGCATAAATTTTTTTATCCGAGCTCATATACAAATAAGACGACTCTTAGTCCAACCTTTCAAATTCAGAGCTTTCAACAGAGACTATTTCTTCAAATTCATTGCGATTTTTCCTGAAAACCAAAAGCAACGATCTACACCAGTCATAATACATTACACGGGACAAGTCATGACCGGTAACTGGCGATCAAAGCGCAAAAGCTCAAAACGATCGGTCGGGTCATTACATCTTCATTTCAGCTCCTTGCTTTTTGTGACTCCGATTGGGACACTTGTCCTGAATTCCACCGGTCACTCAGTGGTTTTACATCTCCCTGGGCTCTTCTCCTATTTCTTGTAAGTCCAAGAAACAAACTTCCATCTATCTTAGTTCTGCCGAGCAAAATACCGTTCCATGAGACAAGTAGTAGCTGAGCTCACTTGGCTGGTTCGCCTCTTTGAAGATCTGTCCATCCCCATTTCTTTACCTGTTTCCTCTTCATTCTGATAGTCAAGCCGCACTTCATATCGCAAAAATTCCGTGTTTTACGAACGCACCAAGCATGTAGAAATCGAATGTCACTTTGTGCGACAATAATTTCTTGCTGCGCTTATTTCTCTTTCTTTTTGTTAGATCTGATTCTTAGCTTGCAGATCTCTTCATTAAACCTTTAACCTGCCCTCGTCATCGGAATCTATTGGGCAATTTGGGTGTCCGTACCTCCCTCTCTAACTTGAGGGCGGGTGTTGGTGTTACCCTAATTTTTGAGAAAGTTAGAGAAGACGAAGAAGTAGTTTGATGTTTCTAGGGTTAGCTTTATTTTGTCTAAAATGTGATAATATGTGTTTTTGCTTTGATCTGTAAAGAAGACTTGGACTTGGGCCTTATTATCCACTGAGCCATTTTGCTGGGCTTATTACTGGACCATTGCTGAAAGCGGCTGGAAGGCCAACTCTTCTAGGAGATCAGAATACATTACACTTTATACTTGTAATTGTTTATCTTTTATTCAGTTATAGAGAATAAAAATTAGTTATACAGTAGTTAGTAGTTGAACGCCACTTGGCCTTTTTATTTTTACCCTAGATTTCTTTTTTCCTTGTATTTATATATTAACTCTATACAACAGATCATTCATTCCATACAAAAAGAAAAATTCTCAATGTTGATTTCTTTATATTTCCGGAGATATAGACACCATCATATTTACATGACAATATTGTCCACTTAAACTGATAAAGAACATCGATTATGACCAGCAGTTAGTGAGTGACTGATGATTTGACCACGAAAAACTTTGAAATATAAGAAATTCTGAACTTCAGTTCACTTGTGTCCATGATTTGGTTTGTAAACTCAAGCTGAGTAATTAAGCTTAAACAGTTGAATTACGTATTAAACAGAAAACACCAGCCGCCTAGATATTTGACTATTTAACTGTCACTCTTTTAGTGGTAATCAAAAATTTATTTGATTTACACTAAATCAATAAATATTAACACAAGTGTTTTTTATATAAATTTTGTACTCTTTCCTTTTTAGTTTATATGACGTAGTTTGACTCGTCACGAAATTTAAGATTTTCTTTTTTCAAACTTATCGTCTTAAAAACTTAAAAGGTAAAGCTCCATGGATACTATAAAAACTAAATCATTAGGTAACTAAATCATTAGGTCAAGGCTTTTAACTTGTAGGAAAATAATATTAAGTAATCTTTATTTTTATTATTTATATAAAAACGACAGTACTTACAAAAAGTTTTGCGTACGCCTCCATTTAATGGGTAGGAGCAATAAAATCAAAAAGATTAAACAATAAAAAATGTAACGGAGGTAGTTAAACTTCTAAATTTATTACGTGGATGATAACATATTATCATATAAAATAATATGTAGCAACATCTTTGGAGGATTTGAGGATTTGCTCATTGTTTGAATAACGATAATCAAGTCTGAATATTTGAAGACTTGGTCTCATTTGCAATATATAACTATATTTAAAATTTACAAGTCATACAAGCATAGACTTGAAGATCATTTACTACTTTCTAACTAGAAACTTATAACAACTATTTTGTACGTCACATAATTTAATGCAAGAACTTATAACAAGATCGTAAACGGATAAGCCTCGCATATTGCGACAAATAATAATTCAAAAAAGTAAGTCAGTCCCTTACACAAGTATTCATCGTTTATGTAAGATTTGGGAAAGGGCCGCATCCCAAGTGAAATAAAGAAGCAGCTAGGGGTGTTCAAATCGAATTGGAAAACCACACCAAATCGAAAAATCAAATCAAACCGATTAAAAAACACGATTAAGTTTGGTTTGACTTGGTTTGATATTGAGTAACAAAATCCGAACCAAACCGACATATAAATATATAGATTTTATTTATATTTTTATGACTTTATGGTGAATTTTCTTTAGAATATGTAGAAATATTTGTGATCCTCTCATGTATTAACCTTGAAAACGTAAATTAACGAAAAAACTATTGTTAGACGACTAAAGAAATTAACGATCACGTGCTATTAAAAAAATTCTTCCATTAGAATATTTTAATAGATCCTATGTTTTTCAATTTTGTTCATATTTATTAAACATATATTCACTTAATAAAGTTTTATCTATAATTTTAACAAAGTTAGATTGAAATAATATTCATGTAACAAAGAAAACCCGAAGACCCGACAAAACTGAACCAATCCAAACCGACATAGTTGGTTTTGTTTGGTTTTGATAAAAACCGAACCAACCTGGTTCATGTGCACCCCTAGTAGCAGCCTACTCTACAGCAAGTTTAGTAGCTAATTTCACTGGCCTAGACATCGTAATCAATATGAAAAAAAAATGTTTCTTCCGCAGATAATATTAATAGTGAAATTCCATAATAGAATCCCCACAAAATCCTATCTAGCACATATTGGGATAAACATAAACCTTAAATGTCCCACTTGCAAAACACATGATAAAACAATTCACAACATTTTTACATTTTCTGGGATTGCTTAACTATTGCACACATTTGATCAGACCTAGGTATTAAGCTTACTTCCATATCTAACGATCAGTGGATTGACCAAGTAAGAAATACAACAAACTCGTTTTAACCATGTTCACCTTAAATGGGAGGACGTTTATTCTTCTGCTATCTGGCTAATCTAGGAAAACATGAATACTAATAATCATAATAATTTAAATAACAGACTAAACTGGAACACTAACATTAAAAATGTTGTTGAATATACCCTTCTCACAAGGAAAGGTATAATTACACCGTGCAGAAACAACTACAAATTCAATGGTATAAACCTCCTAAAGGTTGGTATAAATTTAATATTGATGGTGCTTTCAGTAAGTTTGCTTGCCAAGATGGTATAGGTGGAGTAGCTAGAAGCAACACAGGAAGCTGAATTCTGGGATTCCATATGAAAACACAAACACTATCAGCTACACAAGTGGAGCTCCAAGCCTTGAGAGAGTGTTTACAACTCACAATGCAGCATAACCTATTGCCAATGGAGATTGAAATAGATACATCAGAAATCATTCACATATTAGCTAATGATCATCCTACTTACACCAAATTAATCTATGAATATAGGCGGTTGATGAAACAAACAAGGAGGAGGGGCAAGGTGGTCCTCAGGCATAGCTTCAGGCAAGAAATCAGTGTTGCCCATGCTTTGGCAAAAATGGCATTAACACGGTCCATCCTAAATAAAATCATCATTTTGGCAAATCTATCGGAGCCGACGATACGTCAGTATCAACCGATTCCGAAAAGCTTTTCTTCTGTTAAATATATTTGTTCTAGTGTATGTTTAAAGTTGGCTGCCTAGGAAACTTAGATGCCTTGCAAGGCACATACTCTATCATGTAATATTTGGAACGTTTTTTAGTTATTAATATTACGTCCCTATGTTCAAAAAAAAATTAATACTGAAATTATTTTTAAAATGGCAACTGGCCACTCGAACAATAATGTAGGCCTTCCCTTCAGTCTTTGTCATTTAAAATAATTGTGTTTATTTAGTCAACAGATTGAATCTTTAGGTTGTTTCCAATTGAACTATAGAGTGTAGGCATAAGTACAAGCAATTACCCAAATAAGTTCATTTTAATAAAATTTTTGACTGTTCGTTGTACCTTATAATCAAATTCAAATTATATTACAGATAACGTCAACAAACTGACTGTCCCTCTCTGGACATTTAATCGACTACATACATGAGTCTATTGTTTTCTTAACCATTAAAAATGTGTAGGTTTCTTTTCTTGTTTACCCTTAGACAAAGAGTAGATAGCTAGGCAAGTTGTACTGTACATTTACATTGTCCAAAGATAGGGTACTAACTCATAGAGAGAGATAACCAACCAAGGTTTGTGGTTGAGTAATAAAAAGTACTTCTTCATCTTTAATAGGAGGTTTTGAACTCGATCTCTGCGTATAGAATCGTTGGAGTGCTTTACTCTACCGATATAGAATTTCTCCCTGCAATCCGGGTTTACTAATTTGTACATTACAATCTCTGCATTTGGTAATTGTTGTGATTGTGCTTTCCTTGGAGCCGATAGATTGGAAATACTCTCTCTATCTTCACAACTTCACCTGGTAAGGATAACTGGATAAGGTCTCCGTATACACTACTTCGGACCCAACTTGTGAAATTATATTGGTTATGTTGTTGTTGATGATGTACAAGCTTTGCATTATTAGTTACTGCATAACTTATAGTCAATCAAACGAGTCTTTAGGACTTAACTTATATTCATTAATAAGTGTAATTTAACAGAGCCTATTACTCAAATGGTCACTCAACTATCTTAGATTACCTACTAAAGTCATCTTTCTTTCGTTTGTGACAACAATACTTCGCCTATAGCATTCAGAAGGTCATTCAACTAGATTTCTCAAACTTTTAATTGCCACATACCTATTTTATCCTCTAATTTTATATTATTTTAACTATGTAATATTATGAGTTTTTTCTTTTAATTTTTATAATGGACTTACCTATACATAAATTTTATTTATAAATTTAAAAAATAAAATAGTATATAAGCATATTAATGTAGGAATAATACAAAATTAATTAGAACAATTGTTCATAATAATAGTTTTAATATTAAGAATAAAAATTCAAAAATTTATTTACACAATTGAGAATGAAAGAAAATAAAAGCTGTAAAATATATATTCCATGCACGTAATATAAAAATAACTATTTGAAATAAATGTATTTTTATAATATGCGTAATATATTCTTGAAAATTATGCTTGCTTATAATTATTTTTCCGACATTATATAAGCTAGAAAACTATTTTTTTCAAATAAAATATATTTGTTTAATAGGTCAGAAATTAGTTTTAAATAGAAAAAATCATAATGTTTAAGAACTTAAAAGAACGAAGATAAAATATGATAATTTAGTGGGTAAAATAAGTATTTGACAATTAAAAGTTTGAAAATCTGATTGAGTGACCTTTTGAATGATTTTTTTGTTGCAACTGAAAGAAAGATGATTTTACTAGATAATTTCGGATAGTTTAATGACTATTTAAATAATAGACTCTATTTTAACATGCCCTAGTAGGTAGTCTACCTTAGTTGTTGGGAGAATTTTTAAAATAGCCAGATTAACAACTGCTCATTTAAAAATAGCCCAGTTTCAAAAGTAATCGAAATGTTGCTCTAAACGTTTTTCCGTCTCTCTCATCCTCTCGGCACACGTTAGCATAACGTACGCCGAGCTCGTGGTTATGGCGAAAGGCGACAGTCGCGGCAGAGGACGACTGCAGAAAATCCCGATTGACACCTTTAACAAGCTGAATCAATTGATTTTGGAGAAGAACAATACGAAGGAGGTGCAGACCCCCTCTGTAAAAGACCTAGGCACCATGGAAGCTGATGAACAAGCTTCAGAGATAGTGACAGTACAGCAAGAACCCCTAGTAGATATGGCAGACACTACTATGGAAACTCTGAAGGCAACAGAGGTCGAAGGGACTACAACTCCTCCGTGTACATTGGTACCAGATTCTTCGGCAGAGATGAACATGCAACCAGCAATGTCAATAGAGGAACACCCAGAGACTAGCAAAAACATAGTAGTGGAGCCTAAGAAGAGCTGGACAACACTATTTCAGAAGAATCGATTTGCGACCCATGGAATGGCTCTTGACTACAGACTCCCAGTGATAATTGACGGACAACCTATAGTACAACTGGATAAAGAGGAAGTGGAAGAGGAGGAAGCCAAATGGAAGTGTGCCTTAGTGGTATACATCCAGGAGACGGTCCTGGCTTTAATGCAATGGGGAGATTCATCAATCACCATTGGTCCCATGTCCCTGAACCAGACTTGTTCTATCATGACGAAGGTTATTACATAGTGAAATTAAAAGCAGTTGCTGATGCCAAAGAGATACTGTGTGCATGTCCTTACTCAGTAGCCAATAGGCCTATGATACTCAAAGAATGGACACCTGAATTTGATGTTTCAGAAGAGTTCCCGACTGAAATACCATTGTGGGTAGAGTTTCTTAAACTTCCAATGTCTTGCTGGGGTATGAGATCTCTAAGCAGAATTGCTAGTGTATTATGGAAACCAATATTTGCGGATGATGTACCACAAAACAGACACGGATTTCTTATGCTAGAATGCTCATTGAGGTGACTGTCACTAAAGAACTACCAACAGAGATCTGGGTTATGGATCCGAATGGGAAAAAGTTTCTTCAAGATGTGATTTATGAGTGGAAGCCCTCCTATTGTGAGAAATTCCAAACAATAGGACACAACTGTGCAGCGCAGCCAAAGCAAATCCCAAAACAGCCTACACAAGTGTGGAAGAAAAAGGCAGTCCAGGAATGGAGAACTAATGGCCCTGTGCAAACTGTGCCACTGCAGAAGCAGCCTCCAATACAGCATAATGAATCCAAGGGGTTTCATACTTAAGCCAGTACAGTCCAGAGCCAGAGGGTTGACAAAGGCAGTGACAAAGGGAAACAACCTAAGAGCCAGCTCCCAATATCACTAATTTCCCACCTCTGTCACCCATCACTGTGAGTAATAGATTTGAAGTAGTTTCTGGAAGTAAAGAAGACCCTCTAGGGGAGTTAGGGGGATTAACATCTCATCAATGAAGTGGTTAATTTGGAATACAAGGGGTGTAAATAAAAGGTACAAGCAGAAAGAAGTTAGGGAGTATATTAGGAAAAACAACATTAACCTAGTAGGGTAGTAGAAACTAAGGTAAAACAAATACATGCTAGTAGAATTGCTAATCTACTAGCACGAGGCTGGGGTATCCTAACAAACTATGTCTCATGTGAAAAGGGCAGAGTGTGGATTCTCTGGAATCCAAAAGTGTTTGCAATCACTAGTATTCTGGAGGAAAGCCAATTGATTCACAGCAAGGTTATCAGCAGGACAGGGGATTTCACATGCTTCCTCAGTATGGTGTATGGTTTCAATGGGCTGGAGCAGAGAAGATCCCTATGGAGCATACTACATACATTGTAATTAGGAATGCAAGAGCCATGGGTAGTTGCTGGGGATTTCAATGCTGTCTTATGTGACAAAATAGGCATTCTTGCAAACCAGTTAGGCTCCTTGAAACTCAAGAGTTTAACAAATGTATTCAACTAGCTAGTTTGTCAGAATTGCCTTGGAGGGGTGACTATTACACATGGACAAATAAACAAACTGGTATGGACAGAGTATGCAGTAGACTGGACAGGGCCTTTGGAAACTATGAATGGATGATCAAATGGAACCAAGTGGTAACTGATTATGACCTCCCTTTAATCTCAGATCCCATGATAATGACACCAACATCAACTTCCTGGAATGGGAAAAAGACTTTCAAGTTCTTTAATGTATGGGCTGAGCATGAAGATTTCCAGCAGATTGTGGCAAGAGTGTGGCAGGTTGGAAAGTCAGATACTATGAGAGAAATATGGTCCAAACTCAAAGCTTTGAAGAGCCCTTTGAAGGTCCTGAATATTAAAGAATTCAAGACTATCTCACAGAGAATAGACCATTGCAGGCAGGAACTGGGGACAATACAAGCCCAGATGACACAGGCATACACTGATGCCCTACAACAGAAGGAGAAGGAGCTGGTGCTGAAACTGGAAAAATGGTCAATGATTGAGGAAAGTGTTCTGCAACAGAAGGCAAGAGCATAATGGATACAACTTGGGGACTCCAACACTAAGTACTTCTCTACAGTAATGAAGAAGAGAACTCAACACAACCAGATCACTGAACTTACCACTGCAATAGGTACCAAACTTACTACAGCTGCAGATATAAAAGAGGAGATCATGAGATTCTACAAGGCACTGATGGGGACCTCTGCAACCACACTGCCAGCTATAAACCAATTGGACATGACAAATGGCCCAAAGCTGACACAACAATAAAGAAGGGAACTATGTGCTGATGTAACTGATACAGAAATAGTGGAGAGTCTCAAGGCTATTGGAGATGATAAAGCACCAGGGATAAATGGATACAATGCTGTATTCTTCAAAAAGAGCTGGAGCATCATTGGTAGGCAGGTCACCACCGCCATCAAGCAGTTTTTCACCTCAACCAGGATGTTCAAACCTATAAACTGTGCAACTATTACCCTCATTCCTAAATTGTCCAAACCATCTACAGTCAAAGAGTATAGGCCTATTGCTTGTTGTTCTGTCCTCTATAAAATTATCTCAAAAATTCTGGCTAACAGGTTGCAAAAGGTGATTGCAAGTATTATCAGTGAAGCTCAGGCAGGTTTCATCCCAGGCAGAAAGATTCAGGACAACATCATCCTGGCACATGAACTAGTCAAAAGCTACACTAGGCAACATGTGTCCCCCAGATGCAAGATAAAAATTGATCTCCAGAAAACATATGACTCAGTTGAATGGGTATTCCTACAGGAGGTTATGGAACAGATTGGCTTCCCCAGCACTTTCACCAAATAGATAATGGAATGTATCTCAACAGTGAGCTTCTCTGTGCTAGTCAATGGAGAGGCAACTGAACCCTTTGCTACTGCTAGAGGCCTTTGGCAAGGAGACCCCATTTCCCCTTCCTATTTGCTCTGGTCATAGAGTACTTAAGCAGATCATGCAACTCACTAAAAGGTGATCTAGCATACCAGTTCCACTCTAGATGTAAAAAACTGGGCATTACTCACATATGCTTTGCTGATGATTTGCTGCTGTTTGCGAAAGGAGACATTACTTCTGTCATGGCCCTATCCAGATGTTTCTCTCAATTCTCTGCAGCTTCTGGATTACAGGCTAAACCGAATAAGAGCTCTGTCTATTTTAGAGGGGTAGCACTGGATATCCAGAATCAGATCCTCGACCACCTTGGCTATGAGTAAGGTCAATTGCCATTCAAGTATCTAGGAGTCCCCCTGTCCACCAAGAAAATCACACTGCTCCAATGGCAACCTCTAGTGGATAGGATCACTGCCAAGATCACCTCTTGGACTGCCAAAACAATTTCTTACTCTGGGAGAATCCAATTGGTTCAAGCTGTCATTTTTGGGGTCCAAGCTTACTGGGCACAACTGTTCATATTTCCTGTTAAAGTTCTGAAAATGATAGAAGGCATTTGTAGGAGTTTCATTTGGGCTGGGATGAACACTGTCACTAGGAAAGCATATATCTCCTGGGACAAAATGAGTACCCCAAAATCAGTTGGAGGGATGAATCTCACTGATCTCAAGCTCTGGAACAAAGCTGCCATTGCAAAGACATGCTGGGATCTAGCTCATAAAAAGGACAAGCTGTGGATTAGGTGGATCACTGTGTACTACATCAAAGACAGACCTATTGAATCCATTCCAATTCCTGCTCAGTCAAGTTGAATGGTTAGAAAGATCATCCAATCAAGAGATATACTACAGAGGATCCAACACTGGAAGGAACAGAGATGCTCAACTAGACAGTTGTACCAGTCACAGATGCAAGACCTGCCGAGAGTCCCATGGAAGAATTTAATAATATAAAATTATGCAAGGCCAAAGGCAACCTTCAATCTATGGCTATTCTTACAGGATAGACTCCCAACATAGGACAGATTGCACAGCTGGGGAATGAGTATTGACCAACAATGCAACTTATGCCAAAATCACCCAGAAACTAGAGACCATCTACTAGTGTTCTGCCCAGTCACTATGGACTTATGGGAAAGAACAATGAACTGGTTGAAGGAGACTTATCCTCCCATCAATGATTGGAACCAGAAAATGCAGTGGCTAGTAAGCAAAGCCAAGGGTCGAACATGTCGAGCAACCATCTTCAAAATGGTAACCGCTGATTTTGCATATACTATCTGGCTGGAAAGGAATTCAAGAGTCTTCAACAAGATATTTCGATGTAACACAACCCTTTTGAGAGACATAGTGTATAATTGTAATGTTAGAGGTACCCCACGAATTAGAAAATAATTACAACACCTTCGAATATAGTAGTGTTAGTTAGTTAGATTAGTAAAAACAGTTTAAATGTTATCTCACAGATAGTCAGCTGAGTTGAAGCTAGACTATGGTTTGTAATGTTACTTAATTGGTGATTAAAGAAACGCCTTAATTACACAAAAAAAAGGAATCGAAATTTATCCATTTTTCATGTAAAGATAAATGTGAGCGATAATATTGTTCAAAACCAGAAAAATACGCCAGTATATTATACGGGAGTTCCAGCATAAGTATGCTTGTACTCCAGCATATTATACGGGAGTTCCGGGATAACTATGCTGGAACTCCCGCATAATATGTTGGAGTTCTAGCATAAGTACACTAGAACTCCCGCATAATACACTGGAGTTCCACCAAGTATTAATGTCTAGTATAATTTACTGGAGTTTGGAGCAGAGGTGCTCCAGTCTCCCGTATATTATACGGGAGTGAGCAAAGTATACCGGTCCAGCATAATATGCTGGAGTTTGTACACAGATGCACCGAACTCCCGTATATTATACGGGACCGATCTCTATTGCAGCAAAATAGTGGCTATTTTTATTGACTTCGTAAACAGTAGCTATTTTTAATTGACCAATGCGAAAACTACCTATACTGTACTATTTTGACTTATTGTTTGAGTCACTTATAGCTCTTTATATTGAACAGCTAGCCATATATAACTATTTTTTAAAGTAATGTTATAATGTATATTCGTATAAAACAGTTAAACTTAGCTGCAACTTTATTCATAGAGGATAGAGAAGACATAGAGAGCAGATATCAGGTTGAGGCCCCAGGGCCTGGCGGCTAAGCAATCAGCTTACACCATAAGTAAATCAGACGCATTAAATTTTATGGGTTCAAATGTATCCCATTTAATTTATTGAGTTCAAAATTTATTATTTGCATATACTTAATAATTTTTTGTTTTTTACAAAAATACAAGATAGAAGCGAAAGCTATGGGTACTTCAGTTAGACCCATAGCTTTTATACTGAATGTGCCTACCGTTTAGTGGCTAAACCAGAAATATTTCTAAGGGTGTTTTGAACTTGAAAGAAGTAGAAAACAAATTCCAATTAAAGATGTTCAATATAAATATTTCTCGCCCTTCTACTTCTTTTCCTTTTTTTATTGTTTTAATCTTAGATATTATTTTAAGACAAGTTGATCAGGTTTGTCACCTCCTGTGTCTATATATACAAGCAAAAACAATAGCCGCAAAATGTATTCATAGTAAAGCTTCTTGTCAAGACAAACTTGCAACATAATTTTGAACATAAAAATGGATTCTTATTTATATGATATTAATTCCTATTCTTCTAATTCTTCTTCCTTTAGTTCTAATCCATATGTGGAATATCCAGAAGAAGTAAAGAAAAACAAACCATTTCCTTCATATCATTCCTCACTTCATCGAGTTCGTAGGCTTCCATTAAAACCTATGACAAAACAACCAATTGCGCCGTTGCCACCAACACCTCCAAAAATCTACCGAGTTGAACCTGTGATTTCAAGGAAGTTGTCCATGTGGGGATATATATTATTAACTATGGGTTTTGTTTAGACATAGTATTTATTATGAAATAATTGTTTTAATAGAGTTTTAAATAGATCATATAATAGTTTGTGTCCTTTGCTTATACAGTAGATGATTTAGTGTATAGAGTTTAGCTTATACACGGAAGATTAATCATCGATTTTTATAAGTATAAAGTTTGAGTTCACAATCTAATGATGGAATTGGACAAACCATCAGGAATGATTGTCGCACAAGATTAAATATAGTTTATCTTGATTATGAGAATAGTTTAATTCCAGCTTCTTGTGCTACTATATTTTGTATGTATTAAACGGATCATGTAGAGATAAGTATTTTATACTAGCTTAATAAAATAAACTCTCTAGCCATTAAATATATTTATACTCTTAATCTTGATATAATTATTATTAGATGTGTATAGTATTATTGTTTTGATTTATTAAAAGGCGAGATTCTTTCGTGGGTCAATATGCCTGGTAAATTGGATAATAATAATGCACATTGGCAAAGTAAAAGTTAGTTGATGGAATCCATGTCTTGGTTAGAGATTGATGATACACCTTTATGAAAGCTTATAAGTTTTCATGTATAAATCGGGCCGGTGAATTTTGTATCCGACACATGAGATAAGTTAAGCGAAAGTCTAAAGGAAATAATCTATATATTAAATCGTTAGTAATTTAATTTAATTGATTCGTATCTGAATCTTAACATGGAGAGTTAAATAAGATTTAATGGATGAATTTCGAAATTGAATAAGGAGTGCAATTATAAATTTTTAGTGGAATAATTCGTAATTAATTATGGTATATATTAATTTCGAAAATTATAAATTAATTCCATAATTGGAAGCCTTGTTAATTAAATTATGTGGTCTCTACTGTGCCTAAATAATCCTAAAACTTTCTGCTATAAATACATAAGGTTTTCCACCTAGAAGGATGAGACATAGTGACTGAAATTTTCAGCCAAGTTTTCCTAGAAATTTCGCCCATATGAAATTGCTATTTTCGGTATTATTCGGGTAACACAGTAGAAGATCGTGGAACGTTCGAGGATTACGATTGTGCGGGTGATGGAGATTCCATTCAGAAGTTATAGAACTGAAGGATCACATGGTAGAAGAGATATGTTCACGCTTCAAGAGGTAATCCGTAAAATCTCGTTTACGCTAGTTGTCTAGATTACATGTGATTTTGACACTGGGATTGCTTCCGCTGCTTATTATAATCCATTAATTGGTATCAGAGCCTACTCACATCTAATTAGACAACTAAGTTTTTCATGAAACAAGAATATGGTGTTTATGTGCGTTTTTTCAATTACATATATATGTGATTTTCTGAAAAGCTGCACTGTCGTTTTGTGAATTAGCTATGCAAAATTTTTGGATTATTCTTGTAATCATGAGACAACTTTTTTCTTATTGATATTTGATTGAGATTATCTGAATTTTTTGGGGTAAACCCCAGAAAAATGCAAAACATGTTTTTGACCGAATAGCCAGTATTTTCGGAGATCAGCGAACTTGATGGACTCTGATTGAGCTCAAATTTGGTGAGTCCATAGTCGGATAGCCGGCGCTATGAGGTCGTTTGGACTGTATTTTGGACATTTTTCTATTTTCTGAAAATTATTTCTTAAAAATTTTAATTTCTTTTTAATTCAATAGTGGTGGAGGTGACTCCTCATGATCCCCATGATTATATACTAGTCATATAATAGGTTTACACATTGGCTATTAGCAAATAGACGTGTTGTTGTTAAATTCAATAATAAATGTGTAGGATTTTAATTGACTAGGCCTTACAAGGTATAATTGATATTGTGTGATGATATAACTATTTTGTAAGAAAGTAAAATTCTCTACTTGATATCTTGGAAGACTAATGATTGAAGCGTTTGACTTATTTGTGCATAAAAAAAATTCTCAAATTTAAGTTTATGTTTTCATGCCCTACGTGATTACTAGTTTGAATTTTCGATGAAGAATTTTGTTCTCTGATTGGAGGTTCTAATTAAGTGAAATATGAAGGTATTTTGTATAAGTTTTATATTGCTGGTATGGCTTATAAACTATAGTCTACCATAAAATAATTTTTATGAGCTAAATATATATTCACTTGTTAATTGAGAATTTTATGAGTAATAAATAGTTACCGCTGAAGTGGTTTGTTTATTTGAACTCATGAAAAATTCTTAGTGAATTTGTACATGTAAAATTATATCTATTCATGGATTGAGCATTATGATTAATAAGTAGGATCCAGAAAATGGTCTATTTATTTGAGTTATTGAAATATGTTTAATATACTATGTGAAAATTATCCTTGAGAAATCTACATTAGTGGTGGAGGTTCTTAACTAGAAAAAGAATTTTATCTTTGGGTACTAGTGAAAGTAACTCCGCCCATGAGAAGAGATATTGGAGTTTTCACCGAACGGGAGAAAATATTATACCTCGGGTTCTTATGTGTTTAATAAAAGGATAATTTATTGCGAAAGGAGATATTATATATCCTAGAAATAGGAAGAACATAATATATGCCTTGAGCTCATAGTGTAATTATAAGGAGAATGAAAGTCAATATCATATTTATTTTAATTCATGAGACTACTTAAAACGGTTATTCTCCGAGTTTGGTTACAGGTTGGTGGAAATGAATTTGGTGGACTCCGATTGACCTGAAACTTGATGGGTTCATTGAAAACGATCTAGTGAGAAAATCTCAATACTATGCAGTGAATAATGTTATTTTTTGGAATTTGGAGGCCGTTTAGATGGTTTTTAAAAAGTTTAATAAATTGAATTTGTTATAACTATAAAAAAATTATTCTTTATATATAGGCTATATTTGTGTTAAATCTGAAACACGTGATTTAACTTGATGTGATATATATGAAGAATGCAAATCACGTGGATTTAATCCTAACTAAGCCAAAAATAATTTATTCGAATTTGGTCCAGTTTTGGCAATCATGAATTTCACGATCTCCAAATAATCTGAAATTCGGTAAAATCACCGGAAATGGTCATTTAAGAAGAACTCACTGCTATGCAGTAAATCACATTATATTTTGACGATTCGAGATCGTTTAGATGAGTTTTTTTTGGAGGTTTGACGGATTACAATGTGATTTACATATGAAAAGTCATTCTTTCTATCACATTGTATTTTGACGATTCAGGATCATTTATATGAGTTTTTTTGGAGGTTTGACGGCTTAAAATGTGATTTACATATGAAAAGTCATTCTTTCTATTATTTTATTTATGTCTAATCTGGAGCATGATAACACATGTTGATTTGACATGAATTGATATATGATAAAAAAAATACAGGTCATATTTTAAATTCTTAAAAAATGTATAAAATGATAATTTTCCAAATTTGATCGTAACTTTTGGAGATTGTGACTTTAACGATCTCCGATTGATATGAAATTTGATAGATTTATCAGAAACAGTTCAATAAATAATAATCATTACTATGCAGTGTAAAATATTAATTTTAGTATTTTAAGTCTGTTTAAATGGGGTATTGAGCATCTTTTTTAAACATTGTGGAACTTAATACTCAGAGAAAAGTTTGTGGTTGTGATAAAGTGATGATAGGAAATTAAACCCTATGGTCTCCATTTTTATTTATAGTGACATAGTAAATTTACTTGTTGACATTAGGTCTTCCTCCATATCGGATAAATTTATTATGAACTCACTGGATATAGTTACTAGTTATTGATAACCTATGTTAGCTCTCCATATGAGTTTAAGGGTTAAATCAATTTTGTAACTAAAATACAATCATGATTAAATGGTGATAGAATTATATTTTTATGGTCTTTCACTATTAATTTTAAGTGAGTAATAAATTTATGCGTTGATTTTAGGTCTTCCTCCATATCAGATAAATTTATTATAAGCTCACTAAGTGAAATACTAGTAATTGATATCGTGTACTTACTCTCCATCTGAGTATACATGTTGGATCAATGGAACTAAAGCTATTAAAAATGATGTTCACTTGACTTAAATTAACAGTATACTCTCCATTTGAGTTGGGTCTGTTTTAATTAATAGAGTGAATAATCTGGCACTGCATATGTATGTTAGTTCTTTTCCCATCGAAATTCCTATTCAAGATGCATGACATATATGTGTAGTGTGTTTAAAATTTTTGTATTAAAAAGTTATATACAATTGACTGAAAATAATATTATGCTCTCCATCTGAGTTGGTTCTATTTATTTTTGGATTGTATAATTCTTGAATTTTATAATATACTTTGCATGAATGATTCTTTTCCCATCGAAAATTATTATTCCAGATGCATGTATTTATATAAATATTGATTTCAGTATGAATTTTACTATTCAGTGTTTTGACTTATTATGATCTATGTAATGTTTTCATCTCAACTCCACAATGATTTTATGCAACTGATCGTATTACTTATTAAAATTTTCTTTTAGTGATAAGCATTAATTTTAAGGATGCAATATATGTACTTTTGTTAGAAGGAATTTAATTCCGGATTCTGGGCAAAATAAGAGATGGATATTTATTTTAGTTTTTGAATAACTCATGAGTTATTGAGCTTAATAAATATTTTATCTCTTGTGGTACATGAGTGCATGACCTTGTTATTGTATATTGATGTCTCTTCTGAATAGAACAATATTAGTCTACCTCATAAGAGAATATGTTCTTCAAAATTGAATAAAATTTATCTGTGCACTTTTGTCCAAGTCATATTAATCTGGATAGAATTTCAAATTTGTCAAGGATGGACCTTAAGGTTCATTGAAAGTAGAGGCATTACCAACTTGTGGATCCTGTTTGGAAGGAAATTTGACTAAAAGATATTTCCCTTTAAAAGGAAATAAAGCTAGTGATAAGCTAGAATGAGACCTTTCTGATTTGTATGGTTAAATGAACATACTCGTAAGAGATAGTTTTTGAGTATTTTGTGACGTTCATAAATGATTACTCAAAATATTAATATATTTATTTGATGCACTGTAAGTCTTAATGAATTAAGTAATTCAAGGTTTAATACTTGAAACAGAGAAGCCTCAAAGAAATATATTAAGTTACTACAATTTGATTGTAGTGCCGAGCACCTCTCTAAAGAGTTTTTTTAAGTTACATATCAGAATAAGAGATTACATCTCAATTGACTACACCGTAAATTCCATAATAGAGTGGTGTAGTAGAAAGATGAAATACGTCTTTTTTGGATATGAATAGTCTAACGACATGTTATTCAGATTTGTCTTATTTGTTTTTGGAATATTTTCTGGAAACTAGAAATTACATTCTGAATGTAGTTCCTTCTAAGCTAGTACCTGGGACATCTGTAGAACTGTGGACTGAATGTAAGCTTGATCTGTGGCATGTTCAGATATAGGATTGTCCTGCATATGTACTGATAGGGAAAAAAAGATATGTAAGTTGGAACTAAGAATGGATAGGTGCATGTTTATCGAATATCCAAGAAAACGAATGGAGCTTTATTTTATTGTCCTAAAGAAAATAAGGCAATTGTTAAAATAATAGCATTTTTCTAGATAAGGACTGTTTAATAAAATATGTTCCTAAAAGTAAACTATTTTTACAAGAACTGGGCAAAGAAATAAGTAAATGTTCAAGAACATCAAAACCCACGCGTCAGAATTGACGTTCCATCGCATTTAAGTAGTGGAAGAATGTTAATAGACATGATATGCCTTTATCGAGTGGGAGTGATGTTTGAACATTGAACACTATAGTAAGAAGTCACTAATATTTCAATGTCGTGAGGTAATGGAGGTAATATTAGTAGTACTTCATCGTAGTGGGAGAAAGCTGAAGAAAATCATAGTTCGGTATACATTCTTGGGATAGTTCCGGTAACAGGTTCCTTGAAGAGTTTAATACCAAACTATATAGTTACGACAAAACACTACTGGACAAGTATTGCATCAAAAATAAATTGGCAAGATTCTTTAACAAAACCTTATTTGGTGAAGACTTTTAATAGTCATGTCAAAGAATGCCTGAGAAAGTTGTAGATGCATGGTTATGAGTCTAAGTGGGAGATTGTTGGGGCATATACTATTAACAATGCTTTTGGATATAGTATATTCTAATAATTATTATGGTTAAAATTCTAAGTGGGAGATTGTTGGGACATATACTATTAACCATGGGTTTGGTTAAGATATAGTATTTGTTATGAAATAATTGATTATTCAGTATTAATAAAGTTTTAAATAGATCATATAATAGTCTGTGTCCTTTGCTTATATAGTAGATGATTTAGTGTATAGAGTTTAGCTTATAAACGAAAGATTAAACCATCGGTTCTTATAAGTATAAAGTTTGAGTTCACAATCTAATGATGGAATTGGACAAACCATCAGGAATGATTGTAGCACAAGAATAAATATAATTTATCTTGATTATGAGAATGGTTTAATTTCAGCTTCTTCTGCTAGTATATTTTGTATATATTGAACGGACCAGGAAGAGATAAGTATTTTATACTCACTTAATAAAATAAACTCTCTAGCCATTAAATGTATGTATACTCTTAATCTTAATATAATTATTATTAGATGTGTATAGTATTATTGTTTGATTTATTAAAAGACGAGATTCTTTCGTGGGTCAATATGCCTGGTAAATTGGATAATAATAATGTATATTGGCGAAGTAATAGTTAGTTGATGGAATCTATGTCTCGGTTAGAGATTGATGATACACCTTTATGAAAGCTTATAAGTTTTTATGTGTAAACCCAGTCGGTGGATTTTGTATCCGGCACATGAAATAAGTTAAGCGAAAGTCTAAAGGAAATAATCAATATATTAAATCGTCAGTAATTTAACTTAATTGATTCGTATCTAAATCTTAACATGGGGAGTTAAATAAGATTTAATGGATGAATTTTGAAATTGAATAAGGAGTGCAATTATGAATTTTTAGTGGAATAATTCGTAATTAATTATGGTAGATATTAATTTCGAAAATTATCAATTAATTCCATAATTGAAAGCCTTGTTAATTAAATTTTGTGGTTCCTATTGTGCCTAAATAATAGGAATTCTTTTTCTGGTGGAAAAGAAAACCCAACAGGTTTTGGAAAAGGGTCTTAACCCAAAAACACTTGTGCTATAAATACATAAGATTTTCCACCTAGAAGGATGAGACATGGTGGCTGAAATTTTCAGCCAAGTTTTCCTAGAAATTTCGCCACACGAAATTGTTATTTTTGGTATTATTCGGGTAACACAGTACAAGACCGTGGAACGTTCGAGGATCACGATTGTGCGGGTGATGGAGATTTCATTAAGAAGTTATGGAACTGAAGGATCACATGGTAGAAGAGATATGTTCACGCTTCAAGAGGTAACCCATATAATCTCCTTTACGCTAGTTGTCTAGATTACATGTGATTTTGATACTGGGATTGCTTTCGCTGCTTATTATAATCCATCAGTCCAAATGGTCACTTCTGCACCTGTGTTTCAATCCAGTTCCGATTCTAGCTCTGGTTCTAGTTCGAGGCGTTTACAGGATGTGGCTCCTCCTCCACTTGATCTCTCACCAGTTTCATTACCAAGAAATAGCATCGCAGCAGAATGGCGAGAGTTCCTTCGTCCTCTTCCTTCTCAAACAACCAAGTTGAATTAATTACCCCGGCCTGTAATGACTCAACAAATGAAGCACAAGAAAGATCACATGTAACGCCAAAAAATCCATCAGATAATATTTTTGGATCATGTAGTCCACTGGCTAATTTCCCTCTATCGCCTGCTTCTTTTGCATTGTTCTCTTCCTTTCTTCTGAGCCCTGGCACGCTTGCTTCACCAAGCACCGTTCTCTAGCTCCTTTGTCCTCACCTCAAGTCATTTGAGAGTTGTACCTCGTTATTCCGTATTGTATATAATACTATATATACATATTATATATTGAGGATAGGGGTAAGGCTCGTCTACATATTGTCCTCCCCATATCCCACTTTGTGAGACTATACTGAATAGTTTTTGTTGTTGTTGTATATCATACTATATATATTTACTTTTGGGAGGATCAAGAATTTGAATTGGAACTAAAAGAGATCACAATTCAAATACTTGAATTTACTTTCTTTTCTTTTTATGTATTTCATAATTAATTTTCACATTTGCTTGTTATTCCAAGGTATCATTTGTATATTATATTTCCAAATTTTCATTGCAAAGGCATGCTTTGTAACTTGTGTCCCTTTGTGGATGTCGAAGTTAATGGCGAAGTCAGAAATTTTATTTAGGGTGTTCAAACTTAAAATAAATAAAAAAATTCCCGATAAAGAATATTCGATATATGTTATCCTAATATTTTACCTACATATTTCCAAAATTTCACCCTTGTGCTAATGTACTTTCGCCCCTGGTCAAATCACGCTATAATTCTACTCATTATTGCCTTTATAAATGATCAGACTAGTAAAATAACTCTTATAATTAATTAGAATTTTATTATCCTACATTAACTCGATTTACTGTTCCAATATAGTAAGATCGATTTCCTGTTATCCATGACTATTCCTTTGAATAACACAAATTTTCCGTCCTTGTATTATAGAGTTAGTGACACGTTTGCTCCTGAGTTCTACCAAATAACACATACCTAAATAAACAAAGGTGGCTTAAAACCAAAATTTAATGACCGACCTTAAATTTATTTGATAACTAGTCACTTAGTACTTCATATGAAAAGTTAATATTATTGTCTATTCAAAGTTAGTGAAAATTTGGTCAGAAACTTTTGATCTGGCGAGTTATAAAATAAAGATTAAAATAAGCAAAAATTATTTAAAAGTCGTAATTCTTATTTTCGTAAGCAATTGTCGGATGTCCCTATTTTCACAATGAAAATGATTTGTTAGTAATATTTATTTATTCTGGTAAGGATTATTTTAATGTTAACCAGATGCTACACACACTACCTTGAATTTTTTTGTCAAAAACTTTATTTACTTATATGAAGGTTTGATTAGTTTAAATTAGAGTGCTAAAATATCAATTAAAATTAGAAAATTGAAATAAAAAATTAGTAACTTGGACATGAGATATATTGCATTCTTTCCTATCAAATATTCCTCTTCCGCTAATTCTACGGTGTAAAACTTGTCCGATTTGGTTGGAACGGCAGAAGCTACGTAAGGATATATTTGGATCTTTCTTAATTGCTTAGGGATATCTTTGTACCTTTTTAATGTTGCATTTTGTTTAATAACAAAAGAAAGGTGAAGGCAAAATGGTGGGAAAATAAATAGAGGGAAGTGAAATTTTGAATGAGTTCACTAATGCACTTTGTCCCTCATTGGTAGAAAGAAAGAAAGTCTCGGTGTTTATATAGAGAAGCTCATCTTTTAAATTTTAAAGAGCTAATAAGAAGAAGGCAATTCTCGCGACGTCCTCGTCACTTGGCTTCGGTTTCGGCTTTGGATTTGCCTGTTCCAAATAGTGGCTATAAATAGACCTTTAAATCCTAGAATATTTACTTACAAATGTTTCTGAATCTTCTTCTTCTTCAAAAAATATTCCAGTGTGTTTTAGGTAGCGATACACTGGTAAGTTAAATTGTTCTATCCTGGAAGGATATATTCCAGAACCTCAGGTATTTGAGAGAAATAATTTCCTTAAGGACACACTGTGTATTCAGTGAGCTCAATTTGTTCCTACAATATTTTTTTTCCAGAATTTATGTCACGACCTAGTTCACCGACTGTGAACATGTCATGACGGCACCTAGTCTTCACGACCAAGTAAGCCTAACATATTGCAGTAGTAGCAGCATTTACGAAATTTAAAATACATAGCGAAATAACATGAATAACGTATGTAGTTCCCGCCTGGCACATACACTTTAACACTTAACAAATCTGAAACTATCCCAAAGACCCGGAAACCCACGGGCAACACAAGCTAAGAGTAAAACATAACATATGGCTCTAATATCCGGAAATGTCTACATTAACTGAATACATGAAATGGAACTGCTAACTACAAGGTAGAGTAGAAGGAGACTCTTCGGATCTGCGGACGCTGAAGATGCATATCTCAGGCTCCGAGTATAGCTCCTGGATCACTGATAGTGCGCTCGACCCGAAGTACCAGGATCTGCACATGAAAAACATGTGCAGAAGAGGCATGAGTACACCACAGCGGTACTCAGTAAGTGCCAAGCCTAACCTTGGTTGAGTAGTAGGGAGGAAGGTCAGGGCACTACTGATAATAAACATAAAAACAGTGATTAATAATGTAAGGCAGGAAAATAAGCAGGGAAAACAACAATATACATGATAGAAACTGCAAGTCAACAACAATTAAACTACGTAAAGAAAATAACACAACCAAGTATCAGTCAATATCAGGATGGCATATGGAACTCCTGGAATTGAACCCACAGTCCATGTTACCAATGTCTGAGGATCTCTCGGGAATTGAACCCGTAGTCCATCATACCAATATCAGAGGATCTCCCGGGAATTGAACACGTAGTCCATCATACCAATACCAAAGGATCTCCTGGGAATTTAACTCGTAGTCCATCATACAAATATCAGAGGATCTCTCGGGAATTGAACTCGTAGTCCATCTTACCAATACCAAAGGATCTCCCAGGAATTGAACCCGTAGTCCAAATCGTAAACACATCACAACAATTAAATAAGGAACAAATGATAAGTAAAGACAACAGATAGAAACCAAAGTCTAACACGATTCACAAAGAGTAGATATTGCGATTTAGCAAAAAAACAAGTAAGCGAGCTAACATGCTTTTCCTAAGCTAAGACAAGTGAAATTGCATTTGTAACAGTTAAATACATGAAGAACACAGTCTAAATAAGTCAAGTAAGGTGAATTTGCAACAATTAGCACAAGTACACACTCGTCACCTCGCGCACAAGGCCTTCTAAACAACAGTCAAGATATCCTAAGGGAAGAGGTCCCCCACACAAAGTTAGACAAACCACTTACCTCGAACCAGTACATTACCGCTAAAAAATGATGCCCTTGCCACGAGTATCCGACTCCGAGTGGCCCAAATCTATACAAACCAATTACATATTGTAAACAATATCGCAAGTAAGTAATTTCACAATTAAAATTAAAGCTAAGGTGCGAAAAGAGGTAAAATAACCAAAATGCCCCTCAGGCCAACGTCTCGGAATCGAATAATTTTTGTATTTTTAGAAACCTCGTACTCTCACGAGTCTAACCATATAAAAATCTCCAAAATCGGAGGTCAAATGCCCTCTCAAAACTGAATACTTTAGCTAAAAAAGTTTTACCCAAATTTTCCAATTTTTATCGTAAATTTGAATTTAGATGATGGATTGAACCACAAACTGATGGAATATAACCTAAAAGGATCATAGAAACGTTACCCAATAATCTTCTCTTCAAAACTCACTCAAAATCGCCTTCTCCCGAGCTCTCAATTGATTTCTCCAACTTATGAAACTTAATCCTCGATTTTACTATTTATGACCAGGGATTTCCACTTTTGCGGCCCAGAAACTGCTTCTGCAGTCCCGCTTTTGCGGAAGAACTAACCTCTTCTGCGGTTTCACTTATCCGGGTCTGCTCCTGCGGACAAATAACCTCTTTTGTGGTGCTTCTTATGCGGAAATGAGACCGCTTCTGCGGTTTCATGAGGAAACGGCCAAAATCGCTTTTGCGATGAAGATCTGCTTATGCGGTGCCGCTTATGTGGTTCCCAAGCAACAGAAGCGGAAATACCAGAAGAGAAAAGGATCCACTGCTGCACACTTAGAGATTCCATCCGTCGACCATCCGAAATCATCCCGAGGCCCCCGGGACCTCAAATAAAAGTACCAATACCCTCTAATACCTCATTCAAACTTGAACCAATCCATAAGACACCTAAACGACACTGAAACTGCGATCAAATCAAATATTCAAGCCTAAGAACTTCAAGTTCATCCAAAACACTCTTTCGATTAAAAACCTAATCAACACTCATCTGATTGACCTGAAACATTGCACGTACGTCCCAAATGACATAACAGTGCTACAACAACTTTTTGAATACCGTTCCGACCCTCGGATAAAAAACTCACTATCAGACCAGAAATTTTTAACATCTAACTTTTGGCATTTACACACTAAATGAGCTATGGACATCCAAAATATATTTCGAATACGCTCCCAACCCTGAAATCACCTAACTGAGCTAATGGAACCATAAGATTTCCATTCCGAGGTCATCTTTACACTGTTCTGATTACAGACTATTTTCCAATACTTAAGCTCTCATTTAGGGATTAAGTGTCCCAAAACATTCCAAATTCTCACACCGAACATTCCGACAAAACAAAATAGTAGAAATGAACTTAGGGGAAGCAGTTAACGTGGGAACGAGGCCTAAATTGCAAAGATGACCGGACGAGTCGTTACATCCTCCTACAATTAAGCATTTGTTCATCCTTGAACGAGCATATAGAACATACTTGAAGTAGGCAAAAGACTAGGGTATCGGCTGCGCATATCCCGCTCGGCCTCCCAGGTCGCCTCCTTGACCGGATGACCCCGCCACTGAACTTTTACTGAAGCTATATCCTTTGACCTAAGCTTTCGGACCTTCCTATCTAATATTGCTACTGGCTCCTCAACATAGGACAAGTCATTTTCCAAATGGACCGAAGTAAACTCCAACACGTGAGACGGGTCGCCGTGATACGTCCAAAACATCGAGACATGAAATGCCGGATGAACCCCGACAAACTGGGAGGTAAAACAAGCTCATAAGCAACCTCCCCAACACGCTTCAAAATCTCAAATGGGCCAATGAACCTAAGACTCAACTTCCATTTATCTAGAAACCTCATGACGCCTTTCATAGGTGAGAGCCGAAGCGAAACCCGCTCACCAACCATGAAGGAAACATTAATCACGAACCTTCCGTTCTGCGTAACTCTTCTATCTAGATTGGGACGCACTGAGTCTATCCTGAATCACCTTAACCTTCTCGACCGCATCCTGAACCAAATCAGTTCCCAATAGCCTGGCTTCACCCGGCTCGAACGAACCTACCAGGGATCTGCACCTTCTACCATATAAGGCCTCATATGGCACCATATGAATACTGGACTGATAAATGTTATTGTACGCAAACTCAACCAATGGCAAAACTGATCCCAAGACCCTCTAAACCCAATCACGCACGCATGGAGCATATCCTCAAGAATCTGAATAGTGCGTTCGGACTGTCCATATGTCTGAGGGTGAAAGACTATACTTATAGTCACCCGACCCAAATCAAGCGGACGGCCCTCCAAAACCGTGATGTAAACACCGAACCCCTGTATGAGATGATAGAAACTGGAATGCCATACAGATGGACAATTTTCCTGATATAAATTCCCTCTAACCGCTCCACTGAGTAAGAAGTACACACTGGAATGAAATGAGCGGACTTGGTCAGCCGATCCATAATAACCCAAATAGAATCAAATTTCCCCACTGTCCAAGGGAGACCAGTCACAAAATCCATAGTGATCTTCTCCCATTTCAACTTCGGAATCTCCATCTGCTGGAGTAACCCTCCAGGTCTCTGGTGCTCGGCCTTTACCCGCTGACAGTTAAGGTATCTAGCTACAAACTCTTGCTATGTCTTTCTTCATCCGCTTCCACCAGTAATGCTGCCTCAAATCCTGGTACATCTTTGCGTCACCCGGATGAATGGAGTACCGGGGCTATCGGCCACGGTTAGTATAAATTCCCAAATATCATCCACATCGGGTACACAGATGTGACCCTGCGCCCTTTATACCCTGTCATCTCCAATAGCCACATCCCTAGCATCGCCATGCTGAACCGTGTCCTTGAGGATAAGCAAATGAGGGTCATCATAATACCGCCCCCTAATACGATGAAATAATAAAGACCAAGAAACCACACAGGCTAATCTCACGAACTGACTAGCTAAAGCCTGAACATCCATCACCATAGGTCTTTCCAAAGTTGGAAAATATGCCAAACTCCCCAAACTCTCCGCCCGGTGACTCAAGGCATCGGCTACCATATTGGCCTTGCCCGGGTGATAAAGAATAGTAATATCATAATCATTCAATAGCTCCAACCATCACCACTGGCGTAAGTTCAGATCCTTCTGCTTGAACAAGTGCTACAAACTCCGATGATCCGTATAAATATCACAAGGCAAGTCGTACAAATAATGATGCCAGATCTTCAAAGCATGAACAATAGCAGCTAACTCAAGATCATGGATATGATAGTTCTTTTCATGTACCTTCAATTGTCTGTACGCGTAGGCAATCATCGTACCGTCCTTCATCAACACCGCTCCAAGTCCAACCCGTGAGGCATCATAATAAACTGTATAGGACCCCAAACTAGTAGGCAACATCTGAATAAGGGCTGAAGACAAAGCCGTCTTGAGCTTTTAGAAGCTCGCCTCACACTCATCTGACCACTGAAAAGGAGCACCCTTCTGGGTCAATCTAGGCATTGGGGCTGCAATCGATGAGAACCCCTCCACAAAATGATGGTAATATCCCACCAGGCCAAGGAAACTACGGATCTCTTTAGCTGAGGAGGTCCTGGGCTAACTCTGCATATCCTCCACCTTCTTCGGATGTACCCGAATGCCGTTTCTTAATACCACGTGGCCTAGGAATGCCACAAGACTCAACCAAAACTCATATTTTGAGAACTTTGCATATAATTTCTTTTCCCCTAGGGTCTGAAGCGCTGTCCTCAGGTTCTGCTCATGATCTTCCCGACTCCGAGAGTATACAAGAATATTATCTATGAAAAAGATGACAAACGAGTCCAGATAGGACCACTATGGACTGTGCATCAAATGCATAAAAGTTGTTGGGGCATTGGTCAGCCCAAATGACATGAAAAGGAACTCGTAATGACCATACCGAGTTCTAAAAGCAGTCTTCGGAATATCCGGCTCCAGAATCTTTAGCTGGTGATAACCTGAGCACAAATCAATCTTAGAAAACACGTGTGTGCCCTGAAGCTTGTCAAATAGATCATCAATACGAGGCAAAGGATATTGGTTCTTCACTATAACCTTGTTCAACTGAGGATAATCAATACACATGCGCACGGAACCATCCTTCTTCTTTACGAACAAGACATGAGCACCCCATGGTGAAACACTGGGTCGAATAAAACCCTTATCAAGCAATTCATGTAACTAATCCTTCAACTCCTTCAACTAATGATAAGCCATACGGTAAGGAGGAATGGATATGGGCTGAGTGCCCAGTAGCAAATCAATACCAAAATCAATGTCCCGATCGGGCGGCATGCCCAGAAGATCGGCTGGAAATACATCGTGGAAGCCCGTACTACTGGGACAGAGTTAACAAAAGGGGTATCAGCATTGACATCTCTCACATAAGCTAAATATGCGGCACACCCCTTCTTAACCATAGAATGAGCTTTAAGAAAAGATATAACTCTGCTGGGAGTGTGATCAAAAGTACCACTCCACTCAATTCGTTGAATACCTAGCATAGTCAGCATCAGGGTCTTAGCGTGAAAATCAAGAATAGCATAATGGGGCGACAACCAGTCCATGCCCAAGATAATATCGAAATCAACCATATCAAGTAATAAGAGATCTGCCCTGGTCTCAAATCCATGAATAGTAACCAAACATTATCGATATACGTGGTCCACAACAAGAGAATCTTCCATGGGAGTTGAAACATAAACTAGAGAGCTCAAGTTCTCTCGGGCTGTACCCAAATGCGGAGTAAAATAAGATGACACGAAAGAATAATTAAATCCTGGATCGAGTAGAACCGATGCCTCTTGTGACTGACTAATATAATATATGTGATAATAGAATCAGAGGCAACAACCGTGACATGATCAGGAATAGCGTAAAATCTGGGCTGGCCCCTCCCTCAATGGTGACCTCTATCTCCCTGATCCCCGCCCCTTGCTGGATGGGTAGGTGGAGTGGTGGTTGGAGCGTGAATTATGGTCTGCTGACCCGGTGGAGCATGCTGAGGTTGTGGAGTCTGAGAAGGAGACCCCTACCATGTCTGGGCACTCTCTAACAAGGTGGAGGGTATCCCCATAAAACGCTCTGGGAAGGCGCGATGGTTATGACTGACTGGGCCCCCATCCGCTAGACTGACCACTTGGAGTGCCCCGTGCAGGAAGCGCACTAGTAACTAGAGGTGTATAATAAGGCTCTTGAGATCTGGGAGGACCTGGAGTACTACTGGATAAAGGAAGAGCTGACTGAACTGGGCGACCCGTATAGCCCCTACCATGACGTCCAGCTTTTGATGTATGGGTACCAAAGTAATGACCCGTCTCTCGAGACCTCTTGGCCTCTCTCTCTTATCGCTCTCTAGCATGCATACCCTCTATCCTCCTAGCTATTCTTACTACCTGTTGTTAGGGTATATACATCTCCATCCTTCTAACGAACAGTAGCTACCAAAGCTGGCGCATGCCTGATCAACCTAGTATAACAGATGGCATACTAAGAGACAGTTATAGGACCCTGGCGCAGAATGCTCAAACTCCGCATGCCATGCATCTCGGAGGCTCTACGGAACAAACTCTCTCTGAAACATATCTGAAAACTGAGTCCAAGTCAAGGAGGCAGCCTCGTTCGGACTGTCTAACTCAAATGTGCGCCACCAGTTATAGGCAGCTCCCCGAAGCTGGAAAGCTGTGAAAGAAACTCCGCTCGAGGCAGTAATACACATGGTGCGAAAGATGCGGTGACAATCATCTAAAAACCCCATAGCATCATCTGTAGCTAGTTCGCTGAAAACAAGAGGGTCATACTTATTGAACCTCTTCAATCTATGCTGCTCATCCTCGGAAGCAGGTGCCCCATCCTCGGGCTGAACCGGTACTCCAGGCTGGACAGGAATAATATCTAGAATCTATCCCATGTGCACCCTCTGCTCTGGAGTGCGGGTTGCGGAAGTCTAGACTCCTCCCCCAGCCTGGGACGTGGTTGCAGGAAGTGGACCCTACCTGGGACAGCATAGTATACATGCTCATAAACTACGCCAATGCCTCTTGAATATCTGGAGTAATGGAGGCTGTGGGTGTGTCACGTGCCTGAGTCCTGCCTAGGTCCGCAGGTTGTACCTCGGCCACTGCTCGCGCAGGTGCTCTGGCTGCACCACGGGCGCGCCCACGACCCCTGCCCAGGACCTTGTCTCTAGCGGCTATAGGAGGGGGTGCAGGTGCCTAATCATCCCGGCTCGTGCGTTTCCTCACCTTCTGTGAGAGAATGGAAGACAAAAGTTAGAACCGATGCCAATAATATTGCGCGATAATGAATTCAATGAAGTGAAGATTTTTTCCAAATAGTTACATAGCCTCCCGTAGATATGTACAGACATATCCGTACCTATAAGCTAGACTCTAAATAATCGGCCTGTGTCCCATGAATCTTATGAATCAAGAGCTCTAATACCAACTTGTCACGACCCCAGTTCACCGATTTTGAACATGTCATGACGGCACCTAGTCTTCACAACCAAGTAAGCGTAACACATTGCAGAAGTAACAACATTTAGGAAATTTAAAATCCAACGTGAAATAACATGAATAATGTATATATTTGCCGCCTGGCACATACACTTTAACATTTAACAAATCTGAAACTACCAGAAAGACCCAGAAACCCACGGGCAACATAGGCAAAAAGTAAAACGTAACATACGGCTCTAATATCCAGAAATGTCTACAACAACTGAATACATGAAATGGAACTGCTAACTACAAGGTAGAGTAGAAGAAGACTCTTCGGATCTACGGACGCGGAAGATTCATACCTCAAGTATACGAGTATAGCTCCTGGATCACTGATAGTGCACTCGACCCGAAGTACCTGGATCTGCGCATGAAAAACATATGCAGAAGAGGAATGAGTACACCACAGTGGTACTTAGTAAATGCCAAGCTTAACCTCGGTTGAGAAGTGGAGAGGATGGTCAGGGCCCTACTGAGAATAAACATAACAACAATAATGAATAATGTAAGGCAAGAAAATAAGCAAGGAAAATAACAATATACAAGATAGAAACTGTAAGTCAACAACAATTAAACTACGTAAAAAAATAGCACAACCAAGTATCACTCAATATCAGGATGTCATATGGAACTCCCGGAATTGAAATCGTAGTCCATGTTACCAATGTTTGAGGATCACCCAGGAATTGAACCAGTAGTCCATCATACCAATATCAGAGAATCTCCCGGGATTGAACACGTAGTCTTTCATACCAATACAAATGAATCTTGCGGGAATTGAATACATAGTCCATCATACCAATATCAGAGGATCTCCCGGGAATTTCACCCATAGTCCATCTAAACAATACCTAAGGATCTACGGGGAATTGAACCCGTAGTCCAAATCGTAAACACATCACACTAGTAAAAATCTCCCAAATCGAAAGTCAAATGCCCCATCAAAACTCAATAAATTAGCCAAAGCAGTTTTAACTAAATTATCCCATTTGTATCCTAAATTTGAATTAGATGATGGATTTAACCACAAAATAATGGAATATAACCTAAAAGGATCATAGAAACGTTACCCGATAATCTTATCTTAAAAACTCACTCAAAATTGCCTTCTCCCGAGCTCTTAATTGATTTCTCCAACTTTTGAAACTTAACCCTCGATTTTACTATTTTTGAACAGGGATTTCCGCTTTTGCAGCCTAGGGAGTGCTTCTGTAGTCCCACTTTTGCAGAAGAACTTACCAGTTCTGCGATTTCACTTAAAAGACCCGAGTCTGCTCCTGCAGACAAATAACCGCTTTTGTGATACCACTTATGCGGAAATGAGATCGCTTCTATGGTTTCATGAGGAAATGGAAAAAATTGCTTTTGGGATGAAGATCTCGATTATGCAGTGCCGTTTCTATAGTTCCCAAGCCACAAAAGCGGAAATAACATAAGAGAAAAGTATCAACTGCTGCACACTTAGAGATTCCATCCGTCGACCATCCGAAATAATCCCGTGGCCCCCGAGACTTCAACCAAAAGTTCCAATACCACCTAATACCTCATTCAAAATTGTACCAATCCTTAAGACACCTAAACAACACCAAAACCTAGATAGAATCAAATACTCAAGCCTAAGAACTTCAAGTTCATCCAAAACACGCTTTCGATTCAAAACCTAATCAACACTCGTCCCATTGACCTGAAATTTTACACGCACGTCCCAAATGACATGACGGTGCTATAACAACTTCCGGAATCCTTTTCTGGCCCTCAGATAATAAACTCACTATCGGACTGGAAACTTCAAAATTCTAACTTTCGGCATTTCTAGCCTAAATGAGCTACGGATATCCAAAATACTTTCCGAACACGATCCCAACCACGAAATCACCTAACGGAGCTAACAGTACCATCAGTTTTTCATTTTGAGGTCGTCTTGACACTGTTCTGATTATGGATTATTTTCCAACACTTAAGCTCTCATTTAGGGACTAAGTATCCCAAAACACTCCGAATTCTATTACCGAACATCCGGGCACACCAAAATAGAAGAAATAAACTTAGGGAAAGTAGTTAAAGGGGGAAATGGGGCATAAATTCCAAAGACAACCGGTTGGGTTGTTACACACATTCCTAAATAGCTACCTTTAAAATCTTACACGATCGAAACCTGTCGCGTTCGATAAGGAAAAATTTGTCTCCCTGGCCTTCGCGTTTGCTAGCCCATGATTGTGTTTGCATAGAAGGAGGTCTGACCCATTTCTTTAAGTCCCCAAATGCTTCACATTCGCGATGATCCAGTAACAAAAATACCAGATTTTCTAAGTCTAAAATATCTCGTAGCCTATCTGAAACTCACCCAAGCCCTCGAGCTCCAAACCAAACATGCACACAAGTCTTAAAATATCACATGAACTTAATCGTGCGATCAAATCACCAAAATAACACCCAAAACAATAAATTTAGCACCAAATAACATAAAATTCTTAAAAACACTTTGAAACTCCCGTTTTCCCAACCGAATTCCGAATCACAGCAAATGAGTTTTAGTTCTCACCAAATTTCACAGAAATATTTATACATGTAAGGGACTCCGAAAACAAAAATACGTAAGATCAAACATTAACCAAATTCTTAAAACCATTTAATTTTTAGTCCTTCAGTTCTTATAAAAAATTCATATCTCGAGCTAGGGACCTTGGAATTTGATGCCGGGCATACGCTTAGATACCACATTTTGATACGGACCCACCAGAACTGTCAAAATATGAGTCAAGAATAAGGGGCAAATCCTATTTCTATCTATTGATTAGACAACTATCTATTCTTGATCCATCAGAAAGAAATCGATATGTATCTGATGGATTCTACATCGTACATAGAGCGCCCAAGCGCTTTTTAGGCCAGGGGGCTGGAACCAAAGAAAGACTGTACCCGGCGTCCCTTCCTCTCATCAGGCAGCTATCTCGAGCTCATTGAACACTAACTTTCTTCTTTTTCTTTTATAATCATCGAAAAAGCATGACCGAAGTCAACTAAATTAACTTTTAAAGTAGAAAATTATTATTTTTATCAATTTTCACCATAACTCTTACGCCCCGCAGTATTAAGTCAGTATTACATCCCGCTGTATTATATTATGATGATGTTATGCCCCGCAATAGTATATTACGATGATGCTATGCCATGCAGTATTACATTATGATAATATTATGCTTCACAGTATTATATTACGAGGATGTTATATCCTGCAGTATTATACGTGAAATTATCGTAAGATAATTGACCTCAGTCAAGGAAAACGTTATTTAGAGATTATAAGCATCATGCTATTTCAAACAAATGATGATTAAATTCGTGACGGTGAGAGAGTAAGCAAATTCAAATAAAATAAGTTTAGTCGAAATTTGACATTTTGGGAGTAAAATACAGTCTAAGCTACAATTTCCCATATTTATAAACTATTGCCATATAAAGTACCATATGACCATAATAGTAAAGTTTATAAAGTGTATTAAAAATGAGTAATATTTTATGATAATTCTTAATTATGTGAATAGTTAGCTAAATATTGAACTAGTGGGGATTAATGAATTAATTAAAGAATTAAGTGGATGACTTTTGGGTAAGTCTTATACCAACTTATATGGCAAGAGTCACTAGGTGACAATTAAATATGCAAGATGGCAAAATACAAAATGAGTCATAGGACATCTTGTTTACACGTAAGAAGGCTTGATGTTACCAAGGGTATTATAAGACTTTTCTATTTAAGCAGAATGGAAAATATTTACATTAAGGTGATGACTCTACAGAGAGCTATATCACCGTGAATTACAAAGCTTTACAAAGAAATTATGTGAACCTTTACAAAGCTATTGTACCGTGAATTTCAAACTCTAAGGGACACTGTACCATCTTTCTGAAGAATATCATATTGATTCTTTTCTAATTTGATTTTCTGTTATATGTTTTTACAACAAAAACAATAACAAATCTACTCTCACAATGTCTCGAATAACTTTATTCTTAATCCTATCTTGCTTGGTGCACCCACACATCCATCTCAACATCCTCATTTATGCTACTTTCATATTCCGCACGTGGGAGTTCTTGACTGGCCAACACTCATCCCCATACAGCATAGCGGGTCGAACCAACATTCGATAAAACTTACCCTTAAATCTTAACGGCAAATTCCTGTCACATAGAACACCGGAAGCGAGCTTCACTTCATTCACCCCGCTGTGATGCGATGTATGACATCTTCGTCAATCTCCCCGTTGCTCGGCATAATAGACCCTAGATACTTAAAACTCACTATCTTAGGGATAACTTGAGCATCAAACTTAACCTCTACGTTTGCATCATGGGTCTTACTGGCTATGAACTCCAAGTATTCTGTTACGTGCTTTTGCAAAAGAAAATTGGTTCGGCTATGTTAAGTATATCCCTTCTTTCCTTTTGGCATGATCCATATTATACAAATTAAACGAGCAAATGCACAACTTCCATAAGTAAATCTATTCATAGAAATACTAGATATGCTTATGTTTTTGATTCCCCATGTGTCATATTATTGTATCTTCTGTTCACGGGTCGTATAAATTTGTACGTTGGTAAAGTTTATTTCATGATATTAGTTAGAGGCGTAATGGTCTTATGACGTCCTGAGAGATTTTATTAACTTATTTCATATGCATTTCATGCGTTTATACATGCACATTGACTCATAACTAGATGGCATTATATATATATATATATATATATATATATATATATATATATATATATATATATATATATATATATATATATATATAGGAAAGTTTATGGCATTATATATGCACCACCACCTGATCAGCTGTCATACATTGATAATTTTGCCCACAGTGGCCGAGATGATATGATGGGATACCCTCAGAGTCTTGATGATATTATGACACATGTACCTATGCAGGACATGACATTCATACGTATATGCACGGAACTATTATTATTTCATAATTATGAAATTTATCCAGACATAGACGTTGAGTCATTTACTCTATATTTCTTCCATGTCTGTTATGTACTTATTTATGTGCCTACATACTTAGTACATTATTCGTACTGACGTCCCTTTTGTGTGAGGATGCTGTGTTTCATGCCCGCAGGTCCTGATAGAAAGGTCGAGGGCCTCCAAGTAGGCTCCAGAGTTGGTGCACTCCATTTTCTCCCATGTATTGTTTGGTATGGCGGGACTCTGTCCTGACCTTTATTGTATTGATCTACTCTTAGATACTTTTAGACATATGTCATGTAAGTAAAATATTGTATGGACTTGTCCGCCTATGTTCAGTGTACGAGTGATCATTTTGGCCTTATAGGCCCGTATGTACATGTATAAGTTTTTATATCAGGTTGGGACCTCTTATATTGAGCATTTCCTTATGTTTATTCTGGTTAGCCCATGTCAGCCCATTTTGTCCCATTTGCCAATCAGAGTACGACAAAAAGTATATGTATATTGGTACTCGGTTGAGTAAGGTACCGGTTGCCCGTTGAGGTCCATAGGTTTGGGTCGTGACAAAAGTGGTATCAGAGCAGTTCGGTCCTAGGGAGTCTACAAGTCGTATCTAGTAAATTCTTGTTTATTGGTGTGTTGTGCACCACATCTATAAGTAGGAGGATACAAGGCATTTAGTACTATCACTCTTTTTGTTCTTACTCTAGATCGTGTAGTATAGCTCAGTTGTAAGAACTCAATTTTCTAAGCTCTATCTTATTCGTAATAAAATGATGCATATATCTAGAAAAATAGTTGATAAGATATATAGTTATGGAAGTTTGAGTAAGAGGAACTCAATTTTTGCATCATGATTATGATGGATAAAAATGAGGTATTGAGCAAATCATGTGAATACTTATTCACTCTTATGGTAAGACAGAAGTTTCAGCAAGTAAAAGAAGCAAGGTGAAGACTTATACGAGGTACCAAGTTAATAAAGGTTATCATTGTTTACTATTCACGAAGGGAGATATAAGCATTTTGATTTACCTTCTACAGTGATAGATGTACATACAATCGGTCAAACTGATATTAGTTATGCCCTATGGGAGCTAACAAATATAATTTTAGAGAATGAAGGGATATCAGGATACAGCTCGGGTTAGAGTAACCCAGAATAGGGGATGGATTTTTAAAGTTAGTTGGCATGTTCAAATGATAGTGCAAACATGCTAATGGTTCGTCTTGTGAGACACCTAGATGGTAAACTCTAAAATAGTATAGCTAGATTTGAGTGCTACAAATATAGGCACTGGAAGCCTAGAAAGGATAACTATTATCTTAGTATGATGCTAGGCAACCCGAAGAGCCAACGGATAGAGCAAAGGGGAGCTAAAAGCCAAAGATTATCTTGTTGAAGTTTTCAGAATAAAGTAATAGGCGGATATATTAACAGAATATAATAAGAGAGCTAATGAAGCATTAAGAGTAAGTTGTGATACATGGATGAAAATGGTATGTCAAAAAGATGACAGTATTACAAAGTGTATAGTCAAGTGAAGAAAAAGACGAGAGATGGTACGCCTTGAGAGAACGAAATAGTATATACCATGAAGTTATATCTTAACTTCTAGAAATAAGTTTGTGACTTTAACGCAACTACTAGAAGGAAAAGTTAGACCCCAGAATAATAGAAATCATTTTGGGCTGGTAAACAAGATAAACTAAACCTAAATTAGGGACTGAGTGATTGGATAATACTCGGCATCACTAGAGTTTCATATTTCTTTTTCGCGATAGTAAAATGGACAACAGAAGAAGATTAATGAGAAATTCTGAGATTGGTCATTCAGGAAGATGCTTCCCTAAAGCAAGAAAGGTAAGAAAAGTTAAGCTTAAGGGACTATATGTGCCATTTACACATTTGCGAGTATTGAAATTTGTTATCCTTGATCCAGAAAGATTATTGCAAGGTGAGTAAGGATCATCTATGATGTGACAAGATGCGAAAGATGAAGAGATAAACATCTATACGTAGATCATCGTAGCACTAAATCTTAGTATTCCCGGAGGGGGGGGGGGGGGGGGAAGGGGGGGAATATGGAGTCATGTGGCACTAAGCCAAAATTAAGTGGTTTTGGTAATTATGGAAAGGTAAGGGAAAAATGTGATAAAATTAGGGATGAGATTGCATTTATTCAAGGCTTACAGATATGCTTCAATTCCAAAATATTATGAAGACACGACGTCAATGAGAGAAAATAAGGGTCACGACCCAACGTGTTATTAATTAATAAGGAGCCAATGTGTGAGGTAAGTTAAGACAAAGGGAATAACTCAAGAAAGATTATACGGAATTAATTGGGAATGGGCCAATGATTAGTTAGTAGTTGATTATTGAAGAGCCTAGCTATGTCTAAACAAGAGGATACAGAAAAATAAATGGATCGTGCAAGATAAATAGAATGAAACCCAACATAGGGAATTCATTCCCGCAAATATGACATCATAACCTTGAGAAATATTCAGATAAGAGTTAAGGTAGTTAAATATACCGTATGAGTGTCATGGGAATAAAAGCAAGTGCCACTAGAAAGACAGTCAAAATATCAGTCCAGAAGCAACTCTACAAGCACAAGGGCGTGGAGGTAGGTAACTACGAATAATTATTGGCGATGAAGGACATCATAAAATTCCATATGAGACAATGTAATAAGCTCGCAGTTTTACAAGAATCAGAAGGTCCTCCCTAAGTACTACAATGAAAGACTAGCTGAGAAAATAAGAAAGAAGGTTTCAAAAAAAGCACAATGACCAATAAAGGAAATGGTTGTGTAACAACATTCTCACAACAACATTGTATGCACCATATAATAAATTGGCATCTATCGTGTCCAATATGTGTGGGCACTAATATAAATCGAGTATTAGTGCAACAAGTGGAAAAACAATCAGGAAAAGCAATTGTTTGCATTTAAAGAAAGTTGTGAAGAAATTAAATGAATTATTTGATCAATTATCCAGAAATAATTACATTATGAATGCACCTAAGATTTTGGGGTATTATGCAGCATATATTTTGACAATCATACAGCCGTAAAAGTCTTTGGAATAAGTTAATAGAAATAATTGAGTCCACGTTATAGACAAAGTATTAAATTATTAGATGATGGTATAATAGATATTATTCATAGCATCCATGAAAGGCTAATGTAACAACCAATGCAATGAGCCGAAGATTGGAAGGTAGCTTAAGCCTATATAAAGATTGATCAAAGGGAAGAGGAAACTAAAGAGTTACACCAACTAAGTAAGTCAGGAGTCTGATTGTAGACCCATAAAATTATAGAAATTGTGCTTGAGAACATAGCAAAATCACTCTTAATATCAGAGGTGCAAGAGAAATAATACAACCATATTCTATAATGGCTCAACAAGGAATCCAGTTAGGAGAAATATGTAGAAAATCATTCTATCTATGATGTGCTTTGATTGTATTAGCATGATTTTTAGGTATAGGTTTTGATGAATGACAAAAAATGAAGTCAAGTGACAAACAACGAAGTCGATGATTGACAAACAATGAAGTCAAGTGTCGAACAAAGTTATTATATGACAAACAATCAAGATTGAATGCCGAGAAGCATATTGATGACGGAATTGCATAGACAAGCCAAAGACGAGCTTAAAAGTTCAAGACCGAAGACCCAAGGCGTAGGTCGTTAGGTAGAACAAATGTAAGAGCAACGTTTAAAGTTATCTCGTCTTTTGGCTCAACATAGGTCATCATGAATATGCATAAAATCATTTTATCAAATCATATTTCAAATACTTCAAACAAAATGATTTCAAACATTTTAATTTTAGCCAAAATGAATAAACATGTCTTTCAAAGTTGGACAGCAATAATCAATAATGTTTTGTTTGATAATCGATTAAGTTAAGACAGTGTAAATCGGAATTTACAAAACAGCAAAATAATCGATTATCAGAAGTGCATAATCGATTATCTTGTATCCATTGCCAGTGTTTGAACACTGTAACAAAATAATCGATTATACATATCACAATAATCGATTATCCTGCATAAAATCAGCTTCCGATTTTGTAACGGTAAGCTGATAATCGATTATCCAAATCTGATAATCGATTATCTTGGCATAAAATCAGCATAATTGATTGCCAATTAAGCAACAGATATACTACTTCTTCCACCTATAAATAGAGGTCTTTTGAGCTGAATTGTAAAACACAACACCTCTCATTATTCATATACATATTGATATCATTTGTGCATCATTATAGAGCTTTTGTTGAGCCATTTGAGAGACAACTTTGAGTTGTTCATAGAGCTAATATTGTATCTCTTTATCTACTCTTTTGAGAGAGTTCTTGTTGTAAAAGAGAAAGGTGTTTGAGAAAACCATATCTTCTCATTGATTGTCGGGTTTGCTAAGTACCCTCAATCTTAGTATGTGAAGTCTTGTGGTGCGGTATCCACGAGCAAGGTGAAGTCTTGAGGTGAGGTATCCTCGAGCAAGTTGAAGTCTTGTGGTGCGGTATCCACGAGCAAGGTGAAGTCTTAAGGTGCGGTATCCTCGAGCAAGTTGAAGTCTTGTAGAGTGTACATCTACGAGCAAGTGTAGCAGTTTGTTAGGCACCCGTAAGCTTAACAGAGTTAGTGGAATCTTGAGAGAGTCTCTCGGGGACTGGACTAACCACAAGTTGTGGTGAACCAGGATAAATTCGGTGTGTTCTTTCCTTACTATTTTAATTTCCGCATTTACTTTACTCCTGCAATTTTATTTCCGCAATATTTATCAATATTCTCGTGCCGCACTATTCACCCCCCCTCTAGTGACGGGCATAAATCCTAACAATTGGTATCATAGCCTAACTCTCTGAAAGCCTTAACCGGTTGAGAGAACAATATATATTTTTTTGTTGAGAATATTGAACGCAGGAATGATGAACGAAGGACACTCCACCTATAGGCCTCCACTATTTGACGGAACAAATTACACATATTAGAAAGAGCGGATGAGAATCTTCATCCAATCAAATAAATTTCGCTTGTGGAAAATCATCAAGAACGGTGAACAAATGCCAACAAAGAAAGTTGGGGAAACCACGGTTCCAAAGGAGGAAGATGAATATGATGCCGAGGACATCAAGAAAGTTGAAAATAACGCAAAGGCCGTCAACTAATTATATTATGCGGTGAATCCGGATGACTATCGGAAGATTTCTTGTTGCACAACCGCCAAGAAGATGTGGGATAAACTCGAGATCACTTATGAAGGTACGTCCCAAGTCCGAGAATCTAAAGTTGATTTTCTAACACATGAATATGAACTCTTTTAGATGAGGGAGAAAGAACCCATCGGTATTATGTTCGAACGATTCTCAAAAATCGTCAACGATCTTCATGCTCTCGGGAAAGTGTACACGAACAAAGATCTTGTTCGAAAAATCCTACGGAGTCTCACTCCTGAATGGCGTTCCAAAGCCAATGCCATCCAAGAGTCGATAGGAATCACGCATGTCACAATTGATGGACTAAGAGGTAACCTCGAAACTTATGAAAGCACAATTCTTAATCCTTATCTTAGAAGTGAAGGTCCAGGTATTGCCTTCAAAGCCTCATCGTCTAAAAGAGAAGAGGTAAGTGATTCGGATAGCGATGATGATAATATTTCCAATGCCTTGATCAAAAAGTTTTATAAGTGTATGAAAAAGGAAACAAAGAAGGAAGAACCAAGTCCTTCATGCCATAAGTGTGGAAAACTTGGCCACACCGAGTCACAGTGCCCAAAACCCAAGGACAAGAAAAAGAAGAAACACCAAAGGCGCGTGACATGGGATTCGGACAGCTCGGGCGATGAAACTGCCGGATTATGCCTCATGGCCAACGAGGAAGAAGAGGTAAGTACTCCTAACTCTCACTCTTATGAAGAATTAGAAGAAGTTTTTCAAGAATTATATGATGAATTGAAAAAGTCTTCAAAAATCTCCAAAGAGGCCAAGGCTAAAATTAAAGTTTTAGAAGAAAAAAATAAATTTTTGGAAAATGACAATATTGATCTTAGAAATAAAATTAAGGAGATGAATGAAGCCTCTTCAATTGATCAAAGTTCAAATTGTTCTTCTTGTAAGTCTTTGAAAATAGAGAACATAGAACATAGGAACACACTAGAAAAACGTAGTGTTGATAATCCTAAAACAATTGAAGAAATTAAAAAGGATGATAGAAATGAAGTTGGACCACCTAGAAATAATTCTAGGAACTTCACTAATAAGTCTAAAATAAATCATTTTAGACCACCTAGAAACAACTCTAGGAATTTTGGTAATGAGTCTAAAATGAATCATTTTAGACCACCTAGAAATAACTCTAGGAATCGTAATACGTCTAGGAATAACGACTTTAGATCACCTAGAACGTTTTTGGCTCAACCAAGACATATGCACAACCCGAATGTTATATGTCACTATTGCAACCAGGTAGGACACATAGCACCCGTATGTTTTGCAAAACATAGAGATTTATCATTTGGCTATGATTATTATTTGCCTAACCCCCAAGGACCCAAAAGCAGTTGGGTACCGAAAACCTATTTTTAGGTACGTTTGCAGGTGTGCTTGAAGACTACAATATCGTAGTAGATGCACCAAGCATGAAACTTTATTGCATAGAGGGGGAACTTCGGTTAGTTATCACATTTTTGATAAAAATGTAATAGTTGATATGTGTTAACGATTAATATATCTTTGTTAACAATTGGTATTAATTATTTTTGGTTGACTCATGTTTTGGTAACTTTTATTTTGAATAACAATTGGTATCAAAATTAAATATTGATTCATGTTTTGATGAATATTATTTTAATTTAATTAACAGTTGGTATATTCTGAAAATGATTCATGTTTTTAATACAACTATTGGTGTGTTAAAAATTAACAGTTGATATATGATTTGGTAAAAATAACCATTATTATGGTTGGTATGTTTTTACTAACATTTGGTATTATTTTATGTTGGTATGAATTTTAATCGTCAATATATATTCCTCATTGTATTTCCTAGTTTATTCTTGACACTAACAATTGGTATACCCAAAAGGGGGAAGTGTCGGAAGGGGAAAAGTAGCCTTTGTATACTCCTTATTGCTAATGCCAAAAGGGGAAGAAATTAGGCGATATGCATCAAATAAGGGGGAATGAATCCACGTTATAGTATGCCTTATTTGAGGGGGAATTATCATTAAGGAGAATTGCTTGCATGAATTGTATATTGAGATATAGCATGAATTTAGGGGGAATCCGATATGCATATCTCCTGTTGTTTGTCATTATCAAAAAGGGGGAAATTGTAGAAAATCATTCTATCTATGATATGTGTGCTTTGGTTGTATTAGCATGATTTTCAGGTATAGGTTTTGATGAATGACAAACAATTAAGTCAAGTGACAAACAACAAAGTCGATGAATGACAAACAATGAAGTCAAGTGTCGAACAAAGTTAATATATGACAAACAATCAAGATTGAATGCCGAGAAGCATATTGATGACGGAATTGCATAGACAAGCCAAAGACGAGCTCAAAAGTTCAAGACCGAAGACCCAAGGCGTAGGTCGTTAGGTAGAACAAATGTAAGAGCAACGTTTAAAGTTATCTCGTCTTTTGGCTCAACATATGTCATCATAAATATACATAAAATCATTTTATCAAATCATATTTCAAATACTTCAAATAAAATGATTTCAAACATCTTCATTTTAGCCAAAATGAATTTTAAACATGTCTTTCAAAGCTGGACAGCAATAATCTATTATGTTTAGTTTGATAATCGATTATGTTAAGACAGTGTAAACCGGAATTTACAAAATAGCAAAATAATCGATTATCAGAAGTTCATAATCGATTATCTTGTATCCGTTGCCAGTGTTTGAAAACTGTAACAAAATAATCGATTATGCATATCACAATAATCGATTATCCTGCAAAAAATCAGCTTCCGATTTTGTAACGGTAAGCTGATAATCGATTATCCAATTCTGATAATCGATTATCTTGGCATAAAATCAACATAATTTATTTCCAATTATGCAACGGACATACTAATTCTTCCACCTATAAATAGAGGTCTTTTGAGCTGAATTGAAAAACACAACACCTCTCATTATTCATATACATATTGATATCATTTGTGCATCATTATAGAGCTTTTATTGAGCCATTTGAGAGACAACTTTGAGTTGTTCATAGAGCTAATATTGTATCTCCTTATCTACTCTTTTGAGAGAGTTTTTGTTGTAAAAGAGAAAGGTGTTTGAGAAGACCATATCTTCTCATTGATTGTTGGGTTTGCTAAGTACCCTCAATCTTAGTGTGTGAAGTCTTGTGGTGCGTATCCACGAGCAAGGTGAAGTCTTGAGGTGAGGTATCCTCGAGCAAGTTGAAGTCTTGTGGTGCGGTATCCACGAGCAAGGTGAAGTCTTATGGTGCGGTATCCTCGAGCAAGTTGAAGTCTTGCAGAGTGTACATCTACGAGCAAGTGTAACGGTTTGTTAGGCACCCGTAAGCTTAACATAGTTAGTGGAATCTCGAGAGAGTCTCTCGGGGACTGGACTAACCACACGTTGTGGTGAACCAGGATAAATTTGGTGTGTTCTTTCCTTACTATTTTAATTTCCGCATTTACTTTACTCCTGCAATTTTAATTCCGCAATATTTATCAATATTCTCGTGCCGCACTATTCACCCTCCCCCCCAGTGACAGGCATAAATCCTAACAAAATACAAGCCTTATAAGAAGTCAGTATGAAGCTCTCATCAAATTATGTATACTGTAGAGGTGCAAGTATTATAATAGAGCTTCAAGTTGTGAATATGCATTATATCTATGTGAAAAGGATGTCATGAAAGAGATAGAAGATACGATGCAAGGCTTTAAGGAATTAAGGTAAAAGTGAACAACGCATTGTGCACTCAAATGTAAAATATTGTCCATAATCTAAATAGAAGGCTAGAAGCACATGGATTCAGTATCTAGGAAGGATAGACATATCATCCCGCATATTGTTTCTAGATATTGAGAGGTCTAGCTAAAAGATTAAAGAAGAGTTTGAGATGATGTGATGTCTCTCTTAACATTCCAGAATAACATAAGAAAATCTATGGTGCAAGCAAGTTAAGGGAAGGTTGCTAGCATTGTAAATGGATATGTGACGGTCGCAGGCTAAAGTATGGTAGAGCGACAAAGTTTTAAGAAGATTTGAGTAGGGATAACGAAAGGTAAGTGAGAAGGTGACGAAAATGGATAAGTGCTCAGGATTAAGCCCACAAAACAAGAGATCGAATGTGTTTCTCTAAGTTATAGAAAGCTCAGTGTAGCCCGAATAAACTCAAAGGACTCTAAGACTTTTAGAATTTAGAAGAGATTAAATGTGGCTGAAAATAGAATGAGGGTGTAATTGTGATTGATAAAGGATAATTTTTGGGCCTTCGATTGGGTAATGACTTGAAAAAAGGGGGATTTCATGAGTTGTATGGGATTTGAATAACCCCATTGGATGAATCACGTTAGGATACTATGAAATACTGTTATGGAAGCATGGTATCTCCCCAGATGGATCATTATAATCAATTCAGATACTCCCTGATGAGATGTGAGCCCTAGCGACAATGTTATATAGGAGGTCAAGTTATCGGTATTAAGTAAAATAAAAAACGGATGGATATAAGTTACAAAGTATGAAATGATATTTGACCATCATTCTTAGATGAATAGTAATGAAGAAACATTAAAGGACTTAGATGTATTCATATATGATAGCTTCAGCTACGGGTGTTAACGGTTCGGTTTGAATCGATTTTTTTCGAAAAAGAAACCAAACCAAGTAAGTCGGTTTTTCAAATATTAGAACCAAACCGAACCAATTAAGTCAGTTTTTTCTCGATTCGGTTTAAAAATGTCGGTTTTTTGGTTTTTTTTGGTTATTTGTCAGTTTTTTCTTAAATACAAGACATACACTACCAAACACATATTCCGGCGACCACATTTTCAATGTAACACTATCAAATCAATTGCCCTTTGAGAAATAAATTATTAATCAAGATATATTGATGATAATTTAATCAAATAGTGATGAACAATTTAATGACTCAACTAAAATATGTTAATTTTAAAACAAAAAAATTGATTCTTGCACTAAAAAAAGAAAACTACCAATCAAACTAGTAGAATGTAAAGGTAAAGAACTATATTAAAAGTGCAAACTACTAACATTTACCATAAATTTTCTGAAACTTTGTATACCAATATATATGTGTGTGTATGTCTGTGTGTATAATAATAAATTTGAAATAATTACTCCCGTTGTCGGTCTGGTTCGGATTTTTAATGATTAAAATCAAAACCAAATCAAATTTGATTGATTTTTATTATTCAAAACCAAAACCAAATCAAACAAAAAAATATCAATTTTTTTGATCGGTTTGATTTGGTTTTTAGTTTGGTTATTTTTCAATTTTTTATTATCACCCCTAGCTTCAGCGTTTCGTTTTTTTCAATCAAGGCGATTTAGGACTCTTTCTCAGTCTAGTCTAAATTTTGCACTTTCGGAGATGGAATCAAGATAGTGGATTGCAGAGATCAACCAAGGACTCTTTTAAAGGCAAGAACTTTGGACTATATTGAGAAAAAAAACCCTAAATCAACTTTGATCGAGGAAAGTAATGTTGAAGCCATCAGTTAGTAAAATAAAAATGGGTCCTCTATTACATACTTGATCCATAAAAATGTCGGATTATTGAAGTGGGTCAATAAAATGTTTATAATTGGAGGCTTTTATTTTTTAAACCTTTGGCTTTAAAAAAAATTACTACATCAACTAAAGTCACTAAAAAATATCACTTGAACATGTAGAGTGCTATTGTAGCTAAAATAACAAACATATAGTAATTACAAGGTAATCTGGAGTTTGGTAGCAGACCTCAGTAATAATAAATTGAAGTAAGAGTTATGGTACATTATGACCTACCTAGATACAGTAAAATCATAGGGATGGATAACAGGGTATGAAATTAGATATAGCAATATTCGTAAGTTCGACAAAGTACCGAGCGAAGAACTTCAGTTATGGTAAAAATTGAATGAAAAAGTAAAGAAGGGTCGCATAGGCACACTTACAAGGTCAGAGTAGTACAAGCTGCATAATAGAAGTAGAAATAGTTATGAGATTGAGAGGATTCGACCTCAAGTCGTGATATGTGAAAGAGGCTTAATGGGGGGGGGGGGGGGGGAGGAATGCCTTGGCCTTTGAATTTATTCACATAACAATTGCCTAAACGGAAGGGAGAATATTTAAGTATTCACAATAGCTATGAGTTATGAGAATGATAAAGGCATCAGTCAATATTCGAGGACGAATGTTTCAAAAGGGAGTATTATGTTACGCTCCGCAGTATTAGTCAATATTACGCCCTGAAGTATTATATTACGATAATGTTACACCTCGGAGTATTATGTTATGACGATGTTATGCCCAACAATATTGCATAATGATAACATTACGCTTCACAATTACATTACGGCGATGTTGCACCGTGCAGTATTATATGTGAAATTGCCGTAAGATAATTGACCTCAGTTCAAGCGCAAGATTATTTGGAGATTATAATAATTATGCTATTTCCAACAAGTGATGAATAAATTAGTGAAGGTGAGAGGATAACCAAATTGAAGAAAATAAATTTAGTTGAAATTTGATATGTTGGGGTAAAATACGGTCTAAGCTATAACTCCCCGTATATGTGGACTAGTGTCATACAAGGTACCACATAGCCATGATAGTAAAGTGTATAACGTTTATTAAAAGTGAGTAACTGACCTGACCCTAAACCCGAACCCGGTCGTAGTGGCACTTCTCATGAAGACGAGGTCAACCGACACTCACCCATTATAGTTTTTAATCAATTAAACAATAAGAATTAGTCTTAAACTCAATAAAATTCCGAATAATAAGAAGTTAGCTGCAAAGTTTGTGCAAAATAAACCCAACACAACCCTATACCAGGGTTTCACTAGTCATGAGCATCTATCAATATACTACCAGTCTAATGTGTCTGCAAAACTATTATAGAATTACTGGAAGAGAAATAAATGAGATGTGGGGGGGGTGGGGGGAGGAAGCACGGGACTGCTGACGTCGAGCAGCTGCCTTGTGAACTCCAAAATCTTCGAAGAGCTTTCAACTCTCACAAGTACAATCAACAACGCCTAAATCTGCACAGAGGGTGCAGGTAGTAAAGTGAGTACTCCAACTCAGTGAGTAATAATCATAAATAAAGGCTAAGAAATATGATATCACGTAGGGCACATTACAGGTTAAAATGGAGCAATAAAAGCTATTAAAACAATACATCAGTGTGGATATGAAGAAATCACTTATTGTTGAACTTAAACTTCATGCAATGCCTTTTCAACAATTAAGCAGGTAGATGGCATGAAAATAAGAACGATAGAACACATAAAGGTTCGCCCCTCGAGCATAAGTCAACAAATTTGTCCTTCGGCCAATATCTCAGAACAATACCAGCTCCTCGGGCTATATCTCACATTACAATGGGTAACTGCGCTCAATAGGGGTGTGCAGACTCCTAGAGGGGCCCTTTATGGCCCAAGCACAATATCAAGCCATCTCGTGGCGTCATCACTAGGTTGTCGCCCTAATATCAGTAAGCTACCTCGTGTCGTACATATCTTAGGCCCTCAGCCTCATAATCATAATAAGTGTATCACCGCTGCGGCGTGCAGCCCGATCCAAAAGTACCCTTACACGACAAACCCTCGGCCTTACTTAGTGAAAATTACATATGCCACTCAACAAACAGTAAAATATGATGCTCTGCCCAAAATATTATTTGAAATATAATTTGGTATGTTGAAAACAGAGTAAACATGGTTGAGTTATGAAAAGAGTAGATTATAGCATGACTGAGTACAAGTATTAAGTTAAAATAGTGAGAAAATATCAATAAAAACCCCCTAAGGGTTTTAATAGTTGGCAGGAGGCCCAAATATGGCATTCAGCCCAAAACAAGATGATAGCAAACAGATTTCAGTCAAATACGCGGTAAAATAGTCATCCGAAATGGACCAAGTCACAATCTCCAATAGTGCATGACTCCACGCTCGTCATCTAGCATGTGTCACCTTAATATAGCATAACAATGTGCAATTTGGGTCTCATACCCTCAGGACATCATTTACAGTGATTACTTACCTCGATTCGATCCAAACTCTAGACCGCGATGCCTTTGCCCTCACGAATCGGCCTTCAGACGCTTAAATCTAGCCACAATCAATACATAATCATTAAAATATTCTAGGGAATGAAGCCCATTGAAAAATATCCAATTTACATCAAAATCCCGAAATTGCTCTAACCCGTTCCCGGCCCACATTTTAAAATCTGACAAAATTAACGTCAATAGAATCATCATCCTCCTATGAGTCTATACATATCAAGAATATAAAAAATCGGACCTCAAATGGCCCCTCAAATTCTCACTCAAAGGTCTGTTAATCTCAAACCCTAATCCCTCAATTCTCTTCCTTAATTTCCACTAATACCATGATTAAATAGTGGAAAAATGATCACAAAAATATGTAATGAAGCCTAGGGGACTTACCCACGTAATTCTCTTCGATTTTCACTTGAATTCACTGCCCTAGCTCGCTTCCGTCTTAAAAAATGGAGAACTTAGCAAAAATTCGCGAGGGAACATTATATACTTTTTGACCCAGGCATTTTCGCACCTTCAGTCGATTTCTATGCTTCTACAGTATCGCATCTACGACCAAATTCACTGCACCTGCGGTTTTCGGTAAGTATCCAATTTCCGCATCTGCGATTAAAAACTCGCACATGTGCTACCACAGGTGCGCCCACTTCACCGCTTCTGGCAGTCCTGAAAAAATTCCTTTTGGCGCTTCTTGGGCTGAATTCCTCTTTTGTGATCATCGCATCTGGGGCCTCCCTACCGCAGGTGCGGCTATGATTGTAACAATATGCTTCAACTGTAAAAACCAAACCACGTTCTTCCATCAACCATCTGAAATCACCCCGAGGCTCCCGGGACCTTAACCAGAAGCACAAAAAAGTGACATACTACCATTCAAACCTTTATCAATCTTCAAAACACCTCAAACAATATCGAATCTCCCAAAAGACCGAGATTTAAGCCGAAGCTTCCAATTCCGAATTACTCTTATGATCAGAAAGTATACCAAACCACGTCCGAATGACCTGAAATTTTGCACACACATCCTAAATGCCATAATTGAACTATTGCAACTTCAGGAATTAAATTCTGACCCCTATTCAAAATCTCTCATATCAACCAAAAAATAACAAAATCTCAATTTCGCCAGTTCAAGCCTAAGCCTTTCATGGACCTCCAAAATGTATTCTGATCATGCTCCTAAGTCCCAAATAACCTAATGGAGCTAATAAAATAATACAAATTTCAATCCGAGATCATATACAACCAAGTCAAATCTTGGTCAAACCTTTCAAATTTCAAACTTCAAACTGAGAACTGTTCTTCCAAATTTATTTCGATTACCCTAAAAATCAGAACCAATGATTTACATAAGTCATAATACATCGCATGGAAAATGTCATATTGAGAACTGGTGAGTGAAGTACAAAAATTTAAAATGACCAGTCGAATCGTTATAGTAATATTTTATGATAATTCTTAATTATGTGAATAATTGGTTAATTATTGGACTAGTGGGAATTAATAAATTTATAAAGTAATTAAGTAGATGACTTTTTGTATAAGTCTTATAACCACTTATGTGGAAGCCAAATAGGAGCCTCTAGGTGACTCTTAATTAAATGTGCAAGATGGAAAAAAATACAAAAATGAGTCATAAGATATTTTGTATACACATAAGAAGACTTGGTCTCACAAAGTGTATAAGACTTTTCTAATTAAGCAAACTAACTCTCTACATCATTAAAGAGAATGGGAAATGTTTGCATTAAGGTGTTGACTCCACAGAGGGCTATTTCAACGTGAATTACAGAGCTTTACAAAGAATTCATCTGAACCTTTACAAAGCTAATGCAATGTTAATTATAGACTCTAAGAGAGCACTGTACAATCATTCTCAAGAATATCCTACGGATTCTTTCTTACTTTAATCCTCCGATATGAGTTTTTCCAAAAAGGAATCGATTAAGGTATATTAATACTAACCCTTCTTTCCTTTTGGCATGATCCTTATGATACAAATGAAATGAGCAAATGCATAACTTCCATAAATGACTATATTCAATAAGCTACTAGAGATGCTTATGTTCTTGATTCCCCATGTGTTATATTACTCTATCATCTTTTCATGGGTCTCAAAAATACGTAAGTTGGTAAAGTTTATTAACGTATTTTATATACATTTCATACATTTATACATGCACATTGACCCATAACCAGATGACATTATATACGCGTATATATATATATATATATATATATATATATGTATATATATATATATATATATGTGTGTGTGTGTATATGTATATATATATATATGTGTGTGTGTGTGTATATGTATATGTGTGTGCGCGTGCATGTATATGTACATGGGATATGGAAAAAGGTTATAGCATTATATATGTATCACCACCTGATCAGCTAGTATACATTATTGATTTTACCCGTAGTTGACGAGATGATATGATGGGATGCACTCAGAGGGCTGATGATGTTATAAACTATATAATTATGCATGACATGACATTCATACGCATATACATGACACTATAGTTATTTCATGATTTACAGGGTTATCCAGACTTACAGGTTGAATCATTTATTCTATGTTTTTCATGCCTGTTATGCACTTATTTATGTGCCTTACATACTCGGTATATTATTTTTACTGAAATCCCTTTTGTCTATGGATGCTGCGTGTCATGCTCGCAGGTCCCGATAGACAGGTCAAGAACCCTCCAAGTAGGCTATCAGCTTAGCAGAAGATGTTGGTGTGCTCCATTTTCTTTGGAGTTTCATGTTTGGTTAGTATGATTTAGACGTGAAATTTTTGGTATGGTGGGACTCTATCCTGAACTTTATGGTATTAATCTACTATTAGAAGCTTGTAGACATATGTCATGTACATACAAGATTGTATGACCTTGTCTCCTATGTTCAGTGTACGAGTGATCATTTTGGCCATATAGGCCTGTATGTCACATGCATAAGTTTTTTATCATGCTTGGTCATCCTATATTGAGTATTCTATTATAGTTATTATGGTTAGCCCATGTTGGCCCGTTTGTCCCATTTGCCAATGGAAATATGATAAGAAAGCTATGTATGTTGGTACTCGATCGAGTATGGTACCGGGTGCCTGTTGCGACCCATAAGTTTGGGTCGTGAAAATAATAGCTTTCCGAAAATACACTCGGACTCGCAGGTAAATCAAGGAAGAATAAATCGAGGTTTTGAAGGCACCGGAATACAAAATCGAGTTCTAAAATATAATATGACCTTTTTGGGTCATCACATTTGAGCACTAGAGTAATTGTAGTACAATTGATGGAATCCTCTATTCTTTATCATATCTTTCTATTAGAGCCTTATGAATAGAGAACATTTTTATAGAAATTTTTTATCCTTTAATGAGCCATACACATCATATTATGATCGTACACGGGGTTATAAAATTTTAAAAATCGAAGGATTATAAAAAATAGAGTGCACTACAATTCCATGTGTGTTTACCATGAAAATGGTAACAACAATTAAATTTATAAATGAGATTCTAAAAATTTGTGATCTATTCCTGAACTAGTTGTTAGAGCAGTTGATGCTAATAATATGAAGTTTAATAATGGAATGCGAGCTAAAACGAGATAGTAATCGAACCAAAGGGCCTGTTGCCCAGGTATAAGTCTTGTCGATGGAGGACCTCTAGGTCGATGTCAAGGTCGAGCTTAGGTTATTAGGGATAATCGGGGATGAGATAAAAGTTGAGGATGTAATTAACCAAGGCCCTTTACGGCCAATACTAAGCTATTTAATGAAGAACAAATGAAAGGACGATAGATAGAAAGGCGATGCCGGGCCAGTAGCAAGTGATAAATAATAAACAGACAAAAAGGTAATAAAAGCTAAGTGGATTCGAGCCAGTGAGGGAAGGCGAGTCATAGAGGAGAAAGAGTGAGAACATATTATTGCACTTGAGTAGAATTGTTGGAGCTCTGCATTTACAGAGTGTTAGCGACTCCCCTTTTATAAAAAGGAAGTACCAACTTCGTCCAAGATACGTTGCATGATAAAAGAAATAGGATGGGACAATTGGCTAAATTTACGATGTACGTGTGGGCTGATGTCAAGCAACTTGAATAGACCTGATCGAGCTGGAGTGATTCATCATGATATCCTTGTGTTCATCGGGGTTTTAGTCGACATTATCCTTGGTAGGGTACCAGCCGATCTTGGGGGAAATGAATGTCTTGATATCTCGAGCTTACGGGATAACATTTCGAGGTATTCAATCGAGGAGAGATCGGCCTGCCAGATTTCACCGTGAACAGATAAGCTCCGCATTTCTTAGAGGGAAGTAATAAGAAATGATTTTGATACCCCACTTCTCAACCTCGTATATAGATGTTGCTCTAACAGTGCAACCCCTTTTATATAGGTGTCGAGGTGCCTTGCATTTCGGCTTCTTCAGAATTACCCAAAATGTCGCAATTCTTCGATCTTCATTGCTATCAGTTCAAATTCTATTAGCACATTGATTGCACCTATTGTTATTATTTTCGAGGGCGGTAATGGCACCGTCGGTTACTTTGCTCGCCCATCCTCCCCCCACCCCTCGATAAATGGGGCTTTTCTCGGTTGGATTTTTATCAAAATTTCCTTTGATACCCATCTTTTCTTTCTTTCCTGCTATCTTGAATTTCTGCAATCCCGTCATGTTTAAAACCTGTAGCCTCATCATATTATGCCATGTGCTTTGTGGCCCCACCCTCGATCTTTTTTATTGGGCGTAGTTGTGCCATTGTAATATTATTGTGCCAGCCTGGGATAATACGGTAGAGGTTTGATTTCCTTCGACTCTGGGGATACTTTGGATTATGCAACGTGGCTCAAATGGGGGGTCGGATTATACATCGTTTCTCACCCTCCTCCCTCGGCTCGGTATGCTACACCACTTTTGGATTCCCATGGGTCTGTTAATGGTCTCAACCGGCTATTGCCTTCCAGGTCGAGGTGGAGCCTCAAGAGGTGGCTTCAAATTAGAAGTACTTCATAGTTCGTACTAGCCAAATTTTCACCCAACCACTTCTTGTGTTCTTGCAGCTTCTCCTTCATCTTTTTGTTCTTCTCCCCTGGCTTCCTTTCAATACCCTCCCTTTTGAAGATGCCATTATGGGATGATTAGGATGTGATCCCCAAAAGGATCAGACTTGGAAGATATTGTGTTTGAGGTCATATGCTTGAGAGGATGATGACGGAGCCGCAGCATGAATAGGCTAGGTCCTTAAGCTCCTGCTGTATACATATCATTTGTACTTCTTTATTTTTTTTTACAAAGGTCCCCTGTGGGATTTCGTAATCATATGAAAGTACGCCGAGAAGGTCTTTGTAAGCAAACACTTGTATAAATACAAATATATTTTCTTGATTCCTTCCTTTGATACTTGCTTTATCTCGTTATATTTTTGGCAGCTTTGAATACATGATCCTATTTAATTTCTTGTTATTCAGGACTTGAGCACGAGTATTTTTCCTGGCCTTCGGTTGATGAAACGGCTTTGCATGGGATCTTTTGTGACTTATCGAACCGGACCCAAATTAGGCCAATAACCTCAGACCGTCGGGACCCTTTCTCTGTGTGAAAGCGTGGATAATATCTTCGGGCCTCATAATGGACTTCGAGAAGAGCCTCGCCTGAGGACTCACATTTCTGGGATGCTGGTGACTTCCTGGAGGAAATCCCTGAATGGAGCCCTGGCCATGCTTTCGGCCACCCTGGTCATTACCTGGAACCTGTTTCGCACGGGCGTTTGTTAGGGACACCCATTTCATTGTAAGCTAGCCTTCTTTAGAAGAGACCTTTTTAGAAGCTGTATTGCATTTTTTTTGAAGGCATTGTTGGTCTACTGGGGCACTGTTAATGCTATGGCGGAGGTCTTTGGGGTTGGACATTACCTAAAAACAGGAGGAGGTGATGGTCGTTGGTTCCTTTTCTTAGTATTGAATCGTTCCCGCCCTTTTTGTATGTAGTCATGAGGTTGCTTCCTCTCCCTTGGGGTCCTCGGTGTTTGCAATTTTCATAATCCTAGTGGGTCATTCCCTTAGCAGTTACTTATTCGGGCAATGGTAGAGACCGGGCACGGCGATAGATGAGATGTGTGCTTTATAGTCGTGAAAGAGCTTTTATCGGGGTGAGCTTTTATCTTTTATATTTTTGACAACTTCGAATGCATTATCCTATTTCACTGTATGTGATAATGGACTTAGCATGGGGTCTTTCGTGACTTCTCAAACTGGACCCGAATTAGGCTAATAACCTCAGACAACTGGGACCCTTTCTATGTGTGAAAGCGGGGATAATATCTTCGGGCCTCATAATGGCCTTCGAGAAGAGACTTGCCTGAGAACTCACAGTTCTGGGATGATGGTGACTTCCTGGAGGAAATCTATGAATGTTGGTCTAGCCATGCTCTGGGCCGCCCTAGTCTTCACATGGAACTTGTTTCACATGGGCATTTGTTAGGGACGCCCATTTCTTCGTAAGCTAGCCTTTTTTGGCAGAGACCTTTTGAAGCTGTATGCCAATTTGGTGAAGGCGTCGTTGGTTTTTTGGTGCGCTGTTTTGCTATGGCAGAGGTCTTGGGGGTTGGGTATTACCTCGAAACTGGGGGCGGTGCCGGTGTTTAGTTCCTTTGGTGGGTTTTAAATCGTTCTCGCCTTTTTGTATATAGACATGAGGTTGCTTCTGCTCTCCGAGGGTCCTCGGGGTTTCCTATTTTCATGGTGCTGGTGGGTCATGCCCTTAGTGGCTGCTTATTCAGGGCACAACAGAGACTGGGCATGGAGATAGATGAGATATGTGCTTCATAGTCGTGAAGGAACTTTTATCGGGGCGAGACAGGCCCGTGTTTCTTATGAGAGTGCATCATCCGAGCCTGGCGTTCCTGGAGTACTTTGTTCCAAAGTAGCGGTTCCTTTTTGTCGGTCGAATAAGTGTAGAAATGTGAAATATGTTTATCGGTCAAATCAGTGTAAAAAAGTCTTAAAATATATTTTAAGAGCATTTCCATACTGTTGTCGGTCCAATCAGTGTCTGAATCCGAAGAAATATCACAATTATTACATTAAATTTGTTGGATCAGACTTGAAAGAAAATTTAGAATAAAACTTCCTACAATCTCTGTCATCATAGTCTTATGATCCTCGCTTTATAGGAACTGACACAACCTACGGGAAATATTCCGTCTTCATCAACCTTGTCACTCTCAAGCAAACTTCTTTTCTTGATCGAAAATGAAGTACATAATTACTCTATAAGCTCTTCTTTTATCTACTTAGGAAATACTAAATTCCTACCTACACCATACACTATTTGAACACATGCCATTGCCTTCTCATTATCAGTGTCGCTATAATGAGAAGAACAATTAAAGGCCATTCAACTAGGTACTGTATCTTAGTTATTCTTGGTGGAAGTTCTATTGCATGTCTAGTAACATCATCAACCTCTTCGTGGTACTATTACTCGGGATGAACTTGGATACAGAGAATAACTTTGATACAGTACCTGACAGGGTGTGTCTTTGATCAATTGTTTAACTCTATAGCTACAATGAGAATAAGAAGTCAACGGCATGTGTTTCAAAATAGTAATGATATAGGTAGGATTATACGTTTCCTAAGTAGATAAAAGAGGTTATAGAGAAATTCTCTACTTCACTTTCCAATAAGAAAAGAAGTTTGATTGATAGTGACAACGTTGATGAAGACGGAATATTTCTCGTCGGTCGTGTCAGTTCCAATAAAGCGGGGATTATATGACTTTATGATGACAAAGATTATAAGAAGTTTTGTTCTAAATTTTCTTTCAAGTCTGATCCACCAAGTTTAATGTGATAATTGTGATATGTATAAGGATTCAGACACTGATTTGACCGACCAATGGATAGAAATGCTCTTAAAACTTTTTTTAATAGCATTTCCATACTTTTGTCGGTCAAATCGGTGTCTGAATCCGAAGAAATATCACAATTATCGCATTAAACTTATTGGTTCAGACTTTAAAGAAAATTTAGAATAAAACTTCCTATAATCTCTGTCATCATAGAGTCTTATGATCCCCTTTATGGAAACTGCCAGGACCGACGGAACATATTCCGTCTTCATCAACCTTGTCACTCTCAATCAAACTTCTTTTCCTAATGGAAAATAAAAAATAGTATTACTCTATAAGCTCTTCTTTTATCTACTTAGGAAATACTAAATTCCTACCTACACCATAACTATTTGAAACACATGCCATTGCCTTCTTATCATCATTGTCGCTAATGAGAATAACAATAAAACGCACATTCTACCAGGTACCTTATCTTAGTTATTCTTGGTGGAAGTTCCATTGCATATCTAATAACTTCATCAACCTCTTCGTGGTACTCTTACTCGGGATGAGCTTGGATACGGAGAATAACTTGGATACAGTACCTGATAGGGTATGTCTTTGATCAATTGTTGATCTCATTAGCTACAATGATAATGAGAAGCCAATGACATGTGTTTCAAAAACGTGATGGTGAAGGTAGGATTTAACATTTCCTAAGTAGATAAAAGAGGTTATAGAGAAATTCTCTACTTTATTTTCCTAGAGGAAAAAAACGTTTAATTGATAGAGACAAGGATGATAAAGATGGAATATTTTCCGTCGGTCGTGCCAGTTCCAATTAAACGTGGATCATAAATTTCTATGAAGACAAAGATTTTAGGAAGTTTTGTGCTCTACTTTCTTCAAAGGTTAATAAATACAAGCTTAATGTGATCTTGGTGATAGTTCGTCGGATTCAGACGACGATTAAACAGACAGAAGTATAGAAATTTTGATAAAAAGAATTAGAGGAAAAACATTGAACGTCTAATTCTTTTTATAAAAATTGCCATACTTCTGTCCGTCAAATCATCGACTGAATCCGATGAACTATCTGCAATATCACATTAAGCTTGTATTTATTAACCTTGGAAGAAAGTCATGTACAAAGTTTCCTAATGTCTTTGTCATCATACAGTCTTATGATCATTTTTTTATGGGAACCGTCATGACCGACGAAACACATTCCATCTGTATCAACCTCGTCAATCTCAATTAAACTTATTTTCCTCATGGAAAATGAAGTAGAGAATTACTCTATAAGCTCTTCTTTTATCTACTTAGGAAATACTAAATTTCTACCTACACCATCACTTAGTGCAACACATGCCATTGCCTTCTCATCATCAATGTCGCTAATTAGAACAACAATTAAAGACACATTCTGCCAGGTACTTTATCTTAGTTATTCTTGGGGTAAGTTCCATTGCATGTATAATAACGTCATCAACCTCTTCTGACTGTTTACCTCCCGCAATCTAAAATTCCAAAACATAAACCAAAATTTCAATGCATGTCCTAAAGGTTCAACTCATTGTTAAAAAGTTCAATTTATATCCTAAAGGTTCAACTCATACCTAAAAGACTCGAGTCATATCCTAAAAGTTCAAGTATTATCCTTAAAGCTTCAAGGCAATACAAAGATTTAAGGTTCAATTCATATGCTAAAGGTTCAAGTGTTATCATAAAAGCTTCAAGACAGTACAATGATTCAAGGTTCAATTCATATCCTTAAAGTTCAAGTCTTATCCTAAAAGCTTCAAGACAATACAATGATTCAAGGTTCAATTTATATGTTAAAAGTTATATTCATATCATACGAGTTTAAACTTAATCTAAAAAGTTTAATTTATATCCTAAAGCTCCAACTCATACCTAAAAGGCTTAAGTCATATCCGAAAAGTACAAGTCATATACTAAAAGCTTCAAGACAATACAAAGATTCATATCTAAATATCCTAATATATATCATGTGTCTATATTAAATATCCAAATATACTATCATTTGTCTATATTAGTTTTATCTATCTATAAACTAATCAAGACTAAACTAAAAGTTCAATTTATACCCTAATATATATCTACCTATGAATCAAATATTTAACATTAAATTAGTACCTATTGCTTACTAAAATATTGAAGGAGAATACCCAAGAAAGCCTAGCCTAAATATTCAACCCATACCCTAAAGCCTAGATTTCTATAAATACTAAATAATGATAAATACAATCTAAACCCTAGGTTTGTATAAAATATAATGTTAAATAATCAACTGAAACACTAATTTTAGGTTGAAACAATAATCAATAAAACACTAATTGAAACCCTAGGTTTATAATTCTAACCTGAAATGTTTAGGAGGTGGCGGCAGAGGCGACGGCGGCGAAGGATTTCCCAAACAATCGGCTCTTTTTCTCGAATTTTACTCTTAGCAACTCCTATGTTCGAAGCAAGATGTTGTCTAATTAGAGCACGAATTACAAATGTCTGGAAAAGTTCTATTGCTATTTCACGAGGCAATCCACATCGATGTAATGAAAGTGAAGGACCCACGACAATGACAGAACGTCTTGAATAATCGACTCATTTGCTAAGCAGAGTCTCACGAAATCTTCCCGCTGAACGGTGGTTGTTGGTGGCGTGGGTGGGGCCTGGTGGTGGGAGTTGGAAGGGGGTGGATTTTAGTGTGAGAGAGAAAAGATAGATTTTGGGAAATTTTTAGAAAGAATGGGAGGGGATCCCGGTTTTAACAGATCTGTAACTAAAATAGCAACCAACGTTGGTTGCTATTTCGGTGGGTAAAAAGGTTTTCAATTTTTAGAAACAGCGACCAACGTTAGTCGCTATTTCAAAAAAAATATTTATATAAATATAGGATTTTAATTCAGTTTAAGCTATATATAAAAGTTGTATTCGATACGGTAATACCTCATACACTTATACTTAGTGCATAGTATAGCGTAAGTACATGTATTGTATATATATAAGCTGTTTGCGATACGGTATTACCTCATATACCAATATTTAGTGCATAGTATAGCGTAAGTACATATATTGTGTATATATATAAGCTATATTCGATACGGTATTACCTCATACACCTATACTTAGTGCATAGTATAACGTAAGTACATATATTGTTTAATATATATAACCTGTATTCGATACCGTATTACTTCATATACCTATACTTAGTGCATAGAACAACGTAAGTACATATATTGTACATATATTAAGCTGTATTCGATACGGTATTACCTCATACACCTATACTTAGTGCATAGTATAGCGTAAGTACATATATTGTATATATATAAGCTGTATTCAATACGTATTACCTCATACACCTATACTTAGTGCATAGTATAGCATAAGTACATATATTGTACATATATAAGTTGTATTTGATACGGTATTACCTCATACACCTATACTTAGTGCATAGTATAGCGTAAGCACATATATTGTATATATATAAGCTGTATTTGATTCGGTATTACCTCATACACCTATACTTAGTGCATAGTATAGCATAAGTACGTATATTGTATATATATAAGCTGTATTCAAAACGGTAATACCTCATACACTTATACTTAGTGCATAGTATAGCGTAAGTACATATACTATATTATATATATAAGCTGTATTCGATACGGTATTGCCTCATAAACCTATACTTAGTGCATAGTACAACGTAAGTACATATATTATATATATAGAAGCTGTATTCGATACGGTATTACGTCATACACATATACTTAGTACATAGTATAGCATAAGTACATATATTGTATATATATAAGCTGTATTCGATACAGTATTACCTCATACACCTATACTTAGTGCATAGTATAGCGTAAGTACATATATTGTATATATATAAGCTGTATTTGATACGGTATTACTTCATACACCTATACATAGTGCATAGTATAGCGTAAGTACGTATATTGTATATATATATATGCTGTATTCGAAACGGTAATACCTCATACACTTATACTTAGTGCATAGTATAGCGTAAGTGCATATATTATATATATATATATATAAGCTGTATTCGATACGGTCTTACCTTATACACCTATACTTAGTGCATAGTACAGCGTAAGTACATATATTGTATATATATAAGCTGTATTCGATACGGTATTATGTCATACACCTATACTTAGTGCATAGTATAGCGTAAGTACATATATTGTATATATATATAAGCTGTATTCGATACGGTATTACCTCATACACCTATACTTAGTGCATAGTATTGCGTAAGTACTTATATTATATATATATATATATATATATATATAAATAAAAGCTGTATTTGATACGGTATTACCTCATACACCTATACTTAGTGCATAGTACAGCGTAAGTACATATATTATATATATAAGCTGTATTCGAAACGATAATACCTCATACACTTATACTTAGTGCATAATATAGTGTAAGTTCATATATTGTATATATAGACAAATACCCCCGCTTCGTAGTGCATATCGTCCCTCATATTACAAAAGTATTAACGACTTACATTTATATTATTTACCTAGTCAACACAAGAGTGATTTTTAATTTTGACCATTGTTGACCAAAGTAGTAACCAATTTTGGTCGCTACTTAGTCATTATATTAGCGACCAAAGTTGGTTGCTAAATTTAAATCATATTTAATTATATTTCATATAATAATCAAATTAATATTATAATTATTAAAATTGAATATCTGTGACATAGTTAAGCTACCAAAATTGGTCGCTACCTTTCTTTCCTTTATTTAGCGACCAACTTTGGTCGCTAAAACATATAATATATATATATATATATATATATATATATATATATATATTGTATTTACTTCAAAATAATAATATAATTATTAAACTTTTATAAGCGTGTCCCATGTTACCGACCATGTTTAGTCGCTAATCTCAATATAAGTTTGATCAAGCAAATTTGACCAAGCCAGTTGCATTGTATTGTTCATTTCTTCTCAGCCCTAGCACTCTTGCTTCACCAAACATCGTTCTCTAGCTCCATTTTGCCTCAAACTTTTTCAGAGACTTGTTACTCGTTATGTTTATCACTACTGTATTTACTTTTGGGCCGGCGGATCAAGAATATTAATTGGAACTAAAAGAGATCACAATTCAAATACTTGAAACTACTTTCATTTCTTTTCTTATCTTCAATAATTTTAACATTTGCTTGTATTTCCAAATTTTCATTCCAAAGGCATGGTTTGTGTGTCTCTAATTTGTTATTGTCCAGAGTGCGATGTAATTCTACTGATTATTGCATTTCTAGTATTGTCAAATTGACAACATAACTTTGTTCAGAATTTTTTTATCTTAAACTAAATTCATTTACAGTTATGACATACTAAAAGCTATTTCATGTGCTAGCTAGATAAGGATGCACTAATATCGCAAATTTCCTATGCTTGTAATTTAGAATTAGTGATGCTTTGCTCCTCAATTCTACAATAAAACACATAGCTAAATGAAAAGGTTTTAAAACCAAAACTTAATGACAGACCTTAAATTTCTTTACTATAACTAGTCACTTTGTACGTTATAAGACAGGATAATTTTGTTGCATATTCAAGGTTAGTGAATATTTGGAATAAATATTTGATCAGGTGAGTTATAAAATAAAGATTCAAGTATGCAAAAGTTAGAGTTGTAATTCTTATTTTCGTAATGTAATTTATAGCTATAGTATTCTTGCAAGACACAACATTTTTATCTTTAAAATGAACATGATCACGAACATGATCTATTAGAAATATTTATGTATCCTGGTAATGGCTATTTCAAGTAAACAAAATGTTAACTTTTTGTCAAAAACTTTATTTACTAATATGAAAATTTCAATAGTTTAAATTGAGTCCTAAAATATTAGGCAATTGAATTAAAAATTAGAAACTTGAAAATGAGATTTATTGCATTCTTTCATCTCAAACTATAACGACTTGACTGGTCGTTTTGAGCATTTGCAATTTGCTCGGTAGTTTGAGGGTATGAGTATCTCAGCATGATGTATTATGACTTGTGTGAATCATCTGTTTTGGTTTTCAAATTATTCGGAATCGATTTAGAAGAATGAACTTCAAGATTCAAGCTATAAGTTGGAAGAGTTGACAAGGTTTGACTTTTTAGAATTTCACCTCGGATTGGAGCTTGGACGGTTCTGTTACATCCGGATGGTGATTTCGGACTCGGGCATGTGCTCGAATTCGCATTTGGATATTTCTAGAAGGATTCGGCACTAGTTGGCAAAAGTTGAAAATTTAAAAGCAAAAGTTCAAAGGTTTGACCAGAAGTTGACTTTGAGGATATTAGATTTCGATTGTAGTTCCGAGAATTGAAATAGCCTCGATATATCATTTGGGACTTGTGCAAAAAATTTAAGTTCATTCCGAGTTGATTTGATATGTTTCGGATGAGTTTTGAGAGTTTAAAGTTCAAAGTTAATTGATTTTGATGTGCGGTGTGATTCATCGTTTCGAGATTGTTATGTGTTATTTGAAGCCTCGAGTATGTCCATTTCGTCATATGGAACTTGCTTGCAAAATTTGGATCACGCAAGCGAGTTTGTGTTGTGTTTTTGGTGTAGTGTGGGTATTTTGTTGGAGCATCAGGGACTCGGGTGAGTTTCATATAAGTTTCAAAATGATTTATACGATTTTTAAGTGCTGGTGTTGGTTCCATCGTATTGTGATGTATCACAAATGCAACTATCTCAATTGTAAAGTGGCAATCATATTTGCGAAACTAGGCAGTTGGGGAGGATTCGCATTTGCGAAGAAATTCCTCGCATTTGCAAAGTGTGGTTCTCTGCTTTGGTGAGGATCCCTATTGCTTTTGCGAGACAACACTCTTTGCATTTGCGAAGAATTGGATCGAACATGAGACCTTCGCAGGAAGTCTTCTGGTTCGCTTTTGTGAGTAATTATTTGCTTTTGCGGGGTTTGTATTTGTGAATCCTATGTCGCAAATGCGACATCTGCAGCTTGCATATAGCTGGGTAATTCTGAGACTTAGCCTCATTTTATTAAATTTTGAAACCTAGCCTCAATGGGAGATGATTTTGTGGAGGTATTTTCATACAAAATCATTGGGTACGTACATTTAATTATTTTTCAATTACATTTTGTGATTATACACAAAATTTATCATAAAATTCATGAAAATCTAGGAAACATTTTGGGAATTTTATAAGTATTTTGAAAAAATGTTTAATTGGGATTTTGAGAGTCGAATATGACTGGAATTTGGAAACAAAATACGTATATGAACTCGTTGGGCTATGGGTAGTCATGACTTACCCTTGTACCCGGGTTTGGCAAGTTCATAGGTTTGTCCGGAAATTGACTTTGAGAATTTTATATTCGGAATATAGTTCCAATAATTGGAACAACTTTGATATATCATTTAGGGATGATGTGAAAAATTAGAGTTCAGTCCTGGTTGATTTGATATGTTTTGGCGTAGGATTTGTAAGTTGAAAGTTCATTGATTTTGATTTGAGATGCAGTTTGTCATTTTGAGGTTATTATGCGTGATTTGAAACCTTGAGTAGGTCTGTTTAATCATATGGAACTTGCCTGCAAAATATGGTGTAATTTGGAGTTTATTTGATATGGTTCGGGTGCCTGGTTGCGATATTAGAAGTTCTTGATGTTTATTGTGATCTTCATGCATTTTGGCGTCTGATTCATGCATTTAGAGATTATTTTAATATTTTGATTGTGCGAGTGAGATCATGTTGTGTTTTGGGACTTGTGTGGGTGTCTGTCTGGTTTGGGGCCTGGGAGACTCGGTGAGTTTCAGATTGGTTTCGGAATAATTTGTATGATTTTTGAGTGTTGGCACTGGTTCATCGCATTTGCGATGTTCTCATAGAAAATACGACTATTGTAATTTTGAAGTAGCTATTGCATTTGCAAAACTAGACTGTCGGGGAGGATTCACAGTTTTGAAGAAATTCCTCACATTTGTAAAGTGTGGTTGTTTGCTTTTGCAAGGATCCCTGGCGCTTTTGCGAGACATCTGTCTTCGCATTTGCGAAGAATTGGGTCGCAAATGCGACCTCAGTAGGAAGTCTTCTGGTTCACTTTTGCGACGAATTTTTCTCTTTTGCTAGGTTCACATTTGTGAATCCCATGTCAGTAATGTGATATCTGCAGCCTGCACATAATTGGGTAATTCCGAGACTTAGCCTCATTTTATTATATTTTAAGCCTTAGCATCGAGGGATGAAAATTTGTGGAGGGATTTTTATGACAAACCATTGGGTAAGTACCTTGAATTAATTTTTAATTATATTTAGTGATTATACATATGATTTAATGTCAAGTTCATGTGAATATAGGGAAAATTTGAGGATTTAGTCAAATTTTCAAAAACACTAAAAACATAGGATTATAGAGTCGAATATGGCTCGAATTTGGAAACAAAATAAGTATATGGATTTGTGGGGCTATGGGGAGTCAAGACCTACGTTTGGACCCGGGTTTGGACCGGATAGGTCAGGGGTTGACTTTTGTTGACTTTTTGGAAATTGTATAAAGTTCATAGTTTTATTAACTGAAATTGCCTTCTCTTGCATTGTGTGATATATTTAAGTCGTCTTTGGCTAGATTGAGCTGGACAGAGGTGAAATATTAAAGGAAGAAGCTAAGATGAGTATCTTGTTGGTCGAATTGAGGTAAGTATCTTGCTTAAATTTATTGAGGAAATTTTTTCTACTATTTGGCATTATTTACTACATGCGAGAGTGATGCGTATATCAGGTGACAAGCATATATGCATGTTCCAGGGTCAATCATGCTCATGGGTAGATTATGCTATAAATTATATCTTGTAGAACTACGTGACCCTTTTCCTTCATGTCCTACTTGATATCTAAATAACTAAGAATATTGAATTAAATATTAGATATCAAGATTTTGTTTATTTTAACTTGATTAAAATTCGTGGAATGTGGAGAATCATTTAGGTATCTAATTCGGTCATCATCATGCTTAATAACTAATACATTGCTACAACAGTTATTCTTGGGATACTAGATTCTATACTTGAGTTGTAGATCATTTTGAGATTTGTTGAAATACTTGCACAATAATATTCTTAAGGTTTTTTTGAACTATTGTTGGTTGGAAGATATTGGTCGAAGTTCTTTTGCAATATTCATTTAACCACTCTCCTTTACGTTATTTGTGATTCCTATGCTGTTTGTCGTTGATGTATATATGCTTGGTGAGGAAGAGTGTATAACACAAACGGTGATATCAGTCCATTATGTGTGTGTGTGTGTGTATATATATATATATATATTCATGTAAGGAATAGTGTAAAGCACGAAGAGTGATGCCATACCATTTCATTTATTTTATCATTTGAAGAGAAGTGTAAAACGAAAGGTGATGTCGTGGCATTTTATTTATATTATCATGTGAGGATGAAAGTAAAAGAACGAAGGATGATGCCGTGCTATTTCATTTATGTTACCTTGCTTATATATCTCATGAGTTCATGACACGAAGGGTGTTTCCGTACAGGTGAGGACGACAGACATGCTTTATGTTGTGATATTTTTTCCTTCTGTGTACATTCATGCCTTTAACTGGAGTTATTACTATTTCACCTATAATATCTACGTGACTTGTCATTGTTGTTCTCTCTTTGTCCTCTATCTCGATTGTTATTGTGTTGTCCATACCTTCTATCTTTTCAACTTGCAATTATCATGCCTCCTTTCATGTTGATACATCTACATCCATGTCATTTTTCTTCGTTGCACTTTAGAATTTCTATCATGTTAGTCATTCATGCCTTCTTTTTGTTAGCTCATAAGATCATGATTTATTCTCTTATTTGTTGTATCTACAGTTATGCCTTCTACCATGATAGTTATGTGAAATTATGTTGTCCATATGTATTGCCTTATTCATCATTACTACTTGTATATTTCCTACCTTGTCATTACTGTTATCAAATAACAACATTTCTTTCACCTGATTGGTACTGTTATACGTATATTTGGTGAGGATAAGATAAATGCAAGAGTGTTGTCGTGCCTTGATGTCTTGATTACCTTTGTTATATTATGAAAATTATGGATTTATTACTGTGATTTTCTGGTTATCACTCAAAGAAAGGACTGGTCGTGCTATTGAGGAATATTAATCGTAGTTCTTCTAGAAATTATTTACTGCTTCGCGTAATTGTTTCCTTGTTTTTGATTCTCTTATGTTCTAGTATTATTCAATCGCTAGTATTCTCTGGAGGGCATATCGATGAATATCTTTTAACAAAAAAGACGCATCACTACTTCACCGAGGTTAGTCAAGATACTTACTGATTACATGGTTCAGTTGTACTCATATCGCACTTCTGTACCTTGTGCGCATAATTTTGGAGCGGAGCTGCAGCTGATTGTCACGACCCAAAGCCTGCTCCTGTCGTGATGGCGCCTCTCGTGAAGACAAGACTAGCCAACCAACCCCAAATTGCCTTTTGCAAATTAGATAAACATGAGTAAACAATTATAAAGATGATTCAAGAACATTACTTAGCGGAAATACAACCCAAACACAGACCAAATCGGGATGTCACAAGTCACGAGTAACAATTAGAATATAACTACCACTACAAGTTTGAAATATACAAATAGCTCTGATAACAAAGCAAGAACATGTGGTGCTGCGAACGTTTGCAGTCACGTCGCTAAACTTTGCTAACTTAGCCTCTGATCAGCTAAAGACCTCCTACCGGGTGAAAAAGTTCCTGCATCTGCACACGAGCTGTAGCGATTAAAGTAAATACTCTAACTCTGCGAGTAATAAAGGTAAATAAAAACTGGGCTGTAAGCAATCACATAAAACAAACCATCATGTTGTATAGAGTAGTATAAAACACTTTTTAGAGAAAGCAGTGAAGCTGTGAAATCTTTAAAAAGTATCTTAGCTCGATTTAACCCTCTTTTGAAAATACCTTTTTCAATAGTTATGCAAATGAATGCAAAAACAATAGTGCAGATAAGCACATAATTCCGCCCATCGTGCACAATACTTAGGTATCAGATAATGCCATGCAATCAGGTAGATATTTCATGAAGTAACACATACAATAGATAATGGCAGACAAATGAAATGAAGTAAACACATAGAACAATACAAATACTGCTTCGGCGTGCAGTCCGATCCCCATATGGTGGCGGCATGCATCTTGATCCATTTAACGTCGATGGCTCTCATTAGCGGTGTGCAGACTCTGGGATGGGCCCCTTACTGCACAAGCGCAATATGAAGCCATCTCGTGGCATCAAATCTAGTCCCTCGGCCTCATATTATTATTAGTATAACGCTATTGCGGCATGCAGCACGATCCAAAAGTATACTCACAGCACATGTGTGACGACCCGACCCGTTGTCTCATGTATTTCATCCCATTTCCCTGTTAAGTACTTCTACTTGTTTCATTGTGTGTGTTTGGTAAATTTGAAGTAATTCAAATAGAGTTTGGTTGGGAATGAGACAATTAGTTTCTTTAAGGAAGGGTTGGTAGTCAACCAGATGTTGATTTGAGAGTTAGAGGGCTAGGAATGGATTTTTGATGATTCAGTTAGTTTCGGGGGATGATTTAAGGCTTATGAGAGCAATCGAAAGTAATTTTTGAGGCTCGGTATAGAATTAGGTTTGATTGGTTAAGTTAGCATTTTGGCGATATCCGGTTGGTAGGTGAGATTTTGATCCTGGGGTCGGAATGGAACTCCGAGAGTTGCATTAGCGTTGTTAGGTGATTTTGGATGTGTGTGCAAAAGTTCAGTTGATTCGAAGGTGTTTAGGTCGGATTGGTTTATTAAAAGCAGGTTTCAGAAGTTTCATTTTTACTTAGGCTTGAATTCATTGTAATTTGATGATTATTGTGTTGTTGGATGTCTTTTTATGATTCGAACAAGTTTTTGTGATGTTTTAGGATGAGTTGGCACTTTTGTTTGAGGTCCCAGGGCCTCAGGGTGTTTTCAAGTGGTCAATCGGACCAATCGTGGCCTTTGGAAGTTGTAGAAAAACTGCTGGTGTGTTGCAGAGTGATTTCCCTATGCAATCGCATAGGGTACATTGAGATCTCATGGGAGGTTTGAGAGGGGTCCTGTTTTGTCGATGCGGTTGAATTAGAGGCTATGCGATCGCATAGATTCAGAAGTTTGGGTTGTGTGTTCACATAAGAGTGGGTGTGATCGCTTAGTGTATTTGGGCCTGGGGTCCCTGGCAATGAATTCTTCTATGTGATCTCAAGGATTTTGGTGCGATCGCGTAAGAGGAAATCTGGAAATGGAGAATTTGTTCTCTGCGATCGCAAGCCTGGGGATGCGATCACATAGAGGAAAATATGGGCAGACAGAAGGGTATTAATAACATTTCATCCGCGAACCAAGTCTATTTTCCACCATTGTTAGGCAACCTTGGGAGTTTTGACAAAGAATTTAGAGGGTTTTGACTAGGAATCGGTTGGAGGTGAGTCTTATGGCCTTGAAACATCATCTAATTGTGATTTCGACACCTAATTCATGGAATTTGAGTAAAAGTGAGTAACTAGGGCTTGTGTTTTTTGAATGAGAAATTGGATTTTGACGGAGCATTTGGACTCAGAGTTTTATGAATTTTATATGTATAGACTTGTGGCTAGATAAGGAAAATTATGATGTAAAGGTTTTTGACTTTCGAGAAGTGGACCCGGGGCTCGGGTTTCGAAATTTTGTGGTTTTTGATATTTTTCTAGTCTTTTCAGTTGGGTTATATTCCCTTTGACTATTGTAATGTATTTTTTGTGGTTTTGGTTATATTCGATGCGCGCGGGGGTTGATTCGAAAGCCAAGGGCATTGCTAGCTAGTTTTCAGCCTGCTAGAGGTGAGTAATTGATGTAACTGCTACTCTGAGGGTTTAAAACCCAAGACTTTCACATCGTAATGCTATATTAAGGCGTGACACACATTCAACGATGAGTGCGGGGTTGTATACTTCCGGGGATGGAGACTTAGTCCATCTTGAGTGTTAATTTCTACTATATTGGCGACTGAAAGGCATACTGTATTATTGTGAATTGGGTTTATGTGTATGTTTGGGGCCTTGTGCCGCCCTGTAGAATTCTAAGGGGATCCTTATGTGTTTTCCTCACTTGTGTGCATAACATAAATTGTTAATCATGTTTTCAAATATTAAAAACAATATAATAATTGTGTTTTATACATGAACCTTAAATGAGAAGAATAAGAGGGCTTAGATCCCAATAGTATGACATGCACGATTGGTTGTAGACTTATTTTACTGAGATAGGTCAGGGACCCAGTAGTGAGGATGGTTCCTTAATATGGATAGGGCTACACGCCGTAGCTATTATATATATTGGTATTGAGGCTGAGAGCCGGTTTTATGCCAATACCTGGTTGATATTCCGTTTGTGCTATATTAGCCCCTCTGGCGTCTGTACAAACTACTGGTGAGCGCCGTTGACGTTAAATAAGTGGAGGGGGTTGCATGCCGCAGCGGGTACTGAAGTGTACCATTTTATGTGATGCATTCTTTCATGCATTATTACTTGACTGTATTATCTATTGTTTACTGTTTCCATTGTTTTGCATATGAAATGCTAGATATAGAGTACTTTGTGCATTTCCTGCATTTTCATACTTTCAGACTGTAGTTATGTTTATTTCTCGCTAGGTCGGAGTACTCACTTTACTCACTGTACCTTGTGTGCAGATCCATGGCAGTCTCAGGCTGAGTAGATCCACTTGATCCGGAGTTCATATCTTCGGGTGTATTTGAGGTAGCTGTAGGGTGTTCCCAGTCGATGATTCTCCCCTCTATATTTGTCCTTTATTTCCATATTTTTGTTTTAGACAGACTTTATAATAGGATATTACTCTCTATTCTTGAGGCTCATGTTCGTGACACTGGGTACAAGTTTAGTTGTATTGGTATTTTGTTAGAATTTCTGCCTTATTATCAGTATGTCAGACTTTTGATTTAAATAATATTTATCTTTATCTGTTATAAATTGCCGGGCTTGCCTAGTAGTGTGTTAGGTGCCATCACGACTGGGTTGGGGTCGTGACAAGTTGGTATTAGAGCATAGGTTACTTGGTCTCACGAGTCATAATCCGATTTAGTAGAGTCTCGCGAATCGGTATGGAGAAGTGTGTACTTATCCTCAGGAGGTTGCACAACCTATAGGAAACTTCATATTCTTGGAATTCTTATCATGTGACTTTGTTGATCCGAGAACTAAATTCTCTTATTCACTCGCAGATGGCGAGAACCCGTGCTACCGGACGTGGCGGACGACCACCTGTACCACCTATTGAAGCCACCAGAGGTTGTGGACGTGGTCTTACTCGAGGTCGTGGTCAAGGTACAGCCGAGAGGGCAGCACCTGTTGACCCACCGGTTTCCCAAGCTCAGGAGCAGGCTCCAGATGTAGAGACTCCAACAACAGTGCCTATTGTGATTCTAGGTCTTTAGGAGGCCCTAGCTCAGATTTTATCAGTTTGCACTGGCCAAACTCAGGCCGTCTCAGCGAGTACTACAGCAGCTACTTCGTAGGCCGGGGAAGGCAATCAGACCCCCGCTGCTCACACGCCTGAGCAGGTAGTGTAGGGTTCGCAGACACCAAAGGCACCACCAGTTCAGTAGGTTGCCCCAATTCTGCTGGTCGCCCCGGTTCAAAAAGAGGTGATTCCAGCTATGCTAGAGGATGAGCAGCGTTGTCTTGAGAGGTTCAGTAGGCTCTCACCTCCTACTTTCAGCGTTGTTCCGAGTGAGAATGCCCAAGGTTTTCTAGAAAAGTGTCTTTGTATGCTTCGGACCGCGTGGATCTTGGAGTCGAGCGGGGTATCATTTACTACATTTAAGTTTTCTTGAGCAACTTTCACTTGGTGGGATGCTTATGAATGGCGTAGGCCGAGTGGTGCAGCACCTTTGTCATGGCAGGAGTTCTCCACTCTCTTTCTTGATAAATGGGTACCACAGTCTCAGAGAGAGGAGCTGCAGTGATAGTTTGGGTGGCTTCATCAGGGAGATATGATCATGACACAGTATGAGGTGAGATTTTAAGAGTTGGATCCATATGCTTCATGGATGGTCCCGACTGATCGGGAAAGGATCTGAAGGTTTGTGGACGAACTCACTTATCCCATCCTTATTCTATTGACCCGAGAGAGGCTTCTGAGCCATACCTTTAAGGATGTTATGGATATTGCTCTTGATATTGAGACAGCTCTCTGCAAAGAGAGAGAGAAGAGGGAGGCCAAGAGGCCTCGAGGATCGGGTAGCTTCAGTGGTGCTCCATCTAGGGGCCAAGTTCAATAGAGTAGAGGCCGTTCTTTTAAGCCTCACCAGTCGGCTCGTCCCGAGTATCGTGATGAATCTTCAGGCTGTGGTCATCAGGGGTTCCAGCAAGGCCAGTCTTCACTTAACGCCCTCCTAGCTCAAAGCTCAAAGCTCTTCACATGGCCCTTCAGCTCAGGGTTCTTTTGCGCATGGCCCATCGACTGGTCATTCTAGTGCGAGGGGTTCCCATCGGTCCCTTTCTCCAGCATCTTGTATTCGCTTCGAGTGTGGACAGTATGGCCATAGGAGGAGGTAGTGTCCTTGACGTCGTGGTAGACAGTCTCAGCAGAGGGATCAGCCCTCATCTTTTGCTCTGGATTCTTCAGCACCAGCCCAGTCAGAGAGGGACAGAGGCCAAGTAGCCAGGGGTCGCCCTAGGGGTGGAGACCGATCAGGCGACGGCGGCCAAGTTAGATTTTATGCCCTCCAGGCAGGAAAAATGCTCTTGTATCCGATGATGTTGTCACAGGTATTATTTCAGTCTGCCACAGAGATGCCTCTGACTTATTTGATCCTGATTCTACCTATTCCTATGTGTCTCCATAATTTTCTCATCGTTTGGGTACGACTCGAGGGTGTCTTTCTTTACTTGTGCACGTATCTACCCCGGTGGGTGATCCTATTATTGTGGACCATGTGTATTGGTCATGTGTTGTTACTATTAGGGGTCTGGAGACCCGAGTTGATTTTTTCTTTTGAGAATTGTAGACTTTGATGTTATTCTAGGCAAGGACTGGTTATCTCCATGTGATGCTATTCTAGACTGTCATGCAAAGACAGCCACCTTGGCTATGTCGGGTGCTCCAAGGATAGAGTGGCATGGTATTACTGATTATATCACTAGTAGGGTTATATCTTTCTTGAAAGCCCAACGCATGGTTGGGAATTGTTGTTTATCATATTTGGCCTTCGTGCGTGATGTTGGAGCTAAGGCTCCCAGTATAGATTATGTTCCTGCTGTGAGGGACTTCCCTAATGTATTTCTTGCAGACCAGCCGGGTATGCCCCCAGACATGGACATCGATTTTTGTATTGACCTGGTGCCGGGCACCAAGCCATATTCTATTCAACCTTATCGTATGGCACCGGTAGAGTTGAAAGAATTGAAAAATCAACTCCAAGAGCTCTAAAAAAATGGGTTTATTCGGTCGAGTGTGTCACTGTGGGGTGCACCGGTATTATTTGGGAAGAAGAAATATGGCACAACGAGATTGTACATTGACTACAGGCAGTTGAACAAAGTAACAATGAAGAACAAGTACCCCCTACCTCGCATCGATGATTTATTTGACCAACTTCAGGGAGTGAGGGTGTTTTCTAAGATTGATCTCCGTTCGGGTTATTACGAGCTAAAGATCAAGGAGTCTGATATTCTTATGATTGCCTTTAGGACTAGATAGCCACTATGAGTTTTTGGTTACATCTTTTGGGCTCATCAATGCCCCAGCAACGTTCCTGTACATGATGAATAGTGTATTTTGGCCGTATTTGGATTCGTTTGTTATTATATTCATTGATGATATCTTGGTATACTCGCGTAGTCAGAAGGAGCACGTAGAGCATTTACGAGTGGTATTCCACAGATTGAGGGAGGAGAAGTTATACGCCAAGTTCTCAAAGTGTGAGCTCTAGATTAGTTTTGTGTCCTTCTTGGGACACGTGGTGTCCAGTGATGGTATTCAGGTTGGTCCAAAGAATATTGAGGCGGTTCAGAGTAGGCCTAGACCATCCTCGGCCACAAATATTCGTAGTTTCCTCAGTTTGGCGGGTTATTATTTCCGTTTAGTTCAGGATTTCTCATATATTGCCTCGTCTTTGGCCAAGTTAAAGCAGAAGGGTGCGACGTTTGTATGGTCGGATGAGTGCGAGGAAAACTTTTAAAAGCTCGAGACAACTTTGACCACAGCTCTGGCAATGGTCTTTCCATTAGCTTCAGGTTATTACACCATTTATTGTGATGCTTCTAGAGTCGGGATTGGTTGTGTATTGATGTAGGAGGCTAGAGTGATTTCTTATGCTTCTCGATAGTTGAAGCTCCATGAGAAGAACTACCATGTTCATGACTTAGAGTTGGTTGCTACAGTTCATGCCTTGAAGATTTAAAGGCACTCTTTATGTGGAGTATCTTGTGAGGTGTTCACCGATCATCGCAGTCTTCAAGACTTATTCAAGTAGAAAGATCTTAACTTGAGGCAACGGAGGTGGCTTGAGTTACATATGGATTCTAATATTGCCATTTTGTATCATCCGGGAAAGGCCAATGCAGTGGCCGATTCTTTGAGCCGAAAGGCAGTTATTATAGGGAGTTGATGATTCTAGTTGGGGAGAGACTCCTTGCACTTGATGTTTAGGCTTTGGCTAATCGGTTGGTGCAGTTATACATTTTGTAGCCTAGACGAGTGTTGGCGAGCGTATTTTCTCGGTCTTCCTTGTATGATCACATCAGAGAGTGCAAGTATGATGATCCACATTTGCTTGTCCTCAAGGACAGGGTTCAGCACGGAAATGCTAGAGATGTGACTATAGGCAATGATTGTGTGTTGAAGATGCAGGGCTGGATTTGTGTGCCCAATGTGGAGTTCAGCATTTCATCCACAGACGGATGGACAGTTCATGCGTACTATTCAAATCCTGGAGGATATGTTGCGTGCCTGTGTAATTGATTTTGGAAGTTCTTGGGATGAATTTCTAACTCTTGTAGAGTTTTCTACCACAACAGCTATTAGTGTAGCATTCACAAGGCGTCGTATGAGGCCTTATATGGGCGGCGGTGTATATCTATGATCGGTTGGTTCAAGCCCCGTGACGCTAGTTTGTTTGGGACATATTTGGTCCAAGATCCATAGAAAAGGTGAAGGTGATTCAGTAGAGACTTCGTACAGCTCATTCGCGTCAGAAGAGTTATACGGACCGGAAGGTTCGAGATGTATGTTACTTGGTGGGTGAGAAGGTCTTGCTGAAGGTTTCACCTATGAAGGGTGTGATGAGGTTTGGAAAGAAAGGGAAGCTGAGTCCAAAGTTCATTGGACCTTTTGAGGTGCTTAGCAAGGTTGTGGAGGCGGCCTAGATGCTTGCTTTGCCAGCAGGTTTGCCGGGCGTTCATACAGTATTCCATGTTTCCATGCTCCAGAAGTATGTTGGGGACGTGTCTCATATCTTGAACTTCAGCATAGTTTAGTTGGATGAGGATTTGACTTACAATGTGTATCCAGTGGCTATTTTGGGTCGACAGGTTCGAAATTTAGATCAAAGGACATAAATTCAGTGAAGGTGCAGTGGAGAGGTCGGCGCGTGGAGGAGGCCACTTGGGAGACTGGCAGGAGATGCGGAGTAGATACTCACACTAGTTTGAGACTTCAGGTATGTTTCTTTGACTCGCTCGAGGACGAGTGCTTATTTTAGTTGGGGAGGATGTGCCGACTCGACCCGTCATCTCAGGTATTTCCGTCCCGTTTTCCTCGTTAAGTGCTTCTACATGTTTCATTGTATGTGTTTGGTAAATTTGAAGTAATTCGGATAGAGTTTGGTTGGGAATGAGACAATTAGTCACTTTAAGGAAGGGTTGGTTTGTCAAAAGTCAACCAGATGTTGACTTTTGAGTTAGAGGGCTCGGAATGGATTTCTGATGATTCGGTTGGTTTTGGTGGATGATTTAAGGCTTAGGAGAGCAATCAGAAGTAAGTTTGAAGGCTCGGTGTAGAATTAGGCTTGAATTGCCTAAGTTAGCATTTTGGCGATATCCGGTTGATAGGTGAGATTTTAATCTGAGGGTCGTAATGGAATTTAAAGAGTTGAAATAGCTTCATTAATAGATTTTATATGTGTGTGAAAACTTCCAAATTATTCAGAGGTGTTTAGCTCGGGTTTTTTATCAAAAGAAAGCTTCAGAAGTTTTAGTTTAATTTAGGCTTGAATCCGTTATAATTTGATGATTCTTGTGTTGTTGGATGTGTTTTTATGATTGTAACATGTTTGTGTGATGTTTTAGGATGGGTTGGCACTTTTGTTGAGGTCCCAGGGGCCTCGAGGTGTTTTCGGTTGGTCAATCGAACCGATTTTGGCCTTTGGGAGTTGCAAAAAAACTGCTGGTGTGTTGCCGAAGAATTGACCTATGCGATCGCATAGGGTGCATTGCGATACTATAGGAGGTTTGGAGAGGGGTCCTGTTTGATGCTATACGGTCGCATTAGAGGCTATGCGATCACATAGGTTTGAATGTTTGGGCTGTGCGTTCGCATAAGAGTGGGTGCGATCGCGTAATGTATTTGAGCCTAGGGTCCCGGGCAGTGAATTGTTCTATGCGATAGCATGGGTTTTGATGCAATCGCATAAGAGAAAATCTAGAGGTGGAGAATTTGTGCTCTGCGGTCTCAACCCTAGGGATATGATCGCATAGAGGAAAATCTTGGCAGATAGAAGGGTTTTAATAGCAGTTCACCTGCGAACCAAGTCTATTTTCCACCATTTTTAGGCAACCTCTTCTCTCAAAAAGGACGTTGTGCAGGCAAGTCGATCAAAGTAGGACCTTGGGAGCTTTCTATGAGGAATTTAGAGGGCTTTGACTAGGAATTGATTGAAGGTGAGTCTTATGGCCTAGAAACATCATCTTATGTTGATTTGAACACCTAAATTCATGGAATTTGAGTAAAAAGGGAAGAACAAGGGCTTGTGTTTTTTGAATGAGAAATTGGTTTTTGAGGGAGCATTTGGACTTTGATTTTTATGATATTTATATGTATAGACGCGTGGCGAGATAAGAAACATTTTTGTGTAAAAGTTTCTGACTTTTGAGAAGTGGGGCCGGGGCTCGGGTTTTGCAAATTTCGTTGTTTTTGATATGTTTTGAGTCTTTTAGATTCGGTTATATTCCCTTAGCCTATTGTAATGTATTCTTTGTGGTTTTGGTCAGATTTGACGTGCGAGGCGGTCAATATGAGAGGAAAGGGCATTGCTAGCTAGTTTTTGGCCGTGTAGAGGTGAGTAATTGAGGTAACTGCTTCTACGAGGGTTTGAAACCCCAGACTTTCACATCGTAATGCTATATTGAGGCATGAAACGCATTCCACTATGAGTGCAGGGTCGTATACTATTGGAGATTCAGATTTAGTCCATCCCGAGTGTTAATTTCTACTACATTGGCGATTGAAACGCATACTGTACTATTGTGAATTGGGCGTATTTTCATGTTTGGGATCTTGTGCCGACCTGTAAAATCCTTAGGGGATCCTTATGTGTTTTCCTTACTTGTGTGCATAACACAAATTCTCAGTCATATTTTCAAATATATAAAACAATATAATAACTGTGTTTTATACATGAACCTTAAATGAGAAGGATATGAGGGCTGAGATCCCTATAGTATGTCATGCCCGATTGGCTGTGGACTTATTTGACTGACATAGGTTGGGGACCCAGTAGTGAGGATAGTACCTTGATATGGATCGGGCTACAAGCCGTAGCGATTATGTATATTGATATTGAGGCCTACAGCCTATTTTATGCCACTACCTGACTGATATTGCTCTTGGGCTGTAAAAGCCCCTACAGAATCTGTATACACCGGCAGTGAGCGCCATCGATGTTAAATAATTTGAGCGGGCTGCACGCCGCAGCGGGTACTGGAGTTTACTGTTATATGTGTTGTATTCTTTCATGCATTATTACTTGATTGTATTATCTGTTGTTTACTATTTCCAATTTTTTGGATATGAATTGCTAGATATAGAGTACTCTATGCATTTCCTGCGTTTTCTTACTTTCAGACTATAGTTATGTTTATTACTCACTGGGTCGGAGTACTCACTTTACTCGATGCACCTTGTGTGCAGATCCAGGGAAATCTCAGGCTAAGTAGATCCAGCTGATCCAGAGTTCATATCTTCGGGGGTATTTGAGGTAGTTGCAAGGCGTTCGCAGACGATGATTCTCCCCTCTATCTTTATCATTTATTTCTGTATTTTCGGTTTTAGACAGACTTTGTGGTAGTATATTACTCTATATTCTAGAGGCTCATGTTCGTGACACCAGGTCCTAGTTGGGCTGTATTAGTATTTTGTTAGACTTTCCACCTTATTATCAGTATGTTAGACTTTTGATTTAAATGATATTTATATTCATCTGTTTAATTAATGGTGTCATTGTTATAAATGGTCGGGCTTGCCTAGTAGGGGGCCATCACGACCAAATTGGGGTCGTGACAATAGGCCCTCACTATTACTCAGTCAAAATCACATAAGGCGCTCGGGCACTAGTAAAATATGTTGCTCGGCCCAACAAATAGTATTGGAATATCATTACAAATTTTAAAGAAAATTAACCTTGGCTGAGTATTGAACATAGTGAAAAATACATGACTGAGTTCAAGCATAAAATCAAAACATTTAGGAACTATCAAAAACCATTACTGGAGCGTTAAAATAATCGACATGAAGCCCAAATAGTGCAATCTGCCCAAAACATGATGATATCAAGTAAGTATCAGTCAAATATGCTATAAGACCATCAATCGCGACGGACCAAGTCACGATCCCCGGTAATAAAGGACCCCACGCTCATCGTCTGGCGCGTGTCTCACCTTAATATAGCACTACGATGTGCAATCAGGGGTTTTAAACTCTCACGATATCATTTACAATCATTAATCACCTCAAACTGGCAAAATCTCAAGCTCGCAACGCCTTTTCCCCTCAAATCAGCCTCAACGTGCGTCATATCTACCCAAAATTAGAACTAATACGTCACAATATGCTTAGGCAACAAAGCCCAAGCGAAAACATTCGAAAATATCAAAAATCCCAAAATTATCAAAACCCGAGGCCCAAGCCCGCTTCTCAAAACTCCAAAATTTGTACATCAATTAATTCCTTATCTTGCCACAAGTTTATTCACATCAAGAACTCTCAAATACGACCTCAAATGGCCCTTCAATTTTCAATTTAAAAGTCTCAAAAGTCAAGCGTTAGTTCTTCCATTTTTTGATAAATTCTCATGAATTTCTAGGTAAATTTCACAATATAATCATGTTTTAGGATCAAAGATCTTACCTCAAATCGATTCCCCTTCAATCCCTCTTCCATTAGCTCTTCAAAGCTAGAAAATCGCTCAACAATGGAGGCTTAGCGTCAAATTCGCGAAATAGCCTTATAAAAATATTTTGCCCAAGCATAAAAAGCCTTCATCGAGAACGACGTCCACCTCCTGCGAACGCGTAGCACAAATTCTCGCTGATCAACTTTTGCTCTCCGAGAACGCGACATGACAGACTTGAATGCGATGCCTTACACAGCCCACTCAATGTGAATGCAGCCTCAACCTCACGAACGCGATGCATCACTTTGCCAAACTTCGCAAACGCGACCCAGTCATATGTGAACGTAATTCCTACCGGTACGACCCTTCGCGAATGCAAAGGAAAAATTCCTGGCCTTACTCAATATTTCCTCATGAACGCGAGACTCCACTCACGAACACGAAGAGATAAATCTATGAAATAACTGAAAATGATTTTCTGCTACTTCACAACTCCAAAAAAAGGTACGATTGACCACCCGAAACTCACCCAAGGGTCTTGAGACCTCAACAAAACCTACCAAAATAACCCATAACATCATTCAAACTTGATCCAATCATCAAAATATCGTAAACAACGTCTAAGCAATCAATTCACATCGAATTTAAGCCTAAGTTTTCCAAAAACTTCAGAAACACGCATTTGATAAAAAAACCTAACCAAATCACCTTCGAATGACATGAAACTTTTCACACACATCTCAAATCACATAACTAAGTTACAACAACTCTTGGAATTCCATTCTAGACTCTCAGATTAAAATTTTTCCTATCAACCAGAAATCGCCAAATTCTAGATTCGCCAATTCAAGCCAAATTCCCCACCAGAGCTCCAAAACCAATTTCGATCATGCTCCTAAGTCATAAATCACCTAATGGAGCTAGCCAAATCATAAAAATTCCTATCCGAGCTCATGTATACATAAGTCAACTCTTGGTCAACCTTTTCAAATTCAAAACTTTCAATTGAGACAATTCTTTCAAATTCATTCTGATTTTTTCTGAAAACCAGGACCAACAATCCACATCAGTCATAATGAAATACACGGGGCAAGTTATGCTCGGGAATTGATGATAAAAGTACAAAAAACTCAAAACGACTGGTAGGGCCGTTACATCCTCCCCCACTTAAACACATGTTCGTCCTTGAACGTACCTAGAGTTGTTCTAATAGTCAACCAATAGCTGAATAACCTTACCATGCATATATCCCGGGGTGATCCCACATCACCCTATCTCCTATAGGTCCGAAAACATGTAGAAACTAACATTACACAAACCATTTTGGCGCATAAGGCATTAAACCACATTTCCACTTCGAAAACCATCAATATGATCAAAACCTCTCGCCTATAGTCTAAACAGACCCGAAACATATATAGTAACCCATACCTGCAATCCTCGGTGCCATTATATGATAAACGACATAACTCTAACGCTAGTAGAAATAACTTCTATTCACAACAACAGCTCACAACAACCAAATATCCATCGAAACTTCTTATCAGCTAAGGTCGCATTCCAACACTTTCATATATTACCAACGATAAATGAAACATGTAATAAACCATAACAACTCCTTAGATCAAACATTCATGAAGCCCTTTCTCCTCTGGCAAATACCATAGCAAATCTTTGAGCCGAATCTTGATATTAACCTTCCAACATGCTAAAATCGAATTCGATCCTATTATTTAATGATCCCAACGATCTCCTCTAATCCACACACCACTCTAGTGACATTACACATCAATAGAGGCCTACGCTACAACTAGCATAATACGCGCACCACTAAGCAACAGTCCGAACATACTCAAGTCATGAAAAATGATTCAAATGAAAGAGTTCTACCTCAGTCCCACCAGTACAACCACAACACAAGGTTGAGAACCCGTCTCACATCATATAATAGAACATACGAATCTAATCAGCAAGGTCATATCTCCATATAGCCTCGCTGCAATGCTCGATTTTATCCTACACCACTCCACATGAGACACCTCAAGTCACTAGGCTTGAAATTGAAATCCATGCACCATTTGATGTATGGAACCAAAGCAAATCATTACACCCTCGGTTAGACAAGTAACATGTACCACGCCAACCTGATAGGACATAACCGATATGCCATTTACAGAGCAACACCCAATTACTCTTCCCGTTTGATTTCCACTATGAACCCTAATAGAACTGCACCATATGTGCCCATGACCACCAAATCGTAACGCCTCACAACATAGAAAAAAACAACTCATAGATCTCTCTAGACAAATAATAACATCAATAATGGTCGAATCAACCCATCCCTCAAAAATACGATTCGGAGCCAACCGAGCCGATTCAAACTAGAACACCGTCCATATTGGTCTACCAACAAACTCTTTATGAAGGAAATCCTAAAGATATTACTTCCACGACTATAACTCCCGTCGAAGCCATATGATACGGTTCCCGGTGCAAAATCAATACTCAAATCCACAACTTCGGCTAGCGACATGCCCGGCCATAAGAAACACATCTGAAAAGTTCCTGAACATAGGAACTGAATCAATTGTAGAAACTGCTGCGCTGACATCTATCACGAAGGCCCAATTAAGGAAACAGTCCTTCCTAGCCATTCGATGGGTCTTTGAAATATAACCCACTATGCTAGAACATAATCCAACGGACCCTGCCACTTAACCCGTGGCATTTCCGGCATAGCCCATAGCGTAATAGTCTAGAATAACCCTATCATTCCACGATAGATACTCCAAAACTTCCATGTGCCACCAAGCAAACCTGAATATCCCCAGTTGACCTAAAACGAAAGTGCTACAATACTACCAAAGTGCCATCAACTTAATCACATTTCTCTTTTTCTGAATATATACTATCGTCAAATCACTTCCAATTAGAAATATCATTCCCTTAACTATATGAAGCCACCCACTGCATAAGAGTTTTATGAACTCCTTTTAAGAATTGAACTGCAACCTAATACACGCAAATCTTGGTCCTCCACAACATACATCACATACCATACCATCAGTGGATAACATGAAAACTTTCTTTGCCTTCCGAGCCACAAACATCTACGAACTCACCCAGTTAAAAACTTTCCATTTGTCCGATCTAAAAGAAAAATCACTATACATCCCAGGCTCCGCATGCCCATAGAAAATATACATCCCCAAACCACGGTAAAACCCAACAAGAACTCTTCAAATTCCATTTGCACAAACTAAAATGCTAGGACTTATTAATTCTAACTAGACCATACTAAGCAAGTCATCGAACTCAAGATCATTGCTGCAAAATACTTGTACGAAATCATTACCTTGAACACACACAAGAATTAATCATATCCTTGCCATGTCCATCCGGCACACTATCAAGCTACTCTATCTATCTAAATTCCTTTCTAATTCATTTCCAATTAATATTCCCTCTTGTTGTAGAACCACAATTCCTCGACCCAGGCTTACCATACCAAAACCACACCAGTGAAGACCCACTAGTCGCCGATCACTCTCTCAACATTACAGAATACTTACTCTGAAGAACTTCTTGCGAATCTAAATTTGTTACCTTCACTTTCCTCACTCTGATACATAGAATCCCACAACTAATATACAAACACCACATGTTTTGACCTTTTTCCCATGAAAACAACAATTTCTAACCAATTATGCAACATTAGAACACTCAATTGATATATACAGACTCTTTAACACATTAGAACTATTCTAGCAAGGCATTCACCCTTATTCAACCTGCAATTTACTTGACCTAAGGATCAGAATCACCCGCGCCTCATTAGCACTCCGATACCACAAAATGAAATCCTCATCCCAATACAACCGAGCGACTTCATACTCTGCACTGAGCATTCTTTACCAAAAACAACTCTAGGCATTCCATGATTCTCATGCCTTATGAAGCATAATATATCATTTGTCAATATTCTTGAGCCATATATAATTCACTCGCAAGCCTCTAGCTGGAACGAGCATAGCTCCTAACCATGCAATCAACTACTCACATCCTACTCCCCCACTTGGCTCGAAGCCACAGATCAAGATACACTCAATAACTCATAACACTTTCGCTCTATTGAAGCCACAATTCCATAGTGATATTAAAATTTAATCATTTATAAGTTTGTGAAAACACATATTATCTAGCACTGTAAATCTTCTGCAAATCTCATATTCATCTCCCCCAACCATCATGCCCACTATTTTAGGCGACCCAAAATTTCCAAATTTCAACAAATACTTTTAACTTACACATGAGATCTTCCAAAATACACATAAGGATCACACCACTTCAAAACACTCCGTAGGAGATAACCCACCTACTTCGCCTCCACATAACATTTCTGTATACCTTTTACTGTCATACACATTACACAGTCACTTAGTCTTCCTGGGTCTGAACTCATACCTCAACATACAATTTACTCCACTCCCAACTGGTATATTGAAAAGATTCTTCACACGCCCATAACTTGGAGATACACATCCAATCACAATGGGGGTCAAACACTTAATATTTCACCTATCATCCAGTAGATCTTCTTTGACACTTCCAAGTTATATAGAAACATCTTGCGGTACTAACATGCTTATCACATTGCTATCCAGCTGTCATTCCCAGTAATATGGACAATACTGAGCATATAAGTTCAAAACACTTGCTCACACAATACGCACCTCATAGCTCAAGCCATTCGAAAAGATCTGGCCTCAAGTCCTTCAAACTGGCCCAACATCAACTCACAGGGATCACGTCTCCCCCCTCAATTAGGGAATCAAAAGCCATCAAGGCACATCTGATACTGTGTGCTCATGCGCGCATGCGTATGCATGAAAGTAATTTCAAGAGTTACCTTTCAAAATGAATCAAGGACGCACGATAAGTACTCAAGAATGCAGAATTTTCCTAAAGGTTCTGCAGCCTCTCGAGGATAAATACAGATGTCTCCATACCAATCCGTGAGATTCTACTAAGCCTTCTCATGACTAGTGAGACCTACGTATCCTTGGCTCTGATACCAATATGTCACAACCCAAACCTCGCTCTGGTCCTGATGGTGCCTCTCGTGAAGACTAGGCAAGCGAACCAACCCCACATTGCCTTTTTCAAATTAGATAAACATGAGTAAAAAATTTTAAAGATGATTCAATCACATTACTTAGCAGAAGTACAACCCAACACATCCAAACCGGGGTATCACTCACGAGAAACTATTATATTATAACTACCACTACATGTTTGAAATATACAAATAGGACGGATAACAAAGGAAGAACATGTTATGCTGGGAACGCTGGCAGTCACCTCGCTAAACTTCGTTAACTTAGCCTCTAATCAGCTCAAGACCCGCTACCGGGTGAACAAATACATGCATCTGCACATGACGTGTGGGGATTTAAGTGAGTACTCCAACTTAGTGAGTAATAAAGGTAAATAGTAACTGAGAAGTAAGAAATCACGTAAAAAAATTGTTATGTTGTATAGAATAGTTTAAAACCCTTTTTAGAGAAAGCAGTGAAGCTGTGAAATCTTTAAAAATATCTTAGCTCAGCTAAAACCTCTGTTGAAAATGCCCTTTTCAACAATTGCGGAAATGAATGGGAAAAATAATAGTACAGATAAGCACCGAAATCGCCCGTCGGGCACAACATTTAGGTATCAGATAATGCAATGCAATCAGGTAGATATTTCATGAAGTAGCACAGACAACAGATAATGGCACACAAATGATCAAGTAAGCACATAGAACAGTACTAATATCGCTACAATGTGTAGTCCGATCCATATATCGCTGCAGCCTGCAATCCGATCCATTTAACATTGACGGCGATCACTGGGGGTGTGGAGACTCCAGGAGGGGCCCCTTACCGCCCAAATACAATATCAAGCCATCTCGTGGCATCAACTTAACACTTCTGCCGCGTGTAGCCCAATCCAAAAGTATTCTCAAAACACAGGCCCTCGTCCTTACTCAGTTAAAATCACATAAGCAACTCGGGCAACAATAAAACATGCTGCTCAGCCCAAAAATAGTATTGGGATATCGTTTTAAATGTCAAATCAAATTAACATTGGCTGAGTTTTGGAAACAGTGAAAAATACATGACTGAGTTCAAGTATAAAATCAAAATAGTGAGATACTATGAATAACCATCCCTAGAGGGTTCAAATAATCGGTACAAAGCCCAAATAGGGCAATCAGCCCAAAACATGATGATAACAAGTAGTTATCAGTCAAATATGCAGTAAAATCATCAATCGGGATGGACCAAGTCATGATCCCCAGTAGTAAAAGACCACACACTCATCGTCCACTACGTGTCTCACCTCAATATAGCACTACTATGTGCAATCCGGGGTTTCAAACCTTCAGGATATCATTCACAATCATTACTCACCTCGAACCAGCAAAATCTCTAACTTGCGAAGCCTTTGCCCCTCAATTTGCCCTCCAAGCGCGTCAAATCTATCAAAAATCAGGACGAATATGTGACAATATGCTGAGGGAACAAAGCCCAAGCGAAAACTATCAAAAAATATCTTAGCAAAACCGGAGCCCCGAGCCCACTTCTCTAATCTCAAAAATTTTCACATTAACGGATTCCTTATCTTGCCACGAGTTTATACATGTTATGAACTCTCAAATCCGACCTCAAATGGACCTTCAATTTCAAATTTAAAAGTCTCAACAGTCAAGCCCAAGTTCTTCCATTTTTTGATAAATTCGCATGAATTTCAAGGTAAATTTCACAATATAATCATGTTTTAAGTTAAAGAATATTACCTCATATCAATTCCCCTTAAATCCCTCTTCCATTAGCTCTTCCAAGCTCAAAATGTCTCAACAATGGAGGTTCTTAGCCTCAAAATCGCGGAATAGCCTTATTAAAACATTTTGTCCATGCATAAACTGTCTTCATCCCGAACGCGGTCCACCTCCCGCGAATGCGTTGCACAAATTCTAGCTGACTAAGTTTTACCATTGTGAATGCGGAATGATAGACGCGAATGCGATGCCTTACACAGCCCACTCAACGCGAACGCACCCTCAACCTTCCGAAGGCGATACATCACTTTGCCAAGCTACGTGAACGCGGCCCAGCCATATGCAAATGCAATGGCTACCGTTCTGGCCTTTCGCGAATGCGAAGGCAATACTCCTGGCCTTCCTAAATATTTCTTTGCGAACGCGAGACTCCACTCGCGAACGCGAAGAGATAAATCTCTGCAACAACTAGAAATGATTTTCTGCAAGTTCACAACTCCAAACACGGTCTGATTGACCACCTGAAACTCATCTGAGGCCCTCGGTACCTCAACCAAACCTAGCAACATAACCTTTAACTTAATTTAAGCTTTTTCCAATCATCAAAATACCTTAAACAACGTCTAATCTATCAATTCACATTCAAGTCAAGCCTAAGTTTTTCAAAAACATCTGAAACACGCATTTGATCAAAACATAACCAAATCACCTCAGAATTACATGAAATTTTTCCCACATATCAAATCACATAACGAAGCTACAACAACTCTCGAAATTCCATTCTGGCCCTCGGATTAAAATATTACCTATCAACCGAAAATTACCAAAATACTAGTTTTGGCAATTTAAGCCACATTCCTCACCGGATCTCCGAAATCAATTTTGATTGCGCTACTCAGTCATAAATTACCTAGCAGAGCTAGCCTAATCATAAAAATTCTGGTCTGAGTTCATGTACACATAAGTCAACTATTGGTCAAACCTTTAAAATTCAAAGCTTTCAAGTGAGGTTGTTCATTCAAATTCATTCTGATTTTCCTGAAAACAAAGACCAACGATCAACATCAGTCATAATGCATAAGACGGGGCAAGGCATGCCTGGTAACTAGCGATCAAAGTACAAAGGCTCAAAATGACCGGTTGGATCGTTACAGTGGTGTTGGGAGCTGACTCTGAAGATGTTCGTGCATTCCAGATAAAGCTGCCACTTGTCCTTGGTAGTTTTAGATTTTGCTAATCTCTTTATGTATCTTTGAAACAAATCATGTATTTATTCATACCAGCATTATGAATTTCAAGTGTTAGAAAGTCATCATTTGTGCTGCCGGTCATTAGGTTATTGTATAAGTGTTCAAATAATTCTTTGTCGTTTTTCTATAAATCTCATCTGGATTATATTGGACGTTAGTTGGATTACCTAGCGGGTCGAGTTAAGTTCCATCACGACTAGTAGATTTTGGGTCGTGACACAATCTCCTCCCTAATTCCACTATGAAAAAATTGGTCTGATTTGGTTGATGTGGCAATAGTCACGTACGTAAGGATATATTGAAACTTTTAATTTGTAATTTAAGGGGTATATTTGAACCTTTTCAATTGTTTAATTGAAAGTGTCAAATTAAATCATGATAGAGGGTACATACATATTAAACAATTTGATATACTCTATCTGGTTTAGTATGTTTTAATCTTTTCGGAGTATAAGAGTCAAGTTGATTATTTTTATTGTGAATCCGTACATATATTCTTTAAGTTTTTGAAATAAAATTTACGTACTTAGAAATTACGTTTAAGTACTTTAAGTCATACTAGCATCAATTCAAAATATATAAAGATTATTTTGTAAAACAAATGGTTAAAAAGACTTTATTTGACTCCCAAGTAGTAATACTTCTAAGCAACTTGTATTGGGAAAATTTGGTTCCCTATGTTCTTAAGTTACATATATGCACAACTACGACGTAGAGAACGGCGTAATCAGGGCCGACTCGAGTAAGGGCAGCATCAGCAAGCGGACGGACCAAGCGACATGACTCATGATGACGTCTCTTAAAGTTCTGACTTTCCCGTACACTAAGACCACCAACCTTTTGTACTTTTTCGAATATTTCGAGGAAGGTCCCTTAGTATATAAACGGGACCTTCCCTTTGTAAAAGACTCATGGGTATCTTATTTTTGAGAATATACAACTCTCTATGTCTCTGTTTTTCTAGTGCAACAGCTCTCTCTTACTTTATTGTTCTTATCTTTCACGTTATCTTCAATATTATCTCAGATCTTATCAAAGTAGTTTCCTCTAGTTCATATTACGCTTGATTCCAATTAACCAGTATTATTTTTCGATTTTTTTCGAGCTTAACAAAGTACTTAACTTTTATAGACAAACAATTTGGCACCGCCTGTGGGGATTTCGTGAATCAAAGTTGTAGTTTGTTTCTAGAGATATTAAAAATGAAAGCTATCATGGATACTATAGGTGATCTCATGTGTCCTTTCAATGCGGTTAATGAAGGAGATGCTCTACACGCTACCCCTAGCACCTTGATAAGCGTGTAAAACCTACCTTTCCCCCTCTAAAGATCTGGTGGTTCCACGGAAAAAAGAGGCCTCTACATCCACAACCAAAGAAGCACCCCCAGAGGTAAAGAGGCTATTGGAAGAATGGTTGACAAGTGCTCTAAGCACCCTAGCCGGAAAACCATCCAACTCCAGATGCACATCAACAACAGTGACGGACCATGCCATAACTGAAAGTGAGCTCGAGGTCATACGAACAAACAATGGGCCCACCGAAGCACCAGCTCACTAGGGGACGCTCGATGCCATCCTAAAAAAGATGGAAGAAATGGAAAACGAAAGCAGATCGCTTCGCGACCAGATGAAGGATCACCAAGAAAGAAGGACAACATCTCGGGGGTACCTAAAATGCTTCCAAAGTGAGATGTGGGGATATTCGTAGAAAAGCCGTAAACAGAAGGAGCTTTAACTTTATTCCATCTCAAAAACCTTCAAATGCCCCCATATTTGAAGGTTTATGATGGGACATCAGATCCCGAGGGCCACCTAATCCACTACAATACGGCGATCAAAGGTAAGGATTTGTCAAAAGAACAGGTACCATCCGTGCTTTTGAAGAAGTTCGGCGAAAGAGGGGAACTAACATGGTACTCCCAGTTGCAGGCCAAAAGCATATCCACGTTCGAGGAAATGGCCGACAAATTTGTCACCGCCCACGTGGGAGCCAAGAAAGCAGAAGCTCGTGTCAACGACATCTTCGCTGTACGACAGGTCTCAGGAGGGGGCCTCAGAGAATTCTTAGCTAGGTTCAACAGGGTCAGGATGAGCCGGCCCAACATGTGGCAGTCGCGGCCTTTCAAAACGAACTTAGTAGGGACAGCTCATGGGTGACCAGAAAATTGCTTAGTCGATTTATGAAATATCCCCCACCACCTAGGAAGAAATCCACTACCCCTACTGCGCCGAGGTACGTGGAGATGACGATGACCTCAATGGCCCGTCCAAGTGGCTAATAATTTAAACCCAGAAATCTGAAGGGACCAACGCAATGGCGGACGACGGGAACAAGTCCCGCGACTCAACATGGAGAGACATCAACCCTCCATCAGATCTTCACAACCACCAAGACACGCGGAAGCCTTGCAACGGTACGTCGCCCCATTAAGGAACGACAGAGGTACGCCACCTTTATTATCAGCAGATAACTTTTGTGTGTCTCCTTCAGAAGTAGTGTACGCATTGGAGAAGCTGGGCAACAAAGTGCAATGGTTAGCGAAGATGAAGTCCGACCCCACCAACAGAAAGTAAAACGCCCTATATGAGTTCCACTAGGAATGAGACACAGGATTGAAGATTCCATAGGTCTCTGACAGGAGGTGGTCCGGTTGTTGAACTAAGGGTTCTTAAAAGAGCTTCTCAGCAACAAGGGAAGGCCGCGTGGGCGAGAATAACTTCACGGTCTGCCGAGGCCACCCTAAACAACGTGCACCATCAACATGATCATTGGGGACAACAATAACTTAGCGATCAACCATGTCAAATTCACCACCACTCACAAATTGAAGCGAACTATCGCTCATGAACGGTATGACGACTTTGAAGATAATATCACCTTCGATAAGTTTGATACCGATGGTTTGTTTTTCCTTCACTATGATGCCTTAGTTATTACTTTAAGCATAGTAGATACTGATGAAAAAAGGATCATGGTCGATGATGGCAGCGGTGCGTGTATCATCCATCCAAGAGTCTTTGCATTAATGGGACTCGAGGATAAAATAATTTCTCGTTGCATAACACTAACTGGTTTTAACAATGCAGTTGAAAGAACCTCCAGCAAAGTAACACTGCCCGTCGTGGCGGGAGGAGTTACGATGGGAACCACATTCCGCGTAATGAATCAAAAAATGGCATACAACGCCATCATAGGACATCCATGGATATATGCTATGAGGGCAGTCCCCTCTAGCTTCTATCAAGTAATCAAATTCCAAACTCTATGGGGAGTGGACAGTATATGGGGCGAGCCATGCACCGCCAAAGAATGTTATAAAATATCCCAAGATTAAACTCACACCAAGAAGCTTAAAAGAGAGAGCGCAGAAGCATAGCAATAGACCTTGTCGAGGACTAAGTTCCATCCGACAGAAGATGCCATCAAAGATCCCGAGGACGTCAAAGCTAGCAAATCCACGGTCGAAGACCTCGACCCCGTCAAGCTGAGCAACAAATTAGAAAGAAAGCGTACATAGGCTACGGTCTCTCAAGTCCAAGTAAGTGTCTTGAATTTCTATCTAACCATGCAGACCTCTTTGCTTTTTCCTATGCAGATATGCGAGGAATCCCACAAGAAATTGCCTCCCACAAGCTGAATGTTGACCCGCTTTTCCCACCAGTGCGACAGGGGAGGAGAAAATTCAATGCCGCCATCAATTAGGCGGTAAGCGAAGAAGTAGACAATGGCTCCATCAGGGAATCCAAGTATCCAGAGTGGGTCGCCAACATTTTAATAGTCAAAAAGAAGAATGGGAAGTGGCGGATGTGCGTTGATTTCACCGACTTGAATAAAGCATATCCAAAGGACTCATTCCCGCTACCCCATATCGACCAATTAATATATTCCACGGCGGGACATGAGCTGCTGAGCTTCCTTGATGCATATTTCGATTACAACCAGATCATGATGGCCGAAGAAGATCATGATAAGACGATCTTCATCACTCACCAAGTGACTTACTGCTATAGGTTAATGCCTTCGGGCTCAAGAATGCAGGGGCTACATACCAAAGAGGATCACCTCGACCACCTTGACTTCAAAGAGGAACTCGGCAAGACAATGGAGGTCTATATAACGACATGTTATTTAAGTCATCGAAGAAAGAGGATCACCTCGACCACCTGAAGAAAGCTTTCGAAATACTGAGAAGATACGGCATGAAGCTGAATCCCGAAAAATTTGACTTTGGCGTAGCCTCGGGAAAATTCCTGGGGTTTCTAGTATCAAAAAGGGGCATCGAAGTCAATCCAAACCAGATCAATTCCATAGAAGCCATCCCGGAAATACTGAGTAGCAAATAGCAAGTGTAGAAGTTGACGGGTCGAATAGCCGCCCTCTCCAACTTCATCTCGCGCTCCTCCGATAGGTGCCACAAATTCTTCGGTGTATTGAAAAAAGACCAAGGACTACAATGGAAGGAGGAATGCATCAAGTCCTTAAGGAGTCTAATGGCATACCTGTCATTGCCACCCCTGCTGGTCAAAGCAAACCCAAGCGAGCCACTGTTGGTTTACTTGGCTGTGTCGGAAGTTTCAGTCAACATCGTCCTGGTTCGTGAAAATAAAGGTACACAATGTCTTATCTATTACATTAGCAAAACCTTTGTGGACGCCGAAACCCAGTACCCACACCTTGAGAGGCTAGCATTAGCGCTCGTAGTAACTTCATGGAAGCTTCGCCCTATTTCCAGTGCCACCACATAAAGGTAGTAACAACCTTCCCTTTAAGGAGCGTCTTACACAAACCCGAACTCTCAGAAAATCTTTCCAGATGGGCCGTTGAGCTCATAAAGCATGATATCACATACCTCCCAAGGACCGCCATCAAGTCGCAAGTCTTTGCCGACTTCACCGCGGAAGTCCTACCAAAAGTGGAACTCGAGGCGCAACGCATATCCACCAATAATGACCTATGGGTCCTATATACGTATGGCGCCGCCAATGCATCAGGATCGGGATTGGGACTCGTTCTCGAGGTACTCACAGGAGAAATAATTTGTCAGTCCATACGATGTCCAGAAATTACTAACAACGAGGCCGAGTACGAGGTCATTATTGCATGCATGAAACTGGCAACCAAATATGGGGCTCGCTGAATCCTCCTCCGTTGCGACTCCGAACTTTTGTTAAACCACGTCACTGGGACTTACCAAGTTAAAAAGCAGAGAATGCAATAGTACGAGGCAGAAATCCAAAAACTAATGGCTATGTATGACGAATTCCGCTTTGAACAAATTCCCCGAGCACGGAACGTCGAAGCGGACGGCCTGGCAAAGTCGGCTGCGGCCTCCAAAAATTTCAACAACGAAAGCCTGGTCACTCTCCTCCACTCACCTATTGATCACACCAAGGTACTCTCCTTAAACCTGACTTGGGACTAATGCAACCAGTTCATATCTTATTTGCAGGACGGGACATTGCCCCCGATAAAAAGGAGGTGAAACAGCTTCATGTACTGGCCACCCGTTACTGCATGTTCAACTACAACCTTTATAAGAGGACGTTCGATTGCCCTCTAGCCAACTGCTTAGGGCTACATCAAACGTGGCCAGTACTTGAGGAAGTACATGAAGGTCAGTGCGGCGGTCACACCGGTAATCGCGCCCTTTTGCGGTGCATCATACGTGTCGGCTACTACTGGCCCATTATGAAGAAGAGGCGGCCGAATATGACCGCCGATGCGAACAATGCCAAATGTACGCCCCAATGATACATCAACCTGGACAACCCCTCCATTCTGTCACTTCACCCTAGCCATTCATCAGATGGGGAATGGATATAGTCGGCCAACTACTAGCAATACGAAGAAAGGTACGATTCTTACTTGTTTTAACTGACTATTTCTCTAGGTGGGTAGAAGCAGATGGTTACGCATAAATACGCGATCAAGAGGTCATCATCTTCATATGGAAGAACATCATATCCCGCTTCGGCATCCCCAAAGAAATAAGCTGTGAAACGGGCATCAATTTATCGGTCAGAAAATGGTAGAGTTCGTTGAGAAATGGCGCATCAAAAGGATACTATCCACGCTATACCACCCCACCGCCAATGGCCAAGCAGAATCCTCCAACAAAAAAATCCTAAGCATAATGAAGAAAAAGCTGGAAGACACCAAAGGGTTATGGTCCGAACTGCTACCTGAAGTCTTGTGGGCACACAAAACTACACCCAAGTCCAACATCGGGGAAACCCCGTACTCACTGGTTTATGGAACTGATGATGTCATACCCGTTGAAGTAGTCGAACCCAGCCTATGATATTCACACACTAGTGGAATAAAAAATGACGCCAACAGACTCCAAGACCTTGACGAAGCCGAGGAAAGAAGGGAAATGGACCACATCAAGATGGTAGCCCAAAAACAAAAAATCGAGAGGTAAGACCCCTCAAAGTAGGAGACTACTTCCTTAAAGCAAAGACATTGGCCTTCAAAGACCCAAACGAAAGAAAATTAGGCACAAACTAGGAAGGATCCTACAAAATCACAGCATTCTAGCTCGAGTCAATGGAGGGAAAAAGGCTCCAGAATAATTGGAACTTCGCTCACCTCAAAAATTTCCACTTCTAAAAGGCGTCTCCCGAGTCATACTCTTTTTCCCTTACACGAGTTTTGTCTCAATTGGGTTTTCTCATGAAGATTTTTAACGAGGCGGAAAAGGGGACACATAGAGATGTTTGCAGTACAAGTGTATCACACTTGCCCCACCATGTACTATCCAAGCCCCACATGATACAGGGACTAGATTTTTACCATCTCCAGATGTGTAGAAAGACTACGACCATCTCCAGATGTAAAGAAAGGCTATGGCCATCTCCAGATATATAAAAAGGCTACAGCCATCTCCAGATGTATAGAAAGGCTACGACTATCTCCATATGTCTAAAAAAGCTACGGCCATCTCCAGATGTATAGAAAGGCTACGGCCATCTCCAGATGTTAAGAAAGGCTACGACCATCTCCAAATGAATGAAAAGGCTATGGACATCTCCTAACATATGAAATAGCTACGGCCATCTCCAAATGAATGAAAAGGCCACGACCATCTCCAAGTGAATGAAAAGTCCACGGCCATCTCCAAGTGAATGAAAAGTCCATGGCCATTTCCATGTGGTCGAAAAGGCTACGGCTATCTCCAAGTGAGTGAAAAGGCTACGGCAAACTCCAAACTCACGAAGGGACTAAGGCCACAATTTTAACACGGTCAAGGCCATAAAGTTTTAACATGGCTAAGGACATTATTTTAACACGGTTAAGGCCGTCAAATTTTAACATGGCTAAGGCCGTTATTTTAACACGGTTAAGGTTGTTGAGTTTTAACATGGCTAAGGCCATTATTTGAACACGGTTAAGGGCGTTGAGATTTTACATGGCTAAGGCCATTATTTTAACACGGCTAAGGCCGTCAAGTTTTAACATGGATAAGGCTGTTATTTTAACATGCTTAAGGACGTCAAATTTAAACATGGCTAAGGTCATTATATTAACACGGTTAAGGTCGTCAAGTTTTAACATGGCTAAGACCATTATTTTAACACAGTTAAGGCTGTCAAGCTTTTGCATGGCTAAGGCCATTATTTCAATATGGTTAAGGTCGTCGAGCTTTACCTAGCTAAGGCCATTATTTTAACACGCTAAGGCCATCACTCTTATACGGTTATGCTCGTCGAACCTTATTTGGCTACGGCCATCACTTCCACGCGGTCAGGACCCCCGAATGGACCACTTGGCTTTAACTACATCAAGGGGAAATTAAAAAGAATGGAAGTATATAATGCTCCAAAAAATAGAATGAATTGACTACGACAAAAATCGTATATCTTTATCCACAAAAGGGTCAACGCCCAGTGTAAAAAAATCAATATTTACAATCATATTTACAATGGCCCTATTGTCCTCCGCCTCTTTGTTCGTCCTGTCTCACCAGACCTCCATGCGGCCCATCTCCGTTCCCAGGGGGATACGCCTTGGAAATCCAAGAACTGGACTTCAAACGGTTGATGTCTGTAGAGTTACCCTCCTCCCAGGGTGGTGATTCAGGACTGTAGCCAGCCGCTTCACAGGAAGCTCTAATCAGTTGGCGTCGGCTCTCAACTTCGACCTCAAATGCTTGCCCAGCCGCCAAAAACTCCTCGATCATGACCAGTCGGGCCTCCGCATAAACCCACATATCATGTGCCTCACGACACGCGTTGGCCTATGCTAAGGTCCGCTTGAAGTCCTCAACCTCAACCTTTTTGGTGTCTACTGATACACTCAAATTACCCTTTAATAAATAGTGTAAGGTGGTCGATGTCAAATATAATAACCCAACAAGGTTGGGGTCGGATCCCACAGGGAATAGGTGTGAAAAGGTTACTTGTTTAGTGTGTTGCTCGACTCGAGGTCGATCTCTATTCGGTTAATTGTAATAAGAGAGAATGATGTATGGTGCAAGAGTATGTATGATAGTTTGAGTTTGAGTAACAACTAATTTTAACATTTAATGAGTAAACAAGTGGATAAAAGTAGCCAAGGTTGTGTCACCTTCAATGTAGTCTAATGTCAATAGGTGTTAATATGATATATTTCTAATGGGAGGTCCTCTAGATGTGGAAATGATGTCTAAGATACTACCCAATATTTTCCAATGAATGAGTAGTATTTCCTCTATATGATTTTCTCAAATATAAAGAGGTTTTATTAAGAACCATCAATAAATTCCAATTAAAACCCACTTATTCCTAAGTGATTTTATCAAACAAGATTTAAATCCTTGAGTCATTGATATTTACTTCTACAAAATTCAAACCCACTTTCCCAAGCAAAGCGAGAATTTAATGGCTTTTGTTAATGTTTAAAACCACCAACAATGAATGAAGAACAAGAAGTAAATAAACATCAACCACTCATTATATATATATATATATATATATATATATATATATATATATATATATATATATATATATATATATTCAATGTTAAACACCCATTAATATAACACCTATTTATGGTCCACAACCTTAGTATTTAAAACTAGCTACTCATACTAAAACACAAAAACCAACGAATAATAAGTGTGTCATAAATGCTTACAAAGAGAAGATTCTTCACCCAAAAGCTTCCAAAAAGAGAGAATATTAATGTCTTGGAGTGTATCTAAAAGTTAATACAAGATGAGCCCACAAAAGTCTCTTAAAACTATTTATAGGTGGACCAATTTCGAGACAGAAAATAGACAAGTTTGCCCTTCCAGGTCACGTCTGCGACCGTAGACTTATCGTATAGCAGGTCTGTGGTCTGCATTTTGAGTAGCCGCTCCGCAGATCCAAAACCCTAGGTGCCAGGCCTTCATCAGAGGTCCAATCTACGGTCCACATTTGAGTTATGTGACCGCAGATTTGCATCGCATCTTTGTCCTTGAGTTTTTTCTTGTTCATTCTGCGGCTCATCTGTGGTCCGCATATTGATTCTGCGATCGTAGATTGCACCGCATTTTTGACATGATTTTTAGCTCCAGACCCTATAACGCTCGGTGAAATGAGAGACGAGTTTGCTGTCCGCATGTGTGTTATGCGACCGCAGACTAGACCGTAGATTGGCATTTGTGCAATATCATGCCCTTTTCTTCTCTTTTTGCGTCCATTTTCAAATCCTTGGTCTTCCCTTCCTCTTGTTCTGTAAGAACAACAAATCTACATGAGTATCAGTTATAATTGCATTAAAACAAGCTAGAATCTAAGCAATTAGTATTGAAATGCGCCGAAATTCTCCGGCGCATCAACACCCGCAACTTAAACTCTTGCTTGTCCTCAAGCAAGGAAAACATACTTAGCCTATTCTAAATTCTATTTAGAATACGAAACAGTAGTGACTCGGGATGGTGTTCATTGCTAATTCTTCGAGCATGCATTTACAATTGTTTCACCCTTCCTAGATTAGAAGTATGTATAGAGAAAACTTAATCAACCATGTGAACTCAGATCCTCAACATTGAGACTAGATACTACCCTCAGCTGAGTGCACGTTCAATTGACTCAAAAAGCTCAACTTCAGTTCAATTCCACAGTTCATATACCCTTACCAGAAAGAAAGTCCCAGATTCACAATATTTACAAAGACGGCAAAGAGGGATCATTTACAAACACACTCACTCTCAGAAAGAACTTCAAGTGTTACAACATGTCATACCATAGGCTTGCCCTTATTTTAATTCGTCGCTTATTCAAGAATGTTCGGTTGGAGGTCTCATATGGGTTTTTTGGCTTGTAATGTAGGTTCAGGAATGGGTTGGATAGACATTTGGGTACAAGTGACTTCACCCTCTTTGAACACTAATCACATATTACCATTCTTTTACATTCCTTTTCAAAACCCCATATCTTTGTTTTCGTCTAGCCTCCAGTATAGAGCTACCTTACATACCTTTTCATTATTGTTCAAGACTCCAAATTTTGTAAACATAAGCATTACTAGACTTTTATTTTCTTTTTCTTTACTTCTTTTTCTTTTGGTAATCATTTTTTTCAGAGCTTCAACAATTTCACAAACTCTTTTGAGGTATGATTCCCTAAACTCACATACACCCTTAACGGTCTTATACTTTGACCTTATGCCCAACTTAGGCTTTTAGCCTCATTCTTAGTGTTCAAAGAGGAAAACGTTCAAGAGAGGAAATTGTTTTTCAAAACGGAAAAGGTTTGTAATGAGTTGGCCAAAGAAAGGGTAAAAAGGCTCAAATTGGGTACTAATGGTATCCTTTATCCAGGGGTAGGCTTGAAAGGCTAAAAAAGTTTTGCACATAATCAAAACAAATGCCTAAGATAATTCCCCCAACCAAACATATTATCGTTAGCATTGAAAGACTAACCAGGCAAGTTCTAGATGACAGAAGTAAACACAAGAATTATTTACAAACAAAGAACTCACACACACATGGTACATGAACTGCTTCATTCACATAATTTGACACTTCCGAGTAACTATTTTGCAACTCAAAGCCTTCATCATAGATACAAGTATAACATAGAGTCACAAAGCGAGCCTTAGATTCACATAATTGATCATAGAGACTACATCCCTTAAGACAGTCGTCAATCTATTTATCAATAGGAAAAGTCGACAAGAATGATAATTGGAAGGTATGTGCTATGTACAGACACACAAGCTCGATACTAGGTAATTACACCAAACCGATCACACTGCTTTACACCTAAAGTCCTGATTCTTCTATTACACCCTTGGAAAAGAACTAGAAAACATAAAACCAAGGGGAATTGATTCACAAAATGATATTTAACAAGCACAACTTTTATAAAAAACCAAAATCATACATCACTCATATACCAAAGTCATAGATCAGAGATACATAAGTTTCCAGCTACATACAGAACTATATACAACAAAAATCACATAACCCCTACCTGCTCACCCCCAACTGTAAATGATGCATTGTCCCCAATGCATAGAAGTAAAGTGTAGAGATTTAGGGGAATCCCCCTGAGGCACACTAAGTGCGATAGGAGTCGGTAGCTAGTTGAGTGCTGGAAGGATCACCCTCTGATGTGGTGGTGAGAACTGGAACTTTATCAGTCGGGAGTGTGATCTCCTCCGCTGGTGGCTGCTCTGAAGTAGGGGAAGGAAATGGCTGTGCAACTGGGACTGAGGCTGGGGGACAATATCATCGGCTGGACCCTGAGAGCTAGTGGATACACCTGCTGTAGATAGGGGTGCTACAGATGCTGTCAGACCCCCTATGTCAATCAAAGACCTCTCCAGGGAAATCTTCATCTATGCCCTCTCCTCCTCGTCAGCAGTTGCATCTGCACTCTCATCATCCTGAGAAATCGTCTTCCCCTTATCAACAAGCTGAGGGGCTTCGTCATTGGAGAACCCCAAACTATCTTCTTCCTCATCATCCATGTCACCCTCCTACTTGTCCGAGCTACCAGTCTCCTCATCAAAGTCAATATCAATATGACGGCTGGGAGCATCGGTATGAGAGCCTCCGAGGGTAGGAACCATAGGATCCGCCATCAAGTTTGTGAAATCAAGCTCCAAGTCTTGAACTGAGCATGTACCTAGAGCACCTTCCGAGGGAAGGAGGGATGAAAGATCGAATTCCAAATTTTGCATTTTTTGAAATTCGACTTTCATAGAGGCAACCACCTTCTTGAGGCCGGGAAGTCCACTCACATCACCTCTTGACACCTTTTCCAACCTTAGCTTAATTCCCTGTAGCCTTTCGCATAGGCTGATTGCTTTTGTTGTATATCTGCCACGCCCGCTTTCATGGGAGTGAAGGCTTGCTTGATCAAATTCGGCAAAGTTTTTAGAAGCTGGCCAACTTTGGCGTTTGCATGTTGGGCCAGAATACAAACCTTTGAGACTACTGGAGGAGCAGATGGAGTCTGAACACTGGTAGATGCAGGGGCAGTCTGAGGAGTAGAGGACTCTGTAGCATCTGCTGGAGGAGTGACATTAGGTTGGGATGAAGGAAGTTCCTCTTGAACAACACCAATGGGAGGCACTAGAGCGTCACCAAGAAGGTTGATATCTATAATATCTGCCTCCCTGCCCATTTTGTCCTTCCGGACATCCACCGAGACATTAATCGATTGGCATAGAGCTGTGATCAATGCTGGGAATGGGAGAGATGTAGCATCCTGCATTGCCCGCTTACCCAGTTATTGAAATATAATGGACCCCAAATTGATCTTCATGCCCTACATCATGCAAGCTACCAGGAGAGCCTTCTCAATTGCAATTTCCATCTTGTTCTGTGTAGGGATCAATCTAGATGCGAGGAATGCAAGCCAGTAAGGTCCCTCCTGCGAGAAACTCTCATTGTAGATTTTGTGTCCTGGTTGTATCCATGTTGGAGTCCCACTTGCAATGCAGAGGCAATACAGCTACGTTCACCCTCTTTGTTTGCAAACTTGGAATCATACTCAACCGTCGGTGTACCATCTTCCTATTCTGGGACGAGCAGTTTGTTTATGGCCTTGGCACTGCACTTAATGGTGAAGCCCTGAACCTCTACCTTCTCCAGAGACATCCTCTACCGCTTGTGGTTCTTGGTTCTGTATGCGTCGTAGGATGCGTAGAACTCGCACACCAATGATTCAATGTATTTAATTGGACGTTCAGTGAAAGCGATCCATTTCCTTCGCTTGATATTAGCGAGGATGTGAGGGTATATCTACTTCAGCCCATTCAGTTGGCAGAAGCGACCTCCGGAGGAGCCCAGCTTTATACTTGTCCCTAGACCCCTCAACTCCCCAGCGGAGATAGTATTCTGCACCCTCGGCCCATTGCTTTCTCCGGGCTTTGGCATGTATGTCTACCTCAGGGAGAAGCTCCCCTCCTTAGGCTGGGCTGGTTGTTGTTGTGTATGTTCCACTTTTTATTTCTTTGCCTGATGAGGCTTATTTTCTATTCGCTTTTGTCTTGGTGACATATCTGCATAAGGAGGAATGACAACGTTAAGATTTTAAGAGAAGAATGAGAGAGTTAACAAAGAAAAACCAACAATGTGGTCCATTCTGCGGTCATAGAACCACTATGCGGACCGCAGAATCACCGCAGACTTGCATGCCTAACATTTGAGGGGATTATGCGGTCAATTTGAGAACTGCATAAGAGTTGTATGATCGCAGACCGACTACAGAACGCCATCTTCTCCAGGTGACCCAGGGTTAAATTTGCGACCACAATGCGGTCCACATATCAGACATGCGAACCGCAGAACTTGTCGTTCTTCAGCAGAGAAACCCTAGTTTCCTACAATGGCTACCCTATTCTTGTTCAATCCCATTTCTCCCATCATGCTTAGCCTAAATGCGACCATTTATAGCAGACATTAACCACACAACTAACTTAGATCAAACCTTTGCACATGAGCTTCGAATGAAAAAGAGGGGAACAGATTTACATACTAGGAGTCATGGATTAAATAGTTGTTTATGAGCTTTAGGATTGCCATTGCTTGGGTATGATCAGATTGCCCCCCTTTTTCGAACTTCTTTGTTTTCTATCATTTTCTTCTTTTATCTTTTTTTTTGTTTTTGTTTTGTTTTGAAGCAGAGTGTAAGTGAGATGTACCTGGCGATTCTGCGATGTTATCTGCGGTGGCCAATGCATCGCAGAGCACACTATGCGATAGCATATGTGTTCTCCGTTATGGACGTGAAGGACTTTAGAAGGCCTTAAATGCGGTCAAATCTACGGTCGCAGATTCAACATGCGGACCGCAGAATGAACATTTCTGCCGCATTTCCAACTGCCAATTTTGGCCCCTCTCATTATGTTTTTGTTAGATATGCGGATCGCAGATCAATTCTGCGATCGCATTTCTATCGCATTTTTCACGTTGTGCTTTTCCTTCATTTTGTCAAGAAGTTTTACCAAGTGTTGAAATCTTTTGAGCTCCCTGCACTCCAACAGACTTTGTAACCACAAAAGAAATGAAAAATGTAAATAGAAAAAAGGTGTTACCACCCATGGGTTGCCTCCCATGAAGCGCTTGATTTAACATCCGCGACAGGACGGGATTGATGTTCCATCAATGTCACTCAGTGGTAGGGCAAGGACCATCTTTGAGAGCTAGGTGCTCCACCAACTGCTTTTCACCATCAAGGCCCAAGTAATGTTTGATGTGTTGGCCATTTACTTTGAATGTTCGGGACCCGTCTGTTGATTCTAGTTTTACCGCTCCATACGGTAAGACATTTACCACTTTGAAGGGACCAGACAATTTGGATTTGAGCTTGGCTGTTAAAGAGCCTTGAGTTAAAGAGCAAGACCAAATAACCCGCCTTGAACTCCCTCTTCAAGATCTTTTTGTCCTGGACAAACTTCATCCGCTCTTTGTACACAGCGGTACTTTCATAAGCATGGAATCGGAATTCTTCCAGTTCATTAGGTTGTGTCAACCTCAAATTTGCAGCCTCAGCCCATTCTAGATTCAACTTCGTCGATGCCCACATAGCTTTGTATTCTAACTCCACGGATAGATGACATGCTTTACCAAAGATGAGTCAGTATGGAGAACTACCAATAAGAGTCTTATAGCCCATACGATATGCCCACAATGCATCATCTAGCTTTGTTGACCAGTCGGTCCTGTTTGCGGTCACAGTTTTTGCTAATCCCGGTTGGACACTTCAACTTGACCATTCGACTGCGGACGATAAGGTGTGGAAACCTTGCTTGACACCATACTTTTTAAGTAACCCAGCAAAAGCTCTATCGCATAAGTGTGATCCACCATCACAAAGAATGACTTTAGGGGTGCCAAACCGAGTGAATATGTTCTTCAAAATTGCGGTGACACTTCTCCCCTCATTGTTTCGTAAGGCAACGACTTCAACCCATTTGGATACGTAGCCCACAGCAACTAAGATATATTTCATCCCATAAGAACTCACAAAGGGGACCATGAAGTCGATCCCTCACACATCAAAGATCTCTATCTCCATCACAAAGTGCATCGACATTTCATGCCTTTAGGAAATAGACACTCGTCGTTGACATTGATGACAAGCTTTTACCATTTGATTGGCATCATAGTAGATGGACGGCCAATAGTATCCACATTCAAGAACTTTTTCCGCCGTTCGATTTCCTCCATGATGACCCCCAACCGGAGAGTCATGGCATAACTTGAGAATTGGCAAAATCTCTTCTTCAGGAACACATCTTCTAATGATATTGTCGGCACAAACACGAAACAAATATGGTTCCTCTCAATAGTATTGTCAGCAATATCTGAAGAACTTTTTCTTTTGATATGATTCCAAATCATCAGGTATAAGGTCACTCACCAAATAGTTAGCAATATCCGCATACCAAGGAGCAAAGGTGCTAGATAGTGCAAATATTTGCTCATCCGGAAAAGCATCATTGATTTCAAGATCACCTTGTGGTCTCCCTTCTTCCTCAAGCCTTGACAAATGATCCGCCACTTGATTTTATGTTCCCTTGCGATCCTTGACTTCAAAGTCAAATTCTTGCAACAACAAGACCCATCGTATCAACCGAGGCTTTGCATCTTTCCTTGCCATAAGATAACTAAGAGCAACATGATCCATATACACTATCACCTTGGACCCCAACAAATACACCCCAAAATTCTCAAAAGTATATACAATGGCAAGAATCTCTTGCTCAGTCACTGTGTAGTTTACTTGTGCACCACTGAGATTTTTGCTGGCATAGTACACTAGATGAAGTATTTTGTTGTGGATGTTACCTAGCATCACTCCAATAGCCACACCACTGGCGTCACACATCAGCTTAAAAGTAAGAGACAAATCAGGAGTGACAATAATAGGTGTCGTGGTGAGCTTGAGTTTCAACTCCTCAAAAGCCTTAAGACACATTTCATCAAATACAAATTTAGCATCTTTCTCGAGGAGCTTGCACAAGGGGTTAGCAATTTTTGAGAAGTCTTTGATGATTCGCCGGTAAAACCCGGCGTGCCCTAGAAAACTTTCACACCCTTCACAGTCTTTGGTGGAGGAAGCTTAGAGATGATATTAATCTTCGCCCGTTCAACTTCAATACCCTTCTTTGAATTTTTGTGCCCAAGCACAATGCCGTTTTCAACCATTAAGTGACATTTCTCCCAATTTAGCACGAGATTTGTCTCTTCACATCTTTTAAGCACTTGTTTGAGGTGAGCAAGACAATGCTAAAATGAGGCCCCAACTACCAAAAAATCATCCATGAATACCTCAAGAAAATCTTCAACCATGTCCGAGAAAATGGACATCATACATCATTGGAAAGTAGCCAGTGCATTATACAAGCCAAATGGCATTCCGCTAAATGCAAATGTGCCATATAGACAAGTGAATGTTGTCTTTTCGTGATCCTCCAGCACGATGTTGATTTGATTATATCCAAAATACCTATCAAGAAAAAAATAGAATGACCTTCCCCCTATACGATCAAGCATTTGATCAATAAAAGGCATAGGGAAATGGTCTTTGCATGTTGCACCGTTTAGCTTTTGATAGTCAATGCACACTCGCCATCCGGTCACTGTTCATGTTGGGATGAGCTTATTTTTTTCATTTTATATCACGGTCACGCCTCCCATTTTGGGCACACACTGAATTGGGTTCACCTATGAACTGTCTGCAATGGGGTACACACTACTCCGACATCTAACAACTTTATGATCTCCTTTTTCACCACATCCTGCATTGACGGGTTCAACCGTCTTTGATGCGCAATGCTAGGCTTTGTGTCGCTCTCCAATAGGATTTTGTGTTCACAAATCCCCGCGGGAATCCCATGGATATCTACGACAGTCCATCCAATAGCCTTCCTGTGATCTCTCAAGACCTCCAACAACTTGTCTACTTGCAAATCATTCAAAGAAGACGAAACGATTATGGGTAAGGTGTCATTAGAGCCTAATAATATATACCTCAAATGTGCTGAGAGAGGCTTGAGCTCTAATTGCGGTGGTTCAATGATGGATGGTTTGGCGGGAGGTGGAGCTCTATATTCCAAGTCAAGAGAGAGCTTGGCCGGAGCATAAGTCTAGGATCCAAGACCCGCCAATGCATTCACCGACTCCATGTATCCCTCCATGTCCTCACCATTAAAATTCTCTAAGATTTCCGCGAATGCCTCACCAAGGCATTACTCTTCCATTTTTACTTCGACGGCATCTTCAATTTCATCAACCACCTCAATCACAGAGATGTTCTCATACTCAAGGGGCAACTTCATACCCTTGCTATCTTGGAAGGTAACATCTTCGTCATTCACCCAGAATTTGATCTCATTTCATTCTGAATCCATAAGTGCTCTTCCGGTTGCCAAGAATGGTCTCCCAATATGATGGGGATATCTTTATCCGCGGAAAAATCTAGAATCACAAAGTCGGCGGGCAAATGCAATTTACCAACTCTCACAATCACATCATCAACAATGTCTACAAGTTATTTATTGGATCGGTCGGCCATTTGTAACCTCATGCTTGTTGGCCTTGACATCCCTAATCCTGCTTGCTTGTAGATGGAAAGTGGAATCAAGTTGATACTAGCCCCATTGTCACAAAGGGCTGTAGCAAAGTTTCGCTCTCCGATAGTGCAAGGATAGGTAAATGCTCCTGAGTCCTCTTTCTTTTGGACAGGACTCTTGGCAATGATAGAGCTAACCAAATGAGTCATGTTCACCACCTCATTCTTCGTTTTCCTCTTCATGGTGATCAATTCCTTCAAATATTTGGCAAACCCCGACATTTCTTGGAAAGCTTCCAAGAATGTAATGTTCACCGACAATTGCTTAAGGATATCATAAAATTTTTCAAGCTTGCTATCTTCATTCCTTCTTACAAGTCTTTGGGGAAATGGTGGAGGAGGTCTAGGAATAGGAGTTGGAGTTTTTGATGTCTCCCTCTCTTTTCCCTTTTCCTTCACCTCTTCTTGGAGCACTTCTTGAACTTTTTATTTTTCCGGCAACCTCTCAACTTCTACAACTCTTTGCTCTTCGGCTTCCACTTTTTGTTCGGCTTCTTCACCCAAAACCTTTTGCTCAATGTCACTTTGTGGAACCTTCCCACTTCTAGTCGTTATCGCCATGACGTGAGAGGTTGAACCACCTCCACCACTCTTTGGGTGTGCTATTGTGTCACTCAGAAGTTGCCCTTTTTGCTTTGGGTTTTGCTCCTATGAAAGGTCTCTCATTTGCATCTCTAATTTTTGGATAGATGCGATTTGAGAGCGAACCACCTCGTTAATGTTTCTCATGGATGCATCCAACTTTTCTTGATTTTGCAAAACTCTCTCAAACATGCTTTGTAACTTAGAATCACTGGATGACCCATGATGTGCATAATTACCTTTCGGGGGAACATATGGATTGAAGCTACGGTTTGCGAAGTTGTTGTTGTTGTTCCAATTTCCTTGTTGAGAATTACCTTGGTCATTTCTCCACTGTTGGTTGCCTTGCCCTTGCGGGTTTGCCCTCCATTGATTTTGTTGCCCAGGACCATGAAATGGTTGCATTTGGTACCCTCCATGAGGGTTGTTGATGTAGTTTGCTTCCTCAAAATTTTCCTCAAAGTTGGGAGGAACATCCTCCACTACATTAACTGTCTTTGCTGATTATCTGCCAACATCTTGGTAAGCACACTTACATTTGTAGCAAGTACGGCAATCACTTGATCCCTGTCCTGATTTTCCTTGATCAAAGTGCTCAAGGAAGGAGAGCCATACGAAATTCCTCTGGTAGCATCTTCGGAATGCCATGCCTGGTTGTGCTTTGCCATTTTGTCCAGAATTTGCATCACTCGAGAAAATGTTTTATCCATGAAAGACCCTTCAGCTGCATTCTTGGCTATGGATTGGTTCATAGGATCAAAACCCATGTCGAATTTTTCTAACAACATGGAATCCGGGAACCCATGGTTTGGAGACCTCACCAAGTACAATTTGAAACGATCCCATGCCTCATGCAACTGCTCCCCCTGCATTTGCTTGAAGAAAAATATCTTGTCCCACAATTCAGACTTTTTACTTTGTGGGAACAACTTGGACAAAAATGCCCGAAGAAGCTCGGGCCGTGTATGAATGGTGTTGGGAGGTAGATTCTGGAGCCATTTCCTTGCATACTCAGCTACAAAGTACTTGAAGCATATCAACCTTAGGGCATCATCAGTTACATTTTTTTGCTTATGCATTGCGCACACACCCATAAAGTTCCTAAGGTGTTGCGTTGGATCATCAAGAGTGGAACCCTTCTACCTTAAGCATCAGAATTAACCCATGCTACACTTTAAATGTAGCCGCTCCAACGGCCGGAGGCACAATAGCATTGGTATCTTCAATGTATTCTTTGATGTCTGCAATGGGATTTTCCCCCATTTCACCCGCCACATCTTCTTCATAATCCGATATGTTTCCTATCAAAACCAAAAACAACAAGCAAAGTGTGATGGAATAGAAATAAACTTAAGTAAAGTACACACTAAATAGTAATTTGAAGAATCGTATTCCCCGGCAACGGTGCCAAAATTTGATAAGCTCAAATTACACTTTAATAAATAGTGTAAGGCGGTCGATGTCAAATATAATAACCCAACAAGGTCGGGGTCGAATCCTATAGGGAACAGGTGTGAAAAGGTTACTTGTTTAGTGTGTTGCTCGACTCGAGTTCGATCTCTATTCGGTTAATTTTAACAAGAGAGATTGGTGTATGGTGACAAGAGTATGTATGATTGTTTGAGTTTGAGTAACAACTAATTTTAACAATTAATTAGTAAACAAGTGAATAAAAGTAACCAAGGTTGTGTCCCTTTCAATGTAGTGTAATGTCAACAGGTATTAATATGATATATTTCTAGTGGGAGGTCCTCTAGATGTGCAAATGATGTCTAAGATACTACCTAATATTTTCCAATGAATGAGTAGTATTTCCTTTTTATGATTTTCTCAGATATAAAAGAGTTTCTATTTAGAACCATCAATAAATGCCAATTAAAACCCACTTATTCTTAAGCAATCTTATCAAACAAGGTTTAAAGCCTTGAGTCATTGATATTTACTTCTACCAATGTCAAACCCACCTTCCCAAGCAAAGCAACAATTTAATGGCTTTTGTTAATGTTTGCAACCACCGACAATGAATGAAGAACAAGAAGTAAATAAACATCAACCACCCATTATATATATATTCAATGTTAAACACCCATTATCATAACACCCATTTAGGGTCCACAACCTTAGTATTTAAAACTAGCTACTCATACTAAAGCACAAAAAACAACAAATAATAAGCGCCATAAATGCTTACAAAGAGAATATTCTTCACCCAAAAGCTTCCAAAAAGATATAATATTAATGTGTTGGAGTGAAGCTCAAAGGTAAGACAAGATGAGCCCACAAAAGTCTCTTAAAATTATTTATAGGTGGACCAATTTCGGGACAGAAAATAGACAAATTTGCCCTTCCAGGTCACGTCTGCAACCGTAGACTTGTCGCAGAACAGGTCTGTGGTCCGCATTTTGAATAGCCGCTCTGCAAATCCTAAACCTTAGGTGTCAGGCCTTCAACTCAGGTCCAATATGCGGTCCACATTCTAGTTATGCTACCGCTGATTTGTGTCGCATCTTTGTCCTTGAGTTTCTTCTTGTTCATTCTGCGGCTCATCTGCAGTCCCCATGTTGATTCTGTGATCGCAGATCACGCCGCATTCTTGACATGGTTATTAGCTCCAGACCCTGCAATGCTCTGCGATGTGAGAGACGAGTCTTCGGTCCGCATGTGTGTTCTGCGACCGTAGACTAGACCGCAGATTGGCATATGTGCGATATCATACTCTTTTCTTCTCTTTTTGCGTCCATTTTCAAATCATTGGTCTTCCCTTCCTCTTGTGCTTTAAGAACAACAAATGTACATAAGTACAATTATAATTGCATTAAAACAAGCTACAATCTAAGCAATTAGTATTGAAATGCACCGAAATTCTCTGACGCATCATTGAGTTCCACCGTTAAGGTCGTAACCCGAGCGCTAAACTCTGCCGCCTCCAGCGCAACTACACGGCAAAGCTGCAACTCTTCATCCTTATCCTGAATGAGGACCTCCATCTCCATAGTCCAAGCAACGACGGCCATAAGTTGTTCATCGACTTTCTCTAGCTCAGCCACCATTTTCTTCAGCTGCTCCTTGGACTGCGCAAGGCCCTCACGAACCACCCTGAACTTAGGATCCTGCCTGTACATGTCGGCCAAGGTCCCATGTGCCTCACGTGTCCTATTATATTTTTGCACCAACCTATTGTATTTGACCATCTTTATCTTCAGGCGTCGACCCCTTTCCGCCTCCAGGATAAGAGTCTAATCAAAAAAGAAACGAGTGAAAGGTGAGTACAAGGGAAATCGCCCTCCACTAACGCAAATGAAAAATCACAATTAAGGCAACAGACATACCTGCATGGTTGCGCCCGCCACTATTCGGGCCAGGTTCTTGTCACTGAGCTCTGTTAAGGCCGCGCTCTCAGCGCCGACACAGAGGAGCGTCATGTTGGTGGCCGCCTCCTTGCAGTTCTCCAACAAATTATAGTGATTAGGAATCACTATGCGACGGGAGGACCGGCCAGCCACCCTCTCCACTTGGTCTATGGAACCGCCTTCTTTACCCGTGTCCTCCACAAAGGTCTTCGGGCTCGCTGTGTCCACACTTTCTTTTCTTCTTTTCGCAGCCTCCCTCCTTAGAGCAGACCTCCCCAAACGGATGGTCTTGGCCAAAAAAACTAGCCTAGATTCAGGACAGGGTGGCTTAACCTTCTCCATCTGAGTAACCACGACCTTACCGGTCAAAATCCGACGTCTCCTCCTCTCCAGCGTCTCTTCCTCTTCAGCGTCCCCCTCAGCGGGATGCGAGTCGGGCTCAGATGGGGATGGTTCGACAATTGACTCTCTGGTGAAGGCAACCCCGAGGACGGTTCCAGGCATAGCCACCGTTATCTCTTCGGGTGTTGCTTCAGGTAAAACCCCTGGCATAGTCTCATACACTAATTCAAGAGCCGCCTCTAATGCGATCTCCTACCTTGAGAGGGGAGAAATACTGCCCCTAGATGTGCCTACGAGGATCATATCCTCCTCACTAAGTCTTGGTGCCGCCATAGAAGAGCCGACCACAACTCTCTTCTTCTTCTTCTGCGCCGTCTTCGAGGCGCCTTGACCTACCAATACATGTATGAGATAGGTAAGAAAATAATGGGAAACCCCCATATCAAAACGGAAAGGAAAATCAAGGAAGACCATTACCTCACGGGCCATAGAGCCTGAGGAATTCCGGCCAGGTATAGCATTCCTCCGCAAACAGTATCAACGCCCGCACCCACTACCTAATGTCGTCAACCCTTCGAGGAGGGTGAGCTGTCACTGCATGAAGCCAAAGGGAAATTTGTAATGGTGAAAACCAGCAAAATAATATTGCCTTAGTAAAAGCTATGTACAATAATACTTACATGCACCGTTCCACACCTCCGGGAATCCTCCAGGTTGGACACCAGGTGCTCGGTGCGCACATAGGAAAATCTCTTCCAAAAATTGTGGTTGGCCTTATCGTCCATTTTCGACACAAAGATTTTCTTGCCACGGCGTACTAACTAGAGCATTGAGCCTCTCATAAACCTCACGCCGAACATTTGCTATAGGTGATGAACGGTAACCTCTTTCTCAGCCTTCGCCGCAGAGGTAGTGAGAATCCTACACACCTTCAATGCGTATGGAGTAAGTTAGGCGGGTCACACCTCATACCAGTGACAATGCTCCTCCGCCAAGGGGTAAAGCGGGAGACTATACCTGATGCAGAAAGCGTATTGGTAGAACGTGCAATAACCGGGCATGTGTATGTTATCATAGTCTGTCCCGGCGGGAACCAGCTCGATATAGTCAGGGATATTGTTTGACTCCCTGAGAGTAGACAAAAGAGATAGAGTCAATTCGCTAAGTTTCCAAGGGGGAAGCTTACACTAGTTCTTAAAGTCTTTCCGTGCGGCCATATCCAGTGGAAGAATATTAGCCGCTGATAAGGGAGCAAGAACCTCCATGGCTTCCTTAGCGTCTGAGGACGACGAGGCCCTAGTGGGGGCGACCCTCAGTCCTGATACTGTCGTGACGACGTTTAGTCATAATGGAAGTTATGAGAGAAGGGCGTTTTAGAGAAACACGGTTCGATTCTCAGCAACGAATATTTTAAAGGAAAAGATCAGCGGGTGCGAGAGAAAGATGAGATAAAGGTTGAGAAAGTGCTCTCCAAAAAGGTCGAAAGATGATTTGGGTTCAACCTCTCCCCTATTTAAAAGGAAAGGTGCACGGAAATCGAAAGGGCTTGGTTCGAAAACCGACGCGAAAAACCAAAATGTCACATCATGTCTTGAACACCCTCGGGAGAAAAAGTAATGATCACGCACGTGATCGATGACGTCATCCTAAAAAGGGAGCCCTAAAAAGAGGTTTTTGAGTCAACGGCTTTGCCCCTCCGCATATGATCACGCCCCCTCTTCTACAGTATCAATGGGAATGGCCAAGTTTGTAGAAAGGACGAGCATGCATGTCCGTTCGTTGAAGACGTCTCTCGGCTACGTTTCCAACAAACGGAGGGACTATCTGCATTGGGAAAATTTTGTTCCCTACATTCTTAGGTTACACATATGCACGCCTACAACATAGAGAACGGCCTGATCAGGGCCGACTCGAGTAAGGGCGGCCTCAGCAAGTGGACGGACCAAGCGACATGACTCAAGACGATGTCGCTTAAAGTTCTGAATTTCCTGTACAGTGAGACCACCAACCCTTTGTACTTTTTTTATTATTTCGAGGAAAGTCCCTTAGTATATAAAGGGGACCTTCCCTTTGTAAAGGACTCATGTGTATTTTATTTTTGAGAATATACAACTCTCTTTCTCTCTCTTTTTCTAGTGCAACAACTCTCTCTTACTTTACTGTTCTTATCTTTCAAGTTATCTTCAACATTATCTTAGATCTTAACAAAGTAGTTTCCTCTAGTTTATATTACGCTTGATTCCGATTAACCCATATTATTTTTTTGATTGTTTTCGTGCTTAACAAAGTACTCGACTTTTTTAGCCAAACACAACTGCCCCATAAATCCTATATCTACATATATAAAGAAGAATATTCATTCTTTCTGAAACGGTAGAAGTATACATTTAAGGGTAAATTTAGCCTTTTGTCTGCATGGCTCTGCTGTGGCAGAAGTTGGAGCCACAATGGCGGACCCAAAATTTTATACAAACGGGTTTAGTTAAAAAGTATAGTAGTCACTTGTATAAGAGGCACCAATAAATAGAATTTGCTCATTATTCAGTTTTGTTCACCATATGACCTCAAAATAAAAGTCAAGCACGCTCTTTTTTAACATAGTTGGAAAATTTTAAAATAACTACTAATTTGTTTTCATTTTTAGAATTTTATTTGTATGTGTTAAATTTTACTTCAAAAACTTTATTAATTGCAAAAACGATGTTTAACCAACTTTAAAAAAAAACTTATAACTGTAAGAAATTTAACATAATAAAAAGTCACAAACAAAAGAAAATGCGTTTTCGCTCCCACAGATAATCAAACTTGTGATCTCCACCCGCACTTTGAACCCACTTTGCCGTTGCTCTACAATTTCCATTTGTGTCAAGTGGGTTTATCTTTTAATATATTGTCTACTTTCATAATTTTCTAAATAAATTAAGACGGAAAATAATTAATTTTTTCGACAAATTAATGTAAGACAAATTGAATACTACAAGGACAATTTGAACATTTTACTTAATGTTAAACAAAATTAAAACAGTAAATAAATAATTCATAAAAGATGGTATGGAAAATTAGAAACATCTTCTTTCAAATAGTTAAGATCGATTGTGGTCTCTTGAGAACTAGACTTCCACCAATAAGAGTGGAGGCATGATGGATATATAGCTAGAATCCTTCGTTCTTTACTAGAATTATTTAGTTCGAACTTCAAGAATAGAAAATTTTTGTAGGAGTATTTTATTTGACCAAGAAATATAGATCTTGGTTCAAATAATTTAATTTATATAAATAAGAATTAATTTTAACTAATAATAATATTCTTACATGAGGTTGTTAAAGAAGCAATAAATATCATGAATATGGTCGGATAGTGCCAATAACATATAATAAATATTCTAGAAATCAAGAGCAATAATATAGCATTCAATAATAATGAATAGTAATAAATGACATTTAAGTAAGAGGAATAAATCCTGACAATGAATGATAAGCAGATTTTTGAATATTCGAGTTATATATGCTCGGATCTGATGGAGAAAGTATGGACAAGAATGTAGTGAAAAGGTAATGTTTGTATCTTAGCAAGTGAGACGACTATTTAAGTAAAGTGTATTCTTTACAAATGAATATCACATGCCCCTATCTATGTCTATTTTTTTTTATATGAGACATATTCCTAAGAAACCCTAATAGAACAAGTGCAGATAATATACACTAGAATATTGCCTTTAATATGATATCGTGAAAACTAGTTGTTACAAATCTATCAATGGAACTCGACCTCCACTCTTGTTGGCATCTCGACTATGGCCCATGTTGAGTACTCTTCGGCCACTACTTTGTTGCTTCTTGAGCCATCTATACAAATGACGACTTGGGAACTCTTCCCTAAGTATTATCTTGGCTTAAATATTCAGAAGAAAGATTTTGACCCATATATATTCCTTATTTAATGAGCCATACACGTTCTATCAATTTGGCTAATAAATTGTTAAATACCGAATAATTAGACAAGAGACACTTCTAGAATTCGGCTAAAAATCGACCAAAAATTAACGACCAAATTTGGTCTGTCAAGAAAAACGACCAAAGTTGGTTGCCAAACTACACAAAATAAAAAAACCATTTGAAATAATTTAGCGACCAAAGTTGGTCGCTATTTGGACTAAATTTAGTTAAACTGTTGACTGGAATGATCAGACTTGCTTGGTCAAAGATATACTGAGTTTAGGGACCAATGGTGGTCGCAAAAGTGGGACTCACATAAATTTTTAATAATTTTATTATTATTTTATAAAACTTATAAAATATAAATATACATAATTTAAAACATGCGATCAAAGTTGGTCGCTAACTGAACGATAAGAAGAAAGCGACCATCTTGGGTCGCTAAAGTAGGACCCGATTATAATATTTTAATAAATATATATTTATTTAAAAAATTTATAAAATATAATTTAAAATTTAGCGACCATCTTAAGAAAATATAGACCAACAATAGTCGCCAATATGGGACTCAGTTCTAACTTTTAATAATGTTTATTATTAATTTAAATATTATATAAAATGTAAATAAATCTGATAAAGTTTTAGTGACCCAATTTGGTCTCTAAATTAAAATCATGTACAGTTAGTGACCAACTTTGGTCGCTAAATTAAATTCATTTACAATTAGCGACCAAAGTTGGTCTCTATATGGTAAAAATTTAAAATTACTTTTGTATTTACTATGTAAATAATATAAATGTAAGTCGCTAATACGTTTGTAATACAAGGGATGAATAGTACTACGAAGCGGGCGTGTGTGTCTATATATATATATATATATATATATATATATATATATGTATATACGCTATATTATGCACTAAGTATAAGTGTATTAGGTAATATCGTATCGAATATAGCTTATACATATAATATATGTCCTTATGTCATACTATGCAATAAGTATAAGATGAGGTAATATCGTATCAAATACAGCTTGTATGTATAATATATGTATTATGCACTAAGTATAAGTACATGAGGTAATAACGTATCGAATACAGCTTATATATATATATAGATAATATGTACTTACGCTATACTATGCACTAAGTATAAGTGTATGAGGCAATACTATATCGAATAAAACTTATATATATATATATATATATATATATATATATATATATATATATATATATGTACTTATGCTTTACTATGCACTAAGTATAAGGGTATGAGGTAATACCGTAAGAGAAAGTGAACACGCATTGTTTATTCCCAGTTCTAAAAGAACCATTATAACCAGTTTTACGTCTGTTTAACAAAATTATTGAGGCATTCAACAGTTGCAAATAAAAATCCTAAGTACATGATATCAAATGCATATAAAGTCCCTAAGCCATGGTATCTAAATGGAATGGCAGTAACTTGATTATTAACTGATTGTGATTATAAAAATAGGCAAAATAACAAGCTGAAAGTAAAAGACCTAAGAATAGTATTGGTACATGTAAGATGTATGTGGTAAACATGATTTCTATTGCGCAAATAGGTAAGTAAAATCCTATAAATATGTTTTCTACCCATGCTCTTAATAAACATGCGTAACCCTCTCCAATTTCACCATAATCCCCATTATTCGTTACAAGTTATTATAGACCAACTAATTTAAAAATACAACAGTGATAAAAAAAAGAATAAGCTATTCTATAAAGAGCCTACAGCCAGGCCCAAGATATCCAACCTCACTTCTTTCTAGTTTCACAGCCATTACCAAGGCTTGGGTGCGGCAAAGTTCCCTAAGGGTTCATTTGAACCCCTGGCCAATACCAGGAACCCAAAGTATCACAATTAGACAAGTGCAAGTGTGAAATTGCTAGCCTTGTGCATCAAAGTTCAGTAGGTGCTCAGGGCTCCCAAAGTAATGCTTGCACTAAGGGGGCAGAACCTAATTTCTAGGAGTAGTGAGATTGTGATAAAGTTTTGAGAGAGTTGAAAATAATTGAGAGACAGTTTGAGAAACCAGTTGAAAGAATTGAGAGAGTTTAAGAAAACAGTTGGAAGAGTTGCAAGAGTTCTTTTGAAATCATTTAGACTGACTAGTTTTAGAGCAACATAGCATCACACTAATAAAGGCAAAGGGTAAGAGAAAAAAGAAGCAAAGTAAACTACTTACAGAGGCAATAAATTGGAAGAAAGTAACCAGACATGGTTGCAAAACAAGAGTTCGGTTCTTACTGTACCAAACTCTAATACACTTGGCCTCAAACAGAGGTTTTAGGTTAACCAAGTAGCCAAGCAAACATGGATGCATGGTAGTAGTACACAAAGAAAAGTTAAACATTCATTGAGACAGAGGAGAGGGTAAGGGAGCATGTTAAACTGAACCAAATAGACTAGTAAGTATCATGCTAGTGACAAAAAGAGCAACCAAACCGTAAGTAAAAGCACACAAGAAACATTATGAAATGCAAAATTAATAGAAACATGTTGTTGTGGAAACTATATCCTTAAAGGGGACATACCATTTGCAAGTAATAGACCACAACAATAATATAGCACAGAGGAACAAGGTGAGCAGAGAGTGTAAGCAGTAGAGATAATAACTGTGTGCAGCTGCAATATGAGAACAGTAGCAGCAACAGACCAAAGTAAACAAACAATAGAACCCAGTAGTGTAGAAGTAATCAACCCAGGCTACTCAATCTTGGCTTTCAGCCGATTGAGTGTTCAAATAAGAGATTAAAAGAGAGTATACTAATAGTAGAGAAAAAAAATAAATTAGAGAGTCTGAGGTTGTGAGAGATATGCATTGTGTGGTTGTGTCCTTTAAGTGAGAAGAGAGGACTAGTACTTATAGTTTTTTAAAAAAAATAGTATAGAATAGGGTAACATGTACCTAATTATAGAACAGTACCAATCTGAGTCAATCACATGACCTTAATTCAAATTAATCTGGGTTCATGATTCGAATGGGAATGCAACTATATCATATAAGGAAAGAATCTATCAGACGATTAATTACACCATAGTAAAGTAGTAGTCCTTTAGTATGTAATAGATGCAAAATGCATAATACCCGAATAAGGAAACCATATAATGAATATTGTAAAAAAATATTTAAGAGCACAAATATGGTAAGAATATAAAATTAACTCTGAAAGTAGTCAATGAATCACGGACGAGACTAAAAATTAGAGGGAATCAGTGCTTAATTATAGAGAGCATTTCACAAGCAAGGAAATAATTCAATAAATTAGTGTAAGAACCTTTAAGGAAAACGCATACATATTAGGGATTCAAAGAGATGCACAGAATCATTCAAATAACAAATAGACCTATAAACACAATAGGCGTGAAAAATCAGAGAACATTGTGCAAGAAATCATAGAAGAGTGGAGGGTTGGAACACTAGTAAACGAGTTTAAGGCATGGAACTCAGAAACAAACATGCTCGTAACAAAAACAAACATATAATACTTGCATACATAATACTCAAAGGAAGCAGAAAATGTAATGATCTTGAAAGGGGGTCGGAAACCCTAGCAAGAAAAATTAAAGCATGGAACCCAGATCAACAAGGAAACAAGCAATAAAGTAAAACAAACGACCATATAGTAATCAGAAAGAGCAGAAGAAGCGATTTTGAAGAAGGGGTCAGAAACCCTAATTTGAAAAGATAAGAGACCATATGAAACTTGAAATAATCAAAACACTAAGTAAGAAATAGAGTAGAAAATAAAATCAAACTGAGAATTGTTTTTAAAAGTGCAGAGATTAAAGAGGTTCGAGTAAAACAATAAGGGTTTGCAAACAAATTAGGAAAAATGAAGAACCTAGACATGAAACTCTTATATAATGCCATAGAGGGCATCATCGAACAAAAACTACCAGAGAAAAGCTGGGAATAGACCCAGCGAAAGCTTCAGTGATTGTCTTTCATGGCAGAAACTTTTGGGCTTCAAGCTTTAGAGAGAAAACAATAATATAAGAATTCCATGGCAACTAGAGGTCGAGAGAAGTGAAGGAGGAGTATGGCCGGAGAGGCGATGAACTTCATCAGAGAAGAAGGAACCATAAGGTCCTAGAGAGAAGGGAGAGCATATGTAAGAGAGAGAGAGAGTGAGACCGGTATGTGTGAATGAGGGTTTGGGAGGGGGTAGGTTAAGATTTAATTAAGGTAAGGGAATGTGGGCCGTTGATCTTATTTGATCAAGGGGTCAGATTAACCAGAGATGGACCGGGTTAAAATTAACGTGTATGGGTTATTGAAATTGGGTTAAAATTGGGCTGAAATTGGGGGTTGAATTTGGGCTATATCTTAAAAAAATTTCTGGCTATAGTTTAAATAGCCAATTTACCCCCAATTAATATTATAAAATGGGTAAAATAGTTTAAAGGCTAAATTGAAAGCGTAGAACTACTTAATAGCCTATAAATATTAATTTACAAATATTCGAAATGATTTTATAGTTATAAAACATAGAAAATTGCAAAATAGGCCACAATTGCAATTTTGTATATTTAGCCCTAAAATTTCAAATAAATTTGTAAAAATGTGCAAAAATTCCATAAATTGTATTATATTGTAAATATGGGAGTTAAACATATCACTCAATAAAATAATAATTTGGAAAATAAATTTGGCCTTTGTACTGTCGAAAATAGTCAGTAAATTGATTTTGAAAGATCTCAAATATTAAAGAAAAATACTAAAGTTCCACGTCCTACTTATATATGCATACATATACTATTTTGAAGTATTTTGGGTGTAAAACTATATAGGAAAAATTGGGTATCAACAGCTGTCCCTCTTTACCTAGGAGAATGAAAGAGTTGTCGCGTAAAAATAAGATGGCCAATTTTGACCGAAATTGCCTATTGTAAAAGGATTTTGACAGCTCTTTGGCTTCTGAGATGCCTATATATCCGTGATTTACAGGAATCGGGCCGTATGTAGTTTATGAACCATTGGCGGGATATGCCAACGACAATTTGGAAAAAGCGAACACAAAAGGGTTTGAGATTTGTCAAGGATTCCGAAATCGGACAAGCTGCGGAGATCTAGAGCGGGATCGCTCTTGCTGAGGTGGAAGCGCCAACCAGTGTACCTGCAAATGAACGGTGTGCGGATATTTTGCATAATTTAAATGTGATGCAAGTTCCCATTGGACCATGAGTGATGTCTTTAGACGATTAGGATGGCGTCCTCGGACTATGACGTCCTGGGCTATGAAAAACATAAGGTAAATATTCGCAGGTCATGAAATTGTGTTCTCGGTCTTTGCGGATGGTGCCTCTGAACTATGACGCCTTTGAATAAGTTGGCGATATTTTAGCCTATGAGAAGGTGGCAATATTCGAGCCGAATGAATGAGAGGGTGGCGATGTTTTAGCCAAAGGGAGAATTTAAAATGCAGGGCGGCGATATTTCAGCCAAATGAAATTGGGTGGCAATTTTTCAGCCAAATGAAAAATAAATGAGGTAGAGCTTAACCTAGAAAGGCAGAGAATAGCCTTATGCAATGCAAGATGGAGACAGCACTTACTCTCGAAAGGCAAAGAATAGCCTTGTGTAGGATGGAGGCAGAGCTTTGCCTCGGACGGTAGAGAATAGTCTTATGCAATGAAATATGCCGATGGAGACAAAGCTTAGTCTCGAAATGCATAAGATAGACTTATGCAAGATGGAGTCAGATCTTAGCCTCGGAAGGCAGAGAATAGCCTTATGCAAGATGGAGGCAAAGCTTAGTCTCGGAAGGCAAAGAATAGCCTTATGCAATGTAGAAATCCAGATGGAGACAGAGCTTAGTCTCGAAAGGCAAAAGATAGCCTTATGCAGGATGGAGCCAGAGCTTAGCCTTGAAAGGTAGAGAATAGCCTTATGCAAGATGGAGGCAGATCTTAGCCTCGGAAGCTAGAGAATTGCCTTATGTAATTCAGAAATGCAGAGGGAGACAGAGCTTGGTCTACAAAAATGCAGGAATATAAAGTAGAGGATGGTGGTGATTTTCTTAGCTAGTAAATTAATTCGATATCATGGCTGGTGGGGAAGAGTTGAATGTAGACAGTAAACCTTTGCGAGGTAAGTAGTGGCTTCGGAAACTTCGGTTTTGTAAAGCACATACATCACCCATTTGTATTATGGATTCCTACATCCAAAGAAAGATCGTGAGTTCTGTAAGCAGGAGGTTAGTCCGCATCCCTCGACTCGTGGAGTCTTGTACCATTTGGGGTAGCGTTTGCTGAACGATAGTGATCCAAATGATTTTATGCAAATTTTGGAAATCGTGATGCAAATGTATAAGCATAAGTATAAGTAAAGAAAAGATAAATTTCTTTTATGATTAACCAACAACCGCAACGTGGTTCAAGACACGGCAACCTTGCTGGCTCCAAAATGTTGAGGGTCCTCCTCAAAATTTTTCCCTAGTTTACTGGGCTGGCGCTGTTGAGGCAGTGTTGAATGACAAAAAGCGGATTGACCTTACCTCAAAATTCTGCCCCAGTTTACTGGGTCGATGCTGATACGAAAATTGACAGGCTGACTTTGGAATTTTGAGGGTCCACCTCAAAATTCTGCCCCAGTTCCAAATGTGGGGGGAATGGAATTTTATTAAAGATGTGACCGAATCCATAGGGTTTCCTACGTATCCCCTCTTAAACGGGAATCAGTCATGCGTAGTTCAAATTATATATTAAAGAAAAACCATACTGATTAAATATAGTATCTTTTCACTTCATCTAAGTTGATCGGTCTTGGATAAACTTCTCCGTCCATTTCTGCAAGAATAAGGGCTCCTTCAGTTAGAACCCGGTGAACCATGTACGAACTCTACCATTTGGGAGAGACTTTCCCCTTGGCTTCATCTTGATGTGGAAATATCTTTTTCAACACCAGTTGCCCTAACATAAACTTCCTTGGTCGAACTCTCTTGTTGAAGGCTCTGGAAATTCTATTCTGATATAATTGACCGTGAAAGACAGCATTCATTCTCTTTCCATTTATAAGGGCTAACTGCTTGTAGCGACCCTTGACCCATTATGCATCATCTAGCTCAGCTCCTTGTATGATTCTCAAGGACGGAATTTCTACCTGGGCGGGAATTACCGTCTCTGTACCGCAAACTAAGGCGTTTCCCCGGTTGACGTGCGAACTGTAGTACGATAACCCAATAAAGAGAATGACAACTTCTCATGCCACTGCTTATCCCTTTTGATCATTTTCCTTAGTATCTTCTTGATGTTGTTGTTGGTTGCTTCCACAACTCCATTCATCTGAGGTCTATAAGCTGTATAATTCTTTTGCTTGATCTTGAAAGATTCACACATCGCATTCATCAAGTCGTTGTTGAGATTGGAACCATTATTAGTGAAGATCGACTCTGGCATCCCGAACCGACAGACAACACGGTCTCGAATAAAGTCTGCCACGACCTTCTTGGTTACCGCTTTGTATGAGGCTGCTACAACCCATTTAGTAAGGTAATCGATTTCCACTAAGATGAACTTGTGTCCGTTTAATGTTGTAGGCTCTATTGGTCCAATACCATCCATTCCCCAACGTTGCCGTGAACCATTTGAAGGTACCTTTATCAAACTGTGTGTATCTGACAGCGATGACACTTCTGGACATACTGAATGCAGTCTATTTCCGTAGTCATCCAGAAATATTTTGCCGGGAGTATCTTCTTTGCTAGAACAAAACTGTTCATGTGCGGCTGACAAGTCCCCGAATGCACTTCCTCCAATAACTTGGTTGCTTCTGTCGCATCGACGCACCTTAATAGTCCCAAATTGGGAGTCCTCCTATATAGGATTCCTCCATTGTGAAAGAAATTGTTGGACAACCTTCGAAGCATGCACTTTTGAGTAGCATTAGCAAGCTCTGGATATTATCCGATTGTCATGTACTATTTGATATAGTGGAACCAGGGCATTCCCTCGACCTCTTCCTCAACATGTGCTTAATATGCCAGTTCATCATGAATCTTGACCTGGATAGGGTCGTTGAAGTTTGTATCTGGATGCTGAATCATGGACGGTAAAGTGGCAAGCGCATCTGCATAATCTTTCTATATTCTAGAAACATGCTGGAATTGCGTTTTTCTGACCTCTTTCTTAACTCCTGTATGTGGTGCAGATAAGGTAGTATCTTGGAATTCTTGGTTACCCATTCTTCTCGAACCTAGTGTATTAGTAGGTCAGAGTCTCCGATCACTAGCAGCTCTTGAATGTTCGTGTCAATGGCCACTTTAAGCCCCAAGATGCAAGCTTCGTACTGGGCCATATTGTTAGTGCATGGGAACCTGAGCTTGACAGGTACCCGATAATATTGACCGGTTTCTAATACCAGGTCTGCTCTGATACCAACTCCTTTGAAATTTATGGCTCCGTCAAAAAGAATCCTCCACCCGTCATAGGATTCTGCAATATCCTCTCCTATGAAAGCTATTTCCTAATAGGGAAAATACGTCTTCAGCGGTTCATACTCTCTTCTACGGGATTTTTTGCGAGATGATCTGCTAAAGCCTGTCCTTTGTCTGCCTTCTAGGTGACATAGACAATGTCGAATTCACTCAACAAAATTTGCCACTTCGCGAGCATGCCAGTGGGCATGGGCATCTGAAAAACATACTTTAGCGGATCCATTCTTGATATAAGATAGGTAGGGTAAGCACATAAATATTGCCTCAACTTTTGAGCTACCCGGGTCAAAGTACAACAGGTGCGTTCTAGCAAGGAATACCGAGCCTCGTACGGGGTAAATTTCTTGCTGAGGTAGTAAATAGCTTGCTCCTTTCTCCCCGTCCCATTATGTTGTCCCAAGACACAGCAAAATGGTACGTCCAAAACTGCGAGATAGAGCAATAAGGGCCTCCCAGGCTCAGGCGAAACTAGTACTGGAGGCGTAGACAAGTATTCCTTGATCATGTCAAAAGCCTTTTGACATTCATTAGTCCATTTTGTGGCTGCATCCTTTTTCAGCATCTTGAAGATAGGTTCGCAGATAATGGTAGACTGTGCTATGAAGTGTCTGATATAGTTAAGTCTCCCTAGGAAACTCATTACCTCTGTCTTGCTCTTCGGCGGTGGCAACTCCATAATAGATTTGACCTTTGATGGATCCAGCTCTATTCCTCGGCGACATATGATGAAGCCCAATAACTTTCTCGCAGGGACCCCAAATGCACACTTGGCGGGATTCAGTTTCAAGTTGTACCTTGTTAGCTTGTTGAAAAACTTTCGGGGGCCCTCCATGTCATCTGCACCCTTCCTGGACTTAATGATGATGTCGTCTACATATACCTCGATCTCCTTGTGTATCTTGTCAAGAAAGAGGGTAGTCATGACCCTCATGTAAGTAGATCCCGCATTTTTCAACGCGAACTGCATCATTCTGTAGCAATACATTCCCCAAGGCGTGATAAATGCCATTTTCTCTGCATCTTCTTTATCCGTATATATCTGATGCTACCCCACAAAGCAATCAATGAATGACTGAAACTCATGCTTGGTGCAGTTGTCGATCACAATGTGTACGTTTTCCAAGGGGAAATCATCTTTGGGACTGGTGCGGTTGAGATTCTGGTAGTAGACACAGACTCTAACTTTCCCATCCTTCTTCAGTACTAGCACAATGTTAGCTAACCAAGCTGGATACTCTACCACTTGAAGAACTCTAGCTTCGACATGCTTGGTGACCTCTTCTTTGATTTTTAAACTCATTTCTGGCTTGAATTTTCTGAGCTTCTATTTTACTGGCGGACAGGCAGGATCTGTCGGCAACTTGTGAGCGACGATGGATATGCTGAGGCCAGTCATATCGTTGTAAGACCATGCGAAGATATCCTCATATTCCTTTAAGAACTCTATGTATTACTCTTTTTCATTTGTGACAAGTGCACACTGATTAACGTACAGTCTCTGTGTCTCCCAAATTGACGACCTCGGTTTCATCCAAGTTGGACTTAGGTCAATTATCAAAATTCTAGGCCTCTATGATAATCTCTTCTGGTATTTCATCCTCCTCTGAGTCCATGTCCATTTGTTGCATAGCCGCGTTGCAAGATACAGTTGTTGGTTCATCATCAAGATACATAATAGTAATGATGTTTGAAAATAAAGTAAATTGCAGAGAAAAGTAATGAATAGTAGGATATTTGATAAACTGAAAAAATGCTTTTGATTAAATTCATAAATGTTCAAAATATCAGCGCTCTTTTGGAAAGTAAGGACAATGCCGGGAAAAAAAAGAAAACAACTAAAACAAAGATGCATGATGCTTGTTCAGCCTTGCTACCCCGAAGGTTTCCGGGTGATGGTGCTCCTGATTGACAAGTTGGTGAGGTGATCCCTTCGGATCACAGCCTGAATGGAAGGGCCTTCCTCCTATTCCTCTTCAAAAATCACACAACAGTCCATGTCCTCAAGAAACAGGTTCTTCATCGCCGCAAGAGAATCGTCTTCTTCTGATCTGTAGAGAGTGTCGGCTGGTTGAAATGTCTTCTCCAACTGAGGTATTGGCCATTCCAATGGGTAATATGGGACGCGCATGACCAGTTTTTGAATTCCTGCCAAGTTTACTCGTACCCCAGTCTGAAGGTAGTACATTGTTTATTCAACTGGATAGGTTTGGTGATGCCTTGAAGATTCTTACCAAGTCCTTCTCTGGTTCATACTCACTCCAATTAAGAATGCTCTCAACCTTGTTACTCCACCATTTTTCCTTGTCCACTGCGTTGATTCGCTCAATATGATGATATGTTTCTCCGCCTATTCTTCTTCTGCCTCCGATCATCGGAATGGTCTAACGCCTGTATACGGGGTTGCTACCGTCGCCATGGATGATTACTTCCTAATGGTTCCATTCGAACTTCACAGCCTGATGTAAGGTTGATGTCACAGCCCTAGGGGCGTGGATCCAGGGTCATCCCAGCAGTAAGTTGTAAGAAGCTGGTATGTCGATGACTTGGAAATCAACATCAAACCAAGTGGGCCCCATTAGCATACACAGACTAATCTCCCTGAGAGTGGACCACTTAGAACCATCAAAAGCCTTAACATTAATAGACCCATATTTTATCTCATGCAATCCTTTTCCCAACTTCCTGAGGGTGATCAATGGACAGATGTTGAGGCTAGAATCTCCGTCGACTAGGATCCTGGTGATGAAATGATCTTCACATTGCACAGTGATGTGTAGTGCTTTGTTAAGACTGAGCCCTTCGGGTGGCAATTCATCCTCGTGGAAAGTGATCGAGTGACTTTCCAATACCTGACCTACCATGTTCGCCATATCTCCTCCTATCATATTGCTCGGAACATAAGCCTCGCTCAATATCTTCATCAAGGAATTCTTATGTGCCTCGGAACTCTACAGCAATGCTACAATGGAAATCTGTGCCGGAGTTTTGTTTAGCTGTTCAATAACTCAATACTCCTTAGCCTTATCTTTCTCTAGAGATCATAAGGTCTAGTTTCAATGGGACGCCCAGAGGCCTGCTTGCTGGACTCGGATAGGTGCTCTGGTATGTACATCCTGCCTGTTCTAGTCATACCTTGCGCGGTGATTGCTTCACCTGTGGGTGCTTTTCCTTTCCTTCTTGCCTCGGCTGTGTAGTCCCAGGGTATTGCATTTGACAAAAATGGAGTTATGTGCGACATGGTGATCGGAATGGTCAAACTTGGGGCAATATAGAAACTTCAATTGGTGCGGGCGCCTTTGGAGTCCCAAACTCCACCTCAATTGGTTTTGGCCCTTTTTCATAAGGTTCCTCGAACTCAAATGGTACAGATATATTTAGCACGTTGCGCTCAAATTGTTGGATTTTCACAACAATAGGATTAAGAGTGACTGCCAATTTTTGGGGCTCATCTCCTTCAGATATCTGACCGATTGACCCTTCGGGGTCCCAGTCGCCCTCAATCTCAATCATGTGGATGCCTCCACCTTTGTGGTCTGGTAGAGGGTTGTTACGAACATTATGAGCAGTCTCCTTAGCTATGATGACCTTGTTGTCAATTCAGGTCTGAATTTTGTCCTTCAACGAGTGGCACTCGTCGATGGTATGGCCCTTCATCCCAGAATGGTATGCGTAGGTTTTATTTCGGTTGATCCACTGGGAGGGTTTTTTGGGGTTATGGCTTGGATGGGTGTAACATATCCAACGGCTTTGAGCTTCTCATACAGTTGGTTAATGGGTTCGGCAATAACGGTGTATTGTCTAGGCGATTTGCGGTCAAAGTTTGGCCTTGGTCGTGGGAAGTTTTGGCGGGTAGGTGGTGATGGATAGCTAGGAGGTTGGGAGTTGTAAGCTTGGTATACGGGTGCGGGTTAGGAATATCCTGGCGAGGTGGGCTGATCTGTTGGTGATGGAGATGTTTGGTAGACGGGGTGTAGATTTTGATAGGTAGGTGAAGGTTCCTGGTAATTTAGGGAGGGTTGATATGTGAGTGGGGTTGGAGGGAAGGGTTGATATTTCATGGGAGAGTGGTTTCTCCGTGCAGCCATTACGGAGTTTACGTCCTTTTTCTTCGATGTACCACCAGATTATAAGGCTTTGTTGGTGGCTTGCAACGCCTCAAGGTTAGTAACCATACCATTTTTTATCCCCTCTTCAATCCTTTCTCTTAGTTTGATGATATAAGCGAACTTCTGCCCCTCTATTACCCTCAATCTCTGGTAAGACTGTAGATCCTGAGCATGGACGAAAAATCTGTTCATTTGTTCTTCTTCCAAAGCTGTTCTAACCTTGGCAGCTTCCGACCTCCAACGAGTAGCATACTCGCGAAAGGTTTCGATGGGCTTTTCTTAAAATTCTGGATATAGAACACCTCCGGTGCGTTCTCAGTATTGAACCTATAACGGTCCATGAAATCGGACGCCATGTTTACCCAAGTCGTCCACTTCTTCGCATCTTGGCTGATATACAAGATAAAACATCACCTTTCAAGCTCCTCATGAATAGTTTCATGCATATCCTTTCATCTCTACCAACTCCCACTAACTTGTCACAATACATCCTGAGGTGAACCATGGGATCACCTATACCATCAAACATTTCGAACTTAGGAAGTTTGTACCCCTCTGGGAGTTTGACATCAGGTTGAACATAAAGGTCTTCATAATTTAGACCCTCTACACCTTTATTGCCTTCCACACCTTGAACCCTACTAGTGAGTTTCTTGAGTTCAGCAGCCAAGTTCTGAATGTGTGAGTCTGATTCTGACACAGCTGATATGGGTTGTGTGTAGTATGGCACAGTATCCACAAAGATAGGGGTATCTTGATGATTTAGAGAATTTTGGGGCTCGGGGATGAGCGGTGGAGCATTGTTGCGAGCTTGGGTTGGGTTTTTCCGGAGGCGCAGGGACCTAATTGTTGACATCTGCAGTAGCAAGGGAGATTGAAAAACTTGCCCTCCAGACCTGGTCTAGTTCCCCTCGAAACCTTAGCAAAGTTTGCTCCAAGTGAGCAGCAGTCTCTTTGGTGATCGGGGTACCTTGGGAAGTTCCTTCAATTTCCTTTCTTGCTTTATTATCTCCCATCTTTCTTTTGTTCATGTTTCTGGGAGGACTCGTAGGAGGAGGCGGAGGAGGGTCCTTAGATCTTGTTGAGTATGCTGACGGTGACAGAATGCACGAACTAACCTTTGGGGATGAGAATGAAAAATAAAAGAAAACAAAAGGTAAAAAGATAATGCAGATTCTGAGAGAAAACATTTCGTTATTTAAGCACGTTGTTGCAAGAATATAAGTCGTTCCCTATTTAGGTGCCTTGTTGTGCCCGAGGTAGGCCTAGCAACAGATATGATTTGGAGAACTTATAACACCAAGTGCTTCATTTTATCGATAGAAAATAAAACGAGTCAAAACAGACTGACATAAAGAGAATTGTCACTTAGTACATCAAGAAAGCAGTAAAAATTCTAACTATTTGGTCCGACAAAGACCTTCCCCAGATTCGTCATATTTGCCTCCCCCGTACAGTTTCATCAGCTCTCGCAGACCCAGAAACAAGTAAGCTCGAGCCAGGTGGCCATCTTTGTTACCTTCAGCTTCTTCACAGTTGTTGATCCTTCTTAGAAATGTGCCTTCCAGCTTCACTAGACCTCGCTCCAAGTACCCTAAATGATTTTTTGTGCGGACATCCATGTCCTTTCACTCATTGATTATCTTCTCTTAGTCCTCTAGCATTTCTCGATGTTCACTTTCACACTCTCGCATCTGTTTATGTAGCTGATTATACTTGACCTTTGCTGAAGTCTCCTCATCAATAACCATGTGACCATGGACGAAACCCATTTTTCCCAAGCCAATATGATCATCTTCTATCCACCCCAGATAAAGCGGTGCATGCCCCACCTGATACCTTTCTGGATCCATAGATTCCTTTTCCAAAATGAGTTTGGAACGCCACATATGCTGAGCCAGACACCTGTGTGGGCTATCGTCATCTTAGAAGTCAGTCTTGTACTAACTCATCTTTTCTACCCTTGGTATAATCTGCTTTCTTCCTACTTGCCTCATGACTCGGAGAGGGACATAAGGTTAAGTTCCTCCTAAGCCTATGAGTACAAGGAACGGCGCATCCCTAGTCCGAATAATAAACTCTCCAGTTGGAAACCACTCGTACATCCGTTGTACCTACTCATCTCTCAGATTCACCAATAGTTTCACCCATCCACTGGTGTCTTCTGGGTGAGCGAACATATTTGGCATGAAGTGCATTCGCTTCAAATGATGGAAAGCGATATGGTCATCCCAATCTCGATGTATGATCTCCTGTCTATACTCTCCCTTCTGAAGATGTTCAATGAGCCAAAGTTGTAGTAGACAATTGCACCCTTCAAAGTGTGGTGCCCCTTGTTGACATTTCTCTAAGGCCCGGTATAGTTCGGCGAGGATCATGGGTGCTATACTGAACCTCTGCCCATTGACGCCCTCTATTACAACTTTGGTTACCATGGCTAGTCTTGTATGGATTCTAGCCTTTTTCATGGGAAAGACTATCATGCCCAGGAAATAGAACATGAATACAAAAGCTCTTCTATGTATGTGCCCCAAAGAGGTGAGGGCGAACTCATCCATGTGAGTGCGGTAGGATTTGCTATGTCCGAACCTTTCGTACATGAAATCGAAGGATATGTAGGAATCCTTCAGACTGGTCAGATTATAATTCTTTTTGAGCCCCATCATTTTCAAGAATCCTCTACCTTTGTGGTTTTCTAGCATGAGCAACCCTGGGCTATCCCAAGGAATTCCGGCTAGAACCCCAATTTCTTCCAACAGCGTCGTCATTTTTATAACCCCAAAACGGAAGACATACCGTTCACTATCCCAAAACATAGTAGAAACTTCCAAAATCTTGTTATCTGGCCTATCTCCCAGAAGTGAAGGAATATTTCCTAAGTGCTTGCGGACAAGAACCCGATCACTACCATGCAAATCATCCCACAAGCTTAGCAACTTTGGATTAATGTTTGATACCATAACGAATCTGGGGACCTCGTGCCTCATTTCCTCCAAAAAAGAGAGTTAGGTCCTTAATCCCACGGGACTCGACTATTTAAATCAATAATTAGAAAACGGTATTTAGTTCTCCAAATCAATGCACATAACGTGAATTTCTGTTTGGGTTTCGAGGAAACCCGATGGACCTTTTGATTAGGCTAACCTAACGAGTTATTATGTGGATGACATAACTAACACGGCTAAAATTGACCATTATGCATGAACAGTTAATCAGAGAAAGGTTTCTATTTTTGAAGTGCTAGACAAAGTACCCTTGAGCGGACAATTCAAGAGGGAAAGGCACGGAACCGTCGACTACACTTTTGATCGACTGGTTTTACCACAAATATGCCTTTGCCAAATTTAAGGGGTTTATAATAATGGAAGAGCACAACCACTCATAATAAGCGTTGCTATAGGATTTGTTTGGTACGAGTGGAAAATGATTTAAGGATGCAATCATAACAATAAAATGAGTACATGTATTTTCACGTTCATACAATAATATTTACAATAAATGCTAGAAATTTAAGACGGAATTGAAATAAAGTAAGGTAATAAAGCAGTAAAACAGTTGAAGGAAAAGAAAGACATGAAGAAACAAGTTAGTAATTGTGGAAAAATGATAAAAGCAATAAATAAAGGTAGTAAAGAAAGCAATAAAGTCACAAAACACGTAATGGTGAAAGCCTTAAAAGGAATTCCCCAGCAGAGTCGCCCTGCTATCGACGGCCCCTTTTTCCCCTAAAGCGAAATCGGTTTTTACAACATTATGGGCAAAACAACTCTCATTCCTGTTTGGGATTTGGGTGATGGAATTTGAAGAGTCGCCACGTGATAATTATAGTGCATTGGGACACTATAAGAAAAGAGTATATTGAGAAGAAAACCAGAGTTCGGGTAACGGCTTGAGATTATCTCGACGGGAAGGTGTTAGGCACCCCTCAAGATCCACAAGTATGGTTCCCGGCCGTGTTAATTGTAACTTTATAAATAGATGAATCAATTAAACAAATAAGTTTCAAAAATATATAACGTTCACAGAACTCGAAAAGTTTTAAGAAGGAAGGATAAAAATTTAAAATAAAGAGAGGATTGATTTGGAAGAAAAACATTACTATAGGAGAACATTTAAATAAGAGAATAAAGAGAGGGGTCCAAGGTTTTACTATAATATGGATCATTCGATACAATATCCCACGCATATTCCCAAAGAGGGGTCGCTTTAAAATATTATCGCATCGTCACCATCTCCATATTCTACTCTTCCCACCACATTGAGATATTTGATCGCGTGAATTGGTTACGAATGCTTATTGCGTGCTATTACACGTCCCATCCTATAGATCCTAGAGGGCATTTAGGATCTCTATTCCTATGAGGTGGGAACTAGGTGGAACCCTTAAGATTAAAGGTTAAAATGCTAGATGACATACAAAAAACAAATAGGACTGCACGTAATGGAATCATATAAAGGCAAATAAAAAAGGCTCAAATATCCCTCCACGTCAATCACATTTAAAGTCTAAGAAAGTGAGAATTTAAAAGCTGGAGTGTCGAAAATATATTTAAAATAGTAGCTGAAATTTTTAAACAGAATTCGCAGAAAATAATTGCATGAAAACTTTTGGGACTTGAGAAAAGATAGTGGATGTGTAACAGTTAGAAACCGTAGAGAAAACATTTTAAACACACTTGAAGATACATGCTAAGACACAACACAATTGACAAAATAGTTTTCAGACAGGAGAGGTAGAAAACAGTTGTACTAACTATTCAGAAGTGTAAAAGAACGTGTAAGTATATTAGTTTTGAACTATAGTTTTGAAAATTGCAGAAAATATAGTATCTAGATAAGTTATAGAAAATCGTATTCCAGTTCTTGACTGGGAAGAAGAGTAACTCAGCAAAAATATTTTGCACAGAGGTGATAGAAAATAGGGCAGAAGTTAGTATAAAAAATAAGCATTCAGAGAAAGAAAATAATTCAGAAGGTTGAAAGATGGGGGGGGGGGATAGCTTAAGCATGACGTGAGGTGATTAATCAACTTTACCCAACCTAAGGTTTGCCTAGGCGTTGTATAACAATAAGAGAAAGTGAACATGCGTGTTTGTTTCCCAGTTTTAAAAGAAACCTGTTAATCAGTTTACCGTCTGTTTAACAAAATTATTGAGGCATTCAACAGTTGAAAATAAAAACCCTAAGTACATGATATCTTATGCATATAAAGGCCCTAAGACATGGTATCTAAATGCAATGGCAGTAACTTGATTATTAACTGATTGTGATTATAAAAATAGGCAAATTAACAAGCTGAAAGTAAAAGACCTAAGAACAGGATTGCTATATGTAAGATGCATGTCCTAATCGTGATTTGTATTGCGCAAATAGGTAATAAAATCCTATTAACATGTTTTCTACCCATGCCCTTATTAATCATGCATAACACTTCCCACACTATAATCCCCATTATTCTTTACAAGTTATTACAGACCAAGTAATTCAAAAATACAACACTGATAAAAAAAAAGCTATTCCATAGGGAGCCTACAGCCAGGACCAAGATCTCCAACCTCACTTCTTTCAATTTTCACAGCCATTACCAAGGATTGTGTGGGGCAAAGTTCCCTAAGGGTTCATTTGAACCCCTGGCTAATACCAACCACCCAAAATATCATAATTAGACAAGTGCAAGTGTGGAATTGCCAGCCTTGTGCATCAAAGTTCAGTAGGTGCTCAGGGCTCCCAAAGTAATGCTTGCACTAAGAGGGAAGAACCTAATTTCTAAGAGTAGTGAGATTGTGATAAAGTTTAAGAGAGTTGAAAACATTTGAGAGACAGTTTGAGAAAGCAGTTGAAAGAATTGAGAGAGTATAAGAAAACATTTGGAAGAGTTGCAAGAGTTCTTTTGAAATCATTTAGATTGACCAATTTTAGAACAACATAGCATCACACAAATAAATGCAAAGGGGAACGGAACAAATAAGCAAAGTAAACTACTCACACAAGCAACACATTGGAAGAAAGCAACCAGACATGGTTGCAAAACAAGAGTTCAGTTATTACTGTACCAAACTCTAATACACTTGGACTCAAATAGAGGTTTTAGGGTAACCAAGTAGCGAAGCAGTCATGGATGTATGGTAGTAGTACACAAGGAAAAAGTAAACATTCATTGAGACAGGGGAGGGGGTAAGGGAGCATGTTAAGCTGAACCAAATAGACTAGTAAGTATCATGCTAGTGACAAAAAGAGCAACAAATCCGTAAGTAAAAGCACACAAGAAACATTATGAAATGCAAAATTAATAGAAACGTGTTGTTGTGGAAACTATATCCTAAAAGGGCAACATACCAGTTGCAAGTAATAGACCACAACAACAATAGAGCATAGAGGAACAAGGTGAGCGGAGAATGTAAGTAGCAGAGAGAATAACTGTGTGCAGCAGCAGTATGAGAACAGTAGCAGCAACAGACCAAAGTAAACAAATAATAGAACCCAGTAGTGTAGAAGTAATCAACCCAGGCTACTCAATCTTGGCTTTCAGCCGATTGAGTGTTCAAATAAGAGATTAAGAGAGAGTATAGTAATAGCAGATAAATAAAATAACTTAGAGAGTCTGAGGTTGTGAGAGATATGCTGTGTGTGTTGGTGTCCTTTAAGTGAGAAGAACTAGACTTATAGTTTCTAAAAAAGTGTAGAGAATAGGGTAACATGTACCTAATTATAGAACAGTACCAATTTGAATCAATTACAGGACCTTAATTCAAATTATTCTGGGATGCATGATTCGAATAGGAATGTAGTTATATCCTAAGGAAAGAATCAATCAGACGACTAATAACACAATAGTAAAGTAGTAGTCTTGTAGTATGTAATAGAGGCCAAATACATAATACTCGAATAAGGAAAACATATACTGAATATTGTAAAAAAATATTTAAGAGCACAAATATGGTAAGAATACAAAATTAACTCTGAAATTAGTCAAAGAGTCACAGACGAGACTAAAAATCAGAGGGAATCAGTGATAATTATAGAGAGCATTTCTCAAGCAAGGAAATAATTCAAGAAACCAGTGTAAGAACCATTAAGGAAAACACATACAATTTAGGGATTCAAAGAGATGCACATAATCATTTGAATAACAATTAGACATATAAACACAATAGGCGTAAAAAATCAAAGAACATTGTGTAAGAAATCATAGAAGAGTAGAGGGTTGGAACCTTAGTAAAAGAGTTTAAGGCATGGAACTCAGAAACAAACATGCTCGTAACAAAAACAAACATATAATACATGCATACATAATACTCAAAGGAAGCAGAAGATGTAGTGATCTTGAAAGGGGGTCAGAAACCCTAGAAGGAAAAATTAAAGCATGGAACCCATGTTAACAAGGAAACAAACAATCAAGTAAACAAACAAACACAAACGACCATATAGTACTCAGAAAAAGTAGAGGAAGTGATTTTGAAGAAGGGGGTCAGAAACCCAAATTTGAAAAGAGAAGAAACCATCTGAAACTTGAAATAATCGAAACACTAAGTAAGAAATTTAGTAGAAAACAAAATCAAATTGAGAACTGCTTTTAAAATAGCAGATGTTAAAGAGGTTCGAGTAAAAAAATTAGGGTTTGCAAATAAATTAGGAAAAATGAAGAACCTAGCCACGAAACTCGTATATAATGCCATAGAAGGCATCATCGAACAAAAACTACCGGAGAAAAGCCGGAAGCAGACCCATGCGAAGCTTCAGTGATCGTCTTTCATGGTGGAAACTTCTAGGCTTCAATCTTTAGAGAGAAAACAACGATACAAGGATTCCATGGCTACTAGAGGTCGAGAGAAATGAGGGAGGAGTATGGACGGAGAGGCGATGAACTTCATCGGAGAAGAAGGAACCAGAAGGCCCTAGAGAAAAGGAAGAGCATCTGTTAGAGTTAGAGAGTGACCGGTCCGTGTGAATGAGGGTTTGGGGGGGGTAAGTTAGGATTTAATTAAGGTAAGGGAATCTGGGCCATTGATCTTATTTGATCAACGACTCAGATTAAACCAGAGATGGACCGGGTTAATATCAATGGGTATGGGTTCTCAAAATTCGGTTAAAATTGGGCTGAAATGGGGGTTTGAATTTGGGCTATATCTTAAATAAAACCTGGCTATAGTTTAAATAGGCAATTTTCTCCCAATTAATTTTATAAAATGGGTAAAATAGTAAAGGCTAAATTGAAAGCATAGAACTACTTAATAACCTATAAATATTAATTTAAAAATATTAAAAATGATTTTATAGTTATAAAACATAGAAAATTTCTAAATTGGCCACAGTTGCAATTTTGTATAATTATCCCTAAAAATTGCAAATAAATTTGTAAAAATTATTCAAAAATTCTATTAATAATATTTTATTATAAATATGGGAGTGAAGCACATTACTCACTAAAATAATAATTAGGAATATAATTTCGGCCTTTATACTGTCGAAAATAGTTAGTAAATTGATTTTAAAAGATCTAAAAAATTAAAGAAAAATACCAAAGTTCTCCAGCCTGCTTATATATGCATACATATACTATTTTGAAAGTATTTTGGGTGCAAAAACATATAGGGAAAAATTGGGTATCAACAAGAATTATCCTAATCGGCGGGGATTGCAGGAGGATTTTGTAGAAGAGGTTAAGGATTTTATTAGACATGCAATGTCACTTCCGCCATACATGAAAGAAGGAGTAATTAGGTGCCCTTGTGTTAAGTGCGACTGCATGAAGTTTGGAAAATCGGAGGAAGATAAGGTTCATCTTTATAGGAATGAGTTTATAGCGAATTACTTTGTGTGGACTAATCATGGAGAGATAGATGGTAGCCATGGGATATTTCATAACATGGTTGTTGGTAAAAGTAGTAGATCGAGGGAGAATAGAAATAGTGATTCCAGAATTTATGATATGGTTGCGAATGCTTTTGGAATGCACTTTGGGGTTGAGCCCAACAAAAATATTGAACAAACTCCTAATTATGAAGCAAGACATTATTATGAACAGTTAGAGGAAGCTAGTCGTCTAAAACGTAAAGGACTTCCTCACTCTGAGTTTTCTATTGTAGATAGATTACTAAGTGTCAAATCTGATTGAAATATTACTCAAGCAGCCATGGATTCTTTTATTGACCTTATGCGTGAACTAGTTGACAAGGAAATCGAATTACCTAGTGATTTCTATAAGGCAAAGAGATTAGTTTATAAGTTAGGACTTTCGTCAATGAGAATTGATTATTGTGAAGATGGTTGCATGTTATTTTATAAATATGATGCAACTTTAAGCTGTGGTAAATTTTGGGGAAAGTCTTGTTTCAAGAGGCTTTCCAGCGGGAAGACGGTCGCTTTCGGCGATGCATTATTTACCTCTTATACCTAGGCTAAAGAGGTTATATGCATCGATGAGTTCTGCTCCTCATATGAGATGGCACTTTGAAAATGGAATACCACCTGGTGTTATGTGCTATCCTTCAGATGGAGAAGCTTAGAATCACTTTGATAGGACATATCCAGATTTTGCTAGTGAACCAAGGAACATTCGGTTAGGTCTGTGCGCGGATGGCTTCACGCCTTTTTCTGTATCTGCGACACCGTATTCATGTTGGCATGTCTTTCTTGTACCTTATTATCTACCACCCGAGTTGTGCATGACTAGTTCATATATATTCTTAAATTGTATTATCCCTAGTCCACTTAATCCGAAAAGTTTGATAGATATATATTTGAAACCTTTGATTGATGAGATAAAACAATTGTCGTACGATGGTGTTGAAACATATGAAATATCAATCAAGTAGAATTTCAATTTGCGTGCTAATTTAATGTGGACAATTAATGATTTTCCTGCGTATGAAATGTTGTCTGGGTGGATGACTGCTGGGAAGCTAGCTTGTCCTTACTTCATGGAAAATAGTAAGGCGTTCACTTTGAAACATGGACGAAAGCAATCATGGTTTGATTGTAATCGTCAATTCTTACCTGAGGTTCATGAGTTTAGAAGGATGAAAAATGCTTTCAAACAGAATAAACTGTAACATGATTATCCACATCCGATACTTTCAAGAGATGAAATTTGGGAGAGGGTCCAAAACTTCAGTAAAGTTACTGCAGTTCCACCACATAGATTCCACAGATACGGTGTTACTCATAATTGGACCAATCAGAGCATATTTTGGGAGTTTCCTTATTGGAAGTATAATCTTATCAATCACAACCTTGATGTCATACATATTGAGAAGAAATATTTTGACAATTTGTTCAACAAAGTGATGGATGTTAAAGATAAGACAAAGGATAACCCGACGGCTAGAATGGACTTACAAGAATATTGCAGGAGGCCTGAATTACACTTGCAGACAATAAACAATGGTAATTTAATCAAGCCCAAAGCAAGTTACCCATTCACTTTGGAGGAAAGACAGCAGATTTGTGATTGGGTAACGAAATTGAAGATGTCTGAGGGTTATGTGTTGAATTTTGAGAAAAATGTTGACATAGAGGTAGAGAAGTTGATCCATTTGAATAGTCATGGCTGTCATGTTTTCATGGAGACCTTAGTGCCTATTGCGTTTTCAGATTTTTCTGAACGAATCTAGAAACCCATCACTGAGATTAGTTTGTTTTTCAAAGACTTGTGTTCTTCCACATTAAGGGAAGAAAACCTACGCCGGATGGATCAGAACATTCCTGTAACTTCGGGTAAGATGGAAAATATATTTACATGTGGGTTTTTTGATGTGATGGAACACCTTCCAATGCACCTTGTACACGAGGCATGACTTCGAGGGCCTATTCAATGCAGATGGATGTATCCCTTTGAGAAGTAATATTATAGTCCACATATAATTTTCTGTTTTATTTGAATGTTCTTGGCTAACCTAAAATTATGTAGGACCATTGGAAAATTCAAACAATTTGTTAAGCAGAGGAATAGAATTGAAGGATCTATATGCAAAGCTTATCTCGCAAAGGAAACTGCTCATTTTTGTTCATATTATTTTGAGAGCAACGTTCCATGTGCTAGGAATAGGCCCAACAGGCACACGGTCGATTTTACAAATGATCGATTATATTCTCTTATGTCCATATTCAATCAACCAGGCCGATGTTATAAGGATGGTTTAAAGAGAAATTTGAGTGATATGGAGTCCAAGTCAGCTACATTTCATGTGTTGCTAAATTGTCCTGAAGTAGTACCATTTCTCACGTAAGTATTGAGGGAGTATGATCGCTATGATCCTTTCATAATTGCACATAATGTTAGGCAAGTGTATTATGATCCTTATCCATTTCGGCGGAATAAGTCGGATGGTGGGTTGTAATCAAAACTAAGAATGTAGGTAGGGTCTAAGTCGAGAATGTGTTGGATGTTCCATATCAAAACGATATCTCCAGTGTTCACCAAATAGTGGACGAACTTTTAGAAAATGATTTGGAACATCCTGAACACATATTGGAAGAAGTTGATATAAATAAAGTGAGAATTACAGAAAACGAGGAAGAAGATCAACTGATGAAGCTCAAACTAGTCAGGAAGAAGAATTCTCTGCCGAGGAAGAATAAGTCGATGAGCTTTAAAAAGTTGGTTTCTTCGATAACTCTCGTTTATAGTTAATTTCCTTATATGGTTTAATCTAAATATCTATAATATTATGTAGATGATAGGCAAGGGTCGAGGTAACAATTAAGGCAGTGGTTCTCGGGGTCGAGACAAGGCTAGGAAGCAAAAGGGGAGGGTAGAAGATACTACTTATCAATATTTTCCACCCTCTTTTGATTTGCCTATCACTATGTCACATCCTCTACCCCATGGCTATACTAAGTTGCCACAGCATCACCAGCCCTATACCTTCGTGCAGACCCCAGGTGTTTCTTCACAGGGCCATCGGACTGTGCGTCTGACATACATTCTACCTGCCTCACTACCACATGGATCCCATCCAGCTGCATCACATGGATCGCAACCATCAGTGTCAAATCGATTCGGGTCACAGCAGTCAGTATCACAGACACTTGCGATCCGTGCAACTATGTCGCAGTCACAATGGATCACATCTATCGTCATCAGCGACTCCACATATTGGAGGCCTTCTCTTGCGGGATAGTAACTCTTACCCCCTACTCCTCCGCACATGCCTCTGATACACATGTTTCGGACGATGATACTGATGCTGCTATTGCTGCTGATGCGGAGGTGCATTATGATTAGTATGGCAGGATCATCATAGTCCATGAGGGTGATGGGTAAGAGTTTTTTGTTATATTTATGTTTATTATTTTGTATAGCTTTTAATAAGATATTAATTTGTTTTATTTATAAAATTGTTGGTTCCCCCCGATTAATATTACTACGAGGATAATAACCAAAGCAACTAGAAAGCTTTATGATGCCCCTTATGAATCTTGGCGTGAACTCTCATTCTCACAGAAGGAGGAAATTTTCAGAGAATTTAAGGTATAAATGTTCCATTAAGTAGTATAATTATTTATATTTATGATATTCCATATAATATTTAACTTTTGAAGAGCATTAGTAACTCCAGCAGAACTAGCGTAAATAATTATGTAAACAAAAGAATCATAAATAAAATAGCATGCAATAAAATCAGACAGTAACTACCATAAATAACTATCATAAGGGAGACACAATCCAATACACAAATCATCTACGGATAGCCCTGCCGAGCCTCACCCAACCCCGGGTGAGGAGTACGAAAAACTCTAGGAACCCCTATCATACAACCCTGATACTAGACCTCCAGACTTTATTATCAAGGGCCATACTGGGTAGTTGTTGTTGTTGTTGTTGTTGTTGTTGTTGTTGTTATTTTTGTTGTTGTATTTAACTTTTGAAGAGCAAGTGTGTGTGGGAACACTAGTATACCGCGGACGTTGCTGCATATTTTAATCTCCAAGCTCGCAAGCGGCTGCCGCATTCTTTCTCCATAGCTAGAAAGCTGAACTAGAAGCCTGGCAGGTTACTTCGAGAGTTTTGGGATGATTTTCAAAGCCAATGACTTACTGAAGAGTTATTACAGAAGAGCGAAAAGGGAAAGAAATCTTGGGCATCTGAGAAGGGAGGATCCTTGCATACTGGAGGTGCGGTCAGCTAGGGGATAATAAAAAGAAGAATGGTACGTTATTGCTTAATATATTTTAATTTTCAAAGTATATCTATTCTATTTATTAATCAAAATTTATGAGTTTTTAGGAAAATAAGTGTGCTCGTCCGATGAACCAGGATGAGCTATTCAAGGAGAATTATATTGTGAAGAAGAAGAAAGAGATGGAGGAAGAAAGGTGGGTCAAGGGACGTGCCTCTACTGTACATGCAAGTTAAAACTTTTCATGAAGTATTTTCATTTACTTTTATATAAATTTGGAAATACTAATTCAATTCACTTTTTCTTATAGGATCGCTTCAGAGTTGAAGCTGAGGAATTTATACGCAGCCAGCCACATAATGAGTCGGGCGAGCGATTCCAACTTTCGACCGAGGATATTGAAAGAATTTGGACGTGGGCTGCAGGCGGTTCAAAATGGGGGAAGGTATACGACCTTCCTACTAAGACATTCCATCGCTATAGGTGTGAAATGCAAGGAATGGGGACTTCCTTACAAGCCGAGCAACTTGATGGGGAGAGCCTCTGAGCTATGCGGGAGATTGTGACAAAGCTCACATCCGAGGTAGAAGCGTACAAGAAAAGAGAAAAGCTTAGAGATGCTCAGTATATTGGCGTGTTCGCTAGTACTAGGGCATGCAAGAGCATATCAAAAATCTCCTAGCTGGATCTTTTTCGATTTCTCGGTCTCGTCCATCATCGCCAGAGGCTGCCCGTCCCCGTGCTCGTTCGTCCGATCCTCTAAGTGGTCGTGCTTCCCATCCTTCCCGGGATCATTCTTACCGTCATCGACAAGTAGCTTATCAATAACGTGATGATGATGAAACTTCATCAGACGGTGATGATATTGATGTGCCAAACAATGAATGAGTTTTAGACAATTTGAACTAGACAAATACAATTTATTTTCCATTGGGTTGTAATAGGAGTTAACTTAGTTTTGTAGTTCTATTCAAATTTATACTTTCTTGGTTTTAATGTAGATTTGAATGTTGTTTTTGTGTTATTGTTGTTGTTGTTGGGTTTTTGTTTGGTATTGTTATTGGAATTATTGTTTGAATTGTTGTTGTTGTTGCTTGTTAGGGTGTTGGTATGACTAGCATGTGGTGTAGCTGCCAAAACAAGCAGTCTCTGCCAAAATAATACACAGAAAAGTGACCAAAGTTGGTCTCTATTTGGTCACTTTTTATATTAAAAAACATAATTTTCTGGAGAATAGCGACCAACTTTGATCGCCATTTACCCAGATTTCTACAAAAAGCGACCAAACTTGGTCGCTATTTCATTAAAAAAATAAAATTTCTGGTGAAATAGCGATCAAAGTTGGTCGATAATATTTGAAAAATAAATTAAATTCATCTATTTAGGGATCAAAGTTGGTCACTAGTTTATTAAAATAAATAAATAGTTGAATAAAAAAGCGACCAACTTTGGTCTTTAGTTTCCAGATTTTAAAATATAATATTTGGATTATAGACCAAAGTTGGTTGCTTTTTAATGATTAATAATAAATTAATAACGTATTTTTTATTTAGAAACCAACTTTGGTTGCCAAATTTATATTATTAAATTAATAAAGCGACCAAAGTTAGTCTCTATAGTCAATATCTGGAAAAATTGGTACATTCAGCTTAGAGACAAAGTTGGTCGCTAATTAGCGACCAACATTGGTCCTTAAATAAAAGGGACCATCAATATAGCTAACATGCCCTTTTGATCGCTGTTTGCGTTCGCTTTTTTCCAAAATTCTAGTAGTGTGAGAGAAAGCGCTCACGCACTAGACTTTCATGTATATAGAGGGCATTGTTACATTAGCTAATCTTCTATTCCACTTGTCCTTTGAAAGTTAAAATTCTTGTGTGCGGTGCAAATTAAAGAGCTATTTATATTTAAAAAATTGATATTCCGCTAAAGTCACTAAACTTTATATGTTATAGCAGTAAAGTAAAGAAATATTTTTTTTTCTTTCATCAAAGTAACTGACCTATGTATTTAATTTGTTGACTAGAAAATATAACTCGCCAGAATTAATGTCAAATTTTCAGCACCGATAAATGACACATCAATAATGTTTTTTCTTCTGAAAAACTAAGTGATACCGTATATTAATGTAAAACATGGGCAGAGGTAGCGTATAATCTACGGATTCAGTCAATTTTAGCTCGGAATACCGTATGTATATATTTATTTTTTTATTAAATATGTATATAAAGGGGAGGGTTCAACCCCTATATATTTGGTTCAGGAGAGGGTAAGACAAAGCTAAGGGAGAGATAATCAGTTTTAGTTGCTTCCTTTGATAAATGATATACTGCTGTTTGTTTCTAGAATCTTCTAGAAGTCTTGCGCTTAATATTGAAAGTCTTTGCTTTGGCCAAAAACATTTTTATAGCATACATGCACCAAACTGAATGCTGTCACTACCAGGGCAACTATTAAGCTCCTATATATCATCTCTGCCACTCTTGTGACATAAAATTGAGGATTAATGGTCTGTTTCTTGATAATTAAAATTGAAACCAAAACATTACATCAGTTGTATAATGTCTCATTGAGGCATCCAAATGTGAATACATAGTAAAAAAAAAAAATTCTAACAAGGTAACTATGTTTTGGGTACGCACAAGATAAATTTGCTCTTGTGTAATAGCTCGCAAATCACACATGAGGGTAAAACGTACTAGATACGTGTTAGTGTCGCAAAAAAACAGGTGTCATGCGAAAGGTAGCAAAGCAAACCTTGAGCGATAATAAATCATACAAGAAAAGAGAAATATACCAAAAGAAATACAAACATTTAACGTAGTTCGGTCAATTGACCTGCATCCACAATGGAGATGAGCAATCCACTATAATAAAAAGAGTGTATAAAATATCGAGAAGGCAACCTCACGAAGAGGTAAATACAAGTGACTCAGTAACACTTGTCCCGTAAAGTTCTCTCCCTAAATACGACTCTCAAGCCCCCTATGGCTACATTGTGGATGCTACTGAATGAGAAGGAAGGATCCTCAATTTATAGATTTGCAATCCTTTTCCTACGAGAAAAGGGACTAGCCAAATCTAGGAGAATCATAATTTCCGTCTACAAAAAAGGAATATCCAATTAAGGTAATTATATTGCCCTTTTCCTTCAACAAATAGAAAAACCAAATATGGTAAGAAAATTATGGCAAACACGTAATAATTCTCCCCCTTGGCCGGAATTTTCTGAAAAAATAAACTTGATCCACCTTCTTCACATAGCATTCAACAGGTCGCATCCCCAAATCTATATCACAAAGTGTCTCAATGTGTATAGCACACCGGTCAAATTTTTCAGCCAAAAATCACGATTATCGTCAAATATATTGCGGCAAGAACTGAACCCGCCAAGATGAACCCGTCTTGAACCTCGCTCTGATACCACTTGTTAGGACCGAAAAACTCAGGTTGTCATGAAAAAGCTAGCAAAGCAAACCTTGAGCGACGATAAATCATACAACAAAAGAGAAATATACCAAAAGAGACACAAACATTTAACGTGGTTCGGTCAATTAACCTACATCCACAATGGAGATGAGCAATCCACTATAATAAAAAGAGAGTACAAAATATCGAGAGAATAACCTCACGAAGTGGTAAACATAAGTGACTCACTAACACGTATCCCGTAAAGTTCCCCCCCCCCCCCCTAAATACGACTCTCAAGTTCCCTATGGCTACATTGTGGATGCTACTGAATGAGAAGGAAGGATCCTCAATTTATAGAATTCTAATCCTTTTCCTACGAAAAAAAGACTAGCTAAATCTAGGAGAATCATAATTTCCTTCCGCGTAAAAGGAATATTCAATTAAGGTACTTATATTGCAGTTTTCCTTCAACAAATAGAAAAATCAAAAGTGCTAAGAAAATTATAACAAACAACTAACAAGACGTGCTCGACCGAGGAGGCAGAGAAGTGAGTTTCGAACCCTAAATCTCTCGTTTAGAACCCTAAATCTCTCATTTGTTTAATCTTTTAATTTACCTCACTGCATTACCAGTGTTTATAAGCAAAAAGACCAAAAGGATTAGACAATAAGGAATGACTAAGAGATGTAGATAAACTTCTAAATTTATTAAATAGCTGCTGACATATTTTCACATAAAATAATATTTGATAAGATCTTTGAAAGATTTGAGGATTTCAGCTTATTACAAAAAGTCACTAGTTTGCTCTTTGTTTGAATAATTGTAATCAAAGTTTGAATATTAGAAGACTTGGTCCCATTAGTATCTTCAAAGATTCAGAAGTCAAACAAGCATAGACTTGAAGAAATCAACTGCTTCTACAACTAGAATCTTACAATTATATATCTGGGACGTCACAACATCTAATGCATGCGTTGAAGGTCCTTGTGTAAAAATAGCACGAGCTAGTCAGTTTTCGAATTGGTCATTCAAAAATAGCTAGTGTTTGCAAAGTTAGAGAAAAATATTTGTTATTTTGCTGTAACACAACAAGTTCAAGCGTAATATATTGGAGATCGGTGCACATGTGTATGAACTTCCAACATATTATGCTGGAACTCCAACATGCGAAAAGGTCCACCATAATATATGGTGCTCCAATCCCCAGTATATTATGCTGGATCAATATATTATATTGGAACTCCAGTATATTATACTGGAGTTTTTTTCGAATTTTGAACAGTGTTTTCGTTCAGATTTATCTTTACATAAAAAGTGACAAAATTTCGATTACTTTTAAAATTGTGGCTATTTTTGAAGCACCACATGTAAATATGACTATTTTTGAATTTCTCCAAACCTTGTGGTTGCAGGTTCGTCCGAACTCATTAGCTTTGATTAAAATTATTTATTTGTTTTTAGAAATTTATAAAAAATATATAAATTATTAATTTAGAACTCAATAGCTTAAAAAGATTAAAGTTTTAAATTCATAAACTTTTTTGACTTCGCCTCTGCCCTGCCCTCTGTATTTAATTGCGTAAATAATGTGAAGTGATTGGAGATATGTTTAGCCATCAAATATAATATTGCTAGAACGCATTTAATCTATAAGCATACTCCCTTTTACTAGCTCTTCAGTAGAAAAGTTGTTTGTTTCGCAAATTGTAACAATAATGCAATTATGTGTGGGATGGCCACACGAACAATATAATAAGCAAGCCTTCTTCTTTAGTCTGCCATGGAAAATGATTGTTTGATTTTGTCAAAATATTGAATTGTTATATTTGTTGTTTCCAATTTTGAACCCTATGGTGTAGTATATGTACCTAGCAATTTTCCAAAAAAGTTCATTTTAATGAACGATTTATTTTAACTTACCAAACTCAAAATATATCTACAGTTAATGTCAACAAATTAAACTGAAACGTCCCCCTCCAGACCGATTAATCGACTATATATATGAATCTGTTGTTTTCCTAAATTGCTGGTAAAAAATGGCAATTCGGTTTACTAAGTATTTTGCATTGACGTAGGAATCAGGAAAAGGCTGCACCCTAAGGGATCATTTGGTTGGAAATAAGTTATCCTAGGATTAGTTATTTCATTATTCCATAAGGGATAAAAACATACTACAATCCCGGAATAACTAATTCCGGAATTAGTTATATATACCGCAAATTTATCCAAACTAAACATGGAATAAACTCATCTCAAATTTAATCTTAGAATTAATTATCTCTTATCACTTATCTCTCGCACCAAACGACCCCTAAGGGATATGATGTAGACAATCTACCATAATACAAGTATTACTAATGTGGCCTATAGATTATCCGGAAACAACTTTACCTTAACTACTAGTATTTCTTATACTATTTGCAATTATCCCAAATCCTGTTGCGGCGATTATTATTTTCTGCATTTTTAGTTTCACCTCAACGCAGTTCTTTGATGTACAAAACGAGGATCAGTAGATTCTTGATTTAAAGCAATGTAAAAAAAGAGATCATGTTTTGTGAAAAAATAAAACTAAAAGGTAAGTGCTAATATGTTAGAAGAATCAACCCAAATAATCGTCCATCCAACTGTCCAAATTAAAAATAACTGACGGATGTATAATATATGTATAATTCACATATAATATACGTATAAGACTACAAAAGGTAAAAAATGAATTTCATTGGCTATTCATGTAAAGATAAAGATTCTCACACAAATAGCCCCTCGGCTTTAGTGTTTACTTTTCCTAACTGGTGTACAAAAAATATACACTGATATTATATCGTTATACATATATTATATATGAATTACACATATATTATATATTTTTCGAATATTTTTAGTTTAAGCGGCTAGGTCATGAACGGCTGTTTAGTTTAATCTAACATCTACTACATTTTTATGTAAAGCAAGCCCTATAATATAGACTAATTTGTTTAATTACACTATATTCCAACAAACATATATAAAGTAATAGAAACCTCTACCATATTTTAATTTTGTGTTCAAAATATACACAGACAATAATGTAAAGAATACTTAAGAAATACCGAGATTATAATACGAGAAGTATAAATAACATGTTATAAAAATAATAAAAGAATAAGAGCAATATTGTAGAGAAAGAGAGAGAGAAAATTCTTATTGAATTTAGGGGGGATTTACAATGGGGTAATACCCCTCTATTTATAAGAAGAAAAAAGACTTAGCCTCAAAGTAAAACTCTCTACAAGATAGACATTCACTCCAAATAGAATTCTATTTTTAACACTCCCCCTTGAATGTCTACTCTATGTAATGTGCCTCATTAAAAACCTTAACTAAAATAAAACCCAATGAGAAAAAAATTCTAGAAAAGGAAAAAGAGTACACATGTTTAGAAATGCGCCTAGTGATTGCCTCGTTAAAAACCTTGCAAGGAAAATCTAGTGGGACAAAACCTTGCAAGGGAAAAAGAGTGCAACGCGCATTAACTCCCCCTTAAGAGAGCATCAATTCACATCCTTGAGCCTTTGCATCCCAATCTTGTGCACTAGCTTCTTGAAGGTTGACGTCGATAGAGATTTTGTGAACAAATCAGCCATATTATCACTTGAACGAATCCGTTGCACATTGAAATCACCATTCTTTTGAAGATCATGTGTGAAAAATAACTTTGGTGAAATATGTTTTGTCCTATCTCCTTTTATGAATCCCCCCTCCAATTGAGCTATGCATGTTGCACTGTATTCATACAAAATCGTGGGTACTTTGTCACATTTCAAACCACATTTGTCTCGAATATGATGTATTATAGACCTCAACCACACACACTCTCGACTTATTTTATGAATAGCAATTATCTCAGCATGATTAGATGAAGTAGCCACAATTGATTGCTTAGTCGATCGCCAAGATATGACAGTGCCTTCACAGGTAAACACATAACCTGTTTGAGATCGAGCCTTGTGTGGATCAGATAAATACCCAGCATCAGCATAAATAACAAGATCAGGACTGCAAATATTGCCATAAAATAAGCCTATATCGATAGTCCCTTTTAGATACCGCAATATATGTTTGATTCCATTCCAATGTCTCCTTGTAGGAGCAGAGCTATATCTTGCTAAGACATTAACTGGAAAAGTTATGTCAGACCTTGTAGTATTTGCAAGATACGTTAGTGCGCCTATTGCAATAAAATATGGTACTTCAGGACCAAGTAGCTCTTCATTCTTTTCTTGAGGTCAGAATGGATCCTTATTCACATCAAGTGATCGAACAACCATCGGAGTACTTAAAGGATATGCTCCATCCATGTAAAACCATTTCAATACCTTTCCTATATAGGCAGGTTGATGAACAAAACTTATGTTTGCCAAATGTACAAATCACAAACCAAGACATAATTTTGTCTTTCTGAGATCTTTCATCTCAAATTCATTCTTTAAATAATCAATTTCCTTTTGGAGTTCTATGGGAGTTCCAATAAGGTTTATGTCATCAACATATACGGCAAGTACAACGAATTCAGATGTTGTTTTCTTTATAAAAACACATGGCAAATGGCATCATTTATATAGCCTTCATTTAATAAATACTCACTAAGACGATTATACCACATTCGTCCTGATTACCTTAGACCATACAAAGATCTTTGCAATTTGATTGAAAACAATTCCCGGGACTTTGCATTATATGTGTTTGGTATTTTGAATCCATAAGAAATTTTCATGTATATCTCATTATCAAGTGAGCCATAAAGGTAGGCGGTAATCACATGCATTAAATACATGTCAAGCTTTTCAAGGACAACAAAACTAAAGAGATAACAGAAAGTTATAGCATCCATAACGGGTGAATATGTATCTTCATAATCGACACCAGGCCTTTGTGAAAATCCTTGTGCAACAAGGCGTGCCTTATATCTTTGTACCTCGTTTTTCTCATTTCTCTTGCGTACAAAGACACATTTATAGCCCACAGGCTTAACACCATTAGGTGTTTGAACTGTAGCCCAAAAACTTCATGTTTTGCAAGTGAATTCAATTCTGGCTGGATTGCTTCTTGCCCTTTTGGCCAATCAAGTCTTTGTCGACATTCTCAGGCAGATTGAGGTTCAAGATCCTCACTTTCTTGCATAATGCTAGATGCAACATTATATGCAAAGACATAATCCACCACTATATCCACTCGATTAAAATTTGTCTCAATATCGATTGGATTTATTGATAGTTCCTTATTTTCTTGAGTCTCGGGCTCAATGGATTCTTCATGAATCTCAGTATTTATTAAATCGTGAATTTCCTCATGAGATTCTTTCGTATTGTCATTTTGATCATTTGTTTTTCTTTTTGTAGGATTTCAATCTTTGGAACCTAATGGTCTACCACGTTTTAGGCGTACTTTCGACTCATTAGCTATGACACTACAAGATTGTCCAATAGGGACATCAATACGGATTGGAAAATTGTTTGCGGGGATATGTGATTTTGTTATCCTTTTCAAGTCCGTAAATGTCTTTGGCATTTGATTTGCTATTCTTTGAAAATGGATAATATTTTGCACATCTTTTTCACAAATAGAGGCACGTGGATCAAGATGAGATAATGATGGATTTTTCCACAAAATTTTTCACTTGGTTTCACCAACTTCTCCCCCTAATTTTTGAAAAAGTGTCTCGTCGAATCGACAGTCTGCAAAACGTGCAGTGAACAAATCCCCTATCAATATTTCAAGGTAGCGAATAATGGAGGACGATTCAAACCCAACATATATTCCTAACCTTCTTTGCGGACTTTTTTTGGTGCGATATGGCGGTGCTACAGGCACATATACTGCGCATCCAAAAATTTTTAAATGGGATATATTAGGTTCATGACCCAAAACTAATTGCAACTAGCAATATTTGTGATAATTTGTCCGTCTGAGACGAACTAGCTTTGTTGCATGCAAAATGGCGTGTCCCCAAATCGAAGTGCGCAGCCTCATCTTCATGAGTAACGGTCTTGCTATCAACTGCAGACGTTTAATTAAAGACTCTGCAAGACCATTTTGAGTGTGAATATGAGCTACACGATGTTCCACTTTTATCCCAATTGATAAGCAATAATCATTAATTGCTTGGGATGAAAACTCAACAGCATTATCTAGTATAATAGACTTGATTGGATTATCGAGAAATTGTGCCCGTAATCAAATTATAGCCATTAATTTTTCAAACGGGAGGTTGCAAGATGACAATAGGCACATATGGGACCATCTGGAAGATGCGTCTATTAAGATCATGAAATATTTAAACGACCCACGAGATGGGTGAATAGTTCCAATGTCCCCTTGTATACGTTCCAAAAACGCAGGGGACTCAATCCAACCTTTGTTGGTGATGGTCTAGTAATTAACTTGCCTTGATAACAAGAAGTGCAAGAAAATTCATTATCTAAAAGAATCTTTGAATTATTTAATGAATGTCCATTTGAGTTTTCTATAATCCGTCTCATCATAATTGATCCAGGATATCCCAATCGATCATGCCAAAGTACGAAAGTATTAGAATCAGTAACCTTTTGGTTTATGGTAGAATGTACCTCAATTGCACTAATTGTTGTCCAATACAGGCCACAAGATAAAGATGGGAACTTCTCAATAACCCTCTTTTGGCCAGAGACATTCTTGGTAATAATGAGATATTCAAGATTATTCTCATCTATTGCCTCAATATGATATCCGTTTCGACGGATATCTTTAAAACTCAACAAGTTCCTCTTGGACTTGGAGGAGAACATTTTACTTTCTATGATAAATATTGTTCCCTTAGGCAGAGATATAGTAGTTCTTCCAGAGCCTTCAATTAATTTACTACTACCAGAAATTATAGTAACATTTGCCTTACACATACTTAAATGAGAGAAATATTTCTTCTCTTTGAATATAGTATGTGTGGTACATGAATCAATTAAATAAATATTTTTTACAACTTAATTTTGATCCAAGTTTGTTTTGTGAGATATCCATATTTGCTTCCCATGTTTTGACATACAAAAGAAATATATGATTAAATATTAGTATTTTCAAATATAAAGGGAAAAAAAACAAAGTGAAATTAATAACTCAATAATGACTTATAATGCAATTTCGAACAAATTTGGCATGTCAGCTGCGAAAGAGAAAAAAAATCTTATAACCATACAAGGAGATTGCAGAGTACTAACCAACTGCGTTTATCATAGCGCAACCCTCTTACTAAATGAGTTTGTCTATGTTTCAGTCTCTAGTGCTTATATAATGAAGTTGATTGTTATAATATCAAATACTAATAAAAGTAGAGTTCAACCTAAAATTATGTGCAAACAACTGCGACTAAATGATACTGAATTTCAAGGTTGTTAACTCTAAACATATATGTTTTATTCTTAAAAGTCAATTTCCATGTCGTACTTTCTTCAAATTTGGTATAAATGATATAAATATAACCAATAGTAATATAATGAATTGATGTTTTCCATTATCAATTTGTACAATAAATGATTTCGTGATCATCTCGAAGTACACAATTATTACCACTAGGTTTACCTTTGATTTAACAACCATTTAAAAAGATCAGATATTAATACATTAGTTAGCCTAAGCATCAGTACTTTGAAATCAAAAAAACAATCTACTTCTAGTATCAAACTTTTACGTCAAACATAGTCGAATAACAATTCATACTTAACGAAAACTTTATTAAATAAACAACTAATAGCGAAACTAACTAATCGTACTAATTGATACCAATCACTACTAATCATGTAAAGAATTATGATTACATGATGTTTATTCACTAACTACTACAAATAGACAAAAATAAAATTTAAACAACTCAATCATCTTTAACCACGGATCCATCACCGATCAAGTGATCTATTTTTCCATCAGGGCGCTCAAATTGGTACATGGCAAATATTTGCCCAATGCCCTTTTCCACCGCAACGATAGCATTTAGTTTCTGAACTATTTGCTTTTGGCTTCTTATCTTTCCCTTTCCGCTTTTAGTGGTTATTTCTCTTTGGGGGTGATTGACACCAGGAAAATTTCTTGCTTGTCCACGGCCACGGCCATGACCACGACCACGATTAAGCTATGGCCTTTTCCACGCTTAGCATAATGGGAATACACCTCATCCACTTCAGGCAATGGTGTGGACCCAGTGAGTCGATTTTCATGATTTCTCATGAGCAAGTCATTGTTTCGCTCAGCCACAAGGAGAAGAGAAATAAACTCAGAGTACTTATTAAAACCTTTCTCAATATAGTGATGTTGCAGAACCATATTGGAGGCGTGAAACGTTGTAAATATTTTTCAAGCATATCATAATCGGTGATAGTATCTCCACAGAGTTTCAATTTAGAAGTAATTCTGAACATCGCAGAATTATATTCAGAAATAGACTTAAAGTCTTGGAGCCTCAGATGAGCCCAATCATATCGTGTTTGTGGCAGAGTGACCAACTTTAAGTTGTCATATCTTTCTTTTAAGCCATTCCACAAAATAAGTGGATATTTGACGGTGAGATATTCAATTTTCAACCCTTCATCAAGGTGATGGCGCAAGAAAGTCAAGGCCTTAGCACAATCTTGGGTGGATGCTTTATTTCTGTCTTTAGTGGCGTCTCCAAGACTTTGCATCTAAATGAGTTTCAGCATCCTACGCCCATATCATATAGTTCTTGTCCGAAATTTCAAGGGCAACGAACTTTCTTTTCATAATATCAGTCATAGTTAAAAAGAGGAGAAAAATTACCTTAATCTTCTCAAAGAGCTTCTTGAGACGGTAGAGTTCTCGTGCTGATAACGTGTTATAAAAATAATAAATGAATAAGAGCAATATTGCAGAGAAAGAGAGAGAGAAAATTCTTAATGAATTTTGGGGTGATTTACAATGGGGTAAGATCCCTCTATTTATAGGAGGAAAAATGACTTAGCCTCAAAGTAAAACTCTCTACAAAATAGACATTCACTCCAAATAAAATTCTATTCTTAACATAATAGATTATTTAGTGAATTTTTATTAATATAAGTTTAGTATATTGGATAAAAATGGATTTACTGAATATAAAATAAAATATGTGTCTGATTTTACAACATAAATTTGAATAAGCTTTTATTTTTAGCATCGACCTTCTTAAGGGACTATGGGAGAAGAGTTCCAGAGAAAGGCATTTATGTTATTTGATTATCTAATTGGGGATTGTTATTCCATATTGAATATGGTATATAGTTTACCTAAACCCGAAATTGCTTATATAAGACATAAAATCCAACCAAACACAAGACAAAATAATCTCACATTCTATCGTGAGAGATCATTTTACTTAATTTATCTCATGAACCAAACATCCCCTAATTAAGTGTATTTTAACCTATTCAATTGTTAAGACTAAGCTTTGCCGAGGATGATGAAGCATTAAACACTTTTATCAGCGTTTAATCACTGGTATTATAACAAATTTATACACCATTCATTAGTGTATTTTAACTTATTTTATTGTCGCTTTTGTTACAAAACACTATTCCTAATGTAAAATTTTTGATGTGGCCTGAATCTAGTCAGGCCCTAATATAATACGGGATATCAAGTGGGAAATGACAAAAAAAAATTCTGTTTATTTTCTAGGCTATTAATTCCTCTTATTATAACATTTACCATATTTTCATTTTAGATCTTAGCATTAACAACTTTATTCGTTAAGAGAGGAGAGAGGAAATAGGACTGGCGGCTAAGCACTCAGCACTACCGGTAAACACCTCCCAGATAATTTCGGAAAAAATATTACACATAAAACTTAAATATTGTCTTTTATTTGTTTTTTTTATTTAAAAAATGTGACCTAATACAGATAGAACAGATCGATTAAAAGGGATTATATATAATATATATTAAAGAAATAATAATGGAGGCAATATTATAATAGAGGTCAAACATGAGCAGTACTAATTAAACAAACAGACATGGCAAGTTGTAATGTAACATCGTATCCAGCCCATAGCCGACGGTAAATACAAAATACTCAGGTTTGTCAAATTCTCTCTATATATAAGCAAAGGCAAAAGCCGAAATATATTCATACTAATTTTCCTGTTTAAGACAAAAATATAGAAAATTAAAATGGATTCTTATTCATATGCTATTTCTTCTTCCTCTACTTCTATTCCATATTCCACACATCCACAAAAAGTAACGAAAAACAAACCATTACATTCGTATCATTCCTCCTCCTCTTCTTCTAATTCTTCTTCCTATAGTTCTAATCCATATTCCACATATCCACAAGAAGTAAAGAAAAACAAACCATTTACTTCATATCATTCCTCACTTCATGGAGTTCGTAGGCTTCCATTAAAACCTATGACAAAACAACCAATTGCGCCATTGCCACCGACACGTCCTAAAATATACAGAGTGGAACCTGTTAATTTCAAGGAAGTTGTCCAAATGCTGACTGCTGCACCTGCGTTTCAATCCAACTCTAGTAATTCTAGCTCTGGCTCTGGTTTCGATTCTGGCTCTGGCTCTGGCTCTAGTTCTAGTTCCAGCTCGAGGCGTTTACAAGATGTGGCTCCTCCACCACTTGATCTCTCACCTGTTTCATTACCAAGAAATAGCGTTGCTGTAGAGTTCCTTCGTCCTTCTTCCTCCTCAAACAACCAAGTTGAATCAGTTAGCGCGGCCTGTAATGACTCAACAAATCATGAAGCACAAGAAACATCACATCTAATAACGTCGGTAATTCCATCAGAGAATTATTTTGGAACATGCAGTCCGCTGGCTAATTTCCCTTTATCGCCTGCTTCTTTTGCATGGTGTTGTTCTATTCTTCTCAGCCCTAGCACTCTTACTTCACCACGCCCCGTACTTTAGCTCCTTTACCATTGCCTCTTTTACTCATTCGAGAGTTTGTATATAACTTACTATATTGCCTAATGTTTATAATTGCTACTATTTACTTTGTGGGTAGATCAAGAATTTGAATTCGAACATCTGAAGGAGATATCACAATTCAAATTTTTGAAGCTGCTTTTCTTTTTCTTTTTATTTTTCTTTCTTTTTCACCTTCAATGGATTGTGTATTATTTTTCTTCTCAACAATCTCTTTCCTTAACAAATATGCGTACTTATTTGCTCTCTCTCTCTCTCTTTTCTGTTTTTAGGTTTTGTAGAATAGAGATATATTAGAGGAACAATATACCTATTGAAAAAGAAATTCCGAGATTGTTTAGCTCAAAAATTATATTCGTACTTTATAAGCTTAAAAATTATACTGGTACTAAAACAAAGTAAATTATTTCTAACATAATAGTAAATTAGTTGTAACATATTAGAACTAACACAATAGTATATAAAATACTGAAGGAGTGTTCTTTCAGCATCCTCGTCTGAAAGTTGGATTACCCCGCTCGGTTCATTAGGTGGTTGACTGCGTATGAATTCTTCCACGTCAGCTGTGAAACGAATTGAACCTATATGAAAAATTATATTGAATTATTATTACAAATTCTATATAAAATAAAATCAAAATATTTAATAAAAAGTAAAAAACTTACATGTATGAAGTCGAGGCTCGACCCTCCTTTCTGAATCCGTCTCTTTATTCTTCTTTACAATACGAGTTTCATTGAATAGCTCATCTTGTTTCATTGGCATCATAAAGTTCTCTGGTGGTTTTGGTGATTATCCTCGTGCTCGGGATGAACTTTGATACAGAGAATAACTTGGATACCGTACATGACGGAGTGTATCTTTGATGAATTGTTTATCTCATTAGCTACAATGATAATAAGAATGCATCGACATGTGTTTCCAAAAAATGATGGTGTAGGTAGGATATAACTTTTCCTGAGTAGATAAAAGAGGATATAGAGAAGTTCTCTACTTCACTTTCCAATGGGCAAAAAAGTTTGATTGATAGCGACAACGTTGATGAAGACGGAATATTTTCCGTAGGTAGTATTAGTTCCTATAAAGAGGGGATCATAAGACTTTATGATGACAAATATTATAGGATGTTTTGTTCTAAATTTTCTTTCAAGTCTGATCCACCAAGTTTAATGTGATAATTGTGATATTTATTCAGATTCAGAGACTGATTGACCAACAAAAATATAGAAATGCTCATAAAAAGGTTTTGTCGGTCAAATTAGGATAGAAATGTCAAATCAGTTTTATCGGTCAAATCAGTGTAAAAAAGTCTTAAAATATTTTTTATGAGCATTTTCATACTTTTGTTAGTCAAATCAGTGTCTGGATCCGAAGAAATATCATCATTATTACATTAAATTTGTTAGATCAGATTTGAAAGAAAATTTAGAATAAAACTTCCTATAATCTCTGTCATCATAGTCTTATGATCCCCGCTTTATAGGAACTGACACGACCTACGGAAAATATTCTGTCTTCATCAACCTTGTCACTCTCAAGCAAACTTTTTTTCATGATAAAAAATGAAGTACATAATTACTCTATAAGCTCTTCTTTTATCTACTTAGGAAATACAAAATTCCTACCTACACCATAACTATTTGAACACATGCCATTGCCTTCTCATTATCATTGTCGCTATAATGAGAAGAACAATTAAAGGCACATTCAACTAGGTACTGTATCTTAGTTATTTTTAGTGGAAGCTCCATTGCATGTCTAATAACATCATCAACCTCTTCGCGGTATTATTACTCGGGATGAACTTGGATACAGAGAATAACTTTGATACAGTACCTGACAGGGTGTGGCTTTGATCAATTGTTTACCTCTATAGCTACAATGAGAATAAGAAGTCAACGACATGTGTTTCAAAATAGTTAAGGTATAGGAAGGATTTTACATTTCCTAAGTAGATAAATGAGGTTATAGAGAAATTCTCTACTTCACTTTCCAATAACAAAAAAAGTTTGATTGATAGTGACAACGTTGATAAAGACGGAATATTTCCCGTCGGTCGTGTCAGTTCCTATAAAGCGGGGATCATATGACTTTCTAATGACAAAGATTATAAGAAGTTTTGTTCTAAATTTTCTTTCAAGTCTGATCCACCAAGTTTAATGTGATAATTGTGATATGTATAAGGATTCAGAGACTGATTTGACCGACCAAAGTATAGAAATGCTCTTAAAATTTTTTTTAAGAGCATTTCCATTCTTTTGTCGGTCAAATCAGTGTCTGAATCCGAAGAAATATCACAATTATCACAAGAAACTTATTGGTTCAGACTTTAAAGAAAATTTAGAACAAAACTTCTTATAATCTCTGTCATCATAGAGTCTTATGATCCCCACTTTATGGAAACTGCCAGGACCGACGGAACACATTCCATCTTCATCAACCTTGTCACTCTCAATCAAACTTCTTTTCCTAATGGAATAAAATATAGTATTACTCTATAAGCTCTTCTTTTATCTACTTAGGAAATACTAAATTCCTACCTACACCATAACTATTTGAAACACATGCCATTGCCTTCTCATCATCATTGTCTCTAATGAAAATAACAATAAAAGGCACATTCTACTAGGTACTTTATCTTAGTTATTCTTGGTGGAAGTTTCATTGCATGTCTAATAACGTCATAAACCTCTTCGTGGTACTCTTACTCGGGATGAACTTGGATACGGAGAATAACTTGGATACCGTACCTGATAGGGTGTGTCTTTGATCAATTGTTGATCTCATTAGCTACAATGATAATGAGAAACCAACGACATGTGTTTCAAAAAAGTGATGGTGAAGGTAGGATTTAATATTTCCAAAGTAGATAAAAGATGTTATAGAGAAATTCTCTACTTCATTTTCCTAGAGGAAAAAAACATTTATTTGATAGCGACAAGGATGATATCGTGCCAGTTTCCATAAAACGTGAATCATAAAACTCTATGACGACAAAAATTTAAGGAAGTTTTGTGCTCTACTTTCTTCCAAGGTTAATACATACAAGCTTAATGTGATCTTGGTGATAGTTCGTCGGATTCAGACGACGATTAGACAGACAGAAGTATAGAAATTTTGATAAAACGAATTTGAGGTAAAAACATTCAGCGTCTAATTCTTTTTATAAAAATTTCCATACTTCTGTCCGTCAAATCATCGACTGAATCTGATGAACTATCACCAATATTACATTAAGCTTGTATTTATTAACCTTGTAAGAAAGTCGAGTACAAAGCTTCCTAAAATCTTTGTCATCATACAGTGTTATGATCCCTTTTTTTAATGGGAACCGTCATGACCGACGGAACACATTCCATCTGTATCAACCTCGTCAATCTCAATTAAACTTATTTTCCTCATGAAAAATGAAGTAGATAATTACTCTATAAGCTCTTCTTTTATCTACTTAGGAAATACTAAATTTCTATCTACACCATCACTTAGTGCAACACATGCCATTGCCTTCTCATCATCAATGTCGCTAATTAGAACAACAATTAAAGGCACATTCTGCCAGGTACTTTATCTTAGTTATTCTTGGGGGAAGTTCCATCGCATGTCTAATAACGTCATCAACCTCTTCTGACCGTTTACCTCCCGCAATCTAAAATTCCAAAACATAAACAAAAATTTCAATGCATGTCCTATAGTTTCAACTCATTGTTAAAAAGTTCAATATATATCCTAAAGGTTCAACTAATACCTAAAAGGCTCGAGTCATATCCTAAAAGTTCAAGTCTTATCATAATAGATTGAAGACAATACAAAGATTCAAGGTTCAATTCATATGCTAAAGGTTCAAGTCTTATCATAAAAGCTTCAAGACACTACAATGATTCAAGGTTCAATTCATATCCTAAAAGTTCAAGTCTTATCCTAAAAGCTTCAAGACAATACAATAATTCAAGGTTTAATTTATATGCTAAAAGTTATAATCATATCCTACGAGTATAAACATAAACTAAAAAGTTCAATTTATATCCTAAAGCTTCAACTAATACCTAAAAGGCTCAAGTCATATCCAAAATGTACAAGTCATATCCTAAAAGCTTCAAGACAATACAAAGATTCAATGTTCAATTTATATCCTAAAAGTTATATTCATATCCTACGAGTTTAAACTTAAACTAAAAATTTCAATTTATATCCTAAAGCTTCAACTCATACCTAAAAGACTCAAGTCATATCCTAAAAGCTTCCAGACAATACAAAGATTCAAGGTTTAATTTATATCCTAAAAGTTATATTCATATCCTACGAGTTTAAACTTAAACTAAAAAGTTCAATTTATATCCTAAAGCTTCAACTCATACCTAAAAGGTTAAAGTCATATCCAAAATGTACAAGTCATATCCTATAAGCTTCAAGACAATACAAAGATTCAATGTTCAATTTATATCTTAAATGTTATATTCATATCCTACGAGTTTAAACTTAAACAAAAAATTTCAATTTATATCCCAAAACTTCAACTCATACCTAAAAGGCTCAAGTCATATCCTAAAATCTTCAAGATAATACTAGGATTCAAGGTTCAATTTATATCCTAAAAGTTATATTCATATCCTACCAGTTTAAACTTAAACTAATAAGTTCAATTATATCCTAAAGCTTCAACTCATACCTAAAAGGCTCAAGTCATATCCAAAAAGTACAAGTCATATCCTAAAAACTTCAAGACAATACAAAGATTCAATGTTCAATTTATATCCTAAAAGTTATATTCATATCCTACGAGTTTAAGTTCAATTTTATTCTGAAGGTTCAACTCATACCTAAAAGGATCAAGTCATATCCTAAAAGTACATGTTTTTTATCCTAAAAGCTTCAAGACAATATAATGATCCAAGGTTCAATTTATATCCTAAAAGTTATATTCATATCCTACGAATTTAAGTTCTGTTTAGCTAAAAAATTATAGTCGTACTTTATAAGCTTAAAAACAATCAAAAATATATAAGGGTAAATCGTAATCAAATATAATGAGCCGTAGAGTTGATTATTGTGTTAAAATTGTTGTATTGTGAAGAAAAATGAACTTAGCTTAAGAGAGAAGCAATAGTTGGAAAACCAAGAAAGAGATAGAGATAGAGAGAGAAGTTGTATTATCCGATAATAATAATGATCCCTATTACAATGTGAAGGTCTCCTTTATGTAGTAGGAGACACTCCTCATAGTAATGAAAACGTATAAAAGTTGGTGGTTTCCACTCAGTAAAAAAGTTAGGCACTAAACGTTGCCGCTTCTTCTTTACCAACTAGGGACGTGCCCTTATTTGGGTCGACCTTGTCATAAGAGACGTGCCCACTCGGCGTGGGGGCATTAAGAGACAAATTTCACCCTATACAATTAGTCCCTCCGTTCATTGGAGACGTTCATGTTTCGCTTTTACGGAAATTTGGCCGCACCCATAGATGCCTCTTTCAATGAGCATGAGCGTGTGTAATATTGTTTAGTCGTTGACATACGACCCTTACTCTTGAATGAAATCACTGGTCACGTGCATCATCATTATACTTGTTTTCGAAACTGTTCAGAGCATGACGTGACATTTTGCTTTGCCACGTCAGTTTGAGAATTGTGGCTCTTCGATTTTCGCGTACCTTTTCCCTATAAATAGAGGAGTGGTTCAATGGGATTCATCTTTTAAACCTTTAGAGAGTATCCCTTTCTCTTTCTTCATATTTCTTTCTGGTAACTGTTGTTTCGTTAGAGAACTACCATTTCTGAGGATTGTATCTCTTGGTGTTGACACCTTTTCTTACAAATTATATCATGGTGAAGCGTCGTCAAGACAGGAAAAGGACCAAGGATAGTGCTCCTTCTAGGGCTCCACCTTCTTCTGATGGTGAGGGGGAAGAAGTGGGGAAAACCCTCGTTCCCTTAATGGTAGATAATATTCTTCCAAAGAACCTGAGTGTTCTAACTGATTTCAACTCGATATGACCCTCTTTTCCCTAGGAGCACAGTGAGTTATTGCAGTCTCACCTAGACGCCTTCAGAACTACGTACAACATCCCCGGTCATATTAAAATGGCTCCCATCGGGACAGACTATGCCATTGTGCATAGGCCCGGGTTATGTACATTCCATGAATACGTGCTTAGGATCGGATATAGCTTTCCGCTTAAACCTTTCGCAAGGAGCTTTGCTTCTTTTATCACGTGTGCCCGGCTCAGCTCACACCTTATGCCCTGAAGATGTGTCGAATTCTCACCACATTTGCAGGAAAGGCTGGGAGTGTTGTTTCTGTTCATCAATTGTTGCAGTTGTTCAGCCCTAGCTACATGAGAGGTACTATGCTCCAATTGACGAGCCGTGGTAGGAAAAGCTTTGTGGTGAGGGCTGACGACAAAGCTAACCGTTACTTCTGGCGTGCATACTTTTATATTAGGACAAGCCATCTGGTATCCAACCCCCAAGGGTTTCGGGATACGTTGAACGCGGGATGTAAGTATCTTTATATGTAATTTCGTGACGATTTGTTTTGACCGATCAATCATTCTGATTTACTTTCCTTTCTTTTGTAGTGGTGGCTCACTCACCTTGTCCCGTTGACATTAGGTCGTGGGTGGCGGGGCAGATACCGCATGCGGAAAAATGCCGTATTTGGGTTGAGTTTTGTTGATTGTACGGCCCAACTGGTAACAATCTTTCCCATTCTTTTCTATTTCGCTATGTTTTGGCTTGGAGACATTTTTATTCAATGTACTCTCATTTGGCACGTCGGGTCACTTCTACAAAGGCAAAGAAGAAGAAAACCGATACTGGCCCATCGAGGGTAGAGTCCGGCTCCGATGGGGGAGATATATTTGTAGGAAGATCACCTAGAGACAGTGCCCTTTCGACCTCTCAGCAGTGGTTTGCGCCGGTGGCTGCATCTGAGGCGGTGCCTGAGGCTGCTCCAACAAAGATACCTGAGGTAGTGCCAATAGTGGCGCCTGAGGCCGTTCCCATGTTGGTACCTGAGCCTCTCCACCATAGGTAGATTCTGGAATGAAGAGCCATCAGAGAGAAAAAGGCAGCGACTGATTACAGGCAAGGGAATTGCAACTGAGGGCGCGAGGCCTAGTGAGCGCCGCCGAGAGTCGAGGCTAGTTTTTATGGTTGAGGCCATTCGTTCATGGAGATTGGCTCTTCGGGGAACAGCTTCCACCGTCCGCTCGGCCCATGCCTCAAGAGGTGGGTCATTTTCTGTAGTTAGGGGAGCGGACGTGGAAATTGAAAGGACGGGCTCTGAATCCGCTGCTGGGGAAGTAACGGGGGGCTCGGCTCGCGTAGAGATAAGGGTGGGCAGGTCTACTCGTCGTAACGTGATCCCTGGTAGGTATAAATTGTTAGAAGACAGTGAGCAAGATGCAGCGGACATGACCTTGTTATGTGCGGCTGTGGAGCACAAAATGCTGAGAAGTGTTAGTAACAAGAATTTGTCGAGGCGGATCGCCGATGCAGATTTGTATGCAGCTTTCAACTTTTCTTTTATCAGTCATAAAAGAGACTTTGGTACGTACTGATGTCTTTCTTCTCTTCTTTTCAGACCCTCATTTTGGAGGTGGAGAGGAGGTGGCGTGAACAAAAAAAAGCGGACACTTCCAATAAAATGGCAAAGAAATATAAGGAGTGTCGTGCCAAACATCAGGCGTTGGCATACGTACTCAAGCAGCACCCCAGTTCCGGACGTTCCGTGAGGGTCTTGAGGAATCAGAAGCTTTGTTGAATAATAGAGCGCCCGAGCTGGAGGAGATTGATGAGGAGCTGATGGCTTCTTTGGCTCGAAACATCGAGTTGGAAGCTCTCCTTCGGCCAAAAGAGGAGGAATTTGAGATAAGTCGTGGGGTAGCGGCGGAGCCTGCAGACCAAGGTCACGGCCCTCACAGCCGAGCTTGATTATAGGAAGGCTGAGGTTGAAGTTCTCAGGGGAACTGCCCCATAAGATGCTGTGCATCATGATGCGCATGAGATATGGGTGTACTATGATGCCAGGTTAGTTGATTTTGAGGAGTTATTTGCGGCAGGTCGAGCTTCTGAGGTGGAAGTCGAAAGGCAGCGACACATAATCCGTGTTGCTCGTGAAGCGACTGGTTATAGCTCCGGCTCGCCTTGAGGGCTATAACTCTGAGGACGTCAACCGTTTGGACTCCCGTTCATGGATTTCTAAGGCTTATCAGCCTGGAGATAGCAACGGACAGGACGACGATCAGGTAGGTCGTGATGGGCGGAGCGGTGAAGATTCTTAAGACTTTGTATATATATTTTTGTGTAAATGGGGCCTTTTCTAAGGTCAGATGTGTGTATACTTGTGAAGATAATGGAATTAGACTTTCTACTATTGTTGTTATTCTTTCGTTCCTTAGAGCTTTTATTATGTTTCCGATTGCTGCTTTTCCGCTTTCTACCCTAGTTTAGGCTAGGTCAGCACGGGCAATTTCGATTAGCGCTAAACTACATGTTTGTTGTAGTTGAACTGTACCGACTATCAGTGTTAACGGCCTTAGCCGGATTTATATTGATGACCTTAGTCTTGATGGAGCTGATGGCTTTGGCATTTGGATATAGGTGACTGACTGTCGTCGTCATTTGCTCGACGTAGTCAAACTAGGCCGACTGTTGGCATTGCTGGTTTTAGCCGTGATAAATTCGATGACCTTTGGACATAGCTTGTTGATGGCCTTGCCCATATGGTTGATTTCGACTATCGTCGAAGTATTTACCTCCCGTAGTCAAACTAGGTCGACCGTTGGCGGCTGTCCTACCTACTTTTTCCGCCCCGGCACCGCGAGGGCGCAAAAGCGTTTTTCCAATAAAAGGACAATCGAAACGGAATTTATTTATTTAATTCAGAGTCGCCACTTGGGAGGTTTTTTGGTGTCCCAAGTCACCGGTTGAATCCTTAATCGAGGAAGATAATGATTCTGTTTAACAGTCCGCGAATCAGAAATCCGGATAAGGACTTTTGTTAACCCAAGAGAAGGTGTTAGACATTCCCGAGTTTCGTGGTTCTAGCACGGTCGCTCAACTATCATGTTTAGCTTATTTATATGATTTTTTACATGTTGTAACTTATGTGCTGATTTTAACTTTTAACCGCTTTATTTAAATTATTAAAGCAAATTAAACGTTGTCTGAGACATGTCTTTGGATCGCGCCACATGAAATGTACCTGAAATCATGAACACATTTGATTCGATGTTTTGAGATTTGGATTTGGGTCGCATAAAATGCACACCCGAGTTTAGGGAAGTAATGTTATTTAGTACGCACCTAAAGATGCTAACGTGTTATTATTTTTGAGAAGGCCGTGAAATTCGCTAAACGGCCCATCCCGAAATCTAAGGAGTTAATATATACATTTATGAGGGCCCTGCAGTTTTGTACCTTTTTATTTGGCGGGGCTCGTGTCATTTATTTTAAAAGGGTAATTCTAAAATGTCCACTTTTCTCTATTAAATTTCTCTTTAAATATGAAAGTAAAAAAAAATTCTAATTTATTCACATGCTTTAAACTTATCGAAATCGGGCTTCAAACACAATTCGCCAATTCTGAAAATAAACGTGGTAAGATAGTCGTTTGACAATTATGGACCCAGGCCCAACGCGTATGGTACAAAAGATGGACCTAGGCTATCCTCATTCTAGTTGGGCATAGCTAACTTATTTTATACATGTTGATGCTCTCCGAACTAAAAAATGGTGATATTTTGTTAACCGATTTGAACTGCCAATTTAAAAAAGGGGCATTCTACCGGAAAAGAACGAACTTGAAAATCTGATTTTTATCCTAAGTCACTTACATGCTGAAAATAATCAATGGTATCTAATTAGACAATGTTCCTATAAGCTTCAAAACAGGCCTTTTGTTCAATGAGGTAACTATTGGATATTCAAGAATAGTCTAAATGGCCTAAAATGTTTTTGAGATATGACATTCCCCAAAAAAAAACTACAATAACAGAAAATTGCTTACTACACCATTAATCTCTTTCAACTAGCATACACGGGAAGTTCACTCCTAAACTGCTATAAAGTGTTCAGTTATACATAAACAAATACCTACATGATTCTGATGGAAGAGGTATTCTAATGTATATACAAATAAGTAGACAACAATAATGAGTTTAAAACTTCAACTTTTCATCTTTTGCATTCATGCCTAAATATTTCAACTTACAAGAAGTTCCAGATGTGTACTTGATAGGGAAGTAAAGGAAGAAGAGGAATATCAGTAGAGGCAACAGTAGTGTAAGCAGCAACACAGCAGATTCAACAACAATTACAGAGGTCCAGCGGAAACCAAATAGCAAGCAAACCAGGTAGTAGATTCGAAATCAAACAGAAAGACCCCAGGACAAAAAATGTAGCAATACTTTGAACACCAACAGAAAACCAAGAACTTTCACACCAAAAGTCCAATAACACTCAAGATTGTACTCACAGTTATAGTAGAAGTGAGGCCGATGCAAGGAAAAGAATATTTCTGCTTATGAATACTCAAAGAGAAGAAATGAAATTCCGAAGTAAAGCTGAGCCTTAAACTTTCAAAGAGGAACTAAAAGAAAACTGATCTCTGCTCTTTCTATCACCTTAATCTTTTAAGTTCTGGAAATTTTGATCTCTCCAAAATTCTTCTTTTCTATGTGTCAAGTGATCCATATTTATATCCCAAGCAAGACTCTCTCCTCCTCTTTAATTATTATTGCTACCCTCTATTAGTATTACCCATTTTCCTTTATTTACTTTTTCAGCCCAAAATATTCCCCTTTATGTGGGTTCTTTATCCTTTTATCATTACTTGTATTATTCCTAATTTCAATTAAGTAAAAGTAGTCAAACATTTATTATTTTCAGTGCCCTCCAACCAATTATTTCAAATTAAATCTATTAGAGTCCTACTGGGTAGACTACTTAGTCATACCATATTTATTTATTTTTCTATTACTAAAACACCGTTGAAGCCTAGTGTTAATGCTCTCAAATCAGAATTTGTTCAAACCCTGACATATCCTAAACTAACCATCTTATTTCTTGCTAACTATTGCAGCTATAACCAATCATTAACAAAGTAATTGAACTCAAATCAAAATCCAACTTACTGCCACACGAGGCATAATATAATTACTAAACTAAAACCGAATTTAATCACAAGGATATGGAGATTGAACTTATAGCAATTCTAAGTCGAATCGTATACAGACCACAGGATTATTGTCAGTATTGACAACGCTCTTAAGCTAATTGCCCTATATCAACATATACAACATTCGATCCTAAATCTTTTGACGACATTTATTTAAACGATTCTACTAACACAATTATTAACAAACATACCGGATCATACAAAAAACAACAACAACAAGCCAGTATAATCCCACTTATTTGGGTCTGGGGAGGGTAGTGTGTACGCAGACCTTACCCCTACCCTTTGGTAGAGAGACGGTTTCCAAATAGACCCCCAGCATCCTTCGCTCCAAGAACTTCCCACCTTCCTCTTGGGGAGACTCGAACTCACAACATCTTGGTTGGAAATGAGGGTTTCTTACCATCAGAGCAACCCCTCTTGTCTACCGGATCATACAAACAGGTTACCAAAAAAAAAAGCTTCAGTGGTTTCTAAACATGTTGACAGTGTGACTCATAACAGCAACAAATAACAAACAAACTGAAGTAAATGACCAAATAAAAGTCTATTGGAGATGGGAGATTTGGCAGAAAAATAATAGAAAAATAAAATAAATGAAAACAAACATGCAGATAAACAACAAAACACAAACAAAAATATTGGAAGGAGAAGGACTTATCTTTGAAAGCTCCTGACCAAACAACCCAGTCTTGAATCAGACTCAGCCATTTGAGGTCGAACATACTCTAATCGGGGTGTTCTTAGTTGAGAACATCTAGATTAAATTCTATTAAACCTCAATCTCCAATCGATTTGAATAGACCCCTAATTTTTTGATTTCTAGGGTTCATACGGGTGATTTGAGACTCGGGGTTTTTTTGGTTAGATTCGAACCAAACCAGTGTTGGTTTGGTTATGAGATAAGTTAGGGGAGTGTTAGGTATTGATTTGGGGTGGTTTGGTGGAGGTTGAGCCTTAGTTCGAATCATCAATTGAAGATTCGAGAAGATGTAGCTAGATTCGAACCAAGAGGCTTGTGGATTTGGGTTCATGGTGTGATGGGGGTTCAGTGGTGTTGATTTGGTTGCCGGTAGTGTCGTTGCTGCTGAGTTTCTAGTGAAGGGGTTAGGGGGTGCTAGGGTTCTAGGGGTGTGCTAGGGTCTTTGAGAGAGACGAATGAAGGGGGTACTCGGATATGGGGTGGGGTAAGGGAATGGACTTATATACAGGAGTGAAGATTGGATCCAGACCATTGGATCAATGAAGATCAACGCTTTGGATTAAATTACTTAAATAAAACGAGGTCGTTTTGGTTGAACTCGTATTGGGTTGAACCGGAGCTAAATGGATCGGGTCGTGGGAGAAGACCTTGACCGTTGGATCAAAGAGTAATGGACAGCTTGGACTGAAACGCCTGAAAACAGAGTCGTTTGGAACTGACTGGGACCTGAATCTGGCCATTTGATTTGATTGATCAACGACTCAAATTTGTCATGCCAAAATGGGGTCGTTTGGATCATTTGAGAGACTTGGCCAATTTGGCCGGGTTAAGCACAAAATTTGGACTGATCGAAATTTAATGGCCCAGTCTGATTTCTTTGTATTTCTGCTATCTTTTCTTTTATTTTCTTAAACTAATCTACAAAATTAAAAACCAAAAATTCTAATGTAATTCATAAAAAACAAATTAATTTAAACAACATTAAGCTAAGTACCAAAAATAATACAAAAAATACAAACAAATGCAATTTTTATGATTTTACAATAATTATCAAATTATTTACGGCTTAAAACCTAACAATTATAAAAATTAAATCCTAGACGCATATTGTATTTTTTCATTTTATATAAGACGATAATTAATTGATTATAAAAATGCAACATTAATTCCTAAATGCACATGCACCTAAATTTTTTATAAAAAAAAAGTTAACATGCGCAGAAAATGCAGATAATTAACGAAATTCCACAAAAATTCCCAAAATTATACACAAAGACAATTTGTTCCATTTTTTGATTTATTTTGGAGTAATTGTCATGGAGCAAAAATCACGTGCTCACAGGTGCCCCTCTTTGTTCGAGAACATGAAGGGTTTTCATGCAAAGATAAAGTGAGCGGATACGAGCAATTTTTGCCTGTTAAAATATTCTGTGTGAAGCATTTTTGGAGAGATTTAACCGAACCTTTTCTTTGAAGGTCTCCTACATATCCCTGGCTAAAAGAGAATCATGTTAATGTAGTTGAGGATGTCTTGGCAGCTGGGATTACCAGGGAACTATGGTTCTGTTGTTACTGCTGCTCTATACCGTTTCCACTGCCTTACTGATCTCCTTATTACACTTTTTCAAAGAGAAAGACAAGAAGATTGGCTAGCCTACGGATCACAAGATCCTGTCTATCTTTAATTTGTTTTTGCTAGCCTTGCTTTCTTATCAGCTTCTGTTTCTTCCGGTGCTTCTTTCTTCCGAGAGCTTGGTGATGACACTGACCTTTTGCATGTCTGAACACTAGCTTTCATTGATCTTTGCTTGGTCTGCTGGGGATATAGCTTCCCTTATTACTCTTCTTGGTTATTCCATTAGGGAGACGACTTTCTTTCGTCAACATGATGAATCTTTTCGGCGATTCCACTATGGAAGTTTTCCCGCTATTTGGCGATTCTCTAGGGATATGGCCTTCTTCATCAGCATTTAGCATGTCAGGGCTTTTTTGGTAACCTTCTGCCTTCCGGGGGGTTACCAATTTCAAGTCATAAATGCAAAGCTAATGACATGTAGCTAATGTAGATGCAGAGCTATATGACGCATAGTCATGTGATGTTGATGCAAAGCTATATGACACGTAGTCATGTGATGTAGATGCAAAGCTATATGACACGTAGTCATGTGATGTAGATGCAAAGCTATATTGACACGTAGTCTTGTGATATAGATGCAAAGCTATATTACACGTAGTCATGTGATGTAGATCCAGAGCTATATGATGCAATCCCTTACATTACTAGTGGGTGCCTAGGATGCTGTTATAAGGATGTGATTATAACTTGAATTTAGTTTCTGCATTCCCGAGGAAATATTTGACAAAGGCAGAAAATTTTCTGCCCCAGTTCTGGCGTTCTTCCTTGTGCTACGCCTTTTTGACATTATCAAAATTTATTTTTCTGCTTCAACTCAAAGAAAATTTTATTAGTTTAAAACATGGCAAGTGGTCGTGCCACTTTATTGAGTATGGTCATCCCTTCCCCTTTTCCTTGCTCTGTGCTCCCAAGCTTGTTGAGGATTGGCATTAAATGCTGGGGAAGATATTTCTGTTGGCGATAGTTTGACATTTTTTCTTCCTCATCCTGTGTTCGAGACTCTCTAGGGAGGTCTTTTAAGAAACCTCCTTTCAAAAGTTTCACTTTCCCTCAACTCTTATGAGGATAAGATGTTATCAGCTGGGGATAGTGTTGTTAAGGGCACAAATGCTGGATGTTATCTTGCTGGGGATGAATTTTCCTTCTTCCCTTCCCCACTCTGTGTTTCGACTGGCTGGGGAGTTATTTATTTCTCGTTGGGGATGATTCTTCCCTTTTCCTTCCCCGCTCTGTGTTGTCTGAACATGCTGGGGAATGTTTTTGTTGTGGGTGAATTTCCCCTTTCTTTCCCCACTCGTTGGTTCGGACTCGCTGGGAATGGTTTATGTCAAACCTGTCGGGGAGTATTTTTGTGAAGGATGACTCTTTTCATCCACCATTCATGTCTCTATTTTCTCGGGCGTATTATTGCATCTTCTGCTGGGGGATGGTCGAGAATCTGTCGGAGTCGTCCTTGTGTCTTCTACTGGGCATTCTCTTGGAATTTGGTCCACGTTTTCTCAATTGTTGCCTTTCCAGCTTTTCCCATACTTCTCCTGACATTCTGGACCCATCCGGTGGAGTGAGTTGGTCACTTTGGTAAACCCAACCTGACCAACTTCACACCAATTTAAACAAGGTCGTTCTATTCAAGAGGGTCTTGCAACAACGCTCTTTCATTTTGTTGCCTTCTCTTCCACTTGCCCTGTTCGTATTTTGCCGTGTTCCATTAGGAAACTGGTAGCAAGCCCTAGCAAACCTTTCTAAAAATTAAACTGCTGGGGGAAAGTCAAAAGAAACGATAGAAAAATGGAGAAAATCTTTTCTGAACGAACACTGGGAAAAAGAAAAGAAAAGAAAAGACTTATCTAGGTGGTGTACTGGCCCTATTGATCATGTCATGTATTGTGGAATAATCGACCCAGTCTATTGGTATTAATCAATTTCTAATGACTTCATTTGCTGGGGATAAACAGGTGCCCAACTTTTGCTGCAAATGCGGATCCTTTGCGTCAGTCTTATCTTGTCGCCTCATCGTGCCCTTCGAAGGGTTTTCACTAATAAGACTCTGTCATTTCTCTCGGTTCTCGTCGCCTTATGGTGCCTGTGAAGGTTTTCACCGATAAGACTCTCTCTTTTTATTTTCTCAGCTGGGAATTGGAGCGTTACCAATATGATTCTCTCTACTGGGGAATTATTTGGCTATCAACTCTACCAGGGATTCCTTTGGTTAGCAAATCTTCAAGGGATTCCTGCTAGCAATTCTACCGGGGATTCCTGCTAGCAGTTCCCTTAGCTCACGATCTTCCCTTTTCTAGGAATCAGTGTATTATTCCTGACTTCCACTTGCCTAACTCGGCACCTTTCGAATACTGATCGGGAGGTCTTTTTTGGTTATAACATGTGGGTTTTGTGGGCTTGAATGAAAAAGGGGGATTAAACATTCGAAGTGACTTCGATGGGTGAGAGACTACAACTGTTGGAATAAAAAATTTCTAACAACCTAACTTCTTCCCGAGTTTTTTGCTTGGGAATTTTTTTATTTTTCGCGACATTTCGTCACACTATGACCAAGCCGTGAGGCACCTACGTATCCTTTCTTGAGGAATCAGGTCAAACGTAGTTCCCATATATTTGATTTCTTATGATTTTCTTATCATTTTTCTCTTTTTTCATTTTTTTTATCGATTCCAAGAGAGGGGTATGAAAGAACAAATATGGAACAAAGGGGAAAACAAAGGTTGACAGTGTTTAGGTAGAAGAAAGAATTGCCTCCGTCATTTCATTATCTGATGAACACCAAGTACAAACAAGAAAAATAATGATAAATATAATTAAGGAATTTACACATAGTATCTCTTGACTGCGTCAGAATTGATAGCCATGTCAATGCATCTTCCTTCGACATCCGTCACGCATAAAGTTCCATTGTATAATACCCTGGTCACAACAAATGGTCCTTGCCAGTTTGGGGCGAACTTGCCCTTTGTCTCGACCTTATACGGGAGAATCCGTTTCAATACCTGCTTCCCTACTTCAAATTTCCTGATGTGTGTGAATCCGTTTCAATATGCATGCTGACTTTGGTTTCCCTCACATTGTCGGCATCCCCCTAATTGCTAGCTTCAGTGTCATTCAAGTTGGGCTTGGGTTTTTCTTCGTAATGGCTTAGTTCCATGTTTACCTCTTTAAAGACTTCATACTCATCGTATTACGATTCACTCCATAGTCGATCTCTTGTATAATTAGCTCAGAATTAGATTGATCATTTAGACGGGGCCGAAGATCCGTCGTGCATGCCAGATCATGAGAACAGTAAAAATAGAACCATTGAGAAAGAAAAAGAAGAAGAAACAAAATTTAAAAAAAAACACAAGAATAGAAAACTCTTAATTTAATAAAACAGGGGATAACAGATTTCACACTTCTTCTAAAAATAAAATAAAATTTGGATTACACCTTGGAATAATCCAAAAAATGTGAAAGATAGATCAAGGCCTACTACCAAGACTCCTTCCGGGTAGGGAGAGGAGTTGATGTCCACTTATTGAGGTTGGCCCTAGGCCTCACAAACTGTATATTATCCCTACTGGAACCATCTACAGCTTCTAATACATTGACGTCGGCGAACATCTTTAGCTCCCGTTCTTCGCGTACCAGCTCGATCATATGGGTTTCATGATGTACGGGCAATGGGTTCTGGTTAATGTTAGGTGCCTCCACCGTCTGAACCTTAATTTTGTTGGCGTCGATAAGATCTTGTATCGCCCGCTTACTTCCAACATTTTTCCGTATCATGCCCCAGCATTCCCGAACAGTACTTGCAACTTAGCGATTGGTCCACATTTGGGGGTGGAGGATTTGGCAACCTATTTTCCACATAACTCAACAAACCCAACCGCTTTATCTTGTGAAATAAAGCGGTATAGTTCTCTCCCAACTCGGTGTAGGTTCTTTGTTCTGTATTCTTTCATTTTTGTATGCCGAATTTCCCCGGAAACCTGCCCCTGGAGGGTTCCTATTGGCCCTGGGTGATGGATATGTGTCTTTTGGAGATGGTTATGTGTTTACTAGAGGTGGATATGTGTATTGGGGAACCGGCGTGCGCCATTGTGGACGAGCCCGGGGTTGAGTGTAGGTTTAGGCTTGGTATACAGCGAAGTGTGGTTCTTGTGGTGGATAGTGGTACTGTGGTGGCCTATATGGGGAATGTGGATAATTTGGCTGGTGGGGACTAGGTTGGTAATAACAGTGCTTGCCGGATCTGGACCAATTGCTAGCTTCGACCGTGGCCACTTCTTCTTTCGTTTTCTTCCCAAGCGCATCTCCCGTGCCGCTTTGAATAGCCTAAGTCGTTGCCTTAAGCGCTGCGTAATTCAGGATTTTACCGGACTTTAGCTCCTCCTCTATCATAATCCCTGTCTTTACTGTTAGAAAATACACTTAACGCTAGAGGGGGGGTGAATAGCGTTATAATAAAAAATAGCGTAAACTTGCGGAATTTAGAAATTGCAGGAATTAAATAAGTGCGATAAGTAAATAAATAGGAACGAACGCACCGATGTATCCTGGTTCACCACAACCCGTGGCTAGTCCAGTCCCCGAGAGACTCTCTCAAGATTTCCACTAACACTGTTAAGCTTACGGGTGCTCAACAAACCTTTACTAACTAAGGACACAAGCCTCAACAACCTTTGCTCGAAGATACAACACTTCAAGACTTCAACCAAAGGAATCACAAGTTCCTTCTTACAGTACAAGGGAACAACTTTCCCTTCAAGTGTATAAAAACACTTTGCACTCAAAACAAGACTCTCCTCAAGAGTAGATATGAGTAAAATAAATACGCTCAAGAACGCAACAACTTTCGTCAACAATTTGGCTCTCAAAAACTTATGTAATGAATAGAAAATGATGAATAAGAGAGTATGCAAGCTTTAGCAATAATATTGTCAGTTGTTGTTCTTGTAAGACTGATTTGAAGATGTATTTATAGTGTCAAAACCATACATAACCGTTGCCTAATTGCCAATTAAGAGTTGCTGATTTTGTGCTGCGACAATCGATTGTCAAGATGATACAATCGATTGTTTTCCAATCGTTCCAAAAATCATTCCCAGATTTTACGCAGCACAATCGATTATCAAAGACATATAATCGATTACTGGCAACGTTCAAAAAATCATTTCCAGATTTTACGTAAAACAATTGATTATCAGAAGTATACAATCGATTACTTGGCAACGTTCAAAAAATCTTTTCAGATTTTACTTCACACAATCGATTATTAAAAACATACAATCGATTACCTGACGGTGTTTGAAAATATTTTGACAACGGTCAGCTACATAATCGATAATACTATATGGACAATCGATTATTTATCAGTCTTTGAAAAATCAAATAGACACTGCCTCAATACAATCGATTGTCATAGGTTCACAATCGATTAGTTTGTAGCTTTGAAAAACTCTGGTGGACACTACCTTAATACAATCGATTGTCATAAGTTCACAATCGATTATTGTGTGGCTTTGAAAAATCTGATGTACACTGCCTCAACACAATCGATTGTCATAGAGTACACAATCGATTGCCATGCAGATTTGAAAAATCTGATGTACACTGCCTTAACACAATCGATTGTCATAAGTTCACAATCGATTGTCATGCAGCTGACTTAACATAATCGATTATCATAAGTACATAATCGATTATCTTAGTCCAGATTTTAGAGGCATGTCTAAAAATCATTTTGGCTAACATAAATATGCATGATTTAAAATCATTTTGCTTTAAATTAAATATGCATGATTTGATAAAAATGTTTTTACGAGAGAAGCTAAGTCTTGAGTCAAGTAATCGGATCAAGATCACAATTTAAAGAACGACTCATGTATAACTTTATTTCTTGGTCTTGTGCTTGAATCTCGTTATGTATCAATTTCACGCTTGTGCTTGGACCTCGTCATATGTCAATTGCGCATCGTTTGTCATTTATCAAATCCTGCAAATATGAACACGCGTTTAGTTTAGTGCCTTGAGAACGTGTTTCAACAATTTCCCCCTTTTTGATAATGGCAAACCTTAAGCGGGATATGCATATTAGAGATTCATAATGACGATCCAAGACAAGTAAAGATATGCATTTAGTTCCCCCTCAACATATGAATTCCCCCTCAATTTATACCAATATTAAGTGCATAGCCCTTATTCTTCCCCCTTTTGACATTAGAAAAAAATGGAAAAAGTAAAAGACATAATAAAGCAAATAATATCAACATAATCGATTATTGATACTAGATAATCGATTATATACTAAAGAGAATCGATTATCCTTAGGAGAAATCGATTATTCTGCATCAATCTTTATAATTCCCTCTGCCTTTAGGGCGATACCTGCAAAAATTCGTTAGACGTCTCCGACGCTCAAGTTAGAAATCATGTGAAAGGGAAAATGCAATGCATGACTTAGATCAACGTGGAGTCAAGAATCCCGAGTTCACTACGAATTCGGAAGAAGGACTGTTTCTCTAAGGGTTTTGTAAAGATGTCAGCCAATTGATCTTTGGTTTCAACAAATTCAATTTCGACATCCCCTTTGAGAACGTGATCTCTTATAAAATGACGCCTAATTTCAATGTGTTTTGTTCTTAAGAGTGTTTCGAGTACTTACTTGTTGTTCAATATCGCCAATTACCTGTTCGAGAGGATGGTCTTTGATTGTCCTCCACTCGTTAGGCATTTTCGTTTCTTTTCCCAATTGTGGCGCTTCCTCCGATAATTGATCCAAGATTTCATCTTGAATCTCCTTCGGAGTTTCCTCATGTACTTTGTCTTGAGGACTTAGTGAGTTTAAAATACCTGCAAGATCAAAACCAGAATCCTTTCTCGCCAAGCGAGCATTATTTTTGGAAAATACAATATGAGGGGATTCCTCCACAGTTCCGGTTCTATAATTGAATACTCTATATGCTTTGTTACGTGAAGAATAACCAATAAAAATTCCTTCATCGGATTTGGCATCAAATTTTCCCAATTGATCTTTTCCATTGTTATGAATAAAGCATTTGCAACCGAATACTCTAAAATGGGAGATATTTGGTTTCCTTCCCTTATAGAGTTCATAGGGGGTTTTCCTGAGTATTGGCCTTATGACTACTCTATTTAGAACGTAGCATGCGGTACTCACGGCATCCACCCAAAAATGTTTGGGAATCTTAGCCTCATCGAGCATGGTTATAGCCATCTCTTCGAGACACCTATTTTTCATTTCCACAACCCCATTTTGTTGTGGTGTACGTGGAGCACAGAAGGTGTGCTCGATACCGAGTTCGTCACAAAAGTCCGCAAAGAGATTGTGATCAAACTCTTCCCCATGATCACTTCTTATTGAAGTGACGGTTGTGTCCTTTTCATTTTGAACACGTTTAAGAAAATATTTATAATTATGAAAAGCTTCACTCTTATGAGCAAGAAATAGAGTCCATGTAAATCTAGAATAATCATCAACAATAACAAAAGCGTAACAATTTCTACCAAGACTTTCAACGCGAGATGGTCCAAAAAGGTCCATATGAAGAAGTTGCAAAGGTCTAGTAGTTGAAACAATATTTTTTGATATAAAAGATGCTTTTGTTTGCTTCCCTTTTTGACAAGAATCACAAAAAGAGTCTTTTTCAAATTTCAAATTTGGAAGACCAATAACTAAATTTTGTGAAACCAATTTGTTTAAAAGATGCATGTTGATGTGAGCTACTCTACGATGTCATAACCATGTATAATCCTCTTTGCTCATAAGACAATTCACATATTCAGATGAAGAATTTGCGAGATCAACCATATAGATGTTATCCATTCTAAAACCACGAAGGATAATTTTAAAATCGCTACGGCGAAAAACTAAGCATTCATCCGAATCAAATAAAACAAGATTTCCCTTGTCACATAATTGACTTATGCTCAAGAGATTATGTTTTAAGCCTTTAACTAACAATATATGCTTAATGGAAGAATATTCATCCTTACCGACCGATCCGATGCCGATAATTTTTCCTTTGTTATTATCACCAAAAAAAACGCTTCCTCCTTCCTTATGTTCTAGTTGAAGGAACTTGGATTCGTCTCCCGTCATGTGTTTGGAGCATCCACTATCAAGGTACCAAAGTACACTTGATCCCTTCAAACATACCTACAAGACAAATTAATGAGTCTTTGGTACCCAAGCTGTTTTGGGTCCTTGAGAGTTAGGTATAACATGCTGTTGTGCTTGACATACATTTAAGTGTCTATGTCTAGTGAAACAAGCAGGAGCAATATGTCCAATTCGATTTCAATAATGACACACAACATTAGGATTATGCATTCGTCTAGGTTGATAGTAATTGGACGGACGAAATTCATTTACTCTATTCTTGACAATATGACTATTGCGCAATTTATGAAAATCATTTCTCCTACTATTTGTTCTAGGATATGCAGCATTTCTAGAATAGTTATTTCTAGGTTGAAAGCCATTTCTAGATGTTCTAAAAGATTCAACGTTCCTTCTAGTGTTTGGCCTAGAATATGTGTTATTTCTAGAATGATTGTTTCTAGGTTGCGATTGTTGAAAGCCATTTCTAGGTTTGTTATATCTAGGATGAGCGTTTGTTTTATTAATCCTAGGTTGAGCCTTAGGTTGTTGGGGGTTGGCTTCAACCTTTTCTTTAGGCTCATTTTTAAAACCTATGCCATGCTTGGTCGACTTCAAATTAACAAGGACTTCATTCAAATTTTTATGAGAAGAATTAAACTTATCTAGGGTGCCCTTATGTCTTTCTACCTCATTTTTGAGATGCATGCAAGAAGTACAACTTTTACTAGAACTCTCGGGTTTGTCGGCGCTTCTCTGGCCGAAAAATTTGTTTTCTTCTTTCAACTCCTCATTTTCTAAAAACAGTTTTTCCAAATCTTTTTCTTTCAAAGAGAGTTGTTTTTCAAAATCTTTTTCTTTTAAAGAAGCATTTTCCTTTATGCTTTTAACAGTTTTGGAAGCTTTAATAAATTCACCATACAACTCATCAAAAGCATTTTGCATTTCCTCAATAGAAAAGAAATTTTTGGAAGAAATTTGACATACCTCTTCTTGGTTGTCTTCTTGTGCCATAAGACAAGGATTCGCGGCTTTGTCTTGTTCTTCCTCACTCGACTCGTCTCCGGAGTCGCCTCCCCATGATATGTATGCTCGTTGTTTCTTGAAGGGTTTCTTCTCCTTTTTGATATTTGGGCAATTTGATTTAATGTGCCCGGTTTCTCCGCACTCATAGAACTTTATTTGATCTCCTTGCCTTTTGCCTTTTCGTTCATACTCTTTTTGCATGAACTTTTGAAATCTCTTGATAACGAGTCCGAACTCTTTGTCTCCGTCCTCATCATTTTGAGGTTGGCTTGTGCTTGCCTTGAGGGCGATTCTTTGTTTCCTTTGATCATTTACAAGAGGGTTAAGAATAGTAGATTCATAAGTCTTAAGGTTACCTCTTAGTCCGTTGATGGTGACATTAGAAGTGCCAATAGACTCTTGAATCGCGTCGGCTTTGGAGCACCATTCCGGAGTGAGAATTCAGAGAATTTTTCGGACAAGTTCCTTATCCGTGAAGGTCTTCTTAAGAGCATGTAAGTCATTTACGATTTTTGAAAATCGTTCGAACATCTCATCGACCTTTTCGCCTTCCTTCATGTGAAACAGTTCATATGCATGGGTAGAAAATCAACCTTAGCCTCTCTTACCTGGTCCGTACCTTCGTACGTGATTTCCAGCTTGTCCCACATTTGCTTCGCCGTTGTGCAACATGATATTTTCCTGTAATCATCAGCATTTATAGCACAATATAATAAGTTAATTGCTTTAGCGTTGTTTTGCACTTTTCGAATATCATCCGCATCGTATTCCTCTTCGGATTTTGGAACCCATTCGTTTTCAACCTTTTTGGTTGGAATTTGTTCTCCCTTCATTATAACCTTCCACAGATGAAAATTATTCAATTGAATAAATATTCTCATCCTCTCCTTCCAGTATGTATAGTTTGTACCGTCGAATAGTGGTGGTCGGGTGGAGCATTGTCCTTCACCTATTCCTGCAAAAGAGTCATGAGTAGAAGCCATGGATTGTTTCTCTCAAATGGTTAAGTCTTCAGAGAGTTGGGCTCTGATACCAATTGTTAGAAAATACACTTAACGCTAGAGGGGGGGGGGGTGAATAGCGTTATAATAAAAAATAGCGTAAACATACGCAATTTAAAAATTGCAGGAATTAAATAAGTGCGATAAGTAAATAAATAGGAACGAACGCACCGATGTATCCTGGTTCACCACAACCCGTGGCTAGTCCAGTCCCCGAGAGACTCTCTCGAGATTTCCACTAACACTGTTAAGCTTACGGGTGCTCACCAAACCTTTACTAACTGAGGACACAAGCCTCAACAACCTTTGCTCGAAGATACAACACTTCAAGACTTCAACCAAAGGAATCACAAGTTCCTTCTTACAATACAAGGGAACAACTTTCCCTTCAAGTGTATAAAAACACTTTGCACTCAAAACAAGACTCTCCTTAAGAGTAGATATGAGTAAAATAAATACGCTCAAGAACGCAACAACTTTCGTCAACAATTGGCTCTCAAAAACTTATGTAATGAATAGAAAATGATGAATAAGAGAGTATGCAAGCTTTAGCAATAATATTGTCAGTTGTTGTTCTTGTAAGACTGATTTGAAGATGTATTTATAGTGTCAAAACCATACATAACCGTTGCCTAATTGCCAATTAAGAGTTGCTGATTTTGTGCTGCGACAATCGATTGTCAAGATGATACAATCGATTGTTTTCCAATCGTTCCAAAAATCATTCCCAGATTTTACGCAGCACAATCGATTATCAAAGACATATTATCGATTACTGGCAACGTTCAAAAAATCTTTTCAGATTTTACATCACACAATCGATTATTAAAAACATACAATCGATTACTTGACGGTGTTTGAAAATATTTTGACAACGGTCAGTTACATAATCGATAATACTATATGGACAATCCATTATTTATCAGTCTTTGAAAAATCAAATAGACACTGCCTCAATACAATCGATTGTTATAGGTTCACAATCGATTATTTTGTAGCTTTAAAAAACTCTGATGGACACTGCCTTAATCCAATCGATTGTCATAAGTTCACAATCCATTATTGTGTGGCTTTGAAAAATCTGATGTACACTGCCTCAACACAATCGATTGTCATAGAGTACACAATCGATTGTCATGCAGATTTGAAAAATCTGATGTACACTGCCTTAACACAATCGATTGTCATAAGTTCACAACCAATTGTCATGCAGCTGACTTAACATAATCGATTATCATAAGTACATAATCGATTATCTTAGTCCAGATTTTAGAGGCATGTCTAAAAATCATTTTGGCTAACATAAATATGCATGATTTAACATCATTTTGCTTTAAATTAAATATGCATGATTTGATAAAAATGTTTTAACGAGAGAAGCCAAGTCTTGAGTCAAGTTATCGGATCAAGATCACAATTTAAAGAACGACTCATGTATAACTTTATTTCTTGGTCTTGTGCTTGAATCTCGTTATGTATCAATTTCACGATTGTGCTTGGACCTCGTCATATGTCAATTGCGCATCGTTTGTCATTTATCAAAACCTGCAAATATGAACACACATTTAGTTTAGTGCCTTGAGAACGTGTTTCAACATTTACTACTTCATTGAAGGATTTTCCAACTGTCGTCACCAAGTGACCAAAGTAAGTTGGATCCACCGTTTGCAGGAAGTAGTCCACCATTTCCCCCTCTCTCATGGGAGGATCAACCCTGGCTGTCTGTTCTCTCCACTGGAACCTGAATTTACGGAAGTTTTCTCCGGGCTTCTTCCCAGTTCTTATTAATGTGAGACGGTTAGGGACTATCTCGATATTGTATCGTAAGTGACATGAAAAATCCTGCGCTAGATCGTCCTAGTGTTCCACCTGCTGGGATCCTGTCTGGTATACCATACCAGTGCCGATCCACTTAAGCTCTGGACAAAGTAAGCTTTCGTTAGCTAATCATTGCCGCGTGCTCCTCTCATTTTGCTACAGAAACCCTGTAAATGTGCCATAGGATCGCCATGCCCTTCATATAGATCGAAATTGGGCATCTTGAACCCTGATGGCAACTAGACGTCAGGAAAAGGGCATAGACCCTTGTAGGGTACGCTGACTTGGTTGCCTAATTCGTGCATGTTCCTGAAGGTTTTTCTCCAGGCTTCTAACTTTCCGCATTACCTCGTCCTGTTTTGGATTCTTTGCTGGCTTTTCACTTTCCGCTGGGACCTCAAATTGGGGATTTTGGGTAAGTGGTTTGGGTGTTTTAAATGCGGGTTCTGGGGATAATATTGTGCGTCTTGAGCCTTAAACAACGGCTAACTAGTAGATCTTTCCAGCGTGGATGGTGGGGGTCCCATGAAAATGGGCACATTTGGAGGTGGCTGATTCTGGTTGGGTGGTGGACTTGGGAGTCATACGAGTTTCTTCCATGGAAGTAGTGCTGACTCGGGTAGCTTGTTGACGGGCCAAGGTGAGGGTATTCTGGCGTGTGCCTAGGTGGAGGAGTTGGATTAATGGGTGATTCGGGCCCCTTTTGCACTTTAGCCAAGGCCGACTGCATTCCATTAATCTCCATCCCCATTTTCTCTATCTTTTCCAAGGCTTCTTTTAGCCACTGTGCCTCGGGCCTCTCTTCCTCAACACTGTTCTCATAATTGGTCAAGATTTTAGGTATAGGCCCGCTGGATCTTGTCTGATAATTGTATGGTGCCAGTAAGCTCTAACAAACTAACTAACTGAATTTGGAAAAATTACAAACTTGTAAGCATCACAGTTTTAGCAGATATTGGAATTGCACGTTGGGGGATGCAATGCTCTTAAGAAGTTAACAATTTATAACATGTTTTTGCTACGACCGCATTCATCATCCTGGCTTATTTATAATCCCCCTCATTTTATAAATAAAAGATCCGATATTACAAACATGTCCTTTCAGCGCCTCGGGGATGAAGATTATAAGGCTGTGTAGGTCAGCTGGCCAAAATCTAAAAAAATGACCAAAAGGTGGCCATTAATGCAAAGTCAGCCTTCCGGCGTCCCGTTTGGGAACATTTGCCTATTTTGACAAAAACGGCATCACCTATCTTATTTATGATGAAAATTAAAACTCAGACATTTTTTTTGATATTTTTGCAAAGGGGAGGTTAGACCAGATGAGGGTTTCCTACCTATCTCACATCGGGTGAGAATCAAACCAGCGTAGTTCGTAAAGGAAAATAAACTGACTTTGAAAACATGACTCACTATTTTGGAAAACAATACTCGTTTTGTATTTTCTTGACTAATAAACAGACCATATCTTTAAAAAGAAAGAACAAATTTTCTTTTTTTTTTATCTTTAATTTTTTCCAAAAAATTCGGCAAAGTTTCAACACTATTTTGACATTGTTTTTTTTTTTTTCAATTTTCCAGATATTCCAAAGCCGGTCAGCATGCAGTTCGAGACAACTAAATGCACGGAAAATAAGTAGGATGCAACATGATGGTCTTTTTTCATTTCAGGTTGGTAGTCCTAGTCGGACCCAACCCTTGCGTTGAATCCCCTAAGTCAAATGCAACATGATGCAAATAAGCATTCCTACTAGGGATCCGGCATGAAGTCACGTTTTTCAAGGTTCTCAAATTCTAAAGGAGGTGGTATCTAGACCTGGCTTACCCGACGGACAACCCGAGCCGAGGAGCTTCAAGCGCCACCAGTAGTAGAACAACACTGGCTAGCTAATGGCTCTCCCGCCTAAACATGTGTGACTAAATCCTTCACCAGAAGCTGGTAGGCTAACGGGCTTTATCTCAAGACAGAAGTTTTGTGATGCTGGTAAGCAAACACAACATAACTACCTATCAGAAGACTGAGAGAGGTGCGAGAGAGGAAAATTTATACGGTTCAACAATATCAAAGCGGTAAAAGCAGTCAATTAGCACGGTAAGCACAAATAATGTAACAACATCAGATAAAGCCAAATATAACAATTTATCTAAGCTCGAATTTATAACTCTAAACCAGTAGTTCTAGGTCTTGTCCCCAGTAGAGTCGCCAGAGCTGCCACACCTCATTTTTCCGCTCTGGCACCGCGAGGGCACAAAGGAGTTTTTTCAATTAAAGGACAATCAAAACTAGATTTGTTTATTTAATTCAGAGTCGCCACTTGGGAGGTTTTTAGTGTCCCAAGTCACCGGTTGAATCCCGAATCGAGGAAGATAATGACTCTATTTAACAGTCCACGAACCAAAAATCCAGATAAGAAATTTTGTTAAACTGGGAAAATGTGTTAGGCATTTGCGAGTTCCGTGCTTCTAGCACGGTTGCTCAACTGTCATATTTAGCTTATTTATGTAATTTTTTACATGTTGTAACTTATGTGCCGATTTTAACTTTTAACAGCTTTTATTCAAATTATTAAAGCAAATTGAACTTTGTCTGAGACATATCTTTGGATCGCTCCGCGTGATATGAACCCGCAATCCTAAACACATTTGATTCGACGTTTTGGGATTTAGATTTGGGTCGCATGAAATGCACACCCAAGTTTAGGGAGGCAATGTTACTGAGTACGCGCCTATAGATGCTAACACATTATTATTGTTGAGAAGGTTGTGAAATTTGCTAAACGGCCCATCCCGAAATCTAAGGAGTTAATATATACATTTATGAGGGCCATGCAGTTTTGTACCTCTTTATTTGGTGGATCGTCTCATTTATTTAAAAAGGGTAATCCTAAAGTGGCTACATTTCTCTATTAAGTTCCTCTTTATATATGAAAGTAAGAAAAAATCCTAATTTATTCACATGCTTTAAACTTATCGTAATCGGGCTTCGAACACGATTCACAAATTCTGAAAATAAACGCGGTAAGGTAGTCGTTTGACAATTATGGGCCCAGGACCAACGTGTATGGTAAAAAACATAGACCTGGGCCATCCTCATTCTAGTTGGGCCTAGCTAACTTATTTTATACATGTTGATGCTTGCCGAACTAAAAAGTGGTGTTATTTTGTTAACATATTTAAACTTCCAATATAAAGGGGAATTCTACCGGAGATGAAAGAACTTAAAAATATGATTTTTATCCTAAGTCACTTACATGCTGAAAATAACCAATGGTATCTAATTAGAAAATGTTCCTATAAGCTTCAAAACATGCCTTTTGTTCAATGAGGTAACTATTGGGTATTCAAGAATAGTCTAAATGGCCTAACATGCTTTTGAGATATGACATTCCCCAAAACAAATTACAATAACAGAAAAGTGCTTACTACACCATTAATCTCTTTCAACTATCATACATGGGAAGTTCACTCCTAGACTACTATAAAGTGTTTAGTTATACATAAAAAAATACATACATGATTATGATGGAAGAGATATTCTAATGTATATACAAATAAGTAATCAACTATCATGAGTTTAAAACTTCAACTTTTCATCTTTTGCATTCTTGCTTCAATATTTCGACTTACAAGAAGTACCAGATATGTACCTGATAGGAAAGTAAAGGAAGAAGAGGAATATCAGTAGAAGCAGCAGTAGTGTAAGAAGCAACACAGCAGATTCAACAACAATAATAGAGGTCCAACGGAAACCAAATAGCAAGCAATCCAGGTAGCAGATTGGAAATCAAACAGAAAGAGCCCAGGACAAAAATGTAACAATATTTTGGACACCAACAGAAAACCAAGGACTTTCACACCAAAAGTTTATTAACACTCAAAATTGTACCCACAGTTACAGTAGAAGTGAGGCCAATGCAAGGAAATAATATTTCTGCTTATGACTACTCAAAGAGACGAAATGAAATTCCGATGTAAAGCTCAGCCTTAATCTTTCAAAGAGGAACTAAAAGAAAACTGATCTCTGCTCTTTCAATCAACCTTAATCTTTTAAGTTCTGGAAATTTTGATCTCTCCAAAATTCTTCTTTTCTAAATGTCAAATGATCCCTATTTATATCCCAAGCAAGACTCTCTCCTCCTCTTTAATTATTATTACCACCCTCTTTTATTATTACCCCTTTTTCTTTCTTTACTTTTCAGTCCAAAATATTCCCATCTATGTGGGTTCTTTACCCTTTTATCATTACTTGTACTATTCCTAATTTCAATTAAGTAAAAGCAGTCAAACATTTATCATTTTCAATGCTCCCCCCCCCCCCCCAACCAAGTAATATAAATTAGATCTATTAGGGTCATACTGGGTAGACTATGCTGTCAAACCGTATTTATTTATTTTTCTATTCCTAAAATACCCTTGAAACCTATTGTTAGTGCTCTTAAATCAGAATTTGTTCAAACCCTAACATATCTAAAACTAACCATCTTATTTCTTACTAATTATTGCAGATATAACCAATCCTTGACAATTGATTCACTGAGACTAAACAAAAGAACTGAACTCAAATCAAAATGAGACTTACTGCCACACGAGACATAATATAATTACTAAACTGAAAACGAATTTTATTCACAAGGATATGGAGATTGAACTTAATGCAATTCTAAATGGAATCCTATATAGACCACATGATTATTGTCAGTATTGATGTCGTCCTAAGCTAATTGCCCTAAATAAACATATATAACATTCGTCTTTTGACGACATTTATTTAAACGATTTACTAACACAATTATTAACAAATAAACCGGATTATACAAAAAGGTTACCAAAAAAAGCTTCAGTGGTTTCAACAATGAAACCAAATATGAACTAAACATATTTTACGACTCTAAATATATTGACTATGTGACTCATAACAGCAACATGAGAGATTTGGCAGAAAAATAATAGAAAAATAAAATAAATGAAAACAAACATGCAGATAAACAACAAAACACAAACAAAAATAGAGGGAGGAGCAGGACTTATCTTTGAAAGCTCCTGACCAAACGACCCAGTCTTGAATCAGAGTCGACCATTTGAGGTCGAACATACTCTAATCGGGGGTTTCTTAGTTGAGAATATCTAGATTAAAGTCTATTAAACCTCAATTTCCCATCGATTTGAATAGACACCTATTTTTGGATTTCTAGGGTTCATACGGGTGGTTTGGGACTCGAGGTTTTCTGGTTAGATTAGAACCAAACCAGTGTTGGTCTGGTTACCAGGGAAGTCAGGGGAGTGTTAGATATCGATTTGGGGTGGTTTGGTAAAGTTTGAGTCTTGGCTCGAATCTTCAATTGAAGATTGGAGAAGATGTAGCTACATTCGAACCAAGAGGATTGTGGATTTGGGTTCAGAGTGTGATGGGGGTCTGTGGTGTTGATTTGGTTGCCGGCGGCGTCGTTGCCGCCGGGTTTCTGGTGAAGGGGTGAGGGGGGGCACTAGGGTTCTTGGGGTGTGCTGGGGTCTCTGAGAGAGACGAAGGAAGGGGGTACTCGGATATGGGGTGGGGTAAGGGGCTGGACTTATGTACTGGAGTGATTGGATCCAGACCGTTGGATCAATGAAGATCAACGAGTTGGATTAAATCACTTAAACAAAACGGGATCGTTTTGTTTTAATGGGGATTGGGTTGAACGGGAGCTAAATGGATTAGGTTGTGGGAGAAGAACTTGACCGTTGGATCAAAGAGTAATGGACGACTTGGATAAAAACACCTGAAACGGTGTCATTTGGATAAGACTAGGACCTGAATCTGGCCATTCGATCTGATTGATCAACATCTCAAATTTGTCATACCAACGGGGCCGTTTGGACCACCTGAGAGACTTAGCCAATTGGGCCGGGTTAAGCACAAAATTTGGGCTGAACTTGGTCGAAATTTAATGGCCTAGTCTGATTTCTTTGTATTTTTGCTCTCTTTTCTTTTCTTTTCTTAAACTAATCTACAAAATTAAAAACCTAAAATTCTAATTCAATTCATAAAAACCAAGTTAATTTAAAAAACATTAGGCTAAGTACCAAAAATCACACAAAAACTGCAATTTTTACGATTTTACTATTATTATCAAATGATTTACGGCTTAAACCCTAACAATTATAAAAATTAAATCTTAGACGCATCGTGTATTTTTTTCATTTTATATGAGACGATGATTAGTTGATTCTAAAAATGCAACATTAATTCCTAAATGCACATGTACCTATATTTTTTATAAAAAATAAAATAAACACGCACAGACAAATGCAGATAATTAATGAAACGCCACAAAAATTTCCAAAATTGTACACAAAGACAATTTGTTTCATTTTTTGATTTCTTTTGGAGTAATTATCGTGGAGCAAAAATCACATGCTCACAGCGGCCATGGCCTTAGCCATGATAAAGTCGATGACCTTTGGTCATAGCTCGTTGATGGCCTTGGCCATATGGTTGACTTCGGCTGTCGTTGAATTATTTGCATGCCGTAGTCAAACTAGATCGACCGTTGGCGGCGATGGCCTTAGCCATGATAAAGTCAATGACCATTGGTCATAGCTCGTTGATGGCCTTAGCCATACGGTTGACTTCGACTGTAATCAAATATAATAAGCTGTAGAGATGATTATTGTGTTAAGATTGTTGTAGATCTGAAAGTATGAAGAAAAATGAACTTAGCTTAAGAGAGAAGCAATAATTGGAAAACCAAGAAAGAGATAGAGATAGAGAGAGAAATTGTATTATCCGAGAATAATAATGATCTTTATTACAATGTGAATGTCTCCTTTATATAGTAGGAGACACTTCTCGAAGTGATCAAAAAATACAAAAGTTGGTGGCTTCCACTTAGTAAAAAAGGTAGGCAGTAAATGATGCAGCTTCTTCTTTACCAACTTGGGTCGTGCCCTTATTTGGATCGATCGACCTTGTCATATGGGACATGCCCACTCGACGTAGGGGCGTTAAGAGCCAAAATTCACCCAATACAGAGATCATATTGAGATTTACAATGATATTAGATAAGAAAAGAAGAAGAAGCAATAATATTGTGAAACAAATTAAAAACTGAACAGAAAAAAGGAAAAAAAATGTATCTCACTCGCTATGATGATCAGAATAACTGCAAATGACAAAGTTAAAATTTTAAAATTGATTAAGGGAATAGGTTTTACAATAATAAATGAATAAACGGTACTCCCTTTGTTTCAAAGTATTACATGAGGTATTTTGATTCGATAGGGAGTTTAAGGGGAAAAAAACACTTTTAAAATTTATGGTCTTAAAGACCGAAAGAGTAAAAACATTGTGGGACCATAGTATTTCATCTAATTTGAAAAGTTTTACTATCAAAAGCTAATTATATGACAAAGTTGTATCTTCTTTCACCAAGTTAATATCTGCTAGTTCTTTTTATTTGATGGAAACTAATTATACTAGCCATGTCAAGTTAAAGATAGCTCTAAACGGACTTAGAGAATGGAAATTACATGTGTAGCAATGAGTAAAGAAGAAGTGGTTTGTACAAATTTTCCATAAAATTTCGAAAGATCACAAGGATTTTCAAAACCTTTTAAACGATAACTGCGTTTACAAGTATTATCTCTAAATATTCTAAAACATCAGGACAAAGGCCACAAATAAGGAGATTCTAAGCCTTTGCATTCTTCTACAACAACAACCTAGTATAATCTCATTTAGTGGGGTCTGGGAGGGAAATATGTACACAGAGCTTACCCCTATCCTTGGGTAGAGAGGATGCTTTCAAATTTACCCCCCGCATCCTTCCCTCCAAGAATTTCCCACCTTGCTCTTTGGGAGACTCGAACTCACAACCTCTCGGTTGGACATCATTCTAAAATCTATTGCCACAAACTCGGAGGGGTCCTTAGGAGCTGTTTTATTTTGTGCATTTTATTTAGTAGAAATCAAAGGTTCTTGGTTCATTATGGTCCATAGTTTATATTCTTCAGCTGTTAGGAAGTCTTCCGTTCTTACTTTTCACCAACTGTGATATTTTCCATTAAACAAGGGTGGCCTGGTAGTTGATTGTCCTTCACTAATTTCGGGTGAAGCACTTATCTTGCTTCCAAGATTTCTCTAAGTGTTAGCCTTATAAATGAGAGAACCCGCTCTGATATCAATTGTTAGTTTGAGTGCCCATATGGATTACTAAAGAATTTGATTCTTTACCGCGTTCCTTAAGCTTAAAGTAAAAAAGCAATAAAAATGACCATAACGATTTTTACGTGAAAAATCATCCGGCTCAAAAAGTGCAAAAATCACAACCTATCACATAGGATTTTCAACTCCAACTTCACTAGAACAATGATCTAAAATGTATCAATTACAAGACTATAATTAAATACTCTCCAGTATTCTCATTACTCCTATTTGATTCAGTAGTTACTCTAACGTGTGAAGCAAAATATTCACTACAAACTGATTATTTATGACACTTGCTTACAACTCAATTTCCTAAAACACATTCACTATGCTAACTCGGGAAGAATACAATGCAAGTACTCGACTTAGTGAACGACTTATGACATTTTAGTTAATGTGTAAAAGGATAGTTCAGAGGTCCAAAGCCAATCTTATTTAGAGCGCTACTTGAGATCTTCTAGTAGTCCTATTCATAATTGACTTCCTCTTTGATATGATTCCTAATGTTTCAAGGAATTCATGAGCTTTGGGACTTTTGTCTCTGACTGAATTATAAATATCTTCTTGAACAACAATCTTTATCATTTATAACAGCCTTCTTCCTCCAAGCTCGAACATAGATAACTTTGAGATAAAGTTACTGTCTTGTACAGACGTACAAATATTAATCATGAGGAGATGATCGTTTCTCCTGAGGAGCTGACTTTTAGAATAATTAAGCAACTAAAGTCGAGGACTTGGTTCTTGAAATATTTACTCATGCGTTGTTAATCATAAAAAATTTCAATACTCAACAGGACAAATTTAACCAGTTTTGTTTTCAAGCCCATATCTTACGTGCGTGAGCACACTCCCTTTTTCAAGCTCTTCATTATCTCGATAAAGAACAATTCATTATAAAGTGAAACGTAACTCTTTCTAATTCACGTGGAACAACTTTCTTCTAACAATAAGACAAAGAAGCACGAGAAAAGGGGAAGAAAAAAAAAAGACGACCCACAAAATATCTTTGAGTTTGCCTTACCAACTAGGAATTTTCAACATTCACATCCTACATAAAAGTTACTAGGCATGACAATTTGTAACACAAGACATTTTAATATATGGTAAAACATCGTAATTAATAGAAAAGTTGTTTTGCTTCGCAAATAATAATAATAATGCAACTATGTGTGGGATACCCACACGAACAATGAGCGAGCATTCGTCTTTAGCCTTTATCATGAAAAATGACTGTGTTTGACTTAGTCAATATGTTGAATTGTTATATTGGCTGTTTCCAATTTTGAACCATATAGTGTAGTACACATACCAAGCAATTATCCAACAAAGTTCATTTTAATGGACTGTTTGATGGTATCCATTTTAACTCATCAAATTCAAATTATATATAGTTAACGCCAACAATCTGAAATGTCCCTCTCTAGACCTATTAATCGACTATATACATGAATCTGCTATTTTCCTAAACTGCTGGCGCAGGGCCGGGGAAGGGCCACACCCGAGGGATGTGATGTAAACCTATCATTACAAAAGCATTAGTGGTTGCTTCCATGCATGGGCAGAGCTCATAATCTATGAGTTATACGAAAATAATTTTTACCTTAAACTGCTGGTACTTCTTATACTATTTCATTTTTCACTTATCTCAATTGTCAAATCTTGTGTCGATTATTATTTTCTGCATTTCTGAATGATCACCTGAACGCAGTTCTTTGATGTTCAAAACGAGGATCGGTAGATTCTTTTGATCGACTAAGCTTTGTCGAGGATGATGAAGCATTAACTTTTAATCACTAAAATTATAAAAAGAAATTACACACCAGTATTGTATTTTAACCTATTCTATTGTTGCCTTTGTTAGGAACTGTTTTATCTCAAATATGAGATTTTCCGGTGTGAATCTAACTTCAATCGGTTCCAATATGGATATCGGACATCGGGTGACTTATCTAAAAAATATTTTATTGTCTGCTTATTTTCTAGGCTATTAATCCTCTTATTATGAACATTTACCCTATTTTCATTTTAGATCTTAGCATTACCAACATTATTCGTTGAAAGAGACGAGAGAGGAAATAGGACTGGCTGCTAAGCAGTCAGCACTACCCGTAAACACCTCCCAGATAGTTGTCTTTTATTTGTTAATTCAGATAGAACAGATCGATTCGTAAGGGCTATAAATATATAAAAAAGAAACAATAATGGAGGCAGTTTTATAATACAAGTCAAACATGAGCAGTACTAATTAAACAGACAGACATGGCAAGTTGTATTGTTACATCGTATTCCGCCGGGGCAAAGCTATATAGCTAGAGTACTTCATGTGGGTTCGGCCGAATCCAATAGCTTTGATTCGAAATCTATATTTTTTTTAAAAATATTGATTAAATATGTATATAAATTATTAATTTAGAACTCAATACCTTACAACTATTAGAATCCCGAACTCATAAGTTTGAAATTCTAATTCTCTCGCTATATTCCGCTCATAGCCGACGTTAAATACAAAATGCTCAGGTATGTCAAATTCTCTTTATATATAAACAAAAGCAAAAGCCGCAAATGTATTCTTATTGAGGTTTACTACTAAGACAAACTTACACAAAAAGTTCGGAATATAGAAAATTAAAATGGATTCTTATTCATATTCAGCTATTTCTTCTTCTTCTATTGCTTCTTCCTCTAGTTCTATTCCATATTCCAAATATCCACAAGAAGTAAAGAAAAACAAGCCGTTACCTTCATATCATTCCTCACTTCATGGAGTTCGTAGGCTCCCATCAAAACCAATGACTAAGCAACCAATTGCACCATTGCCATCAACAAGATGTGGCTCCTCCACCACTTGATCTCTCACCTGTTTCATTACCAAGAAATAGCGTTGCTGTAGAGTTCCTTCGTCCTTCTTCCTCCTCAAACAACCAAGTTGAATCAGTTAGCGCGGCCTGTAATGACTCAACAAATCATGAAGCACAAGAAACATCACATCTAATAACGTCGGTAATTCCATCAGAGAATTATTTTGGAACATGCAGTCCGCTGGCTAATTTCCCTTTATCGCCTGCTTCTTTTGCATGGTGTTGTTCTATTCTTCTCAGCCCTAGCACTCTTACTTCACCACGCCCTATTCTTTAGCTCCTTTACCATTCCCTCTTCTACTCATTTGAGAGTTTAATTGTTACTTACTATTATTTCCTGTTGTTTGTTGTTACTACTATTTTACTTTGTGGGTAGATCAAGAATTTGAATTGGAACGTCTGAAAAGAGATATCACAATTCAAGTAGTTGAAGCGACTTTTGTTTTTTTTTTCTTTTTCTTTCTCAACTTCATTGGATTGAGTATGAATTTTCTTCTCACCAATCTCTTCCCACATTACTAATTATGCATACTTTTTTGTTTCTCAAATGTCAAGATATTACGGAGATTTACAGTATATGATACTCTCTTTCCAATTTAAGTGTACATGTTTTATTGGGCACGAAGTTTAAGAAAAAATAAAAACTTTTTAAATTTGTGGTTCAAAACAAGTCAAAAGTGGTTTAGAATATTTGCGTGGTTATAAAAGTTTCTCATTAAGAATAGAATTAAAAGTTTAAGTAAAATTTTTTGCAAACTTAAAAGAGGGTCATTTTTTTAATGGATCAAAAGGAAATAGGTTAACAGGAATAGGTTTACAAGCATAAAGGAATAAAGAGTATGTAAAGTTTTATGATCAAAAGCTAATTATATGACAAAGTTGCATCTTCTTTCGCCAAGTTAATATCTTCTAGCTCCTATTATTTGATGAAAACTAATTATTCTAGCCCCATGTACGAGTTGAAGATAGCTCTAAAATGACTTAGATAATGGAAATTACATATGTAGCAATGAGTAAAGAAAGTGGCCTTGAATTATATGAGAACTTGTACAAATTTTCCAAAAAATTCCAAGTATCACAAGGATTTTCAAAACATACTAAACGAAAACTAGGTTTACAAGTATGATCTCTAAACATTCTAAATCATCGTCTCACGTGGGGTTAGTGTCACGACGGTAAACCTAAACCCGATCGTGATAGTGCCTCGTGAAGACAAGGCCAGCCGACACATTTCCATTCTAATCTTAATCAGTAACACAACAAGTATTAATTTATAATCATAATAAAATCTCAAAATAAGTGGTTAAGAGTATAATTTGCGGAAAATAAACCCAACACAACCCGACATCAGGTTGTCGCTAATCATGAGCATCTAACAAAATACTAAAAGTCTAGAGTCTAATCCACTACTACAGAACTGAATCTATAGAAAACTTAAATAGCGGGAGAATGCACTGGGCTGCAAATCGCTAAGTAGCTACCTAGTAAATCTTCGAAGACCTGCTGGAACTATCAACCCTCAGGAACAGGACCTGTAGTGCCCGAATTTGCATACAGAGGTGCAGGGAGTAAAGTGAGTACTCCAACTCAGTAAGTAACAAAAATAAATGAAGACTGAGTAATATAAAACCACGTAAGGCACAACATTAAGCTATTGTATAAATATGACGCGCAGCTTAAATACCTTTGAAAATATCGTTTAGTGTGTTTAAAACAGAATAATACAACTGAGCCTTTAAAATAGTAAACTATAGTATGATTGAGCACCAGAATTAAATCAATCAGAAAAGAAAATATCATTTAAAAATTCCTCAAGGGTGCACGGCTAGCACGAAGACCACATATGACATTTAGCCCAAAATATAATAATATGAAATAATTAACTATCAAATACGCAATAAAATAATCATTCGGGATTGTGACTTAGTGGTGTTCTACCTCACGCTCGTCATCTAGCGTGTAAGTCACCTCAACATAGTCGTACGCTGTGAAATTTCGGAATTTCATACCCTCAGGACAACATTTTTAATTATTACTCACCTCAATTCGTTCCTAAATCTAGCTTCCAATGCCTATTCCCTTCGAAACGACTTTCGAGTTCTCCAAATCTAACATGTTCAGATATTTATCATTAAATTATGCTAAACGAATAAATTTCAATTGAAAAATATCGATTTTAAGCACAAAATCTGAAATCGGTCAAGACCGACCCCCTTCCCCGCATCTCGAAACTGGACAAACTTTATATCAAAATGTTCTTCATCATCTCACGAGTCCGTATATATAAAGAACTTAAAAATCGGAGTTGGTTTGGCCCCTCAAATCATCCTTGAAAGGTCTCATAATCTCAAGCCCTAACTCCTCATTTTTTTTTACTGATTTTCATGAAATTACACTGATATTTTCGTTCCTTAATCACAAATAATCAAGTTTTTTGGTCCATAATCTTTACCTAAATGAAGAACAATGATTTCTTATCTTCAAAATCTCCTTCAAGCTCTTTTCCCGTTCGAAAATGGTATAAAAAGTGTTCAAAGTTGTGTAACGGGTCTTTAAAACATTCAGCCCAAGAATATACTCGTCGTGATTGTGTAAAATGATTTGCGATCGCGAAGCACAACTTTTCTAAGCCCAAAATTTGCCCTTTATGATCGCGGACTGTGCTTCGCGATCGCGAAGAAGAAGTTCCTAGCTTTTCCGGACAGCCTCTAGTGTAATGGTCATAACCTTTTGCACACAACTCCAAATGACAAAAGGTTTGATATTATGAAAACTAGAAACCAAGGGTTATAATTTCATATATTGCTCATTTCATGACTCATTAAATATTGTGAGATATAACCTTCCAAAATCAGCCATGTGCATTAGAGATTTCTAAACCCTTCCCGAATAGCCTATAGTATAACTATCATAACTTTTTGTACACAACCTAAAATTCTAATTAATTTACATATAGAAAAACTAAACGCAAAGAGCTACAACTCTTATTTTTGGATCATCTCCAAATTCCTTATAAATTGTGAGATATAAACTTTCAAAATTTGATCAGTGCAGCAGAATATTTACTCTATGCGATCGTGAAGGTTCATCTGCGATCGCGAAGCACTAACATTTTTTTGCATTTTACTCATCGTGATCGCGTCCAATTCCCCGCGATCGCGTAGAACACTTCTGTAGAAAAAAACCAACAGCTAAAAATAGCTTAGAAGGGGTCCAGAACCAACCCGAAACTCAGATGAGGCCCCCGGGACCTCAACCAAACATGTCAACCAATCCTAATACATCATTCAAACTTTTTTCACCATTCGGAATGCTCAAAACAACATCAAAATATCGAATCACCCTTAGATTCAAGCCTAATAATTCAAAACTTCCAAACTGAGTTCGATCAAAAAGTCTATCAAACCTCGTCCGAATGACCTGAAATTTTACACACATGTCACAAATGACACAACGGACCTACTCCAATTTCAGAAATTCAATTCCGACCCCTATATGAAAATCTCACCTATCAACCAGAAAACGCCAAAAGTCCAATTTTGCCAATTCAAGCCTAAGTCTACTCCGGACCTCCATACACTCTAATCACGCTCCTAAGTCCCAAATCACCTAACGGAGCTAACCAAATCATAAAAATTCGAATCCGAGATCATATGCTAACATGTCAAAACTTGGTCAAACCTTTTAAATTTTTAAGCTTCAAACTGAGAACTGTTCTTTGAAATTCATTCCGATCATCCTGAAAATCAAAACCGATGATTTAAATAAGTCATAATACATCACACGGGGCTAGTCATGCCCAAGAACTGGCGAGCAAAGTACAAAAGCTCAAAACGACCGGTCGGATCGTTACATCTAGCTAGAAAATGGATGTTTGGGGACCAGTCAGAAGCTAAGGCAGAGCCAAATAAACTGTATGAGGTCTACATTATAAAATGACTACTAAGTGTTAATAACTAGGTTCCAAATTTAAAGAATTGTATATATTTATTTCAGTTTTAAATGTAAATACATTGTCTGCACGGAAATCGCATTTGTCTATTATGATTTCTTAGTCGCATTAGTAAAATTACAATTTATAATTAAGCCCTATTTGCAAATTGAAAAATGCAACTTTGCAATCGGCAAATACGACTTATATATAATCGGAATCCACGATTACCATTGATAAATGACAAATTGCGATTTATAAAGCACCATAAATCGCAATCGATAACAATGACTTATAGATTACTTATTTTTCACAAATTATTTTCTGCTATGTAACCAAACACCAGAAAAGTAAGAAAATAACTTATTTTCCCAAAAATAATTTTCAAACCAAACAAATCCATAGTCTAAAAATTGACTTGAATACATCCTACGTGATATCCTATATGTATATTTTTATTCTGGGAAATCAATTGACTGCAAAACTATGTTTTGAGCAAGTCCTAAGGTTTGAACATTGGTATAATATTTTAATTCACCATGTGAACCAAAAAAATAAAATAAAATCACCATGTGAAGGTACTAGGATTGGCTCCAGAAAAAAAGGTATTAGCTAGGATTCATTTTCCGTTCCTCCTACCTTACTTAATCCAAAATCTAAAGAAATAGTCGTCCGGTGCTCTAAGCTCCCATTTTGCACAGGGTCCGGTGAAGGACCGGTTACAATAATCTATTATAAGTAGTTTTATCCTGTATTATTACAAGAGATTGTTTTTACGACTTGAACTAATCATCTACTTATCACATAACAATACTTTGTCTGTTACGTCAGGTCCCTTCAAATCCGAAACCTAAGTCTTAAGAATTTTTTTATGTGTAAACTGTATATAAAAATCACACCTATTGGTATTTTTATATTTCCACTTGTTTATTTATTTATTTATTTTTTTGCTGATGAAGGTACACTCTCAATTCTTTTTTGTAATTCATCTTGTAAACTTTGGAAAGTTTACAACCCTTCATCAAAGAAGTAAAAACATAAAAGAAAATGTCAAGACCTCTATCTCTGTTTAAACGTCATTTCAAACCATGTAATGCAAATACATGTTTATCCTAATGAAAGGGTTTATAAATTCTTAATTTGTTATCGAACTTATAAATCGTCTTGAATATTGGATTTGCAATTAAATATTTATATATATTTAATAAATTTCTTACTACAAATATAAAATTTAAACAAAAATTATTGTATCATCCTAACCCGTAGCAAATACTTACGTTACACCCCTGCACCTAAGGCCACTATGAATAGGGGCGGACTGTCATGACCCAAATTTTTTACTGTCGAGATCATGAAGGCGCCTATTATTGAAAGCTAGGCAAGCCAAACGATACAATTTTACCATATTAATTATTAACCAGAAGAGAAATAAATAATAGCTAAAGCCAAATAGAGATAAAGTGCGGAAGTGTTATAACAGTTCAACAACTCTAATATATGACTACCCCAATGATCTGATGTCACAATCCACGGATGTATAAGAAATTTTACAAATATTACTTTACAAGAAATACATCTGTTCTCAAAATAGAAAGAGACAAGAAATAAAAATGGGAAAGAAGGAGACTCTAGAGTCTGCAACGCCACCAGATCTAACTTGGGTCTCATGTGGACTAAAGGCATCAACCCAAACACTACTCACGAGGTCCGATAATAAAATTTGCACAGAAAGTGAAAAATACAATATCAGTATAACCGACCTCATGTACTGGTAAGTGGCGAGCCTAGCCTCGGCGAAGTAGTGACGTGGCTACGACATGACATCAATTTAAACATGTGCAGTTAAATCATATACGAAAAACAATAATAACAGAAATTTAACAGATAGAGACAGGGATGGGAAAAACATGCTGCGGGGAATAACAGATTCTTACAGTAATTCAATGAAGAAACAAAGTAAACACCAGATTGAACCAACAGAAATAAGGATATAATAACACGTGCACATCATCACCCTTCGTGCTTTTACTCCCATCCTCACCATAAGAAACAACAGAACTGGCATGACGTCACCCTTCATAATTTTTCTCTAATACTCACCATCAGAAACAACGATAGCGGGACGGCATTGACTCTCATAATCATGGCACGGTATCACCCTTCGTGCATTAACTTTCAAAATCATGGCACGACATCATCCTTCGTGCATTTACACTCACAGAATATGGTACGACATCACCCGTCGTGCATTAACACTCACTCACAATTCATGCATGGCATCACCTTCATGCTTTACATTCTTCCTCGTCTAAAATGCTGAACAGTAACATCCCGGCAAGGGAATATACAATAAATAATCTTATTTCAACAGTTAAATTCACAAAATAAGTCTTAACTTGAGTCAATACTCGAAAATGATCTTATACCAAGGAAATTTCTTAAGACTTGTTCAATACCGAGAATCATAAATTTAAGCATGAATAGTACGTAATAAGAGACACAACGGTCACAGTATAAGACTCATTTGCATGATCAAAACCAACGTATAGATACTCGTCACCACACTTATACGTCGTACTCAATACTAATGCATAACAAAAAAGACAACAAAACATATTCCTATAAGCAAAGGTTAGACCAAATACTTACCTCGATTCCACGGCCACAATCAAACCTCTGTTACCGCTTTGCCTCTCGATTCCACCTCCAATCCGCTTATATCTAATTATAATTAACTTATAACATCAACAAATGCTGATGAACTCAATTCGAATGCTTAATTATAGGTTTTCCAATATTTTTTCCAAAAAGTCAAAAATTGACCTCGGGCCCGCTTGGTCAAAAACTCAATGTTCGGACCAAAATCCATTTATCCATTCACCCATGATCCCAAATATGCAATTAGTTTTGAAATCTTACCACAATTTGAGGTCTAAATCCCCAAATTTCGAAATTCTTGAATTCTACCCAAAACACCGAATTTCCTATGAAAACCCCTAGATTTTGTGATAAAATCTTGTACAAAGATTAAATAAATTGAAGAAAGTGAGTTAGAAATCATTTATTGGGGAAGAACTGGCTCTAGGAAAATCTCCTCAAGGATTTTAGGTTTAATTTGAAGAATGAATGAAAAATTCCGTCCAAGACCGGTTGACTCAGCTGCAGATGTCACACTTGCGACCCAAGCTTCGCATTTGCGAGCAGTACGGCAAATGCGAGCCCCTCAAATTTCTGTTGCCTTTGCAAATGCGTATGAAAGTTCAAAAATCCGAACATCATCCTCTGCAAATGTGACTAAATGATCGCACTTGCAACAAATATCCCTCCTAGCTTTTCTTTGCCAATTCCAAGAGTTCTTCGCAATTGCGAAGATTATTGGCCAAGCTACTCTTCGCATTCGCGATGAGTGGCTCACAATTTTAGCTCTGTCAGGCTTCGCAAATGCGAACTCTCGTATCGCAATTGCGATATCAGAGGCCAACACCAAAACTGAACCTGCAACCTTTTCTTCCTAAGTTCAAAACATTCCGAACCCTTTCCAAAACTCACCCAAGCCCTCGGAGCTCCAAACCAAACATCCACACAAGTCTAAAAATATCATACAGACTTACTCATGCGATCAAATTGCCAAAATAACATATTAAACAATGTACTTAACACCAAAACTCATGAAATCCTTAAGAACATTGAAATTTCTATTTTCACAACCGGACGTCAAATCATGTCAAATCAGTCCCATTTGTCACCAAATTTCACAAACAACACTTAAGTAAAGTATCAAACCTATACCGAGATCAGAAACTAAAATACAGGCCCGATACTAACAAGATTACACACTATTGAATTTCTAAAAATTCTAATAATTTCTAGCAAATAATTTTCTTCAAAAATTCATTCCTCGGGCTAGGAATCTCGGAATTCGATTCCAGGTATACGCCCATACTACAGACCCTAAGGGACCATAAAATCATGAGTCCAAATATGTTTACGTAAAACCTTGACCGAAGTCAACTTCTAACTAATTTTAAAGGTAAACTTCAATATTTCTCTTAAATTTCACATAAAGGATTTACGAAAAAAGTGCCTACAATTTGCACATAAATCGAGGAGAAAGAAAATAAGGTTTTCAAGGCCTTAAAATTTAGTTTGGGACTCTAAAACAAAAGATGACACTTTGGGTCATTACATTTTCCACCCGTAAAATAATTGTTCGTCCTCGAACGAACATATAAAAGTACCTGAGTCGGTGAAAAGATGGGAATATCGGCTCCGTATATCAGACTAGGGCTCCCACGTATCTGCCTCAGCAGGCTGAACTCTCCACTGAACGCGAACCGAAGGATAAGTCTTCGATCTCAATTGATGAACCTGCCGGTCTAGGATAACTACCGTCTCCTCATCATAGGTCAAATCCCTATCCAATTGGACAGTGCTGAAGTCTAACAAGTGAGATGGATCACCATGATACTTCCAAAGAACTGACACATGAAACACTAGATGCACTGCTTAAAAACCCGGCCGCAAGGCAAATTTGTAAGCCACCTCTCCCACTCGACAAAGAATCTCAAAAGGCCCGATGAGCCTAGGTCATAGCTTTATCTTCTTCCCAAATCTCATCATGCCCTTCATGAGCGACACCCGAAGCAACACTCGGTCTCTGACCATGAACGCCATATCACGAACCTTATGGTTGGAATAACATTTTTGCATTGACCGAGCTGCACGAAGCCTATCCTAAATAATCTTGACCTTATCCAAGGCATCCTGAACTAAGTTTGTACCGAACAACCGAACCTCCCCCGACTTAAACCACCCAAACGGCGATCGACACCATCTACCATATAATGCCTCATTTAGGGCCATCTGGATGCTCGACTGATAACTGTTGTTGTAGGCAAACTCTACTAATAGCAATAACTAATCCTAAGAACCTGCAAAGTCAATAATACATGTGCAGAGCATATCCTCCAAAATCTGATTAGTACACATGGATTGTCCGTCCGTCTAAGGATGAAATGATGTGCTCAACTCGACCCGCGTATCCAACTTATATTGCACTACCCTCTAGAAAAGTGAGGTAAACTTCGTACCTCGATCAGAAATTATAGACACGGGCACACTCTGAAACGAACGATCTCACGGATATAGATCTCTGCCAATAGCTCCGAAGAATAGGAACTGCCCTAGGAATGAAATGCGCCTACTTAGTCAGCCTATCAACGAATATAGATCTCTGCCAACCTAGCACAATGATACTAACTTGTCACGACCCGAATTTTCCACCATCGAGATAGTGATGGTGCCCTACTCTTGAAAGCTAGGAAAGCTGACAGATACGTTTTTACCACATTAATTATTAATCAGAACAGAAATAAATAATAGCTAAACCCTAATAGAAATAAACTGCAAAACTATTATGATAGTTCAACAACTCTAATACATGACTACCCCAATAATCTGGTGTCACCATCCACGAACATCTAAGAAATTCTACAAATATTGCTTTAATGAAATACATATGTTCTAAAAATAGAAAGAGACAGGAAATCCAAAATAGAAAAGAAGGGGACTCCAGGGTTTTTGAATGTCGACAGATCTACCTTGGATCTCCCGTGGACTGAAGGTACCAACCCAAACTCTTCTCACGAGGCCCGGCACTGAAATTTGCACAGAAAGTGCAGAGTGCGGTATCAGTACAACCAACCCCATATATTGGTAAGTGTCAAGCCTAACCTAAACAAAGTAGTGACGAGGCTAGGATACGACAATAATATAATACTATGCAGTTAAATCATATACGAGAAACAATAACAACAGAAATTTAACAGATAGAGACGAGGAGGGAAAAACATGCATGGGGCATATCCGATTCTGAGAGTAATTCAATGAAGAAGAAAACATTAGATTTGAACCAACAGAAATAAGGATATAATAACATGAGACGGATCACCTTCCGTGCTTTTACTCTCATCCTCATAATTAGAAATAACAGAGGTGGCACAACATCACCCTTCGTGCATTAAATTTCATAATCATGGCACGACATCACCCTTCGTGCATTAACTCTCAAAATCATGGCATAGCATCACCCTTCGTGCATTAACAATCACAAAATATGGCACGACATCACCCTTCGTGCATTAACACTCACTCAAAATATCGTGCATGGCAACACTCTTCGTGCTTTACACTTTTCTCACCCAAACAGTAGAACAATAACATCCCCGCAAGGGAATCAACAATAACAAATCTCATTTCAATAGTTAACTTCACAAAATAAGTCTCAACTTAAGTCAATACTCGACGATGATCCAATACCAAGTAAATATCATAAGACTGGTTCAACATGGTGAATCGTCAATTTAAGCATGAACAGTACGTAATAAGAGACACAACATTCACAGTGTAAGGCTCACTTGCATTCTCTACATCAACGTATAGATACTCGTCACTACATCTTTATGTTGTAATAAATACTAAGACGTAGCAAATAAGACAAAACCACCTATTCCATCAAGCTAAGGTTAGACCAATCACTTACCTCGATTCCACGGCCTCAATAAAACATCAATTACCGCTTTACCTCTCGATTCCACCTCCAATTCGCTTGTATCTGATCATAATTAACATAAGAACATCAATAAATGCTAAAGAACTCAATTCCAATGATTAATTAAAGGTTTCCCAATATTTTCCCCAAAAAGTCAAAAACTAACCCTAGGCCCGTGTGGTCAAAACATAAAGTTTGGACCAAAACCGAGTATATATTCAACCACGAGCCTAAGCATGCAATTAGTTTTGAAATCCCACCTCAATTTGAGGTTTAAATCTCCAAATTTTGAAATTCCTAAATTCTACCCAAAAACATCAAATTTCCCATGAAAAACCATAGATTTTTTGATGGAATCTTGTAACAAAATGAAATAGATTGAAGGAATTGAGTTAGGAATCATTTATACCTATGATTTAGGGAAGAACTTTCCCTAGGAAAATCGCCTCTTGGAGTTTAGGTTTTGAAAATTTGAAGAATGAATGAAAAATCCCGTCTAATCCCCTTTTACTCAGCTGTAGATGCCACATTTGTGACCTGAGCTTCGCGAATGCGAGGAAAGTATCACAAATGCGAACCCCTCACATTTCTGTTGCCTTCACAAAAGCGAACATCATCCTCCGAAAATGCGACTAAATGATCGTATTTGCGACCAATAACCAACTTGTCACGACCCAAAATATGCAATTGGTTTTAAAATCCGACCTCAATTAGAGGTCTAAATTCCCAATTTTAGAATTTCCTAAATTCTACCCAAAAATACCCAATTTTCCATGAAAAACCCATGATTTGTGATAAATCTTATAAAAAGATGAAATAGATTGAAGGATTTTAGTTAGGAATCATTTACTTATGATTTGGGGAACAACTTGCTCTAGAAAAATCGCCTCTTGGAGATTAGGTTTTGAAAATTTGAAGAATGAATGAAAAACCCCGTCTAAGACCCTTTTACTCAGCTGCAGATGTCGCATTTGTGACAACACTGTCAAGTTTCGCAAATGCGAACTCTGGTCTCGCAATTTCAATATCATAGGCCAATACTAGAATTGAACCTGCAACATTCTTTTCCTAAGTCCAAAATATTCCGAAGCCAATCCAAAACTCACCCGAACCCTCGAGGCTCTAAACCAAAAATGCACACAAGTCTAAAAATATAATATGGACTTACTCGTGTGATCAAATAACCAAAATAACATCTCAAACATCGAATTTAACACCAAAACACATGAAATCCTTGAGAATATTGAAAGTTCTATTTTCACAACTTGACGTCGAATCACGTTAAATCAGTCCCGTTTCTCATAAAATTTCACAGATAAAACTTAAATAAAATATCAACTTATATCAGGCTCCATAACGAAAAAATACGGGCCCGGTACTAACGAGATCACACACTATTCCATTTAAAAAAATTCTTATATTTTCCAACAAACATTTTTCTTCAAGAATTCATTCCTCGGGCTAGGGACCTTGGAATTCAATTTCCGGCATATGACAAGTCCCATATTTTATTACGGACTCTACAAAACCGTCAAATCTCTGGTCCGGATCCATTTACCAAAATACATTGACCGAAGTTAACTTTTAATCAATTTTACAGGAAAACTTCAATATTTTTCTTAAATTTCACATAAAGGCTTTATGGAAATGCACCTGGACTGCGCACATAAATTGAGGAGGAAGAAAATGGGGTTTTGAAGGTCTCGAAACCCAATTCGGATTGTAAAACAAAAGACGTAGCTTATACAATACGATTTATGTGAATTGGGTAGTTTTGCTAAACTTTGTGTGTGTATTAAATTTTTTACTAAATATTGCATGAAAACCCACATATTATTGTATCTTATTACTTCTAATTGCTCCCGGAAGTCATAAACATTAAATACTATATATTATTTGATATAACCAATAAATTTTACCACCAATGTGCTTGTTGAATTAAGAGCTTTACATGCACGACTTCTGTGACGACCCAAAGGGGTCCTCACCTGTTTTCTTCTCATTTCGTGCTTCCAAAGTCTTGAAAACCTCATTTTAAGTCATCTCGATTTACGTGCCGAAAAGCTTATATGTGAAATCCTGTGAAAAATACTAAAAGTTGGTATTAAAATAGGTAGATTTGACTTTATTAAATATTTTGGATAAACGGACACAGAGTTGTAATTTGACGGTCCCAGAGGGTCCGTAGAAAAATATGGGAGTTGGACGTATATCCGGATTTGAAATTCGAGATCCCGAGCCCGAGAAATGAATTTTTAAAAGAAACTATTTTTTCTAAAATAGTGAGGGAAATTTGAAATGAAAATTGATTAGAACTTGTTGGTAGCCCGCATTTTTATTTCGATGCTCAGTAAAGGTCTTATATGTGTTTTAAGACATTTCTGTGAAGTTTAATCGAAATCAGTCGTCGTTTGACATGTTGCGGACCTAAAACTCTAAATTTGAAGTTTATGAAGGTTGAAGAAAAACTAGTGGTTTTGAGGTTTGATTCGTTGTTTTTATGTTATTTTAGCAATTTGATCGTACGGTTAAGTTCGTAGGATATTGTTGAGTTAGTGTATGTTTTTGTTTAGCAGCCCCGAGGGTTCGGGAGTATTTTGAAGGTGTTTCAAAGTGTTTTCGAACTTGGAATGACTGCAGAATTCTCCAGCTATTGCAGACGCAGTTTCTTCTTCGTGTTCATGACCATCCCCCTCGCGTTCGAGAAGCTTCAGATTGTTCCTCCTTCGCATTCGCGTCCCTACCCTCACGAACACGTGGTGTTATTTCACCCCTGAGGTCCAGCCTCTTTTTGTTCTTCCCGTTTGCGGTTAGGCTCTCGCGTTCGCGAAGCTTTACACTATTCTTTCGTCGCGTTCGCATGGCAACTCACACGTTCGCATAGAACAACTTCCTGGACCCCAGCATCTTCCTTCTACGCGTTCGTGTTTGCTTTCACGTGTTCACGATGCTTTGACAAGTCCACCCTTCGCGAACGTGACCTCCTTCCCGCGAAAGCGAAGGGTAAGTTTCACCTAGTTATATTTTAAATTTCAGAAATAGTAGCTATGACTCATTTCTTCTCCAAGCACTTAGACGTCCATTGAAGCTCCCTTTCTTCTAGATCACTTGTGTTAGTGAATTTCAACTTGTTTTCTTCATTTTCCATCATTATTTATCAAATTCCTAAGCTTAAATCATGTAATTTAGGGTGAAAATTGGGGGATTAGGTAGAGTTAGGGCTTTTTAATTTTATTAATTTAGACGTCGTTTTGGGGTCGAATTTGAAACTAAATTATATATTCGGGCTCGTGGGGGAAATAGGGGATATGTATTTTGTCCGAACCTCGTGTTTTGTCCAATCAGGCCTGGGGTCAATAATTGAAATTTTGGAAAGAAAGCTTAGAAATGTATATTTAGCCAACATGTTTGTTTTGTTTAGCATATATTGATACTATGGAATCATTATTGTATAGATTTGATTGAGTTGGAGCCGAATTCGAGAGGAAAAGCGGTTCTTATGGATTAATTTGGCCATGGAAGTTTGAGGTAAGTGTTTGATCTAACCTAATCTTGAGGGAATAGGAGTTGAGTCTTGTTTGCTACTTGCTAATTGTCAAATATGGTGTACATGCATGGTGACGAGTATCTATACATTGGTTTTTCCATTGCCGGGACATTTAATTTATTCTGTTGTTTTCTCCCTTGCCGGGATACTAAGATTATTGATATTGTTCCCTTGCCGGGCTTTAACTGTTTTCTTGTATTTTTTGCCGGGATTTCTTCCACTATTTGTTGCGCGCCGCAACAATAATATATATATATATATAAAAATCGGGTTGCACGCCGTAATAATGATATTTATGGATCAGGTTGCATGCCGCAATAATGATAAACTATATGGATTATATGTTAAGATCGGGTTGCGCACCTCAATAATTATTATTTCCAGTGTGTTTATTATGGGTCCATGTTTCTGTTGGCTACTTGTAACTTTAAATTGAGATTTACTATATGTAACTGTTGTCTACCCACAACATGCTCCCCCTCCCATTATTGACTGTTTACTTTCTATATTTCTTTCTATTGCATATATATATATATATACACACACACACACACTTGAATGGCACAGGTTTATCTGGTAGTCTAGTCCTAGCCTCGTCACTACTTCGCCGAGGTTAGGTTAGGAACTTACCAGCACATAGGGTCGGTTGTACTGATGCTACACTTCGTGCTATTTTGGACAGATCCAGGTGTTGGTCAGTAGCAGTAGTAGATCGGGTGCATGCCTTCAGTCCAGAGAGATACCAAGGTAGCCTTGCAGGCGTCCGCGGGCCCGGCGTCTCATTTACCAGGCTTTTTAGTTTGTTATCTCTTGTATTTCGAGAAACACATTTCATAACTTATTTTAGACATTTTATTTATTATTATCGCAGTTCGTGAGTTATGTGACACCAAATTTTAGGTAGAGTATTATATTCAACTTTTGCAGTTTTATTTAGTTTTCCTTACTGTTAAGTCTTCCGCTTTAATATATGAACTTAAATGTTTTATGCTATCAGTATTAACTATGAAAAAGGTAAATAAATTTGACTTGCCTATCTCCTACTAGTAGGCGCCCTCACGACCCTGAGGGTGGGTAATTCGGGTCATGATAAGATGGTATCAGAGCGCTAGGTTATATTGGTCACATAACTTACAGACAAACTTGGTAGAGTCTGAGGGATCGGTACGGAGACGTCTGTATTTATCCCTGAGAGGCTGCAGAGTTAGGAAAACTTCACTTTTCTTCTTTCTTGTCGTGCAATTTTGTTTCTCAAATACTGATTGTCTTTCTACTCTATTCTTTTGCAGATGGAGAGAACACGCGCTTGCTCTTCTATCGCTCAGCAAATCGAGACCCCAACAGCAGCCCCCACTAGGGGCACAGGGTGAGGCCGAGGCTGTGCTAGAGGCCCAGGCAGGGGTAGAGCTCAGACCCCAAGCAGCAGCCAAGCGACATAGCTTCAGGTTGATTGTGACGTAGAGGTTCCAGCTCGAGCAACTCCGGTATTCCCAGCTCAGGTCCCAAAGGGTTTATATCCACCCTAATTCTTTAGGACTCTCTGGTTAGATTGGTAGGCCTCATGGAGATTGTCACTAGAGCAGGTTTGCTTCAAGTAGCACCTGCCACTTCTCAGGCTGGAGGAGGGGTACAGACTCCTGCTACAATTACTCTGGAGTAGGTAGTTCCACACGTTCAGGCTCAAGTGGTTCAGCCAACAATGGCAGTTTAGCCGGGTGTAGTGACCCAGACCGACGATGGAGCGGCTATGTCCGTGGATTTTTTTTGGAGGCTGGATAGAATTACCAAGCTCTTCACTACCACATTAAGTGGTGTTTCTTCAGAGTATCCCGAGGATTTACTATATAACTTCCGCAAGGTTCTTTGGAACATGGGTATTGTTGAGACCAATGGGGTCGTTTTGGCCACCTTTCGTCTATTTGGATCCGCCAAGACTTGGTGGAGGGATTATTGCTAAGCCAGACCAGCACGGTCGCCTTCTTTGACTTGGGAGCAGTTTTTAGAGTTGTTTATGGAGAAGTTTCTCCTAGATACTCAGAGAGAGGCTCTTCTCAGGCAGTTCGAGCACCTCAAATAAGGCTCTATAATAGTCGCGCAGTATAAGACCAGGTTCATTCATCTAGCATTCCATGCTATTATCATACTCCCGATCGAGAGAGAGTGTGAGGAGGTTTATTGATGGTTTGATTCAATCGATTCGTGTCTAGAACGATATGGGGGCCGCAAGTGAGATCACTTCTCAAGAGGCGGTCAATGCGGCCCTCAGAGTTGAGATGACTCTGTCGCAGAGAGGTGGACATGGGTAGGATAAGAGGTCCCGTCGCTCAGGCAGATTCAGTGGCACCTTGTCTGGAGGTAGAGATTCTTATGGTAGAGACCTTCCTCCTAGGCTTTTTCATTTAGCTTTCCAGGTCTCTCATGGTACTTTAGGTGGTCGTGGTTCTTAGTCGCATTATTCTAATCAACAGTCTTACAGTACACCACCAGCTCCCATCAGTGCACCACCGCTTCAGAGCTTCCGAGATGGTCATTTAGGTTGACAGTGTCAGTCTTAGTTTCCTCAACTTCATCATTCGGATGGGTTTATTAGTGTGGAGAGCATGGTCACATCAAGAGGTCTTGCCCGAGGTTGAGAGGTGCTCAGTCATAGCAGCCGGGTCCCCGTCCTATGATTCAGGCACCAGGTGTTCCATACTGCCCAGCCAGCTAGAGGCGGGGATAGAGGCATTAGAGGTAGAGGTAGAGGCCATAAAGGTGGAGCTCAAACTGCCAAAGGTAGAGGCCAACCAGCAGCCGACCATCCCAGAGATGTGGTTCAGGGAGGTGGGACCAGCCCCGATGTTATGCTCTTCTAGCCTATCCAGGGGCTAAGTCATTAGATGCAATCATTACAGGTACTATTCTGGTTCGTGATAGAGATGCCTCATTGCTATTTGACCTTGGGTCTATGTATCCGGATATGTCATCTTATTTTGCACTATACCTGGTCATGCCTTGTGATGCATTGAGTGTACCTGTTTATGTGTCTACATCGGTAGGAGATTCTTTTATGGTAAACCGAGTTCATCGTTCTTGTGTTGTAGTGTTTGAGGGTCTTGAGACCCTAATTGATGTTTTGCTCTTAGACATGGACGACTTCGATGTCATATTATTGATGGATTGGTTGTCCCTGTATCATGTTATCTTGGATTGTGGTGTCAAGATTGTGACCTTAGCCTTACTGTATTGGCGCCGTTTGGAGTGGAGAGGGACCACATGTCATACCACCCGCTGCGTTATATCATATGTGAAGGCTCGATGCAAGGTCGAGAAAGGTTGTTTAGCTTATTTGGCATATGTTCATCATTCTAGTGCAGAGGTCCCTTCTATTTTTTTTTACCCATTGATGGGGAGTTCCCTGAGGTTTTCCCTTCAAACATGCCGGGTATGCCACCCAACAAGGATATTGACTTTTGTATTGATCTGGCTACGGGCATGCAGCCCATTTCTATCCCGCCGTATCGCATGACCCCTCCAGAGTTGAAGGAGTTAAAGGATCAGTTGCAGGATTTGCTTGAGAATGGTTTCATTGGACCAAGCATTTTGCCTTGGGGTGTGCCGGTGTTATTTGTATAGAAAAAGAATGGTTCGATGAGGATATGCATTGATTACCGACAATTGAACAAAGTTACGATAAAGAATAAGTATCCACTACCGAGGATTGACGATTTGTTAGACCACCTTTAGGGTGCCAAGGTTTTTTCAAAGATAGACTTGAGATCTAGCTACCATCTGTTGAGTATTAGGTCATTCGATGTCCCTAAGACAGCTTTCCACACTCGGTACGGGCATTATGAGTTCTTGGTCATGTCCTTCGGGTTGACCAATGCACCAGCAGCGTTCATGGAGTTGATGAACCGAGTGTTCAGGCCTTATTTGGACTTTTTCATGATAGTCTTTATTGATGATATTCTGATATACTCCCGCAGCCAAGAGGAGCACGAGCATCACCTCAGAGTGGTTCTTCAGACTTTGAAGGATAATCAGTTATTTGCTTAGTTCTCAGAGTGTGATTTCTGGTTGAGTTTGGTTGCATTTATGGGTCATGTTGTATTGGCAGGGGTATTCAGGTGGACATAAAAATGATTAAGGCAGTCAAGAACTGGCCTCGACCAGTATCAGCTACAGAGATTTGGAGTTCTTAGGGTTAGCAAGCCACTAATGTCGGTTCGTGGAGGGGTTTTCATCTATTGCATCCACGATGACCAAATTGACCCAGAAGGGTGTCCAGTTCAGATGGTCAGATTAGAGTGAGGTGGCTTTCAGAAGCTCAAGACAACTCTAACTACGATACTAGTATTGGTTTTGCCCATAGGTTTAGGGCCTTATACAATCTATTATGATGCTTCCCATATGTGGCTTGGTGCAGTATTAATGCATGACGGTAGAGTCATTGCCTATGCTTCGAGGCAGTTGAAGATCCACGAGAAGAGTTATTTGGTTCATGATCTAGAGTTGATATCCACTGTTCATGCCTTGAAAATTTGGAGGCATTATGTATATGGTGTGACGTGTAAGGTGTACACTGATCACAAGAGCCTTTAGTACTTGTTTGAGCCAAACAAGTTGAATTTGAGGCAGATGAGGTGGTTGGGGTTGTTTAAAGATTATGATGTTACTATCTTGTATCACCCCGAAAAGGCCAATGCGGTGGCTGATGCTTTGATTAGGAAGTTGGCCAGCATGGGCAGTCTTGCTTATATTCCGGTTAGCTAGAGACCAGCTGCTTTGGATGTTCAGGCCTTATCCAATCGATTTGTGAGGTTTTATATTTTTTAGCCTAGTTAGGTGTTAGCATGCACGGTTGCTCGTTCTTCATTATTGGAGTGTATCCATGATCGATATTTTGATGATCCTTATTTGTGTGTCCTAAGAGACACAGCGCAGCATGGAGGTGCCAATCAGGTGACCTTAGACGATGGTGGTGTTTTGAGATTGCAGGGGCAGGTTTGTGTGCCCAATGTTGATGTGATTCGAGAGTTGATCTTAGTGAAGGCCCATAGTTCCCAGTATTCTATTCACCTGGGCATTAGGATTTGCGGTAGCACTATTAGTGGTGTAGAATGAAGAAAGATATTGATGCATATGTGGCTCGGTGTTTGAATTGTCAGCAGGTTAAGTATAAGCATCAGAGACCTGGAAGACTATTTCAGAGGATTGAGGTTCCCGAGTGGATATGGGAGAGTATTACCATGGATTTCATTACTGGACTTCCGTTGACCTAGAAGAAGCTTGATGCAGTTTGGGTCATTGTTGATAGGCTGACAAAGTTAGCGCATTTTGTTCCTGTTGCAACCACCTATTCATTCGAGAGGTTAGCTGATATTTACATCCGATGTTCGACTTCATGAGGTGCCGGTATCTATCATTTCTGATCAGGGTACGTATTTTACTTCGTGCTTCTGGCGAGCAGTTTAGCAATAGTTGGGAACCCACGTTGAGTTGAGTACAACATTTCATCCCCAAACGGACGGTCAGTCCAAGAGGACTGTTCAGATTCTAGAGGATATGCTCCGAGCCTGTGTCATTGATTTTGAGGCTCGTGGGACCAGTTTTTGCCTTTAGCAAAGTTTGTCGGCAACAACAGCTACCAGTCCAACATTCAGATGGCTCCTTATGAGGCGTTGCATGGTAGGCGATGTCGGTCTCATGTTGGATGGTTCAAGCCGGGAGAGGCTCGATTATTGGGTATGGATCTTTTTCAGGAGGCCTTGGATAAGGTCCCGATTATTCACGATAGGCTTCGTACAGCTCAGTCCAGGCAGAAGAATTATGCAGATCAGAAGGTTCGAGATGTGGCTTTTATAAGTGGTGAGAGGTATTGCTCCGACTGTCCCCAATGAAGGGCGTGATGAGATTCGGGAAGAAGGGAAATCTTAGCCCAAGGTTAATTTGTCCATTTGAGATTCTAGTTTTTTATGTGTCCATGCTTCGAAGGTATCACGACAATCCATCCCACGTATTAGATTTCAGCACTGTCTTGTTGGACAAGGATATGTCTTTTGAGGATGAGCCGGTGGCTATTCTAGACCACCAGGTTCGACAGTTGAGGTCGAAAAGTTTCCCTTTAGTGCGTGTTCAGTGGAGAGGTCAGCCTCCAAAGGCATCGATCTAGCAGTCAAAGTCTGATATGTGTTATACCTAATTTTTTCCTACGTATTTATATTCAAAATACTTTCAAAATAGCATATATATGTATATATAAGCATGCCCAAAGATTCTGGTATTTTTTGCTTATTTTTAAGATATTTAAAATCAATTTACTACCTATTTTAACAGCATAAAATCTAATAATTATTCCCAGAATGATCATTTTGGTGAATAATTTATTTCTATCCTTATATTTACACCAAATATAATTAGGGTGATTTTTTGCATATTTTTTATAAATTCGTTTGATATTTTAAAGCTAAATTATATAAAATTATAATTATAGCCTATATTATGATTAATAAAGTTTTACAATTATAAAACTATTCCTAATATTAATAGATTGTTTTATACATTATTAGTTGGTTCAATGCTTTCAATTTGTGTTTAAATCACTTTTGACTATCTTAATTAATTAAAAAGGGCGAAAGTGGCTATTTAAGAACTGGTCCATTTCTATTTCAATTTTAGCCTCAACTTGAACCTCGATTCCACCTGATTGAAATAGCCCAATTTTAATTTTGACCTGCCCAAACTCAACTCACTTAACTCGCCCGTTCGTTCCTTTTAATCTAGGTCGTTGATCATTTTGATCAACGACCACCATTCGTTCTTTCCTTTTTAATTTAACAACATCCCTAACCCTAGTTCATTCTCTCAAAAAGGACATCCCTAAAATCCCTTCATCTAATAAATCCTCTCTAACCCTCTCTGAAACCCTAGCCCTATCCCACCAGTTTCTACCTTGTTTCACCAGAATCAATGGAACCCCAAGCCCTGAGCAACCTATACTCACCTCCATGTGTCCTTATACCCCTGTTACTTGACGATTCAAGGTATGACATTGAAGGCTCATGCTCAGACCTCTGCGACCATCTCCGATTTGGCTTCGGCATATCCTAGCCCTATGAGTCCATCTCTGGCTCATTCGATTCGAAGCAGACCCATTTCCAGGCCTTTCTCGCTTCTAGGGTTCTTCTGAAACCTTAGACTTTCAGGGTTTTCTTATTTTCTCTAGATGTGCTCTAGATCAGTGTTTATTTTATGGTTTTCAAACGATTTCTTATGTCCCTTTCAAAAAGTGTTCATCTTCTCCGACTTAGGTTTTCTTTGATTTTACTTGTTATACTGTGATTCCTATGTATTACTCTTACTCTATCTGTTATACTGTAACTCTTATGTGTTTCTACAGTGATTCGTATGTGTTTTCTTCTACTATGTTTCCTCATAAATTTCTTTTACTGTGTTTCTCTCATTATGTTTTCATGAAACGCTTTTCCTTTGGGTTTGCTGAATTTACTCTTGTCTGATTTGTTTCCTTTTATCTCTACATTGGATTAATGGTAAAAACCCAAGAATTTGGGGGGTTTTCAAACCTCTTGTATGTGACTCTCTTGTTCAAATCTCTGAACTAGTTTGATTTCAAAGCCCTAATTTCTGAATTCATCTCTGTTTTTCATATGGTTCTTTCCAAAACTCTTCTACACTAGATTTTCCTACTGATTTTTGACAAAAAACTACAGTCTTCTTTCATGCTTAACATGTTTGTATGCTCCTTATATACTATGAATTTCCCTTTAAATGGTTTTTCAAATTTGCAATCAGTTCAAACTTCTTTCCGAATATAGCCTGATTGATTTCTTTCCATTGTCTACTGATTTTGTCCATGACTCGACCTAAATAAAACCCTTCTCCATCCTTTCGGACTTGGTTCATTCATACAAAATTTTGGAACCTTTTGATTTACTGGCTGTTAATTGATCTTCTTTCCTTATTTGCACAATCTGTGTATTTCAAAACCTTATCCTTAAATAACTTTTATGTATTTTCCCTCAATTGCATTCTTTGCACATAGTGTTTATTCAATTTCTCTCCTTAAATAGTTTTACCCTTTCCGAATCTGAATCCCTTAATTAAGCGAAGCCTTATGTAATTGATTGACAATCAGCTCTTTAACTATTTTCTTACCTTTTTTCTGCCTGACTTCTACACTATAAAAGGCACGACCTTTTGACACATTCAAAACACACAAATACCTATGTCTTTACAAAAATATTCTACTTTCTCTACTACTACTCTCTCCACAACTGCTTTCTCTACTATTGTTTCTCTACTGCTGCTTTCTCTACTGAGCACCCTTCTCCTCTTCTCATTACCGTGAAAACATAATTGAGTTCCTTTGAATTCTCAAGTGTTTGCTGAAGTTTCTGAGTTTGCTTCTGCTGACTCTCTGGTTGTTTACTTGCTATTATTGTTCTGCTATTCTGAAAATTGCATCTGACATGTCTTTTTAGTTAAATAATACCCTCCTACACTATGTGTTTATTTCCCTTCTTCTGTTATGCATTCTCCATTTAGTCTGTCATGCTCTCTTTCATCATGTTCTACACCTTCAAGTCTGTTATGCCTTCTTTCTTTCTTCATGTTTCAATAAATGCTTTCTTGTGTGGTACCCCTTCCCTGTAGCCCCTCTTATGTGTGAGTAATTCTGAGTCGTGTTGATATTCTATTATTTCCACTCATGACATAGAATCAGGTTCTCTTGAACCTCTACTCAAGTCAAATCCCCATTCCATTTACCCCTTATATGTTGAGCCTTGATTCAGGTCTGGTGGTATCCTAATCACCATCCAGACCCAAGTTTGACTTCTAAAGTCTGCTCTTTATTTTTTTGGACCAAGCAGATGGTCAGGTGTGTGCCAGTCTATTCCCACGACTGGGTATGACCACCCTCTACTATGGCTCCTTAATCTCTTTCTCACTTTGCACTTATTCCTAGTTTTTAAGTTCTGCCCCCTTATGTAAGCCATGCTTTGGAACTCAGGAGTTCCCTCTAAACATGGATGCCTGAGGACTGGCTATTCCACACTGCACTATTCTGTTACAACAATATTGTTATCCAGAGTGTAAGCATTGCCTGGAGTCCTTGAGGCTCGTTGGAACTTGAAACACTTTGGGTAAGAGAAGCCTTGGAAATCTGAAATTCGGATTTGGTGAAACACATGTTATTAGATATTAAGATTGAATTAGGTTGCCAATATCTAGCTGTAGGATGTGATATATTTGTAATTGTTTTCTTTCTTTCTTTTGGTTCTGTAATAATCTTGTAAAAAGAATTTGGGGGAGTATTTGTAAAGGGTGTGGGAGGGGTTTTCTATATTGTACAAAAGGGTAGATACCATGCCTATAGATTAATATTTTTAATCACTTAGAAATAATGCTTATAGGTTTAATATTGTTATTTAGTCATATAGAAAATATGCTGATAGGTTGATATTTTTAATCACCTAGATACCATGCCTATAAGATTTCATGTTCCTTCATATTGCAAAGCATTAGAAATTCTGCATATAGGCCCTAATATTCATGTAACAGTTGCATATAAAAATCATGACTATAGGAAATGCATAAATTCTAGGCAAACTGTACGGTAATCAAATATTCATCCCTTTACCGGTTTAATAATAGTAACAAGCCTTAAAAAATAAGACGTAGATACCATGAATATAGGAGCTCAAACTTGCCTAATGTGTTTAAGTAATACTAATCTGTCAATTTGTTTCAAACTTTGTCAACAAAAACTCTTCCAAATCTGTTTGCTTTTGAAATTCTTACAAGTCTACAATGCTCTTAAATTTTCTAAACTTGCATCTTTCTTTTTTTGAAACGGTTCCTTCAACCCTCTGCCTAAATTTTTATTCATCTCATGAATCTACTATTTCAAAACAGCCTTTAACGCACTATTCTTTTAAAGCACTCTCACTTTCGAAAACTCTCCTTTACAAATTCTATTGTAGTTTCACTTAAACAATTCTACTGATTTGCAAGTCATCTCTGAACCTCTGCAAATTTTCAATCTTCTGTCTTAATCTATTATGTGTTAGGTCCTTTATGAAAACAATGCTTTTTCTAAATGAGTCGCTTAAAATACTTCGATTTCTGACAATTAGATCTGGGTTTCCAAATGTAGACCTTTTATTCACCTCTATGTGTTAAACTGGTCCGCCTCTTAAGTTTTAAATTTGAAGACCAAATCAGTATATGCAAGGCATACTAAACTAAATGTTATGTGACTTACCGAGTTGTGTGTAAGCCTTGTGTGTCCGTTTATTCCTCATTAGTTGCTATTTGTTTTTGGTTGTCGCCAATAGTATTTTGTCTTTTTAAACGCCATATATGCAACTACCCCTTTTCTTCCTTCTTAGGATTAAAATTCCTAATACCCCGGACTGATAGTTTGGGAAGTGTACTAGCATGCAATTCGTAAACGAGACTAATAGCGTTCAAATACCTTAATGGGGTGGGAAGGGTAGAATGTGGAGATGATGACCGGTGTGCTAATATCTCGTGCGACCCCTCTTTGAGGAGTGATTGCTGGGTATTGCATTGATGTGATCCATATTGTATTTAAACCTAGGACTTCCTTTCTTTTCTTTCGTAATGTTTTTCCTTAAGCGTTTTCATTTCTCTGCATCAACTCTTTTTCTAAAGATTGTCTATTCTTCCTTTTCTTTTCAAAGTTTTAAACTTATTTGTAACTACTATGTGCAAACCTAACTTGTTTCCTTCTATTTCTTTTAAAGTCACAATTAAGCATGGCCGAGAACCACACTAGTGGAACTTGACGGGTACCTAACACCTTCCCTCGAGATAATCTCATGTCCTTACCCGAACTCTGGTTTTCCTTCAAAAATTTCTCTTTTCTTTAAAAGTGTCCTAATACACTATAATCATTAGGTGGTGACTCTTCAAATAAAATAACCCAATTTCTCAAAAGGGAATAAAAGTTGTTTTGTCCATAATGTCGTAAACCCGATTTCACCTATCATTAATGGGGAAAAAGGGTGCGCCGACAATATGCGGAACCGTTATCTTCATCTATTTTCCAACTAAGGTACTTCTTTCTTTGTCCGTTCGAAGACGAACGGTTTATTTGGAGGTGGAGAATGTGACGACCAAAAGGGGTCATCACCTTTATTCTTCTCATTCCATGCTTCTGAGGCCTTGAAGACCTCATTTTAACTCGCTTCGACTTGTGTGCGGAGTCCGGGCGTGTAGCCGTAAAGGTTAAATATGAAATTACATGAAAAATACTAAAATTTGGTATTAAAATGAGAAAATTTGTCTTTAGTTACTTTTTTTGATAAATAGACCCGGCCCCATGATTTGACGGTCTAGGAGGATCTGTAGAAAATATGAGACTCGGGCATATGCCTGAAATCAAAATGTGAGGTCCCGAGCCCGAGAAATAAATTTTTAAAAGAAATTATTTTTCTAAAATTGTTAAGGAAATTTGAAATGAAAATTGATTAGAACGTGTTGGTATTAGGCCCGTATTTTAGTTTCGGCACCCGGTTCATGTCTTATTTTTGTTTTATGATATTTCTGTGTAGTTTGGTCGAAATCGAATGTCATTTGACGTGTTGCGGACCTAAAACTCTAGATTTGAATGTTTATGAAGTTTTACGAAAAACTAGTGGTTTTGAGGTTTGATTCATTGTTTTTGATAGTATTTTGACGAATTGACCGCACGGTTAAATTCACAGGATGTTGTTGAGTTAGTGTATGTGTTTGGTTGGAGCCCTGAGGGCCTGAGAGTGTTTCGGAGGTGTTTCAGAGTGTTTTCAGACTTAGAATGATTGCAGAAATTTTTCAAATGCTCTAGACCCAGTTTCTTCTTCGCGTTTGCGACCCTTCCCCTCGCATTCGCGAAGCTTCAGATTGTTCCTCCTTCGCATTCACGTCCATGCCCTCGCGAATGCGTAGTGCTACTTGACCCTTGAAGGCTACCCTCATTTCCTTCTTTGCATATTCAGGTAGGCTCTCACGTTCACGAAGCTTTACTCTCTTTTCATCGCGTTCACGTGGCAGCTCACACGTTCGCATAGAACAACTTCCTGGACCCCAGCATCTTCCTTCTACGCATTCGCGTTTGCCTTCCAGCTTTCGTGATGCTTTGACCAGTCCACCCTTTGATAACGAGACCTCCTTCTCGCGAACACGAAGGGAAAATTTTGCCAAGCTATATTTTAAATTTCAAAAATAGTAGCCACGGGATTTCTTAAAAAATACACGAACTCCTTACTTCTTCAAGCACTTAGACGTCCATTGAAGCCCCATTTCTTCAAGATCACTTGGGTTAATAAATTCCAACTTGTTTTCTTCATTTTCCATCATTATTTATCAAATTCCTAAGTTTAAATCATGTAAATTAGAGTGGAAATTGGGGGAACTGGGTAGAGTTAGGGCTTTTTAATTTTTCTTGAACTAGACCTCATTTTTGGGTCAAATTTGAAAATAAATTATTTATTCAGGCTTGTGGGGAAATGGGGATATGAATTTGGACCGAACCTTGTATTTTGACCAAGTGAGCCCGAGGTTGATTTTTTAAATTTTTGGAAGAAAGCTTGAAATCTATATTTAGGCATCGTGTTTGTTTTCTTTAGCATATATTGATACTATGGAATCATTACTGTATAAATTTTATTGAGTTGGAGCCGAATTGGAGAGGGAAAGATGTTGTTGTGGATTGATTTGGCTGTGGAAGTTTGAGTTAAGTGTTTGGTCCAACCTTAGCTTGAGGGAATAGGAGTTGAGTCTTATTTGCTACTTGCTAATTGTCGAGTACGGTGTATAGGTATGGTGACGAGTATCTATACATTGGTGTCTAGTATGACCATGAGTCCTTATATTGTGATTGTCATGATTTGGTTGTAATTTCCACGCTTAATTGATGATTTCTATGTGTTGTAAAGTGCATGTGAAAAAGATTGTGATCATTAGACTCCGAGGAGCATTGGCCCAAGTTATAAATGAATTGTCAAGGTATATAAGATGATTTGATTCCTTGGAGCGTTGGCTCAACTGATAAGTGGAATATAAAGTAAGAAATGAAGGAAAAAGAAAGGATTATTGGTTTTTTCCTTGCCGGGACATTTAGTTGATTATGTTAATTTCTCCCTTGCCGGGATGCTGAGATTATTGATATTGTTCCCTTGCCGGGCATTAATTATTTTCTTGTATTTCCTTGTCGGGATTTCTTGCACTATTTGTTTACTTCTTTGTCACGTATTTGTGACTGTTGTTTGGTGAGGAAGAGTGATATATATATATATATATATATATATATATATATATATATATATATATAGTTGCAGGTTGCACGCCGCAACAATGATAAAGGATATAGATCGGGTTGCGCGCCGCAACAATAATATATATGTGGATCGGGTTGCACGCTGCAACAATGATATTTATGGATCGTGTTGCACGCCGCAACAATGATAAATGATATGGATTACATGTTAGGATCGGGTTGCGCGTCGCAACAATTATTATTTCCAGTGTGTTTATTTTGGGTGCCTGTTTCTATTGGCCAATTCTAACTTTAAATTGAGATTTACTATATGTAATTGTTGTTTCCCTACAGCATGTCCCCCCTCCCATTATTGACTGTTTACTTCCTATATTTTTTTCCGTTGGATATATATATATATATATACACACACTTGAACTACACAGGTTTATCTGGTTGTTTGGTCCTAGCCCCGTCAAGTACTTCGCCGAGGTTAGGTAGACACTTACTAGCACATGGGGTCGGTTTTACTGATGCTACACTCCATGCTATTTTGCATAGATCCAGGTTTTGTCAACAGTAGCAGTAGATCGAGAATAGGCCTTCAGTCCAGAGAGAGATATCGAGGTAGCCTTGTAGGCATCTGCGGGCCCGACGCCTCCTTTACCTTGCTTTTAAGTTTGTTATCTCTTGTATTTCAAGGCAAACATTTCATAACCTCTTTCAGGCATTGTATTTAGTATAATTTTAGCAGTTTGTGAATTATGTGATACGAGGTTTTGGGTCGAGTATTATGTTCAATTTCCGCAGTTTTAGTCAGTTTTCCTTACTATTAAGTCTTCCGCTTTAATATATGAATTCAAATGTTTTATGCTATCATTATTAACTGTGAAAACGGTAAATAAATTTGACTTGCCTAACGTCTACTAGTAGGTACATCACAATAATGAGGATGAAAAACTCGAGTCGTGACAACTTCACATAGTTATGCAACATAAATTTGGCAGTTTCTAAATTCTTCTGGAAGTTTTGTTCCTTTAAAGGATTGAAATAAGGGTCTTGGGCTTAATAATGAAATTCTCTAGTTTGACTAAAAACATTTGGCAGCAAATACACGCACCAAAATTGAATACTGTCAATATCTCGCTGCTAGGGCAACCAATTAATTGATATTATCTCTACCATTATTGTGTAATAAATATTGAGGCAGTAATGGGACACATTAAACACGTTACATCAAGTTACATAATGTATCTCAATCAGAAGGCGTTTGGATATAAGAAATTGTAATTTTTTAAAAAAATATTTGGAGTTAAAGTTGAAAAATATATAACTTAATATATATATATATATGAACTAGTACAATTTTTCGTGCTTCACACGATTATTGAAAATATAATTGACTTTTAAAACAACTATTTTCTATAAAATATAGTGGATAAATAAGATAAAATATTAATTATCATTATTATTATTACAGATGTAAGAATAACTCTACATATAGATGAAATCACGCATTTACATCTTCAGTAGAATTAGACTTAGGTAACTGCATTTTCTATCCGAGTTTTTCAAAAAAGGGAAATAATTTTTAAGAAAAATTTCCACTTATATTTGTCATGATTCGGTATGGGAAAGGGAGGGTTAATACGTGATTCAAGGCTAATGATATATTAGAAGCTAGTATTGCTTGAGTCAAAATATACTAAATACTTTATTAGTGAAATCAATCAAAAATAAATTATGAAGTAAATCGTAGCAACCCACAATAAATCACTCGACCAAAGGATAAAGCAAAAATATGGGTACCAAAGACAAACGCACCTTAGATTCAGGATTTTATTGATCATAATATCTTGGTCTGCCTCTCCTTGAAGAGGTTCAGATTCTAAGAATCATATTATTACTAGAGCATTACATGTAATATGTTTGGCCTTTTCTCTTGTGAACAGAGCTTTCGAAGAAGAGCCCCTTCTAAGGTCCTCTTTCTTAGTATTTATAGTTGTGTGCCACATGAGCTGGCAATGGATTGTCGTGACCATGTCGAGGAGTCGCGTTCATGCGCGGGAGGGCCGTAGCCCCGTTGATTGTTTCGTAGTCGGCTTCGATTACTTGGAGTCGAACATATTGATCAGTAGTTACGGTCGATTGTGGAGAAGCAAGTTCCATAATCATCGTATGGTCAGATTTTTACCAAAATAGTTGGTCCCTCCATCCGTCAGAGTCGTGACCTGCCGACCTCAACGGGTGGGTAGTATGGAGCATGATCGAGAGGAGTTCAAGGTTCGTTTTTTCTTGTTGATTATTTTTGGGATTCTACCAACCGCTTGGGGGATTTTTTGATGCTTACGTACCATTACGACGGTTCCAGAACCGAAACGCCGACTGGTAAGGGCGGCGTTGCTTCCCGCGGCCAGTTATAATGGCACGCGTTTCTATGAAATCGAATCATTTCGTGCCTGGTCATGTATTTAATGATGACCGTTGGATTTCGTGATGGCAGGATTTGTTCCTTATATATAGAGAAGAATTGTCATTTGCTTTTGCACGTTCATTACTTAGTTGAGAGAAATTCTAAGAGTCTTCTTGTCTGCTTAATCACATTCTTCTCTTCTCTTTAGTTGCTACAATCTTCGACTTTTTCTTGTTTCTTCGATAAAAACCTTTCTTTTTGTTGCTCATGAGTTAACAATGGCAGGAACTTCTTCTCGTGGCAATCTTCCGATTGATTCTCCGGTGGTTGATGATCTTGTTCAGGCGACTGAAGATTTGGAACTAATTTGAAAGTGAAGAAGTTCCATCAGTGGTTGAAATTTTGACTCGTCCCGAGAGGCCGGTGACTGATTTTGGCTCGCTCGTCAGTGAAGAGCAGTTGAACAATTCTCCTCTGATGGGGGAGGTTGGGATAGCTCATATGAGAGAACAGTGGGGCATTCAAGTTATGTCGACATTGCAACTGTGATAAGGGAGGATAGGGTTCAAATCAACCGCCGAGGGTATCGCTCATTCTATGCTTATCTCTTCCTAGTGGGGTATACACTCTCGCTCCCAATGTTGTAGTCGACTTTTGCCGTTATTAGGGGGTGTGCCCGGCCTAGCATTCCCCTTATCTTTATAAGTTGTTTCTGATAATTATCAAGCGCGCAGAGCTAGCCGGTAGGGAGGTCACCCTGAGGGACGTGCTCAACCTCTTCGTTCCTCAGAAGATCTGCGGGACCATGATCTATGCGCGCCCTCGCTGGTCGAATGGTTTGGGGGTAAAAATGGACGACATGACCAACCGTCTCTTCTTCGAGAACCTTTTCTATATCAGTACTGAGCACCTCGTGGCGGACCCGACTGGGTTCCCAAAATTTTGGAATTTTGCACGTAAGTCTATGACTGGAAAAATACCTTGTTCTGACCTTTTCGTGTTTGTAGCTGATTCGTATTAATGTGTTGTAGCTGAAAGACTACCGCTGCCTAATTAGGAGGGGATATGCGAATGGGTTGAGGGCGTGCTCCCTCACATGGAAGGGATTCATACGTCGGTGTCGTACTTGGAGAGACATGGTCGCAAGCCCGCGACAGGTGGAATATCGACCCTTTTTCTTTCCTGATTCTTTTTGTATTGACTATGCTCATTAACTTGCATGTTTATTATGGTTAGGGAGAACGCGCCATGTCAGAGCTCCTTAGTTGGATTTTTGTCAGCCGGCTGCAATTCCCTGACTAGCTCCACCACTCGCTCCTTGCACGATACCGAGGGCGGCGTCGGTCAGATCATCGACGACCGCCTCTTCGACACGGGCCGCATCACAAGATAAGGGATGTCTGGGATCATCCGTCCTTGTATGGGCTCGCCTTCAAATAGAGAAGATGAAAGGCCATCGTAGAGGCGGAATATGGTATTTGTGGCAGCTCCTCTAATGGTGATCAATTTGGACTCTCCCCCAACGGACTCGAAGAGTGGTGCGGCTGTGGCACCTGCTGTTGAGAGGGGGCAGTAGGCTGAAGTTGCGCACGTTAGATCAATCTGAGAGAATGTTGCTGTTTTGGAGAGCCGGTCAAAAGTTCCCGCTGCTGAGGCGGAAGGTCAATCTCTAGTTGTCGCCGACATGACCTCGAACGTGCCTTCGTTGACCACGGCAGGTTGTTTTGGACCATCAGTGGCAGAGAGAGGAAACAATGTGGTGGAGGGCAAGTATGAGTCTGAGTCTGATTTGGACCCCGATGTTGTTCGCATGTTTGAGGAGGGTATTACAAATTCTACTGTGCGCGAAGGGGGCCGGCCTATTTTTTTGAAGTTCCCGCAAATTTGAACTTACTAATCGAAAGAAATATCTTGGAGTTGCAGTTTGAGTTGTTGTGTTCGGAGGCCGAGAACACGTCTTTGAGGAGCGTTTCAGATATTCAAGTGATGGATGAAGTGGTTGTGATGACCCAACCTGTCGTCTTATGTGTTACTGCTCTGTTTCCCCTTTATTGTGTTTCTTCATGTTTCAATATCAATATTAGAGTTGATCGGGTGTAATTTAATTAGTTTTGATTAAAAAATAAGGCATTTGGCCTCTTAGAATGAAGCTTGTTTTGGCATTAAAAATCAACCTAATGTTGACTTATGAGTTAGAAGGCTCAGATGTAATTTTAAATGTTTGTTTAGCTTCGGGAGGTGGTTTGTGACGTAGGAGAGCGATCGGAATTGAATTTGGAGGTCCGGTGTAGAATAATGCTTGAATTGTTAGAAGTTTGATTTTTTGGGATTTCCGATTGATAGGTGAGATTTTGATCCGAGGGTCGCAATGGAATTCCGAGAATTTTACTAGCATTGTTAGGTGATTTTTGATATGTCTACAAATTTGTAGGTCATTCGGACGTCGTTTAGTCGGGTTTTTTTATCGAATATGAGTTTCGAAAGTTTTGAGAAAAAATTAAGCTTGAATCTGTCGCGATTTGATGATTTTTGTGTTAAAGGACGTGTTTTCATTATTGGAACAAGTTTGTATGATGTTTCGGAGTATGTTTGTGTCGTTGGTTGAGGTCCCTGGGGCCTCGGGGTGATTTCGAGTGTTCAAACGGACTAGTTTTGGCCTTGGGGGAGATCAGATTTGCTGTCATAAATGTTGCCGGTTTTAGTTCATTGCGTTCGCGTAGTGGCAGATACGAATGCGTAAAGGAACTTTGCAGCCTGGGTGTTATGTCTTCGCGTTCGCGATGATGTTGATGCGAACACGTAGTAGTAAGTTAAAAAGGTTCACGTTCGCTTGTGGAGTTTCACGTTTGCGGAGGAGGAATTTAAAGACCAGTAATTTTTGTTATACGCGATCACGTGAGGGTGGCCGCGTTCGCGTAGTGGAAGGAATCTTAGCATCGCGTTCGCGTGGCCAAGGGTCACTTTCGCGTACGAGGATTTTGAATTTCTGAAATGTTGATGATCGCGTTCGCGTGGGTTGTGTCGCGAACGCGATGAAGAAAAGCTTGGGCGGACAGAAGGGTTTTATATCGTGGCATCCGCGAACAAAAACCTATTTCCACCATTTTTGAGCACATTTTGGAGCTATTGGAAGAGGAAGTAAGATAATTTCACCTAGGTTTCGATTGGAGGTAAGTTTTACGAGCTAATTTCGTGTTATTATCGAAGAATCATCCATTAAATCTCTGAACTTGGGAGTAAAATTTAAGAAACTAGGGCTTGATAGGTCATTTGAGCTCGGATTTGGGAGTTCTTGGTATGTACGGACTCGTGGAGAGATGAGGATTCCGAAAATGTAAGCTTCATAATTTTTCGAGAAGTGGGACCAGGGCTCGAGTTTTTATAGTTTCGAGATTCTTGCTATGATTCAATTATTTTCGATTGGGCATAGACCCATTTGCATATTCTCAGGTATTCCCTTTGTTTTTGGCTAGATTCGACGCGCGTGGAGGCTGATTTGAGGGGAAAAGGCATCGCGAGCTTGAGATTTCGCCGGTTTGAGGTGAGTAATATTTGGGAATGATATCTTGGGGGTTTGAAGCCCCAAGTTTGCAAATCCTAGTGTTGTAATATGGTGACTTGCACGCTGGAACCGAGCGTGTGGTAGAGCACCGTTGGGGATTATGACTTGGTCCATCCCGAGTGAGATAATACTATATTGGCGTATGCTACGCACATTGTGATGATTATTATTGGGCTTTATGCCGTGTTTGGGGCCTAATGCCGACTTGTAGAATCCTTCAGAAATTGGTATTACTGTTTAGCATGATTGCATATCACTTTCTATCAGTCCATGGTTTTAAATCACTGTTTTATAAACCCAGCCGCATTTTCTAAAGTTTCAATTTCATATGCTTTCTATTAAATATATCTCGGCGGAGGATCATTATTTATAAATGCCCAAGGGGCTTTATTATACTTTCTGGACTGATATTGGATGGCTCGGGCTGCGCGCCGTAGCGGTTATTGGAAACAGTGGTAACTTAAACACTGTATGATATGAGCAGTCAGGTACCTTGGTCTGACCTGGTTTGATTGTTCGCCACTAGATGGCTGGTTATTGCGCTTGGGCTGTAGGAGCCCCTCCGGAGTTTCTACACACCCCCAGTGAGTGTCGTCGATGTTAAATCATATGCATGGTTGGCTCGGGCTGCATGTTGCGGCTTATTCATGTGCATTACATTGCATTCATGCATTTACTCCTATTTGTACTACGTGGCACGACATTTAGCACTAATATATCATTGGCATACATACTGTTACTTTCCTTGCTGACAAGATACCCTGTTATTATATGTTGAGGAGTGTTGAGCCTGAGAGGCTGACGATGGATATTGTGAGATGGGAGTGAGCCCGCAGGGGCCTGGTACTGTACTGAAAAATTGATATTGAGCCCGAGGGGCAGTTTTCTGATTATTTCCGACTTGTTGAAATTTCCTTTGCAATTGTTGAAACAGCATATTTTCAAAAGAGATTATTGAAGTGAACTTGGGATTTTCTAAAAGGATTTTTCACAGTATTTCGATTTTCTCAAAAAGTGGTTGTTCTATCTTTTATTGCAGTTTGATGTGCTCATACGTGTTTTCTTATCGCTCAGATATTATTCTCTCTTATTACTACTGTACTCACTTTACTCCCTGCACCTTGCATACTGTTGCAGGCATTGTTCATCCGATAGCGGGTTATTGGCAAAATCGAAGGCCATATTCTGGTAATTGAGCAATGTGACCGCCAGCGTTCGCGGCACCGCCATTTTTGTATTCCATTTTTATCTTATATATATATATATATATATATATATATATATATATATATATATATACATATTTGGACCAGTAGTAGTGTCCCTACTCATTAGTTGCTCGTGACTTGTGACACTCCAGTCGGGCTGTATTTATTGTCATATTAATTAATGTCATAAATCAATATTCGATATGCTATATAACTGTTTAACTTCATAAAGAGGATTTTTGGGTTGTTGGCAGGTTGGTATGAGAAGCTAGGTTACTAGGTCTTACGAGTCATGAACAGGGTTAGTAGAGTCTTGCGGATCGGTACAGAGACATCTGTATTTATCCTCGAGAGGCTGCAGAACATATAGGAAAAAACTTCCCATTCTTGGAATTCTAATCGTGCGTACTTGATTCAGCTTGGTATATAATTCTTGAGATTTCTTCCACACGTCTGTATGCGCACGTGAGTGCTCAATAGTATATGTGCCTGCATGGCTTGTGATTCCCCGATCGTGGGGCGAAAGGTAATCTCCATGAGTTCATGTTGGGCCAGTCTGGAGGACTCGAGGCCGGATATTTGCCTATGGTTTGAGCACCGAGGTGCTGATTTGTGAGCAAGTGTTTCAAACTTATATGTTCCGTGTTGACCTTATTAGCCGAAATGTCTGCTGGATATCAATATGATGAGTATGTTAGTACCGTGGGGCGTATCTATGTGATATTGGTAGTGACGAAAGAGTCTGCGGAATAATGATGAGTTGTCGAGTGTTCGATTCCTATGTCGCTTTTATGTGTAGTCCGAGTTATGGGCGCGTGAAGAATGCTTCATGTCTCAGTTGGCAAATACATTACATTCCATGTGACAATATGAGTATAGACTCAGAAAGACTAAATGGTTGTGGTTGTGTAAGTGAAGGGTATGTGTTGTATTTTGAAGAATTGGGACGGTTAAGAAAGTGGACTCAGCTGATGTGGAAATGAATGCGAGGTTTGCTGAGAATGTCAGTGCTAGATGATCCGTGTATTCACAAAATTGTAAATGACTTGAGTTTAATTCTCTTTATAATGTTGTGATTTCATTAGAGTAAAAGTATTTGGATTATTGAACGTGTCCTGGTATATTGCTTCGAGCCAAGTTGGGGAGGTTGCTATGGATTAGTTGATTGTACTATTGTATGCTATGATTGGTTCTGTTTCAAGGTATGTTAGCGGATCAGGTCTGGTCGTAAGAATATATGGTGCCTCGTAGATATGATAAACTACTAGGATGTTTGAAACTGCCGTTGATAAGGAATGCTCAGTGTATGGGGAAGGAAAATGGTTGCTTATATCTGTGGGAGATCATGTTCTGCGGTGTCAGAGTACTAATAAGGCATGAGTGGTTTTGTCCGTTAAGGCAGGTGAATTTTAGTTGTTTAAGAGTGAATGACTCTCAAGAATGGTTTTACTATGTTTAAGATTTTGCATGCAACAACCAGGAATTTTAAGTTTTTGTATGTGGCTAGAGACTGTATTTTTTTTAGAAAAGATCAAGACTTGTGGTATTTATGCTTAATCTTGGGATTCTATGTATTCGTATTCGGAAGGTAATGGTAACGAATTCAGATTCGCAGAAAGTTCTTCAAGGTAAAACATTCTGGAATATTGTATTTCTGAGAAGCGTTCGAGAGGGTATTCAATGGCCTATGGGTCTTAGATAGATGGAATAGCTTGATAATGAACCGAATCGGTATGGTAAAGATATGATTAATTACTGTATGTGTTTGAGGTAATAAGCCTTACAGGTATTGTGCAGCAAAGCTTTAAGTGCTGGAAGTTTGCTTAACTTGGTTTGTAAGAAAGGGTTCCTGATGTGTTTCACCGTGGTTTGAAAATGGGCATGTTATCCTAGCATGGTGTGGTATGTGTGTTATGATATGGAGAATTGCGGGTTCAAGGTTTTGGTTCAGTTCATAATGGGGAAATCATTAAATTCTTGAGTAGCATGGTCAACTACAAGTGAATAAAGAGTCGATCCTCCAATGATTAAGGTAATGTAAATTGATGATACGTCAGTAGTATTGCGACATTTTTCTTGTTGGATCGACTACAGATATTTGAGTTTGTTGATGGCACAGGACATTTTGAATATCTTTCCTGGTATGAATGGATACTTGATGTGGGTTATGTATTCACACAGCGGAGTGTGGGATCGGGCATAGTGATTCATGCCTTATATGTGTTGGAGACTAGAACTTCTCGTGATCTGACCATGCGGTGGTTGTGAGTCGTGTGTATGTCTTGCAGTTGTTAGAATTGGAGGTTTGAGTGGATTTTTCATTGTTTGGTATGTTAATATTAGGTTATGATATTAGATTGCAGACTGGTTGTCCCAAATGTCAGGGTGTCTAGACTAACGTGTTATGGGCTATGTCGGAAAAAGGGCCACAGGTTGCGTGGTAAGGTGCATCGAATTATTTTTCTAGCAGAGTAGTTATATTCCAAGGACCAGCGGGCTGTTGGAAAGTATTTCTTTGTTAATTGGTCCTTCGTGGCGGGTGTCAGTGTAGAGGTTTCTACCATTGATTTAGTTCCGGTATTGAGGGACATTTTGGATGCGTTTCTTGCGGCTGGGCATGAGGCTATATGTGTTTACTGTAATGAGCAAATTTGACTCGACGTGCATCTCCTTTGTGAGATATATGTGCAAGATAAGGCGGCACGCAGCAACAGGTATGGTATTTGGATCGGGTGGCACGCCACCACAGGTATGGTATTTAGACCAGGTGACACACCGCCACAGGTATGGTATCTGGATCGGGTGGCACGCCGTCACGGGTATGTTATCTGGACCGGGTTGCGCATCGCAATAACGCGATGTGGAGAACAATTTTCCTATATGTTACTTGTTATGCCTTGTCTCCTGGTTTATGAGGAAAAATTCGTATTGGGTGTTGCCAGGCGAATAGCGCATCAGCTATGTCCTTTCAGGATTGAATAGTGAATAATACCTGCTCCACCGTGGGTGTGATGGATTGTGAGGTTTCAGACCTCAATCTATGTGTGCTGATTGTGTTGAGCATGGTGACTTGAGGTTCTTCGTGGGTAATAGTTCTTGGATAGAATCGCGCGCTGTGGCAAGGCCGCGTGATGTTATGACCTTTCGAGGAGGATTCATGTACTCTATTTCTATGATGTGAGATGGGATCTCACTTGTGTGTTGCATCGTACGAAGGAATTTGAAGTTCAGCTCTTTCATTTGAGTCAAATGTCATGATTTGAGTGTGTTCAGATCATTTCTCATTGGTGCCTGTGTTGAGCACGATGTGGCCTAGGCCGGTGATGAGATGTCATATCATCAGAGCAGCGTGTTGTAATTGAGATGATCGTTAGGGTCATTGAGGAGTACGAGCATATTGATTTCAGCTGGTTAAAAAGGTAATATCAAGGTTTGGGTCTGAAACTGGTTTTAGTATCAGGCAGAAAGAAATGGACTCATGAATGGGTGATCTTAGAGATAGGTTTAGTTTATCGCGTGTTTCAGTTGCCGTTGGCAGTATATGAAGGTGTCGGGATAAGGCTTTAGCTAATAAAAAGGGTTTTCTATCAATATTCGGTTATTGTGGGCAGCTGCTGTAAATAGGGGCTATCGTTCCAAGTGTTGGAATGTGTGGTATATTGTATGAATTCATTAATCGATGCAGGTGTGGGTTATTGCAGCTGGTTCGTGTTAATTGTGAGTATAGATGTGAGGTTTTGATCTTGTATATGATTTCGGGAAGTGCAGTGTGGCTCTCTGGTTTATGGGCCATATGGATTGTGAAATTTTAGTTGTGTTGTGTTATCGGACCTATGTGAGATATGGTGACGTGGGATCACCCCATTTATATGCTTGATAAGGTCTTTTAGCTATTGCATTGCTTCTAGTACAACTGTGGGTACGCTCGAGGACGAGCGTTTGTTTAAGTAAGGGAGGATGTGACGACCTGACCCGTCATCTTATGTGTTACTGCTTCGTTTCCCCTTATTGTGTTGCTTCATGTTTCAATATCAATATTAGAGTTGATCGGGTGTAATTTAATTGGTTCTGGTTGAAAATAAGGCATTTGGCCTCTTAGAAGGAAGCTTGTTTTGGAAAAAAAAAACAACCTAAAGTTGACTTGTGAGTTAGAAGGCTCAGATGTGATTTTCGACGATTTGGTTAACTTCCGGGGGTTATTTGTTACTTAAGAGAGCGATCAGAATTGAATTTGGAGGTCCGGTGTAGAATTAGGCTTGAATTGACGATGTTTGAATTTTTGCATATTTCCAGTTAATCGGTGAGATTTTGCTCCGAGGGCCGGAATGGAATTCCGAGAGTTTCAGTAACTTTTTTAGGTGATTTTGGATATGTCCGCAAGTTTTCAGGTCATTTGGACGTCGTTTAGTCGGGGTTTTGATCGAAATGAGTTTCAGAAGTTTTAAGAAAAACTTAAGCTTGAATCCGTCGTGATTTGATGATTTTTGTGTAAAAGGACGTGTTTTCATAATTGGAACAAGTTTGTATGGTGTTTCAGGGTATGTTGGTGTCGTTGATTGAGGTCCCGAGGGCCTCGGGGTGATTTCGAGTGTTCAAACGGACTAGGTTTGGCCTTGGGGGAGATAGGATTTGCTCTCATAAATGTTGCCGGTTTTAGTTCATCGCGTTCGCGTAGTGGTAGACGCGAATGTGTAGAGGAACTTGGGAGCCTGGTTGTTATGTCTTCGCGTTCGCGATGATGTTGATGCGAACGCGCAGTAGTAAGTTCAAAAGGTTCGCGTTCGCGTGTGGAGTTTCGTGTTCGCGAAAGAGGAATTTGAGGACTAGTAATTTTTAATAAACACGATCGCGTGAGGGTGGCCGCGTTTGCGTAGTGGAAGGAAGCTGAGCATCGCGTTCGCGTGGCCTAGGGTCGTGTTTGCGTAAGAGGATTTTGAATTTCTAAAATGTTGATCATCGCGTTCGCGTGGGTTGTGTCACGAACGCGATGAAGAAAAGCCTGGGCGGACAGAAGGGTTTTATATCGTGGCATCAGCGAACAAAAACCTATTTCCACCACTTTTTGAGCACATTTTGGAGCAATTGGACGAGGGAGTAAGGAAATGTCACCTAGGTTTCGATTGGAGGTAAGTTTTATGAGCTAATTTTGTGTTATTATCAAAAAATAATCCATTAAATCTCTGAACTTGGGTATAAAATTGAAGAAACTAGGGCCTGCGTTTTTTATATTTCAAATTGGGATTTGATAGGTCATTTGAGCTCGGATTTGGGATTTCTTGGTATGTACGGGCTCGTGGAAAGATGAGGATTACGAAAATGTAAGTTTCATAATTTTTCGAGAAGCGCCCAGGGCTCGGGTTTTGCTAGTTTCGACATTCTTGCTATGATTCGATTGTTTTTGATTGGGCATTGACTCATTTGCATATTTTGATGTATTCCCTCTGTTTTTGGCTAGATTCGAGGCGCGTGGAGGCCGATTTGAGGGGAAAAGGCGTCGCGAGCTTGAGATTTCCCCTGTTCGAGGTGAGTAATATTTGGGAATGATATCCTGAGGGTTTGAAACCCCGGGTTTGCACATCCTAGTGCTGTATTATGATGACTTGCATGCTGGTCCCAAGCGTGTGGTAGAGCACCGTTGGGGATTGTGACTTAGTCCATCCCGAGTGAGATTATACTATATTGGCGTATGCTACACACATTGTGATGATCATTATTGGGCTTTATGTCGTGTTTGGGGCCTAGTGCCGACTTGTAGAATCCTTCAAAAATTTGTATTACTGTTTAGCATGATTGCATATCATTTTCTATCAATCCATCTTTCAAATATATCTCGGCGAAGGATCATTGTTTATTAATTCCAAAGGGGCTTTGTTATACTTTCTGAAAGATATTGGGTGGCTCGGGCTGCACGCCGCAGCGGTGATTGGAAACAGTGGTAACTTGGACACTGTATGATATGAGCGGTCAGGTAACTTGGTATGACCTGGTTTGATTGTTCGCCACTAGATGGCTGGTTATTGCGCTTGGGCTGTAGGAGCCCCTCCGGAGTCTTTACACACTCCCAGTGAGCGCCGTCGACGTTAAATCATATGCATGGTTGGCTAGGCTGCACGACACAACATATTCATGTGCATTGCATTGCATTGCATTCATACATTTACTCCTGTTTGTACTACGTGGCACGACATTGAGCACTCATATATCATTGGCATACATACTATTACTTGCCTTGCTGACCAGATACCCTGGTGTTATATGTTGAGAAGTGCTGAGCCTGAGAGGCTGACGATGGATATTGTGAGATGGAAGTGAGCCCGCAGGGGGTTGGTACTGTACTGAAAGATTGATATTAAGCCGGAGGGGTAGTTTTCTTATTATTTCCGACTTTTTGAAATTTCCTTTGCAATTTTTAAAAAAGCATATTTTCAAAAGAAATTTTTAAACTGAACTTGGGATTTTCCAAAATGATTTTTCACACTATTTCGGTTTTCTGAAAAATGGGTTGTTCAATTTTTTATAGCAGTTTGATGTGCTCATACGTGTTTTCTTATTGCTCAGATATTATTCTCTCTTATTACCACTGAGTTGGAAGTACTCACTTTACCACCTTGCGTGGAGTTGCAGGTATTGTTCACCCAATAGCGGGTTATTAGCAGGATCGAAGGCCATATTCTGGTAATTGAGCAAGGTGACCGCACCGTTCGCGGCACCGCACTCCATCTTTGTATTCCAATTTTATCTTGTGCGCGTGTGTGTGTGTGTGTGTATATATATATATATATATATATATATATATATATACACATTGTTGGACAAGTAGTAGTGTCCCTACTCATTAGATGCTTGTGACTTGTGACACCCCGGTCGGGCTGTATTTATTTTCATATTAATTAATGTCATAAATATAGATTCGATATGCTATATAACTTTTTAACTACTTAAAGAGGATTTTTGGGTTGTTAGCTGGCCTTGTCTTCGCGAGAGGCGCCATCACGACTGGGTATAGAATTTGGGTCATGATAGTAGTACATTTCTAGTTCATTTTTTTTGTCTTTGCCTCAACCTTAGCTTTAACTTCACTTTGTTTTGCAGACTTACTTGATGGAGGTGGAGAGTATCCACAGAGCCAATGTCCGCTCGAGGATTTTTCTACATTTGCTGGGAATGTATCTTCGTTATCGTGACAGGTTCCAAGATCTTTATGAGCGTTTGAGGAACGATCCTTGCAACCGGGCTCTAGGCGAGGAGCTGGTAAGACGGGACCAACAGTTATTGCAGGCGCTTGGCAGCAAAAGTGTTCTTGAGGAGTAGATCTTTTGGAAGGATGAGGAGCTTGAGATAGGGATGGGGATTGCAGGCGAGTGTGTGTACTTACAGGGTAAGTTGAGGGAGATGGAGCTGGCAGCGGAGTAGAGCCAGTTCGAGGCAGCGGAGACGGGTGCGGAATGGAGTGGGAAACTGGTGGCACTGGAAAGCGAGGTTTCTGCCTTGAAACTTCTAGAGAGTGTTCCTCGTCAAGGGCTCGGGCGTTTGAGGGCTCGATCAACGTGCAAGAGTCCTGACTCGAGTCAGAGAGGGCTACAGCAGCCCTCAGAGAAGTGGGGCTCGAGCAGCAGATTGGTGTTTTTGAGCAGGAGGCCCAAGTAATGTCAGATCGGATTGCGGCCTTTGAGGAAGAGAACCAGTGGTTGCGGGACCAAGCTGGGCCATCACATGCTGCTAATTCGAACCAGGCTAATGAGCTTTGGGTCTATGCCGAAGCTCAATGCGACATTTACAAGAACTTGTAGGAGGTAGGCACTATTACCGAGGCCTATTTTGAGGTGGCACGTCAGAAGGCTCGTAAGGCCAGTGTCGACTGTGGTTATGATGTGGCGACGCCCGAGGTTGACAATAGTGTGAATGGCGGTGAGGGTGGCGCCGAGTGAAAAATGAATTTGTTCTTGGCTTTTTGTTCCGTTTGCCAGTTGGCGTTCGAGTGTTTCTTGCTGCTTCTCTTTAATTTTTTTTTTTGTTGACCAGTGATAGCCGGATGAAAGCAAGGAGTATCTGCACTCTTAATTTTGTAAATAAATTCATTCTATTTCCCGTGGTTTGTCTTGTGTTTACTTTGTATCTTCCCTTTCTCTTTGTCTTTTTGAATGGAGAGATGAATTGCCCTTGAGTTCGACTGAGGTCGATCGTGGCGTGTCAGTTTTTTGACAACAGTTTTTGCTCTTCGAGTCGATATGAGCGGAGTGGGGCCATCGTATTAGGGTGACGGCGCTTGGCTCCTCTTTGCTCCAGTCCCAGTTTGAACGTGGTTGAACTACCGACAATGATGGTGAAAACACGGGCTTGTAGTTTCGAGCGATGCCAAACTCTTATTTGGAGGAGGATTCATGTAGCCCAATTCCTAGTTCAACTGAGGTCGAACTTAATAACGTTGATGGCGAAGGTACGTAGCCTTAGTCCCAGTTCAACAAGGGTCAAACGTAATAACGTTGAAGCGAAGGCACTTAGCCTGAGTCCCAGTTCGACTGAGATCAAACTTAATAACGTTGAAGCGAAGGCACTTAGCCTGAGTCCCAGTTCGACTGAGATCGAACTTAATAACGTTGATGGCAAAGGCACTTGGCCCAAATCTTAGTGCAACTGAGGTCGTACTAAATAACGTTGATGGTGAAGGCACTTGGCCTAGTCTTAGATCGACTGAGATCGAACTTAAAACCGTTGATGGCGAAGGCATTTGGCCCAAGTCTTAGTTCTACTGAGGTCGAACTTAATAACATTGATGGTGAAGGCACTTGGCCTAGTCTTAGTTCGACTGAGGTGGAACTTAATAACGTTGATGGCTAAGAGACTTAGCCTGAGTCCATGTTCGATTGAGGTCGAAATTAATAATGTTGATGGCGAAGGCACTTAAATTGAGTCCCAGTTTGACTGAGGTCGAACCTAATAACGTTCATGGCAAAGGAACTTGGCCTGAGTTTTAGTTCGACTGAGGTCGAACCTAATAACGTTGATAGCGAAGGCAGTGCGTGAGTTTTAGTTCGACTGAGGTCAAACTTAATAATGTTGATGGCGAAGGCGCTTTTCCTGAGTCCTAGTTTGATGAAGGCCGAACTTAATAACGTTGATGGCGGAGGCACTTAGTCTGAGTCCCAGTTCAACTGAGATCGAACTTAATAATGTAGATGGCGAATGAACTTCGCCTGATCCCAGTTCAACTTAGGTCGAACTTAATAACATTGATGGCAAAGGAACTTAGCCTGAGTCCCAGTTTGACTGAGGTCAATCTTAATAACATTGATGGCGAAGGCACTTAGCCTGAGTCCCAGTTCGACTGAGATCAAACTTAATAATGCTGATGATGAAGGCACTTGGACCAAGTCTTAGTTCAACTGAGGTCAAACATATTAACGTTGAAGGCTTGGCCTAGTCTTAGTTTGACTAAGGTGGAACTTAATAACATTGATATTGAAGAGACTTAGCCTAAGTCCAGTTAGACTGAGGTCGAACTTAATAATGTTGATGGCGAAGTCACTTAGCCTGAGTCCCAGTTTGACTGAGGTCGAACCTAATAACGTTAATGGCAAAGGCACTTGGCCTGAGTCTTAATAACATTGATGGCGAACGCAGTGCATGAGTTTTAGTTCGACTGAGGTCACACTTAATAATGTTGATGGTGAAGACACTTAGCCTGAGGCCAAAAAGAATAACGTTGATGGCGAAGGCACTTAGTCTGAGTCCCAATTCAACTGAGGTCGAACTTAATAACGTTGATGGCGAATGAACATTGCCTGAGTCCCAGTTCAACTTAGGTCGAACTTATTAACATTGATGGGAAAGGAACCTAGCCTGAGTCCCAGTTCGACTGAGGTCGAACTTAATAACGTTGACTGTGGGCACTTGGCCTGAATCTCAGTTCAACTGAGGTCGAACTTAATAATGTTGATGGCGAATGCACTTGGCCTGAGTCTTAGCTCGACTGAGGTCGAACTTAATAACGTTGATGGTGAAGGCACTTAGCCTGAGTCCTAGTTCAACAGAGTTCAAACTTAATAACGTTGATGGAGAAGGCATTTAGCCTGAGTCCCACTTCTACTGGGGTCGAACTTAATAACATTGAGGGCGAAGGCACTTGGACTGAGTCTTAGTTCGACTGAGGTCGAGCTTAATAACGTTGATCATGGCGAAGGCACTTAGCTTGAGTCCCAGTTCGACTGAAGTCGAACTTAATAACATTGATAGGAAAGGCACTTAGCTTGAGTCCCTGTTCGAATGAGGTCGAACTTAATAACGTTGATAGCGAAGGCACTTGTCCTTAGTCTTAGTTCCACTGAGGTCGAACATAATAACGTTGATGGCGAAGACACTTGGCCTGAGTGTTAGTTCGACTGAAGTCGAACTTAATAACGTTGATGGCAAAGGCACTTAGCCTGAGTCCTAGTTCAACTGAGGTCGAACTTAATAACGTTGACGGCGAACTTAATAACGTTGACAGCGAAGACACTTAGCTTGAGTCACAGTTCGACTGAGGTCGAACTTAATAACGTTGTGGCGAAGGCACTTGGCCTGAGTCTTAGTTCAACTGAGGTCAAACTTAATAACGTTTGATGGCGAAGGCACTTAGCGTGAGTCCCAGGGCGAAGGCACTTAGCATGAGTCCCAGTTCGACTGAGGTCTAACTTAATAACGTTGATGGGGAAGGCACTTGGCCTGAGTCTTAGTTCGACTGGGGCCGAACTTAATAATATTGATGGCGAAGACATTTGGCCTGAGTTTTAGTTCGACTAAGGTCGAACCAAATAACGTTGATAGCAAATGCACATAGCTTGAGTCCTAGTTCGACCGAGATCAAACATAATAACGTTGAAATGTGATGGAGGAACAGTAGGGTGTTTAATTACGAGAATTAAAGGAGGGGCTTTTGAGTTCTTCAGCATAATTAAGACTGTTAAAGAAAAACTCATCAGTTTGCTCAACGTAGCACATTTAACATAATAAGAGAGTTAAAGAAGCGACTCTTGAATTTTTTTTTAACATACCATATAAAACAAAAAAAATTAGGCAAAGCAAAACATGGAGGAAAAAAAGTAACTATGTTTCTTGACCATAGAGATGTGTCACATAAGTTTATTTTTTCTTTCCAAATATTAAAAAAAACAAAAACAAAATTCAATGCGAATCTAGTACAATTCTTCCAAAAATTCAAAATGGGTAAGTTCTTGTTAAAAAAAAAATTATGTGAAAATATGTAAGCACTCACGTAATAACTTTAGAAGTTTATCTACTTCTCTTAGAACACTCTTTGTTGTTTAATCCTTTTTGCCTAATAAACAGCGCTATTGGAATGAGATATACGACTAATTAATGAAATTGTATAATTTTTAAAGATTTTTACACCCTAAAAAATATCATTTTAATTAATGGTCTTCAAATAAATTACTAAAGTTTTTGTCTAAATTACTCGTTATCTCTCTTTTACAAGTTTTACTTTATTAACGCTTCATAGATAGTGGGGAAGAGAATAATATATTGTGATATTGGTGGGTAGTAAGTTTCATGAGTATGCTGCAATAAATGATGCGCATATGTATTTTGTTACGTATTAACGCATATGCATATGTATGCGCATCATTAATTGTAGCATACTCATGAAACTTACTACTCACCAATATCATATTATATTATTTTCTTCCCCACTACTTATGGAGCGTTAATAAAGTAAAACTTGTAAGAGAGAGATAAAGAGTAATTTAGACAAAAACTTTAGTAATTTATTTGAAGACTATTAATTAAAATGATATTTCTTTAGGGGTGTAAAAATCTTTAAAAAAATACAATTTGATTAATTAGTCGTATATCTCATTCCATTAGCGCTGTTTATAAGGCAAAAAGGATAAAACTGTTATCGATTGTCCGTGTTCAAAGCAACGAGAAACTGAAACCAGTAAGGAGAAGAGACACAAAAAAAAAAAAAAACAGAACGTATGTAACACTGGAAAAAAAAAATCACAGAGATGAAGAAATCCGAGACCACAGAATTCACTGTGTGTCCTTAAGGAATTTAACCCCCTCACTGTACCCGAGATTGTGGATTATTTCCTCCCAGGATATAACGGATATACCTGTCGTAGGAGTGGCGGTACCTCAAACGCCTATGACTTCGACGAACTCAAATTCGGGAACGAAATCACACTGTGACTCGATATGTTTCAGTTTGCAGAAAAGAATGCAGAATTTTTAATGCACGAATATTTTTTTTTCTTTTTCTTTTCAGTACACGAAAATGAGGCATTGCCTCAGTTTATATAGCCTCGAATTGTGACTGTTCGGAAAGGCTTGGTGCCTGTTCGGGAAAGGCCATGCCTTTTTCTGAAAAATAAGAACGTTGGGAAGTTTACAGTTAACAAATTAATATTTTTTTCCCGCGGGAATTAAAAATAATTTCAGAAAATGAAGATTGAATTTTAAATAAATTTGGTCCAAAAAGATTATCAATCAATCAGATCATTTGACCAAATCCAAATCCAAATCCAAATCCAAAGCCGAAGCCGAGCCGAGCGACGACGACGGCGCGAGGGGAGTCCCTCTTCTTAACCCTTTAAGAGCTAGAAGAAGTGCTTTCTAATATAAGCACATAACTTTCCCTTTCTACCACCAATGTGGTACAAAGCTCCTTTTCAAAGGAACTTTGCTTTGAAATTTCATTTTCCTTCTATTGTCTTCTTCCCTCCATTTCTCATTCACACCAACTTAGCTAGCTTTAATCATTAACTAGCTTTAACAATCCCCCACATGAATGGGGAATGGCTATATGATGAAAAACATGCATGACAAAAAAAAAAAAAAACTGTGTGATTCGTAAGCAAGGATTAATTGCATCTGGATAAGTAGATTTCTCTTTGAACTTTCCGTAGTGAGCATATGTCGGATATACTCGGTCAATCGGTAGATTTGATATCTTTGAACCGTCGAGCTTTGGTGTATACCTAGACAACCACATGTCACACAATTAACCCTTTAACCGTTTTTGGTTCTCATTGTTTTGTTCGTTTCAGCCATGAACACTTCCTGGTTCATAAGTGCGTAGAGAGCTGGCCTTACAGAGTTCTCCTTGAAGCGGCTTACACTTCACACTTACATAGGTGATTCCTAAATGTGTCATCCCGTAGATACACTATTTGATATACCCCGTATCAAACTTAGAAACCATTAAAAAGCCTTAATGCTTTATCCCGGTACTGAACATTGTCTCATCACGAGAATGGACCAAAAAATTATTGTGACAATGTTGAACCGTCATCAATGACTTTGTTTGATCTCTTTGAACCTAGATCTTGGGATCTCATGTCTTCTAGGTAGAGTTACCGCCACGATGACTTGTCCTCGGCCATAGTCCCATTCCCCTCGATGATCTTTCAACCACTTCTCTAGTTAGGCCTTTAGTTAGTGGATCCGACACATTATCTCTTGACTTAACATAGTCAATTGTGATAATTCCACTAGAGAGTAGTTGTCTAACGGTATTATGTCTTCGTCGTATGTGACGAGACTTTCCGTTGTACATAACGCTCCCGGCTCTTCCTATTGCCGCTTGGCTATCGCAATGTATGCATATAGGAGCCAACGGTTTGGGCCAAAATGGAATATCTTCTAAGAAATTCCGGAGCCATTCAGCTTCTTCACCGGCTTTGTCTAGAGCTATGAACTCAGATTCCATTGTAGAGCGGGCGATACATGTCTGTTTGGATGACTTCCAAGACACTGCTCCTCCACCTATAGTAAAAACGCATCCACTTGTGGATTTAGTTTCAGTTGAACCGGTGATCCAATTTGCATCACTGTATCCTTCAATAACTGCAGGATACCTGTTATAATGCAAAACAAAGTTTTGAGTATGTTTCAAATACCCCAAAACTCGTTTCATTGCCAGCCAATGATTTTGGTCGGGATTATTCATGTAGCGACTTAGTTTACTTATAGCACACGCAATATCAGGTCGCGTACAGTTCATAATATACATCAAACTTCCCAACACTCTGGCATAATCCAATTGAGAATGACTTTCATCTTTATTCTTTGCAAGAGCAAGGTTCATATCAATTGGCGTCTTTGCAACTTTAAAGTCCAAATACTTGAACTTTTCAAATACTTTTTCAATATAATGAGATTGAGACAATGCTAGACCTTGAGGAGTCTTATGGATTTTAATTCCCAGAATTAAATCGGCAACTCCTAAGTCTTTCATATCAAACTTACTAGCAAGCATGCGCTTAGTAGCATTTATGTTAGCAATGTTGTTACTCATTATTAACATATCATCCACGTATAAACAAACAATGACGACGTGGTTCGGAGTGTTCTTAATGTAGACACATTTATCACATTCATTTATCTTGAATCCATTTGACAGCATCGTATGGTCAAATTTTGCATGCCACTGTTTTGGTGCTTGTTTTAGTCCATAAAGAGACTTAACAAGTCTACATACCTTCTTCTCTTTCCCTGGAACTACAAACCCTTCGGGTTGTTCCATGTAAATTTCTTCCTCCAACTCTCCATTTAAGAAGGCTGTTTTCACATCCATTTGATGGATTTCAAGACCGTACACGGCGGCTAATGCTACTAACACCCGAATAGATGTAATCCTCGTTACCGGCGAGTATGTATCAAAGTAATCAAGACCTTCTCGTTGTCTAAACCCTTTAACAACTAGTCTTGCCTTATATTTTTCAATAGTGCCATCAGCTTTCATTTTCCGCTTAAAAATCCATTTGGAACCTAAAGGTTTATTCCCTGGAGGAAGATCAACCAATTCCCAAGTATGGTTGTTCAATATGGATTCTATCTCACTATTGATTGCCTCTTTCCAAAATTGAGCTTCCGATGAAGACGTAGCTTCGTTGAACGTTCGAGGCTCATTTTCCAACAAAAATGTTAAAAATTCTGGTCCAAAGGAAGTAGTCGTCCTTTGACGTTTGCTACGTCTTGGATTTTCCTCATCAGGAATGTTTTCCTTTATTTCTTCCCGAGGTCGTTTAGATTCTTTGCTAGACGACGCACATTCCTTTTTATACGGATATATGGTTTCAGAGAAGTCAGCATTATCTGATTCAATTACCGTATTCACCTGAATGTCGGGATTTTCTGATTTGTGAACCAGAAATCTATATGCCTTACTATTTGTGGCATATCCTATGAAAACACAATCAACGGTTTTAGGTCCTATTTTTACCCTTTTGGGTTTAGGAACTTGCACCTTGGCCAAACACCCCCACACTTTGAAGTATTCCAAATTGGGCTTCCTTCCTTTCCACTTTTCGTATGGAATAGATTTTGTTTTGCTATGGGGCACTCGATTGAGTATTCGGCTAGCTGTTAGAATGGCTTCCCCCCACAAGTTCTGGGGTAAACCAGAACTTATTAACAGGGCATTCATCATTTCTTTCAGTGTTATATTTTTTCTTTCCGCAATTCCGTTTGATTGTGGCGAGTAAGGAGCAGTTGTTTGATGAATAATGCCATATTCCAAACATATTTGTTCAAAAGGAGATTCATATTCACCGCCCCTATCACTCCTTATCATTTTAATCTTTTTGTTAAGTTGAGTCTCAACTTCAGTTTTGTATTGCCTGAACGCTTCAATTGCTTCATCTTTACTATTAAGTAAATAAACGTAGCAATACCGCGTACTATCGTCAATAAAAGTTATGAAATACTTCTTTCCACCGCGAGATGGAATTGACTTCATGTCACAAATATCTGTATGGATTAAGTCTAAAGGACTTGAATTCCTTTCAACTGACTTATAAGGATGTTTAACATACTTAGATTCAACACAGATTTGACATTTTGATTGATTGCATTCAAACTTAGGCAATACTTCCAAACTAATCATTTTTCGCAAGGTTCTATAATTGACATGTCCTAAACGTGAATGCCATAAATCATTTGACTCAAGCAAGTAAGACGAAGCAGAAACTTTATTATTATTAGCAACAACCATTACATTCAGTTTGAAAAGGCCCTCTGTGAGGTAGCCTTTTCCTATGTACATTTCGTTCTTACTTATTACAACCTTGTCAGAAACATAAACACATTTAAAACCGTTCTTCACTAGAAGTCCGGTAGATACAAGATTTTTCCTAATTTCAGGAACATGACAGACGTTGTTGAGAGTCACCACCTTGCCAGAGGTCATCTTCAGCAGTATCTTTCCATAACCTTCAATCTTGGCCGTTGCAGAATTTCCCATATATATTGTTTCGTCGGGCCCGGCGGGAGCATATGAAGCAAAGGCTTCTCTAACAGCACAAATGTGGCGAGTGGCGCCAGAGTCAATCCACCACTCTTTCGGACTTCCCACTAGGTTGCACTCGGACAACATAGCGCACAAGTCATCAACCTCCTCGTTTGTTTCAACCATATTAGCCTGACCCTTCTTCTTTTCCTTTTTCGGAGCACGACAGTCTGCAGCTTTGTGTCCGATTTTTCCACAATTATGGCAGTTTCCCTTGAATTTCTTCTTGTTGGGATAGTTCCTTGGTCCCGATGCCTTTTTCCTCTTTTTCATATTAGTTGGGGCAGTTTCAACTATATGTGCTCCCCCTATGGTTGATCTCCCATTTGCCTTTTTCTCCGCTGCCTTGTTATCTTCCTCGATTCTCAATCGGACGATGAGATCTTCCAATGTCATCTCCTTTCGCTTATGTTTCAAGTAATTTTTGAAGTCCTTCCATGAAGGAGGCAACTTCTCTATCACTGCCGCAACTTGAAACGCCCCACTAATCACCAAACCTACAACAAACAACATGTAAGTGACGGGGCACTGAATACTTTTGACAAAGGCATTAATTAAATTTATACCTTCAGCGAGGAGATCATGGATGATAACCTGCAACTCTTGAACTTGAGTGACAACAGACTTGCCATCTACCATTTTGTAGTCCAAAAACTTGGCAGCGATAAACTTCTTTAAGCCAGCATCTTCTGTTTTATATTTCTTTTCCAACGCATCCCATAGTTCTTTTGATGTTCCCACATTACTATAGACGTTGTAAAGATCATCCTCCAGTCCGCTAAGAATGTAATTCTTGCACAAAAAATCTGAGTGCTTCCACGCCTCAATTACAACAAATCGTTCATTTTCAGGTGTTGATTCCGGCGGAACCGGAATATCCTCCTTAATAAACTTTTGAAGGCTTAAAGTAGTTAGATAGAAGAACATCTTTTGTTGCCATCGTTTGAAATCAATCCCGGTGAATTTTCCGGGCTTCTCTGCCGGAGCCGGTGCTGGTGCAGTACGACTGGAGGACGCAGCATTGCTCGTAGAACCAACCACGGGGGCTGGTGTGGCAGTAACAGTAGCAGTAGCATTCAAATTTGGAGTTTGGTTTCCCATTTCTGTCGTAGGAAATAACAGAACACTTTAATAATCGGTGAAGATTTTATTTCTTCAAACCGAATCAAATTTACACAAACAGAATTAAAACAAACTTCAAATAGAGGTAATAAACTGTATGTAGTATACTTGATGAAGTTTTTATATCTTCAAATCAAGTACCCAAATGAGTAGAAAGTTCTGAAAACTTTAATCTCAACCGGAGTAGAAAATCCGAAGATTTAGTCTCCAAACAACATACAAGTTCGTTACATGCAAACAACAAAATTACAAGTTTCTTTTATTTTCTGGACAGTCACAATTTACGGAAATAATAACTTAAATTCCTTAAGCTTGTTATCGATTGTCCGTGTTCAAAGCAACGAGAAACTGAAACCAGTAAGGAGAAGAGACACAAAAAAAAAACAGAACGTATGTAACACTGGAAAAAAAAAAAATCACAGAAATGAAGAAATCCGAGACCACAGAATTCACTGTGTGTCCTTAAGGAATTTAACCCCCTCACTGTACCCGAGATTGTGGAGTATTTCCTCCCAGGATATAACGGATATACCTGTCGTAGGAGTGGCGGTACCTCAAACGCCTATGACTTCGACGAACTCAAATTCGGGAACGAAATCACACTGTGAATCCAAATCCGAAGCCGAGCCGAGCGACGACGACGGCGCGAGGGGAGTCCCTCTTCTTAACCCTTTAAGAGCTAGAAGAAGTGCTTTCTAATATAAGCACATAACTTTCCCTTTCTACCACCAATGTGGTACAAAGCTCCTTTTCAAAGGAACTTTGCTTTGAAATTTTATTTTCCTTCTATTGTCTTCTTCCCTCCATTTCTCATTCACACCAACTTAGCTAGCTTTAATCATTAACTAGCTTTAACAAAAACAACAAAGAATGTACTAAGAGAAGTAGATAAACTTTTAAAGTATTACGTGAGTGCTTACATATTTTCACATAAAATAATGTTTAAAAAGATCTTAGAAAGATTTGAGGATTTCAGCTTATTACAAAATGTCACTAGTTGTTCTTTGTTTGAATAACTATTAATAATCACAACAAGAAACTTATATTTATAGTTTAATAATTCTCTGAGACGTTACAAAATGTAATGCATGCGTTGAATCGAGGAAGTAATGGGTACTGTTTTTAGTATTTTTCATATGAAGGGGCGGATTCATCTGTATGTCTGTCGTATTTGTCTGAACTCAATATTTTTTATACGATGTAAAATTTATGTGTAAAATTTCAATAACATTGCAATAATTAGTAGATATGAAACCCATAACTTAGGAAATATTAATAACTCATTTAATTAGCTACGTGTTTTTACCGTGAAACTTTCACCTTATTGGTGAAGGTCCGATTCCCCGCCTTATATATATACTTCCTCCATTTTAATTTATGTGAACTTATTTAATTAAGTATGGAGTTTAAGAAAAAAAAAAGACTTTTAAACTTGTGATGTAAAATGATTTACATATATTTTGTTGCTATAAATCATTACATAAAGGTACATTGTTTCCAAATAAGGAAATATATCACTCTTTTTGGTATTGTGACGACCCAAACGGTCATCACTTGTTTTAAATTAAATTCTGTAACTCTGAGGTCTTAAAAACCTCATTTAGAGTTCCCTCGATTTGTGTGCACAGTCCGGTCACGTAGCAGGAAAGATTAAATATGAAAATCTGTTAAAAATGCTAAGCTTTGATTATAAAATAAGTAAATTTGACTTCGGTCAATATTTTAGGTAAACGGATCCGGACCCATGATCCAACAGTCTTGGAGGGTCCGTATAAAAATATAGGACTTGGGCGTATGCCTGGAATCGAAATCTGAAGTCCTAAGCCCGAGAAATAAATTTTTAAGTGAAATTATTTTCTGAAATTATTTAAGGAAATCTGAAATGAAGTCCGATTAGAAAGTGATGATAACGTGCCCGTATTTTAGTTATGGCCTCGGTACAGGTCTTATATATGGTTAAGTCATTCTTGTAAAATTTGGTTAAAAATAGAAGTCATTTGACGAGATTCAGACTTGAATTGCTAAAGTTGATGTTTTGAGAAGTTTGAGAAAATGCTTTGAATTTGGGGTTCAATTTGTTGATAATGATGTTATTTTTGCATTTATATCACACTGATAAGTTTGTATGATGTTATTGAGTTAGTACTTATATTTGGTTTGGAGCACCGAGGGCTCGGGTTAGTTTTGGAAAGGAGTCGGAGTGTTTCGAACTTAGAAAAATCTGATTTTTCTACAGCTTTTTGGTGTCCAGTGATTTGTAGTATGCGACTGCATAAGTAGGCTCGTATTCGCATTGAGTGATGTTCAAGAGTTCAGTTTTGATCTACGCGAATGCATAGTGCCTCCCGCAATCACATAGCGCTAAGTCTGAGGGTCCTATATTTTCCTCTATGCGATCTTATAGTGCTATTTGTGAGATGCCCAGCCTGATTTTTCTATGCGATCGCAGTGTCCTATTCGCTATCGAAATGACCATTTTTTCTTACCCTATGCGATCGCATTACATTCTTCGTGATCGCATAGACCATTTTCGCTAAGTTATTTTAAATTCTCAAAACATAACCCATTACGAGATTTTCATAAAAAATCATAAACCCTTTCTTCTCCAAAGCTCTTAGGCGATTTTTTGAAGCATTCTTTCACCACAATCTCTAAGGGTAAGTAATTCTTAACTACTTTCCTTCCATTTTTATCAACATATGTTAGATTTCTAAGCCTAAAATATGTAATTAAGGGTATAAAATAAGGTATTTTTGTAGAACTAGGGCTTTTTGATTAATTGTAATTTAAACCTCGTTTTAGGGTGGAATTCTAGAAATAATTATATTGGGCGAATGGGTGATTTGATTTTAGTCCGAATCTCGTATTTTGACCAAGGAGGACCCGGGGTCGATTTTTGGATTTTTAGGAAGAATGATAGAAAAGCTATATTTAGGCATTGGATTCGAACTGTTGAGCATTCATTGATCTTATGAACTCATTTATGTAGATATACAATTACTTTGGGGCCGAATTTGAAAGGATGGGGGGTAATTGAGGATTGAGTTGGCCGTGGAAGATTAAAGTAAGTGTTTAGTCTAACCTTAGCTTGAGCAATTAGGAGTTGAGTCATATTTGCTACTTGTTTCTTGTTGAGTGCGACGTATATGCATGGTGACGAGTATCTATATGTTGGTGTCGAGCATGATCGTGAGTCTTACATTGATACATGTTGTATTCTTGAATGATACTATGATTGCAATAGTGAGTAAAATGTGGTATTGCGCAAAGACATAGTTTATTTTCGGGGAAGTTACTTATGAGTTAGAAGTCGTGATAGTTGAGATGATTAATAGTTGAGTTGAGATTTGGTTATAGTTGATTCTCCCTTGCCGGTACGTATGTTGAACTCCCTTACCGGGATAGTGTAATTTATGGTTAATCCCTTGCCGTGATTGTTTTCATGATCATTGTATGATGTATATTATGAGCGGGTTACACGCTGCAATAGATATTATATTGGATTGGATTGCACGTCGCAACGGATAATACATTAGATCGGGTTGCACGCCGCAATAGCTATATATATATATATATATATATATATATATATATATATATATATATATATATATATATATATATATATATATATATATATATATGTGTGTGTGTGTGTGTGGGGGGGGGGGGATCGGGTTGCATGCCACAACAGTGTTAACTGATAATGGATCGGGTTGCACACCGCAATAAATATTATATTGGATCGGATTGCACGCCGCAACAAATAATATACTGGATCGGGTTGCACGCCGCAACAAATATTATACTGGATCGGGTTGCACGCCGCAACAGATATTATATTGGATCGGATTGCACGCCGTAACAACTATATATATACGGATGGGTTGCACGCCGTAACAGTATTAATTGATCGTGTTGCGCACTGAAACAGTAGTGTTACTATATTGTTGAAGATATAGTACTGTCCTTTCATATATTGTATTTGGTTTTTATCAGGTTGATATTGTTCCCCGGAGCACGTACCCTCTCCAATTTTAACTGCTTATTACCTGATTATTCTTTCGCTATGGTTCTAGCCTCGTCACTATCACTTCGGGGTTAGGCCAGACATTTCCTAGCATATGGGGTCGGTTGTGCTGATAATACACTCTACACTGTATGCAGATCTTGTAGTAGCATTAAGTGCGCAGCAGTAGCTTGGGTGCCAGCCTTCAGTCCACTGAGACACCGAGGAAGCCTTGCAGGTGTCCGCAGCCCCAGCGTCTCCTCTGTCATATATTTTATTCTGTTATCTCATGTATTCGAGACAAATAATTTTATATGTCCATCAAACGGTTGTATTTATTCATCTTAGTAGTCCGTGGATGTTGTAACACTAGGTTCTGGTTAGAGGCATGTGTTGGATTCGGTATATTTTTGTTTTGTAGTTACTTAAGACTTCTGCTAAATTTAATATTTCACAGTTATTTAACTATTTACTTCTTGTTATTATAATTGGTAAAAGGATTTAAAATAAAGGTGTTTAAGGATTTTTAAATGTGTGTCTTGCCTAGCTTCTATAAGTAGATTCCATCACGACTCCCAAGGGTGGTATTTAAACAAAGATGTTTAAGAATTGTGAATTGCCTGGCTTCTATAAGTTGGTACTAGAGCTCTAGGTTACATAGGTCTCACAATTCACAAACAAGCTCAGTAGAGTCTGAGGGATCAGTATGGAGACGTCTGTATTTATCCCCAGGGGCTACGGAGTTAGGAAAACTTCACATTTGTTCTTTCTTTTCGTGCAATTTTGTTTCTAAAATGCTAATTGAATTTCTACTCTATTCTATCGCACATGGAGAAAAGACGCGCTTTCTCATCTACTGTTCAACAGCCTGAGCCCCCAGCAGCAGCTCCCACGAGGGGCAAAGGCCGTGGCTGAGGCCGTGCTATAGGTCGAGGTAGGGGCAGAGCTCAGCCACGATTAACAACACCAGTGGCGAAGCCGCAGGTTGATTTTGACGAGGAGGTTCGGCCCCAACAGCTCTAGTAGGCCCAAATCAGGTCCCCGTGGAGTTTATTGCTTCTCCAATCCTTCAAGATGCTCTGGTCTTTTTAATGGGTCTCATGGAGAGTGTCACCCGAGCAAACTTTCTTCCTGTAGCACCAGCCACTACTCAAGCTGGAGGAGGAGCCCAGACTCCTGCTACTCGTACTCTGCAGCAGCTAGCTCCCCAGATTCAGACTCTAGCGGTTCAGCCGATTGGACTAGTTCAGTTGGGCGTAGCATCTCAGACCGATGATGGAGCAGCCATGTTTGCTGATGCTTTGTGGATGGTGGATAAGTTCACCAAGCTCTTCACTTCTACTTTCAGCGGTGTATCAATAAAGGATCCCCAGGATTATCTGGACAGTTGTCACGAGGTTCTTCGAAAAAAGGTGATTATTGAGACCAATGGGGTCAATGCTTCCACATTTTTCTTGTCTGGATCCGCCAAACTTTGGTGGAGGGATTATTGCTTAGCTAGACCAGCAGGATCACCAGCCTTGACCTGGGAACAATTCACACAGCTATTTCTGGAGAATTTTCTCCCCATTACTCAGAGAGGCCTATCAGAGGCAATTTGAGTGGCTCCAGCAGGGTTCCATGATGATCACCCAGTCTAAGATGAGGTTCATTGACTTAGCTCGCTATGTTCTTATTATACTCCCTACCGAGAAAGAGGGTTAGGAGGATTATTGATGACTTTATTCAGCAATTCGTATTCACATGGCTAGGGAGGTAGGGACTGGTATCGCTTTTTAGGAGATGACCAATGTGGCCCAGAGGATTGAGATGGTACTATCATAGGGACGTGGTCATGGGGTAGACTAGAGGCCCCGTCATTCAGGCAGATTCGGTGGTACCTCGTCTGGAGATAGAGATTTATATGTTAGAGGCAATCCTCCAAGGTCATATTAGTCAGCTCTCCTGATTTCTCATGGTACAGCAAGTTGTCGTGTTACTCGCGGGCAGTATTCTAATAAAAAATCCTATAGTGCACCACCGGCTCCCATCAGTCCACCGCTGCTCCAGAGCTTTTGGGGTGGTCATTCAGGTCACCGGGGTCAGTCTCAGTTTCCTCAGCTGTAGCATTCAGGTGGATGTTATGAGTGTGGTGAGTATGTTTATATCTGGAGAGCTTCTCCAAGGTTGGTGGATATTAATCACAGCAGTAGGATCCCCATACTCTTATTCAGGAACCAGATGTTCCACAGACCGCCCAACCAGCTAGAGGTGGGGGGTAGATGTTCTAAAGGTGGAGGTAGAGGATTTAGAGGTGGAGCTCAAACCGCCAGAGGTGGAGGCCAACCAGCAGTAGGCCGTCCCAGAGATGTGGTGCAGGGTGGTGGGGCGTAGCCCCGACATTATTCCCTTCAGGCTAGGCCCGAGTTCGAGACTTCAGATACAGCCATTACAGGTACGGTTCTTGTCTATGATAGAGATGCTTCGGTATTATTTGATCCAGGGCCTACGTATTCATATGTGTCATCTTATTTTGTACCATACCAGGTCATGCCTAGTGATCCATTGAGTGTTCCTGTTTATGTGTCTATGCCGGTAGGTAATTCTGTTGTGGTCGATCGAGTCTATCGTTCTTATATTGTGGTGATTAGGGATCTTGAGACACGTGTAGATTTGTTGCTTTTTGACATGGTTGACTTTGATACTATATTGGGGATGGACTTGTTATCACCTTACCATGCTATCTTGGACTGTCATGCCAAGACTGTGACCTTAGCTTTATCGGGTATTCCTCGTTTAGAGTGGAGAGGGACTCCTGGTCATTCTACCCGCAGTGTCATCTCGTATGTTAAGGCACGACGTATGGTCGATAAGGGGTGTCTGGCATATTTGACATATATTCGTGATTCTAGTACTGAGATCCCTTCTATTGATTTTGTGCCCATTGTTCATGAGCTGATGATTCCCTTCAGACCTGCCGGGCATGCCACCCGATAATGATATTCACTTTTACATTGATTTGGCTCCGGGCACTCAGCCTATTTCTATCCTACCCTATCATATAGCCCCGCCTTGGTTGAAAGAGCTAAGGAATAGTTGCAAGATTTGCTTGATAAGGTTTCATTAGACTCAGTGTTTCTCCTTGGGGTGCGCCGACATTATTTGTCAAGAAGAAGGATGGGTCAATGAGAATGTGTATTGATTACCGGCAATTGAACAAGGTAACGATCATGAATAAGTATCCGCTGTCAAGGATTAATGATTTTTTCGATCAGATTCAGGGTGCCAAGGTATTTTCCAAGATTTTCTTGAGATCTGGCTACCATTAGTTGCGGATTAGGGCATCCGATATCCCTAAGACAGCTTTTCGTACTCGGTACGGGCATTATGAGTTCTTGATTATGTCATTCAGGTTGACAAATGCCTCAGCAGCTTTTATGGATTTGATGATCCGAGTGTTCATGCTTTTTTGGACTCATTCGTGATAGTCTTCATTGATGATATATTGATATATTCCCGCAGCTAGGAGGAGCACGAGCACCGCCTTAGATTGGTTCTTAAGACTCTAAGGGGTAGTCAATTATATGCAAAGTTCTCGAAGCGTGAGTTTTGTTTGAGTTCAGTTGCATTTTTGGGTCATGTTGTGTCAACAGAAGATATTCAGTTTGAATCGAAGAAGATTGAGGCAGCCAAGAACTGGCCTAGGCCAGCATCAACTACAAAGATTTGGAGTTTCTTGGGATTGGAATGCTACTATCGTCGTTTTGTAGAGGGGTTTTCATCTATTGCAGCCCCGATGACTAGGTTGACCCAGAAGGGTGCCTAGTTCAGATGGTCGGATGAGTGTGAGGCGAGCTTTCAGAATCTCAAGATAGCTCTGACTACGGCACCGATGTTTGTTTTGCCCACATGCGATCTTTCGTATTGGGATTGGTGCATTGTTGATGCAGGATGGCAAGGTCATTGCCTATGTTTCATGGTAGTTGAAGATTCACGAGAAGAACTATCCAGTTCATGATTTGGAGTTGGCAACTATAGTTCACGCATTGAAGATTTTTAGGCATTATCTGTATGGCATGGCATGTGAGGTGTTCACGGATCACAAGAGTCTTCAGCATTTGTTCAAGAAAAAAGAGTTGAATTTGAGGTAGAGGAGATGGTTGGAGTTGTTTAAAGATTATGATATCACCATCTTATATCACCCAGGAAAGGCGAATGTAGTGGCTGATGATTTGCGTAGGAAGTCAGCAAGTATAGGCAGTCTTGCTTATGTTTCGGTCGGTGAGGGGCCACTTTCTTTGGATGTTCAAGCTTTGGCCAATCAGTTCATGAGACTGGATGTTTCTGGGCCCAGTCGTGTGTTAGTTTGCATTTTCGCTCATTTGTCATTATTAGACCGTATCCGTGATTGGCAGTATGATGATACTCATTTGTGTGTCCTTAGGGACACGGTGCATCACAGAGGTTCCAGGCAGGTTACCTTAGATGATGATGGAGGCACATAACTCTCGTTACTCTATCCATCCTGGCGCTGCGAAGATGTATCAGGATTTGCAACAGGATTACTGGCGGCATAGAATGAAGAAGGATATCATTGAATATGTGGCTTGATGTTTGAATTCTAAGAAGGTTAAGTAACAGCATCAGAAGCTTGCTGGTTTATTTAAGAGGATTGATCTTCCTAAGTAGAAATGGTAGCAGATCACTATGGACTTCGTTACTGAACTCCCGGGGACTCGAAAGAAGTTCAACTAGAGGTGTCAACCGGGCCGGGTTGACCCGGGACCGGCACGGACCGGCCCGGTAAAACCCGGCCCAGACCGGACCGGTTTATAGCGGGGGGGGGGGGGGGGGGGGGTTGGGGGGGGGAAGGGGTTAGGACGTTAGCCGATTCCGTCCAATTGACCCGGACCGGACCGGCCCGGGAAGGAAAATTCCGGGCGAACCGGTCAACCCGGACCGGCCCGGACCGGTCCTAACGGTAAAAATTTTTTTTTTTTTTTAAAAAAAATTTTCTGAAAACGTGGGGCCCACCAGACCGTTGGCAACGGTCCAGCACCGTTGCCCAACGGGACTTTTTGCATTTTTGGCAAATTTTGAGTTTTTTTTTGTTTTTTTTAAATTACATTATTAACCCTTCTTAAAATCTATAAATACCCTCCCCTCTTCTTCATTTCCTCACTCAAAATTATCTATCTCTCTCTCAATTCTCAAATTAGCAAATATCAATCACTCTCTTCTCTTCAATTTTCAAGAATTCATATTCTACTTTCATAATTTTATTGTCTTTATTTTCCCGAATTTAATTTATCGTAATTTCTTATTTGGAAATCGGCATTCGAAGCTTGATTCTTGAAGTTCAAGTGTTCAACATTGAAATACTTGCTTGACGTTTGTTCGTGGTAACACCGGATTTGCGTAATCAAGTGCTCAATTTATTGTCGAATTCGGTGCACTCTCTCCAACTCTTTCTCTTATTTAATATTTTAATTGCATATTTAATTTTAGCTTATATATTAATTTTTCCAATATGTTGAATGCTGCTAAAAGAGCGTGTAGAAAAGTTACTGGTAGGAGTGGAAGTGGAAGTAGTAAAAAAAGTCCTATAGCTTTTGGTAGTAATAGTAATAATGAACCAATAACACATGTTTCTGAATCATCGCCTAATTTGCAAGATGTAAATATTGATTATGAACAATTACACCAAGATTTCGGAATAGAAGATAACGAAATTGGAATAGAAGATGAGATACCACCTACACCTACTAGTGGAAATGTTGGTAGTATTGGAGTTGGAGTTGCTAGTGCAACAAGAGGTAGAAGACCACCAGTCACTAAAACTTCTAAATCTAATCGTAGAAAAAGAAGTCATGTTTGGCAATTTTTTGATGAGATAGAAGATAGTGATAGAGTTAAGTGTAGACTTTGTAATGAAACGTTTAAACATTTGACCGGAGGTAATTTAGGGGGGACGGACACACTTATTAGACATATGCAAAATTATCATCCTATAGAATGGGGAAATAATGGGGATGGAAGTGCAACAACACTTAACCCTACTACTGCAGGTCTCCTAAAATATGATAAAATGAGGGATCGAGAGGAATTAGCGAAAATGATTGCTTTGGGTTGTCTACCTTTTTCATTTGCTTCTTCCTCTTATCTTGTTACGTATATTCAAAGGATATACAATCCTATGTTTAAAGGTATCCCTAGAAGTACCTGTAGATCAGATATCTTTAGACTTCACAGACAATATCAAACATACATACGTTATTTGTTTAGTCACCTTCCTTCTAGAGTATGTCTAACTTCTGATATTGGCCATGCTGTAAATGGAAATGATTATTTAACAATTACATGTCATTGGATAGATGACAATACTTGTATGCAAAAACGTATTATTGCTTTTAAATATGATGAAGATCAGAGTCATACTGCTGCATTTATTAGTAGTACAATTGTTGAAGTTGTCGAATTTTATAATCTAAACCAAAAAGTTTTGTGTATGTCTTTTGATAATGCTTCAAACAACAATGCTGCAGTTTCAATTTTAAAAATGAATTTACATCCACCTCTTGATGATATTTTTCATGTTAGATGTGCATGTCATGTTTACAATTTAATTGTTAAAAGTGGGCTCGATTTATTTTTACATGAGATTACTCTAGTTAGAAGAGCAGTTGGAGTAATTCAGGGAAATAATAGACAATCTAGAATAAGAGAATTTAAGAACAAGTGTATGCAATATAACCTTACACCTAGATTCATGCCCGACGAAGTAGTTACTAGATGGAATTATACGTATATATTTTTAAAATGTTGCTACAAATATAGATTTCCAATAACAGAAGTTGCTAATGCACATTGTACTGATCCTAGGCGTATGTTAACAACTGATACCTGGGAGGTCATTAGTGATGTGATTAAATATTTACATAAATTTTATACTGCTACTGTTGTATTTTCTGGGGCATATTACCCAACTATTACTTTGGCTTTAGTACATATAGCTGAAATTTCTTTGCTACTATATGAATTTAAGAAGAAAGATAGATATACGGATGCTGTTGCAAGTATGCAAGCAAAATTCAAAAAATATTTCTTTCCAATTCCTCCTGTTTACTTAATTGGTGCAGTTTTAAATCCTTCAATTAAAATGTCTGATTGTCAACAATTAATGAATGCTTTATACACTTATATGGAGATTGGGCCCACTGAAAGCCCAAATTTGTATGAATCTATGAACCAACTAAATGAACATTTACAATATCTATATACTTATTATGCAACTCAATGTGATAATGCTCGTGCTTCAACTGCTACAAATCCCACTATGCAATGTAGCACTTCTAATGTAGTCGAAGATGATGATGAAGGCATTGATAGTTTTAATATTTTTTCAACTTTTTCTAACACTCAAAGTAGTAGCAGGAATATAGATGAACTTCAATTTACTTGCAGAAGCAAAAGGAGCCTCGCACCAAGGAATTTTCACCGTTAGGCTGGTGGCATGAAAATTCAAAGCAATTTCCCGTTCTTTTCGCTATGGCGCGGGATGTCCTGAATGTCCCAATTTCCACTGTTGCATCCGAGAGTGCATTTAGCCAAGCAAGACAACAACTTGGAGACACACGGCACTCATTGGGAAGCAATGCTTTGGAAGTCTTAGTGTGTCTAAGAGATTGGATAAGATCTGAACGAAGAAATCAAGGAAAGGAAGATCTTGATAGCCCGGAAGACGAAGAACTTGGAGATATATTAACGCACGGAAACCCATCCGAATTTAACTCTCCAGAAGAAGGTCATTCGGTTCATATTAATTTTGAAGAACTTTCTATTGCAATGCAAACCATTTGATGTAAATTGTAAACTAATTATGATACATTTTAGTTTTGAAATTTTGAATTTAAGAAATAAAGTAGCACTTGCAATAAGTGCAATTTTTTCCCCATCTTTTGTTATGTTCATTCAATTATTACAAAGTATTAATATAACTTAATATTTATACTATACGTAATTTCAAAAAAAAAAAAAACCCGGCCCGGCCCGGCCCGACCCGGATCAACCCAGCCCGTTAACAACCCACCTCTAATTGAACCCGGACCGGACCGGCCCGGACCCGGACGGGTCAGAAAAATTGGACCCGGACCCGGCCCGGCCCACCCGTTGGTCACCCATAAGTTCAACACAATATGGGTCATTTTTTATATGCTAACCAAGTCAGCATATTTCATTCTTGTGGCAGTCTCATATTCATCTGAGAGGCTGGCTAAGATTTATATTCAGGAGATTTTTCACTTTCATGGTGTGCGTGTATCTATTATTTCGGACTAGGATACGCAGATTACCTCGCATTTCTGGAGAGTAGTTCAGCGATATTTGGGCGTACGGGTTGAGTTGACCACATCATTTCATCCCCAGACAGACGGGCAATATGAGCAGACTATTTAAATTTTGGAGAATATCCTCTGGGCTTGTGTCATTGACTTTGGAGGCTCGTGGGATCAGTTTTTGCCTTTAGCAGACTTTGCCTACAACAACAACTACATGTCGAGTATCCGGATGGCTCCTTATAAGGATTTATATGGTAGGGGATTTTGGTCTCCGATTTGATGGTTTGAGTCGGGAGAGGCTCGGTTTTTGGGTACGGATTTGGTTCAGGAGGCCTTGGACAAGGTCACAATAATTTAGGATAGGCTTCGTACTGCTCAGTCCAGGAAAAAGAGTTATGCAGACCGCAAGGTTCGAGAGGTTGCTTTTATGGTTTGTAAGCGGGTATTGCTCCGAGTGTCGCCTATGGAGGTCTTGATGATATTTGGAAGAAGGAAAAGCTTAGCCCTGGTTCATTGGTCCATTTTGAAATTCTTGATCGAGTGGGAAAGGTGGCTAATAGACTTGCATTTCCGCCGAGCTTATCAGCTTGCATCCAGTGTTTCATGTGTCCATGCTTCGGAAGTATCAAGGCGATCCATCCCACGTGTTAGATTTCAGCACTGTATAGTTGGACAAGGACTTGTCTTATGAGGATGAGTTGGTAGCTATTCTAGACCGGCAGGTTCATTAGTTGAGGCGAAGAGTTTTCCTTCTGTTCGTGTTCAGTGGAGAGGTAGCCTGCTGAGGTATCAACCTGGGATTTCGAGTCCGATATGCGGAGCCGTTATCTCCATCTTTTTCCCAGCTCATATACTTCATTCTTATGTCTGTTCGAGGGCGCACGATTGTTTTAAAGGTGGAGAATGTGATGATCCAAATGGTCATCACTTAGTTTAAATTAAATTCTGTGACACTAAGGCCTTAAAAACCTCATTTAGAGTCACCTCGATTTACGTGCATAGTTTGAGCGCGTAGCCGGATAGCTTAAATATGAAACTCTATGAAAAATGCTAAGTTTGGTCCGAACCTCGTATTTTGACCAGGCGAAATCGGGGTCGATTTTTGAATTTTTGGGAAGAATGATTGAAAAGCTATATTTAGGAATTGAATTCGAATTATTAAGCATTTGTTGATGATATGAAGTCATTTATGCATAGATATAATTGATTTGGAGCCGAATTCGGAATGAAGACGGTAATTGAGGATTATGTTGGCCGTGAAAGTTTGAGGTAAGCGTTCGGTCTAACCTTAGCTTGAGGGATTAGGAGTTGAGTCATATTTGCTACTTGTTTCTTGTTGAGTATGAAGTATAGGCATGGTAAAGAGTATCTATACGTTGGTGTAGAGCATGACTGTTAGTGATACTTGTTATATTCTTGAATGATATTTTTGTTGCAATAGTGAGTAAAATGTGGTATTACGCAAAGACTTAGTTTATTTTTGTGGAAGTTACTTATCAGTTAGAAATGATGAAGATTGAGATGATTAGGAGTTGAGTTGAGATGTGGTTATAGCTGATTCTCCCTTGCCGGGACGTGTATATTTGTACTATTGAATTCCCTTGCCGGGATAGTATAATTTATGGTTAATCCTTTGACAGGGCGATTGTTGATCATTGTAAGCTGTATATTCGGAGTGGGTTGCACGTCGCAACAGATATTATATTGGACCGAATTGCACACCGCAATAAATATTATATTGGATCAGGTTGCACGCCGCAACAGCTATTTATATATGGATTGGTTGCACGCCGCAACAGTGTTAATTAATAAGGGATCGGGTTGCACGCCACAATAGATATTATATTGGATCGGGTTGCACGCCGCAACTGATATTATATTTCATCGGGTTGCATGCCGCAACAACTGTGTATATATATATATGGACCGGGTTGTATGCTGCAACAGTGTTAGTTAATAAGGGATCGGGTTGCTCGCCGCAACAGTAGTGTTACTATACTGTTGAAGATATTGTATTGTTCTTTCATATATTCTATTTGGTTTCTATTAGGTTGGTATTGTCCCCCGAAGCATACACTCTCTCCCTTTTTAACTGTTTATTACCTGTTTATTCTTCCGCCATATATTATATAACTGCACAGGTTTATCTGGGGTCTAGTTCTAGCATCGTCACAACCTCGCCGTGGTTAGACTATACACTTACCACCACATGGGGCCAGTTGTGTTGATACTACATTTTGCACTGTGTGAAGATCCCGGAGTAGCATTCTGTGCGCAGCAGTAGCTCGGGAGCCAGCCTTCAGTCCACCGAGGCATTAAGGTAGCCTTGTAGGCGTCCGCAGGCCCGATGTTTCCTCTATCTTACATTTTATTCTGTTATCTCATGTATTCGAGACAAACAATGTTATGTTTTCTTCAAACGGTTGTATTTAGTACTCTTAATTATCCGTGGATGTTGTAACACCAGGTTCTTGTTAGAGGCATGTGTTGGTTTCAGGATATTTTGGTTTTATAATTACATAAGACTTCAGCTAAATTTCATATTTCGCTGTTATTTAATTATTTACTTCTTGTTAATATAATTGGTTAAAGGATTTAAAATAAAGGGAGTCATCACGACTCTCGGGGTGGGAATTCCAGTTGTGACAGGTACGAACTAAAAAGAAAATAAGTTCACATAAATTAAAACTGAGGGAGTGTGAATATATATATATATATCATAAAACATTGGATTTGATTGAATCAGTAACTAATAAGCTAATCTGTCATTAAAAACGAGCATAAGCTGATTACCTGACAATGTTGGCATATTAGCATCAAATAATAATTCAAGACTAACGATTTGATCATACTATTTACTTTGTCACAATAAGATAAATTTAGAGTTTGATCATTAATATATTAATAAACGCGAACATTGATTTTTTTTTAAAAAATTGATATATATCATCAAACATAGCTTATTCACATCCTACATAAAAATGTTGCCAGGTATCACAATTTTAACTCAAAACATTCTAGCTAGTATAAGGAGTTCATTACTTAGACAGTCACTGAATTATGTGAAATTATCGAGTAAAGCTATTTTTTCTTCATTTATAATAAAAAAGTCACTCAATTATTCTTATTGCACTCTAATGATTACTCAATCAGATTTATCAGTTTTTTCAGTAGAAAATGCTGATTGGTAGTTCACATGTAATTTTAGACTACATAAAATAATTAACATCAAAATAAAACATAGAAATCCACACACACACCCAATTCGTCTCGATCCGATCCGTTTATAAAAAAGAGTATTGTAAGACTTTTTAGTTGATTTTTGTCTTGATAAATGGTTCAGATCGGTTGTATGGGTGAGTTTATATGCTTTGTTCGTATGTTAATTATTCTATATGACTGTTAAGTCAGCATTTTTTATCGGAAAAATCAATCAGTTTAGTTCAGTGATCATCAGAGTGCAATATGAATAATTGAGCGATATTTTTGTTAGAAATGAAAGAAAAGTGACTGTACTCCATAATTTCACATAGTTCAGCGGCCATATGTGTAATACACTCCTAGTATAAGTGAAAACATATCTTATTCAATGAAAAAGTTATTTATTTGCAAATAATAACAATAGTGAAATTCTTGCAAGGGTTGGCAGAGTTGGTTGGGTGAATGGTTTCCCACATGGGAGGCCTGAGATCGATTTCCTCACCAGCAGCCTTCTCAGTCCGAGCTTGTTGTACTGAGTTTGCCTAGTGCACGGGGCGGAGGCAGGGGGCGCAAGGGTGTTCACCCGAACACCCTTCGCCGAAAAATTACACTGTATATATAAGGCAAAATCTATTTTTTATCTCTCTATATTAAGTTCTGAACACCCTCAACATAATCCAAAAGTGTAGAAATTTTTTTTGAACACCTTTCGTGGAGATCCTGCCTCCGCCACTGCCTAGTGAAATTTATTTTGTTTTTCTAATTAACAAACTATTGCACAATAGGCAAGTTATCCAGTACGCACCCAAAGAATAACAGCTCCGAATTTCTCTAGGAGTTTCTCAAAAAAAAATAGTGAAATTGTTTGCTAGATGGCCAATAGCCACACGAACAATGATGTAACAATCTTCTTCCGCCTTTGTCATGGAAAATGATTAATGTGTTTGATTTAATCAACAGGTCGAATCCCTTATATTAGCTGTTTCCAATTTTGAACCATATAGAGTAGTATAAGTACAAGCAATTATCCAATAAAACTCATTTTAATATACTGTTTGACGGTTCGTTATACCATATCAAATTCAAATTATATACAGTCAACAAATTAAAGTGAACTGTCCTTCTCTAGACCTATTAATCGACTACATACATGAATCCGTTGTTTTCCTGTTCCAATTGTTATGTCTAGTTAGTTTTCTTGTTTACTCTTAAACAGAGTAGAAAAAGTAATACTCAAATTAAGTAGAGAACAAGTAATCTACTGGTACTAACTATAACTTAAAGAGAGATAAAGATACTAATGAAAAAGTTAGGGTCAAAAGACAAGTATAATTTAAAAATAACAAATGAAGACTAAGCTTTGTCGACGTTGATGAAGTATAAAATGCTCTTGTTAAAATATGGATAACTCATAATTGTGCTATATGCTTCTTTCTCAAATTAATTACTCCTAAGAGTTTTAACTTCTTTACTCTAAAAACAACAACAACAACTACTCAGTATAGTCTCACTATGTGGGGTGTGTAAAGGGTAATATGTACACTGGCCTCACCCCTACCCGAAAAGGCAGAGAGGCTGTTTCCAATTGACCCTCGGCTCAGGAAGGAAAACAAAAACAAAAAAAAAGGGCATTAGTGTCTCCAGCTGAAATCACATAAATAGTTAACTAAAAATAATTATCTAAACATAGTTGTCTAAACATGAAAGCATAAATAAGGTGACATGCAATAATATCGAAAAGTAAGTACCATAAGGGCACAATTCAACACACAAATCCACTATGGCGAGTCCTACCAAATCCCACCCAGCCCCGGAGAAGAAGTACGAAGAAATTCTAGAATCCCCTATCCTACAACCCTGATACTAAACCTCCAGACTTTCCTATCAAGGGTCATGTTCTCGGAAATCCGTAATCTAGCCATGTCCTACCTAATCACCTCTCCCCAATAACTCTTAAGCCCTCTATGCCTCGACTCGCGCCGACCACCGCTAGCCGCTCACAACTCCTCACCGGTGCACCAGGGCTTCTCCTCCGCACATGCTCGAACCACCTGAGCCTCGCTTCTCGCATTTCTCATCCACTGGGGACACCCTACCTTATCCCGAATAACTTAATTCTTAATCTTATCTAACCTGGTGAGCCCGCACATCCACCTGAGCATCCTCATCTCCGCAACCTTCATTCTCTGAACATGAGAATTCTTCACCGGCCAGCACTCCGCCCCATAGAACATGGCAGGTCTAACCACATCTCTATAAAACTTCCCCTTGAGTTTCAGTGGTATTTTCTTATCACACAAGACTCTTGATACAAGCTTCCACTTCGACCATTCTTCCCCTATACGGTGAGTGACATCCCCGTCGATCTTTGAATCCCTTGAATCACCAACCCAAGATATCTAAAACGGTTCCTCTTGGCAATGACCTCAGATCCAAGCTTCACGTCCATGCCTACTTTGCTCGACTCAGCGCTAAATTTGCACTTCAGGTATTCTGTCTTAGACCTGCTTAGTTTGAAACCCTTAGACTCGAGAGTCTGTCTCCACACCTCCAGCCTCTCGTTAACACTGACCCTCATCTCGTCTATCAAGACTATGTCATCAGCAAATAGCATACACCAAGGCACATACCCTTGAATATGACGAGTTAGAGCATTCATCACCAAGGCAAAAAAGAGAGGACTAAGCGCAGATCCTTGATGAAGCCCCATCACCACTGGGAAATAGTTTGAGTTGCCACCCACCGTCCTAACTCTAGTCTTTGCTCCATCGTACATGTCCTTGATTACTCTGATGTAATCTTCCGAACGCTCTTCGCCTCCAGGCACCTCCATAACACCTCCCTTGGGACCTTGTCATACGCCTTCTCCAAGTCGATAAACACTATGTGCAGGTCCTTCTTCTTATCCTTGAACTGCTCCACCAATCTCCTGACAAGGTGGATAGCTTCTGTAGTTGAGCGACCCGGCATGAAACCGAACTAGTTCTCGGACATAGATGTCATCTCCCTCACCCTCGCTTCGACCACTCGCTCTCAGACCTTCATGGTGTGACTTAATAATTTAATACCCCCATAGTTGTTGCAGCATTGGATATCCCATTTGTTCTTGTACAAGGGCACTACTGTACTCCACCTCCACTCCTCCGGCATCCTCTTGGTCCTGAAGATCACATTGAACAACTTGAACAGCCACTCCACTCTTGATCTACCAATGCATTTCCAGAGCTCCATCGGGATTTCGTCAGGCCCAGTCGCTCGACCCCTACTCATCTTACGCAAAACCCCCATGACCTCCTCTACCGAAAGCGCCTGCAGTACCCAAGGTCTATATGACACTCTGAATGCCCCAGCTTCCCTAGCTCTATGTCTCGATCACCCTCCTCATTAAGTAGGTCTCGAAAGTACGTCTGCCACCTTTACTTGACTTGAGTGTCCCCCATCAGAACTCTGTCATCCTCATCCTTGATGCATCTAACTTGGTCTAGATCCCGCGCCTTCCTCTCCCTCACCTTAGCCAACTGGAATAACTTCTTGTCCCTGCCTTTCTCCACCAATTCCTCGTACAATCAACCAAACGCTGCATTCTTGGCTTCCGTGACCGCCGGTTTCGCTTCCTTCCTCCCACCTTGCAGCTCTACCTGTACACTCTCCTTTCTTCCTCGCTTGAGCTCCCTGCCAACTTAGAAAAAATCGCCTTCTTCGCCTTCACTTTTCTTTGGACTATATCATTCCACCACCTTCTTTACTTTGACAGTTTATAAATTTTTTTAAGATGACCTACAATAATAAATAACTTATTTATGTCAACCCAGTCGATTAATAATATTGTCCCTTTTGGATTCAGTCCACGTGGCTTTAAAACGCATTATTAGAGTCTAAGTCTTGTTTACTTATATAACCAATCCAACCTATCTACTAGTAATATTGTCTGTTTTGGAACCTGACCCACACGGCTTTAAAATATGTCAATAAAATTTAAGATTCGTTTACTTATTTATCCAATAGCTTTCCCATATTTTGTCGACGGTTCGGCTGGGATGCACATTATCATAAAACATAAATTGATAATACTGAGAAAAAAAATACTCCATTAAATGACCTACTATAATAAGTTGAAATAATGCACTAATAGTTTGAATTACACTATCAATGGGGTGTGTGTTAAAAAATACACACATGTGTGTATGTCAAATTCACCTAATAATATCCACTTTACACCTGAAGCAGGCACTGTGACACATGACACTATCACTATAATTAGATTGTATAATTTTTTCAATCACTATATTCATATAATAAATGAGCACTTGAAACATTAGTTCATAAGCAGAAGCCACAGAGGAGAGGGGCCTGGCGGCTAAGCAATCAGCTTACACCACCACTAAACATATCCCAAATAATTGCTAAAAGTTCATATCAAATATTAGATAGAGAATTAACATTTTGCGACTTTATTAGTAAATTGGATAGATAGGATCCCTTTGCCATTAGCCCGACGTCTCAAGCTTCGAGTCCTTGGAATTGATAAATTCACGAGAGAAAGTGTTTTGTGACGCCCATAACGGACGGCAGGCCGAGGGCAGATCAATAAGGACTAACATGCTTATGGGCTGGAAACTTCTAAAGAAGGAATGAACATATTACCTTAAGCAATTCTCACATTGAAATAGGAAAAGAAAGTAAAGAGCTTTATCACAAATTTGCATGGTACGCGCGCTTTTTTAGCTCGATATGGTGAAGCCCAAATGACAAATCTGTGAGGTCTATTCGGCTAAAACGGATAATACGTGGCATGGCTTGGATCGTGACATGTTCTCTTAAATGTATTCTACATAGTAAGATTTTGGATTAGTCGAATAATAGATTACGAATACTTAATGTGTAACGGCCCGTCTAGTCGTTTTGAGAGTTGTAGCTCTGTTACTCCATTTTCTACTCATTTTGTGCTTTACAGTTGTTGTATGACTTACCGGGTTAGTCGGCTCGGGTCCGGAAGGATTTCGGAATAAGTTGAGACACTTAGTCTCAAAGTTGGAAGCATAAGTTGAAAAGGATGACTTGATGTCGACTTATGTGTAAACGACTCCGTAATAGAATTTTGATAGTTCCATTAGTTCCATTGGCTGATTTTGGACTTAGAAGTGTGCCCGAATAGTGATCTGGAGGTCCGTAGTTGAATTAGGTTTGAAATGACAAATGTTAAAAATTTGAAAAGTTTGACCGGGAGTAGACATTCTGATATCAAGGTCGGATCGGGATTCCAAAAGTTAGAGTCGGTCTGTGGTATCTTTTGTGACTTGTATGAAAAATTCGAGGTCATTCGGATGTGATTTGGTAAGTTTCAGCATCGTTTGTATAAGTTGGAAAATTCCTTAGTTCATTAGGCTTGAATCTATGCGTGATTCCTATTTTTGATGTTGTTTAAGGTGGTATGAGGGCTCAACAAAGTTCAATCGTATTTTATGACTTCTGGTATGTTTAGTTGAGGTCCTGGGGGCCTCGGATTTATTTTGAATGGTTAACGGATCGAAATTGGAAGTTTGTGCATTGTTGAAGCAGGAGCCCTTCTAGTATTATTGTACCTGCGAGGGATTAGTTGCAGGTGCGATGCCGTAGATGCGGATAGATGATCACAGGTGTGGAGATGGGCTAGTCTTGCGGGGTACATGTGCGAATGGTTGACCTCATCTGCGAGCCCGCAGGGGCGAGCAAGGCTCCGCAGATGCGGTGTTGAGAGAGATGGTTGATTCCATATAAGCGGACTAATGGCCGCATAACTGCTTTCGCAGGTATGAAACCTGGATCTCAGCTGTGGGCCTGGAGGGCTTAAGTGGTTTCCGGATAAGCGGAGGATTTACTGCAAAAGTGGCTCTGCATGTGAGAATAAATGGCCCGCATGTGCGATAAGCATGGGCAGAATGTTTAAAAACATGGTTCACGATTTTGGCTTCATTTCAACATTTTGAACTCGGGTTTATGTAATTTTGGAGAGGATTTTCTAGGGGATTCTTGAGGTAAGTCTCTTGTTCTCGTCTTTGATCAATAATCTTGCTTCTCATTTACTTTTCCACCTAGATAGTGTGTATTTACGGTGTAAAATGGGGGTTTGAGGTTAGTGGACTGAGGGTTGATTTGGGGAACTTGGGTGACGATTTGGTGTCGGATTTATATAAATTTTGTATGGTTAGACTCATGGTTGAATAGGCTTTCGGTGTTTTGTGACTTTTGCTGGATTCTGAGATGTGGGTACGGGGGCCAACTTTGAACTGATTTTGAATATTTGATTAATAAATTCGTATTTTCTTGTGGAACTGATTCCCTAGCCCGTGTTGATTGTATTATATTATTTTTACGACTAGATTCGGGACACCCAGAGGCCGATTTGCGAGGCAAAAGCGTATTGGAGTAGTCATTACTTGGATTGAGATAAGTAACAACACTAATTTTGGTTCTCAGGATATAAAACCCCGTATAATATGTCTCATGATTGGTTTGGAGGTGATGCACATGCTAGATGACGGGCGTATGGGCGTGCACTGTAACAATTGGTCTGTTCCGTGAAACTATGAATTTGAATAATCTGTCGTTTGCTATGTGTTCTTCATGTGTTATAGAAATTTGACTGAAAATCATGTTAGAAATAATATTTAGACTAAAGGTTGGTACTGTAAGGGGGGTCGTGTACTTGTTGAATTCTTTGCTAATTGCTATCTTGTACTCAATCACGGTCTTTCCTGCATATCGTATGTCAGTTTCTTCTTGTTTCTTGTTGATACATTACATATGTTTCTTGTTGATATATTACATCATTCTGTTTGAGCTGATTTTTATGATTTTTGAGAGCCCGAGAGATGGGAGAGGTTGGTGACTGAGTTAGGGCTTGAGTGTCGAGCTGTGAGCGATATGTATATATGTGGATGGGGTTGTATGCCACAACGAGCCTTACTTTTGTATATGTGGGGATTTGCATGCCGCAACGATCCTTATGGCCGTATATATATATTTATGGAATCGGGTTGCACGCAACAACGATATGACACTTGGGCCGAAAGAGGCCCTCTAGAGTCTGTACAAACTCTCAGTGGGCACAGATATCTATTGAGTACGAGTGTTGAGTGCTGAGCTATTGAGAAAGATTCAGTTACTGTTGCTCTGAGAGGATGCTGTTGATTTCATTATTGTTGTCCGATGTTTTCTGAAATATCTTATATTCTATTTTACTTGAATTTGATATAAGATGACTTATTTGGCCTAAATTGCGGAAATTGAAAGCATGCATATTTTTCCTACATTGAAATACTGAAATTGAGCTATAACTACAGAGCTTATCAGTTCTTTCAATTCTTTATTTAGTATTGTTACTTATTGAGTTGGTTGTACTCACACTTCATATTGCACATCGTGTATAGATTCAGGTATCGGTGGGTGTTGATATTTTGCTCACTTGATCCTTGGGAGACTTCGAAGTAGCTGCAAAGCGTTTGCAGTCCTTATTTTCTCCTTACCTATCTTTCCTTTTTTATTGTATCTAGTTTCGGAATATCTTAGACACAATATTCCAGACATGTGACACTTCGATACTCATGTACTCTGTGACACCCCGATTTTGGGAGTTTTCCGCATTGTGACTGGATTTTTTAATCATGTTTATGAGAAGTTGCTATTTAAAACTGCTTTAAAAATCCATTTTTGTTAAAGTATTGGAGTTATTCAATCCAACACGATAAGCGTCATCACGACAGGTTAGGATTTCAGGTCGTGATAAAATAATTAAATAAATACAAAAATAGAAAAAAATGGCCAGATAGATCGGAGCGATTCAAAGGGACTATATATGTAAGGAAAAAACAATAATGGAGGCAATTTTATAATAGAGGTCAAATAAGAGCTGTATTAGACATACATAGCAAGTGGTAATGTTACATCGTATTCAGCCATAGCCGACGCTTTAGACAAATTTCATTTCTTCCAATAAATTTGTCCAAATTATTTAATCTTCTATCTTTTCAGGTATTCATTTTAAAAAAGTTTATATATATATATAAGCAAAAGCAAAAGCAAATGCCGCAAAATATATTCATACTAAGTTCTCCTGCTAATACAAACTTGCACACAAGTTTGGAACATAGAAAATTAAAATGGATTCTTATCCACATGCTATTTCCTCCTCCTCTTCTTCTAATTCTTCTTCCTATAGTTCTAATCCATATTCCACATATCCACAAGAAGTAAAGAAAAACAAACCATTTACTTCATATCATTCCTCACTTCATGGAGTTCGTAGGCTTCCATTAAAACCTATGACAAAACAACCAATTGCGCCATTGCCACCGACACGTCCTAAAATATACAGAGTGGAACCTGTTAATTTCAAGGAAGTTGTCCAAATGCTGACTGCTGCACCTGCGTTTCAATCCAACTCTAGTAATTCTAGCTCTGGCTCTGGTTTCGATTCTGGCTCTGGCTCTGGCTCTAGTTCTAGTTCCAGCTCGAGGCGTTTACAAGATGTGGCTCCTCCACCACTTGATCTCTCACCTGTTTCATTACCAAGAAATAGCGTTGCTGTAGAGTTCCTTCGTCCTTCTTCCTCCTCAAACAACCAAGTTGAATCAGTTAGCGCGGCCTGTAATGACTCAACAAATCATGAAGCACAAGAAACATCACATCTAATAACGTCGGTAATTCCATCAGAGAATTATTTTGGAACATGCAGTCCGCTGGCTAATTTCCCTTTATCGCCTGCTTCTTTTGCATGGTGCTCTTCTCTTCTTCTCAGCCCTAGCACTCTTACTTCACCATGCGCCGTTCTTTAACTCATTTGCCATTGCTTTTTCTACTCATTCGAGACTTTGTAACTTATTATTGCCTGTTGTTTATTACTGCTACTGTTTACTTGTGGGTGATCAAGAATTTGAATTTGAATGTCTAGAAAGAGATCACAATTCAAATGTTTGAAGCTGTTTTTGTACTGTCTTTGTTTTGCTTTTATTTCGATTTTATGCTATGTTGCTCGTACTCTCCGAAAATATCGTGGGGTTTGTATTGGATTCTCCATAAATAGTTTATTTTTGTAGAATCTGATACGAATACGGCAGTATTACAGGGAGTCTGCGCAACATAGATTGTATGTCTAGAAGTTCAAAGAAGAGGTTTGTTTTACTTAGGCGTATACTTGTTCATTGGATTGAGAATGATTTTTCTTCTCAACAATCTCTCCCTCTCTTTTTTCTGTTTATAGGTTTTGTAGAATAGAGATAAATTAGAGGAAGAGTATACGTAATGAAAATAAATATCGATATCATTTAGACATTTACAATGATATTAGATAACAAAACAAAAATAAGAAAAGAAGCAATATTGCGAAACAAATTAAAAACGAAACAGGAAACTGCAACTAAAGGTCAGGAATAAGCGACTGACAAATTGTATAGCTAAACAGTAAAATTCGTTGGTAATCCAACTTAGTTACGGATTAGTAATAGATTATCAAAAAATTCTATTAGCTATGAATAACTTAACGATAAATTAGCGACGAAATTCGTAGTTAATTACAGTTCGTATATATACAACCATTTGCCTAAAGTCAGTTAGTTTGCAATTGTAAATGAATGTATCTCACTCGTTAAGATCAGAATAACTATAAATGCCAAAGTTACAATTTGAAATTTGATTAAGGGAATAGGTTTTATGAGAATAGAAGAATAAATAGAATTAAAAGAGTATGTAAAGTTTTATGATCAAAGCCAATATACATGACAAAGTTGCATCTTCTTTCACCAAGGATTTTCAAAACTTAGTAAACGATAACTGCGTTTACAAGTATTAAATCTACAACAACAACAATAAACCCAGTATGATTCTAACAAGTGGGGTCTGGGGAAGTTAGTCTGTATGCAAACCTTACTTCTACCTAATTCAGGTAGAGGGGTTCTTTCCATTATACCCTCGGCTCAGGAAGGGCAAGAACAAGAAGAGGAAAACAAGGGAGGAAGAAAGATGGAAGATAAAAGACAAAAAAAGGGAAAGATAAAGGATAAATGACACCAAATAATAGCAACATGGAATACAATACTTGAGGAGAACAAAACCACATAACATAATAAAAATCTAAGAATATGAAGGGTCATGTATACTACTAAGACTATCGGTGAACAACTATAAACTACCAACTAACCTTGTACCTTAATCCTCGACCTCCACACTCTGCTACCAAGGGTTATGTCCTCAGTGAGCTGAAGCAGCGCCATGTCCTGCCTAATCACCTCACCCCAATACTTCATAGGCCTACGTCGACCTCTTCTCAAACTCTCCATGGTCAACCTCTCACACCTCCTAACTGGATCATCAATGCTTCTTCTCTTAACATGTCCAAACCATCTTGGCCTCGACTCCCGCATCTTGTCCTCCACGAAGGCGACTCCTACTCTGTCCCGTATATCTTCATTCTTAATCCTATCTCTCCTGGTACACTCACACATCCATCTCAACATCCTAATCTCTGCAACTCTCATTTTCTACACTTAGGAGTTATTGGTTGGCCAACACTCAGCCCCATACAGCATAGCCTGTCGAACCACCACTCTATAAAACTTATTCTTAAGTTTTAGCGGCAAACGCCGAAAGAGAGACTCCACATCATCCATCCTGCGCCAATGCGCTGTGCTACATCTTCGTCAATCTCCCTCATAACCTGGATGATAGATCTGAGATGCTTAAAGCTCGCTCTCTTGGGGATAACTTACGCATCAAGCTTAACCTCTACGTTTGCATCATGTGCCCCGTCACTGAACTTGCACTCCAAGTATTCTGTCTTGGTTCTACTCAGTTTGAAACCTTTAAACTCCAAGGTCTGTCTCCAAACCTCCAAACCTCGCATTAACTCTGATACGCGTCTCGTCAATCAACACTATATTATCGGCAAATGGCATGCACCAAGGCAACTCCCTTTAGATGTGACGCGACAATACATTCGTCGCCAAGGCAAATAAAAATGGGCTAAGAGTCGATCCATGGTGCAACCCCATCACCATAGGGAAAATCTCCGAGTCACCACCCCAGTCCTTGCTCGAGTCTTAGCATTATCATACATATCTTTAATCACACTAATGTACGCTACCGGAACATCGCTAACCACCAAATACCTCCACAGGACCTCTCTTGGAACTTTATCGTATGTTTTCTTAAGGTCAACAAACACCATATGCAAATCCTTTTACAAGTCGTCTCACGTGGGTTGGCCAGAAATGGATGTTTGGAGACCAGTCACAAAGGCTGAGCCAGAATTTTAACCGTATGAGGTCTATATTATAAAACGACTATTTTAACTGTTAATATCTAGGTTCCAAATTTAAAGTATTGTATGTATTTAATTAATTTCTGAACGCAATTCATTGTTTGCATGGAAATCACATTCGCCAATTACGATATCCAAGTCTTTATTCAATTGCGATTTATAAGTCGTATTTGCAAATTGAAAATTGTGATTTTGCAATCAGCAAATACAGACTTATAATCGCAATCCGAATTGCAACTTATAAATGGTAAATTGCGATTTATAAAGGACTATAACACGCAATCGACAATTGTCACGTATAAATTATTTATTTTCCACAAAAAATTTTCTGTTAGTTAATCAAACAATAGAAAATAAATAAGAAAATCAATTATTTTCCAACAAAACATATCCATAGCCTAAAAATTGACTTGAATACATCCTACGTGATGTCCTATACGTATATTCTGAAAAATTATTTGACTGCAAAACCATTGTTTGAGCAAGTCGTAAGGTTAGAAAGATTATTGTAATATTTTAATTCACCTTGTGAAGGTACTAGGAAAGATGTTCCAAGTAAAAAAGTATTGGCGAGGATTCCTTTCCCAATTCTCCTACCTTATCTAATCCAAAACCTACGTTTTAAGAATTTTTTTTTTTAAATGTCGAAACTGTATTAAAATCACAATAATTGTTGTTTCTATATTTCACTTGTTTTCTGCTGATGACTTGATTCTTAGGTTGACCAAATACAATACTGTGACTCAATCATCGGCACTCTCAAATATTCTTTTTATAAGTTATTTTATCAGACAATAATGAATCTTGAAAAGTCTAGGATCCTTTACTCAAAGAAGTAAAAACACAAAAGAAAATGTCAAGACTTTCTATCTCTACTTTAACAGTCATTTCAATTTTCAAATTATGTAATGCAAATACATGCCTTACCTAAAGTCACTATGAGCAGGGGCGGACTAACTTATACAATACGTGCAATTTATATGAATCAAGCAATTTTTTCCAAATTTTGTATATGTATTAAAAAATTATTAAATATTTATAAATATTTGCATATGAAAGAGACGGATCCATGATTTTAAGGTAACGGGTCACATGAGCGGACTACTCAATCTTTGTCCCGTCGAACTTTCGATCTTAAGGGTTCGAGATAAAATATATTACTATATTTAATATATATGCACATATATGTCTACAATTTTTGTTGACGTTAATAGGGTCCAGTAATCAGAGGCGTACCCAAAATTTAAACTCTATGGGTTCAACTTTTAAAATTTTTAGTATTAATCTCATTATATTTTTAAAGATATGGGTTTATATCTACTATTTTTGCAATTTTAGTGAATTTTATTCGCATAAATTTTTACTCCGCGTTGAAAGTTATGGGTACAATTGAACCCGTCGAGTATACACTACATCCGCCTCTGCCAGTGATCCCTCATCTTTGTACATATATAGGTCCTCCTCCGCATGTAAACCTACTTATTAATGTATATTAACTTGAAATCACCGCAAAAACTTCCAATCTTTAAATCCTTTGTGTTATTGGTTACAAGTTATAACAAGACAATCCATTATATCACCAATATGCTTGGTGTATAAGAGCTTTACATGGAGGACCTGTGATGACCCGAAAGATCATCACTTGTTTTTAAACTATATTATGTATTTTTGAGGCCTTAGAAATCTTATTTAAAGTAACCTCAATTTGCGTGCATAATCTAGGCTCATAGCCGAAAACTTAAATATAAAAGTGTGTGAAAAATGATAAAATTTTGTTATAAATAAGTTAATTTGACTTCGGTCAGTATTTTAGGTAAACGGAGTCGGACCCGTAATTGGATGATCCTGGAGGGTTCATAAGAAAATGTGGGACTTGGACCTCTACCCGAAATCGAATTCCGAGGGCCCAAGCCCGAGAAATAAATTTTTAAAGAAAATTATTTTCTGAAATTGTTTAAGGAAATTTGAACTGAAATCTAATTAGAACATGGTGGTATCGGGCTTGTATTTTGGTTCCGGCTCCCGGTATAGGTATTATATATTATTTAAGATATATCAATAAAATTTGGTGAAAACATACATCATTTGATATGATTTGGACCTAAATTGCTAAAGTGGATATTTTATGAAGTTTGAGAAAATTCTTTGATTTTGAGGTTTAATCCGTTGTTATTAAGGTTAATTTGGCAATTTGATCGCTTGGATAAGTTCGTATGATGTTGTTGAGTTAGTACATGTGTTTGGTTAGGAGCTCCGATGGCTCGGATGTGTTTTGGAAAGTTTTGAATTTAAGAAAAATTGCAGAAATAGTTGTTCTGATATGCTGATATTTTCTTCTTCCCGTTCGCGGGAAGGCCCTCGCGAACGCGATGTGTAAATTGTTGCTAAAGGAATTTCGTTCTACGCGAACACATAGCTTAGGTCACAAACACAAATTAGTGGGAGGGTTATCCCTTCGCGAAAGCGGTCCTGGCCATGCAAACGCGAAGGCCAAGTGGTCCTGGGCAGGGGGTGGGGCATTTGAACTACGCGAATGCGACCCGTTGGACGCGAACATGAGGGCTCGAGGTGATCCTTCTCCGCAAACGCGGGCCTGTTTACGCGAACGCGAAGGCTTAAATAGCCTGACCCATCACGAATGCGAAGGGTTTGTCGCGAATACAAAGGGCATTTTTGCCTAGTGATTTTAAAATGCCAAAAACAGAACACTTTCGAGACTTTATAAAAATTTCATAAACCTAAAATTTCATAAACCTCTTCTTCTTCATAGCTCTTAGGCGATGTCTGAAGCATTTCATCACAATAATCTCTTGGGTAAGTAATCTTTTACTTGTTTTCTTCCATTTTTATCAACACCCACTAGATTTTAATGCCTAAAATATGTAATTAAGGGTAAAAATTAGAGATTTGGGTAGAATAAGGGCTTTTTAATTATTTATGATTTAGACCTCGTTTTGGGATGGAATTTGAAAATAAATTATATATTTGGGATCGTAGGGGAATGAGTGATCGGATTTTGGTTAGAACCTCGTGTTTTGACCAAGCGAGCCCAGGTCAATTTTTGGATTTTTGGGAAGAATGATTAGAAAGCTATAATAGGCATTGGATTTCAATTGTTTAGTATTTATTGATGTTATGAAGTCAATTATGTATAGATACAATTGATTTTGAGCCGAATTCGAGAGGTAATGCGGTAATTGAGGATTGAGTTGGCCGTGAAATTTTGAGGTAAGTGTTCAGTCTAACCTTAGCTTGAGAGATTAGGAGTTGAATCCTATTTGTTGTTTGTTTCTTGTTGAGTACGACGTATAGGCATGGTGATGGGTATCTATACGTTGGTGTCGAACATGACCGTGGGTCTTTAATTGATACTTATTGTATTCTGAATCATACAATGGTTGGAATAGTAGGTAAATCCTTGATGTTGAGCAAAGACATAGTTTATTTTTGTGAAATCTACTTATGACTAATTTATGGTGATAACTGAGGAAGTAGGAGATAGGTTTAGATTGGTTATAGTTGATTCTCCCTTATAGGGACGTATATACATATAATGTGAGTTCCCTTGCCGAAATAGTATAGCTTATTGTTGATCCCTTGCTGGAACGGTTATTATGATTATTGTTGACTCTATATTTAGAACACGTTGCGTGCCGCAATATTAATATATATGTGGATTGGGTTACATGCCGCAACATTAATATATATGGATTGGATTTCACGCCGCAACAATAATATGTTGGCTCGGGTTGCACGGCACAACATTATTATATTCGATCGGGTTGCACGCCACAACAGTTATATTATATTGGATCGGGTTGCACGCCACAACTTTTATATATATATATATATATATATATATATATATATATATATATATATATATATATATATATATATATATATATATATATATATATATATATCGGGTTGTACGCTGCAACAGTGTTAAATTTGTGCGACGCAACACTAGTATTATTTTATTGATGTAGATATTGTACTATCTTTTCATATCTCTACTTAGTTTCTGCTAGATCTGATATGTTCCCCGAAGCATGTTTCCCCCTCCCTTTTAAATTTCTTATTTAATGTTTACTTTTCCGCCATATATTATATAACTACACAGGTTTATCTGGAGTCTGGTCCTAGCCCCATCACTACCACGCCGGGGTTAGGCCAGATACTTACAAGCACATGGGATCGGTTATGCCGATGCTACACTTTGCACATATGTGCAAATACCGAAGCAGTATTTGGTCAGCAGTAGTAGGGGATCCATCCTTTAGTCCACCGAGATTCCGAGGTAGCCATGCAAGCATTTGCAAGCCCGGCATCTCTTCTATCAGTAGTATTTCTTGTTCCTCTATCATTTTACCTAAGACATACAATGATCTTTCTTTCAAACATTTGTATGTAGGACTCATAGTAGTCCGTGAATATTGTGATACCAGTTTCTGGTTAAAGACATATGTTTACTTTTCACGTTATTTTGGTTTCATATTTGTCTAAGTCTTCCTCTTATCTCATATTCCGCTATTATTTAAATATTTATCACTTGTTAATATAAGTAGTACGAAGATTAAAGCAAAAGAGTTAAAGACTTCTAATTTTGCGGCTTGCCTAGCTTCTACGAGTAGGCGCCATCACCACTCCCGAGGTTGGAAAATCAGAGTCGTGACAAATTGGTGTCAAAGCTCTAGGTTATATGGGTCTCACAGTTCACAAACAATCTTAGTAGAGTCTAAATGATCGGTATGGAGGCGTCTGTATTTATCCCCCTAGAGGCTACAGAGTTAGGAAAAGCTTCACTTCTATTCTTCCTTATCGAGAGATTTTTTTCTCTCAATGCTAAATTGAAACCTCTACTCTTATCCTTTCTAGAACGGCGAGGTTATGTACCACTTCTTCAACCGAGCAGCAACTCAGACAGGTAATAGATCAGCTACGTCTTCAGAGACTTTATAGAGGTTGGATAAGTTTTACCAAGCTCTTCACTACTACTTTTAGCGGTGCATCTACTAAGTACCCCCAGGATTATCTAGACAGCTGCCACACGGTTCTAAAGAACATGGGTATTATTGAGACCAATGGGGTCGATTTTGCTACATTTCACATGGTTGGATCCGCCAAGACTTGGTGGAGGGATTATTGCTTATCTAGGCCAGCCGGATCGCCATCTTTGACTTCGAAGAAGTTCACAATGCTATTTCTAGATAAGTTTCTCCAATTACTTAGAGAGAGGCATATCGGAGGCAGTTTGAGCGCCTTCAGCAGGGTTCCATTGACTATTACCCAGTATTGGACCAGGTTCATCGACGTAGCTCGCCATGTTCTTGTCATACTTTCTACCGAGAGAGAGGGTGAAGAGGTTTATTGATGGTCTTATTCAGCCAACTCGTCTTCAGATAGCTAGGGAGGCTGGGAGTGGGATCACTTTTCAGGAGGCGGCCAACGTAGCCCGTAGAGTTGAGATGATTCTGTCATAGGGAGCTGGTCATGAGTCGGATAAGAGGCCCCGACATTCAGGTAGGTTCAGTTGTGCCTCGTCTGGAGGTGGAGATTCATATTTTAGAGGCCATCCTCCTAGGACCTTTCAGTTAGCTCTTCAGGTTTCCCACGGTGCTTCAGCTGACCTTGGTTCTCACATGCAGTATTCTGATCTGCTGCCCTACAGTGCACCGCCAGCTCCTATCAGTGCATAGCACTCTAGAGTTTTCAAGGTGGACATTCAGGTCTCCACGTTCAGTCTTAGTTTCCTCAGCCGCAACATTCAGGTGGACGTTATGAGTGTGGTGAGTATGGTCATATACGGAGGGTTTGTCTGAGGTTAGTGGGAACTCAATCATAGCAACAGGGTTCTCGTGCTTTGGTTCCGGCACCAGGTGTTCCACAGACCGCCCAGCCAGCTAGAGGTGGGGGTAGAGGTGCTAGAGGTGGATGTAGAGGATTTAGTGGTGGATCCCAGACCTCCAAAGGCAGAGTCCAGCCAACTTCAGGTCGTCCTGGAGAGGTAGTTCAAGGTGGTGGGGTGATGAGTGGTGATGTACCACTCATTCTAGCCTATTTTCCTTAGCTTTTATGTCGTTTTAGTATACAATGAGATTGTTTATAGTGGTTATTGTTAGATTTTCAGGTAAATAATGCTACAAAGTTGTTTAAATTGAAGTGGAGTGGAAATAAGCAAAAACAAGGTGAAACTATTCAAAACTTTCAATGAAATACGCTTCTGCGGAAGTTAGGTCGCAGGTGCGACCTCCGTTTATGCGGATTCATGGCCGCTGATGCGGAATTGGAGGAATGGGCAAGAACCGCTTCTACTGTTAGAATTTCGCTTCTGCGGAACCACAGAAGCGGTGGATTTTCCGCTTATGCGATCGCTGGTACTAAATGAAGGATTCCGCTTTTGCGATGGAAATTTCACTTTTGTGGAACCGCTTCTGTGGTTATTGTTCCGCAGAAGCGGAAGTTGTGCATCAGTCCTGGGGCGGATTGTCATTTCATATTTTCTCACTCCAAATCATTTTTTTACTCATCCAAGAAGACTTTAGGAACATCTTTGGCTTATTTTCAGTTTGTATAGACTAGAAAGAACATTGAGCTAGGGTTTGCACAAACACACTTGGGTTTTGAAGATTAAAGCTTGTGGTTAAGGTTTTCTTACCTATTTATGTTTCTTTCTTCATTTTCTTGCTTTGTATTGTCTATCTAAGTGTATAGTATTTTATCCAACACATAAATCTTGTTTATGGGAATATTCATAATTAAAGTATGGATTTTATACCTATTGTGCTTATGTATTGAAAGATTTTTCCATATTTATGAAGTGAGTTGTTGTTTCTTTAATTATTCTTGTTCTTTAATGTTTCCAAAGGGATTAGCTAACCCTAGGACTCGCCCATTAACTCCTAATTAATTTTGGAATAAATAGTTTGAGGTTGGGAAAGATTAATTAACAAGAACTTGAGGAGTTAACCCTCATTTTATAGATTCTACCTAGGGATAGGATAGAACTACTTGTAGCCTTTTGGGTATGCTTAATCTTCTAATTATGATTAGGGATAATTCAATTAGGAAGTCTTGTTAGTCTTTGGAAGAAGCTAATTAAGAATTATTATCTGTGGCTAATTAACATAAACTCGCTCATATTTGTAAATCGTGAAATACATTAGATCGTTACTTGAGTGTAATTCCCGATGCTTTCATACTTGTAACCATTGATCATTTTATTTGCTTTCTAGGTTAGTTTACATTTCTGCATTTTAAACATAAAAACAATTTTCAACCAAAATTCTTTGTGTTTGGCACTGCTCGACTAGCGATAATTTTCTTACATTCCTAATCGCCTACACATTGTTCTCTATGGGATTCCACCCCGACTCATAGTTGGGTAATTATATTGCTGCGTCCGTATCAATTGCTTTTTAGCGGTGGATTTGGACTTCACCAAAATTGGCGCCGTTGCCGGGGAATAATTCGGCATAATTTAGGTTGTTTGCGAAGTAACCAAAAGTACTTTGATCCAAACTTGTGAATATTTGTGTAATTATTTTTCTTACCTTGGGTCTATTTTTCTTGTTAGTTTCTTGTTTATATTCTTATTTTTGAAAAATGGCATCATATAATGATAATTGGTCGGATGGTAGTTGTTCATACTTTTATGACCCATGTCCTTATGGTGGAGGAGCACACTCGTGGAAAAATTATTTATATTCTCCCCGGGGTGGATTGTGCGCAAAATCTCAACCCCATTGTTGGAGTATTTGTGATAAGTGTTTTTATCAAAGTGGTCATTAGGATTATTGTGCATATTTGACCTTCCCTTCCGCAAGCCCCCACTATGATGAGTTTGCATGTTGTGATGTGAACTATAGGGCTATGGAAATAGAAGAAAGTGAGCATGGCCAAAATGGAGAGTTAAAGCTCATGTTGGAGTGTCTACTTAAAGAAGGAGACAAGGAGCAAAATGTCTTGGAACATCTTTTGGATACTAGTCTCCAAAACTATTTAGCACTTCAACGATTGCACTCGCAAATGGATGAAATGATCGAAGCCTCAAGGGTTCAAAGAGCCTTAGAAGTGAATGAAAACCAAAATCTTTCCTTGGAGATTGAAAATGAAAACCCTTTCTTGGCACTTGATCAAAGCCAAGAAGAACTCCCATATGCTCAAAATGAGAAAATAATGCTCATGTTGGAGGCCATTCTTAAAAATGAGGAGAAGCACATCTTTGCACTCAAGGACTTGAAATAACGCTTGAATTACAATGATGAACATATCCGCACTTTGGAAAATGAAATACAAACTTTGGTTGAGGCTCACTATGCCCAACAATTTGAGTTTGTGAAAGAAAGCCAAGAAGAGTCCAATTCCGAGGAAGAAAGTGAGCTTTACTTTGAGCAATCAAGAATTGAACATCCTCCAACTGACTGAATGAGTGTTATTGATGCCAAATAAAATGAAATTGGAGTCAACTAGTGTAAATGCAAATGTGGTTGATGTTGATGCTAATCCGGGGGAAAAGGAGGATCTCAAGGTAGAAAAATTGCAAAGTGAAGGCTTAAAGTCGCATTCCAAGCATTTTTCAACGTTGGAATTGTGTGGTGACACGGAAGTCGAACTACACGGATCAATGAAGAATTGTGAGGAAGAAAAGCTCATGCCATTCATTTTACAGTTTGAGGAAACAAGAAAGCAAAACAGCATTCCTCACTTGATAGACAAGAAGTGCAAAATGAAGAGTTTAAGCATTGGCTCGATCATCAACTTACCACCCCCATCGCTCGTGGTCACAAGCTTGGTTCCAATCTAGGTGCCCAATTCATAGCATCAAAGTGGCGAGAAAAATAGTAATGTTGTTTGCGTCGTGCCACGACGTTAAATGCGGCGCTTGGTGGGAGGCAACCCATCGATTTTCAAAATTTTTCATTTGTTTTTGAAAATTTCTTTTTTAGGATAGCTTAGAATATTATTTTTGACTAATGTGCCAAGATTTAGATTTTTTGGAGTTGATTTGAGCAGGTCGGGAGGACCCGGATGGCAAAAATCCAGTAACTGCCAGTACTGTGTATTCAATCTCTGTTAAAACCGCTTCTACGGTATTTTGACCGCATTCGCGGTCCTGCAGAAGCGGAAATTTGAACAAAAGCGGCTGCCTCCGCAGAAGCGGCCCATAAGTCACGTACGCGGAACCGCAAAAACGGCCAAAATGTCGTGTAAGCGAAAGTCACCCAAGTCTGAAAGAGTAAAAAGAAGTTTAAGCAGATTGTTTACAAAAAAATTCAAACTACTGCTCCGCAGTTCCCTAAGTCCCCAAAGAACAAAAATTCTCAAAAACAAAATAATCCAAGAGGTTCGATCTTAATTCTTTCCATTGCATAAACTCCAGGTAATCTTTCTTATCTTCTTATCAATCTTGATCTCTCGCTTCTCATTCTCTAAATGCAACATAATATTTTTTTAATTTATTTTGTTTTGTTGTGTGTCTTTTCTTCTTCCTTTTTTTTGTTTTGAATTCTTGTTGGTAACCTAAAGAAAGTGAGGATTTGGTTGAGTGTAAACCTGTGTGCTGTTTAAATTGAACGAATTTGGGGGAAGTCTTGAGTAACCCATCTTTGTGAAAGAAGTTTCATCCTTACTAGCTCGCAACGTGTTCGACATAATGCGTGAGTGAGAATCTTGTGCGAAATGGCATAACTTTAGTCTCAATTGATTAATGTGCTACTATATTGCAACAATTTTCTATTTTAGGTGCCAAAATTTTGATTTAAATTGAAAAAAATAACTGGCAGTTATTGTGAAGAAGACTGAAAAATCCGCATAAGGAAACTTTTGCCACTGATGCGATACCGCTTTTGCAGTAAGAAGACTGCTGAAGCGAGAAAAATAAAAAAATAAAAATTAAGACCGAAGAAGCGGCTGGTTGACCGATAAAAGAAGAACCACCTTTGCGGCCCTTGGTATACAGAAGCGAAAACTGCCAGTTTTGCCCAAAACACTGGGTTTGCAAAAATTTCTTCCCGGGCCCGTTTAACCTAATTTTTTTGCCCAAATGTAGTTTTTTAAATTACTTTACATGATTCGATTGTCCGACTAATTTTGTGATGATTCTTTGTAGGTGTTATATCTAAAAAATGGACCCAACTGCAAGCGGATCGCACCCGGAAATCCAAGAAGAGAGTGATAATCTCTTAGATTTTACGCGCTTCATGTCTGCTTCATGTGAGCGCCGATATTTGGACGACATGGTCCATAAAATTATCCTGCTCGAAAGGGGGATAAATGAGGAGAAATTGGCCGAAAAGCTCCTGGACTTCCATGACAGACTCTATACGTCCGGATGGTCTTGTTTCATTGCCACACCTTGCAAGGCCAATGAGATGTAGGTTCGTGAATTCTACACCAATCTTCGGCATACAAACTTTGATGATCCACATATCATAATCAGAGGACAAATGGTGAGGTTTGGGGTTGAATACATTAATGGTACTCTTGGAATCCCCAATTATCCTTGGAGCCGGCAATCGAGAAAGATAATTGTAACAATGGAGAGTGCCTTGTGTCCAAGCTTATTCCCCCCACAGTTGAGAGAGAAATGTGGGAACAAACGGAAACGGCTAAAATCAACGGACTTTACTGCAGAGGCAAAGAGATGGTTGTATTTAGTGAGCAGCAGAGTATGCCCGTGTGGGAATGTCACTGATGCGTCCTACACCCTAGAATTTATCGTAGCATGCCTCCTGTATGGCATTCAGATTAATGTGGGGCACTACATTCTTCAGGAGATAAGGCAGTACGTGAGAGAGTACTCTAGAGAGAAGCATGCAGTGTTGATGTTTCCCTCAATGATTACGAGGCTATGCACCAGAGCTGAGATTGTCGTATGTCCCATTAATCGTTGGCTTACAGCTGACAAACCTCTCCATCCTTTAAAAGTGGTAGGAGAGGGCACTGTCCCCAAGAGAAAGAAGAGGAAAGTCGTCTCATCAGTCACCAGTTCTGGGCCGTCCTCTCAGGGGGCATTCGGGATACTTAACTCCGAGCTTCAAACAATTAAGGAGTTAGTATCGCAGCTTCTGAGTGCACCCTCCTCCTCATAGTCTGGCCATTCTTACTTCTCTAGGGAAGACAATACGGGTTACTTGGATGCTTAAACACGACAGGAACAGAACATGAAGAACATGACAGCATCGGTGACCAGACTGAAGGAAGCCTATGGTACTTTGGCCTAGGCCCATGCTGACCTTCAAGCGGACTTTCAAAAGGAGAAGAAGAAGAATAAGAAGAAGAACAAATTTATGGTCAAGATGTGGAGAGGAATTAAAGCTATCTTCAAGTGGGGACGACCAGATGCAAAGATTCCAGTGGCAGCCAAAGATGATAGTGAGGAGTATTCCTTCATTTCAGAGTCTGTTGGAGATGGTGGCAATGATGATGATGATGATGATGATGAGGCCGATGATTGTGGAGCCACGAGTGCAGTTCGGCAACATAAAGTTGGAAGTTTCTCAACTCTTCTAGAAGTTTTATTTCTTTAAAGGATTAAAATGTCTTGGGCCTAGTAATGAAAGTCTCTACTTTCACTTAAAACATTTGGTTGCAAATACACGGACCAAATTGAATACTGTCACAATCTCGCTGCTAGGCCAACTAATTAATTAACATAATCTCTACCATTATTATGTTATAAATATTGAGGAAGTGACGGTCTGTTTCTTGATAACTAAATATGAGAAAATTAAACACGTTTATCAAGTTACATAATGTGTCACATTTCGGTTATCAAATTGGCGGCGCACAGGTATACACCGCTCACATGGATTTCATATAGTAAATAAATCAAGGGTTCTTAATCTCTCAAGTCAAAATAAAAAAAATATTTACCTCACTTCGTGGACCACTCAATGCTCAACTACCGCTTTTCCTCTCGTATCCACCTCCAAACCATTCGTATCTAGCCGCAATTAACTCAATAACATCAATTATTTTTAAAGGAACCAACTACAATGAATAAATATAGTTTTCTAAAACATTTTCTCAAAAAGTCAAAAATCGACCCCGGACTCGCGTAGTCAAAGCTCGAGGTTCTGACAAAACGCCATTCACCCCAAGCCCAAATATGTAATTAGTTTTATAATCCGACTCCAGTTTGAGGTCTAAACCCCAATTTCCCAAAATCTCTCATTATACCCAAACACCCAATTTCTACCATGGAAATCCTAGAGTTTAGGTTAAAATTCATGAAATACAATGGAAAATTGAAACAAAGTGGGTTAGGATCACTTACCAAAGTTTTGGGGAAGAACTGGTCTTGGAAGAATCACCCCTAGGGTTCAAGGATTAGGAAAATGTGAAGAATGGGAGAAAAACCCATCAAACTTAAATTTTGAACAGTTGCATGTGTCGCATTTGTGACCTGGGATTCGCAAATGCGAACCCCGCAAATGTGAAAGAGGCTTCTCAAATGCGAAGATTTGACTGAACCTGGTGGCCTTGAAAATGCGACTTAGTGTTCGCAAATGCGAACTGCTAGGATCGCAAATGTGATAAAAAACTTTGCAAATGCAAAGGTGTCCCTCCCAGCCCACTACTTGCAAATATGATGGTCTCTTCGCAATTTCGAGGCTCGCATTTGCGAGCCATACCTCGCAAATGCAAAGTCTGCAGTTCTGGTGCATACGCTGCTGGTTTTTCTAAGTTCAAACATTTTGTTGCCTATCCGAAATTCACTTGAGCCATCGGAGCTCCAAACCAAACATGCACACAATCTTAAAATAGCATACAAACTTGCTCGTATGATCAAATAGCTAAAAAAAACACCTACAACTACGAATTTAGCACCAAATCAAATAAAATTCTCAAGGACACTTTTAAAAAATCACAACCGAACGTCCGAATCACGTCAAACCAACTCCGTTTCTCATCAAATTTCACAATTATGTCTTAAATATCGTAACGAAGCTGTACCGGAATCCGGAACCAAAATACAGACCCGATAACAATGAGATCAAACATTAACCATGTTCTTAAAACCATTTAATTTTCAAATCTTCAATTTTTATCAAAAATTTATATCTCGAGTTAGGGACCTTGAAATTTGAATCCGGACATATGTCTAGATTTCATATTTTTATACGAACGCACCGAGACTGTTAAAACAGAGTCCGGGTCTGTCTACTCAAAACTTTGACTGAATTAAACTAAATCAACTATTAAAGGAAAAAATCATCACTTTCATCAACTTTTAATATAAAAGCTTTTCGGTAACACGCACGGACTACATATGCAAATCGAGGATGGATAAAATAAGGTCTTAAAGGCCTCGAAATAGAAAAACGAGTTGTAAAACATAAGATAACCATTTGGGTCATCACATTATCTACCTCTAAAATAATCAGTCGTCCTCGAACGGACATAGAAAAGTACCTGAGCAAGTGAAAAGGTGGGGATATTTTATCTGCATATCGGACTTGGACTCCCAGGTAGTTGTCTCAAAAGGCTAGCCTCTCCACTGCACCCGAACTATAGGATAATTATGAGATCACAACTGAAGAACCTGTCGGTATAGAATAGCTACTGGCTCCTCCTCGTAAGTCAATTCCTTCCAACTAGACAGTGCTGAAATATAACACGTGGAATGGATTATCGAGATACTTTCGAAGCCTGGACACATGAAACACTAGTTGGACCATAATAAGCCTGGTGGAAACGCAAGTCTGTAAGCCACCTTTCCCACTCTCTCGAGGATCTCAAAGGGCCCGATGTACCTAGGGCTCAACTTTCCCTTCTTCCCAAACCTCATTACACCCTTCATGGGTGATACCCAAAGCAACACTCTCTCTTCGACCATGAATGCCACATCATGAACCCTATGATCGACATATCTCTTCTGCCTAGACTGCGCTATGCAAATTCTATCCTAAATGATCTTAATCTTTTCCAAGGAATCATGTACCAAATCTGTACCCAATAGCCGAGCCTCCCCCAGCTCAAACCATCCCACCGGTGACCAAAATATTCTATTATATAATGCGCCGTAGGGAGCCATCTGAATGCTTAACTGATAGCTATTGTAGGCAAACTCCGTAAGCGGCAAGAACTAATCCCACAATCCTTTAAAACTATAACACATGCGCAAAGCATATCCTACGAGATGTGAATAGTACGTTCGGACTGTCCATCCGTTTGAGGATGAAATGTTATTCTCAATTCAACCCCCGTACCAAACTCACAGTGTACTTTCCTCAAAAAGTGTGATGTAAACTGCATACCTCGATCAGAAATGATAGACACATGAATACCATGACGACGAACGATCTCACGGATATAAATCTCTACCAACCACTCAGAAGAATAATTAACTGCCATAGGAATGAAAAGCGTTGACTTGGTCAGTCTATCCACAATAATCCAAACTGCATCGAACTTTTTCCCAGTTCGTGGGAGTCCAACAACTAAATCCATAGTGATACGCTCCCACTTCCACTAAATAATCTCTATCCTCTCAAGCAAAGCACCAAGTCGCTAATGTCATACTTTACTTGGTGACAATTTTGACAACGAGATACATATGCAACAATATCCTTCTTCATCCTCCTCCACCAATAATGCTGCTGAAAGTCCTGATACATTTTGGCGGCGCCCGGGCGAATAGAATACTAGGAACAATAGGCCTCCTCTAGAATCAACTCATGAATTCCGTCCACATTAGGAACACAAACACGACCCTACATCCTCAAAACTCCATCATCTCCAACCGTAACCTTCTTGTCATCTTCGTGTCGCACTGTGTCGCTAAGTATAAGAAAATGAGGGTAATCATACTGCCACTCCATGATACGACCGAATAACTATGCAAGCCAAAAACGATTGGGCTTGGAAACATCCAACCTCACGAATTGATTGGCTAAGGCCTGAACATCTAATACAAGCGGTCTCTCATAGGATAGAATGTACGTACGGCTGACCGTACAAACTGACTTCCTACTCAAAGTGTCGGCTACCAAATTAGCCTTTCCGGGGATGATACAAGATAGTGATATCATAGTCGTTCAATAGCTCCAACCACCTCATCTGCCTCAAATTCAACTCTTTTTTCTTTAACAAATAATGAAGACTCTTGTGATCCGTGAACACCTCAAATGCCATGCCATACAGATAATGCCTCCAAGAATTCAACACGTGAACAATGACTACTAACTCCAAATCATGGACCGAAGAGTTTTTCTCATGAATCTTCAACTGCCGTGAAGCATAGTCAATGACATTGCCATCATGTATCAACATTGAACCAAGTCCAATACAAGATTCATCACAATAGACTGTATAAGGCCTTGGACCTGTGAGCAATACCAGCACTGCTGCCGTAGTCAAAGTTGTCTTGAGCTTCCGAAAGCTTGCCTCACGCTCATCCGACCATCTAAACTAGGCACCCTTCTAGGTCAACCTGGTCATCGGGGCTGTAGTAGATGAAAACCCCTCCATGAATCAACGATAGCAGCCCGCCAACCCTAAGAAACTCTGAATCTCTGTAGCTGATGCTGGTCTAAGCTAGTTCTTGACTGCCTCGATCTTCTTCAGATCAACCTGAATACCCTCTGCTGATACAGCACGAACCAAAAATGCAACTGAACTCAACTAGAACTCACACTTTGAAAATTTAGCATACAGCTGAATATCCCTCAAAGTCTGAAGAACCACTCTAAGATGTTGCTCGTGCTCTTCCCGGCTGCGTGAATAGATAAAAATATCATCAATGAAGACTATCACAAACGAATCCAAATAAGGCCTGAAAACTCAGTTCATCAAATCCATCAATGTTGTTGGGGAATTTGTCAACCCGAATGACATAACTAAGAACTCATAATGCCTGAACATCTAATGCAAGTGGTCTCACACAGACTGGAATGTACACAAGGATGACTGTACAAGCTGAATTCCTACTCAAAGTCTCGGCCACTACATTGGCATTCCCGGGGATGATACAAGATGGTGATATCATAGTTTTTCAATAGCTCCAACCACCTCCTCTACCTCAAATTGAGCTCTTTTTGCTTGAACATATACTGCAAACTCTTATAATCCGTGAACAACTCACACAACACGGCATATAGATAGTTCCTCCAAATCTTCAGCGCGTGAATAATTCCTGCCAGCTTTAAGACATGAACATAATAATTCGTCTCGTTAACCTTCAACTGCCGCAAAGCATATGCAGTAACCTTTCCACCCTGCATCAATACCATACAACTATCGCAAAGCATATGCAATAACCTTTCGGCCCTACATCAATACCATGCCAAGTCCATTACGAGATGTGCCACAATATACCGTATAAGGCCCTGAACCTATAGGAAACACTAGCACCGGCACCATAGTCAAAGCTGTCTTGAGCTTCTGAAAGCTCGCCTCACACTTTTCTGACCATTTGAATGGAGTACCCTTCTGGGTCAACATGGTCAACGGAACTACAATAGATGAGAACCTCTCCACAAACTGATAGTAATAACCCGACAATCCACAAAAACTATGGATCTTTGTGGCTGAAGTGGGTCTAGGCCAATTCTTGACTGCCTCAATCTTCTTAGGTTCAACCTAAATACCCTCGACTAATACAACGTGACCCAAGAAAGACATTAAACTCAATCAAAACTCACATTTTGAAAAATTAGCATATAATTGGTTGTATATCAGAGTCTGAAGAAGGATCCGAAGATGCTGCTCATGCTCCTCTCGACTGTGGGAATAGATAATGATGTCATAAAAACAATCACAAAGAAATTCAGATAGGGCTTGAACATTCGGTTCATTAAATCCATGAATGATTGTGAGGCATTATTCATCCCGAATGACATCACTAGAAACTCATAATGCCCAAACCGAGTCCGAAAGCTGTCTTAGGGACATCAGATGCCCTAATCCTCAACTGATGTTAGCCAGACCTCAAATAGATCTTCAAAAATACCTTGGCACTTAGAAGCTGATCAAATAATTCATCAATCCTCGGTAATGGATACTTGTTCTTGATGGTGACTTAATTCAACTGCCAATAATATATGCACATCCTCATTGATCCATCTTTCTTATTTAAAAATAATACGAGTGCACTCCAAGGCGATACACTAGGTCTAATAAAGCCCTTATCGTGCAAATCTTGCAATTGCTCCTTCAGTTCTTTCAACTCTAGTGGGGCCATACGACATGAAAAAATGGAAATGGGCTGAGTGCCTAGAACCAAATCAATATAGAAGTCAATATCCCTATCGGGTGGCATCCCTGGCAAGTTTGAAGGAAATATCTCTGGAAACTCTTGAACAACCGATATTGAATCCATAGAAGGAACCTCCATACTAGAGTCGCGGACAAAGGCCAAATAAGCTAAACACCCCTTCTCGACCGTACACTAAGCCTTCACATAAGAGATAACCCTTCTAGTATAATAACTAGGAGTCCCCCTCCACTCTAATCGAGGCAACCCTTCCGTTAAGGCCAATGTCTTGACGTGATAGTCCAATATAGCCTGATGAGGTGACAGCATGTCCATCCCAAAATAATATCAAAATCGACTATATCGAGAAGCAGGAGATCTACACTAGTCTCAAGACCTCCAATAATAACCACACACAAACAATATACATGATCTTCAATAATATAATCCCCCGCAGGTATGGACACAGATACAGGAGAACATAAGGAATCACAGGGCACAACCAAAAACGAAGCAAAGTAAGTTGACACATATGAGTAAGTAGACCACGGATCAGATAGAACTGAAGCATCTCTATTGCAAACAAAAATAGTAATTGTGATAACAACATCGAATAACTTAGCCTCAGGCCGGGCTAGAAAACTATAATATCAAGGCTGGGTCCCATAACTTTGAATCATATCTCTAGGACGGTCTCCTGTTTGCTAGCCTCTACCTCTAGCAGTATGGCCTCCACCTCTAACAACCTGACCTCCACCTCTAGTGGCCTGACCTCTACCTTTGGCTCCCTCACCCCTACCTCTAGCTAGCGGTGGCACACCCGGTGCCAAAATCATGGCATGAGAACTTTGTTGCTATGGCGGAACGCCCAATAATCTTGGAAAGGTCCTCCTAATATGCCCGTGGCCATCACACTCGAAACATCCATCTTTATTATATGGTCATGGAAATTGAGACTGACCCGGACAGGCCGGCAAACAATGGTAATAACTCTGATTACGAGGTGCACTGATAGGAGCTGGTGGGGAACCTATAGGCTAGCTGATCAAGATAATGTGTATGAGGACCACGACAACCTAAAACACCTAGGATGCCTGGAGTGCTTAATGAAATAGCCTGGGAGGATGGCCTCTACCAATAGTTCCTTGACCTCCAGATGAGGCCCCACAAAATCCATGAGAGTGAACTGGCCTCTTGTCATACCCCTGAGCACTCCCCTAAGAGAAAATTATCTCAACTTTCCCGGCAATATTGGTTGCATCTTGGAAGGAAATCTCACTCCCAGTCTCCTTAGCCATCTGTAATCTAATAGGCTGAGCAAGTCCCTCAATTGAACTCCTCACCCTCTATCGGGGTAGGAAGCAGGAGAATAGCATGACGGGCCAAATCCAAAAATCGAGTCTCATATTGAGTGACAATCATAAAACCCTACTACAGATGCTTAAATGCCTCCGATAGTCCTCTCTATAAGTGATAGGAAAATATTTCTCAATAAATAGCGGAGATAACTGGTCCCAAGTAAGATCCGGTGACCAAGATGGTTTGGCCAACATATAATCCCTCCACTATTTCTTGGCGGATCTTAACAGACAAAATACATCAAAGTCGACCCTATTAGTCTCCACTATCCCCATGTTCTGTAACACCTCGTGATAGCTGTCCAGATAGTCCCGAGGATCCTCTGAAGATGCACCACTATACTGAATTGAGAAAAGCTTGGTAAACCTATCCAATCTCCACAAATCCTCAGAAGACATAACTGATCCATCATTGGTCTCTGCTGCAACTCCTGGCGGAACTACCCCAATGGGCTGAGCTGCTGGAGCTTGAAACTGAGGATCTATCTACTCTGGAGTGTGGGTAGCGGGAGCCTCTGCTCCTCCGCTGGGTTGAGAGACTATCTGGTACTACCCCAAAGTGTTAGCCTATGCCACACTCTCCATGAGGCCCACTAGATGGACCAAAGCCTCTCAAAGTACCAGGGTAGCGATGAACCCCTCTGGAACCTGAGTTGGACCTGTTAGAAAGGTCTAGGCTGGAGCCTCCTCATCAAACTCTACCTGAGGCTCCGCCGCTGCTGCTGCTGCTCGAGCTCTGGGCTGAGCCCTGTCCCTGTCTCAACCTCTGGCGTGGCCTCAGCCTCGTCCTCTGCCATTCGTAGGAGCTTCCACTAGGGGCTCTAGCTTTTGCTCAGCTGAAAAAGTTGTACGTGCTCTCGCCATCTGCAAAAGAGAAGAGTAGAGATCAATTAGCATTAAGTGGACAAAATCGCACGATAGAGAAGAATAGAAATTAATTTGTTCCTAATCTCTATAGCCTCTAGGTATAAGCACAGACGTCTTCGTACCGATCCCTCAAATTCTATAAAGCTTATTTGTGAATTGCAAGTCCTATGCAACCTAGTGCTCTGATACCAACTTGTCACGACCCGAAATCCCCACCATCGGGACCGTGATGGCGCCTAACATCACACTTGCTAGGCAAGACACCGTTATATTTTTAATTAGATAAATATTTTATGTTTCATTGATTAACAATATACAAGCTAAAACCAGTAAAAATAAATGAGGAAGTAAGTAAATAGTCTCTTTGTTTATATGCTATTACCAATACTATTACTACCCAGAATCCGATATCACTATCCACGGACACACTAAGAATTGCTACAAACATTTGTTAAAAAAATGATACAATTGTTTATGAAGGGAGGTAAAAATAGTAAATATAGGAGCATAGAAAGGGACGTCAGAGCCAGCAAAAGCCAGTAGGACTACCTTGGGTCTCCTATTTGTAAACATTTGCAATCAACCTCTCGACCAGCCACCACCTGCTCCAAACTTTGCACAGAAAGTGCAGAGTGCAGTATTAGTACAACCGACCCCATGTACTAGTAAGTGTCGAGCCTAACCTTGGCGAGGTAATGACGAGGCTACGACGGGGTATTACAATATAACCTGCATACATTGCATAAAAGAAACATAAATAAGGACGGGATAAAATAAAGCAGTAACTTACAAGGAAAAATTACAATTCTCGGAACATATCATCAGTACTCAGCTATAACCAATCCTTAAGTACAGTTTAAGAATACCATTCAGCTAACACATTCAAAGGAAAGCATATGCATAAAGACTGTTGCAGGGTGCAACCCGATCCCACCATATCAAAATAATCACATCACAGTTCACCGTTATTTCACCAATAAACCCTTATTACACTTGCTGCGGTGTGCAACCAAATCCCACAGTATCAGAATAATCACAATCACAGTTCACCCTTATCTTACCACAATCAACCCTTGTTACACATGCTGCGTCGCGCAACCTGATCTCAGCATATCAATTTCATTTACTCAGCAAGTACAGAAATTATACAATTCAAATAACATAACTCTTCACAAGGCTCAACTCGAACCAAAGCATTTAGAAAGATAATGCACTATGATACTTTACACAAGTAATGCTACTCAGTGAGACCAATCCATAATATGCCTTGAAAGTACCATTAACCAGCTCAAAAAAATATTAGGAGGCAACGAAGCTATGAAAGAACTAATATATCCAACAAGAGATACAATGTCTAACAAGTAGCCATTAGGTATGGAATTACAAGTAAAGCATGACGCAGTTAACAAAGGAAAGACAATATACGAAGAACAGGAAAGAAACAGGCGAAACAGATAAATTGGCCGCGCATAGGTACTCGTCACCTCACCCATAAATTTCTCACATGGAATTCATATAGCAAATAAGTCAAGGGTCCCCAATCCCTCGAGTTAAAGTTAGACACAACACTTACCTCGCTCTACAGGCCACTCAATGCTCAATTACCATTTTTCCTTGAGTATCCCCCTCCAAACCACTAGTATCTAGCCACAATTAACATAGTAACATCAATTGCAAAAGGAACCAACTACAATTCATAAATTTAGTTTTCTCGAACTTTTCCCCAAAAAGTCAAAAACTAACCCCAGGGTCCGGATACTCAAAACTCGAGGTTCAGACCAAATCCATTCACTTCCGAATTTGAATATGTAATTAGAATTGAACTCCGACCCCAATTTGAGGTCTAAACCCCAATTTTCCAAAAATGCCTAATTCTATTTAAACCCCCAAATTATACCTCAAAATTCCTAGATATTAGGTTGGAAATTGATGAAATGCGATGGAAAATTGAAAGAAAGTTGGTTAGGATCACTTACCAAAGTTTTGGGGAAGAATTGGTCATGGAAGAATCGCCTATAGTGTTCAAGGATTTGAAATATGTGAAGAATAGGAGAAAATTCCGTCAAACTTAAGTTTGAAACAGTTGCAGAAGTCGCATTTATGACATGAGATTCGCAAATGCGAACCTACATATGCGAAAGAGGCTTCTTAAATGTGAAGATTTGGTCGAACCTGCTGACCTCGCAAACGCGACCCACACTTCACAAATGCAAACTGCCATGATTGCAAATTCAATCAAAAACATCGTAATTGCGAAGGTGTCCCTCCCGACCGACTGCCTGCAGATGCGATAGTCTCTTTCAATTACGAGGCTCGCATTTGCGAGCCATACCTTTCAAATGCGAATTCTACAGATTTGGTGCATAAATTGGTGGTTATTCCAAGTTAAAACACTCTGTAGACTATCTGAAACTCACGCAAGCTCTCGAGGCTCCAAACCAAACATGCACACAAGTCTTAAAATATCATACGAACTTGCTCACGCGATAAGATTGCCAAAATAACACCTATAGCTACAAATTTAGAACCAAATCAAATGAAATTCTCAAGAACGACTTAAAATTTCGGTTTTCACAACCGGACATCCAAATCACGTCAAACCAACTCCTTTTCTCACCAAATTTCACAAATAAATCTTAAATAATGAACTTGTACCCGACTAGGAACCAAAAAAAGAACCTGATACCAAATAGATCAACATTAACTCAATTCTTAAAACTATTTAATTCTCAAACTTTAAGTTTTCATCAAAAAATTCATATCTCGACCTAGGGACCTCGGAATTCGATTCCGGACATATGCTAAGGACCTCAGAATTCATCTTTTATTTTTGCACATCATACTTACATTAAGATGGCTAAACCAATTATGCCAAGTGAATAAATTATCAATATTGATAAAGTTTATAATTACACCATGACGTGTTCGATTATCAATTAATTCCAAGTTTATTATGATATGTGTTTTTATATCAATAAATGTCCACTTTATCGCGGTATTCTTTTATTTGTGTAGTACAAATTGGAGAATAAAGCAGGTAACTTTTCACATACATATTACCTTGCTACAAGTTGTAGTGATAGAAGATATTATAATTTTAATTTATTTATAGACTTAATATAACCAAGTGCTTTCGCGAATACTTTAGAAACTCAATTAAGTTTCTTTGAGACTTATAACAACATAATGCCTTATTGATAGTACATTTTTTTCCTCCAAAAATAGTAATAATTGGTTCTTTCGGAGCTCTCAATTAATTTGGTAATATAACCTATTCATCAACATCCATATGGTGAATATCTCTTTAAAAGAGAAAATTATACTATTTTGGTTATGGTCAAAATTATATACAAGATATATTTCTTGCATTAATGTAATTCTTTAATAATTATATTTACCAAAATAATTTGGCGCATAATAGGTATGTGACCAATGATCATTCATGCCATAATAATAACATTATTTTCTAATTTCATCTCAAACCTCTTTCTAGAAGTGAGTGTGGTATATTCGCTACCACTAACACATTCATAATCTTCCAAGAATGAATATGTTTTATAAATGTAATGACCCGACTGGTCTTTTTGAGCATTTTCACTTCGTTCAGCAGTTCTCGGGCATGACTAACCCCGTATGATGTATTATGACTTATGTAAATTATCAGTTGTGAATTGCAGGTGAATCAGAATAAAATGGAAGAATGATTCTTAGCTTGAAGCTTTAATTTTAAAGGTTTGATCCATCCTTGACTTTTTAGTATTTGATATTGGATTTGCATCTTTTATGACTTGGTTAGCTATATTGGGTTACTATGGACTTAGGACCATGTTTGGAATGTAATTTAGAGGTCGGTAGTAGATTCGGGCCTGAATTGGCAGTCGGGTCATTACATTTGCATTTTCGATTTGGCAATGGAAATCTTGATATCAGGCTCGAAATGGAATTCTGAAAATTAGAATAGGTCCATTATGTCTTTTGTGATGTGTGTGCAAAATTTCATGTCATTAGGATGAGGACTGATAGGCTTTTTGGATCGGTTGTGGAATTTGGAAGTTTTTTAAATCCTTAGGCTTGAATCCGAGGGTGATTTTGTATTTTGATGTTGGTTTGAATGTTCCAAGGGTCAGTACGGGTTTGAATGATGATATATGACTTGTTCGTATTTTTGGTTGAGGTCCCAGAGGCCTCGGAATGAATTCGGAAGGTTTTCGAAAAGATGAGAATTTGAAATTGAGCAGCTTCAGCTACTATTTCTGTCATAACCGCACCTGCGGATTGGGGACGGCAGGAGCGTAAGGAAGACCGCAGAAGTGGAGCTAGTCGGGATTGAAGCTTTTGGAGTGTTTTGAAGAGAAAATCAAGAGGATTCCTATTGAGGTAAGGATTCTAGTGTTATGATTATTATCGATGTCAGAGACATGGACCCGGGGACCAGGTTTGATCCATTTCTGGATTTTGAGTTTAATTCGATAATTTTTGCATGGGCTTTGTGCCTTTGGCTTGTATTGATGTTATGATTCTAATTTTGGATAGATTCAGGAAAATTTGAGGCTAAGTTGAGAGGCAAGGGCATTGCAGAGTAGATTTACATCCGATTTATGGTAAGTAAAATTGTAAATGTCGTCCTGAGGGTATGAAACCCCAAATTTCATTTGTTTCACTATATTGAGGTGACGCACGCGCTATAAGACGAGTGTGGAGGTGTCCACCATTGGGGATTGTGACTTGGTTTGTCTCGTAGCGACTCTTAAGTTGCATACTTGACTGAAAACTATTTGATACAGTTGTGTTTTGGAAAATATTACTATATTTTGGGTTGGGGCCTCATGCCAACTTGATTGGACTATTAGGGGATTTTCCTTATTATTTCCTCACTGTTTTGACTTAAGATATGTGCTCAGTCATATTATGTTTATATTGGTTTTGTAACTCCGTATTTATTACTCCTTTGATGCATAAAAATGATATTTTAGGCTGAGCACCCTATTTTAATGATAGCCCAAGTGGCTTGCGAGGTTGATGACTGAGATGGGCCGAGTGACTGGTTGTGAGGATTATATATTCATTGATTGATTGCACGCCGTAGCGATATATAGATCCGGCTGCATGTTGCAGCGATATATGGATTGGTCTGCACGCCGCAACGATATTGGGTCGGGATGCACGCCTCAGCAATATTGGGTTGGGCTGCACACCGCAACAATATAGCGCTTGCTCACCTCCCCCCCCCCCCCCCCCAAGTGAGCGCAGTTGATTATATATTAATGGATCGGCTGCATGTCGCAGCAGTTATTATATGGTACTTATTGAGCATTAGCGCTGAGTGTGAGTGTTGACTGAGAAGAGTTGAGTCATGAGTGAGTGGGAGGCATTCCCGAGAGGCTATATATATACGAGTGATGCTATTACCCGAAGGGCTTATTTTATGAAATTACAGTTTTCACTCACCTTTATATTGAGCCTCTATTGAAAATGTTAAACAAATATTTTATACAACTTTCATTGAAACTAGAGTTTTACGAGATGTTCAGATTTCAGTTAATGATTTGGCCTTATTATTTCCACAAAGATCTTTATGTTATGATATGTATATGAGTGACCGAGGGGTTTGCCTGAGGGTTTGTTTATGATTTATGTTTGCCCGGGCTTTATACGAACTATGTTTTGCCTGAGGGACCGGTTACGATTTTCATCACTTTTACCCACTATTTTACCACTGTTCGAACATTATTGAAAGATGTTTTAAAAGTTTTTTATTGAGACCAAATTTTAAACGAGAGGACTTGACTCATATTTTGATTTGAAAGCATGTTGTGCTTACTGGTTTATCATGATGTGGATTTTATTTATTTTCTATCACTCGGTCTTTATTTACTTTTATTACCTACTGAGTTGGCGTACTCACCTTGCACCTTGTGTGTAGATTTAGGTATTTCTAAACCCGACGGCGGGAGTTGGTTTACTCAATGGAAGGTTCATTGGAGTTAGCAAGGTAGCTACCTGGCGATCGTAGCCCTTCTTTTCTCCCTTCGTATTCTTTGTTAGTGTATTCAGTGATTTTCTCGTCCATGTTGGTCTTGGTGTTGTCTGAAAGTTGTATTAGATGCTCAGGACTAGTGACACTCCGATGTCGGGCTTTCTTTCTGCATTATTACTTTGGACTTAAACACTTTATGAAGCTTTAGTGTTAAATAACTTTGAATTTGATCTTAAGAATGAAAATATTGATTAGTTTTGGTAATTTTTCAACTTTCCTAGTACCACATTAGGGGCCATCACGACCGGGTTGGTTTTAGATCGTGACAATAAATCAGATGTGGTCACATTCACACCATGAATCGACCATGATCATCTATATGTTCTTTACAAAATCTCATATCAAACCGATGAGACATATTATTTTCACAGAGTAAAGGATTATTTTGAGAATCCTTATTATTCTTATTACCACAGTGATAACGATTATAACTTCATTTATTATCTCGTCCACATGTATTGGTACCTTCACAATAATAATTTTATCGTCTTTCAAACTTATTACATATTGCTACCACATTCTCTTAAGGGAATGAGAATGAAGCAAATTCAGTGGGACAGGTTTACACTTCTTGTGCCCACAATCATACGTGAATTTGATCAATGCATAAAAAATTTACCACTTCGGGTGATTATTATTTCTCACAAACTCTATTAGATTTATAATCAAATTTATTGTCTTTGCTTGTATTTAAATCAAATTATAGAATTTCAAGAGTTTAAATGAGAAAATAAGGTAAAATACTTACCTTAAATCCAGAATTTATGCCTGAAAGAAGTTCATGGAATAATTGACAATCATTATGCTCAATATTATGTATAAGTTATCTCCTCTCTTCACGCCCCGCCAGGAAATAAGGGTGCTTATTATCCCTAATTTTGATACACATAGTCCCATTGTTTCTTAAAGGGCAGGTTTACCGAAATGATGAGAAACGACATATATTTTCCGATTCATTCTTTTGTATGTTAAAAAATAAATGTCAAAGGAGCCGAAACAACTCGTTAGTCGCGTCGTTCTGACTTCGAACACGTGTCAACCATCGATTGTTGCCTCCGAATGCGAAGCAACGCAAATTTTTTCTATAAAAGATCCTATCCTTTGTTCTATTCCTACTTTTCAATCAAGCTTCTACCTTTGATCTTCCAAGTTATTACCAAGTTTCTTCAAACTTTCACATCTTCATCGTTGTTCTTCAAGTTTTCATATTAATTTTCAGGTTTTTATCCAGATTTTCCCCAAATCATTACACTAGACTCTTCATCGGTTCTTTTTTTTTCAAATTCTCAAATGTTCCTAGATAGAAATGGCAAAAACATCTAAATCAATTCCTCAAAAAAGCTACTTATTCTTCCCAACTGACCGGTAATATCGAGGCGGTCATTCCAGAAATAGTTTCCCTCGAAAAGACTGCTCCTGATATGGCTGTCGACGAACCGGCCCCCGAACCTCCCTTGAAAATGTTTATTTTCGAGTGTTGCTCAACTGAAGACGACTTTAAGGTCGAGAAACCCTCATGCAAATAAGACCTGGGTGAAGGAGCATAAAGGTACATATGCTGTGTGACTGTAGACGTCTCTCCCGTAGTCCGAAGGGATTGTAATTCGGAAGGTAAGGACATAGTAGTCCCCGGGCACGATGATGTCATTACTACTAACTTGGAGGGTTACTTATGTGTTTATACTTATCCCTTCACACTTATCCTGGTGAACCCGACTGTTTTGGATTTTTGCAAGAGGTACGAAGCATTCCTCGAGCAAATCCATTTGTCTCTATAGAGAATCGTGTTCCTCTTTCGTTACTTTGTGAACAAGAACGAATCTCGTCGGTTCACCATAAATCAACGTGGAGGTTGGCGGGCCGAGTTCAAGCCCGAAATTGATCAACGAATTCCATGCTCTGAGTGCGGACCCTGGTCGCAAGAGATCGGTTATTCTTTCCATCCTGGAGGATACCTGATTTATGTCTTCTCCCATAGTAGTAGAAAGCTACCTTCGATGACTAGTGATCGAGGAAGACCAATTAAAAATGAATGAAGTGAATGTGCCATGCCTTTTGAATGAGGCTCAGCAGGCGCTGAACCGGGCAAGGTATCATTACGTCCTTTTGATTTTTTTTTAAGTCTCGATATTCTCACATCTTTTATTATTTTGCATGCCTCAGTACTTCATCATGAAATATTCCTCTGATATCAGGTCGAGGTCAATCAGCTCGAGAACTCAGACAAAGAGTTAGCGCAGAAAAAGGATATGTACAACCTCATTAACGAGCAACAAGAAGGGGCTATCAAGTACCTCTAGGCCAAGCTTGATAGGGCTCAAAATAAAGCATTCCTCCTGAGAGGGGAGGATGCCAACTTGGTTGAAAAGGTAAATGTTTTTGAAGTAAGAAACGAGGAACTAGTCATGGTGGCTAACGACCAAATCTTTTGTGTCCAGCACAAGATCAACGAGATTGACCAACTACAAATGGAGATAGACGAGATCCAAGTCATGGACGATGGGTGGAAGACTTGGATAGATCTGTTAGCCTCAAAGAAGGAAACCACATAGGCAAAGCCATCTTCGATGGAGGTTCAGCTTTGGATGGCGAAGGAGAAAGCTAATAAACAGGCTTAATTAAATAAAAATCTTCGAGCACAGCTGAGCTCGGCCGCCGTAGAATGGGATGCCCTTGATAAAGAGCTCAAAGAAACAAGGTCCAAGCTAGATACATTGCCAATGCCGATGACATGGTGACCCAATACAAGGCCATTATTGAAATATATGAGGGTCGCCTAAAGATCAATATCGAATATGTGAGGCGGTTTTCTCAAAGGGAGACCCTCGAAGAGATTCATACCCTAGGCTTAGACATGTCGGCCAAATCGAGCAGGCGAAAAACCATGAGGCCTAGACGAAGAAACTATTCGAATCAGAGGATGCAGAGGGCTCCGAAAGATCCGAAGGCCCTGATGATTATGGTGACAAATCGGGCTTGGGTGACGATCAGGCATGAATGCCTTAGAATATTTTTATTTTTGTGTACATAATTTTTTATTTATTTTGGGGTTGGTTTTGTTGGGCCTTTGTAAAGATATTTCAGAATATATAGAAAAATCCTCTTTGGAAATTTTGAGTCTTTTACTATTTTATCACCTTTTCATAATTTACACTCTTGCATATATTTCTGATGCCTTAACATAGAATTGAATGTAATAATAAGACGTTTGCTTTTTACAAGCCCGAACAAAGCCTGAATTAATGCAACTTTGTTTACCCGAGGCTTTGAAAACTCACAATAACCAAAAGTTTTTTTAAGATGCTTAAGTGTTTTTAGACAATACTTTTGCTAAGGATAACCTAATAGCAGGTTTTAAATTTTTATGAAGGCTTTATTTTTTAATTACTGACTTTGGACGTCTCCAAACAGTTATGTAGGGTTGGCGTGGTCTTTTATGTTTAGGCACTACCTAATAGGTTTTATGCCTCCGGATTTGATAGCCCGAGTCCCGAACTTATTTTCGTATGACAGTACCCGAGTAGGGGTAGCCCTTGGGCTCGATAGTTCCCGAATAGGGATTTCTCTTAGGCTCGAGTAGGGGTAGCCCTTGGTCTTGACAGTACCCGAATAAAGATAGCCCTTAAGCTCGATGCTTTAAGAGGTAGAGATATGTAATAGTAAGGTGGAAAGTTTCTTTCATTTCTGTGTGTAAAATACATGATCGAAATCGTGTAAAAGACTGTATTATGGTTAAGGTGGCCTATGCGGTAAAGGTTCACTTAACCGTTCGGCCATTACAATAAATCCTACCCACTGAGCCTAAGTTGATCAAGTACAAAGTTTCCTTCTTTCCTTGCTAAGAAACTTGCCTGAGTGTGATGGATCATAGTATTCGAGGTCAATCTTGAGAGGGCTCGGATACTGTTGATGAGACCACTGTCTCAAATTAAAAACTGGTCTTCGATTCTAAGTTAGCACGATTCATTGTTGACTCATTAAAAACCTTGCCGAAAAATCCATTTGGGACAAAAGTTCAAGGAAAAAAGAGTGTAACGCGTGCTTTCAGGCCTAATAGTCAAATTTTCCTTTTGTTGTCACCTACAAGTGTTAGTTCGATTCACAGTACTATAAAATGTGAATGAGATAGTATCTTAGCAGTAGTACCACTTCAAGTGTGTCACATTCCAATTGTTAGGTAGATGTGCATCGTTTCCTGCTTTGAGTTTGTACGAGCCTTTACCAGTAATGTCGTTGACTTGATATGGTCCTTCCTCATTTGGCTCCAGTTTCTCTTGGTTCAGGTTTCGGGTGTGCAATGTTACTTTTCTTAACACCAAGTCCCAAATATTGAAGTGTCAGAGGTTGGATCTATAGTTGTAACACCTTTCTAGCCGCTAATTCTGTGGTGCTAACTGGACTAGGGAGGCCTTGCGCCTTTCATTCAATAGTTCCAGGCTCGTGCTCATGGCCTCACCATTTTATTCTTCCATCGCATATCGGAACTTGAGGCTCAGTTCTCCCACTTCGACCGGTATTACTATATACCCTTTATTTTCAAACGTGAAAGTACACCATAAGTTAATCGATGTAAGTTCGGGAATGAGATTATTTTTTATTATAAGCATTATGCTATTTCAAATAAGTGATGAGTAAATTCGTGAATGTGATAGGGTAAGCAAATCGAAGAAAATAAATTTCGTCAAAGTTTGAAATTTTGAGATGAAATATGGTCCAAGCTATAATACATCATATTTATGGATCAGTGCAACATAAGGTACTATATGACCATGATTGTAAAGTATATAAAGTGTATTAAAAGTGAGTAGTATTTTATGTAATTTGAGATAATTCTTAATTATGTAAATAATAATTAATTAACGATGAATTAATGGGAGATTAATTAAGATATTTGGATAATTTTAAAGACCCCCAACGTTGCAGCAAGCTCAGTCTTAATCAAGCCAAAATTCTGACTCTTTGGCTTAGATTGCAAGGTGGCAAGACTTGAAAGAGTATTTGGCCAACTAAGCCAGAGTGGGGCCCGTACCCACTAATACACAAGCCTTCTAAAAAGTCACCATATGAAGAAGTGTCACACTTTCTTACGAATGAAAAAGCTTCAAGCAAATACCATGTTCTTCAATAGTAACGTAAGTTACTTCAAATAATTCATGCGAGATTGTGTCTGAGCAACGTGAGATTTAGAAATTTTAAGGGAGTACGGTGCAATCTTTCTCAAGAAGAATATACGGATTTTTTCTTACTTCGATCTATCATTACATGTCTTGCTGCAATTAATATGTGTTAGAGGAATTGTCAAGAAAATCGGTTCAAATATGTTAAGGCTATCCCTTCTTTCTTTTTGGCATGATCCATACGATATAAACAAAATTAAAAGATTCAACAAATTTCATAAATAATTCTATTCGTACAAATGCTAGAGATGCTTATGTTATTGATTCTTCATGTGTCCTATTATTTTATTATATGTTCATGGATATCAGAAAATACATAAAATGATAAAGTTTACTTCATGACATTAATCAAAGGTATAATGGTCGTATGACGTTCTGAGAGGTTTTATTGACGTACTTCTTATGCACTGCATTCATTCATACTTGTACATTACTCATGCACAATATATATATATGCACGATATACGTTGATGATTTTACCGATAGTGGTCGAGATGATATATGATTGGATGCCTTCTGAGGCTTGATGATGTTATGAATACATATACCTATGCACGATATAAAATTCATACGCATATATATGAAACTATAAGAATTTCATGATTTACAGAGTTATCCAGATTTATAAGTTGAATCATTTATTGTGTGCTTCTTCCATGTCTTTTATATACTTGTATATGTTCTTACATACTCAATACATTATTCGTATTGCCGTCCCTTTTGCCTGGGGACACTGCATTTCATGCCCGCAGATCACGATAGATAGATCGAGAGTCCTCCAAGTAGGCTATCAGCTCAGCGGAAGGTATTAGTGCACTCCATTTTCTATGCAGTTGCTTATGTGGTAGGTATGATTAGGACATATATTGATGAGTATGGCGGGGCCCTATCCCGGCCTTTATAACATTTATGTACTCTTAGAGTTTTGTAGACATATGTCATGTGCGTGAAAGATTCTACGACCTTGTCGGCCTATGTTCAGTGTACAAGTGATCATTTTGGACTTATAGGCCATTATGTCATATGTATAAGTTTGTATTCCATCATGTTTTACTTCGGTTCATTTACCTATAATAAAATGATACGTAAGATATATTATGTTGGTACTCAATTGAGTAAGTTACCGGGTGCCTGTCGGCCCATCGCTTTGGAAGAAAACTAGGTGTCCCCAGTACTAGATTTCGAGGTTGTACGAAATTCCCACAAGACTTCAGCAAGAATTTCCTTCCATTTCCCTTTGACATCAATCAACCTTTTTCTTTAGGTTTTGAAGTATGTTCTTGTTTGTTGGTTCCACCTGCCCGTTTCCACTAGGGTGATAAGGTGTTGACAAGATCTTTTTGATCTAATGGTCTTTGGAAAATTTATGTACTTTGCTACCGATGAACGGTTATCACACACTATCTCGATCGGTATCCCGAACTAGCATATTATGGGGTCACAAATAAATTCATCGACTTCTTTTTCTCGAACCTTCTCAAACGCTTGAGCTTTAACCCACTTAGAAAAATAATCGGTCATAAATAGTATGAATTGAACCTTACCAGGTGTCCACGGAAAGGGACCTACAATGTCCATTCCCCGCTTCATGAGCGGCCAAGGTGACAAGACTGAATATAGTATCTCTCGGGGTTGATGGATCATCGTGCATTCCTCTAACATACTTTGCATTTTCGTTCAAGGTCGTTTTCATCTTTCTCCATGTCGATCAGGTAATAGCTAGCTCTAATTAGCTTACGAACCAAAGATTCTACCCCGGAATGGTTTCCGCAGGTGCCTTCGTGAACTTTCCTCAAAATATATTTGGTATTTCCCGTCCCCAAGCACATGTCGAGAAGGGACATCAAACGTTCTTATGAAAAGAGTACCTCCGGACAGGTTGAACTATCCGCCTTCGTCCGTAGAGCTCTCAATTCTTTAGGATCCGAGGGAAACTTCCTAGTCTTTAAGTAGTCTATTTACTTGTTTCTATAATCCTATGTTAAACTTAATGATTTTAATCCGTCATGGCTCTACTACCGATTTCATGAGTTGTACGATCGTTGCTGAGATGAATACATCATCATCATCAACCGATGACCCCAAGTTAAACACTATCGGCCTTGCTATTTTGATCTCGGGGTACGTGTTATAGGGTCTATTCTTTGAATCGATGCAACGTTACCTGCAACTTGTCTAAATACCTTTTTGTCTGTTGCCTGTTCATCGACTAGTTTTTTTAAACGTTGAAACAGGTTAGTCGATTATCTATTTGGTTAATCAACTAACCTCAGCAGATTTTGAAAATATTGTTTAATTATTAAGCAACGGATACAAGAGTATTAAAAGGAGAATAACTATGATAAAAGATATTATGACTGTACTGAAACTATTATGTTGAATCATAGACTTAAATTTGTTTATTCTCATATCTAATATTTTTCGTATATTTCTTTTGTATGTCAAACCATGGGAAGCAAATATGGATATCTCACAAAGCAAACTTGGATCAACATCCAATTGTAAAAATATTTGTTTAATTGATTCAGGTACCACACATACGATATTCAAAGAGAAGAAATATTTCTCTTATTTAAGTATGTGTAAGGCAGATGTTACTACAATTTCTGGTAGTAGTAAATTGATTGAAGGCTCCGGAAGAGCAACTATAACTCTGCCTAAAGGAACAATATTTATCATAGAGAATGCAATGTTCTCTTCCAAGTCCAAGAGGAACTTGTTGAGTTTTATAGATATCCATCAAAATGGATATCATATTGAGACAATAGATGAGAATAATCTTGAATACCTCATCATTACAAAGAATGTCTCTGGCCAAAAGAGGGTTATTGAGAAGTTCCCATCTTTATCTTGTGGCCTGTATTGGACAAAAATTAGTGCAATTGAGGCACATTCCACAGTAAACCAAAAGGTTACTGATTCCAATACTTTTGTACTTTGGCATGATCGATTGGGACATCCTGGATCAATTATGATGAGATGGATTATAGAAAACTCATATGGGCATCCATTAAAGAATATAAAGATTCTTTTAAATAATGAATTTTCTTGCACTTCTTGTTATCAAGGCAAGTTAATTATTAGACCATCACCAACAAAGGTTGGAACTGAGTCACCTAGGTTTTTGGAACGTATACAAGGGGATATTTGTGGACCTATTCACCCACCTAGTGGGTCCTTTAGATATTTTATGGTCTTAATAGACGCATCCTCTAGATGGTCTTATGTGTGCCTATTGTCATCACACAACCTTGCGTTTGCAAAATTAATGGCACAAATAATTCAATTACGAGCACAATTTCCTGATAATCCAATTAAGTCTATTAGACTAGATAATGCTGCTGAGTTTTCATCCCAAGCATTTAATGATTATTGCTTATCAATTGGGATAAAAGTGGAACATCATGTAGCTCATGTTCACACTCAAAATGGTCTTGCAGAATCTTTAATTGAACGTCTGCAGTTGATTGCAAGACCATTACTCATGAAAACGAGGCTGCCCACTTCGGTTTGGGGTCACGCCATTTTGCATGCAGCAATGCTAATTCATCTCAGACCGACGAATTATCACAAATATTCCCCCGTTGCAATTAGTTTTGGGTCATGAACCTAATATATTCCATCTAAGAATTTTTGGATGCGCAGTATATGTGCCTGTAGCACCGCCATACCGCACCAAAATGGGTCCGCAAAGAAGGTTAGGAATATATGTAGGGTTTGAACCGCCCTCCATTATTCCTACCTCGAAACATTGACAGGGGATTTGTTCACTACACGATTTGCAGACTGTCGTTTCGATGAGACACTTTTCCCAAAATTAGGGGGAGAAGTTGCTGGTGAAACCAAACGGGAAATTTTGTGGGAAAATCCATCATTATCTCATCTTGATCCACATACCTCTATTTGTGAAAAAGAGGTGCAAAATATTATCCATTTGCAAAGAATAGCAAATCAAATGCCTGACGCATTCACGTACTTGAAAAGGATAACAAAATCTCACATCCCCGCAGAGAATGTTCCAATCCGTATTGATGTCCCTATTGGACAATCTTCTAGTGTCATATCTAATGAGTCGAAAGCACGCCTAAAACGTGGCAGGCCATTAGGTTCCAAAGATCGAAATCCTAGAAAAAAGAAAGCAAATGATCAAAATGACACTACGAAAGAATCTCATGAGGAAATTCACGATTTAATAAATTCTGAGATTCATGAAGAATCCATTGAGCCCGAGACTCAGGAAAATAAGGAACTATCAATAAATCCAATCGATATTGAGACAAATTTTAATCGAGTGGATATAGTGGTGGATTATGTCTTTGCATATAATGTTGCATCTAGCATTATGCAAGAAAGTGAGGATCTTGAACCTCAATCTTTTGGAGAATGTCGACAAAGACTTGATTGGCCAAAATGGCAAGAAGCAATCCAATCAGAATTGAATTCACTTGCAAAACGTGAAGTTTTTGGGCCTATAGTTGAAACACCTAATGGTGTTAAGCCTGTTGGCTATAGATGGGTCTTTGTACGCAAGATAAATGAGAAAAACAAGGTACAAAGATATAAGGCACGCCTTGTTGCACAAGGATTTTCTCAAAGGTCTGGTGTCGATTATGAAGAGACATATTCACCCGTAATGGATGCTATAACTTTCCGTTATCTCATTAGTTTTGCTGTCCTTGAAAAGCTTGACATGCATTTAATGGATGTGGTTACTGACTATCTTTATGGCTCACTTGATAATGAGATATACATGAAAATTCCCGATGGATTCAAAATGCCAAACACTCATAATTCAAAGTCCCGGGAAATATTTTCAATCAAATTGCAAAGATCTTTGTATGGTCTAAAGCAATCAGGACGAATGTGGTATAATCGTCTTAGTGAGTATTTATTAAAGGAAGGCTATATAAATGATGCCATTTGCCCATGTGTTTTTATAAAGAAAACAACATCGAAATTTGTTGTACTTGCTGTATATGTCGATGACATAAACCTTATTGGAACTCCCATAGAACTCTAAAAGGCAATTGATTATTTAAAGAAGGAATTCGAGATGAAAGATCTCGGAAAGAAAAATCTATGTCTTGGTTTGCAAATTGAATATTTGGCAAACGGAATTTTTGTTCATCAATCTGCCTATATAGAAAAGGTATTGAAACGGTTTTACATGGATGGAGCATATCCTTTAAGTACTCTGATGGTTGTTCGATCACTTGATGTGAATAAGGATCCATTCCGACCGCAAGAAAAGAATGAAGAGCTACTTGGTCCTGAATTACCATATCTTAGTGCAATTGGCGCACTAATGTATCTTGCAAATACTACAAGGCCTGACATAACTTTTTTCAGTTAATGTCTTAGCAAGATATGGCTCTGCTCCCACAAGGAGACATTGGAATGGAATCAAACATATATTCGGTATCTAAAAGGGACTACCGATATGGGCTTATTTTATAGCAATAATTGCAGTCCTGATCTTGTTGGTTATGCTGATGCTGGATATTTATCTGACCCACACAAGGCTCGATCTCAAACAGGTTATGTGTTTATATGTGGAGGCACTGCCATATCTTGGCGATCGACTAAGCAATCAATTGTGGCTACTTCATCTAATCATGCTGAGATAATCGCTATTCATGAAGAAAGTCGAGAGTGTGTATGGTTGAGGTCTATAATAAATCATATTCGAGACAAATGTGATTTGAAATGTGACAAACTACCCACGATTTTGTATGAAGACAATGCAGCATGCATAGCCCAATTGAAGGGAGGATTCATAAAAGGAGACAGAACAAAGTATATTTCACCAAAGTTATTTTTCACACATGATCTTCAAAAGAATGGTGATATCAATGTGCAACAGATTCGTTCAAGTGATAATATGGCTGATTTGTTCATAAAATCTCTACCAACGTCAACCTTCAAGAAGCTGGTACACAAGATTGGAATGCGAAGGCTCAAGGATGTGAATTGATGCTCTTTTCAGGGGGAGTTAATGCGCGTTGCACTCTTTTTCCCTTACAAGGTTTTGTCCCACTGGGTTTTCCTTGCAAGGTTTTTAACAAGGCAACCAATGGCGCATTACTAAATATGTGTACTCTTTTTTCTTTTCTAGATTTTTTTTCCCATTGGGTTTTATTTTAGTTAAGGTTTTAATGAGGCACATTATTTATTGAGTAGACATTCAAGGGGGAGTGTTAAGAATAGAATTCTATTTAGAGTGAATGTCTATCTTGTAGAGAGTTTTACTTTGAGGCTAAGTCATTTTTCCTCCTATAAATAGAGGGGTCTTACCCCATTGTAGATCACCCCAAATTCAATAAGAATTTCCTCTCTCTTTCTCTGCAATATTGCTCTTGTTCTTTTATTGTTTTATAACAAAAATGACTATTTCTGAATTTTATCCGAATATTTCTCGTCTAATTTCAGTGTTCGACTCTCCTCCGGCCTAATCCCCGTTGGGCTTCTTATCTTGCCTATGGGCTGAGACCTTTACGAGCAAGTTGCGCATTTGTCCCATCAATAAAAATTAGTACATTTGCTAGTCAACACAAAATATACATCGATTAGTATATATTATGTATAATTTATATTATATATTAATATATAAAAATGTATGTTTTTTTTTTGGATTGAAAAAATCTTAGAGAGAGAAGCTCTTCCTTCTATCTACTCTACTGTTACATTGCCTCTTCTCTGCTTAGCTCGGCGCACGTTAGTCTACGTACGCCGAGGGGTTTTTCGATGGCTAGAGGAAAGGGACGGGGTAGGGGACGACCTAAGAAACTTCCGATTCCCACCATAGATCAACCTATTACCACCACAACCCAGACATTGCTGGAGAATCCGACAGTGATACTGCCAGTTGAGTCCGGAGATGAAGATGAGAAAAATGTGTTGTTACAGCAGGGTGATGAAATCAGTGATTTAGATCATAGTTTTCCTGTGTTGATTGAACCATTGATGCCTTTGATGAAGCAGGGTGCTGCTGAAAATCAACACATGCAGAAGGCCACAGTAGTCCAAAATCAAGCTAGGATAGCTAAACTAGGTGAGGAGATGATAGATAATGCTGATGTACCAAAGAAAAACTGGGCTAGCCTATTTCAGAAGAATCGTTTTGCAGCTAATGGTATGACTTTGGAGTATATTCCCCCGATGCTGATGAAAGGGCAACCAGTAGGGATACTGGATAAAGCAGAGGTGGAGGAGGAGGAAAACAAGTGGAGATGTGCCCTAATCATTTACATGATAGGGGAGGGACCTGGATACAATGCGATGAAGAGATTCATCCACACTCATTGGGCACAGGTACCTAATCCGGATCTGTTTTATCATGAAAAAGGTTATTATATTGTGAAGTTCAAAACCATAAGTGATGCTAAAGAGATCATGTGTGCTGGACCTTACTCTATAGCTAATAGACCTTTGATTCTCAAGCAGTGGTCGGCAGATTTTGATTTTACTAAAGAGTTTCCTGTTGTGATACCATTATGGGTCAAATTTCCCAAACTGCCTATGTCATGTTGGGGAATGAAATCCTTGAGCAGAATTGCCAGTGTACTAGGGAACCCCTTGTTTGCTGATGAGTGTACCACTAAACATACTAGAGTTTCATATGCTCGTATGTTAATAGAAATGAATGTTACTAAAGAACTACCTCGGGATATCTGGGTAATGGATCCTAATGGCAAGAAATTTCTACAAGAGGTGATCTATGATTGGAAACCAACCTTTTGTGAGAAATGCAGCATGGTGGGGCATAACTGCCTTATGAAGGCAAAACCAAATCAAACTGATCTGGAGAAGAAACCAAAGGTTCACGAGTGGAGAATTAAAACATCAACTGCCCAGATTCAGCAGGAAGTGGCTCCTCCACAACCTGTCCCATTGAAGAATACAACAGGCCAACAACATCCAGTATCACCTCTACTGGTAACTAGTATGAACAGACAGATTGATAAAGGAAAACAAGTTCAATCCCCAGAATTTAATGTCACTAACTTTCCTCCTTTGTCTCCTATAGTGATGAGTAATCGTTTTGAAACAATTTCTGGTGGTAGAGTGAAAAAGCCTCCAGGAGATAAAGGTGGACCTAGTTTATGTCAATGAGATGCTTAGTTTGGAACATAAGGGGTGTAAATAAAAGGTATAAACAAAAGGAGGTTAAGGAGTACATTAGGAAGAATAATATTACCATTGTAGGTTTGGTAGAGACTAAAGTTAAAGAACAAAATGCAGAAAAGGTTGCTAAGTTGTTGGTCCATGGATGGATACTTATAACCAACTATCAATGTGCTCTTAATGGTCGAATCTGGATCTTGTGGGATGCGCATGTCCTTAAGGTCACTATACTTCAAGAAGATGCTCAACTGATCCATTGCAGAGTTAAGAATGCATATGGTGATATCAACTGCTACCTCATTGTGGTATATGGGTTCAATGGGATAATCCAGAGGAGATCACTGTGGAATAATTTACAAGTTTTGGCTACTAACATTACAGATTCGTGGCTAGTCACTGGAGATTTCAATGCTGTCCTGTATCCTCAAGATAGACAATCAGATAATCATGTTAAGCAGGCTGAGGTTCAAGAATTCACTCAATGCATCCACCAAGCTGGTCTTTCTGAACTTCCTTGGTAAGGTGAATATTTTACTTGGACAAATAGGCAGAGTGGTAATGACAGAATTTGTAGTAGACTGGACAGATCTTTTGGAAACTATGAATGGATGAATAACTGGAGTCATGTACACACTATATATGATTCTCCTTTAGTATCTTATCATAGTCCTATGGTAATCACAATGACTGAAACTCCTAAGATAGGTAAGCCACCTTTCAGATTTTTCAACGCATGGACTTCTCATGCAGACTTTTACCAGTTGAGTAGAGACAACTGGCATTGCAAAGGCTAGGCTACTTTGAAGGATGTGTGGATTAATCTCAAATTCCTGAAAGGCCCCTTAAAATCTTTAAACATCAAAGATTTTAAGAATATTAGTCAAAGGATTGTTGATAGTAGGCAAGAGTTAGAGGATATCCAAATGCAGATGATCTTGGACTACACTGATACATTGCAACTCAAGGAGAAAGAGATAGCAGTAAACTTGGAGAAATGGTCTTTGATTGAAGAAAGCCTATTACAACAAAAATCCAGGGCCAAATGGATCCAGTTGGGTGACTCTAATAATAAGTATTTTTCTGCCATCTTGAAGGAAAGAAACCAGCATAAACATATTTCTGAACTAATTACAGGTGAAGGTTTTAAGATATCCAGACCAGCTGATATTAAGAAAGAAGTTACTAACTTTTATAAAGCCTTAATGGGTACAGTTGCTGCCTCCTTACCAGACATAAATCAAAAATATATGGCCAATGGCCCCAGTTTAACACAGCAACAGAGGAGAGCCTTGAGTGAAGATGTTACTGATTTGGAGATTATTGCAAGTTTAAAAGCTATTGGAGATGATAAAGCCCCTGGAATGGATGGTTATAATGCAGTCTTCTTCAAGAAAACATGGAACATAACTGGCACACAGATTATTCATGCAGTTAAGGATTTTTTCCTTACTAATAGAATGTACCATCCTGTCAACTGTGCTTCTCTTACCTTGATCCCTAAAGTTCCTAATCCAACTACAGTCAAGGAGTTTAGGCCAATTGCATGCTGCTCAGTGTTGTACAAATTGATATCTAAAGTTCTTGCTAACAGAATGCAACATGTTATGCCTAACATTATATGTACAGCTCAAGCTGGATTCATACCAGGTAGAAGGATTGCAGACAATGTGATACTAGCCCATGAATTAATCAAGAACTATACCAGATCTCATATCTCTCCAAGGTGCATGATTAAAATTGATTTGCAAAAGGCTTATGACTCTGTAGAATGGATCTTCCTGCAGCAAAGCTTTGGGATTTCCAGACAGGTTTATCAAATGGATCCTGCAATGTGTTAAAACTGTGAGTTATACTATATTTTTCAATAGAGAAACAACTGTTCCTTTTAAGGCTGCCAAAGGCCTTAGGCTAGGGGATCCTATATCCCCCTTTCTGTTTGCAATTTTTATGGAATATCTCAGTCGATCACTGGCTCAACTGAAGCAACATCAAGCTTATATCTATCATTCAGGTTGTAAGAAGTTGGGCATCACACATATCAGTTTTGCAGATGATCTGCTATTGTTTTCCAAAGTTGATACACAGTCTGTTATTACTATGTTTAAAATGTTCTCTCAATTCACTGAAGCCTCAGGTCTGAAAGCTAACTTGACAAAAGTTCAGTGTATTTTGGAGGTGTCAGCTCAGAGGTTAAACTGCAGATCACTCAACAGCTAGGTTATGGCTGTGGGATATTGCCTTTCAAATACTTGGGAATTCCTCTTAGTGGCAACCTTTGGTGGATAAGATCACTGCCAGAATTACATCATGGACTACTCGAAAATTATCATATGCAGGCAGGATACAGTTAGTACAATAAGTTTTGTTTGGCATTCAGGCTTATTGGGCTCAACTGTTTCTTATTCCTTCCAAGATTCTGAAAATGATTGAAGCTCACTGCAGAAGCTTTATTTGGTCACGATCAGTAGCAATTACTAAGAAGGCATACATTGCCTGGGACAAAATGTGTCTACCTAAATCAGCTGGTGGTCTAAACCTTACAAATCTCTTAATATGGAATAGGGCTGCCATTGCTAAGTTATCTTGGGATTTGGCTCATAAGAAAGATACTCTATGGGTCAAATGGATACATTCTGTGTATATAAAACAGCAACAAGTGGAACACACTCCTGTACCTAAGCAAGCCAGTTGGATGGTTCGAAAATTTTTTGCAGCTTATGACATGATATATCTGAGGCAGTGCTTATATAATCCAGTTTTTTCTATTAGATCTCTCTACTTGTCTCAGATTGGGCAGCTGCCTATAGTTCATTGGAAGAATCTAATAACACAAAACCATGCGAGGCCTAAGGTAGTATTTACTCTATGGCTGATCCTCCACGATAGACTGCCTACCAAAGCTCGACTGATACATTGGGATCTAGTTGTTGATTCTCAATGTGTTTTGTGCCAGCGTGAGATTGAATCCAGGGATCATCTCTTCTTTACATGCTCATTTGCTACTGACCTAAGGAACCACACCATGAAGTGGATCAGAGAAACTATGGATAGTGTCCTCGACTGGGAACAATTTCTACAGCTGATCATTTGTAAAGCTAAAGGCAAAACTACTAGAGCGAGCATCTTCAAAATGGTGATAACAGAATTGTTCTATACAATATGGTTGGAAAGAAATGCAAGGATCTTTGAGAAGTTGTTTCGTAATAGTGACAGTTTGCTTCGGGAATTACCATATACATGCAATGTTCGAAGCTCCTCCAGTACTCGTCAGCAACTTCAGCGGTTTTTTTTGTAAAATAGAAGTTTAGTATAGCATTGTAGTGAATGTCTAGTTGGATGATTAGTTTAGTTAACACATGAGAATGTCAAAGTGCTGTATTGACATCCTTTTGGTGATTAATAAAATTTTAATTACCAAATATATATATATATATATATATATATATATATATATATATATATATATATATATATATATATATATATATTATTTTTAGAGCGGCTACACAATATAGTTTTTCCAACATTCTTGAACAAGCAATGCACATCATGTTACGATATCCAATGGCGTAGCAACTTAGAGTGAAGGTTGTTTAATTGAACAGTCTTCATTAGAAAATTACATTGCATATATAGAAAATTATACCTTATATATAAGTAAAAATTTATGTTTTATAAACATATAATAAACCTTGAACATCCTTTATAATATTCCTGATTTCACCACTAATAATATCCCAAATACATCATCTACAAATTACTAGCAAACTATAAAAGTAGTTGACTCTGTTACCGGAAGGTTTCATCCTCAATCTCTAACAAATTTTCTTAACACAAATACATGATAAAATTGGCGTATAATACACCAATAAAAATGTATCCTTTCTTCACGTTTAATGCCCTCGCTTGATTATACATGGATTCCGGGATCTTTACATAAATAGCCAGGTATATTAATTATTTATTTTTCTTAATTATATATATACATATTTATACACATATAATACATCAATTATAATAATATTTACCGATTATTTTTAATTGAAGCAGCAAAATGAACGACTATTTGGATTAATTCTTGAGAAAATGACCCTCTATGGCCATTGAAAACTTAATTATCCGATATTTTTTTTTCCATGGATCCGAAATAGCCCTTACGCCTAATATATTGACAAATTATGGCCAACATTAAATCCGAACACTTTCCCGTAATTGCGATCGAGAGATCAGTAGACAAAAGCCACCGATCTCAACTCTCATGGACGGTAAAAACCAGAAACTTCTCTTATCCACCTCCTCGAATCAAGAACCAAATCCCATACACAGCTTCCTCCTTGCATGCATTACTAGGTGACACCTTTCAATGCTACGTGTCAAACACACGCAACACCATCCACGTGTCAGTCCCTAACCCTTCCTTCCTCCACGTGTCCAATCAAATTTCTTTACCATCCCAATATATAGCACGTTCTAATTCAGTGAAGCACCACGAACATCATTTTATGTACGCTTGCTCTTAAAGTTTCATAAAGTGAAGAACAAAATTCTGATTTTCTTCTTGCGTTAGTCTTAAATTTTAAAAGCAGAGGAAATGGAGTCAAGACAAGCAGTGAGAGAAGAAAGGGCTGCAGTGAAAGAAGAAAGAGCAGAAGCAGCAGCAAGATTAGCAGAAGACGAACTCAGTGATGTGAACAAAGAAAGAAAAGCTCAAGAATATGAACAAAAGCCAGGGGTTATTGGTAGCATAATTAAATCTGTTCAAGGAACTCTTGGACATGCTAAAGAAGCAGTCACCGGAAAAGCCCACGAAACCGCTGCCGTTACAAGCGACACGGCCGGAGTAGTGGCGGAAAATGCAATACGTTCAAAAGATGTAGCTGCTGAAAAAACACAAGCTAAAGATAGTACAACTGATAAAGCAGTAGAGAACAAGGATTCTGCTGCTGAAAAAGCAAAGCAAGCAAAAGATGCAACGATGCAAAAGGCCGAGGAGTACAAAGATTATGCTGCAGATAAAGCCAAAGAAGCGAAAGATAGTACAACTGCTAAAGCAGTAGAGTACAAGGACTATGCAGCGGAGAAGGCGAAACAAGCAAAGGATACAACTATGGAGAAAGCTAAAGAAGCAAAAGAAAGTACGACTTCTAAAGCGGGAGAGTACAAGGACTACGCAGCAGAGAAAGCTAAAGAAGCAAAGGACACAACGATGCAGAAGACTGAAGAATACAAGGATTATACGGCCGAGAAAGCGAAAGAAGGCAAAGATACCACAGTGGGCAAATTAACAGAGTTAAAGGATTCTGCTGCTGACGCGGCGAGACGTGCAATGGATATGTTAACTGGAAAAAAGGAGGAAACAAAACAGAAAGCGGGAGAAATGGCTGAAGCGGCTAAGCAGAAGGCGGAGGAGACGGCGGAAGTTACTAAGCAGAAGGCGGAGGAGACCGCGGGAGCGGCTAAGCAGAAGGCGGAGGAGACGGCGGGAGCAGCTAAGCAGAAGGCACAGGATACTAATCAAGCTGCTAAGGTTAGCCGTTTATAGCCTTCTGCTTAGTTTCTGTTAGTAGAATTTGGAATAAAACTATGTCCCTTTGTTGTCATTTTTTGAATGGTATCAATAAGATATTGCATCAAATTTTAGAATGTTAAGTATTGCCTATTTAATTTAACTTACTTTTTACACAGGACAGAGTAAATACTAGTATTGCACTATGAGCATATATTAACCTTTTAAGTTTTAACCTATTATAGCAGGAAATAATAGGAAAATAAAAAAAAATAACTTATTAATTCCACCTATATATATATACTGTAGCTGGTAGTCACTATGTTTTTTATGTCAACCATTTTCTAGATTGAAAAAATGATGAATGCTAAGATTTTATTTTTAAAAAAAAATTATTGTGAGTTTTAGCTTTTAGGCACTATATTTTCTTATATGAACTTATTTCTGTACTGGAAAAATAATTTGCACTATGAGCATATTTTAACCTAAGAAATCTTTAAAAAAATTAAGCTATTGATTCAACCTATATGTGCTGTAGTTTGCAGGCACTATTTTATTTTATGTAAATATTTTTTTCTGCATTTTCAACATATGAAAGCTCTATATTTAGAAGTTGAACTCTGTAGGGTTGATAGGTAATTAAGCTGTTAATATTAATGCCATTGCAGGAGAAGTATCATGAGACTGAAGAAGCAACAAGGAGGAGAACGGACGAGATGAAAATTAGTGAAGGTGGTGATTATGAGAAAAGGAACGAGAATAAGGCGGCGGCGGCTTCCGGCGACGGCGGTGGTGGTATATTTGGTGCACTCGGAAGTGTAAGAGACGCAATTAAAGACACATTAGCACCATCTAGTATGCGTGACACTACTAGTACCGGCGGAGGATCAAAGATAGTGGTGGACGTGGAGGATACTCCGGCGGGGAGAACCGCCGCGACACTGAAAGTGGCCGATCAGTTGACCGGCCAGACGTTTAACGACGTTGGTAGAATGGATGTAGAAGACATTGCGGTGGTTGAGGCTAAGGATGCCTCAGGGAAGAATGTGAAAGTGAAATATTAGAAGTTGGGATGTGATTTAAGAATATTTGCTGGACATTTTGGTCATGTATTTTGTGTAATTTTCAAGTTCGTTGTGTTATATTTTTGTTTGTGTTACCAAGTAAAATATGTGTTAATATGAGATTTCTGTTCGATTTCTTTTTGTCTACTTTCCTTATTAATCGTTTTGAAACTTAAATAATCTGATGACATGAGTAGTATTCCATGAACTCTACGATGGATTCTTAATTTAGCTATACTTTATTTTGTCTAAGACAATACGGGTAGTTAGTGGCGGATTTAAGATTTGAATTTTTTGAAACCAGGATGTCACCAATTATCGTTTTGAGTTATTGGGTTTCAAATTTAATATTCACGCATGTAATAGAAATACATTACCAAAAGTTATTGAATTTTGTTGAACGCATTACTCTAATTGTATTTAGCCAATGTAGTACAATAACTCAGTATAATTTTATTTAGTCAGGTTTGCGGAGGGTAATAAGTATATAGACCTTACCTCTATTCTTGGGTAGAGAGGTTGTTTTTAAATAGACTTCCGAGTTTTTTTCTGTAAGAACTTCCCATCTTATTCTTGGGGAAACTCGAACTCACAAGCTCTCGGCTGAAAGTGGGGGTTGCTTACCATCAGAGCGACTCCTTTTGTCTAAACAATAACAATTCAGTATAATTTCACTTAGTGGGGTCTGGGAAGGGTAGTGTGTATGCAGACCTTACCCCTACCCTTGGGTAGGGAGGCTGTTTCCAAATAGACCTCCGGCATCTTTTCCTCCAAGAACTTCCCACCTTGCTCTTAGGGAGACTCGAACTCACAACATCTCGGTTGAAAGTGGTGGTTGCTTTTGTTTATGGGAAATTATCAGCTACTTTCATTTAGAAGTAGCTCATTATAAAAATTGGTCACTTGATAAAATATTATTAATATTAACCAAAATGGTCAATTAGCTATTTGTAGTAAAAAAATATTAAATTTTTACTTTCTTTTGAGTGGTGCTATTAGAATAAATTGGGTATATATTAAGGAGCTTGAATTTCAGTTTTGGGAGGATTTGGTGAAGTTTTGAGGTGATTTGAATTTAAAATTTGAAGTAAAAACTGAATATGAAAAAAAATAATACGTGTATCACAATGTGTATCACATATGTATCATATTTGTATCGATTGTGTATCACATGAATATCCATGTATAACTGTATGTGAGATACATGTGTGATACATGTTTGATATATGTGTCACAGAAGAATTTTTTGTCATCGATTTAATTATGAATTTTGATATAAAATCAGTCTAAATCACTTTCAATCTTCCTCAAATTTTGCATATTAACTTATCTATATATTTTCAATGAATTTTGATTGTACCCATTAAAAATATTCTTATTTGTTTCGATTTTTAAAAATATTAACTAAAAGTTGATAAGTTAAAATTTATATGAGACATTTCTATAAGTTTCCTTTATTTATCTCCATTACTTATATCAAGTTAATATCAAGTCGCAAAAAACAATTTAAAAAGTCGACATTAAAAAATTTTGACTTTGTCGGTTTGGATTTATTTATTGAGTTCAAATCAAACTAATATATGAACATGTTGACCTTCTAATACCAACATCTAGGAAAGAAAGCTTGTGGCTTGGAGCAAACATCTACTTTAACCACAAGAAGCTTACTGCATTTGATCAAGAAGTTTTTCCTAAGTTGGGTTGTTTGCGAGGGATACAAAATGGCTTTCCAGTCATACAAACTTGTAGCTAATATATTAATTTTTATCTTTTTTATTTAAACACTTAAATTTGATAAAATATGTATTAATGAATATTTTTGCAAAATTCTGGTGGATAGTGCTGCCAAAAATGGCGGCGAGAATAACATGGTCTGGCCAAAATTGTATATAAGTTTGTCAAGCAAAGGGAAAGAAGAAGATTTCATGGCTATGAAAGGTTGTAAACTTCCTCAAAGACCTAAAAAAGAGGGCTAAACTTATTCAAAGAACTTTACTTATAAGTCCCCTTATTCTTTTTTCCCCTTTGTTATATGGATTGAGTAAAGATTGAATCTTTTTGTTTCATCGTCGGCGCCGGTGCCGGAAAATGGAACAGTTGGTGAGTCCGGGAGCATAGTTGACAGATATGTGTTTAGAGAGGTATGAAGTCAGAGAGAAGAAGACTTCCAAAAAGGTACCAAAGTGCTTTATCTTCTTCTTTTTTGTGTGTTTTGGGGTTTGCCTCGGTTTTCCTCTCTTTTTTCCGGTGCTCTTCTACCTATTTTATTGACGTTTTTTTTAAAAAAAAAATTATTAACGTTTCATAATACTTTCCCCCCTTCAGTTTGTTAAAACAATTTTTTTTTGTATGTTTATGGGTATTGATTTATTTGCATTTTAACTTGGGTGGTTTTGGTGCAGAGACCAAGAGGGCTGAAAGCCACGGGCAGCGTAGAGCGATTCCGATGGTTGAGGCGGGTGAAGAATAAAAGAAGGGAAAGAGAAGAAAAAATAGAAATTTTGTAAATTAATTTTGGAAAAAGACAGGGCCTACAAATTGGGACTTGAAGATACATGTATCAACAAAATATGAATGAAGGGATGATGTGATTATATAAAATATTAAATTAAATACATGTCAGCAGTAATTGAATAACACGCATTATCATAAATATTTATTAGTACTCATTTTGTCAAGCTTCAGTATTTAAACGAGAAAGACAAAAGTTTATATATTGGCTTTAAAATCGGCTGCAAGTTTAAGTGGCCAGAAAGCCATTTCGCCTTTGAATTTTGTTGTTCGTTAATGCAGGGGAATGATACAGTTACCCACAAAAATAAAACTATTTATCCTCATCTATCTATTTGTTTTCTTACCCGTCAAACTAATTACATTTCCTACCCATAGTAGCTTTTTGTGGGGAATTTTCTCCAATTCTTTTTTATTTCTATGCTTCTTCTTTTTTTCATTTTTTTCTCTTTTTCTTTTTTCTCGTTTTCTTCTTATTTTTTCTCTTTTCTCTTTTATTCATTTATTTTTGCCCAGATTGGTAATTTGTATTTTTACCACAATTTATTTCATACTCAAATTTGACTCCTTTATTTTATTTTTTATTTGTTTTCTTTATTTCTTGTTCCTTTTCTAATTTTATGTGATTACCATGCAAACCTTGATCTCATTCCGTACAAATATCAGCATATACTCTACATCACACAACCAATTATAAAGCAAGAAAACATAATCTACAGCCACCAAATCTCCATATATACTAGTTAAAAATATAAATAGCAAAAAAGATTTCTAGTACTATATGATACCAATATGGTACACATGTATACCAACAGAGTATATGATTGATAATTCCTAGGAAACTCAAATCTATTCAAGAACAAGGTTGAAGCTTTGGAATCTCGAAGAAGAATTAATGTTCAAGAAGAATCCAAATGAGGCCATTGTTGGACCAAATGAGGCCATTGTTGGACCAAATGAGGCCATTGTTGGACCATTTTGGCACCTATAATGTGTCTCTACTTGCAGCCCATGAATTCCTACATTAAGCCACGTTTTAATAGCAGAAAAAAGATTTACTTGATGTTCAAGAAGGGCACAATAGGCATGCTGGATATTGAGTGCAAGTTGCTGCCAAGTTGCTTGCAAATTTCCTTCAAGATTTCCAAGATTTTTAATATTCTGTCCAAGATTTATTTGGGACTTATTTCCATATATTATGGGACTATATTTATTGTTTTCCTAGTTAGATAAAGTTATGTTCTCTTTTTCCTAAGATTTTTGGAATTACTTTCCAAGAATGACTTGGTTTTTGCTTCCTAGTATTTTTCTTTTCCTAAGGTAGTTGGACTTGTTGTCCAAAGTAGTTTAGGACTTTATTTCTTTGTTTTTGTTGGTAGAATTTCGTTACTCCTTCCTATATAAAGGGGTTTATTCTTTGTTTTTAGAGCATTCAGATTCTTATCAATAAAAATTGTGAGATTTTTCTTGCACTCTTGTGTGTGGCTACTCTTGAATTTATTCTTCAACCGTCAAGACTCAACTTAAGGTGGTAAGATTAAACCCTTTTCGGAATTTTAGATCACTTATAGGTATTCAAGAAAGGTGATAAGTTTAGACTTATTGTTATTCTTGTTATTCTAAAGGGTTGGGTTTCACAATCTATCTCTTGTTTTTAAATTCTCTACCAAAGGCGATTAGTTCTTTATTAGCTAATTGTTGTTGTTAGGATTCAATTTCAAGAATAGACTTATTGAATTCAAGAAATCCTTTCTTGAGTTCAATGTAACTTTAATTTTCCGTCTTTTTTCGTTTCCTTATTTTCTTTTAGCTTCCGCATGTTTCTTGATTTTTTTTTTGTTTTTCTTTAGTAATTCTTGAATCTCCTATGGGTGGCTATCAAGTGGTATCTGAGCATAGGCTAATCAAGATTTTAGTCTTTGATAATCTTGGGAGGTTCTTGAAAAAAACACAAAAAAAAATGAAAATAAATAAACAAACAAAAATCAACCAAAAAAAGTGTTATTGCTCATTACTATATCAAATTCAAGTTTTATTTGGTTTCCATGTCAAAAAAAGAAACAAGAAGAGGGGATCATAGTTCTTGAAGATTAAGGTAACTTCTTTCCTTATTCTTCTAGGTTGTGGGTTTCATAAATGCTTACCTTTTTCTTCTACTAACCAATTCCTATTCTTTCTAGGTTTGGTCTTCTACTTTCCTTTCCTTTCTCTAATTCCTTATTCTTATCACTACGGGTTGTGACTTATTAGGTTTATTAATAAATTCAAAGATTAACAACCAAGAGTTGCTTTGAGTGGAAAAAGGCAAGAGAGGTGAAAATATTAGAAGGAAAAAGCCAAAAATTAGATATATATATATTTATTCTAATCTTTGTTCAAGATGTTTCAAACAGGTAGTTATGAAGAAAGGAGGCTAGCAATGACTCAACTATTTGAAAAGTCAAACTGGCAATATGCTGAATGGAAGGAAGACAATGGTTTAGTTATTTTTCAAACAAGAGCTATAGTGATGTCTGCGATTTGTGCCCTTAGAATCGACAAAGAGTTTGGCTATAACTCAATTAGCACTTATATGGTTGAGAAATTGAACTTGCCTTGTGTTGTAATATTGAACCCTAATGTTGAGAGGAGTAAAGGTAAATAAGATAGTTTTATTACTATTCTCAATTGGAATGTATGAGGATGCTATCTGGTGTGATGTGATTCCCATGAATAATTATCATATCTTGTTGGGAAAACATTGGTATGTCTACAGAAGAGCTCCATATAACATGGAAAAAAATATGTTTTTGAGGTTAACGGAAGAAACTCATTCTTGGAACTTTAACTCCCTCACAAATTTGTAAAGCCGAAAAGACCGTTAAAGATAATATGAAAATTAAATATGATAGAGAAAAGAATGAGAGGACTAAGGAAGTGCACATCGACATCCAAAGAGAGGAAAAGGAGAGGTTGTATTGAGTGAAGAGAATGGGATGTCAAGTGAGAAAAAGAGTGAGCTTGAGGAGAAATAAAAAAGGAAACGCAATGAGATAACAAAAGTATGTGACGTAGAGAGAGAAAAACATGAAGGTTTGAGTGAAGAAAAAGAAGAAAACTTTAGTGAGAGAAAAGAGGCTAAGGGTGAGGAAAAAGTTAGTCTTGAGATAAAATGCAAATAGAGTGTAACTAAAAAAATACGTTCTTTATTTCCTAACCCGTTAACTCTTTCTTGTTATAATTTTTGTGTTTTTGTGCAGCCACATATTGAAAGACCTTCTAAAAGGATAGGTAAGGCGCAAGAGATGGTGGCAAAGGATCATATTGGATTCCAACATGAATTAGGCGAAATCAATTCTTGTTGGATGGTGGAAGATAAAAGCTTTATTACTTTATTTGTTCTTGAACCTTTTAACTATTTTGATCCTTATTTATAGGTTTATGACATGGAATTACCTAAATGCATAGCTAAGTTGGTGTTATTGCATAAAACAATACAAGGTGATGATGTTCCACTGTTAAATAAGTCCAAGTATAGTATGTGTAATTGGTTTATTCGAATTCTTAGGAAACTTAAGGTAGTTTTGGAGGTAATAAATATACTCTAATTACTTATGTTGGTGACTTTATAATTTTTGTGGATGATAATGTTTTGATGCATATTAAGTCATTAACTGTAATATCTAAGTTCAATTGCAAGAGTAATTTGCTCCCTTTTGAAATTGAGTTTGACGTAGATGATTATGAATTCCAACTTGGTAGAAAAAGGCATGAAATTTATGAGAAGAGGCTTGCAAATGATTTGAATATTTCTTCTTCTCTTATTCAAGTGTCTAGTGAGCTTTTATATAATAAATTGCAAGAACATGATTTTTGTTGTATGATGGGGAGTCATTCTTTAAGCCATATTGATTGTGAGCTTGTAAAAGTATTTTCTACTAGTAATGAGGATATGCATGATTGTTGTGACACTAGAGATCAAATGCATTTCCATGAACCTATCTATGACTCTTTCTATGATAGTTTGAGCAATTATTTAGAATCAACTTATGTTGGGGTAATTATTGGGGAGAGTCATATTCATAAGCTTGAATGTATCAAAACTTTTAATTTAGGAACGATGGATTCTTCTAAACTTCTTGTGAATTTATGGGCTTCTTTAAATAGCTTATATGTAGAACAATGCATGAGATTTGTAATTTATACTTGGCTACATCATAAATGTGTCTTATTTGATACATGTATTTGAGATACTTGTTTTAAATGGATCCATGATGAATCTTATGTAATTTCTTTATCATACACATCTTTTGATACCTTAAGAGAGGTTTTTATGGGACAAATCTAAGTAGGCATAAATTTTATTGGGATGATGATGTCCATATGCTTTATAAAGGAGTATTTATACCTATTAGGCTTAATTGGGTTAAGTGGATACATGGCCACTATCTTGTTTTATTTTTACTATTTTTTCAGATTAATGGATGCCATTTACTAGTGTATGTCTTCGTTTTCTTGCAATGTCGAAATTCGAGGAAGAATTTTCTTCAAGAAGAGGGGAATGATAGCATCCTAGGAAGCTCAAATCTATTCAAGTACAAGGTTGAAGCTTTGGAATCTCACAGAGGAATTAATGTTCAAGAAGAGTCCAAATCAGACCACTATTAGACCAAATCAGACCATTGTTGGACCAATTTGGTATCTATAATGTGTTCAAACATGCAGCCCATGAAGTCCTATATTAAGCCACTTTTTACTAGCATAAATAGGACTTACCTGATGTCCAAGAAGGGTACAATAGGCATGCTAGATGTTGAGTGCAAGTTGGTGCTAAGTTGCTTGCAAATTTACTTCAAGATTTTCAAGATTTTCAAGATTCTGTCCAAGATTTGTTTGGTACTTATTTTCATATATTATGGGACTATATTTATTGCTTTCCTAGTTAGATAAAGTTATGTTTTCCTAAGATTTTTGGAATTACTTTCCAAGAATGACTTGGTTTTTGCTTCCTAGTATTTTCCTTTTCCTAAGGTAGTTGGACTTGTTGTCCAAAGTAGTTTAGGACTTTATTTTCTTATTTTTGTTGGTAGAATTTCGTGACCCCTCCATATGTAAAGGGGTGTATTCTTTGTTTTTAGAGTATTCAGATTATTATCAAAAACAATTGTAAGATTTTTCTTGCACTCTTGTGTGTGGCTACTCTTGAATTTATTCTTCAACCTTTAAGACTCAACTTAAGGTGGCAAGATTAAACCCTTTTCGAAATATTAGATCACTTCTAGGTATTTAAAAAAAGTGATAAGTTTTGGCTTAATATTGTTCTTGTTATTCTAAAGGGTCAGGTTTCACAATCTATCTCTTATTTTTAACTCTCTACCAAAGGCAATTAGTTCTTCGTTAGCTAATTGTTGTTGTTAGGATTCAATTTCAAGAATAAGCATCTTGAATTCAAGAAACCCTTTCTTGAATTCAATCTATCTTTAATTTTTCGTTCTTATTTATTTATTTGTTTATTTTCTTTTAGCTTCCGCACGTTTCTTCATTTTCTTATTTTTCTTTAGTAAATTTTGAATCCCCTATCGTATTGCTATCAAGTGTTGGACCAATTTGGCATCTATTGTATGTCTAAACTTACAGCCCATGAAGTCCTACATTAAGCCACGTTTTAATAGCATAAAAAGGACTTACTTGATGTCCAAGAAGGGTACAATAGGCGTGCTAGATGTTGCGTGCAAGTTGGTGCCAAGTTACTTGCAAATTTCCTTGAAGATTTCCAAGATTTTCAAGATTCTGTCCAAAATTTGTTTGGGACTTATTTTCATATATTATGGGACTATATGTATTGCTTTCCTATTTAGATAAGGTTTACGTTTTCCTTTTCCTAAGATTTTTGGAATTACTTTCCAAGAATGACTTGGTTTCTGCTTCCTAGTATTATCCTTTTCATAAGGTAGTTGGACTTGTTGTTTAAAATAGTTTAGGACTTTACTTCCTTATTTTTTTGTAGAATTTCGTGACCCCTCCCTATATAAAGGGGTGTATTCTTTGTTTTTAGAGCATTCAGATTATTATCAATAAAAATTGTGAGATTTTTCTTGCACTCTTGTGTGTGGATACTCTTGGATTTATTCTTCAACCTTCAAGACTCAACTTAAGGTGGTAGATTAAAGCAGTTTTTCGAAATTTTAGGTCACTTATTGGTATTCAAGAAAGGTGATAAGTTTATGCTTATTGTTGTTCTTGTTATTCTAAAGGGCCGGGTTTCACAATCTATCTCTTTTTTTTAATTCTCTACCAAAGGAGATTAGTTCTTTGTTAGCTAATTGTTGTTATTAGGATTCAATTTCAAGAATACACTGTTTGAATTCAAGAAACCCTTTATTGAATTCAATCTATCTTTAATTTTCCGTCTTTTTTGTTTCTTTATTTTCTTTTAGCTTCCGCATGTTTCTTGATTTTCTTGTTTTTTCTTTAGTAATTCTTGAATCGTCCTATTGTGTGGCTATCCATGGTTGCTCTAGAATATAATAAAGCATTATATTATATAATATACTATAATAGTATATCATTGGAACGAACTGTATACCAAAATGGTATTAATATATCATTTCAATGCAATAAATTATACGTTATTGAATGAACCAAAATGGTATATAATATGTTATTTTTGTATATAGAGGATTGGTTTATTCCTTCAAAAAAAATAATAGTATACTATTGTAGTTAATTTTATACTCTTAAATTAATTATTGTATACGAATAGAGTATACAATATACCATTTTGGTATGCAATACAAATCCGTCTTCTTTTCTAATTCAACTTAATTTTAATCCAAAAATTAAAATTTTAGTCTAAAATATCTACCAAATAGGCTCAGAATATAGCCACTTCCTCCAACTAATATTTCGAACATACCCAGTCAGAATCGGATCAAAATAACCACAAACTCATCAAACCCAATTTATGAATTTCAAGCTTCAAGGTCCTCCAATGGCAGATTAATGTTTGTCACAATTAAATCTTCAAAAAATCATCATTAATACCAAAACTTGCTACAAAGAGTGTTGGCAATTACAATTTGTTATTACATATATAATCTCACATATTTGTAGCAAACTGAAATTTTAGAAATTTTATCCTTTTTTGACAGAGCTTTTCTTTTTTAGCTTTTTTGTTTTTGCTGGGATAAACGATAAAGATAAGAGAAAGAGGTAGATAGATCACATATCTAATGAAAAATTGTAGAGATATTGGCAAAAGGAAAGAAAGAAAAAGAACAGACAAAATGATAAGAGAAGAACGCAAGAATGAGGAGAAAAATTAGCTTTAACAAGAACAAAATAGAAAAAAGAATTAGCGGGGAATTATTTTTGGTTGCATAGGTATATATTGTAATTATTTCTAAAATAGGTAAAGGTGGATAATTATTTTGGGTAGTATAGGTATATAGTATAATTTGCTAAAAAAAGAAAATAAAAGCTGTGGATTGGAGGAACTGGGCTTATTTGCTGAACTTGTAAAGAGTTGGGCTTCTACTACATGGGCATTTTTTTATTTTTAGTCCGCACCAGAAATTATTTATATTAATAGCTAAAAAAAAGTATAAAATTTATATATAACTTACAGAACATATATATATATATATATAATTTTTTCAATTATTATTTTGACAGTAACTATTTTTCCTTTGTTAACTTAACTCCAACAGGTTATCATAGAAGATTTATCAAAAGTATGATGGACCATCAATGAGAGTACTTCAAATAGTAAGTATGCGTTCGATTCTTAATTCTTCTTTTCCATTATAATGGTAAATCTTCTTAATCTAATATGCATTTAATCCAATATAATAGTTATAGTTTACTAGAGTTATTAAATTTGGCCCAAGCTCAAATCACCGCTTAACTCGCCCAAGGTTGGATTTGTTACTAATCCGTTCATTTATTGAACTCAGCTTATCTTGATCCAACGCATCTCAATCCACTTAAAGTTGGGTTGATTTTTAGACCAAATTGATTCACGAGTAATTTTGCCAAAGTATATTAAAAATATTCTTTTTGTTTGATATGCTAGTAATTTTAAATTCAAAATTCGAATAAACAATTACATCTGTTATGAAAGGGCCTATCCTGATATGTCTGTTTCTGAAACAAAATATCCTTTCTGAAAGGGTATGTTAGTTGCCTATAAATACACAAAAAATTTCAACGAAGTGATACAGAAAATCACAAGTATTATTGCAAGCTTTGTTGTATCCTGAATAGAATCATTTTATATGTTCCCTAAATTAGTATACAGGCGATAATTCTTTAAGAACAATCGGTTTTCACGCCTCAAGGCCAAGTTTTATTATTATTTTCTAACGTTACCTACCGTAGCCTTATCTGATGTGAAACTGAATTAGTCGGACTCTTTAAATTTCGAAATTCAAACGGTTAAATTTAAAATAACTGTCTTGTTGGAAGTGAAAATTCAAACTCGAGTAAGGTCTCTTTATCAATCCAAAAGAAAAGAAAGGAAACTTAGCCAAAGAAGGGTTAAATTAACTTATTCTAGTAATATTTTAATTAATCAATATTTGGTAGTTGCTTAGGTAACATTTAAATTGAGATATAGTTCCTTGGTAGAGGAAGATATATAATAAGCAAACATTAAGACTTTTGATTCCAAATAAACACCTGTGAGCTGTATAATCATTTTATCACTCAATTATATTCTAATTGTTTTGTGTCAGCTTTCATACATCAAACACTATTATTTAGAGGTTTTATATAATGATTTTTTATTCTCAACTGATTTATTCTCTAATACATATAGTATCCGATTAAACGAACCAAGAGTTTCGTGACATTTTTCTTGGACAAATACGACAAGTAAGCAAAATAATTGACATTTAAGAATAATCTCACTCGTGGAACAAAAATGATGTAGCGTTACAACAACTGTTTTCTGTGAAAGGGAATCTGCTAAGCTCTCGTCTGTTTGGATCTACATTTTGGCTATTAAATTTTTTTTAAAATATTGTTTTAATTGAAATTTGATCAGTTTTAAAAAATGAAGAGAAATTTTCTAGTTCTAAGTAAAATGCATGTGTAAATACAATTTTAACTTCCAAATATTATTTAAAATACAACTCCAAAATTCCTTTTTTTAGATTCGGCCAAATTATGTCCAAACGATAGCTAAGTTCTATAATCTTTTAAAAACTTTTTTTTAATCATAGGGATGCTAGTGATTAGTGAAAGCTTCGTTTCTTACCTACTCTTTAGCACCAACTACTGCTATTATTGTTATTTATTTTAAATGCTAGACCACGTTTTATTGCATGTAGACATCATTTTATATTATTTTATTTTAATATAAGATCAATTTTTAAAGCATTTTATTTATTTCCTGAAAAGAATTATAATTGATTTGAGATATTTATACTGTTGGCACTTCCCTATATACCACGGACCATGCATTTTAACCTTACCTAACGTGTATTGAAACACTATCAAATATTTCGCACGTGTCAAGATCTGAATTTTCCACCGTCAGAAGTGATAGAGCCTAACATTGCACTCGCTAGATAAGCCAACATTAGAGTTCAATTCGCCTTTTTGCCTTTACATTTTATAATTGAAATCTGACTAAACCAAATCAACGAAAATAAAAGCGGAAGTACATAATTAACTGATTATCCTTATACTATTAACAAAATCAAAACAATTACCACAAAAAAATGGTTGCACAACCTATGAACATTATATGAATATCTACAAGTATTGGTTTGAAAGAAAAATATATCTGTCTCGAAAAAAAATAAAACAGAAATGTAGAACAAAGGAGGGGGCGCCAGGGCCCGCGGACGCCTGCAGGACTACCTTGGGTCTCATAGATAAATATCCACAACCAACCTCTCGATCAACCACAACCAGCTCGACCAAAATCTACATAGAAAGTACAGAGTGCAGTATCAGTACAGCCAACCCTATGTACTCGTAAGTGCCGAGCCTAACCTCAACAAAGTAATAACGAGGCTAAGGCGGGGTATTTACATCATAACCTGCATAGAGTATATAATAAAGCAAAAAGGAGGTACAGAACGAAAAGGAATAGTAACTTGCAGAAAAATAAATACAGAACCCAATAATCCTGCCAGTACTCATTTATAACCAATCAATAAAAGAGTTTCAATGCTACATAATACATAAACAATAAAATGATGCGGTGCGCATCCCGATCCCACTATATAATCAGTAACAACATGAACATTTACCCTTATTACTCCTTGTTGCAGCGTGCAACCCGATCCCACCAGTCCACCCTTATTACTCCTAAATATATCACCCATATTCCTCATGTTGCGGCATGCAACCCGATCCCACATGTCCACCCTTATTACTCCTTGTTGCGACGCGCAACCCAATCCCACTAGACAATCACATTTCCCCCATATTCCTTCTGTTGCGGCGTGCCATCCGATCCCACCATATTAGTATCAATAACACAATAAAAATAGAAACATATACACGGTTTTCTGGTGAAGCGGGTTCAGCCACCACTTGGGTCCACCACTGCCTCAAACCAAGTCAAACAGAAGACTATACAATTATAAAATCTCATCAATTGTTACTACACAACGTGACCAACCAAAATGTATCATGAAACACCAATAAACCAACTTAAGACAATAATGTAATAAAATGAAACTACGAAATAATTAATACCTTAAATAAAGAAAACAATATCTAACAAGAAGCAATTAGACATAAAAGCATCAATAATTGATGCCCAAGTAAAGGTTAGTTTTGAAGATTGACAAAAGAACTCAAGATAAACCAGGTCCATCACTCAGGTGCACAAAAATGGCCAGATTCGAGCATATGGGTTGCACGTGAAGGAGATAAGCTTAACTTGGTGTATTTAATATCTACCGATTAAAAAGATTGCATAATAGATAAGGAGAAGGAGTCCTTAATCATAGAGAATACTATCCAAGATAGGGAAAGAGCTAGAAATTGAAATCAACTAGAACTCTTCCACCAAGGAAGAGTTGCATCAAAACTCTAGTTATTTCTTCATCTACTAACTCTATTAATTGAAGGATGTTCTCACATTAAAAGTTTGCACAAAAACATAGAATTTAAACTTGAACTGGGAGTAAACATAGCAAGGCTTTTTGCAAGCAATTCATGTGGATTTAAATGTGCAAACCTGAAGCTACACGAACCAGATTGAAGAACCAGCTCCATGAAGAGTGTTATGTGTCTTTCTTTATTTCTAGTTCAATTACAGTACGCATTTTTATATTGTACATTTCAGCTTATTTAGAAGCAATAGTAATAGATAATTTGAGTATTCAATTTAGAGTTAACTTAAAGTTGTCGCAATAGTTTGAGGTTGGTTGCTACAACAGGATTAGAGGTAATCCTTAGGTTTACAAAGAGTTTTTGTAAATGCTGTTTCGACTCAATGATTTTAGTGGAAGTTTGGAAAAATCCTACTTAGTAGTAGGTCATGGTTTTTTCACCTTCTGAGCCAGGTATTTTCCATGTAAAAATCTCTATGTTCTTTATTTTATATACTTTTAATTTCACAAACAGCAGTAGTTAGAACACCTAGAAGAACCAGGTTCTTCTAGAGCAAAAATTGGGTACCACACAAACCACCCTCCCCCCTATCGTGGGGTATTGACATTTAGAACATCAACTAGTATCAGAGAAGGTTATCCTTGAAGAGGCTAACACCTTAGGAACAGATCAAGATGAGCGCACCACCTGGAAACTGGGAAGGACAATCCACTGATAGGCGTCCACTCTTTAATGATCACTACTATTCTTGGTGAAAAAAAATAAAATGAGATATCACATCATCGGAGAAGACTATGAGCTATGGAACATTGTCACTGATGGTCCCCTAGCTACCATGAAGAAGAATTCAGAAGGAGTAGATGTGCCAAAAACAAGAGCTGACTGCAATGTTGAGGACTTGAGAAAATGGGAAAAGAATGCTAAGGCCAAAAAATATCTTGTGTGTGGACTTGGTCCAGACGAGTACAGTAGAATTCAAAGTTGTACCGTTGCCAAGGAAATATAGGACACTTTACAAGTGGCTCATGAAGGAACTCCTCAAGTAAAAAGATCAAGAGGAATTGTTATATTCTCAATATGAGAATTTCACCATAGAGGAAGGGGAAACCATCCAGAAGATATATACAAGGTTCACCACACTGACAAATGAACTTAAGTCTCTTGGAAGGGTTAATGTTGAAGAGGATAAAGTTGAGAAAATTTTGACAAGGATTCTGCGAGTCACTTGGGAAAGAAAAATCACTGTGATTTAGGAATTAAAGAACATTTTCACTCTTAAGTTGGACAAGCTAATTAGAAATCTCACAGCCTATAAACATAGAAGGCAAGTTATGAAGATGGATGCACCCAAGAAGGAAATGAGCATGGCATTCAGAATCACTGAAGGTGTTGATCTAGAGTAGGATGAAATTACCATGATCACAAAGGAATTCAAGAAGTACTTAATGAGAGGAAATGGTCCTTCAAGAAGTAGAGCTACAACAAACCAAGGGTTCCTGAAAAACAAACCAATGAGGGATGTTACAAGTGTGGGAAGACTGATCACCACATTAGAAACTGCCTTCAATGAGAAATTGAATGGAAAAAGGAAAGAGATGAACGAAGGAACAATAAGAAGGAATAGGTTCAACTCAAGAAGAACAAAGGATGAACAAAGACTATGGTTTCTTCTTGGGGAGAAATCTCAGATGAGGACTCTGAGGGTGAAGATAGAGATGAAGAAGTACTTATGGAAATTAGAGAATCCGATGAGGAATACGGGGTAAGTATAGATCATCTCAAAGATAAGATTAAATTTTTTTCTAAAGAAAGGCTATCTCAGTTACTCCTGGATTTCATTGGTGAATATGAGGATCCAAACAATGAAAAGGAACAGCTGTCTAAGAAGTGTATGATTTTAAAAGCCAAGTACAAAAATCTAGAGTCAAGGGCTAATGAGAGTGCTAGTAAAAATGCTTAAGTGAAGAACCAGGTTCATGAACTTGACACCACTGTCCTAGAGCTTAGATCTAAGAATGTAAAATTTCAAATTAGGAACTGGTACAAAGAAAGCTGATCACACACAACTCACTTTAGAAGAAAATATAGAAAAAATAAAAGATGAGTTGTACAAAAGAGAAGAGCAGATAAGAGTCCTTAAGGAGGATCTAAACAAGGTTAAGCATGAGCTAGACAAAACCAGTAAATGGAATAGGTCCTCTGATGCACTTTCATGGCTACATGAACACCATAGTAGCAATAAGAGAGGACTTGGCTACGAGACCCATGCACCTCAGTGGGATCACAAAAGCAAGTACCGCATACTTCATGAGAACATAATTTGCACACACTGTGGTAAAACTGGTCTTTATAAATCTGAATGTATTGCAAAAGAAAAGGCTAGTCAAAAGAATAAAGAATTTGTTCAAGGGAAAAATATGTTGCCAAGTTGGGCTAACAAGAATATGATTTACCCTTTTTCCTATAGAAAGGACCCAAACTAGTTTGAATTCCTAAGACTAACCCCTGATGTCCTTTTGCGAGTCCAAGTGAAGGGGAACAGACAAATATGGTACATGGATAGTGGCTGCTCAAAGCATAAAACAGGAAGTAAGAACCAGTTCCTTTCACTTGAAGACTTCAAAAGAGGTGATGTCTCCTTTGGAAATGGGAAGAAAGGTGAGATAATTGGGGTTTGAAAGTAGGTAAGGCTGATTTCTCACTCTATTGAGAATGTCTACCTAATAGATGGCCAAAAATACTGCCTAATAAGACAATCACAATGGTGTGATATAGGTAACTTGGTAGCATTCACCTCTACAAAGTGTTTTGTGATTAATCTTACAACTAACAAGATTGTTTTACAGGGAAAAAAAATAAACAATATGTACATTATAGATTTGTCCGCACTTTCATAAAATGCACTCACTTGCTTAAGTGTGTTGAACAATGATCCCCTCCTTTAGCACAAGAGACTTGGACATGCCAGTCTAAGTCAACTCAACAAATTAGCCTCCAAGGATTTGGTGATAGTACTGCCTAATATTAAGTTCAAGGAAGATAAAATTTGTGAGGCTTGTGCAAGGGGAAAGCAGGTAAGATCCTCTATCAAAAACAAGAAAATGGTAAGCACCACCAGAACGATGGACCTGGTCCATATGGATCTCTGTGGTCCAATGAGAACATTAAGCAGAGGTGGTAAAAGATATGTAATGGTCCTTGTTGATGATTACCCTAGGTTTACTTGGACCTTATTTTTTACATCTAAAGTTGAAGCATTTGACATGTTTGCTTCTTGTGTTAAATAAATAAATAAATAAAATCATAAACATCAGGTAATCAAGTTGCATCAATTAGGTATGATCATGGAACTGAATTTGAAAATGCTAAGTTTACTGAATTCTTGCATGCTACATCATAAATATATACATGACTAGACCTCTTGTTAAGAAGATTCCCTATGAGTCACTTAAAGGAGAAACTAAATATATCCCATCTTAGGGCATTTAGGTACAAGTACTTTGTGCACAATAATAGCAAAGACTCCTTATGTAAAGTTTGATTCCAGAAGTGATGAGGGAGTGTTCTTGGGATATTCTTCACATAGAAAAGCATATGAAGTGTACAACAAAAGAACTATATGTGTAGAAGAAAGTATATATGTAGTTTTGATGAAACTAACATTCTTTCTCAGAGACAAGAACATGAAGATGAAGCTATTGGGCTGGTAAAAGGTTTAAATGAAGTCATAACCCAAGATGAAGTTGCACCAGAAGAAGGAACATGTGATGGAACAGGTTTTTCCACCCAGGGAAACATGACAGAGGGAACTGACTGGAGAATAACTGATCCTCAAACCTCGAGGGAACCTTTCCATGAACCTATTCCTCAGTAACAAAACCAGGAAGGAACATCCAAAGAAATTTACACTCCTATCGCAACATCCACGAAATTGGTTATAGATGAACTTTGTTCATCTATTGATCAGAAGTTGTATTGGGGAATGATTGGTTCTCTTTTATATCTCACTACTAGCAGACCTGACATTGTGCGTAGTGTAGTCTTTGTGCTTGATTTCCGGCAAATCCAAAGGAGTCCCACTTGACTAATGTAAAGAGAATAATGAGATACTTGAAAGGTACCACTAACCTTTGATTTTGGTATCCACAAGTTAGTAACTTTAACCTAATGGGATATGCTGAAGCTAATTATGCAGGTTTCCTAGTGGATAGGAAGAGCACCTCAGGTATGGCACACTTTCTTGGTTCATGTCCTGTGTCATGGACTACTAAAAAGCAAAATTTAGTGGTCTTATCTACTACTGAAGATGAGTTTGTTGTTGATGCTTCATGATTGTGCTCAATTATTGTGGATCAAGCAACAGTTGATGGATTTTGGTATTGAAGTTGGTTGCATCCCTATTTTCTGTGATAACACTAGTGCTATTAGTATGACTTAGAATTCGGTTCATCATAATATAACTAAGTACATAGATGTTACACACCTTTTTTAGGGACAACTATGAGAAAGGCTTGATCACTGTAGAGTTTTGTGCTACTGACAAGCAAATTGCTAACATCCTTACAAAATCCTTAAGTAGAGATCACTTTGAGAGGAACGGGTTGGAATTAGATATGATTAAGATCACCTAAAAGGATAAGTTCAAGGCTAAACGGAAAAAATGGAAATAAAATTGGTTAGAAAGTCTGTAAATTGTGTACAATTAGATTAAATCTTGCTCAGTCTCATACTTTCCATAGTATACTCTTGTGCCATATGTTAAAATAACTCATTAATCTCTAATGATATTTTCTCTATTTTGACAAATTTTGACTTACACAAGAGAATTATCAGTGAAGAACCTGGTTCATCAAGATAACACGACATATTTTTTACACTCTGCATAATTTGAAATAACTATATTTGAATCATGAGAAGAGTCCTACCAAAATACAAAATTCCTTTTGGACTTATCCGTTATAAGTGAACAAGTACCATTCAAAAGAGTCCCAACCGAATGGAAGTATCTAGATTCTAGGGATATGCTCCAACGTCTCTTTGAAATTGAATTTCAGTTTAACTAAACTTCGAAGAATGAAAAGTTGTAGTTACCCCATCAATTATTCCCCTGTATATTGATAAGCTTTAATGTATTCCTTACTTCATATCTCTCAAGCCGTAAAAACTCTCATTTTTCTTTCATATTTCAAACACAATCTAATTCTCTTCTCTTCCATACCCTAGCCCAGATATGTCAAACACCTGTGAAAATCCTTCATCACCATTGCAGGAAACCACTTGCACACCTTCTATCACTCCTTCAATCACACCAATATCTAAGAAAAGTAGAGTAAAGATGAGGACTTGTAAGATTGTCACTGAAGGAAAGCAGATCAAGAAAATAAACAAGCAATTTCTGAAGTTGCTACAAATTTGGAGAGTAGATTTGTGCTGGTTGGATCTATAGCAGGTGTTGAGACTAAAGAATATGGAGAAGTTGGTGGTAAAAATAAAAAGAGAAATGAAAAAGAGAGCAAGGGTTCTAGGATTACTGTGAGGGGAAATGGTACAAGAGTGGTTGATTCTTCACCCATTCATGTTGGTCTAACAAAAGAAACTAGTACAATGGTTGTTTGGGGAGAGGAATTTACTTAAATAGAAGAGAGTGTGAGCAAAACAAGGGGAAGTGGGTCTAGCGAAGCTGCTGAGGGGTTGGTTCAACTTGGAAAAAGTATAGATGAACATATTCCATTTGAACAGGAAACCCTCGCAGACCTACTAATAGAGTTATCAATGTCGCCAAAACTCATGTCATTCTCTATGGTTTCATTCTCAAAAATGTGCTTGCACATTTCAAGGTAACCATGAAGAAGTGGGGTTAATACTCTACTTGCTTGCGATTATGAGGTCAATGCCATTCCCAGTGAACTTGGTTCATCTAAAAGGACACCTATCAATAGTAAGGTCAGAGCTCTATTACAGGAGAGTGAGGCAAAGGATGCTGAGATAGCAACGCTAAAGACACGGTTTGTTGAGGTACAATCTGAGAGAGATCTTCTTAGAGTTGAACTTGCAAGGGAAAAGGAGAAGAATGATGGAATTCTTCAAGACATGCTGAAACTTCTCCAAGCAAATAACCCAACCCCTACCTCTTCCAAGCCTTAAGTCCTAGCCTAGTGTAGATCAATCAGTGACCCAATTCAGGACTTTTTGTTTCTTTTGCTCATGTTTTCAGTATTTTTATTTCTTCTTATGCTTTTTGTGGTAGAATCTTATCAATTATCAATGAAATTCACTATTTTTGCTCTAACTGTTTGTTCATATTTCTTTAAAGGTTAAAAATCTTAGCTTGATCTATGATGATTAATCTATGATTGCATTTGAAGTAGCCCCAGTGGCCATGAGTAAGCTTTAAAATTTAGTTATCTCACATTTTTTATACAACTTTTCGATGATGCCAAAAGGGGGAAAAAGGTTGTGCTTTAAACAAGTGATGTTTACACTTTAAACAGTGATGTTTATAACCTAATGTACCTAGTCCTTGATGATAAGTGATAAAAAGGAAAAATATTTCTAACATTGTGTTGATGTTGAGCTGAGTTCAAATAAGGCCCAAGCTTATGAAAAGCATAGAGTTTTTCATCATCAAAAAGGGGGAATTTGTTGGCCCAAGTAAAGGTTAGTTTTGAAGACTGTCAAAGGAACTCAGGATGAACCAGGTCCATCACTCAGGTGCACAAAAACGGGAAGATTTGAGCATATGGATTGCACGTGAAGGAGATAAGCTTAACTTGGTGTATTTAATATCCCCTGATCGAAAAGGTTGCATAATTGATAAGGAGAAAGAGTCCTTAATCAAATAGAACACTATCCAAAAAAGGAAAGGAGTTAGAAGTTGAAATTAACTAGAACTCTTTCACCAAGGAAGAGTTGCATCAGAACCCTAGTTATTTCTTCATCTACTAACTCTATAAATTACAAGATGTTCTCACATTAAAATTGTTGCACAAAAGCGCAAAAGTTAACGTGAATTGGGAGCAAAATAGCAAGGCTTTTTGCAAGCAATTCATGTGTGATTCAAATGTGCAAACTTGAAGCTACATGAACCAGATTGAAAAACCGGCTCCATGAATGTTATGTGTCTTTCTTTATTTCTAATTCAACTGTCGTAAGTGTTTTTATATTGTATCTTTTAGCTTATTTAGAAGCAATTATAATAGGTATTTTGAGTATTTAAGTTAGAGTTAACTTGAAGTTGTCGCAATAGTTAGAGGTTGGTTGCTATAACAGGATCAGAGGTAATCCTTAGGTATACAAAGAGTTTTTGTAAATGTTGTTTTGGCTCTATAATTTTAGTGGAAGTTTTGGAAAATCCTACTGAGTAGTCGGTCCTGGTTTTTTTACATTTTGAGCCATGTATTTTCCACGTAAAAATTATGTGTTCTTTATTTTATGTATTTTTAATTCCGCAAACATCAGTATTTAGAACACCTAGAAGAACCAGGTTATTCTAGAGCGAAAATTGGGTACCACACAAACCACCCCCCCCCCCCCCGTGTGGTATTGATGTTTAGAACATCAAATAAGCATGTAATAGCTAAGACATGAAGAAAATATATTAGAAAAGGGAAAGGTAGCAGGCTAAGCAAATAATTTGACAGCGCGTAGGTTACTCGTTACCATACCTATACGCCACACACATAAAATTTCACATAGCAACTAAGTCGATGGTCCATAATTCTTGGAGTCAAAGTTAGACCAAATATTTACCTCAATCCAACCGCCAATTCAAAGCTCAATTACTATTTTACCTCTTGATTTCACCTTCAATCCACTTGTGTCTAGTCATAATTAATTTAATAACATCAATTATTGCTAAAGAAATCAATTCCAATGCATAATTATAGGTTTCTCAACATTTACCCCGAAAAGTCAAAAACTAACCCCGGGCGCGCTTGGTCAAAAGTCAAACTCGGACCAAAACCCGGTTACTCATTCACCCCCGATCATGGATATACATTTGTTTTGGAATCTGACATCAATTTGAAGTCTAAATTCTCAAATTTTGAAATTCCTAAGTTCTGCCCAAAATCCCCAACTCCACCATGAAAAAAACAAGATTCTAAGATAAACTCTTATGAAAAGAAGTAAAAGATTTAAAGAAATGAGTTAAGAATAATTTGCCTATGATTTTTGGAAGAAATAGCCTTTGGAAAATCGTCTCTTGAAGTTTAGGTTTGAAAAATGGGAGAATGAATGAAAAACCCCGCCTAAGTCCAAAGTTATCATATGCAGATGTCGCATTTGCGACCTGAGCTTTGCAATTGCGAAGCTCGCAAATGCGAATGGACCATCGCAAATGCGAGGTCCTTCACATCTCTACTGTCTTTGCAATTGCGAACTGGCACCTCCGCAAATGCGACTAATTGATAACATTTGCGATCAATACCCCTCCCAGTATTACTTCGCAAATGCGAAGAACTCTTCGCAATTGTAAAGACTGTTTGGCCCATATACTCTTCACATTTACGATGAGTAGCTCACAATTGCAACACTATCAGGCTTCGTAAATGTGAACTCTGGTCTCACAATTGTGATATCAGAGGCCAACACCAGAACTGGAACACCGACAACATTTTTCCAAGTTCAAATCTATAACGACCCGGCCTATCGTTTTGAGAGTTATAGCCCCATGTCCCCATCTATAATTATTTATATATTGTTTAGTTGTATTGAGTTGCATCGAGTTGGTAGGTTCGGAAGTCTCTTAGTTAGAAAGCTAAGTTAGAAAAGCCAACCAGAAATTGACTTATGAGTAAGCGAATTTAGACTTAGATTTTTATGATTCAATTAGCTTTGTTGGGTTATTTTAGACTTAGGAGTGTGTCCAAAATATAATTTGGAGGTCCGTGGTATAATTAGAACATTGAATTTGGACATCGTATGAGGATTTTATGGTTATTTTACTAAGAATTAGGTTGCCAGATTTTTTAGATTAATTACGAAATTGTCACTAGCAGCGTATTTAAAAATCTGCACTATTTGCAAATATTAAAACCTAGATCTCTCATTCATTATAAGGTCAAATTGAGTGATTCAAAATCCTAACTTGACTATAATTTGACAAGGAATCCATTGGAGGCATAAAATAAGTGTTTCTGGATTATGTGGAACGAGAAATAAGGTAGAATAACTGGCAAAAAATATATAAACTAGGGTTTGTTCATCCATCATATTTTGAGTTGGGGAGCTTGGATTTGGGCAATCTTGGAGGAAATCTTCAACTTAGGGGTTGGGGTAAGTTCTCTTTACTCAGTTTCAGTTATATCTCATGAATCCATCTTCGTTTTTGGGATTTGATTAATAATTTCAAAGTGAAATTGAAGGGGTTAGGGTTAGAGTTTTGGATAGTTTTAAGTGAGTATTTGAGGAACAAAATGGAGTCCAATTTTGAAAATTTTATATGATTAGACTCGGGAAAGGATGAGAATTAGTATTCTGCCATTTTTGACTGATTATGAGACATGGTCCCGGGGGTACGATTTTGGCCGATTTTTAATTTTTGGTATATTTTTTAGTTTTTATTGTGTTATTCAAATTTTTAGCATGTTGATTGTATTAATTTCATTATGGTTAGATTCAGATCTTTTGGAGACAGAGTCCAAAGACGAGGACATCTCGGAATAAGATTTTACTTTATTGAGGTAAGTAACATTTTTAACTCTACCTTTGAGGGTATAAACCCGGAGAATTTGATATCGTGTGACTGTTTGGAGGTGATATCCATGCTAGATGACGGGCGTGTGGGTGTATACCTCGAGGGACAGAGACTTGGTCCATCACGTGAGGCCTCATGGCCATCATCTGTGTTTACGTAATTACTTGTTGTTAAACTTGCCTGCCTTCATGTTAGAGATCATGCTTAGGCTTTATTCATGCTCACATTATTTGCACTCAGTCATAGAAATTATTGTACATGTTTACCTCAGTCTCTATTATTTGCTAATATGTTGTAATACTTGATGTGGGTTGTGTCCCCTTATTTGTTGATGATGGTGAGGCTAGTGAGGTATAAGATTGAGCAAGGCCGAAGGCCTGGTTGTGAGGATATTAATACCATAACACGTGTGTTGTCCGCATAACACGTGAGTTGACAGTGCGGGTCCAGGTATTGATACCATGGCTCGTGAGTTGTCCGCGTAGCACGTGAGTTGACATTTCGAATCCAGGTATTGATATGATGGCCTGGTTGTGAGGATATTAATACCATAGTGCATAAGTTGTCCGCGTAGCACGTGACTTTACCGTGCAGGTCCAGGTATTTATGTCGTAGCACGTGAGTTGTCCGCGTGGCATGTGAGTTGGCCGTGCGAATTCAGGTATTGATATGATGGCATGTGAGTTGTCCGTACTTAGCTCTTGGGCTTTGAGAGCCCCTTCGGAGTCTGTACACACCCCCAGTGGGCGCAGAGTGTTGAATGTATTGAGTGTTGAGTGCTGAGTACTGAGTGTGAGTGCAGAGTGATGGAGTGAAATTGCTGTGAAGTTGCATTTACTATTGTTGTTACTGCACTTAACTGTAAAATTTCTTTGTGACAATTACTGAATTATGGAATTCACCTGTTTATTCTTGTTATATTTTTAAATTATGAAAAATAAACAATTGGAGTGTTTTGATTAGCTCGTCACTATTGCTCAGTTCCTTAGTTATTTCTGTTATTACTGAAGTGATTGTACTCAAATTACACCCTGCACTTTATGCGCAGATCCAGGTGAGTTAGAGCTGTTGAGTTAAGGTCCGCTATCTTTCGAGTCAGCAAGGTACCTGCTAGCATCTGCAGGACCTTGTTACTCCTTTTGTCATTTTTTTTTTGGATAGTTAGACAGTTATATTTATTAGTTCATAGTTTTAGACGCTCATGACTTAGTGACACCCAGATGTTTGGGACTCGTTTTCGTATTTTATATTATTTATATTTAGAGTTGGTTTAGTTCATTAGGAAATAAATTATTGAAAATATTTTATTAAATTCCTATAATCTAATTAGTAGTAATATTTTAGGAATAGGCTTGTCTTGTAACAGGATAGGTGCCATCACGACCATGGTTATATTTTGGGTCATGATTCAGAAACCTATCCAAAACTCACCCGAGCCCTCGGGGCTCCAAATCAAACATGCACACAAGTCTTAAACATTATACGAACTTGCACGTGCATTCAAATCTCCAAAATAACATCCAAAACTACTGATTTAACACCAAAACACATTTTCAAGATAGTTTCAAACTTCTGTTTTCTCAACCAAAGGTCCGAATCACGTCAAATAAGCTCTGTTTTCACCAAATTTTACAGATATGACTTAAATGTTATATTAAATGTGTACGAGCTCTAAAACCAAATATGATCCTGATACCAATGATATCAAACATTAATCAATCTTTTTAATTCTTTAGATTTTCAGTATTGCAATTTTCACCAAAAATTCATTTGTCGGCCTGGGACCTCACAATTCGATTCTGGGCATATGTCCAGGTCTTATATTTTACTACGGACCTACCAGCTGTCAAAACTGCTCCAGCAAAAGAAAAGATCAAATTGCAAGTTTGGGTACATTTACCCAAAACGTCGATCGAAGTTAACTAAAATTAACTTTTTGGACCAAAAATTAAGATTTCATAAATTTTTAATATAAGATCTTTCTGGAATCACGTGCAGACTGCTAACGTAAATCGAGGAGAAATAAAATGAGACTTTTAGGACCTTAGAATATGAAATTGGGTTCTAAAATAGAAGATGATCTTTTGGGTCATCACGGTACAACCTAATCTACTGACGATATTTGTCAGTTTAATCATTGGAAAATAATAAAAAGAGATTTAATTGCTAATAATTTTATTGGACGGTTTGACGTACACCAAATAATTGAAACATCTATCATCTTTTCTAATTTGTCCCTTTATTTTAGCAGTCAATTGTGACAGAGACTTTCTGAATAGCTATCTCCTAAACTAAGCAATTACAACTAATACTATATTTCTTTCGTTATTTGCTTCCAATCTTTGTTCAAATTCTATCCCCAAAAATCAAGTGAAAAAGATGGATAAGGTCAGCATCATTTAGGATAGGCTTCTTACAACTCAGTCCAGACAAAAGAGCTATGCAGACCATAAGGTTCGAGATGTAAATTTCATGGTTGGTGAGCAGGTATTTCTCCAAGTGTGGCCTATGAAGTGCATGATGAGATTTTAGAAGAAGGACAAACTTAGACCTAGGTTCATTGGTCCATTTGAGATTCTTGATCGAGTGAGAGAGGTGACTTATAAACTTGCATTGCCACCTAGCTTATTAGTTATGCATCCATCTTTTCATGTGTCCATGCTTCGGAGGTATCACGACGATTCAACCCACATATTAGATTCCAGTCTATCCAGCTTGACAAGGATTTATCTTATGAGGAGGAGCCGGTAGCTATTCTAGACTGGCAGGTTCGTCAGTTGAGATCCAAGAGTTTCCCTTCTGTTCGTGTACAGTGGAGAGGTTAGCTTCCTGAGGCATCGACCTGGGAGTCAGGGTTTGATATGCAGAGCGTTATCCTCAACTATTCCATGACTCAGGTACTTCCTTCTTCTGTCCGTTCGGGGACGAACGGTTGTTTTAGAGGTAGAGAGTGCGGCAACCCAAAGGGTCATCACCTATTTTCTTATCCATTCCATGCTTTCGAAGCCTTGGAAATCTTATTTATAGTCACCTCGATTTACGTGCACAATCCGGGTGCAAACTGGAAAGCTTAAATATGAAATTCTATTATAAATGCTAAATTTTGGTATTAAAATAAATAATTTTAAGTTCGGTCAATATTTTGGGCAAACAGACTCGGACCTGTGATTGGATAGTCCCATAGGGGCTGTAGGAAAAAATAGGACTCAGACGTATGCCCAGAATTGAATTTCGAGATCTAGAGCTTGAGAAATAAATTTTAAAAGAAAATTATTTTTCTGAAATGGTTAAGGAAAATTGAAATGAAAATTGATTAGAATGTGTTAGTATCGGGCCCATATTTTGGTTTTGACACCCGATACAGGTCTTATATACTATTTAAGATGTTTCTATAAAGTTTGGTTGAAATCGAACATCGTTTGACGTGTTTCGGACATAAAGTTCTAAATTTGAAAGTTAATGAAGTTTGAGAAAAATAATAATATTTTGATGTTATTTTGGAAATTTTATCGCACTGTTAAGTTTGTAGGATATTGTTAAGTTAGTGCATGTGTTTGATTAGGATCCCTGAGGGCTCGGGAGTGTTTCAGAGGTATTTCGGAATGGTTTCAATCTTAGGAAAATTGCAGATTTTGCTTCAGTTGTTGCACACCCCATTTCTTCTTCTCGTTCGCGACTCATCTCTCGTGTTCGTGAAGCTTCAGCTTTTCTTCCTTTGGGTTCGCATACCTGCCCTCGCGTTCGCGTAGGGTTATTTGACCCTGAGGACTTAGTCTTTTTTTTCCTCTTCGCGTTCGCATACATGCAATCGCGTTCGTGTAGCTTGGCAGGACTTCTTTATCGCGTTCGCGTAATGGCCCACACGTTCACCTAGGTTAATTTCTGGACCCCTGCCTTATTACTCTCCGCATTCGCATTCTTATCTTGCGAACGCAATGGTCTGTTAAGTGCTACCCTTCGCGAATGCGACCAGCCTGTCGCGAACGCAAAGAGCAATTTTTCCCAGTTATTTAAAATTTTCAAAACAGAACCAATGACGGGATTTTCATAGCACTTCACAAACTCCTTCTTCTCCAAGGTTCTAGGGTGACTTTTGGAGCATTTCTTCGTCAAAGCTTCTTGGGTAAAAATTGTTTAACTCGTTTTATTCATTTTCCATCATCATCTATTGAAATCATAGGCCTAGAACATGTAAATAGTGGTAGAAATTAAGGAATTGGGTAGATTTAGGGCTTTTTGATTTTTTTAATTTATACCTCATTTTGGGGTCGAATTTGAAAATAAATTATATATTCGGAATCGTGGGTGAATGGGTGATATAAATTTGGTCCGAATCTCGTATTTTGACCAAGCAGACCCGGGGTCGATTTTTGAAATTGTGAAAAGAACGCTTCGAAATATATAATTAGGAATTGGGTTTGATTTATTTAGCATGTATTGATGTTATGAAGTCATTATTGTATAGATTTGATTGATTTGGAGCCGAATTTGAGAGGGAAAGCAGTTGTTGTGGATTGAATTGGTCGTGGAAATTTGAGGTAAGTGTCCGGTCTAATCTTAGCTAGAGGGATTAGGAGTTGAGTCATCTTTTCTACTTGTTTTGTGTCGAATACGATGTATAGGCAGGGTGAGGAGTATCTATACGTTGGAGTCTAGAATGACCGTGAGTGCTTATATGGTGAATATTCCGATTCTACTGTATCATCCATGCATTAATAATAATTTTTATATGTTGTAAAGAATATGTGAAAGAACTTGTGATATTTAATTTTCGAGGAGCATTGGCTCAAGTTATAACATGATTTGTGAGAGTATATGAGATAATTCAACCCTTTGGAGCATTGTCTCAAGTGGTAGATTGAGTAATAAAATGAAAGTGAAAGAAATGGAAAGAATTAAGAAAATGCACCCTTGCCGGTGTGACGATCCGACCCATCGTCTTATGTGTTACTACTCTGTTTCCCCCTTATTATGTTGCTTCATGTTTCCATATCAGTATTAAAGTCGATCGGGTGTAATTGAATTGGTTTTGGTTGAAAATAAGGCACATGGCCTCTTAGAAGGAAGCTTGTTTTGGAAAAGTCAACTGGAAGTTGACTTGTGAGTTAGAAGGCTCGGATGTGATTTCCAATGATTCGGTTAGCTTTGGGAGATTATTTTTGACTTAGTAGAGTGATCAGAATTGAGTTTGGAGGTCCGATGTAGAATTAAGCTTGAATTGGCGAAGTTTGAATTTTGGCGGATTTTGGTTGATATGTGAGATTTTGATCCGAGGGTCGGAATGGGATTCCGAGAGTTGCAGTAGCTTCGTTAGGTGATTTTGGATATGTATGCAAATTTTCTGGTCCTTTGGACATCGTTTGGTTGGATTTTTGATCGAATATGAGTTTCAGAAGTTTTAAGAAAGCTTAGGTTTGAATCCGTCGAGATTTGATGATTTTTGTGTTAATGGATGTGTTTCGATGATTGGAGCAAGTTTGAATAATGTTTTAGAATGAGTTGGTGTTGGTTGAGGTCCCGGGGGCCTCTTGGTGAGTTCGGGTGGTTAAACAGAGAGTTTGGAGTTTGATGCATGTTTTGGAATTCTGGTTCTGTCATTTCCACAGAAGTGGACAGGAGTCCGCCTAAGCGGTCTCGCTGAAGCGGCTGGAAGATGCGTAGAAACAGAAGCCTTGGCCTTGCTAGGTTCCACAGGAGCGGAAAGAGGACCGTGTATGCGGTCTCGCGGAAGCGAGCTAGGCATCACAGAAGCGGAACCCGCCCCAAGTGTAAATACCGCGAAAGCGGACGTTGACCACATAGGCGGAAGTCGCAGAGGTGGTACTGGATCCGCAGAAGCGGAAAACGAGCTGGGCAGAAGGGTTAAATTATCATTTCATCCGCGGCTTTGGTTTATTTTTCCACCATTTTCGAACCACCTTGAGAGCTTGTTTGTGGATTTTGAAGAGGGTTTCGACGGGAAGTGATTGGAGGTAAGTCTCATGGTCTAGAAACATCATTTAATCAAAGAATGATTCGTTAATTCTCTGAATTTGGGTATAAAATTGGAGAAACTAAGGCTTGAGTTTTGATATTCCAAATTGGGATTTGATAGGTCATTTGACATTGGATTTGGGAGTTCTTGGTATGTATGAACTCGTGGCGAGACGGGGATTCCGGAAATATAAGTTTCATAATTTTTTGAGAAGCGGGACCCGGGGCTCGGGTTTTGCTAGTTTCGATATTTTTATTATATTTCTATTGTTTTTAATTGGGTGTTGTCCCATTAGCATATTCTGATATATTTGTACTGATTTTTGTTAGACTTGACGCGCGTGGAGGCCAATTTGAGGGGCAAAGGCGTCGCGAGTGAGGTATTTCACCGGTTCGAGGTGAGTAATACTTGGGAATGATATCATGAGGGTTTGAAACCCCTGATTTGTACATCCTAGTGCTGTACTGTGGTGACTTGCACGATGGACTTGCGCATGGGGTAGAGCACCGTTGGGAATTGTGACTTGGTCTGTCCTGGTTGTTGGTTTTTACCGCGAAATTGTAAATGATCTGTTGTTATCATTATAACTTGGGCTCATTTCTATACGGGGCTTATGCCGATTATTTGAACTCTTTATGAACTATCATCACAATTTTCCTCACTATTTGAAAGATTATTTGAACTCGGTCCATGTGATTTATACTATTTCGTGAAGTCAGCTATATTTTTCTCAAACTTGGAGTTATAACTTATATTTGAACTATTGTTTGAGCTGAGTGTTATTGTTTTACGAATGCCCGGGGGGCTTTTGACTATTTTGGACTGATTGAGGCTGAGGGCCATATGTGAGGGCATGAAGATGATGTAAGGAGGCTTTCAGGCCTCGAGTGTTATGTGTGCATGTGCATATACATGCATGGATCGGACTTCACGCCGCATTAGCATATTGCATGGATCGGGCTGCACGCCGCAGTAGCATATTGCATAGATCGGACTGCACACTGCAGTAGTATATTGTATGGATTGAACTGCACGTCGCAGTAGTATATTATATGGATCGGACTGTACGCCGCAATATTATTGCACTTGGGCTGTAGGAGCCCCTCCGGAGTCTGTACACACCCCCAGTGAGCGCAGGGTACCCAAGGATCGGGCTACGCGCCGTAGCGGTCATGTGCATTCCATTGCATTCCTGTATTCATGCATTCACTCCTGTTTTTACTACGTGGTATGACATTTAACACTCATATATCATTGACATACATACTGTTACTTACCTTGTTGACTAGATAACCAGGTGTTATATGTTAAGGAGTGCCGAGCACGAGAGGCTGATGTTGTATGTTCTGAGTTGGGAGTGAGCCCTCGGGGATGATACTATACTGAGAGGTTGATACTGAGCCCCATGGGCAGGTTTATTACTTCCTACTTGGTGAAATTATCTTTGCAACTGTTGAAAAAGCATACTTTCAAAAGAGATTTTGAACTGAACTTGAGATTTTCTAAAGGGATTTTTCACAGTATTTCTATTTTTCTTAAAAGGGTTGTTCTGTCTTTTATAGCAGTTTGGTGTGCTCATACGTGTTTTCTTATCGCTCAGATATTATTCTCTCTTATTACCAGTGAGTTGGAAGTACTCACTTTACTCCCTACACCTCGTGTGCAGTTGCAGGTATTGTTCACCCGGTAGCGGGATAGTAGTGGATTGAAGGTATTGCTATCGTAGTTAAGCTAGGTGACCGCCGGCGTTTGCGGCACCGAGATTCTTCTTCTTGTTGATTCCCAGATTTTTCTCTATGTGTTATAGATTTTTAAATTTTGATAAAGGCACACCTAGATGCTCGTGACTTGTGACACCCCGGTCGGGCTGTATTGGGTTGTATTTATATTGATTAATAACATAAATTCATATTCGAGTTTTTATATAACTAACTAATTGCTTTAAGTGGTGTTTTGAAACGGTCTGGCTGGTCTTCTCTTCACGAGATGCGCCATCACAATCGTATTTGGGAATTGGATCGCGATAGCCGGGTAGTTATTGCTTTATTGATTATCTCCGTTGCCTGGATGTTGAGATTTTTGATGTTGTTCCCTTGCTGGGATTTAATTTTTTAATCATTTCTTCCCTGCCGGAATTTAATTGTTAATTGTTGTTCCTTGCCGGGATTTTTATTATTATTCTGTTTACTTCCTTGCCCTTTATTTGTGATTGTTGTTTGGGTGAGGAAGAGTGATAAAGCACGAAGGGTGATGACATGCATTATTTGCTATTGTGAGGAAAGAGTGTAAAGAACGAAGGGTGATGTCGTGCCATATGATGTACCATTCCATACCGATATTCACTGATTATATTGTGAGGAAAGAGAGTAAAAGTACGAACGGTGATGTCGTGCACATTATTATTGATATGATTGATTTGGGTAAGGACAAGAGTAAAAGCACGAAGGGTGATGCCGTGCAAATTTATGATTTATGATTTTTGTTGATATTCCGGCTTTGTTGCTTCTTTCTTTTATCGAGGTTCCTATTTGAAACTGTTATCTCCCCATAACATGTGTCCCCTTCCCCTATTGACTGGTTACTTTTTGTATTTCTCTTTCGTTGTGTATATATATCTGAACTGTACAGGTTTATTTGGTAGTCTGGTTCTAGCCTCGTCACTACTTCGCCGAAGTTAGGCTAGTCACTTACCAGCACATGGGGTCGGTTGTGTTGATACTACACTTTGTGTTCTTTTGCACAGATCTAGGTCTTGGCAGCAGCAGTAGCACGGGAGCCAGCCTTCAGTCCAGTGAGACACCGAGGTAGCCTTGAGGCGTCCGCAAGCCCGGCATCTCCTCTATCTTTTATTCAGTCTATTATTTTATGTATTCTAGATAAATAGTTTATATTTTCTTCAAACAGTTGTATTTAGTAATCTTAGTGGTTCGTGAGTGATGTGACACAAGTTCTTGGGTAGAGATATATGTTGTTTTTCGCATTTTGTTCAGTATCCTTAAATTTAAGTCTTCCGCTTATCTATTTGAATTTCGTTGTTTTTATGCTATCATTGATAATTGTTAAAAGAAGTAAACTGTTAAATGAAAACGTAATTAGTGATTGGATTGCCTAGCTCTCAACAGGAGGCACCATCACGATTACCGGGGGAAGGGGAAATCCAGGTCGTGACAGTATTTTTGACATAATTGCATTTTTTGCAGAAGATTTTGTAGAAGTTTTAGTCGTATTGGATTTGTGAAAATAGAAAACAAAGCATCTACAATTAGAATAAAAATACTCTATAATTTATCTATAAAATATATACAAACTGGTACATTAAATTTTTTATATCCCAATTTTTATTTAATTATAGTATAATTGGAATTTTTGACATAATTCCGTTTCTTCAGAAGATTTGTAGAAGATTTTATTTGTGAAAATAAAAAAAAATAAAGCATCTACAATCAAACTACAAATAATCTACAATTTAGCTTCTTCGAGTTTCAATGTGAAATTCAGTCAAAACCAAGTCTAATCTTCACCAAAACCCCTCAAAATTGAGATATAAACTCCAAACCATATTCCCGATTATTTTCAACAACAACCAATCCAAACAAATAATGATTTTTGAAAACTAAAATTTAAATTCAAAGCTTTCAAGGTTTTTATTGGCTGTCAACATTGGAATTGCTGCTCTCTTTTTATTTGCTTTGTATTACTTAAATTTGCGATTAAGAAATAGAGAGAGATGTAGAGAGAATTTCTTGAAACGAAGTGTATCGCAAAAACAGAGTATAGAAAATATTGTTTTGCATTGCAGAAGATCAGAGTGAAGCCGACGATCATTATGGAATGTGCGTGATTTGCATTGGGAAAGATCAGGAAAATATTTAATTTCCCCTTTTTAGCACGTAAAATAAGGGATCATAAAGCTACAGTAATTCCTTATTTAATGCATTGTATATATTAGATAGAAATACTATTAACAGGTAATAAGCAAACTATGAACATATTTGGTAATATAGTTTCATATATGGTATGTATACGAAAACGCATCTTTCCAGAAACTAACTTAGAGCCAGTTTGACGAAATTTTTTTCACTTTTTCAAATCCAGTATTTGACCTTAAAATTTTTAATTTTCACTTGAAGATGAGTTTTGGGTTTTTCAAAGATTTGAAAAATTCCAAAAAGTTGCTTTTCAAAATTTTCACTCAAATCACTCACAATAGAAAAACGCCCACTTAATATTAATAAAAAAATCTACACAATATAGTCGCTCAAATTAATAATCAGTGTATATTTTTTGTATTATTAATATATAGTAAATACGTAATTATTTTATATTTTTTTATATTTAGCTAGCAATTATAATTATTTTTGGCCAATCGGTCATATGTATTAAAAAGCCCGTACTAATAGTCAGTTCTCTGTTCTTGTTTAGTTTAAGTTCCATCCTAGTTTGTGTTTGGCAAGAAGAAAAAAAGTCAATTCTCTTCTTATTGTAGAATTTATGTGTAAACTTGAACGAAAATCCTGTTTTCCATCCAGAAAAAATCAGTCAAAGAAGTGTCCAAGTAATTTGGTTTAGTAATAATATTAATTTCTTATTTGCTAGTTGCTTAGATAAACATAAAATGTGGTCTAATTCCTTAGTTATATTGGGAAGTCTCTTATTTTCTTTCCATTTAATATTTTCTAGGTTCATAAGGGTTGAAATTCCAGTTCCTTTCTTCTAGTTTACTGTTTTTCTTTATTTAATTAATTCATGAAGGTTGTGGAAGACTATATTACAAAAAATGAAATATAAAGATATTTGGTAAAAAAATGTGTGTCAATAAAAATTTGCACAAGTTTTTCAAAAACCAAAAATTTTCAGATAACTTTTTCCCCGCTCTCTTTTTTTTTTTACAAGTTTTTTTCAAGTAAAATACATGTCCAAACATAATTTTAAATTTTAAATTTTGAATTTTTTTTCTTTTAAAAATTAAAATTTTTATGTCCAAACGCTTATTAAGAATCTCACTCGTGTAACACAAGAAAAGGTGCAATTGCAACATTTCTGTACATATAAAATTATTAGAGTAATTATTATTACCTATCTCTCAATTATTTTTATCATTATATTTCACCTTTATCAAGCTCAATCTTTCTAGGGTTGATACCGATTTACGTGGACCTTCTTTTTCTTATACGCCAATGAATCTACAGTGTATATAGCATTCCAAACCAGACCAGAACCAGAGAAGTGATAAGAGTAATGACAAGGGAAAGCAAACACACATCCCAGCACTCAACAGTATCAACTCCTCCCCCTCCCCCCCCCCCCCCTCATTACCCATAACTGTGAGTAACAGGTTTGCAGCAGTGTCCAGTAGTAAAGATGAACCTCCAGGGGAGGTTGGGAACACCACATCAACATCTTATCAATGAAGTGGTTAGTGTGGAACGTAAGAGGTGTAAATAAGAGGTACAAACAGAAGGAATTCAGGGAATACATTACGAAACATAACATTAGCTTAGTAGGGCTAGTAGAAACAAAAGTTAGATAAGCACATGCTAATAGAATTGCTAACCTATTAGCACCAGGATGGGGTGTCTTAACTAACTATGTCTCAGGGGAAAAAAGCAGAGTATGGATCCTATGGAACCCAAAGATCTTCACAGTCACTAGTGTTCTGGAGGAAAGCCAGCTGATTCACAGCAGGGTTTCCAGCAGAACAGGGGACCTGAATTTCTTCCTCACTGTGGTCTATTGATTCAATGGACTGGAGCAGAGAAAAACTCTATGGAGCAGTCTACAAAATTTGGCAAAAGGAATTACAGAACCATGGGTTGTAGGAGGGGATTTCAATGCAATCTTGTGTGACAGAGACAGACAGTCATGTAAGTTAGTCAGACTGCCAGAAACAGTGGACTTCAACAATTGCCTACAGCTTACTGGACTGACTGAATTACCCGGAGAGGTGAATACTACACATGGTCTATCAAACAAACTGGTGAAGACAGAGTATGGAGCAGGATTGACTGAGTTTTTGGAAACTATGAATGGAGGATCACCTGGAATCAGGTGGTTGATGTACCACTAATTTCAGATCATAACCCAATGATACTAACACTGCAACCATCCACATGGCAAGGAAAGAGGCACTTCAAATTCTTCAATGTATGGGCTGAACATAGAGATTTCCAACACATTGTGACAACTGTTTGGCAGGAGGGGAAGACAGATACTATGAGATCAATATAGGACAGACTTAAAGCCCTGAAGATTCCTTTGAAGATACTCAATAGCAAGGAATTCAAATCAATTACAAACAGAATTGACCAAACTCGACAGGAACTGGGAACCATACAAAAACAATTGAGTCAGGCCTACAGTGATACACTACAACAGAAGGAGAAAGAACTGATCATGCAACTGGAAAAATGGTCTTTGATTGAAGAGAGTGTTCTGCAACAGAAGACAAGAGCAAAGTGGATACAACTGGGGGATTCCAACACCAAATACTTTACTTCAGTAATGAAGGATAGAAGCCAGCAGAAGCAGATTCATGAAATTACTACTGCACAGGGTATTAGGCTAACTACACCAACAGAGATTAAAGAAGAAATACTGGGCTTCTACAAAGCACTGATGGGCACTGCTGAACCAACTCTACCTGCCATCAACCAACTGTACATGTCCAATGGCCTAAAACTGAACCAACAGCAAAGACAGGAACTGTGTGCCCCAGTCGCTGATACAGAGATCACAGCCACCTCAAAGCTATTGGAGATGACAAAGCACCAGGCGTAGATGGATACAATGCAGTCTTCTTCAAAAAGAGTTGGAACATCATTGGTCTCCAAGTCAATAAGGCCATTAAGCAGTTCTTCAACTCAGCAAAAATGTGCAGTCCAATCAACTGTGCAACCATTACTCTTATCCCTAAAATGTCCAAACCAGCTTCAGTTAAAGAGTACAGACCGATAGCTTGTTGTACTGTTCTATACAAACTCATTTCCAAAGTACTGGCCATCCTCATAAATGAAGCCCGGGCAGGCTTCATTCCAGTTAGGAAAATCAAGGACAACATCATTCTAGCCCATAAACTGGTTAAAAGCTACACTAGGAAGCACATCTCCCCCAGATGCATGATCAAGATAGACCTCCAGAAAGCATATGATTCAGTGGAATGGGTGTTTTAAAGCAAGTCATGGAACAGATAGGATTCCCTAGCACTTTCACAACATGGATTCTGGAATGCATATCAACAGTGAGCTACACAGTCCTGGTCAATGGAGAGCCAACAATTCCATTTGCTGCAGCTAGAGGATTGAGGCAAGGGGACCCCATGTCCCTATTCCTTTTTGCATTGGTCATGGAATACTTAAGCAGAGCCTGCACTGAATTGCACAATGACCCAGTATACCAATTCCACCCTAGATGTAAAAAACTGGGAATTACACATATGTGTTTTACAGATGACTTGTTACTGTTTGTCAAGGGAGACCTCAACTCTGTTAAGGCATTATCCAACTGTTTTTCTCAATTTTCAGCAGCTTCAGGTCTCAAAGCCAATTTAAACAAGAGCTCAGTCTACTTTGGAGGAGTACCAATACTTGTACAGCAACAGATCCTTAACCATCTTGGCTATGAACCAGGCCAACTGCCTTTCAAATACCTGGGAGTACCATTGAGCACCAAGAAAATCACCCTACTACAGTGGCAACCCCTAGTGGAGAAAATCATAGCCAGGATTACTTCTTGGACTGCCAGAACCCTGTCCTACTCTAGAAGACTACAACTGGTGCAATCTGTCATCTTTGGTATTCAAGCTTACTGGGCTCAGCTGTTTATCTTCCTAGTGAAAGTTCTCAAAATGATTGAAAGTATCTGCAGGAGCTTCATTTGGTCTGGGATGAATACTGTCACCAAGAAAGCATACATCTCCTGTGAAAGAATGTGCACTGCAAAGTCAATAGGGGGAATGAACCTAACTAACCTCAAACTGTGGAACAAGGCTGCCATCGCAAAGACCTATTGGGACATAGCACATAAGAAGGACAAGATGTGGATCCGGTGGATCACAGTGTACTACATCAAAGACAGGGCATTAGAAACTATGCCAATCCCTGCCCAAGCCAGCTGGATGGTTAAGAAGATCATCCAATCCAGGGATACCCTACAAAAGATCCAAAACTGGAGACATCAGAAATGCACCACTAAATAGTTGACAGTCGCAGTTGCAAGAAGTGCCACTAGTCCCATGGAAGAACTTAATTATACACAACCAAGCCAGACCAAAAGCAGTTTTCAATCTATGGCTAGCCTTACAAGACAGACTACCAACCAGGGACAGACTACATAGCTGGGGAATGGGAATTGAGCAGCACTGTCTTCTATGCCAAATCCAATCTGAAACAAGAGACCATCTCCTCACAGAATGCCATGTCACTGTGGATATATGGAGAAGAGTAATGAACTGGCTACAGGAACAATACACACTGAGTGGCAGTTGGAGTCAGAAGATGCAATGGTTGATTGCCAAAGCCAAAGGACGAACATGTCGTGTAGGCATTTTCAAGATGGTTGCAGCTGAAGTTACATATGCTATCTGGCTGGAGAGGAATGCAAGAGTTTTCAACAAGACTTTTCGATGTAATAATGCTATCCTGAGAGACATAGTGTACAACTGTAACATTAGATGCACCCCTAAAATTAGACAACTATTACAGCATCTTAGTATATAGTAGAAGCTAGATAGTTAAGACTGGAAAGTAGTTATTATGTTAGCAATTAGACAGTCGGCTAAGTTGACACCCGACTGTGGTTTTGTAATGCAACTTCATTGGTGATTAATGAAAAAGCTTAATTATCAAAAAAAAATCTACAGTGTATATATATATATATATATATATATAAAATTATTATTCATTTTAAAATTCAGACCACGTTTTATTGAATGTGGATTGCGGAGATAATTGTATACTAATTTATATATGGTCAATTCAATGCTAAATTGACCAGATCCTTTTAAGAAGCTGGCAGTTCATGCACTGAATAGACTTGTATAAATACATAACTAATGTATATTTATATTCTTAGCTAGCGATTATAGTTATTTTTTTGGTTGATCGGTCAAATATATTAAAGCTCATATAAATAGGTACATTATTACTTTCTTATTTGCCCCGGTTGCTTATTTAAAATTAAAATGTGGTGGACTTTAGTTATACAATCAAACCTTTTTATAATAGACTCATTTGTTTCGAATTTTTTTTATTGTTATAGCGAAGTGTTGTTATAGAGAACATATATTATAGCATAGCATAAAAATTGATTCCATAAAAACTTAACTTTTATAATGAATACTAGTTATATAACGATGTTTGTTATAAAGAGGTTTTACTGTAATGGGAGATCTCTTATTTCTTTCCCTTTCATAGTTTCTAGTTTCATAAGGGTTAAAATTCCAATTCCTTGCTAGTTTACTATTTTTCTTTATTTATTTAATCCATGAAGGTTGTGGAAGGCATAGTACAACAATAACAATAACAATAACAACAACAACAATAATAACCCTGTTAAATTTTATTAGTGGAGTGTGGGGAGGGTAGTGGGTACGTAGACCTTATCCCTATCCCGAAAGAGTAGAGAGGTTGTTTTCAAAAGGTTCTCCACTCAAGAAGACAAAAAGATAAAAGAAGACAATATTAGCAACATTACAGAAATAATATGAAACATAAGAACAATATGAAATGAAGAAGAATGATTCAAAGCAAAAGCAAAAAAGTATCCCCACCAAACTTGTCTCACAAAGTTATGGCATAAGATAAGTGTCACGACCCGAATTTTTCACAATCGGGAGTCGTGATGGCGCCTACTCGTGGAAGCTAGGCAAGCCAAGAACATTCACAACATTATCCTATCATCTTTATTACTTGATTAAAACCATTAAATAATGATTAGTTAAAATAATTAAAAGACAGCAAATTAACAAAATAACGAAAGTCTGAAATGAAAATAACAACCAAGTCTGAAAACATCCATATAGTTCTCTACCCAACATCTGGTGTCACAACATATCACAGGCTATCTAAGAGTGCTAAACACAATAGTATGAAAGAAAAAAACTCTGTCTCGAGTACAAAAGGAAACAGTGCATGAACAGATAGAAGAGATGTCGGGCATGCGGACGCCTGCAGGACTACCTCGGGTTCTCGTGGATATGATGGCTTCCCGGCTACTGCTGTGCTCTGTAACCTGCTCCGGTATATGCACATTATGTAGAGTATAGCATCACTACAACCGACCCCATGTTCTGGTAAGTGACTGGCCTAACCCCAGCGAAGTAGTGACGAGGCTAGATAGGACTACTAAACAAATTTGTGCAGTTAAATATATACATATGCAATAGAAGAGAAAATACAAAGTTTGAACAGTTAAGAGGGAGGGGAGCATGCTATGGGGAAGGTAGCAGTTCAGATATAAAATCAACAGATAGAGAAATGAAACTGTACAATAATAGAAATAAAAAAGAGCAGGGTAATCAACAATTGCACGGCATCGACCTTCGTGCTTTAACTCTCGTCCTCACCAAAAGTAATCAAATAAAATGCACGGCATCAACCTTCGTGTTTTTCCTCTCTTAAACTCTCATATCATGGCACTGAATGACCCTTCGTGCAATAGTAATCAAATAAGGTCATGGAATGTTCCTTCATGCATTAATAATCAAAATCTAGAACGGAATGACCCTTCGTGCATTAATAATCAAAACTTGGCACAGAGTGACCCTTCGTGCATTAATATTTAAAATGTGGCACGGAATGACCCTTCGTGCATTATTACTCTTCCTTACCCAAACAGCAATCACAACCTAACGGGGCGAGGGGATAGACAAATAATAATAGAAATCCCGGTAAGGGAAACCACAAATAAAGAGTTAAGTCCCGGCAAGGGAGCAACGACAATAACTGTCACATCCTGACAAGGGAGATAATCAATATACTCAAAACATCCCGATAAGGAATTTAATCACATCTCTTTCTATTTCTTTCATTTCTTACTCAATAGTCTTTTTATCGTTCGAGCCAATGCTCCAAAGAGTTTACAATTCATAATTATTCCTCATACTCTTCACATTATATAAAAATCATCAATTGACATGGAAGAGTCACAACAATATCAGAATAAGTACAAGTAAGGACTCATGGTCATGCTAGACACCATTGTATATATACTCGTCACCATGTCTATATACCGTACTCAACATTTAGCAATTAGCAAACAGTACTCTAATCATATTCCCTCAAGACAAAGTTAGATCAAACACTTACCTCATATGCTCCAAACCAAACTCAAGCCTCTAGTATAGATTTACCCCTCGAATTCGGCTCTAACTCAGTCAAATCTAAGAAATAATTACTTTACAATAGTAACAATAGCTAAACAAACTAAACCCAATGCCTAAATATGGATTTCTAAGCTTTCTTCCCAAAATCCCAAAAATCGACCCCGACCCCGCTTGTTCCAGACACAGGGTTCGAACCAATTCCATGTTACCCATTCCCCCACGAGCCCGGATATATAATTTATTTTCAAATTCGATCCCAAAACGAGGTCTAAATCAAAGAAAATCGAAAAGCCCTAACTCTACCTTTTTTCCCAAATTAACCATAAATTGCATGATTTAGATCTAGAAATTTGATAAATGATGATAGAAAATGAAGAAAATAAAGAAAACGAGTTAGATAATACTTACCCAAGAAGCTTTGGTGAAGAAGAGCTCTAAGAATCGCCTATGGGCTGTGGATAAGATGAACTCGTGATAAAAATGGCTAAATCCCATATGTTCTAGTTCTGTAATTTTAAAAATATAACTAGGCATTTTTGTTCTATGAGATCACATAAGAAGGGATGCAATCGCATATGGATGAGGAAATTGACCATTGCGATTGCATTCTAAGTATTGCGAACGCATTGAAGAAATGGGACTAAAATTTCCATGTTTGGTTTAATGTTGCGCGATCGCGAGAGAATGGATGCGTTCGGACTGAACAAGCTGGCCAAGCTATGCAATCGCGCGGGAGACTATGCTATCGCATTGAATAAATACGGACACCTGGAAGCTCACACTATGCGATCGCATAGAAGGAACAACTGGACAGCTGACTGCAAAAATTATGTTGCATTTACTAAGTGCAAAACCACCCCGAACCACCTCCGAATCACACCCAAGCCCTCGGGGATCCTAAACAAACAAACACACTAACTCAACAACATCCTACGAACTTAATCGAGCGATCAAATTGCCAAAATAACATCATAAACGAGGAATCAAACCTCAAAATCAACATTTCTCATTCAAACTTCTTAAATTTCCAAGATTATATGTCCGAAACTTCACACGCCCGAGTCCCATATTTTTCTACGGACCCTTCGGGACCGTCAAATCAAGGGTCCGGGTCCATTTGCCCAAAATGTTTGATCAAAGTCAACTTTAATCATTTTAAATCCACAATTTAGCAAATTTTACATAATATAACATGTAATCTTTCCGCCTACGCACCCGGACTGTGCATGCAAATTGAGGCAACTGGAAATGAGGTTTTTAAGGCCTCGGAAGCACAGAAAAAGGAGAAAATAGGTCACCTCTAAAACAACCGTTCGTCCTCCAACAGACAAAAGAAAGAAGTACATGAGTCGGGAAATAGATGAGGATAACAGCTCCGTATATCAGACTCGGACTCCCCGGTCGATGCCTCAGGAGGGTGACCTCTCCACTGAACACACACTGAAGGAAAACCCTTCAACCTCTACTCTCAAACATGTCAGTCTAGAATAGCTACCGGCTACTCCTTAGAAGACAGACCCTTGCACAATTGGACAGTGCTGAAATATAACACGTGGGCTGGATCGTCTTGGTACCTCCGAAGCATGAAAACATGAAAAATTGGATGCACGGCTTACAAGCTAGGCAGCAAGGCAAGTCTATAAGCCACCTCTCCACATGATTGAGAATCTCAAATGGGCCAATGTACCTAGGGCTAAGCTTGCCCTTCTTCCCAAATCGCATCATGCCCTTAATAGGAGACACTCAGAGCAATACTCGCTCACAAACCATGAAAGCCACTTCTCAAACCTTGTGATCTGCACAACTCTTCTGCCTAGATTGAGCTGTATGAAGTCTGTCCTGAATGATCTTGACCTTATCAAACCATCCAACTGGATACCGATATCGCCTACCATACAACGCCTTATATGGAGCCATCTGAATGTTGGAATGGTTGCTGTTGTTGTAGGCGAACTCTGCTAAAGGCAAAAACTGGTCCCATGAGCCTCCAAAATCAATGACACAGGCTCGGAGCATATCCTCCAATATCTGAATAGTCCGCTCGGATTGTCCGTTTTTCTGAGGATGAAATGTTGTGCTCAACTCAACTCGGGTGCCCAACTCCTTCTGGATTGCTCTCTTGAAGCGCGAGGTAAACTGCGTACCCCGATCCGAAATAATAGATATCGGCACCCCATGAAGGCAAACAATCTCTCTAATGTAGATCTCACCTAACCTCTCAGATGAGTAAGTGGATGCAACAGGAACAAAATGTGCTGAATTGGTAAACCTATCAACAATGACCCAAATCGCATCAAACTTCTTCTGGGTCATCGGAAGTCCAGTAACAAAATCCATTGTAATCCTCTCCCACTTCCACTCGGGAAGCTCAATCCTCTGAAATAAACCACTAGGCCTCTGATGCTCATACTTAACCTACTGACAGTTCAAACATCGAGCCACATATGCAATAATATCTTTCTTCATCCTATGCCACCAATAGTGTTGCCTCAAATCCTGGTACATCTTCGCATCGCCCAGATGAATAGAATACCGAGAATTATGGGCTTCCAATAAGATCAAATATCGAATCCCATCGACATTGGGCACACAAATTCACCTATACAATCCCAAAACACCATTATCATCTAAGGACACTTTCTTGTCACCTCCACGTTGAACCGTGTCTATCAGGACACACAAATGGGGATCATCAAATTGCCGCTCACGGATACACTTCAACAACGAAGAACAAGTGACAGTGCAAGCTAACACCCTGCTAGGCTCAGAGATATCCAACATCACAAATCGATTGTCCAAGGCCTGAACATACAAAGCAAGCGGTTTTTGGCTGACCGGAATATAAGCAAGACTAACCATACTGGTGGACTTCCTACTCAATGCATCGGCCACCACATTGGCCTTTTCCGGTTGATACAAGATTGTAGCATATAATCCTTTTGCAACCCCAACCACCTCCTCTGCCTCAAATTCAGCTCCTTTTACTCGAACAAGTACTGAAGACTATTGTGATCATTGAATACCTCACACGTCACACCATATAGATAATGCCTCAATATTCAAAGCTGGTCGAACAAATCATCAATCCTCGGCAGTGGATACTTGTTCTTTATTGTCACCTTGTTCAACTACCGGTAATCAATGCATATCCTCATCGAACCATTCTTTTTCTTCACAAATAACACCGGCACACCCCAAGACGATACACGAGGTCTAGTGAAACCCTTCTCAAGCAAATTCTACAACTGATCCTTTAACTCTTTCAACTCTAGCGAGGCCATGCGATACAGCAGAATGGAAATAGGCTCCGTGCACAGTGCCCAGAACCAGATCAATACAGAAATCAATATCCCTGTCGGGCGGCATACCCAGCAGATCTGAAGGGAAAACCTCATGGAACTCTCGAATAATAGGAACCGAATCAATATAAGGGACCTCTGCGTTGGAGTCGCGACCATACGCCAAGTAAGCTAAACACCCCTTCTCGACCATGCGTCGAGCCTTCACATATGAAATAACACTGGGGGTAGCATGAATCGAGGTTCCTCTCCACTCCAAATAGGGCAAATCCGATAAAGCCAAGGTCACAGCCTTGACGTGACAATCCAAGATAGCATGATATGGGGACTACCAATCCATCCCCAATATAACGTCAAAATTTACCATGTCTAAGAGCAATAAATCAACACATGTCTCAAGACCCTCAAACACTACCACACAAGAACGATGCACTCGATCGACCACTATAGAATCACCTACTGATGTAGATACATAAACAAGAATACTCAAAGTATCACTAGGCATGACCACGTTGGGTGAAAAATAAGATGACACATACGAATACGTAGACCTAAGGTCAAATAGCACTCAAGCATCCCTATCACAAGACCAGAATAATACCTGTAATAACTGCATCTGAAGACTCAGAATCTAGCCTGGTCGTGAGAGCATAACATTGGTGCTAGGCCCCACCTCCCTAAATCATATCTCTGGGACGATCGGCTGCTGGCTGGCCTCTACCTCTGGCGGACCAAGCTCCACATTTACAGTCTCTACCTCTACCTCTATGATCCCTACCCCCACCTCTAGCTGGTAGGGCAGGCTGTGGATCACCTGGTGCCTGAATTATAGGGCAGGGACCCTGCTGTTGAGAACTACCCGAAGCTCGAGGGAAAAATATGACAATGTGATTCGGGTTACCACAACCGTAACAAGCCCTCGGCTACTGAGACTGCTAGCCCTGTCGACCTGAATGTCCTCCCCGAAAACTCTAAAGTGGTGGTGCAATAATGGGAGCTGGTGGTGCACTAAAAGACTCCTGATTAGAATGATGCTGCTGAAAACCACCACCCGATGTACCAAGAGACACCTGGAGTGCTGACTGAAAGGGCCTCGGTGGATGGCCTCTACCACAAGAATCCCTACCTCTAGACGTGGTACCACTGAACCTACCAGAATGATAAGGACTCTTATCTAACCCCATACCACCTCCCGGTGCAAGAGCCATCTCAACTCTACAGGACGCATTGGCCGCCTCCTGAAAAGAAATCTCACTCGCGTCTCCCAAAGCCATCTGAAGATGGATCGACTGAATCAACCCATCAATAAACGTTTGAGCCAGTTCTCTCTTGGCAGGGAGAATAACAACACATGGCGTGCCAGATCAATGAACAAGGACTCAAACTACGTACTATCAAAGAGCCATGCTGGAGGCATTCGAACTGCCTGTGAAGAGCCTCTCGCTGAGTAACTGGGAGAAACTTCTCTAAAAATAACTCTACAAACTGGTCCCAAGTCAATGATGGCGACCCTGCTGGTCTGGATAAACAATAGTCCCTCCACCAAGTCTTAGCAGATCTTGCTAGTCGAAAGGTGGCAAAGTCGACCCCATTGGTCTCCACAGTCCAGAGAACCTCATGGCAACTGAATAAGAAATCCTGGGGGTCCTCTATGGGAGCACTGCGGAATGTGGTGGTAAAGAGATTAGTGAACCTATTAAGTCTCCACAAAGCATCAGCGGACATTGCCGCACCATCAACGGTCTCAGCCGCAATACCCGGCTGAACTGCCATACTTGGCTGAAACGCTAGAACCTGAGCCTAAGGAGCTACGTGCTCTGGAGTGCGTGTAGCGGGAGAACGAACTCCTCCCCCATCCTGAGAAGTGGCCGGTGCTACTGGAAGCAAACCCGCTCTAGTGATGCTCTCCACAAAGCCTACCAATCTGACCAAAGCGTCTTAAAGAATTAGTGGCAATGAACCCCATTAGGACCTGAGCTGGGCCCACCGGAGCTGTTGGGGCTGGAACCTCCTCATCATAATCAACATGAGGGTCCACCTCTGGGACTGCTGCTCGGGGCTGAGCTCTGCCCCTACCTCGGCCTCTGCACAGCCTTGACCTTGCCCTCTGCCCCTCGTAGGAGCTACTGCCGGGGGCTCGGGCTGCTACATGGTAGAAGAGAAAGCACGTGTTCTCGCCATCTACGAAAGAATATTGTAGAAAGACAATAAGTATTTGAGAAATAGAATCGCACGACAAGAAAGAACAGAAGTGAAATTTTCCTAACTCTGCAACCTCTAGGGGATAAATACAGACGTCTCTGTACTGATCCCTCAGACTCTACCAAGTTGCCCGTGAGTTGTGAGACCTAGGTAACCTAGTGCTCTGATACCAACTTGTAACGACCCAAATTTCCCACCATCGGGAGTCGTGATGGCCCCTACTCATGGAAGCTAGGTAAGCCAAGAACCTTCACAACATCATCCTATCATCTTTATTACTTGACTAAAACCATTAAATGACGGATAGATAAAACAATTAAAAGATAGAGAATTAACAAAATAGCGGAAGTCTGGAATAAAATAACAACCAAGTCTGAAAACATCCATATAGGTCTCTACCTAGCATTTGGTGTCACAACATGTCACGGACTATCTAAGAGTGCTAAACACAAGAGTCTGAAAAAAATGAAATAAAATTCTGTCTCGGGTACAAAAGGAAATAGTGCATGAACAGATAGAAGAGATGTCCGGCCTGCGGATGCCTGCAGGACTACCTCGGGATCTCATGGACTGAAGGATGGCTCCCCGACTACTGATGCGCTCCGTAAGCTACTTCGGTATCTGCACATAAGTGCAGAGTGTAGCATCAGCAAAACCGACCACATGTCCTAGTAAGTGCCTGGCCTAACCCCGGAAAAGTAGTGATGAGGCTAGACAGGACTACCAAACAAACTTGTGCTATTCAATATATACATATGCAATAGAAGAGAAAATACAAAGTTTGAACAGCTAAGAGGGAGGGGAGCATGCTATGGGGAAGGTAGCAGCTCATATATAAAATCAACAGATAGAGAAATGAATACAATAACAACAATCAAAGAGAGCAGGGTAATCAACAATTGCACCTCACCGACCTTCGTGCTTTTACTCTCGTCCTCACCAAAAGTAATCAAATAAAGTGCACGGCATCAACCTTCATGCTTTTCCTCTCATAAACTCTCATATCATGGCAAGGAATGACCCTTCGTGCAATAGTAATCAAATCAGGGCACAGAATGTTCCTTCGTGCATTAATCATCAAAACCCGATACGGAATGACCCTTCATGCATTAATAATCAAAACCCGGCACAGAATGAACCTTCGTGCATTAATATTTAAAACGTGGCACAGAATGACCCTTCGTGCATTATCACTCTTCTTCACCCAAACAGCAATCATAACCAAACGGGGTGAGGGGATAGTCAAACAATAATAGAAATCTCGGCAAGGGAAACCAAAAATAAATAGTTAAGTCCCGACAAGGGAGTAACGACAATAACTTTCACATCCTGGCAAGGGAGATAATCAATATACTCAAAACACCCCGGCAAGCGATTTAATCACATCTCTTTCTATTTCTTTCATTTCTTACTCAATAGTCATTTTATCGTTCGAGCCAACGCTCCAAAGAGTTTATAATTCATAATTATTCCTCATACTCTTCACATTACATAAAAATCATCAATTGACATGGAAGAGTCACAACAATATCATAATAAGTACAAGTAAGGACTCACGGTCATGCTAGACACCAGTGTACATATACTCGTCGCCATGCATATACACCGTACTCAATATTTAGCAATTAGCAAACAATACTCTAATCATATTCCCTCAAGCCAAAGTTAGATCAAACACTTACCTCGAATGCTTCAAACTCAATTCAAGACTCTAGTATAGCGTTACCCCTCGAATTCAGCTCCAACTCAGTTAAATCTATGAAATAATGACATTACAATATTAATAATCGCTAAACAAACTAATCCCAATTCCTAAATATGGATTTCTAAGCTTTCTTCCCAAAATCCCAAAAATTGACCCCGAGCCCGCTTGGTCCAAACACAAGGTTAGAACCAATTCCATGTTATCCATTCTCCCACGATCCCGGATATACAATTTGTTTTCAAATTCGACCCCAAAACGAGGTCTAAATCAAAGAAAATCGAAAAGCCATAACTCTACCTTTTTCCCCAATGTCAACCATAAATTACATGATTTAGGTCTAGGAATTTCATAAATGATGATAGAAAATGAAGAAAAGGAGTTAGATAATACTTACCCAAGAAGCTTTGGTGAAGAAGAGCTCTAAGAATAGCCTATGGGCTGTGGAGAAGATGAACTCGTGATAAAATGGCTAAATCCCATATGTTCTAGTTCTGTAATTTTAAAAATCTAACTAGGCATTTTTGTTCTATGCGATCACATAGATGCAATCGCATAGGGATGAGGAAATTGACCATTGCGATTGCATACTAAGTATTGCGAACGAATTGAAGAAATGGGACTAAAATTTCCACGTTTGGTTTACTGTTGTGCGATCGTGAGAGAATGGGTGCGTTCGCACTGAAGAAGCTGGCCAAGCTATGCGATCGCGAGGGAGCCTATGCGATCGCATTGAACAAATGCGGATACTTGGAAGCTCACACTATGCGATCGCAGAAGGGCCCATGCAATTGCATAGAAGGAACGACTAGACAGCTGACTGCAAAAATTCTGGTACATTTCCTAAGTGCAAAACCACCCTGAACCACCTTTGAATCACTTCCGAGCCCTCAGGGCTCCTAACCAAAAACACACACTAACTCAACAATATCCTAAGAACTTAATCGAGCGATCAAATTGCCAAAATAACATCACAAACGGAGAATAAAGTCTCAAAGTCAACATTTCTCATTCAAACTTCTTAAACTTCCAATTTTAGATATTTAAAGCACATTTGTTTGCACTTAATTAGGGTCTGAATCTGAACCAAAAAGATCTTAGCCAATTAAGTGTATTTATTTTTTTATTTTTAAAAAGTCTTAATAGGTCTGATTGGGTTTGTTTTGGTCAGACCTTTAATTGCATCTTAATTCTCTTTAGAGGTTAAAAATATAAGGAATGCACACCTCTTTTTTCGGTGCTCTTTTTCTCTCTCTTGAAATTCGGCTATTTTTTGTGGTTACATTTCGGTACTACAATTGTTCTTATTGATATATAATTTTCATTTATAGTTCAAATAGTTTAACAATTGGATCAAACATAAAATATTAATTTATATCTTATAATATTTCAATTTATCTCAAAAAATAACTTTTTTTTGTTCAAGTTAATATTTTCACTAATTGATATAATATTTAATCACTTTTTTTGAATTGTATATTTTTATTTTGAATATAAATATATTATACGTATTCAGATGTTGAAAAACAAACAGTCTTAATCATTCATTGTTCAGATCTATATACCACATCTTAATATTCAGACGTGCATTCAGACGTATTAATCTTAAAAAAAACAAATGAGGCCTTAGATCCGAAACACGTCAAATGACGTTCGATTTCAACCAAATTACATAGAAACATTTTTAGAGGCCCGATACCAATGCTTTCTAATCCATTTTTATTTCAAAATTTTATATTCATTTCAGAAAATAATTTCTTTCTAACGTTCATTTTCTCGGGCTCGGGACCTCGGATTTCGATTCTGAGCATATGTCCGAGTCCCATATTTTTCTACAGACCCTCGGGACTGTCAAATCATATCTGGGTTCGTTTACCCAAAATATTGACCAAAGTCAACTTTAATTATTTTAAAGCCACAATTTAACATATTTCACATAATTTAACATGTAAGCTTTATGGCTATGCGCCCGGACTATGCACGCAAATCAAGACAACTAGAAGTGATGTTTTCAAGGTCTCGGAAGCACGAAAAAGGGAGAAAATAGGTGGTAACCCTTTGGGTATTCACAATAAGACTCAACTACCTCATAACCTATAACCCAAATACTCGACCTCCACATGTTCCTATCAAGTGCCATGTCCTCGAAAATCTGGAGCATCGCTATATCCTACCTAATCACCTCCTCCCAATACTTCTTAGGCCGCCCTCTACCTCTTTTTGTGCCCTCCACAACCAGCTGTTCACACCTCCTTACCGAAGCATCTGCCCTTCTCCTCTGAACATGCCCGAACCACTTGAGCCTTGCTTTCCGTATCTTGTCATCAATGGGAGCTACGCACGCCTTCTCCCAAATATCATCATTCCTAATCTTATCCATCCTAATATACATGCACATCCACCTCAACATCCTCATTTCTGCTACCTTCATCTTCTGGATATGTAATTTCTTAACTGGCCAACACTCAGCCCCATATATCATGGCCGGCCTAACCACCACTTCATAGAACTTACCTTTGAGTATTAGTGGCACTTTCTTGTTATACAATACTACAGATGCTAACCTCCACTTCATCCATCCTACCACAATACAATATAGGATAAATAAAGTGAAGGTTAGTATCTAGAGTATTGTGTGACAAGAAAGTGCCATGAATTATAAAGATTTTGGTAAACAAAATTTGACTTTTGAATGCAATTAATGCTACGCCTGTATCATCACATTATCACTCAATCGTTTTCTAATTGTTTCAAGTAAATTAAACTTTACATCAACATTATTTAAAGGTTTTGTATAATGAGTTCTTATTATCAGTTGATCCATATCCTACTCAGAAAATCAAGAGTTTCGTGAAGTGTATAAACCGCCATTCTTAGGGCTATTATTTATGGATTAATCATTACTTATTTTTTTTTGTAATTTTAATTAAAAATGTTAATTTCAAAATAATTCAGAATATTTTATGTCTCAAAAAATTTGAACAGATAAATTGAGATTCACGTCGCATTGGCTAATTCCTAAATAGCACCCCTTTAGAGTGGCTACCTATTATCATTGCTATACAAAGACCGGGTGACTCAATAAAATGGGAGGCCTAAAGCTAAAAGTTAAGAAGATGTGAGGAAATAGCATTAGCAACGTGATAACAGTTGAAAAAATAAACACGATTAATTCAGATAACCAAGAAAAAATTATATGATTTAACAAATTTTCTTTCAAGGTTTTAAGCTTTCTTCTAAGTATTCCACAATAGAATTATCTAATATTTTAAAATTTGAATTAAATTATTCAAATATTCATATTCAAATATTCATATCTAGTACTGCTCATAAAATAGTTGATAACGACGTATTGAAACAAAATGTTAATATTTTGTTAATTTAAAAAAACCTGACTAATATAAGTAATTATAACTAATAGAAAATGCTTAGGGAGACCTTTGACTCTTGGGAACATAAAGCAGCTTTAGTGGCCTTACCCTAAACCTACCCATGCAAAAACGCAATAGTTGATACAAAGAATCTAACTCGTGTAACACAAGAAAAGGAAGAAAAATAAGTGTAGTTGCAAATGACTGTACTTATAAAATTATTAGAGTGATTATTTTCTCATTCTTCTAAGGTAGATTTTTTCTTTATCTATATCTCTATTAGTTTTGCATTTATTTCACATTAATAAAGGTCAATCTTTCTAGGGTTGATAATGATGAGTACGTTGACATCTTTTTCTTATACCCTAATGAACCTACAGTTTAGTTTTATTGCATGTGGATTGCGGAGATAATTGTATACTAATTCATTTATGGTCAATTTAATGCTAAATTGACCAGATTCTTTTAAGAAGAATAGAGGCTTCTTTTTAAGCACAACGAGCACGGTAGAGGAGAAAGATAAAGCCGTTTTAATCGCTGTGTGACCGAAACGGTTCTAGGATTTAAATTTAATAGATTCAATTTATTTTAAAAATTTAGTATTAAATTTATTGTATTTGCGCCTTCGAGCATATCGGGAAATGCACTGTTGGCACTCAAGTAATACTTTTACTTTCCTCTATTCATAACAAGTGACCAATTTACTTTTTTATTTTGGTTCAAAATAAGTGTCATTAATATAACCAAGAAAAAAATCAATTTATTTTTTCAAAACTATCCTCATATACTTATCGGTTTTATTCTAAAAAACTTTTTTACTCCTCACATTAACTATGCTGCAACATTTAATTTAGTGTTATAAAATATTCTATTTAAGGTGAATGTCCATATTTAGAGAGATCCTAGGGTTTACTACTTGGTGGCTAAGTCACCACCTCCCTATAAATAAAGGGGTTCTCTCCCATTGTAAATCATCCCAAAGTATCAATAAGAATACTCCTCTCTCTACTTTTCTCTATATTGTTCTTGTTCTTATATTATTTCATAACACGTTATCAGCACGAGTCTCTAACCAATTGAATTTGATTTCTTCCTTCTTCCAAAAATTTCTATACGGAAAAATAGAAGAGGAAAGACAACGAAAAAAAAAAGAAAAAAAAGGGAAACGGAAAAGAAGAATAGAAGGAAAAGAGAGGAGGAAAAAGAAAGAAAAGAAGAACAGAAGGAAAGAAGACAGAAGACAAGCCGCTGTATTTTCTGTTCAAGTTTAGGCGGGTTTTCATTGTTGGGGTCCATCTGGCGCCGATTCAGCCGTTGTAATTTCACTGGAGAATTTCTATACGGAAAAATAGAAGAGATGGTATCATCATAAAGTAATGCAACGGGATGGAAACTCAAGAGGTATATTTGATATCACAACATTTATTGGTATACCTTAAAGGTAAGTAATTTACTTTTCCCTTTCAAATTCTTGAAATTCTACGATTTGATTTCATATACAAACATAGACAACAAAGTTTGATTATAACTCTAATGGAGTTTGTAAGGAATTATAACCACGTGAAGTGGTAAAAGTTCTATGTCTTGCCATGATTAAATTCATGTATGATTGTGGGCAAAGAATTGAAAATCCGTCCCACTGAATTTGCTTCATTCTCATTCCCTTTAGAGAATGTGATAGCAGTATGTGATAAGTCTGAAAGAAGACAAAATTATTACCGTGAAGGTGTCAATGGATGTGGACGTGGCAATAGACAGAATTATAATCGTCATCATTGTGATAATGAGAATAATAAAGATTCTCAAAATAATCTTTCACTTTATGAAAGTAATATTTGACATGAGATTGTATATAGCACATACAGATGATTATGATCCATTCCCTGAAGTGAATGTGATAATTGTAATAAAGCCCGTAAGTAGGGACACGCTCTTGATGTAATTTTGTTTTATGTCTGACATTATGAAAAGAAAGTTTGTTGCCCTCGAAATTTCGGGCAAGAACTATATGACATGGGTGTTGGATGCTGAAATCCATTTGGATGCAATGGGTCTTGGAGACGCCATTAAAGACAGAAATAATGCATCCACCCAAGACTATCCTAAGGCCTTGATTTTCTTGGGCCATCACCTTGATGAAGGTTTGAAACTGTGCTAAGGCCTTGATTTTCTTGCGCCATCACCTTGATGAAGGTTTGAAACTGTGCTAAGGCCTTGACTTTCTTGCGCCATCACCTTGATGAAGGTTTGAAAATTGAATATATTACAGTCAAAGATCCACCTATCTTAAAAGCAAATAGTTCATAAACTATATATTATCGTTGCGGTGGAAAAGGGCACTGGGCGAAAATTTGCCGTGTACCAAGACATTTGGTTGAGCTTTATCAATCATCTCTAAAAGGTAAATGCCCTGAAACCAATTCTGTCTCTGACGACAATTTTGACATCACCCACTTGGATGTGACAGACTTCTTTGAGCACCCTGAGGGGAAAATAGACCACTTAATTGGTGATGGATCTGTGATGAAGGAAGATGGAATTGTTTGATTTTATTTTACTTATTTGTATTAGTTAGTGAATAAACTAATAGTCATTAGTATCAGCTCGTATTAGTTAGCTTATGATATAATGTTAGTATTAGTTCTTTAGAATGTTTCAATATGCTTAAATTTCAAAGATATTTTTATTTTCCAGTAGAGTTAATTGACTAACCTAACAGTTAGTCGATTATCTAATATTTCGCATTAAAACTGGATTTTTCCGCAAGCTAAGTTAGTCGACTATCTGATTTAGATAGTCGACTAACCTGATGACTGTTTACTAAGTTAGTCAACTATCAACTTAGTTAGTCGACTAACTAATATTTCGCATTAAAACTGGACTTTTCCGCAAGGCAAGATAGTCGACTATCTGATTTAGTTAGTCGACTAACCTAATGACTGCTTCCCAAGTTAGTCGACTATTAACTAAGTTAATTGACTAACCTCAGTAGATTTTGAAAATATTATTTAATTATGAAGCAACGGATTAAATTTGTTTATTCTCATGTTCGTATATCTCTTTTGATTAATTGATTCATGTACCACACATACGATATTCAAAGAGAAGAAATATTACTCTCATTTAAGTATGTGTAAGGCAGATGTTACTACAATTTCTGGTAGTAGTAAATTGATTAAAGGCTCCGGAAGAGCAACTATAACTCTGCCTAAAGGAATAACATTTTAGAGAATGCAATGTTCTCCACCAAGTCTAAAAGGAACTTGTTGAGTTTTAAAGATATCATTCAAAATGGATATCATATTGAGACAATAGATGAGAATAATCTTGAATTCCTCATTTACTCATGAAAACGAGGCTGCCCACTTCGGTTTGGGGTCACGCCATTTTGCATGCAGCAATGCTAGTTCATCTCAGAACGACGAATTATCACAAATATTCCCCGTTGCAATGAGTTTTGGGTCATGAACCTAATATATATCCCACTTAAGAATTTTTGGATGTGCAGTATATGTGCCTGTAGCACCGCCATATTGCACCAAAATAGGTCTGCAAAGAAGGTTAGGAATATATGTTGAGTTTGAATCTCCCTCCATTATTCGCTACCTCGAAACATTGACAAGGGATTTGTTCACTGCACGATTTGCAGACTGTCAATTCGATGAGACACTTTTCCCAAAATTAGGGGGAGAAGTTGGTGAAACCAAACGGGAAATTTTGTGGAAAAATGCATCATTATCTCATCTTGATCCACATACCTCTATTTGTGAAAAAGAGGTGCAAAATATTATCCATTTGCAAAGAATAGCAAATCGAATGCCAGACGCATTTACAGATTTGAAAAGGATAACAAAATCACATATCCCCGCAGTGAATGTGACAACATCTGATTCACGAATACATATTCATTATTGGAAGAATATGAACATGAAATTGGTATTGAATGTACCACACTCACCCCTAGAAGGAGGTTTGAGAAGATATATGAAAATAATGTCATTGTTATGGCATGAATAGTCATTGGTCACGTACCTATTGTACGCCAAAATAATTTTGTCAATGTGATTATCAAAGGACAATAATAATGCAAGAAACATATCTTGCATATACTTTTGACATGACCATAATGGTATAACTTTCTCTTTAAAAGAGATATTCACCACATGGATGTTGATGAATTTGTGGTAGTACAAAATTAATTGAGAGCTCTAGAAGAGCCAATTATTACTATGTTGGAGAAACACAATTGATTACCAATAAGGTATTGTGTTGTAGTAAGTCTCAAAGAAACTTATTCAATTTCCAAAGTATATGCGAAAGCGATTGATTATATTGAGACTATAAATAAAGGAAAGATTTGATATCTTCTATTACTACAACTTGTAGCGGGATAATCTGCATGTGAAAAACTACCCGCTTCATTCTCCAGTTTGTACTACACAAGAATACCACAATAAAGTGGACGTTTATTGATATAAAAACCCATATCATAATAAACTTGAAGTTTATTGATAATTGCACATGTCATGGTGTAAATTTGAAGTTTATCAATATTGATAATTTATTCAGTTGGCATTCGGGTTAGCCATATCATTTTAAGTATGATGTGCAGTAATAGAGAATTCACATGGGTAAATATTAAAGAACTAGAAAGTTCTTTACGAATTCTCTTGTATTACTTGTTCTCATTAATTAATTGACCAACTAAAGAGTTCGGGTTGAATCCCATAAATTCTGGAAATATCAAAGGTTAATATGGGCTCATTCACCTGCCATGTATCCCACATATGATGCATCTATGATATGGTTACATGTGCGATTATTATTAACCCGCAGCCTGGCCGGTGCTTGCGAGGTAAATTGCTCAGTAATATAACTTCGAGCATAATTTCCAGATTTTCTATTCAAGATAGTTCATCTTGATAAGTTGGTTTATATCATAGTTGGTTTAGCAAGATAATTATTGAGTGCCTCCGCTTAATAGCTAAACTGTTTCTTATGAGAACAAAGTTATATATATCAGTTTGATATACGTTGTATACGAGAGTATATTATATTCTCCCCTCACAAGTGGTTCAGGAACCAAATAATTCATCTTATTATTATTGATGTGCGGTGTATATTTTCATTAACACCATAATGCACAAAGATGGACTCTCAAAGTTGAGGAAACAAGTTAGCTTTTTTAACATAAGGGGGAGACATGATAAACACTTGAGAAAAGGTTACATGGGATGAATTATCATTTGTATATATAGATCCTCGAATATCATAATATGAACCTGAAGTTCATAAAAGGATAATTCAATTGCAACATATTGCAAAGCATGCTATACGCATTTGCTGACCCAAAGAAAGTAACTATATTCTCACTGTAAATGCTCATATTAAGTCCCAGAAGGACAAAGTCTTTGATACGCTTAAAGCGTATAGACAAATCGGTTTCAAAATAACTTCTTAATAAAGAAGATGAACAAATGATCAAAGTGATCATAATGGGGAGGCAAGTGATCTAGAAGATCACATGACATAACACTTCACAAAATCTCATGAGAGATTCAGGTACCTGAATATATGAATAAAGAGATTTCCATGTTATGTCTTTATGAAAATTTACGGGAACCGATATAAAATGTTCGTCGACGACATCTATGATAGCGCTAAATATCGATGAGGATCTTATGTTTGTCGAATACAAACAAAATATTGGCTAAATGGAAGAGATACAATTCAAGCAGAATTGATTCCATATGAAAGACATGTAGTTTTGGACATGTAGTTCAAATACTTGAAAGTATAAAGTCAATGATTGAAGTTGCTTGAAGCATATACAATTCTTGGTCCTGAAGTACCACATCCTAAGTGCAACTTGTGTACATATGTATCTTGCTATAACTATAAGCATGATGGCATCGAGAATACCTCTATGGAGATATTGAAGAGTCATTCCACGACATTATATGAAGATGTTCATATCTATCAAGAATGATAATTTCAAGGTGCGGAATATTTATTCAAATCAATATGGCTGATTTACTTATCAAATCTCTACAAAAGATCGTTTTGAAGATGGTGCACAAGATTGGAATGCAAATGCTCAAGGATGTGAATTGATGCTCTTTTCAGGGGGAGTTAATGCGCGTTGCACTCTTTTTCCCTTACAAGGTTTTGTCCCACTGGGTTTTCCTTGCAAGGTTTTTAACGAGGCAACCAATAGGCGCATATTCAAACATGTGTACTCTTTTTCCTTTTCTATAATTTTTTCCCATTGGGTTTTGTTTTAGTTAAGGTTTTAACGAGGCACATTATTGAATAGACATTCAAGGGGGAGAGTTATAAAATATTCTATTTAAGGTGAATGTCCATATTTAGAGAGATCCTAGGGTTTACTAATTGGTGGCTAAGTCACCACCTCCCTATAAATAAAGGGGTTCTCTCCCATTGTAAATCATCCCAAAGTATCAATAAGAATACTCCTCTCTCTACTTTTCTCTATATTGTTCTTGTTCTTATATTATTTCATAACATTTAGGGTAATGTAGTCATACTAACTACTTTTGTCAAGAATTTAGTATTTCCTTAATAGATGTACCCAAGCAAATTTAATACCTATTGTGGACCGGAGAGAGTACTAATCTTCATTTCTGACATTTAAAACTCAGTAAATGTGGAATTAATTCTACAAGATCTGGTTTTTGTTTAACAATGAGACTATTCATTCTCTCAGATGTCACTGCATGTTAATTAATAGTACTCCCTCTGGTCCAAAATAAGTGATTTTTTTGAATGTTTTCACACAGATTAAGAAATTCACCTTTTAGTATTAATTAACAATAGAATAGATCATATTAACCTTTACTATCTCACATAAACACACCTAATACATATTCCAACACTATTTACTCCAAGGACAATGTAGGAAAAAAATTAATTAATTCATTCTTGAAATCTGGAAAAATCACTTATTTTGGAACACAAAAAAACGCCAAAAAATCACTTATTTTAGACCGGAAGGAGTATTAATTTATTCATATCACCATACCTTATATATATATATATATATATATATATATATATATATATATATATATATATATATATATATGCACACTTTTATCAGATAGTCACCTAAAAAGAGTAAAATTTAAAATACAATATTTTTCTTGGTAGAGGTAATGGTGGCAATAGCGGTGGAGGGGAAGATAATTTTAGTGGTGGAAATAAAAATAAAAGGGAGGGGTAAAATAGGTTAGGAGCATTGAGGTGGCAAGCCATGTGGTATCCACCTCGTCACATGTCAGTGCCACATAGAATTGCATATCCACTTTAGACAAACTTAACAAAAAAGTAATATATTTGAATCAGCAATATAACAATAGGGGTATATTTGAGCTTAAAATATAACGAGGATTATATTAAACATTTTCTGATAGTACATGCATATATAGCCCGTACTAATAGGTACATTATTAATTTCTTATTTGTCCCAGTTGCTTACTTAAACTTAAAATGTGGTGTATTTTAATAGTATTGTCAATTCTCTCTATAATAGTTTTATTTTTTTCTGATTTTTGGACAGAAATAGTAAAGTGTTGTTATAGAAAACATATATTATAACTTAACATGAAAGTTGGTTCCATAAAAATTTAGCTTTACAATAAATAGTTGTTATATAACGATATTATTATAGAAATGTTTGACTGTGTTGAAAATTCCGTTTTTTCTTTCCCGTTAATAGTTTCTAGTTTCATAAGGGTTAAAATTCTAGTTCCTTTTTGCTAGTTTACTGTTTTCCTTTATTTATTTAATTCATGAAGGTTGTGGAAGACCATAGAACAGAAAATGATATATAAAGACATTTGGTAAACAAATTTGGACTTTTGAGTGCAATTAATGCTACACCTGTATCATCACATTATCACTCAATCGTTTTCTATGTGTTTTAAGTAAATTAAACTTTACATCAACATTATTTAAAGGTTTTGTATAATGAGTTCTTATTATCAGTTGATCCATATCCTACTCAGAAAATCAAGAGTTTCGTGAAGTGTACAAACCGCAATTCTTAGGGCTTATTATTTATTGATTAACCATTACTTATTTTGTTTTGTAATTTTAATAAAAAATTTAATTTCAAGACAATTCAAAATATTTTGTGTCCCAAAAAATTTGAATAGGTAAATTAAAATTCACATTGCATTGGCTAATTCCTAAATAGCATCCCTTTAGAGTGGCTACCTATTATCATTGCTACACAAAAACCGGGTGATTCAATGAAATGGGAGGCCAAAAGCTAAAAGTTAAGAAGATGTGAGAAAATAACATTAGTAAAGTGACACAGTTGGATCTAAAAATCTCAACATATGTCTATGGGTCACCTTCTTCAATCCTGGCTAGAGATGAGTCTGCATGGTTATGCTCTAGTATTCGTTATGGAATTGAACAATAATGAAGTTGTGCTGCTAATTCAAAATCCCACTTACCTAGCGGAGATAGTGACAGAGGAAATGAGAATAGGAATAAAATCTTATAACCAAAATCAATGGTACCAACACATACCCTATTGTTCTTAGAGAAGCAATCATCTTCCTCAACGCAAGCTCCCTGGCAATATCCACCGACCCCTATGAGTCCAATAAGGAACTAGAACTTTCAACTTCTCCCATTTTATCCTCCTCATCACATTGGGCAAGTGTATGCCCCTTGGTTTTAGGCACTAGACACTTTCAACCCTCTCTATCCTACGCGAGCCCCCTGAGTCCACAAGACAGCCTCACACCACAGGACAGTCCATAACACATACCTCCACTATCTCATCTCGCACTAGATACTCAAACAAGGCAAGAATTAGCAGAGATACTAACAGAAGTGAGGGAAACGAGGATAGAATATTGATGGCTAAAGGGAATTCAACTCTACAACCTAGAAAAACAGTTTGAAAAAAGTTCATTCTCAAATGCCCCCAGAAATTATAGAATGCAGTCTAAATTTTTGTCAAACAACAAATCCAGAAGTAGGAAAGTATGCGATGGTGATCATCCCCACACTCCTACAACTACCTCTCTTTTTGAGTCTGGATCAGACGATGACTCAGGCAGTCATTCAGATGGTTCCACCTCCCATGAGTGAGACAACTTCTCTTAATTCTTACATGAATTTCCTAGTATGGAATTATAGGGGTCACACAATGCAGAGTTCCGTAGGCATTTTAGATCTCTACTAGATAATCACATGCCAATATTAGCGATCTTACTTGAAACTAACATGCAAGATCATACAACTTTACAAATATGTCACAAATGGCATCAAATGGATTACTTGTGTTATGGAATGAAGCTAGTATCAATGTCACAGAAATGAGGCTTTCTCAGCAGGAGATTCACTTTATAGTCTACTTAAGTCCAAATAAACCACATTGGCTTTTATCTGCGATATATGCTAGTTCATATTATCAATTACGTAATATACTTTGGTATAATCTTCTTAATTTGCATAATACTGTTTCTATGCCTGGCTAATTTGGGGAGATTTTAATAAAATTTTAGTATCAAAAGAAAAGTTTGGTGCCCTCCCTATCAATAATAAACGTTATGATAACTTTGAAAATTTTATTAACACTTCTAAGTTAATTTATTTAGGGTTTCGGGGTAGTAGGTATACTTGGACAAATAAACATAGACATGGATATACAATCGTAGAGCGGCTTGATCGTTTTTTAGCCAACTATAACTGGTTAAGCTTATATCCTGAAGTATTAGTTAACCATTTACTACGTTCTCATTCCGATCACTGCCCTCTTTTGATTTCATTAGAACCCACAACTGATATACATCATAATATTTTCCGTTTTGAAACTATGTGGGATTCACTTCCACATTTTCAACAATTAGTTCATAATGTTTGGTCAGAAGATCAACCTCTGGTTGACACTGTTCGCAAATTTCAATTAGTAGCAACTAGATGGAATAAGTAAACTTTTTGTAATATATTCCAAGACAAAAAGGAAAATTCTAGCTAGACTAGCAGGCATACAAGCATCAGTCCATTATCCTACTAGTCTATTCCTTCTGAATGAGAAAGGGGGTCGGGATATTGTGCTAAGCGAATTTGAGCACTCCAAGAGTCACCATGAATTCCGGCACTGCAGGCGTACCGAGGATGAGGAGGTTGTGGGGGCTATGCATAGGATGAGTAGGGGCAGAGCTATCGGGCCAAATGAGATCCCGGTGGAATTTTGGAAGTGTGTAGGGAGAGCAGCATGGAGTGGTTGACTGGGTTGTTTACTATTATTTTTAAGGCGGAGAGATTGCCGGATGAGTAGAGATGGAGTATGGTGGTTCCATTATATAAGAACAAAGGTGATATCCAAAGTTGTAACAATTATATGGGCATTAAATTACTGTGTCATACCATGAAAGTGTGGTAGAGGGTCATCGAAGCGAGGGTGAGGATAACAATGTCTGTATTCGACAACCACCTCGGGTTCATGCCGGGTCGTTCTACCACAAAAGCTATACACCTTGTTAGGAGTTTGGTAGAACTGTATAGAGAGAGAAAAAAGGATCTGCACATTGTGATTATTGACCTAGAGAAAGCGTATGACAAGGCTCCTAGAGAAGTTCTCTGGAGATGCTTGGAGACTAAAGGTGTGTCGGTTCCCTATATCAGGACGATTAGGGACATGTATGATGGGGCTAAGACTCCGGTTAGGACAGTATGAGGCGACTCAGAGCATTTTCCTGTTGAAATGGGTTTACACCAAGGCTCTGCGCTTAGTCCGTTCTTATTCGCCCTGGTGATGGATGCATTAACAAATCATATTCAAGGGGAGGTGTCATGGTGCATGCTATTTCCTGATGACATATTTCTAATTGATGAGTCACGGGCGGTGTTAACGAAAGACTAGAAGTTTGGAGGCAGACTTTTGAGTCTAAATATTTCAAGCTGAGCAGAACGAAGATGGAATAACTGGAGTGTAAGTTCAGCACTGAGCCGGGGGAAGTGAGCGTGGATGTGAGGCTTGAATCACAAGTTATCCTAAGTAGAGGTAGTTCATATACCTTGGCTCGATTATCCATGGGGAATGGGAGATTGATGAGCATATAGCACATCGTATTGGGGTAGAATGGATGAAGTAGAGGTTAGCATCTAGAGTTTTGTGTGACAAGAGAATGCCAACAATACTCAAAGGTAAGTTCAATAAAGCGGTGGTTAGACCGATCATGATGTATGTGGCTGAGTGTTGTCGAGTTTAGAAATCACATATTCAAAAGATGAAAGTAACAGAAATGAGGATGCTGAGATAGATGTGCGGACACACTAGAATGGATAATATTAAAAATGAGGATATTCGGGATAAGGTGCACGTGGCTCCCATTGATGACAAGATGCGGGAAGCGCGGTTCAGATGGTTCGGACGTGTACACAAGAGAAGCCCAGATGCTCCAGTAAGGAGGTGTGAATGACTGGCTGTGGAGGGAACGAGATGAGGTAGAGGACGGCCTAAGAAGTATTGAAGAGAAGTGATTAGGCAAGATATGGCGAGGCTTCATATTTCCGAAGACATGGCACTTGATAGGAAGTTATGGAGGTCGAGTATTACGGTTGTAGGCTAGAAGAAAGCTGAGTCTTGCGTTACCCTGTTCTGTTGTGAGCCTAGCATGGTAGGATTTTTGTATGGAATAGTAGGGGCATCGTCGTGTCTTACTAATTTTGCTTTTCGGTGCAGAACCTATTTACTAGTCATAAATTTTTCTTTTTTTTTCATTTTTCCTTCTGCATATTTTGCTTCTATTTTTCATATGATCTCTGTGGTGAAACTAATATTTACTACCCTTCCCAGACCCCACTTGTGGGAGTTTACTTGGTTGTTGTTGTTGTAATTAAATTTATATTATAGTAACCTTCTACGTGTTGAAGAAGAATTTCAGAAATTAAATTCTTGTATTAACTGGATAAATGACGGGGATGTCAACACTAAGTTTTTTCATATGTCTACTCTACAAAGAAGACGTAGAAATAGAATCACTGCTTTAAAAGGCACATTTAGGAATTGGGTAGATGAAACATGCGAGTTACATAATTTAATCCTATCACATTTATTCTTAGCTGATGATATTATCTTATTCTCAAAAGTTACTACTAAAAATTGGCATGCAATTGCTGATGTATTAAATTAATTTATACATCATTCAGGACAATAAATTAACTTTGATAAATCAAAAATTTACTTCTCCAAAAATTACAAGCCAACATATAAACAATTTTTCATGAATTCCTTTAGTATCAAAGAAGGTATATCATTTGGAAAATACTTAGAATTTCCAATGTTCCAAGGAAAACCAAAAAAAAGATTCTTTCTGGATAACTTTAAAAATCGATTTGCGGGATGGAAAACCAACTTCCTAACGATGGAAGGAAGAGCTGCGCTCATAAATTCGACATTAAATAACTTAACCAACTATATTATGCAATATATTCATATTCCAACTACGTTTATTAATAAAATGAATCAATACCAGCAGAATTTTCTATGGGGTACCGCTGCTACAAGGAAAAGAATTCACCTTTTAAAATGAGATATCGTCACTGCTCCAAAAGAGTCGGGAGGATTAGACATTCGAAATCTTGAAATAAAAAATTCAACACTGCTTTCTAATTTAGATTGAAGAGTCTTTAAATCACATAAGGCAATATGGGCTCAGATACTCCTTAATAAATATTTAACTAGAACAAATGTCTTTCAATACTCCAGGATTTGGACAAATATATTAAAAGGATGGGAACAATGCCAAAAAGGTTTAAAATGGAAGGTTGGAACAGGCCAACATATTAACTTTTGGGATGACCCTCGGTTAAATTTTGGAATTACAATTTGTTCCTTAATACAAGGATCACTACCTTTAAGCCAGATGAACGTTAAAGTATCTTCTTTTCTATATGAAGCTGGTTGGGATTGGAAAGACATGCCTTTTGAACTACCTAAGGACATTACTCATTCAACAACAACAACAACTATCCAGTATATTCCTACCAGGTGGGGTCTGGGAAGGGTAATATGTAGACGAGCCTTACCCCTGTCCGAAAGGGCAGAGAGGCTGTTTCCAATCGACCATCGGCGTATAGGATAAAAAAGGAAAAGCTGCATTAAGAAAACAAAGATAAAATTAAAAACACAAGCAAGACAAAACAAAATAATAACAATACATTACTCATTCAATACAACAAATTTACATCTCTCAAGTTCATAACAATCAGGACATTCCATACTGGGGGTTAATAAAAACAGTACTCTCATTCTATGTACCATGATTTGGCAAACAAAATCACAACATCACTCACCCATCCTTCTAACTTCTTGTGGATATGGAAGCTACCATTTCAATCTAAGATAAAAGCTATTATTTGGCTTCTATACCACGATAGGTTACCTACAAAACTTATCTTACCAATATTAATTTAGTTCAAATTGACATTTGCACTTACTTCCAATGTGCCGAAAAAAATATTAAACACATCTTTTTTATTTGTGAAAATGCTACTGCCTACCGGGAGAAATTAGGCCTTACAAATCTTCTTACATATATACGAGGCATACAAGGTACAAAGAATTGGCAATACTCCCTTATTAGCTCTAAAGGACTAATCATTCTTTACAATTTAACCCCAAAATATACTTAACTATAAGTCTGTGGAATATTTGGTTAACTCATAATAAAAATAATTTTAATTCATCAAAGGAAAAGATTAACGTATCATTAATAACCTATCAAGCAATTGAGTTTGCTTATGGATCCTAGGGTATGCACGAGTTATCCAAAAGGGATCGACATTATCAACAGAATTATATACTTTGATTACATGACTTAAATTGGCATTACAATATAATTTGCAGCCCATAGCAGTTGAGATAGATGCTAAACAAATTATTACAATGTTGCAAACTGATAATCTTCCATTTGCCAATATGTTGAACGACTGCAGGTACCTCCTTAACCAGCTTAACAATCCACTCATCCAACGTGCGTACAGAGAACAGAATGCTGTAGCGGATCAGCTAGCAAAAGCAACCAAATATTTTGTTATATCTTCTGACCCATATGTTTACACTACTGCACCACTTTTTGTGAATGTAAACAATATTCTGTATGTTAATAGTAGTAGTAGTATTAATGTATGTTCCTCTAGTCTTAGCTTATGTATGGCACTAGTACCACTTGTAATGGAAGGCTACTAAAGCCACTTTCTGTACGCAGTAGTTAACATATATAAATATTATCGTTTGCACCCAAAAAAAAACATTGAATAAACTTGAATTTTTAAAAGTGGCCGAGTGATGTATTAAAAATATTTTTGTGTATCAATGTTTAATTTAACTTAAGAGTTTTAAATCAAAATAGAATAAGAAAATTAATTACCAAGATGAAGTGATGAGAATTTATATGGAAAATATATATTTTGCATTTATTGCTTTGGTGTATATACTGGATGTGAGGCTTTTTCTTTTTAATTAATTACAACACATTTGAATGAAGGTTATATTGTCACTAGGGGTGTACAAATCGGACCGGAAAATAACATCAAACGGAAAAGAAAAATCAAACCGATTAAAAAATCCGACTAGGTTTGGTTTAATTTGGTTTGATATTAGTAAAAAATCTTAATCAAACCAACATATAAATATATATTTACTTTCAAGACTTTTCAAATATTTTTCTTTAAAAAATATCTAGAAATATTTACGTTTCTCTTATAGGATGTAATATTTAGTTAAATATGAAGTACTCTATTTTTATTAACTTTAAACAATAGGTTGTACGATCACTTTCTTATAATGATAGTGAATTGCGTCAATCTCTTTGTTTCTTCTCCGGACCCTGCGCATAGCGGGAGCTTAGTGCATTGAATTTTCCTTTATTTTTTTCGAACTTGAAGAGGTATTTCAACAACTTAAAAGTAAATATAACATATTATTATATAGTACCATATTCAATTTTTATTTAATTATTAAATTCAATTAACCTTGAAAGTGTACATCAACGAAAAATTATTTTCACACGGTTAAAAAATAACTATCATATATTGCTAAAAAATTCTCTTATAAGAATATCTATGTTTTGTCAATTTTTTCAGTTTTTACTAAACATATATTTACTTCTAAAACATTTAACAAAGATTAAAATAATATTTATGTAACCAAAACCCAAAAAACTCAATAAAAAATCCAAACCAATATAATTGATTTGGATCGGTTTTAATAAAAATCGAATCATAACCGAACCAACCTGGTCCATGTACAACCCAAACGGTCACTATCTTCATTTCTGACATTTAAGAGTCAACGAATTTGGGAATAATTCTGAAAGATTTGGTTTTTGTTTAACATTAAGACCATTCATTTTCTCACATATAGAGCTGTCAATATAGGTCGGACCAAGCTAGCCAACCTATCCCATGTGGACTTTAGCAATTGACGGGCTGGGATGGACTAGCCCACCATTTTGATGGGCTTTATAATGGTCAGCCCATCTCAGTCCTATGTGGGTCGTAGGCCCCACGGTCTGCCCATCATTTTAAAAATATAATTTTATATTTTTTCTTTAAATTCTGACCTAAAAGAAGATAATTATTTAAAAGTTAAAAAATATCTTATTGAAAAAATTCGCAAAACTTAATAACTTTTTATATTGTTCCAATATATCACAATAAATATTAAAAAAAAAGAAAGTAAAAGCCGGAACTATATTTCATTCACTAAAAGTCAAAACTTAAAACAAACTATTCAAAAGAACGTCCATGATGCTTATAAGATATCCAACACATCATCTTTATCAAACACATTTGAATGTGCTTGTGACAAGGTTGTCTTAACATCTTCACTTTTATCTACAATTCATATGCAATATCAATTAGTTAAATATTAAAAATAATTAAATTTTCAAAATTAATAATATTTAAATTCACTTAAAAAATATTACCGGTTTGAGTTCGAGAAAACCTGCGCAGCCAATTTCGAGTAGTAACAAGTGTTTGGACATTTTCATAATAAATGCAACTTCTGTACTTTATAAGAACACGCCACCAATGTTAAATGTTGATTCCGATGGTACAATGATAATAAGAATGCTAAGTACATCATGACTATCATTGAAAGATCGAGATATTTTCTAGAATGATCCTTTCAATACATGACAACATCATCTCTTGAAACTTCTCAAAATAGTAAAGATCCAATTCTGACTTTCCATCTCTAAAGATAGTATAATTTTTATTTTTTATATATTTTATTAGGCCAACGGCCCGGCTTGGCCCAGCCTTAATCAAGTCTCACGGGTCACAGACTTATTCGGACCGGGCTTAAAAACTTCGTTTTTAAACGAGCTCCAAAAATTTTAGCTCTGCCCTAAGAGCCAAGCCTATATTGAAGGCTCGACTCACATATCGCCGTTAATATAATTTATTTATATCACCAATGTAACGTCTCTATTAAATATTTTAATTACTAACGGTCTAGTAGAGAAAAATGTATAAACTTTAGCTTGTTCTATCCAAATAAAAATTTCTTGTTTCACGTGTTGGAATATGGTCCATAGATAGCTATTGAAATGTATAGATCTCTGGTACATTCACCCTTTTAAGAAATTATGAATAGATTGACTTATGAAGAAAAACTTTATTCAAATAATTAAGAAGCATGCAGAACGTAACATGGACACAATAATTAATATCACCTGTATATCAACCGCAATTTCTCAATAATTCATATAAACAAATTGAACGAAACATCTGTTGAGTTAGTTGGATAAGTAGTTTAATTTTTCACATAGGAGACCGGTGATCGATTTTTCTCACCAGTGGCCTCCTCAAACAGAATTTGCCGCACAAGATTTGCTTAGTGCGATTTACATATCCTGTGTAATTTGTTAATAATTGCATAGTGAGCAAGTTACCAGTGCGCAACCGAAAGGTAGCGGTTGCATATTTCCTGTTAATTTTTCACAAAAAAAAAATGTCTTGCTGAATTTTTTTTAAATATTTTGTAATTTGTAATTTTGTTCTTTTTTTCGATTTGGGGGGGAGGGGGGACGTGATTAACCATGAAATGGTTTTTTGGAAGATAGCAATAGATTCGTCATATTCAAAATCATGTTAGTCTGGTCTGGTTTTTTGTCTGCAACAGTCACTTTCTAGCGTTAGTTATATATATATATATATATATATATATATATATATATATATATATATATATATATATATATATATATATATATATATATATATATATATATATATATATATAAAATATTTTAAACTTTATAGTTTTAAAGATTGAACATATCAAATTAAAATTCTGAATCCATTTGTACATATAAAATAACGGTAACTATAAAGTATATGTAACCTTTTTACTGAAATGTGACATGGTAATTATAAATATCAACATACAATACTAATTATTTATTAAAAAAAGTTTTCAAGTAAAACCAAAAGTAAAATATCAGAAAATCAGCTAAAAAGTTGAAGTTGGTCCAAAACATGGTTAGTGACTTAATTCAAAAACTGTTGTATATTTTTTCCACCTGTAAAGCAACTTTCATGTAAATCATTTTTTTTACCGACCTACTTCAATTCCTTTGATTTTAATGAAATAATGACCGTAATTAAACTCGTACGAATTGTTAGTTACGTAATTTATTCATGTGTAAAAAAAAAAGCAAAATAAAACTTTAAGTGAGATGCAGCCAACCATGAGAAACAGGGAAAATGTTTATTCCATTATTTACTAATTATTATAAACCAACAAAATGATAAAACTACATGAAAGGTCTAGTATGGTAAAAACTTGCTCGCATTTGCTATTTAAAGGAACTAAATGCAAAGCATTAAAAGAGAAAAAGAAAAGACATTTTCTATGGTTGTTATTTATCGTTTCATAATATATCTTGTCGCATTGTATTGTATTGTATTGTATGTGATGTATTATTTTAATATATACGATGTTTAGTAGATTGTATTATCTATCGTCTTTACATAATGTATGTACCAATAATATGAAGAATAAACTTGCAACATTTTAAAGAAAAAAATAAGGTATGAGGTAGGATTATTATATAAATGGTAAAATAGGATTATTTAATACTCACTCTATTCCTATTTATGTGAACCTGTTTGACTAGGCATGGAGTTTAAGAAAAAATAAAAGCTTTTGGAATTTGTGGTCTTAAACAAGTCAAAAAGGCCCCAGAGTATTTGTGTAGCTATAAAATTTCACATTAAGGGTAAAATTAGAAGTTTAAGCTAAAGTTTCTAAATTTAAAAAGGAGTCATTTTCTTTAACGGACCAAAAAAGAAATAGACAATCACATAAACTGGAACAGAGGGAATAAAAAGAAGGGCAAGATTAGAAGAAAAATAAGGTAACGATGCGGCCGCACCAAATTAATCGCCACATAAAATAGCAATTTTTATTATTACGTAATAACAAATTTAACGAAACAATACAATAAAATTAAATAATAATTAAAATAAACATAATATTTACAATTACAAATACGATTCAATACAATAGTAACAACCACTCAAAAGGACAATAATAGCCTTTTAGCAATACAAGATGGACATTTGAAAGATAATAGATTTTTAGCAATACAAGGTGGACCTTTGAAAGAGATTTCTATTAATTTCTGAAACAGACACTAATGTAATGATAACCTTCCTTTGAATCATCACCAAACGATGTGGAGCACTATGGATTGGGTTGCACTTCTTTTAATTAGAGGTTTCAAGTTCGAGTCCTGAATATAAAAAAAAATTGATAAGTAATGCATTTCCTCGAATAAGGCCTTACGCGACGCAATACAAATATAATTGGACTCCAATATGGTACCTAATATCAAATGAGAAATCAAAAAAACCTTCCTTTGAATCAGCACTTCTTGTCATTGTTCTGACGACAAATCCTTTTGTGCTAAACAGAGTTTTTGTTTTCCAAAACTTTTACTTCTTCACATAAGCACAGATGCTACGGATTCAGTTGAATCCATAATTTTTCATATAGAATATGAATTTAAGTGTATAATTTTACTATTATCTTAATAAAGGAACTAATGAGTTGATTTTTAAAAAAATTTACAATGAGAAGCCATTAAATTTAAATTGTAAATTCGTCCCTACGGGTAGACACCAAAGGCGCAACGTTTCTTCAAAAATAACTTCTTCTTTTTTCAGGATCATAAAGGGTGATATTTCGAGTTTATCGAAATAATAGCTCGTCGTCGTTTGATCGAGGTCGAACCTTTCTCTTCTTTGGCGAAGGCCCTTGACCTTAAAAGGTATTATTTCAAACTTATTAAAATAATAGCTCATCGCCGTTCGATTGAGGTTGAACCCTTCTCTTTTTTGGCAAAGGCCCTTGGCCTTAAAGGGTGTTATTTCAAACTTATCAAAATAACAGTCCGTCGTCGTTCGATCGAGGTCGAACCCTTCTCTTTTTTGGCGAAGGACATTGGCTTTAAAGGATGTTATTTCGAACTTATCAAAAAAACAGCCCATCATCATCCGATCGAGGTCGAACCATTCTCTTTTTTAGCGAAGGCCCTTGGCCTAAAATGGTGTTATTTCGAACTTATCGAAATAACACCCCATCGTCCTTCGGTCGAGGTCGAACCTTTCTTATTTTTGGCGAAGGCCCTTAGCCTTAAAGGGTATTATTTCAAACTTATCGAAATAACAAAATGTCATTGTTCAATCGAGATCGAACCCTTCTCTTTTTTGGCGAAGGCCCTTGGCCTTAAAGGGTGTTATTTTGAACTTATCAAAACAACAACCCATCGTCGTTCGATTGAGGTCGAACCTTTCTCTTATTTGGCGAAGGCCCTTGGCCTTAAAGGGTGTTATTGCGAACTTATCGAAATAACAGCCCGTCGTCGTTCGATCGAGGTCGAACCCTTCTCTTTATTGGCGAAGGCCCTTGGCCTTACAGGGTGTTAATTCGAACTTATCAAAATAACAGTCTATCGCTGTTTGATCGAGGTCGCACCTTTCTATTTTTTTTGGCGAAGGCCCTTGGACTTAAGGGTGTTAGTTTGAACTTATCGAAATAGCAACATGTCGTCACTCGATCAAGGTCGAACTTTTCTCTTTTTTGGCGAAGGCCCTTTGCCTTAAAGGGTGTTATTTCGAACTTATGGAAATAACAGCACGTTGTCAGTCCCAGTTTCTGGAGTGTTGGACATCTTCCATGAGAGTCCCAGTTTGTTTGGTATTGCTTGCTCCAGATGGCGCAACGCTGGTGAATACGAGCTGTCGACATTTTACTTAGGTTCGTGTTGTGTATGCATTATAGTTTTCTTGTGTGACTCTTACCATCAAGCTCGGAGACGTTGTCGGCCGAAGGTATTTCAGCTGTGTTGAAGCAATTTTTGTCATTCAATTGAGATGTTCCTTTGTACATTCACCCACGCAGGTCTTCTGTGCTTGCCTGGACAAAGAGTGGAAGGTGAGGATAAGATTTTCTTCGCTCGCGCCCGCGAACAGGTTGGTAATACTTTTTTCCTCATTTAGTATATTGCGGTTGATGGGGTGAAGATTTCTGAGCTTGATAATCTTACTCGGCTCTCCTTCCCTTACTACACTGCTCTGATGTCTCGCGTGGGTTGGACTCTTCCTTCATTCTTCTTTTAGGGGCGATTGTGTTTCTTGGTTTTTATCTGGGAGAAAATAGGAATTTTCACTAAGAAATCCCCACAGGCGGCGCCAAATTATTTGACTCAAAAGATATTAAAACCTGTTTGAACAAATCAATCAAAGATGAAGGGATAAATCTTTGTCTGACATAATTAATCCCAGATCGAAGAGTTAGCAACAATGATTGCACATGGGAAGAGATATATATGATTAATCTTATTAAGATTCAACGTTGTGTCTCTCATAAATCGATGAGAAAGTAGGCATACACATTTTCTTCGAGGCCATTTCATCCTTTTCTAGAATACAAGAAGAGAGCTTTTTGTTTTCTTTTAGAGAAATCCCCAAAAGCCCCTTGTTGAGAGCTTTCCCTGGCTATATATATAGTCGGGGCATCCTTGCCTTTTTCTTGACTCGACATCTTCTTGCCACTAATATGTCTTGGTTATGATTTTAGGTGTCACTCTTACAGATTCGCCGGATGTCATAGAGGAGAAATGGAGTGGGCTCTATTGACTTTCACTGCCCAGTTACTGAGAGGGAGTGTCGGTCAACTTGGTTGTGATGGTCAGATTTTGACCAATACACTCCTCAATCAAAATTTGTCCCACCAGACTTGCTTAGGCCTCATTTGTTTGCACTTAATGAAGGTCTGAATCTTAATCAATCAGATCTCAGACATTAAGTGCGTTTATTTTTAAAATCTGAATCTTAATTATTCAGATCTTAATCATTAAGTGTGTTTGTTTTTTTACTTCATAACCACTTAATGGGTCTGAATAGGTCTATATGATTAAGATCTATAATAGAGACTTAACTTTATTAAGATGCTATCACATATTCATTATTAACTGCCTCCACCGCCTACCATTATCAACTACCACCATATCTCCGCCACCGCCACACTCAACTACCACCACCACCCCTACCACCACTACCTCCACCACCACCAAGACACCATCATCCTCAATCATAGAATCCACCATTATCAACCATCACCACCCATTATTCCCACAACTCTGACCACCATCATTCTTACCCACAGTCAACACTCATCTATCTCAACTACCACAACTGATCACCCCATCACCATCAATAACCACAGCGGGCACTGCCCATCATTATAACCTACCACCACCCACACACCACCTTCCTTAATCACAATTACTACCACTATCTGCCATATAACTATCACCACCACCATCCTCAATCATAATCGCCACCATTACCCATCTACTAGCTACTAGTATGAACCACCATCATCAATCAAAACTACGACCAACTACCACCTCTAGTCGGCATTCACCCGTTAGTATTTCATTTGAATTTTAAGTTTATTAATTTTTAACTAAAGATAAATTTTATATATTCAGACGTTAAAAATCAAGTAGTCTTAATCATTTAGTAATCAAATCTTAACACATATCTTAATATAATCAGATGTGTATTCAGATTCAGATGTCTTAATTTTAATGCACATCTTGATATTCAGATGTTTATTCAGATTCAGACGTCTTAATCTTAAAAAAAAAAAAATGAGGCCGTAGTGCGAGGTTTAGGGGTGTACTGTGGCCCGGGTCCGGGCCTAAACGGGCCTCACGGGCCGGGCTTCGCGATCCCGGGCTTCGTGTGCCGGGCCTGGCGGGCCTGGGGGTCCTGGGCCTAGCGGTCCTGGCGGGTGAGACCAGCCCGTGACGGGCCTAAGCCCACAGTGGTCCTGGGCTTAGCGGTCCGGGCCGGCAAGCCCGGCGGGCCTGGTAGTTTTTTTAAGGCAATATCTTGTATAGTAGTTATTACTATAGTATAGAATATATTTTATAATAGTATACTGAGTTATTAGTATAGTATATATAATATATATTTTATTGTATATTGTGTTGTAGTAATTAGTATATTATGTATATATTGTGTTGTAGTAATTAGTCTATTGTATATTATGTATATATTATTACCCAAAATAACATATCTTTCTTAGTCTTCCTTACCCCAATGGAATAAGCACAACAAGGTACTAATAGCGCCATTAAAAGGAAAAAAACTAAAAAAAGATGTGCCAATGGTGATACTAGTAATTAGTATATTGTGTTGTACTAATTAGTATATATTGTATATTTTGTATATATATATATATATTCCCTTATATATTTTCTTGTAGTATATATCGTATCTTATGTGTGTATATATATATATATATATATATATATATATATATATATATATATATATATATATATATATATATATATATATATAGTGTAGCTTATAAATAATTCGAAGTAAAGACAAAGAAATATTGAGAAAAAAGATATTCAAGGATATGTCTTATAATTTTTATTACCCAAAATGGCATATCTTTCTTAATCTTCATTCCCCCAATGGAATGAGCACAACAAGGTACTAATACCACCATTAAAAGGAAAAAAAACTAAAAGAAGATGTGCCAATGTACAAGTTACATCATAATCTACATTGTATCTCTAACAAATCTCATAAATCCGTCAAGGTTGGGAGGAGGTTGTGTTGGTGGTGGTGGAAACGAAGCTTGTTCATCACCACTTCCAGGCGAAGCCGAATCCTCCGAAAGTTCCGCTATCATTTCTTCATAAGCTTCATGTATCGCCGGTTATGATTCTGCAATTCCAATGTTTCTTCTTTCCGCGCGGATCCAATCTCTAAAAAGTACCGATTTTTCCAAGCTATCCCTCATCGCCGCTCTATGATCACCGATTTGTAGTCTTGCTTGACTGTAAGCTCTCTCCGATGCAACAATTGAAGTTTTAATTGATAAAACATCCCGAGCCATCCTTGCAAGAACCAGAAAATGTTTTTCCCTTGACTTCCACCATTCCAAAAGATCGAAAGAGCCGTCTGGATTATCATTTTCAAGTCCTTGAGACAAGTAATCTTGAAGCTCATTTAGATGTGAAGTTTTATCATAATTATCTCCTTGAGAACCCCGGAACTACGTCCAAGATTTAAGAGATGTTAAGCCCGCAGCTCTTTTAGACGATTGTCAGCTAGAGGAAGTAGGGGTTGGAATATTTGGCCTAGCATGCTCTAAGGCAACTTTATAAGCATTATAAACTATTTGAGAATTAATCTTAACTGATGCTTTTGCATCTGCAAGTGTAGCAACTTCCTCGTTTGAAAGATCTAAAGCCTTATAAATATTTAAATACCAAAAATGAGGACCTCCCAATTTCAGTGTAGGATTTAACATTGCAGCAACACCAAAAATAGGAGGGATAGGGAAAAAATATTTTTTAAAATTTTTGTTTCATTTCATTTATAGCAATTTCATAAATATCCCACCTCTCCAAATTCAACAAACAAATCAGCTAGTGCGGTAATATAAACTAAACAGTTTGAAATAGTAGGATAATATTGCCCAGAAAATGCATTTGTAACAACTTGAAAATGTTCTAAAAAATTTAAAAGAATTTTAACATTCGTCCAATCTTGGGTAGTAAGCATTTCATCATCATCCTCACCATCTAACCGAGAATTAAACGTTGCATTAATTGGGTTTCTATATTCATATGCAACTACTAAACTTTCGTACATACAATTCCATCTTGTCGGGCAAGGTTTAGGAACCTTTCTTTCTCTAAGGCCATATTCATCACATATTTTAAAATACTCTCTAAGTCTAGTTCTACGGTTTGAATAAAAAAGCCAATTAAGAGCCATTCGAACCTTTTCAATTTCTATGTTTAAAATTCGCATACCATCACCGACAATTAAATGATAAATATGACAAATACATCTAACATGGAAAATATTAGTCAATGCAGGATTTAGTATTTTTGTAAGCATGCCTATAACACTAGTGTTACTAGAAGCATTATCCATAGAAATTACCATTATTTTATCGCTAAAGCAAAAATATCTACAAATATCTGAAACAGTGTTAGCTATAAACTTACATGTGTGACGTGAATTAATTATTCTATACGCAATTATACATTTTTGCATTGTCCAATCCTCATCTATCCAATGACTTGTAACAGTTAGATAATCACAGTCATTATTACTTCTACCAATATCAGTGTAATAGAAATCCGATTAGGTATATGAGTAAATAAATATCGCAAATATTGTTCATATTCATGTTTGAATTTATAAATATCGGCCTTAAATGTTGCGCGAGGCCAACCTTTATGAGTAGGATAAAAAACTCTTCTAATATAATGAACCCAATTAGGATTAGAAGCAAAAGTATAAGGTAAGTACATAACGGTAATCATCGTTGCTAATTCTTCACAATCTCTATTTGGATCGTAATATAAAATACCTCAGGTGACAGCGTTAATTCCTGGTTGAACTAGATTTGAACCTGTACTAGGGTTAACCGCAGAATCTACACTTGTCCCCTCTTGCTGCACTTGCATTTGAAAAAATCTAGCCCTATCTGTAGGGTGTGTTTTTATGTGCCTAGTCAAACTACCCGTGCCGCTCCGGTCTCCAATAAATTTCTGAACAAGTAATTTCTCACATGTTTTACACTTAGCCTTTTTTTTTGGCAATCCGCTAGGCAAATGCCTAGGACTATATTTTATATTAATAATTTAACAAAACAAAATGAAATTACAATGTCCGACGACCTGTGGAAAGAGGAAATAAAATTTGACAGTTACAATCTTCCTATCACCAAAGTTAAGTGTTATACTTGAACTTGGTATCATTAAAAACAATTGAAAATGTGATGTCAATATACATTAACCTTAGTTCTCTTACTTGAGTAAAAAAATTCCAAACAAATGATGTTTCTGTACGTTTAGCAGGTTGTCTACTAAAAGTTGGAGTTTCTACAGGTGGGTGTGCCAGTGCACTACTTGAGTTATGAACAGGACTAGTAGGTGTATCATCTAACTCTGGTGCTTGGGTTTCATCATCATCATCCTCATTTTCCTCTAAGATAGGTTCATTAGGATAAAGAGCATTCATAATTTGATCATCTAATCTATCACCTACTGCAAAATCATGTAAAAATTCACTATCGGTAAATTGAAAACAAGGGTGATCTCTATCAAGCATTACGGGAGGCGGAGTGGGACGCCTAGGTTGGCGACTACTTTCAACTTGCTTGTCTTTTGTAGGTCGGGGAGCAGGGGGAAGGGTAGTATTATGACCACTACTTTCACCGATTTTATATTTTCCTTTACCGAACATTTTTCAGAGAAAATGGCATACTAATTATAATTATGCAAACTAAACCACACAAAAATATATTATTAAAACGTAAGAGTTGAAACGAGTTTACAGGATTGCTGAACAACTTCTTGAAAATTGAAAATCATTGAACACTTGAAAACTTCAATTCAACAACTTCACAATTTTTCACAAATTTTCAATAATAAATTAAGCAATTGTAATAGAAAGATTGAAAGAGAGATTGAGAGATATTGATGAATTGGTGAATAAAAATGAAAGAATGAGGGGGTATTTATAGTTGAGATATGGGAAAAATTGTAATTATATAAAGTTTGGGGTTAAATTAAAGTTTGGGGGCCAAATGGCTATTTTACAAAGTTCCAAACGGCTATTTTTACAAAAGAGTCGTTACTGAATTTTATTTTATTTTAAAAAGAGCCGTTAGGCCCGCCTGGGTCCGCTAGGACCGGCCAGGCCCGTCTGGCGGTACCGGGCTCACGTTTCTTCAGTTTTTAACCGGCCCGTCACGGGCCTATAGGACCGGCAGGCCCGGGATCGCCAGGACCGGCCCATCACGCCTGTAAGGCCCGCAAGGACACGGGCCCGGTCCGATCCCGGTTCAGGCCCGAACCACAGCACACCCTAGCGCGGTTACATCTCTTGTGTTATTTTGTAAATTATTATATAGTGAGCAAGTTACTAGTACGCAACGGAAAGGTAGCCGCGGCATATTTTCGTGGTAATTTTTCCCAAAAAAAAAGTCTTGCTGAAATATTTTTTAATATTTTGTATTTTGTAATTTTGTTCTTTTTTCGATGGGGGAACGTGATTAACCATGAAATGGTTTTTTGGAAGATAGCAATAGATTCGTCATATTCAAAATCATGTTAGTCTGGTCTGGTTTTTTGTCTGCAACAGTCACTTTCTAGCGTTAGTTATATATATATATATATATATATATATATATATATATATATATATATATATATATATATATATATATATATATATATATATAATATTTTAAACTTTATAGTTTTAAAGATTGAACATATCAAATTAAAATTCTGAATCCATTTGTACATATAAAATAACGGTAACTATAAAGTATATGTAACCTTTTTACTGAAATGTGACATGGTAATTATAAATATCAACATACAATACTAATTATTTATTAAAAAAAGTTTTCAAGTAAAACCAAAAGTAAAATATCAGAAAATCAGCTAAAAAGTTGAAGTTGGTCCAAAACATGGTTAGTGACTTAATTCAAAAACTGTTGTATATTTTTTCCACCTGTAAAGCAACTTTCATGTAAATCATTTTTTTTACCGACCTACTTCAATTCCTTTGATTTTAATGAAATAATGACCGTAATTAAACTCGTACGAATTGTTAGTTACGTAATTTATTCATGTGAAAAAAAAAAAGCAAAATAAAACTTTAAGTGAGATGCAGCCAACCATGAGAAACATGGAAAATATTTATTCCATTATTTACTAATTATTATAAACCAACAAAATGATAAAACTACATGGAAGATCTAGTATGGTAAAAACAAACTCGCATTTGATATTTATAGGAATTAAATGGAAAGCATTAAAAGAGTAAAAAAGAAAAGACATTTTCGATGATTGTTATTTATCATTTCATAATATATCTTGTCGCATTATATTGTGTCGCATGTGATGTATCATTTTAATATATACGATGTTTAGTAGATTGTATTACTTATCGTCTTTACATCATCTTATGTACCAATAATATTAAGAATAAACTTATAATATCTTAAAGAAAAAAAAGGTATATGATAGAATTATTATATAAATGGTAAAATAGGATTATTTAATACACCCTCCATTCCTATTTATGTGAACTTGCTGAGCACGTAGTTTAAGAAAAAATAAAAACTTTTGGAATTTGTGAACTTAAACAAGTCAAAAAGGCCCTAGAGTATTTGTATAGTTATACAAACTTACATTAAAGGTAAAATTGGAAGTTTAAGCTAAATTATTTCTAAATTTAAAAAGGAGTTATTTTCTTGAACGGACAAAAAAAAATAGATTCACATAAACTGGAACGGAGGGAATAATAAAGAAGGGCAAGATCAAAAGAAAAATAAAGTAACAATACGGCCACACCAAATTGATCGTCATATAAAGTAGCAATTTTTATTATTACGTAACAACAGATTTAACGAGACAATACAATAAAATTAAATAATAATAAAATACATTAATATTTACATACAATTACAAAATTCAATACAATAGTAACAACCACTCAAAAGGACAATAATAGACTTTTAGCAATACAAGGTGGACCTTTGAAAGAGATTTCTATTAATTTCTGAAACAGACACTTACTAGTGTAACGTGAATCATGACCAAACGATATGGTGCATTGTGCTTCTTTCAATCAAAGATTTCGAGTTCGAACTTTGAATATAATTTTTTTTTATTAGGTAGTGTTTCCCCTCGATTAAGGTTATACAACGCGGTGGGGATATAATCGGATTCGATATAACATCGAATGGGAAATAAAAAAAAAATTCCTTTGAATCAGCACTTCTTGTCATCGTTCTGACCACAAATCTTTTTGTGCTAAAAAAGTTTTTCTTTTCCAAAACTTTTACTTCCTCACGTAAGCACAGATGCAGTATTTTTGCTATGGGTTCAATTGAATCTATAATTTTTCATATAGAAAATAAATTTAATTGTTTATTAATATCTTAATAAAGGAATTAATACGTTGATTGTTAAAAAATTTACAATATGAAGCCATTAAATTTAAATCGTAAATTTGTCCCAGCGTAGACATCAAAGGCGCTACGTTTCTTCAAAAATAACTTTTTCTTTTTCTCTAGATCATAAAGGAGATTTTCTTGCTCTATTGTTGTAATTTAATGATAAGAACACAACGCATGATATAAGAATTTCACACATATCATAAGCTAAAACAATCTCATAATTCACCAATTTTCATCAAATGTTATGTCACTGACCTCAAAAGATTTCTAATTTTGAAAAAGTATTATCTTGGTCAAAAGGATTACTAGAAAAAGATCTAATAAATTTAGGCGTAAAGATTCGATTTTACTTCCAAATTTGTCCTTATAATTTATAGTAACGTATTCGTTACAAATTTGAATACTTAATGGGTCCATAATTCCAGACAAGTCCAAATGAAATTACTCTTTTTATTTTGTTTCTTTTTTTTGTTGGTACACTTAGTACTTATCCTGCAACAACACAACATAGACCACTACTTCAAAATGTGGTCAAAATTTGTTAAAAAATACATCCAATTTGACAGTCAGTTTTCAATTTATTACGATTAGCACAAGTTGACAAACATATAACTGTTTTTATGTGGAATTATAGTTTGAGGTTTATATAGTAGAAACGGTTAAGGGTCAAATATATTCTTGTACTATTCAAAATAGGTCATATTTATCCTCCGTTTGAATTCTTTATCAAATATGTCCCCACCGTTATAAATTAGGGCATATATATCCCTCAGCCGTTAAAATACTCTCCCATATATTTAAATTACGGTTAAGGGTCAAATATATCCTTGTACTATTAAAAATAGGCTATATTTATCCTCCGTTTGAATTTTTTATCAAATATGTCCCCACCATTATATTTTTATCAAAACACCCTCCCATATATTTTTAGTAGCACGTGGCATCTTATGATTGGACTAAACGACCTGCCCCACTCCTTTAATTAAACCCGCCCCGAGCCAATGAAATTTAGTCTTCTTCTCCGTTCAATCCTTTTAATACTAGATAGTGATGGCCCATGTTAGCATGGGCCTAATAATACAAAGGCTAAAACTCTATTTTTATATAAAATTACAGCTATATAAATTGGCTCATGAAAATTACCCTCAAAATCGAATAAGACGAAAATGTATGCTAATTGTTGGATATTAGTTACATGCATCAATGAATAAAATGTCCAATCTTGAATGTTGCGCGGTCACTCTTTAACGCCATGAGAGTACTATTTCTATATTGAAAACATAATTATTATTCTTGTAATGATATCTGGTGAATCTCACTCCCAACCCATGAAGCTGCAGATGGAAGTATGAGACTATATTTCTGTGCTAGCTTTCTTTTATTTTGTACTTTTCTTTTTCCAAATTGGCATCTTCATGTAGAGTTGCGGTCTATTAAGTTTTTGGCTTCTAGACTTACAAAATTTCTCGCATATCGTATAGCTGCAAGTACATGAATTATAAAGGAAAAAAATAGAATAGCAATAGTAGTACTAGTATCCGATAAGCATTCAAATGGATAATAGTTTAGAAATCAATATGGTGTTGTACTACATAAGTTATGCAATGAACCAGACACAAAAACTACCCATTTAGTAAATAACATACTCAATTTCTTTTTTTTTTCCGGTCCATCTCATATTTATGGCACATGATTGTTATCACTCCCTACTTTTTAAGGCACCCTCAAAAAATCTTTTCATCATATAGCAAAGAAGCATGCATTTTGCAGAAGCATAAGCATATTGAAGGGATTGAACGGAGAAGAAGACTAAATTTCATTGGGTCGGGGCGGGTTTAATTAAAGGAGTTGGGCAGGTCGTCTAGTCCAATCATAAGATGCCACATGCTACTAAAAATATATGGGAGGGTGTTTTGATAAAAATATAACGGTGGGGACATATTTGATAAAAAATTCAAACAGAGGATAAATATGGCCTATTATTAATAGTACAAGGATATAGTTGACCTTAACCGTAATATAAATATATGGGAGAGTGTTTTAACGGCGGAGGGATATATATGGCCCTAATGTATAACGGTGGGAGACATATTTGTTAAAGAATTCAAACGGAGGATAAATATGACCTATTTGAATAGTACAAAGATATATTTGACCCTTAACCGTAGTAGAAAAAGTAAAATAAGAGGTGCGATGAGTCCTGCAACACAAAATAGTGTGTTTCACATGACTGGTAAGTTAAATCCATTTGGATCATGTATTCACCAATTTATTTTTATAAACTAAACCTATACCAGAAAATAGAAAATAAACTTATTATTATTTGAGGAGTCAAACAAAAATAATTACTATATTTTTAGGCAAAAAATGTTATCTACTATAGTACTTTTTATCATATATAATTTTCTTTCTATATCTAAACTCATACTAGAAATTAATCAGTTTATTCTTTCGATTCAAAAAAATTCACATAAATTAAAACGGACAGAGTATTAATTTTGTTTATTTCAGAAATATTAAGTTGTTACATGTGCCTCCATGCCGTTAATGCCCCCACCCCTGACTAAAATAAAAAATAAAAAGAAAACAAAAATTCACCACCTACCAAAAAAGATAAGGAAAATATATTACTACTATTTTTTGCCAGAAATAATTCCAGGTATACTCAAAATAAAATTCTTTTATTATTTATTCATTTTTATAACATCCTATATAAACACATGTGGTAACGCCAAGCTGGTAGGCTAGCCATATATTTCAAAATCTTCATTAGGGAAACAACGTTATGTAAGAGAAGAAGAACAGAAAGAGTTATTTGCAGAGAAAAAGAGAAGATTTTAGTTTTCATTTGGCTATGGCTACAAAAGGGTTCTTGATTTATCTGTTTGCAGGTTTTTCTGTGGCGGTTCTATCAGTTTTCTTTGTCCAGAATTTCCAAGATGGAAAATTTACACCAAAATTTTATCAAAGTTCCAATCTTTTGCAACAACCCATTGGATCTGAAGACAAAGTTTGGCCGGTAATTCATGTTTCTTGTTATAATCTTCTATATATATGCCTGTTTCTTGTTTTTCTATGTCCAGTTACAAACATTGTTTGTGGTCTAACGGAAACAGTCTCTCCGATGTCGGAACATGGTCCCCACCTATCAAAATTCTCGGGGTTTTACTATCCTATGGTTTATAGGAAATAGACTCTCTGTCCCTTCCAGGGTCAAAAGTCACTTAGTTTTATTGTTGTTGTTTATAGTTACAAAAATGTGGTATATACATTAAAAAGTAAAAGGGTAGCCCGGTGCTAAGCTCCGCTATGCGTGAGTTCCGGGATAGGTCCGGGCCATAAGGGTCTATTATATGTCGCCTTACCTTCTTCTGCAAGAGGGTATTTTTACGGCTCAAACCCGTGATATTCTGATCACATGTCAGCAACTATACCAGTTACGCCAAAGTTCTCCTCCACGTGGTATATAGGTGTAGAGCAAAAAAGGGTCTTGATTTACCTTAAATGGTTTTTGGTTTTTATGGTTTTTTTCCCTTCGTTTTGTTGTTGCAGGAATTGAAATTTAGTTGGAGAATTGTTGTGGCAACAATAATAGGATTTTTGGGGTCAGCTTGTGGCACTGTAGGAGGTGTTGGTGGAGGAGGCATTTTTGTTCCTATGCTTACTCTGCTTCTTGGATTCGATACAAAATCTGCTGCTGCTCTTTCCAAATGTAAACATTCTCTCTTTTTCATTTCATATACTCCCTTCGTTTCAATTTACGTGAATCCATTTGACTGGACACGGAGTTTAAGAAAAGATAAAAGACTTTTGAACTTGTGGTGTAAAATGAAGCACGAATATTTTGTGTGGCTATAAATCAATGCTTAAAGATAAAATGTTTCCAAATAGGGAAATAAGTCATTCTTTTTGGCACAGACTAAAAAGGAAATAGGTTCACATAAATTGAAACGAGGGAGCAAGAGATTAATAGCATTACAACTCCTAAATAAAGAGTTACTCGGTATCTGTGTTGGTGATATATAGCAATATTCAATAGAATAGTTGGGAATTGTTGAAGAAGAGTCTTGGAGCGTCAGTAAAGTTATATCTGTCTGACCTATATGTCACAGTTCGAACTGTGGAACCAGCCACTAATACTTGCATTAAGGTAGGTTGTCTACGTCACATTCCCTGAGATAGGGTCATTCCGAACCCTGAGTGAACGCGGGATAGCCTTGTGCATCCAGCTGTACTTTGTTTATAGTTAAGAATTGTGCAAGCTTTACAAAATATAAAACAAGTGACTTGGATGGGTAAAAGGTCATGAAAAGATATGGTTGTAAGTGGGGTAGATCTGAATTATTTGTATTTTCTTTTATGGACACTTTTCATTCTGTTTAAAAGTTGATTTGCTTTTTTACAGGCATGATAATGGGGGCATCAGCATCATCAGTATGGTACAATTTGAGGGTACCACATCCATGCAGAGAAGTACCAATACTTGATTATGATTTGGCTCTATTATTTCAGCCTATGCTCATGTTTGGCATCACACTTGGTGTTTCTCTAAGTGTTGTCTTCCCTTACTGGCTCATCACTGTCCTCATCATCATCCTCTTTATGGGTAATTTTCGCGAAATTTAAATTTTATATACTCACATATATCATCTTAAAGATAATTATATGCAACTGTCCACAGGCGTAAATTAGTAATTTGGCAAATAAGACAGTATACCTGTTGCAACATGTTAAAATACAGTACCAGTATGTATAAGTTATCATCCTTGTTTTCTAATGCAAGATTTGGATTTGTGTTGTTAATTAATCTATTGGTTTCTGTTAATCTGACACATTGCTTAAAACTACACTAATTGTATTTTATTGTTTGGTAATAGGGACTTCATCAAGATCATTTTTTAAAGCAATTGAGATGTGGAAAGAAGAAACTATTCTCAAGGTTAGCTCTACTAATCCAATGATTTACAAGGGGCTTTTGCTTTCAAATGTACTTAACATATATAAATTACTTAAACAATATCAACGAGATTAAGAATGTATTAGTACTAATTTTTTATGACAGTCAAATAGTTACATTTGATGGTATACTGATTTTTCATCTGTGTTATTTGTATGGAACTTGCAGAAATCAATGGAAGAAGTTCCCGTTAATTCACGTGGTGAACGTATGTCGTCCAAGAACTGATTACACTTCTCTGTCTTTTTTACTAAGAAAAAATAACTACTGATTTAATCCTAGTTTAAATTAGGCTAATATTTATTAATTTTACTTGCTTGTTTTCAGTTATTGTTATTGATACAATGTATGAGCCACTGGTCCCTAGGGAGGAGAAAACACCACTGGTAAGTTAATTTTGCTACATCAAATGGAGAATTTTCTGTTTTCGGCTCCTATTTCTAAGCTGATTTTATTGATTTTAAGGGTCTAATTTTGGTAAATGACAGGAAATTTTTAGGTTCAACCTTAACTTGAAGAGACTTATGGTGCTCTTTTTAGTATGGTTCATATTTCTGATTCTTCAAGTGTTCAAGGCAAGTGACCCTCTACCTTCTTTTTAGTATGCTTGGAAGCAGCCTCTCTGCCCTTTTGGGTAGGGGTAAGGCTGTCTACATATTACCTTCCCCAGACCCCACCTGGTGGGAGTATACTGGGTAGTTGTTGTTTCTTCTTTAAACATATTTACTAGATTTAAACGCGCTAAAAATTAACTTGTCGATGAAATGCCCATTAGTCTGCACCTAAACTTAACTATTTTTAACCTGTTTACAGAACAATCTAGTGGCTTGTAGTCCATTTTACTGGGTGCTCAACTTACTACAGGTACATAAATATTGGCAGCAAGGCCATTCTGCCACTTACAATACCATATCGCGTATTCAAGTCGTTTATATAATATTATCTGTGTATGGTGACGTTGAGTCTTATTGAATGCATTTGCGTTTTCAGTTCCCAGTAACATTCGCAGTATTTGGATATGAATGTGTGAAATTGTACAAGGAAAGCAAGAAGAGGAGACTAGAAGGGAATACACAATCAATATGTGAGGCTGACATTCAATGGACTGCCACAAACCTTATCTTCTGTGCCCTTTGTGGCATATTGGGAGGCACTGTTGGAGGATTGTTAGGGTCTGGTGGTGGATTCATTCTTGGCCCTCTTCTTCTTGAGATTGGAGTTATCCCTCAGGTACGGCCGTTTTTGTTACCTCACTTATTAATTTCTTGATTACGATATCCGATTTTGAATAGTGAAGATTCATATAGCCGACTTCAACTTACTTGGAATTAAGTCGTAGTAGTAATAGTAGTAGTTGAATTAGGATGTACATTTTACATATTTTGTGTAATATGATATGGTTGAGTGCCAGAGTTTCTTGCAAGAAGTCAACACTAGATATGAATATACTTTGTTAATTATTTCACATGATGGATGTCAATCACCAAGATTCTAAAAGAAGATGTACATCTTTGGGACAGCCTTTACTCTTACTTTTTTAAATACATCTTGTTGGAAAGCCTTTACTCTCACTTATGTCTCCTTTTCAAAAAATTAGTCACTTCTTCTAAACTTGACCATTATTTAAGTACATTTAGTGTGGTGGCCCTAGTGGGATAAAAATAATAGAAGGTAGAGAGGGATTGGTAGGGGCCCTAGTAAGTTTGCGACAACTCTAGTATCGCAAAAGGGTTCAAAAAGAATTTAAGTTGCATATACCGACAGTACATTGAAGGGGTCATGTGACCAGGAGGTCACGGGTTCGAGCCGTAGAAATAGCCTCATGCAGAAATGCAGGATTCGTCCGCGTACAATAAACCCTTGTGGTTCGGCCCTTCCCTGGATCCCGCCCATAGCGGAAGCTTGGCTGCCCTTTTTATACTGACAGTACATTGTGCTACTATGGTTTAATGTAGATGTCTTTGTGGAAATATCTAAGGAATATTACAGAGAAAGATAGCTGTTTCAATCAATTGAGAAATTGACAAATGTTACTTCTGCAGGTAGCTAGTGCGACAGCAACATTTGTGATGATGTTTTCCTCATCTTTATCAGTTGTGGAGTTTTATCTCCTCAAGAGATTTCCAATGCCTTATGGTATATTCTTAGACTCAACAAGTTTCTCAAAATTTTCACTTAAGTCTTGTACATTATTTGCAACATTATCTTCAGGACTAACTAAACTTATATTGCAGCTCTATATCTCATGAGTGTATCTATTCTTGCTGGCTTTTGGGGACAATGCTTCATTAGAAAACTTATCACAATCTTAAAGAGAGCATCACTCATTGTATTCATACTTTCTGGTGTCATTTTCGCTAGCGCTCTCACAATGGGTAAGTCAATAAGCAATTCTTGAATTTCATATCGCCATAAAAGAAAATATTGTAAAGTTATCTAGGAGTCTTGGAGCAACGGTAAAGTTGTCTCTGTATGACCTATATATTATGGGTTCGAACCGTGAAATCAGTTATTGATATTTGCATGAGGGTAAGCTGCCTACAGTACACCCTCTCGGGGTGCGGCCCTTCCCTCGACCCTGTGAGAACGCGGGACACTTCGCGCACCGAGCTGTCCTTTTTTTAATATCGCCATAAAGTATTGAATTGGACAAGAGGGGTTGCTCTGATGGTAAGCAACCCCCACTCCCAACCGAGAGGTTGTGAGTTCGAGTCTCCCCAAGAGCAGGGTGGGAAGTTCTTGGAGGGAAGGATGCCGGGGGTCTATTTGGAAACAGCCTCTCTACCCAAGGGTAGGGGTAAGGTCTGCGTACATATTACCCTCCCGAGACCCCACTAAGTGGGATTATACTGGATTGTTGTTGTTGTTGTATAAAGTATTGAATTGTGTGACCATCATTTTTAAACACTTAAGCTGTTACGGAGAGCATACGTATAATATCTATCATATTAATTACGTCCTGAATCTAAAATCAAGAAGCAAGAATATGATTGATATTTTTTTCTTCAATTTGTTGAATGGTTAACAGGGGTGATAGGGATAGAGAAGAGCATCAGTATGGTACAGAACCATGAGTTCATGGGGTTCTTGGATTTCTGCAGCAGTCAATAATTTGTGTATTTCAACTAGCAAATTATTGGTGAACAAGAATGGCACAGTTCAGTAAAGAGTAGCTGCAGCAGCAGCAGCAGAAGTCATTTTATTATTAGATAAAAGTATATAATGTCATTTGAAAATGTGATAATTTGCCCGAGTGTTAGCTAGCGCTAACGCCAGCATCCTCCACCATTTTTTCCATTTGCTTTTAGTCAGCTATACAGTAAGATGTTTTGTGTCAGTGTGGCTATATGTCCGTGAGTTAGCTAGCGCTAACGCCGGCCAAAGCCACCTCTATTTCCATTATTTGTCGTGAAATCTTGAGCTTGGTCTAAGTTGTATCTGAGTGTTAGCTAGCGCTAACACAAGAAGGTTTGTGTCTGGGTGTTAGCTAACACCATCATTATTTGGTTAATTCATGTGTATGTTAATGGTTCTGTTCGAGGGTTAGCTAGCGCTAACGCCAACAGACCCAACACCAATACCATTTGTATTCGCGATGTTATAGTGGTCACCTCGTGGAATGAAGTTTGTAATTCTTTCTATTAATTTTACTGTACAATAGACTAAATGTGGTTCGATCCTTCTTCAGATTCATGTAGCAGTTTACTGCACGCTACTCTTGTTCCTTGATAAAATCAAAAATATTTCTGTACTCAAAGCAGCAGAAAAATCCTAAATAAATTCCAAGTACCAATGTAATGGGAGACAAGAGGGGTTGCTTTTATAGTAAGCAACCCCCACTTCCAACCGAGAGGTTGTGAGTTCGACTCTCTCCAAGAGCAAGGTGAGAAGTTCTTGGAGGGAAGGATGTCGGGGGTCTATTTGGAAACAGCCTCTCTGCCCAAGTGTAGGGGTAAGGTCTGCGTACATACTACCCTCCCCAGACTTCACTAAGTATTATACTGGGTTATTGTTACCAATGTAATGAGAATAATGTAATTTATTTGTACTGATTATTGCAGTCTGTCTATTTCAGAATATTTCAAAGTGGTTAATATATTCGATTTATTATTCTGTACCACTCTCGCAAGAAAGTTCAAATCAGTTAGATTCTAGCATTTGATAGATTATCCAACCCCAAGCAATCTTAATTATTGGTAGGAGTTTGGTTTGTTAGCGGGTATTTGTTTTATCATTCAGATAGTGACTATCATTTTTTGCATTAACGTCATATGGATCTAGCTTTCAACAGCATAGAGCACATAAAATTTTAAAGTGAATTTTTTTTATGCTCATTCAAACATCTCATCACCAACTCCTAATGTACAAGTATGCTTACATTGTCGGTTCTAAGTCTCAATAAAGGAGGAAAGTTGTAGCACGTCGGCAACTAATAAATCCCCAAAAATCAGAATTGGACTATAAGCCAATTCGGTGCAAAAAGATTTACGCAAGGTTCGAGAAGGGCTGTATCGAACTATAAAAAGGACAACTCGATACACAAAATAAATTTATCGCGGACTATAAGGCAATTCGGTGCAAAAATATTTACGCAAATTCGAGAAGGGCTATATCGAACTATTAAAAGGACAATCCGATACACAAAATAAATTTATCGCGTGTGGAAGAAAATAAGAGCGCCGTCTGTGGGTATCGAACCCACGACCACATGTAAAAGCCACACGCTCTACCACTCAGCTAAGAAGGCTTTGCGTAATCGCTATCTAAAATGTATAAATCAAATATTCAAAGAGGAGTCCAATAAGGATCTTGTTGTTGAAGTTAGAGATTTGATTAAATCATTGGATCTGAAATAGAATATCTTAGTATTTGGTCAATTTCAATATCATAATTCATAAAGATTAAACTAAATAGGATTAGTAGGTGTGCTTAGTCGTGTGGCCAAGGCTTATCCCAAAAAAATAAGAATTAAAAGATTTGGTTTATCTGCTCCCTCTTCTATTTATTACTAGTATTGTTATTCGTTCTAGTATTGTCTTATACTTCAATTTACTAGTGCATATTTTTTTACTTTGGTTCTCTTTGCTATTTTTGCCGACAATACTTTTATCCTTAAGTATTTTCATCATAACTTTTTTACTCTTTTATTTTTCAAACATTACAAATTTTTTTGTTGAGTCGGGTTCTATCAAAAATAATTTTTCTACCTTTTACAAGTAACGGTAAGGTAAAAGTATTAAACAGGCTGGGTTGACTCGGTTCCGGACCGATCCAGACCTGTAGAACCCGGAACCGACCCGGACCAATAAGTGGAGGCTGGGCTGGGTAGGGTGGTTGGACGGTTTAATTATTTGAAACGGGTAACTGGCCCAGTTGAACCCGGAAGAATTACTGTTCACTCTTACCAGGTTAACCGGCCCGCTCAACAGCTACTTTTTTGTTTGTTTTTTAATTTTCGAATTCAGTATGCCCCACAGACCGTTGGCAATGGTTTGACCATCTTTTTGGTCCGTTGGCCAATAGAAATATTGCACAAATAGCCTTTTTTTAATTTTTAACCCTTTTTCAATTTATAAAACTATAAACACCCCCTCCCCCTCGTTATTTATTCACTCAATACTCATTTATCAATCTCTATTTTTCTCATCATATCTTATTATGTATGTTCAAAGGATTTACAATCATTTAATTTAGTGGTTTCCCTAGAAGTACTTGTAGAGCTTATATCTTTAGACTTCATGGACAATATCAAACGTGCATATATTATTTGTTTAGCCACTTTCCTTGTAGAGTTTGTCTAACTTCTAATATTGGCCATGTTGTTTATGAAAATGATTATTTGACAATTACATGTCATTGGATAGATGATACTACTTGTATGCAAAAACGTATTATCGTTTTTAGATATGATGAATATCAGAGTCATACTGCTGCATTATAATACTATCTGTAAAGTTGTTGAATTTTATAATCTAAAGCAAAAAGTATTATGCACGTCTTTTGATAATGTTTCTAGCAATAATGCCGCAATTTCAATATTAAAATTGCATTTGCTACCACCTCTTGCTGACATTTTTCATTTTAGGCGTGCATGTCACGTTTGTAATTTAATTGTTAAAAGTGACCTTGATTTATTTTCAACTAAGATTACTCATGTTAGAAGAGCAGTTGGTGTTATTCAAGAAAATAATAGACAATCTAGAATAAAGAAATTTAAGAATAAGTGTGTCTAGTATAACCTTAAACCCAGATTCATGCTATACGAAATTGTTACTAGATGAAATTATACATATATATTTTTAAAATAATCCAATCGTATGTTAACCAGTGCTACTTGGAGGTCATTAATGATATTATCAAATTTTTACATAAAATTTACACAACTGCAGTTGAGTTTTCTGGAGCATATTACCCCACTGTTACTATGGCTTTCGTACATATAGCTGAAATTTATTTTCTACTATCTGAATTCAGAAGAAAGAAAAATATAAGGATGTTGTTGAAAAAATACAAGCAAAATTTAAAAAATATTTCTTTCCAATTCCTCCAATTTGCTTAATCGGTGCAGTTTTAAATCCTTCTATTAAGATGTCTTATTGTCACCAATTAATGGGTGTTTATATACTTATACGGAGATTGGAGACACCGAAACCCCAAATTTATATGTCTCTATGAACAAGCTAAATAAATATTTACAACAATTATAAAATTATTATGCAAATTTAATTGATGATGTTGTTCGTGCTGTAGGCAATGTTAATCCCACTATGCACTGTATCACTTCTGCTACCGTGGATAGGGGTGTTCATTGGGCGGATTGGGCGGCTTTTTACTCTAACGGTTTGGCTTAATGGTTATCGGCTTTTAAATGTATTCATCCGTTAGCCACCCGATAAGATATCGGGCGAATTGGTATCGGGTTAGCTCTTATCGGGCGGTTACTGGGCGGTTTATCGGTTTAATACCTAAGGGCTCAAATATATTCTGTCCGCACACTAGGACATAACTAAAATTTCCTGTGCATGACATTCAAAGGCATCTGACCTTGCCATGGATTTTACAATTGACAATGAAACAAAGAAAAAGAGAAGATAAGATACATTGTCAGGTTTACAACAATTGGTCACAAATTTTTCAAGATACAGTGCGCCCATAGCATAGGCAAGAAAGATAAGAGGTTCTTTCCCCACTTCTCCTGCAACGAAAACCAAAGGTGACACAAGTTAACTCTCTCATAATAAAATGAAGATGATAAAGTCTCATAATATATTAGTCTGATAACTACAACCTTGCTAATAACAGAACCTAGTCAAAGCAAAAGATTCATAGAGGCAATACGAACTGGTCGCAAGTAAGACTGGGTGCTGGTGTTACACTTGCATCAGGTCAGGTAGGGATAACAAAGTGACTGAAAGAACCTCTACCATTAGAGAACCTACTGTATAGTAATTTGGTATTTGGTATTTTTATTATACACTTATACTTATTCATTTTTAAGGTTTTTAGTTTTTTATATTTAATATATATAATTATATAAATAAAAATAAATTTTATATATATATATATATATATATATTCTTAACGGGTTAACGGATTACCCGTTAAGAAAATTGAATAATCCGCCCCCAATCCGATAAGCCGTTAATAAAAAAGTTTTAATCCGTTCCCCGTCCGTTAAGCCGTTACCACTAAGCCATTAAGCTTCGGTTTCGGAGCGGTTTTCGGTTTCGGATCGGTTTTGAACACCCCTAACCGTGGATGATGAAGAAGGACTTGATAGTTTTAATATTTTTTTTCTACATTTTCTAACACTCAAACCAGTAGCAGGAACATTGATGAACTTCAATTCTACTTGCAGAAGCAAAAGAGGCTCGCACAAAGGAATTTTTACCGTTGAGATGGTGACATGAGAATGTAAAGCAATTTCTTGTTCTTTTCGTTATGGCTCGTGACGTGCTGAATGTGTCAATTTATACTGTTGCATCAGAGAGTGCATTTAGACAAGCAAAACAACAACTTGGAGACACCCGCTGCTCATTGGGAAGCAATGCTGTGGAAGTTTTAGTATTTTTTAGAGCCCGTTTGGACATTAAAATTTTTTCACTTTTTTCGAAAAATTTCAATTTTTTTTTAGATTTGCGTTTGGCCATAAATTTTTAACTTTCACTTAAAGATGGATTTTGGAATTTTTCAAAAATTTGAAAAACTCTGAAAAGTTGTTTTTCAAAATTTTCACTCAGATCACTCACCAAAATTCAAAAATAATCCAAAATTATATTCATGTTCAAACACAACTCTAATTTTCAAATACCATTTTTACTTAACTTTTTTTTTTAATTTTTTTTTTTTCAATTCTTATGTTGAAACGCCCACTTAATGGCAAAAGGGACAATAACTGCTTTAATCCTTTGATAACTACTTGTACACTATAACGTGCTACAGCACATGTACTGTTCGTCGTCCCTTATCTTATTGGGACAACTCATTTGATTTGGAACAATTGGATATTGATGTGTTTATACTCTACTAAGTTGCAATGTTTATTTCCCTAATCTTTGAGGCGGGGGTAAATGATTTTCAGTTAAATTATTATTTTCTTGATTTTATGCCTTGTAAAGAGGGGTTGCTCTGATGGTAAGCAACCCCCACTTCCAACCGAAAGGTTGTGAGTTCGAGTCTACCCGAGAGCAAGGTGGGAAGTTCTTGGAGGGAAGGATGTCGGGTTTCTATTTGGAAACAGCCTCTCTGCCCCAGGGTATGGGTAAGGTCTGCGTACACACTACCCTCCCCAGACCCCCATTAAGTGAGATTATACTGGATTGTTTTTGTTGTTATTAATTTTATGCCTTTAACGCATAAATATAGTTAAGAATAAATAAGGAAACGAGAGAATGAGTTTGAGTAAGTTTAGACTCGTGCGACTAAGTGATAGTGCGATAAAATTGCAACCATTATATTGTACCTTCACTTACATTTTGGACGAGAGTAAAAGTCTTTTTTCTAATATCCTTAATGAAATTTTTATTACTATTTTAGGAAGCAATTTCGAACAACCATTTCACAGCGTCCATCTTTTGCCACGTCTAGTGTTTTTTTTTCTTTTTTTTTTAATTATGGAGAAGAAGCACTTGTGTATTTTTTGTAGCATAAGTATTTACCGGTATCTCGAGGGGAATGTATGTTGGGTTTATGTATTTAATTAATAAATTAAATATTTAAAAAAGAGAGTGAAATGAAATTTTTTGAGTGAAATTTCAAATTCCCCTCTTGGCATATGGATATTGTCCCATATTGGAAGAGAAAGAGATTTTTTATGGATTTATAAGCAATTCTCTTCTTGTAGATCTTAATGAGTTGAGAAGAAAGCAAGTCTCGTGCCGTCGTCGTCGCTCGACTCGGCTTCGGTCAAATGATAGATTAATTAATTTTTTGGACCAAATTTATTTGTTAATTGTAAAATATTGTTTTTCTGTTTTGTTCCATTTATGTAATGGTATTTCTGTTGTAGCAGTTTTACAGAAACAATCATTTTGAAGAGTTGCACTTCTTCAGATTCCAGCCCACTATTCTACTGAGAATTTCACAACGCATTATGGCTGGGACCCCGTATACTGTACTAGTATCTGTAGGTTCTCGTAAATCGAGTAAAATTGTCGAAGGAAGTTATTTATTTTAATGAAAATAAGTGATGTATAGTTGGTAATCGCATATGTGACAATCAAACACAATACGGACCATAAAGAGTCATTAAAATGACAAACAGAATCCTCTAATTAAAGAAATGGATTTTTACCTATCTATACCATATAGCAAATCTTATTATTAAAAATGTTCATCAATTAGTATTTATCTGTGTTGTCCACATTATCCATACAAAATATATACCAAGCCCATAAATAACGAGATTCTACCAAAAAAATGCGCGAGATTGTAGGGGGAGGATCTGCGTGTGATCCTATCAGCATTCAATTCGAAATTTGAAACGGAAGTAAATCTGTAGCTGCGTAAATCTCTCCTTCTCCATATATTTTCCACCATTGATAGTCATTAAAAAGCTTGAAAGCTTTGAATTCAAATTTGGGTTTTTCAAAAATCATTATTTGTTTGGATTGGGTGTTGTTGTAAATAATTCGGAATATGTTTAGGAGTTTATATCTCAATTTTGAGGGGTTTTGGTGAAGATTATACTTGGTTTTGACTGAATTTCAGATTGAAACTCGTCGAAGAAGAAGAAGAAATATTTCCAGAAATTGTAGTTAAATTGTAGAATTGTAGATAAATCGTAGATGCAATGTAGATAATTTATAGATAAATCGTAGATTGGGAAGACTAATACTTCTACAATTATGGCGAAAATGCCAATTATGCTACAATTGAAATGGGGATTGGGGTATTAAGATTCAATGTATTCAGTTTGTAGATATCTTGTAGATAAAATTTCTGCAAATAAAATACAAATCAGTTTAAGTCTTGTATAAAGTTGTATTGTTTTTAAGAGTATCTAAAAAATTACTACACTTATACTAAAATTAAACTACAATCTTGTGTCATAAAAAATGTTGACAATAAAATTTGGTCTTCATCTACAAAATTTCTACATACAAACTACAAGAACTATAGTACGTACCTTTAATAAAATTAATAGTAAGAAATGTTTAGTCTTGTATTTAGAGAACCGAACACATTTATTTTCTTGGTTTTTCATAAAATACATTGCCATGGAACTAACAGAAGGTAAAATTGGATTGGCAACGGAATAGTACTGGATTGAGGTCCGAAAGGATAGCTAGTTTAAAGATAGAAAATTTGGTTTTGAGCATTACACATTTATTAAGGAAGGGATAAACTGACTTCTCCATAGAATTAGTTTACATGAATGGCGTATTCATGAAATAGACCAATCAACTAGGTTTCAACCCCAAACTAATCGGATTTGGCTATATAAATTCGCTGTAATGTGGGGGTGTGGGGGTGGGAGGAGAAAGAGGTAGATAAACTAAAATTGGAGAATATATGCTCCTAAAATTATGCCTAGAATAAATGAAGCAATAATTATATCCTTAATTTGAATTATGGTACATAAATTGAAATTGAGTATGCTTAAATGTAATAAACACAAACCTTAAACATGATAGGTAATAAGGTTTGCTATATGGTATACATAGGTAAAAATCCCTTAAAGAAAAGGATTCTTCTATAAATGACATCTTCAACTTTTGTTGCTTAAAGGGTTTTCCAAGATTAATTAATATTCCTACTAATTAAGTAATTAAGTATAATATGGACCATGAGAGTCATTAATTGCAATATTGACATACGAATACTCCTAATTAATTGATGATATTACTAGTTGCTTAAAAGGCGTTCGAGTTTGTTGCTTAAAGGGCATTAATTCCGAAATTAATACTCCTACTAATTAACTAATTAAGTACATTTCACGATACCCCTTGACTTAGAAATCATGTTGCTAAGTGCTACTAGTTAGTTCCAATTTAATAACCAGAAATCGTCATGGTGATATATAATAACAATAATTAGGGCTTACTCATAGTTCAAATATTGGCTATTATAACTGTTTTTTTTCTTCTTTCTTTGAGCTAACAGGATAACGTACATTCTATTCTCCTCAGACTCCACTAATAAAATTACACTGAACTTATTATTGTTGTATTACTTGTAGGTCAAATAGTATATTTTCTTGTAAAAATTGTACGGGGCGCCCTATTTGGTCACCCTCATTTAACCTTTATTCATTTTTTAAAATTTTTTTAACTTATACTTACTTTTTAAACAACTTTAACCCCCTATCTCCTCCTCCTCCTCAAATTATATCCTCCTTCAATCACTAGGCCTGGAACATTAACGAGGCTGAAGGGATGCTTGACAAACTCGCCATCTTAATTTCCACAAACCTTGTCACCACTTGGCAAAAGCAGACAACTTCGTAATACTTGCATGAACTATTAATACTAGTATTAATTTTTATACTCCGACTCCTACTACCCAAGGGAGTGAAATTTTCCTTTTCGACGAGGAATTGGAAATTTATAGGCAGAATAGCTTAATTGGAACTTATACTTGTGCAACTTTATCATCCCGCTTCCCAAATTTAATAATTTGTCAATTAGACATTTATACTCGCTCAAAATCTATATTTTAAACCCTTCTGACTGTTGGCCGATCATATGTGACAACATCAGGGCTGAGTGGACAAAGTAAGTATAATTCACGCGAATAATGAGCGTGAGTATGTATATTTTGAACCATAAATAATTAAAAGAAAAAGAAAAAAATCATTAAAACAAGAATAAGAATAAATAAGTAAAAAAAAGACAAAAGCAAAAGAAATATCTGAACAAAACAGGTCTCTTCTTCCTCATAACTGAACAACGACCAAACCAACTGCTTGACCTCCATTTCCACCATTTCCGTCGATCACACTATCCGACGACCCACTGCCCATCACATCGCAGACCACTGGTCATCGTCTTCGTCCCCATAACCGCCAGCCATAATGCCAGTCAACCATAGAGTCGTCAACAGCCCTCCACGACACACAGCCCGTCGATGCCAGCTCCTGCCACCCCACCTACTGTCCCAACGACCCAATAAACTAGCCACACCAGCCAGCGTTTCTATTTCTCCGGCCAGCATCGCCGCCAAACGACCACCATGACTGCCTAAGACCGGCGAAGACCCCCTGAAATCTGTCTTCTTCCACCCCAAATGACCCCTTCTACTTAACAGACAAGAGCAGCATCGACTGAACAATACTAACCATTTCCTTGTATCAGAAGCCATGGCAGGTGGGTTTGAAGATGGGAGGATGGGTTTTCTTTATTTTTAATTTTATACTTTTTTTTTAAGAAATTAAATTTTTTTAAATAATATTATTTTGGCATAAAATCTGATGTGGATGCTGATTTGTCATTCACGTCAAACAAGTGAGCATCACGTTATTCCGAAGGGTTTAAAAGTCTTGTTTTGATTGAGTAAAAGTGTCCAAATAAAACTTTATGGAGTGTAGGGATCGGGATGACAAACCAGAAGAAAGCGTCTCTCAGGCTATTCACTAGTGAGATCCTTGAAATATTAGATGGCTTTTTAGATTTTGTTTTGGTATTGGTATTGGTTTTGGTATGGTGTTTTGAAAAAAAAAAAGAATTATTAAAATCATGTGGCAACAAGAAAAACCAAAATCAAGTTAGATAAAAACAAGCATATTAGAAGTTCGCCAGTTACAAACAAAAATTTCAGCTTTAGAATTGAAGTTCCACAGTTACAAAACAAAAACTTCACCTCTAGAACTGAAGTTCGCCAGTTACAAAACAAACTGAAATTCGCCAGTTAAAAAAATAAAAACTTCAACTCTAGAGCTGAAGTTTGCCAGTTACAAAACAAAAATTTAAGCTCTAGAGCTGAAGTTCGCCAGTTATAAAAGTAAAAACTTCATCAATTACAAACAAAAACTTCAACAAATAGAGAATAAAACTTCAGCTACTATGCTTAAGTTTAGTAATTACAAATAAAAACTTCAGCATACTTGCTAATTCAGTCCTCTCTACTAGAATACTGAAGTTTAGCATGATTGTCTTTGCTACTTCAGCCACGTATGCTGAAGTTATGCGAGAAAGTGAGTATGCTTGCAATTTTTTTTGCAAAGCGGGCACAAGTTAAACGTGACCCAAAAAGCAGGTATAAATGCAAATGCCCCTATTTTCATTTTGGTTCACAAGCCGCCTTCTTTTTTTGGAGTTCACATGCCTTCTTATTATTCAAATTCATCATTCAAATTCAGATATATAAATAAAGACCGATAAATATATTAATGTAGTGTCACGAGCTTCATACATCTATTTAATTTCCTCTTTTCACGTCTTTTGTCCTTTTTTTTTAACTTTATTATTTCAAGCCTAAGGGTGGTTGGAAAAATATATGAAGAAGAATACAAACGATGAAGGCTTGAAACGCGCTAAAAATTGTTTTCTCAAATGCGATATTTGCTCCTTCTCCTTTGTAAGGTGCTGGAGATTTAATACAAATGAATGTGACAAGACTTTTAAATTTCTACACCTAAGCAAATAGTGTAGAAATTCGTTTTAGGAAATTAAGAAATGGTTTTGGTTTTCAACTGCAGAATTTAGAGGGGGAAAAAAGGTTTTAGAAGAAAAGATAAAGACTAGAAAGAAAGAAAAAACTTGCAAAATAAACACAAATTTAAAAGGGTGTTTGAGTAAGCTTATAAATTGGTTAATCCTATATGCAATCTAGAATTTTCACTTTCGAGTTCAACTCGATTTGTAGATAGTATTCAATTGGTGATCAAACAACTAAATAATTAAGTGCATGATTGAATAAATAAACTAATATGATACATCAAGAAATCAAAATCAATATTCGAATAACAATAGTCATGAAAGAACCACAACCCTAGAACGTGAAGTTTAGCTCTACATAGGCATGGTAGCAAAACAACAAATCATACAAAGAAACATAAAGTTACTAAGTTGGTGGAAGAAATGATGAAACTCGGCCTCCACTGCGGCTTTGTGCTTGTATTTTCCTCTCAAAAATGTCCTCTTTCCTCAAAATACCATTTTTATGTATATATACCAAGTAGGGTTGGCCCCAAAAAATTATATCTTCTCTAATTTGAAAAGGGGCGCTTTTCCCGGGTTTGACTAGCGGGATCATGCTAACTTCGCGCCAGTGGCCTAGTGTTCTGCCTGACGAGCGCGACCTGAGTGCGTCCGCGCTATTGACGCGCACTTTTCACCATGTTCCGTTGCGAATTTGGAAAAACGCAAAACATGAAAGTTGAAGCATTTTGAGTTAGCATTCTAACTATATATTGTGGAGCCCAAATGAAGTTCTGAACAAAATGTTATATTTATTTTACTAGACAGTGCGCAATATGCCCACCAGATTCTTCGTTCCCTCTAACTATCATCCATTGACCCCCAAATACGATCCCGACTTAATTCCTTGAGCTTTCACTCAGATTTTAAAGCTTTTAATTACTTAAATTCATTCCATAACATCTAATATAGCTCGAAATCACTCCTATAAGGCATAAAACACACGGTTAGTGCAAGACACTAGCGATTAAAGATCAAACTCAATCAAAGTACAGTAAATTTGAGTGTAATAAGCGACTAATATGCAATTATAGCTCATCATCAATAGGCTAAGGTTGAACATCCAACTCCAATAGGGTTTCAAAATTACTATTTAATTTTTTTTAAAAAAATTGCTCTAGCTTTTAAGCTAATTTTCGAATTAGTAACAGTAACTCAAATATTAGTTCAACAAACCAAATCCATTTGGATGGTGAAAATTAGATTTTTAACAAGCTTTAATATGTGGGTTTAGATTTCGAATTTGATTTTTGTGAGAAATTTGGAGTGGGTATTACGTAGAATTGTTAGCAATAGTATAAGGATGTTGTATATAAAATTTGAAGTCATTTAATGGAGAATTGGACTGATTTCGAACAGGAATTGCTACTGAAAATCGTAGAAAAAATTTGCCTATAGACGCTTGTATAAAAGTGTATAAAAATATATAATAGTGTATAAGATGTGTTTATACACTGTTATACAAGATTATATATAATTATACAAAAAACTGACTTCATCTTCTTGCGTTTTTTCTGAAATTTAACTCAAATCTATTCTAAATCACTTAAAATTTATATTTTAAACTCCTTTTGATATTTTGAATCAATTGGAACAACACTCAATCCAAACAACTAACAAACTAAAAAAATCTTATCTTTGAAAGCAAAGCTTTGGGTGGCCTTCAATGGTGGAATGTTGAATCTTCAATTTTCTTCCATTGCAACCAGGTGACACAGGGAAAACGCAGTAACGCGAACGACCCCTTGAAGCAAATGTAGAAGATGTGATAAGAAAAGAGAGTGAAAGTATGGTTGTGAGAATATAGATTTTACTTCATAGCTTTTAGAAGCAATGGTTGTAAGGAAACAGATTTTGAATTTGCTAGTGCTTTCAAAATATGTACAATATGAATTAGGTCGGGTACAACAACAACAACTACCAGTATAGTCCCACAAAGTGGGGTCTAGGGAGGGTAATATGTAGACGAGCCTTACCTCTACCCGAAAGGGCAGAGAGACTGTTTTCAATCATGAATTAGATCAGGTAAAACTTAAAAATATGAGCTATTTTTTGTTATGGTGTAAAGTCAAATATATTTTTTTTGTGATTCTTTCTTTTGTAAACACCAAATATGCTTATAAACAGGAATTATTATATGCCAAAATTATCTAAAATGCATAAGTTGGTCACCTCCTAACTGATAATTTTTCAACTGATACACCACTTTTTATTTGACCAAGTTCTTTTTACTTATTTTATCCCTATTTTCTTTTTTGGTCATTCTGAAATACTCTTCCCCAAACAAAACTCATAAGTCCCCCTCTATTCCATTTCCGTCATTTGTCCTTTTCATGCATAAATTCTTTTGAATTAATAACTTTTGTAAACAAATTTATGGGCATGCCAGTCATTTCAGCATAAAAATTGCCTATTAGTAATATCTTTTTACCAAACACACCAACAATTTATTATCATTTTTAACACTTTCATAAAAAAAACACCTAACATTTTACTTATGTAATTAATTTTAGCATTTAAATATGATTTTAAGCACTTGATATTTATCAGCTACTTTTAATCAGTTAACTCAAGCGAGAAGAAATAACTAAGGTTGAACAAATTCTAACAAACGCCCTTATAGTTAGGTCCAAAAGGGCAGCCCGGTGCACAAGGCAGCTCGCATTCACACAGCATCCGAAAAAGAACCGCAACCGTTACCTATAAGTCACACGAAAACAACTTTAGCGTTGCTCCAAGACTCTCCTCCCCTTTTTAGTTAGGTCGAAATCATAAAACCACAACCAGAAGGGTGTAAATAAATGTTGCAAGCATGAAAATGGAACAGCTGTGAACAGAATGGACTTCAAATTAAATTGCTCAAGCTAAGCATCATATCAAAATCAATATGAACTTTATATAGACATGACATTGATTCTAAAGTTAAGTGTGCTATAATTGCTCCTTATCTGTACATTGGTTTAATGACTTGATAAATTACTTTCAAGACGAAAAATGGTCCAAAAATCTGCAGTCTCATTTGCATAGTTGTTTCTAGAGCAGCTCAAATTTGGTTTTCACTCTCACATTTACCTAGCGTCCCCAGCTTGTAATAACCATACCAAAACAAAGATATATTTCGCTCAACAATAAGACTGTTACCTGTGCAAATGAATCGAAGAGCAAGTCGTTGAACACCATCTTAGACAAAGAAGATGTAGTCTAATAAGTATCAGAACTTGACTGAGTAACTTCTGAAACTTCTCATGTCCTTGTTGATAGCCATTTTTCCCATTCCGACCTCCATTGCCTCCATTTCTTCATTCTGTTTCTTGGTTTGGACAGAGTTTAGAGTATCAATAGCTTTAGATTGTGTATCGGGCAAGGAAGGTTCTAACAGGCGTTGATCCACGGATGAAGAAGGCACTGAGCTGCAGCAGGCCGTTTCTCCGGGACAAAATCAAGTATGGGGACCAGGAAATCGGCCATGTCCTTTGCGTCTTGCTCACTGAATTCATACTTCTCAATTAAAACTTTTTTTAAGGGCCAAAAGCGCAACCGTCTGATGTGCCTCAAGTCACCATGTCTATTGAACAACTCACGTGAATAACCATCACCCAAGGCAATCTGAAAAGAAAATACCATATTTTATAAAACTACTAAAGGAAAAAAAAACATGATGCAAAGAAGTTTGAAGTGATTAAAGAATTTTCTTACTTTTCGTGGCATCATTCCTAGAAGCTCCATCATTAGTGCTAAGTGGTCCTGCAAAGAGAGAAAGTATAGGTTCGCTGTGATCACACCATTACCAAAAAACTGAGTATTAAATCACCATAAAGATGCAGAAACCACGTTCAGATGACTTGCATTTTGCCAACTGACAACAATCCCATATGAGTTAGTGTTCAAATATTCTCTGATATAGCTGACCCCGTATAACTTGATTGAAAACTTTAATTTAAATGGAGCAAAAGCTAACTGAAGCAGCAAATGACAACCACTTTATTTACACAATTCATGTTTCCTCTTTGATAAGTACCAAGTATCTTCAATATCAGACCAAATGCACAACCAAATTTTGCTTTGTTGCATCATTTGCACTGAAAAAACCTGAGCTTTCCTCCGGGAACCAGAATGGAAAAGGCAACTATGCTCTCTAAACTACAATAGTTACATTGTCAAGTCTGTTATCAAAATATGTTGTTTCATCTCCATGTTTCTTAAGTTCCATTATGACTTAACTCAACATCATCAGTTGGTGGCAACCACCAGTATTCTAGCCCTTTGTTCATCGACCAAAGAGGACACAAGAAATTCCTCAAGATATGTAATTTTCTCTCTAGCGTGACCGCAACTTGAATCCAGTGTGTTAGTTGAAATTAACAGGGTTCACTTAGCAGAAAACAAATAAAAGGACTGATTACCAAGAGTGGAAGGACTAACATGCTGATCCATGTTTTACGAAAAATAGAACAAAAAGATCGTAAGAGAAAAGATATGTTACGCAGTATGGAAGAAAAGTAAAACGATCACTTGGATATGATGCTCAGGACACCATGTACTTTGTCCTCTAGATTTTACATCTAAATGCAGTAACAGGAATAGCAAAAACCATAATTGTAACCGTTTATCACCTAATGGCAAAAATAGTTGACCGACCAAAACTAAAGCACCAGATGAGCTGATAAACGCAGATGGTCGAATATCAACAAGAGACGTGTGATTGAACTTGCTGTCAATCTGTAAGGAAAGAGCGGGCGAAAAGGAGTGTTCCACAATTTTACTCATGGAATTTGGATAGACCAACAAGGAATGGAAAAAACTGTCCCTAGGTTAACCCTGTACTTGTAAGCTACAGTATGATATCCACTACAAGTGGTAGTATGATGCCCAGGATGACCAGAAGATTATAATCTTCCAGCGACTGAACTATCCCTCCGACTCGTCCCCCCACTTTCACAAATTCAGCAATCAAGAGGAAGAACTATTGGTGATCTCTGTTCTAATACAAGTAGCCTTACCAGTTACCATTAGAATACTTAAAAGCATATTATTTTTCCTACAACTTCTAGTCGTGAAACTGCAGAGGTTGAGCTGACTTGTATACAAGTTTGAACCTTTTTTGACAATGATGAAGCAATCACACATAACCTAGAGAAATGCATCATCAACTACAAATCATTCCTAGTATGATGTAAGAGATGGTTTCTTAATGAGCACATGCAGTAGTTAGGCAGATGCTCTGGTGTACAGCCAGCTACACTAGTGCACCACTGCCTTACTTACCTAAACCGAACCAAGTCCTTCCACTCTATTCAACTTATATCCTACTTTGGGTTATCTTTCAACCTTTTCGATAACGTAATATCATAATCTCATACATTTCTATGTTACATGAACAGCTGCAGGGACTATGGTAATGCTTTATCTAGTTAATGTAACTTCATAGGAAAACTCCATATTAGCAAAACACATGAGAGATATTGGGTATAAGGAAGCACGCATTAGACCCTAATGATGCTTCAAAGCCATGTTTGTCTAGGCTTATAACTGACCATATCACTAGTGGGCTAGGCTGCTACATACAGTATCAAAGCCACTCTATGTGCAACTTTGGGCAATGTTGGGGCAAACCTCGATATTCAATTGAGCATAGGCAAATCCCACATCTTTGAGATAATGGCGAGCCAAACTTCAGAGTGAGGATGATGAGTTCCTTAAGAGGGGGTTTATGTAACATTCAAGGGAATCCCACATCAGCAAAACACAAGAGATATTGAGTATATAAGGAAGGAAGCCTTAAACCCTAATAACGCGTTTAAAAGTTGTGCAGGCCTAAGACCCAAAGGGAAAATTATCACTAGTGGATTGGGTTGTTACAGTGAAACAATTGTATTTCCCCTATCCATTCAAATTTGAAGTTGTTTTTTCAACGCCCGAGAAAACCCCCAAAGGAACAGCTCAAGTCTTGTTTTGACGCTTCAATTTTAGTTCAAGAACTTGACGTAACTTAATTTGTAGTTAGCGTGTGTGTGTGTGTATATATATATATCTTGTGGTTGATTGGATAATCCGTGTGGAATTGGGACACTAAAACCGATAAAGAATGGACCTTGGGCCTAACTCAACTCTAAAAGCTAGCTTATGAGGTGAGAATTGCTCAAACCATATAAGGAAACCAAGAACCTCAACTCTCACTCACTTCCATGCTCAAGGTATGTGCTGGCTCAATTACTCTTGGTATTGGGTGGCCTAATCCAACTAAGGTGTGACTATCTCACAAAGAAAATATGCTTATGATATCTTAGATGATACCAATATGATTGCCTATCAATCTTTAACATACTTGTGGACCCAAAAAAGGAACCTTTGACATATGACGTCAACTGTAAAGGACTGGTTGGTTAGTTGAATAATGCTACCAGCACCTCCTCCACCACCACCACCACCGCCGCGTTCAGCCGCTGATCTTGATTACTCCCCTCCATTATTCAACCAAACACAGTAATCAATCAACTTTCTAGCTAAAAGGGATTAGTAGTTGGCTCTTGAATTGTGTGTAGTGGGTATTTCCCAGAACTTTTATCTGCTCTTGGTTTGTGAGCTAACTTTGAAATCTTGGGATTTCTCAGATTGCATGTGCCCATGTACAGGAAAATGGGCTTTTTGTGATTGTGAGTGAAGGGGGTAGGAATCTATGGGGAAAGGAAAGAGAGGATAGAGATGACGACAGAGGAAGCAGGTAAAACTGTCTCAACTTTCACTCCTTTGAACTCTTCTTCTACTAATTCCAAACCTTTGCTTATGGACATGCTCCACATGTAATACCACTAAACTATTCCCTGATTATTGTTAGTTTATTTTGTGTAAATTGCAGTAAATAGTCATGTAATATGACTCAAAGTACTAGTAATGTAGTTCATGTATTTTGACAATAGAAAAAGACAAATTTACCCTTTTATTTTGTGAAATTATTATTTTAACTTTCTCTGTCTCTTTTCTTCTTTTTCTTGAGCTGAGAGTCTATCGGAAATTGTCACTCTACTCCTCCAGAATAGGAGTCATCAGGGTAGGAGTAAAGTTTGCGTACACACTACCTTCCCCGGATCCCACTGGTAGAATTTTATAGAATCCTTAGGTCATTGAGATGCAATTTAAAAAGTATAAGAGTACCGTTAGTCAGGAACTGGTATACGAAAACCAAAGTTATTGGGTATGTTGAGGCAGAATAAGCTACGACTTCATCTTATAGTGGTCAATGCCATGGTACCCGTAAATTTGATCAATTGAAAAACAAAAAAGCATGCCATAATTGCCAAGTGCAGTGCAAAAACCCGAATATACAGTTATGGCTTTGGCAATGTGTGAGTTTATATGATTAAAGCAATTTGTCGAAGAACTGAAGGGCAGAAAGGTAGCATAGATGAGATTAAGCTTCCAACTCAGTATTCTACAAAAGGATGACACGCTAGATTGATTGTCACTATATTTGTGGGATATGCAAGAACAACAACTACCTAGTATAGTCCCACAGAGTAGGTTCTGGGGAGACTAATACGTACGCAGACCTTACCCCTATCCGAAAGGGCGGAGAGACTGTTTCCAATCGACCCTCGGCTCAGGAAAAAAAAAAGAGAAACAAAAAAACATAAACAAAAGAGCATTAGTAACTCCAGCAAAAATCACATAAATAATTATGTAAACATAAACCATAAATAACATGTGTGCAAAAGGAAAAGATAAAGAGAAACAAAAACAAAAGGGTATTAATTACTCCAGCAAAAATCAGATAAATAATTATGTAACCATAAACCATGAATAAGAGCCCCACCAAACCCCGCCCAGCCCCCGAGAGAAGTGCAAAAAATTCTAAAAGCTCATATCCTACAACCCTAATACTAGACCTCAAGACTTTCCTATCAAGGACCATGTCCTCGGAAATCTGCATTCTAGTCATGTCCTGCCTAATCACCTCTCCCCAATATCTCTTTGGCCTCCCTCTGCCTCGACTCGCACCAACCACCGCCAGTCGCTCACAACTCCTCACCGGAGCATCGGGGCTTCTCCTCCGCACATGCCCGAACCACCTGAGCCTCGCTTCCCGCAGCTTCTCATCCACTGGGGCCACCCCCACCTTCTCCCGAATAACTTCATTCTTAATCTTATCTAACCTGGTGAACCCGCACATCCACCTGAGCATCCTCATCTCTGCAACCTTCAGTCTCTGAACATGAGAGTTTTTCACCGGCCAACACTCTGCCCCATATAACATGGCAGGTCTAACCACAACTCCATAAAACTTCCCCTTGAGTTTCTGTGGCACTTTCTTGTCACAAATGACTCCTGATGCAAGCCTCCATTTCAACCACACTTCCGCCTATACGGTGAGTGACATCCTCGTCGATCTCTCTGTTACCTGAATCACCGACCCAAGATATCTGAAACTGTCCCTCTTAGCGATGACCTGAGATCCAAGCTTCACGTCCATGCCTACTTCTTCTTCGCTCGACTCGACGCTAAACTTGCACTCCAGGTATTCTGTCTTAGACCTGCTTAGTTTGAAACTCTTAGACTCGAGAGTCTGTCTCCAGACCTCTAACCTCTCGTTAACACCGACCCTCGTCTCGTCAATCAAGACTATGTCATCAGCAAATAGCATACACCATGGCACATCCCCTTAAATATGGCATGTTAGAGCATCCATCACTAAAGAAAATAAGAGAGGGCTAAGCGCAGATCCCTGGTGAAGCCCCATAACCACCGGGAAACGGTCTGAGTCGCCACCCATCCTCCTAACCCTAGTCTTAGCTTCATCGTACATGTCCTTGATCACTCTGATGTTGGCTTCCGACATGCTCTTCGCCTACAGGAACCTCCATAGCACCTCCCTTGGGACCTTGTCGTACGCCTTCTCCAAATCAATAAACACCATGTGCAGGTCCTTCTTCTTATCCCTGAACTGTTCCACCAATCTCGTGACAAGGTGGATAACTTATGTAGTGGAGCGGCCCGACATGAAACCAATCTGGTTCACGGATATAGACGTCATCTCCTTCACCTTCGCCTTAACCACCCGCTCCCAAACTTTTATGGTGTGGCTTAATAGTTTGATACCTCTATAATTATTATAACACTGAATATCCCCTTTGTTCTTATATAAGGTCACCACTGTACTTGTAGCTTAAATAATCAACTAGCAAACATGTTTGCCAAAACACTTTGAGGTCCAGCAATCAAGTATATGCATGATAATCTTGGAGTATATGACCTATTCACTTCAACTTGAAAAGGATTGTCAGAATTTATCCAAATTCATTGTAGATATAACTCGTCCGGTCAAAGAATCGAGTATATAGGTGGTAAGATCGAAGCGGATGATCTATTCGCTCCTATCAATCCAAGTTCATTGTACATACCTTGATAATCATAACAGAGAATTTTTTTAATAATCATGCCATAATTAAGAATTCCAATAACCAAAAAAACTTCCCTTATTTCATGTTAACCCAATCTCTTATCATAAAGAACCCTATCATTTGTTGTTTATCACTAATTCAAAAGGAGTTATTTCTCTTCATTTCTCTTTTTGTACAACAAGAGTTCATTTACTCCTTTCTAATTGTGCGTCACAACTCACATTGTACAATTTGTTTTCTTTTCAATCTTTTTATTCTTCCCTCCATTTTTACAAGGATAAGTGTCTATATAACATTTGTTGAGCTATGTTGTTATACCGTATGGGTCGTGTTAGGGCTTCAAAAGGGGGTTTATAAAGATATTGAGCTTCTACACTCACATTGTCTTAAAGTTTTTGGGAACAATAGAGACTTGTCATAATTTTAGACTGTGTTATATAAGATAATACAAATTAACTCAAAAAAGACGCATCACACTTATTAAGTTTGTTTTAGTCCAATCACCTCACATCATGAAGCTATCTCCAGTCCAGTCATAAAAAGTTATATAGAAAACAAAAACTATGTTAATTATGTTGAGCCATCCCAATATATTTCCATAGTTAGTACAGAAAGAACGTCGTAGACTAAGTGAGTCCTGTTCTCATCCAAACCGCAACTTAATGCGCTTACGACGTCTTAAAGAGAAATAGTCCATATCAAAGACAACACATAGTTCTGTCTCAACAGTCAAAAGAAGAACATAATATACGCCAGAAAATAAGTAGTAAGTGGAGGAAGGAATGCATCCGTACCTGATCTCCGTCGAAGTTGTCACCACTGTGAGGATCAAATAGAACGTCACCAGTCGCAAGCGAAGGACCAAAGATCTGCGGAGGTTGAATATTTAGATCCAAGGATAACTTCAGGACACCTCTACTGTCTAGTTTGAATATCATCCGTAAACTGTTTGTATGTCCAACAAGCACTCCCAAAGTCAACCACTTTGCACTTCAGGTCGAGCAGCTTCCTCCTTGAAGAACGGCTTCCTCTCGCATTCTTTCCCACTGCATGTTGCAGCATCAGCATTTGGCAATCTATCAACATTAACAAAAGAATCAAGCTGATCATCCACATAACATTGAGCTGCTTGTTTGGCCTTTCTTCTAATCTTCTTACTATGGTTCTTAGTCAAATTTCCATTTGACGTTACATAACCGTTAAGAGCCCCCAACTCCAGCGTGGTCTTATCCTTGTGATTAGGAAGTATAAGAGAGCAGTACATTCTCTGGTTTCAAATCAGTGTGTATGATAGAAAGTTGTCGATGCAAATAATCGAGTCCCACTAGAACATGATAACAGAGCTCTTTATCCATATGAATAGGCAGCCCATGATAATCAGTATACTTAACAAGTCTCAAGAGATTGTCGCCCAAATACTCAAAAACCATACACACATGTTATCCAAGTCACCGGTTTATTTTAATATCCCAAATCGAGGAAAATTTTAAATAGCTAACCCGGGAGAAGGTGTTTAGTCATTTCCGAGTTCCGTGGTTCTAGCACAGTCGCTTAGTAATTATTAATTGGCTTAATTTTTTTAACTACTCATCTTTAGAGCCTATGTGCATTTACCTTTAAACCGCTTTTAATCACTTGATAGTTCATAATTAAAGAATTGAGTTACGCGTATGTATACTCTTTTCCATTGGCATGTTAAAGATCATGCCACACAAACATGTGCACAATTAGTAATGCTTTGTTTATTTTTTAAGAAAAAAGTTTGGTTGAAGTTGCGCGAACGTATACTTTGATTTATTTTGGGAGTCATAATCATGTCACGTGAACATGTACACAATTACGATGATTTAATTAATAAAGTGCATGCCTAAAGCATTCTAGCGTATTCATGATTTATTTCTTTCCTAAGTTTGAGATTATTATGAAGGCTATGAGTTATGGAAGAATATCTTTGTGGAAGAAAGACATTTTAGCCATTTGGACCAAATACAACAATTACACAATTATAGAAGAAATGAGCGTGGTTTTGATTTATTAACTTTGGGTCAGTTCTCATGCAAACCACCGCGCCCAAGCATTATTAGTGTTAGTCCAACCTTTATAGTCCCTTATTTAGGTAACTTACTTGCATATTGAATCTAATATCCAATTTAAATTAAATAAAAAATTTTACTGTGTTCATACAAAATCCACATAACTTATTCAAGATACCAGATCAACAAATATTGAGGAAATGTACAGTTCAGGTGTGAATTCTATTTAAATTATAAGACCAAATATTTTTATAAATATTTCCATCCCCTTTTACTATTCAAATGTATCTTTCATTAAGCAACTGCAATACAATTACTACAGACCATATGATTATTTAAATATAAAAATCTTAAATTTAAGCAACAGAACATTAATCAAATTGACGAGATAGATAGCAAAAATAGATAAGTTGATAATGAAAGCAAGAAAGAAAAAGAATGACTTTATTCGCAAAGTATTATTCCTTTATTAATAGGCTCCTCAAAATTCATGAATTAGTATGGAAATTGTTCACATATTAAATATTACATACAAAGAAGAAAACAAAATTTAACCAACTTTTTCTATCTTATCATATAACAAAATAAGAACACAAATATATAATTCTAGCAAAAATCACAAGCGAATTAAAATAAAATTCAAACTTTGAGGAAACATAGATCTCATATATCATGTTTAATCTATATAACAAGATTGAGTGTTACCTTTTGCGAAAATTCTACTCAATAATCGATTTAATCTACTAATTATCAAACTTCTAGAACCCGCGGACTCGAAACCACGAAAGAAATTCGGAACTCCAACTTCAGATTCAATAACTTAGCCAAACTTTTTTTTTTTCGTTCTCTGCCTTTCTTCTTCATCTTTTTTTTTCAATTGTCTTTCCTTCTTTTTCTTTTTACGATTATGTTGTCCCCTTTCTCTTTTTCATCTTTTTTATAACAGAAGTATCTTTCTCCTTATATAGATGAGTATGAGTAGTTTTATAACTTCTAAGGAAGCAGGGAAGTGGGGATTGGGAAGTTAGGAACATAAGAGTTAGTGGGAAAGGAAGTTACATGAAGTTGGGAAGTTCGATTGTTTTATTATATATATATATATATATATATAAGAGTTAGTGGGAAAGGAAGTTACATGAAGTTGGGAAGTTCGATTGTTTTATTTTATTTTATATATATATACATATATATATATATATATATATATATATATATATATATATATATATATATATATATATATATATATATATATATATATATATATATATATTAAACTTTATATATATTTATTTAAATTTTCCTAACCCCTTTTTTAATTAAATAAAAGAAGATAAAAACCGCACACACGCATATAAAACTTACTTTAGATTTAAAGAAAACTATAAGAAAACCTATTATTTACATTATAGTATAAATTATACTATGAAAAATATTATAACTTACATTTAAAATTAGAAGAAACCAAATATATATATATTTTTTGTAAATTTTCTTCTATTTAAAACTAGGAACAAAAGTTATACTCTAAGAATGCAAATAATTTGTTTTATATTTTTTTTAATTTTCATAAATGAAACCTATTAAGATAAAGATAAAAGTTTATATATTAAGATTAAATATTTACACTAAAATAGTATAGAATTGGGTGAGGTCAAAAATTAGGTGTTCACAGCATGTCCCTCTTTGCTTGGAAACATGAAGAGTTTTCAAGCAAAGAAAATGAACAAGGTGACTGATTTTTTACCTCACTATTATTTAAAAAGGAAAAGAAGAGAAGATGTGATCGAGCCTTTGTTTTAAGCAACCTACATATCCCGGGTTATAAGGGAATCAGGTCATGTGTAGTTCAAGTGAAAGAAGAGTGACAGAGTATTCTCGAAAAGAGAGTCGAGCGAAGTTCCGTCGAGGTTACGATCCGCGGTTCGTACTATTACATCAAAATGAAAAGAAAATTACATACTCTTGAAATCTAAGAGTTATAAAATTCCTATCTAAATGTCGTCTGGAGTCTTGTCATGATTCTTGACTTGCTTCTCCCGTTGACTTTAGACTGAAACTTGATGCTCTTGAGGCAACAGACTATGAAATATTCTCGTAGGCTTGTTTCTCGATCAGATGATAGGAAGAAAGATCTTGGTCATATGTCTCTGCATGCATTACGTCAAAGCTGGTTGCGGCTGGTATTGAGATCAAACGTTCCACTTTCTCTGGCGAGAGCTGGAATCTTACTTTTTGCATATCCAATATGTGCTTTGCAGAAAAACCTACAAGCCATCACAAACAAACAAAACGAATAAAAATTTGCTGCCCCTAGTTTGCACTAGGAAATTTTTGTGAGTTACTAAAAACACATTAAACTATCATTGCTATTGCAAAAATAAAGAATTGAAAAAAAAAGAAAAAATACTGCAACCAGGGGATGTTGTACCATATGTTGGCAGAAAATAATGCAACCACGGGATGGAGTACCCTGTGTTGACAAAAAATAATGCAATCAGGGGAGGGTGTACCCTATGTCGACAACAAGATGAGACAACCAGGGGATGTTGTACCCTGTGTTGACATAAAATAATGCAACCAGGGGATTGTGTACCCTGTGTTGACAGAAAATAATGCAATCGGGGGATGGTGTACCATTTGATGACAACAAGATGAGGCTCGTGGCACTCTGAAATGCTACTAGGGAATGTTATACCCTATGTAGAAAATAATTCAACCAGGGGATGTTGTACGCTGTGTTGACAGAAAATAATGCAACCAGGGGATGGTGTACCCTGTGTTGACAACAAGATGAGACAACCAGGGTTTGTTGTACCCTGTGTTGACAGAAAATAATGCAACCAGGGGATGGTGTACCCTGTGTTGACAGAAAATAATACAACCAGGGGATGGTGTACCCTGTGTTGACAGAAAAAAATGTATCCAGAGGATGGTGTACCCTGTTTTGACAGAAAATAATACAACCAGGTGATGGTGTACCCTGTGTTGACAACATGATGAGACAACCAGGGGATGTTGTACCCTGTGTTGACAGAAAATAATGCATCTAGCGGATGGTGTACCCTGTGTTGACAGAAAATAATGCAACCAGGGAATGGTGTACCCTGTGTTGACAAAAAGATGAGGCTCGTGGCACTCTGAAATGCTACTAGGGAATGTTATACCCTATGTAGAAAATAATTCAACCAGGGGATGTTGTACCATGTGTTGACAGAAAATAATGCAACCAGGGGATGGTGTACCCTGTGTTGACATAAGATGAGACTCGTGGCACTCTGAAATGCTACTAGGGAATGTTATATCCTATGTAGCAAATAATTCAACCAGGGGATGTTGTACCCTGTGTTGACAGAAAATAATGCAACCAGGGGATCGTGTACCTGTGTTGACAACAAGATGAGACAAACAAGGGATGTTGTACCCTGTGTTGACAGAAAATAATGCAACCAGGGGATGGTGTACCTTGTGTTGACAGAAAATAATGCATCCAGAGGATGGTGTACCCTGTGTTATCAACAAGATGAGGCTCGTGGCACTCTGAAATGCTACTAGGGAATGTTGTACCTTATGTAGAAAATAATTCAACCAGGGGATGTTGTACTCTGTGTTGGCAACAAAATGATGCAACCAGGGGATGTTGTATCCTGTGTTGAAGATAGGGTGTTGATTCCCTATAATGAAACTAAAAATAACTTGCTTAAATGTATATTGGAAGGAAATCATGGATTTGAGAACTCCATTTGGTGATATTCGTCTTTCCATGAACTGTTTCACTAAACTATTCTTTTCCTGTTCTAAACAAAGAAAGATTCGTTAGTTTTAAAATCGTGGTGAGTTTGTGGCCTTGATTTCTTGGGTGACTTGACCTTGCGTCCGTTACACTAGTTAGGAGAACCATCATGTCGATGATCGTACAAATTGTCGAGAGATTCTGACTTTACTCTCTGAAGATCTTCTTTCTCAACATCAATACCTGACTATTTTGCGCCTATCATCCTTTGCGTGTATGGTGCAAACAACTTTGTTCCCCAAAACAACTTTTGATGAGTAACTTTTGTTGACCCTTGAAACATTGATAAGTCCTTCAAGCCTTTGTTTGACAAGGAATATCAAAGTCGGCTTTATAGCTTTTCCCATGCTGTTTATCCCCAGAAGCTTTTGCTTCATGTAACATGGAAACTGTAACCAATTTTGTGGCCTTTTCTTTGCTTTGCTTTGACAAAATTAAACTGAAAGAGACTTGAGAATAATAGTACGAAAGAAAACAAGTAGGTGAACCAATGAGCATTACAACTTAATCAAGAAGCGTCCCTTTCAGGGGAAAAATAAGAAAGGACTTATCTGGAGGAGTGTGCTGACATCAATGAACATGACATGCACTTTGGACTAGATGCTTGATCCGTCTAAACCGTCTAATTCTCAAAATTTGTTGTAAACTTCTCTTTGAAACTGAGTTCTTTAACCATGCTTGTGCCGGGATATAAGAAGATCTAAAATCAATCAATGATGCCCTATGTGGGTTGTCACTAATTGACCTCTCTCATTTGCCTTTTTCTCAACTCACCATCTCCTTATAGTGCACGTAAGGGTTTTCACCAATAAGACTCTCTCATTTGTTTTCTCAACTCACCATCGCCTTATAGTGCCCATGAGGATTTTCACAAATAAGACTCTCTGATTTGTTTTTCTCTCTTTGCAATGGCTGAAGCATCACTCGTAGTATACTGACTTAGCATTCTCAAAAGCTGATCAAAAGGTCTTAAAAGGGAAAGGTAAAGAGAACTACTCAGCTGAATTACAAATTTTGGAACCATCTGATGGAACACCGTCGAAAAATAAAAATAATAACATGCCCCAGTTTCTTTGAATATTGGGGAAATATGGATTTTTGTTTGGTGTGACTAAACCTCAGATAGAGGTTGCCTACGTATCCTTTCGGAATCAAGTCGAACGTAGTTCAATGATTGTGTTTTGATTTATTTTTTTTGTGATTTGATTTGATTTTGATTTTTTGTTTTAAGTACATTGGTTCCAAAAGAGGGTAAAACAAACAAATATAGACAAGGCTTCAAAGGGCTAACTAGGGTTGACCAGTTTTTGGGTAACGAGAATAATAGCCTTTCGTCATCCCAACCCGAGAATGTTAAGTATAAACCAAATGCCCCAACAAAAGCATGTCAGAAGTAGCATCTTTTGACCGCATCTACATTGACGGATATGTCTGTCACCTTTCCTTCTATATCTACCAAGTGTAGAGCTCCTTTCAACAATATTTTCTTGATGACGTAAGGACCTTGCCAATTTGGGGCGAACTTTTCTTTTGCTTCTTACTGGTGTGGGAAGATGATTTTCAAAGCAAGCTGTCCTACCTCAATTTTTCTTGGGTGCACTTTCTTATTGTAAGCGCGTGCCATTCTTTGTTGGTATAACTGACCAAAACAAACTGTTGCCAAATGCTTTTCATCAATCAAACTCTATTGTTCCAGTCGTGACTTTACCCATTTAGTGTCTCCAATTCCAGCTTCAACAATTTTTCGGAGAGAGGGAATATCAACTTCAGCCGGTATGACATCTTCAGTTCCATAAACTATTAATTAGGGCGTTGCGCCACCTGATGTACGGGTAGTTGTCCGGTATCCCAAAAGAGCAAAAGGCAGTTTTTCGTGCCATTGTCTAGACCCTTGGACCATCTTCCTAAGAATTTTCTTGATGTTCTTATTTGCAGCTTCAACAGCTCCATTAGCTTTGGGTCGGTAAGGATTAGAATGGCGATGCTCAATTATAAATTGTTCACATACCTCCTTCATAAGATAACTATTCAAATTAGCAGCATTATCTGTAATAATGATTTTTAGAATACCGAAACGACATATGATGTTGGAGTGAAAGAAGTTTACTACTGCTTTCTTGGTAAGTGCTTTCAATGTAATGGCTTCCACCCATTTGGTGAAGTAATCAATTGCAACCAAGATGAATATGTACCCATTTGAAGCTTTTGGCTCAATTGGGCCAATGACGTCCATTCCCCAAGCAACAAAAGGCAAAGGAGCCGACATAGGATACAACTCTGAAGGAGGCGAGTGAATCAAATCACTGTGAATTTGACACTGGTGGCACTTGAGAACAAAACGAAAGCAATCTCGCTCCATAGTAAGCCAATAATATCCTGCCCGAAGGATCTTTTTCGCTAGAACATATCCATTCATGTGCGGACCAAAATCTCCCGAATGCACCTCATTCATAATAATTTCAACTTCTTTGAGCATCCACACATCTCAACAAATTCAAATCCGGGGTTCTTTCGTATAGGATTTCCCCCACTCGAAAAGAAACCATTAGAGAGTCGCCTAATAGTTCTCTTTTGATCCCTATTTGCATGTTCCGGATATTCTCTTGTTTTCAGAAACTGTTTAATATCACGGTACCATGGTTCACCATCTAGTTCTGCTTCAATTATATTGCAATAACCATGTTGATCTCGAATTTGAATTTCTAATGGGTCAATGTGAGTATTACCCGGATATGGAAGCATTAAGGCCAGGGTGGCCAAGGCATCAGCTAATTCATTATTGAAACCTGGTAATATATCTGAACTCGATGGACTTGAATCTCTTGCTAAGATCTTCCATACATTGTTTATATGGAATGAGCTTGATGTCTCGAGTCTCCTAATCGCCTTGAGCTTTGCGAATAAACAAATCTGAATCTCCCGTCACAAACCGTTCATGCACATTTAGGTTTATTGCCATGTTTAAACCCATGATGCAAGCTTTGTATTCTGCCGTGTTGTTTGTACTGTAGAAACGAAGTTGTGCTGTGGCATGGTAATGTTGCCCAATAGGTGATACGAGAATTGCTCCAATCCCTACGCCTTTAATGTTAACATCCCCATCAAAGTATAGTTTCCAAATTTGACTGTCATCTTGGGCTACTTCTTCAACTAAATTAACCTCTTCATCTGGGAAGTATGTTTTCAAAGGTTCATAATCATCATCAACTGGATTTTCTGCCAAATTATCATCTAAAGCTGGTGCATTCATGGTTGTACGAGTGACATAAACAATATCAAACTCTGTGAGCAAGATTTTCCACTTTGCTAATCAGCCAGTGGGCATCGGCTTCTGAAAGATGTACTTCAGGGGATCCATTCGGGATATGAGGTAAGTTGTATATGCCAAACGATAATGCCTAAGCTTCTGAGCGACCCAAGTTAAGGCACAACATGTCCTTTCCAAAAGACTGTACTTGGTCTCATAAGTGGTAAACGTATTGCTCAAATAATATATTGCCTGTTCATTTTTGCATGTGGCATCATGTTGACCCAGAACACAACCAAAAGAAGTATCATTTACTGACAGATATAAAAACAGAGTCCTATCAGGTTCCCGGTGGGACCAAAACAAGAGGATTTGACAAATATTCCTTGATCTTATCAAAAGCTTCTTGGCAGTCATCTGTCCACTTGATAGATGCGTTCTTTTTCAACAATTTAAAAATAGGCTCACATGTGGTTGTAAGTTGTGCAATGAACCTGCTGATGTAGTTTAACCTCTCGAGCAAACTCATGACTTCTTTTTTATTCTTCGGGGGAGGTAGTTCTTGAATGGTCTTTATCTTGGAGGGATCTAACTCAATGCCTCTTCGACTAATTATAAAACCCAAAAGCTTCCTAGAAGGAACTCCAAATGCACATTTGGCTGGATTGAGTTTGAGATTGTACCTTCGTAGCCTTTCAAAGAACTTTTTCAAGTCTTGCACATTATCATCTTGTGTTTTAGACTTAATGGTCACGTCATCAGCATACACCTCAATCTCTTTGTGCATCACGTCATGGAATATGGTAGTCATGGCCCTTATGTAAGTTGCTCCTACATTCTTCAAACCAAATGGCATGACCGTATAACAGTAAGTTTCCCATGGAGTGGTGAAGGCGGTCTTTTCTGCATCTTCTTCATCCATTATAATCTGGTGATACCCGACATAACAATCCACGAAAGATTGGATCTCATGTCTAGCATAATTGTCCATAGGGATATGAATGTTGGGTAAAGGAAAGTCTTCCTTTGGACTTGCTTTATTTAAATCCCTATAGTCAACACAAACTCTAATTTTCCCGTCCTTCTTTGGCGCTGGCACAACGTTCGCTAACCATGTAGTATATCGGACTACCCTGATCACATTTGCACTTAGTTGCTTCGTGACTTCTTCTTTAATCTTATCACTCATGTCTGTCTTAAACTTCCTTTGTTTTTGTTGTACTGGTGGAAAATTAGGATATGTGGGAAGCTTATGGACCACTAAATCGGCACTCAAACCCGGCATGTCATCATACGACCAAGCAAATACATCTCTATACTCGAACAAAACTCGAATTATGGCATCTCTCGTTTTTTGTTTGGTATGAATGCTTATTTTTGTTTCTATGATTTCTTCAGAATCTCTCAGGTTAATTGCCTCAGTTTCATTTAAGTTAGGCTTAGGCTTATTCTCAAATTGACCCAATTCTATTTTTATTTCCTTAAAAGCCTCATCTTCATCATACTCAACTTCTTGATTCGTTATTTCGAGATTAGACAACTTTTTAAAGATCTGTGCATGAATTCCGCGTGTATGTCATATTTTTAAAGCCAGCATTAACGAAACTGAAAAATGATGAGAAATTAAACAAAATTAGGGAAAGGAAAAGATGGAATTCTACTATGAAACTGGAACTTCATTTCATTGAATTTGAAAGGATAGAAGGGCTAACATCAAAGCAAAGAAATTAAACTGAAATATATGGATTACAACCTTGAAAATAATCCAAATACAGAAAAAGCAACAAAACAGACTACCAAGACTCCTTCCTGATGGGAAGAGGAGTTGCTTCCTAGTTGTTGAGCGAGGTATCTGGACCAATCAGCTGAACATTTGCACGGCTAGAGCCTTTACCAACTTGACCATATTGATCTCATAGAACATCTCCTTGAGTCCCTGGCAAACTTCACCAATGTCATCTTGAGTAGAAGGATTTTGGACTTCTTCAAATTGTGGCTTGACAAAAGAGTAGGCAATGCAAAAGGGATTGGTTTTGACAATTTCCAACCATTCTTTTTGCGGGCCTTGGATCTATTTATATCAGCCGATGTTGGTTTAAAACCCAAGCCAAAGGTATCTTTCTTCAAAAAAGGAGGAAAGGGGTTCACAATTCCTTGCAGAAATGATCCTAATTCTTTTCCTGGTTCATAGCCGTTCCTAAACATCAGTGAAGCTACCATCATAGATGTGGCTGAAAGATAGGGATGCAGAATTGGTTTTCCTTCTTCCACTTGGTCTCAATCAACTCAAATGTTTGATATATGAGGGATTCAAATCCTTCCTTGGCCTCGATACATGGAATGGATGGGTCATTATAGACGGATGGGTCATCCTCCCCATGAACAACAATTTCTTGCCTGTCATATTCAAATTTGACCATTTGATGTAAGGTGGATGGTATATCTCTGACCATATGGATCCACAGCCTTCCCTGAAGAAAATTATATGAGGTTTTCATATCCAACACTTGAAAGACAATGTTAAAATTAACCGGGCCAATTGTCATGATGAGTTCGATTTCCCCAATAGTGTCTCTTTTTGAACTATCAAAAGCTCTTATTCTGACACTACTAGTCTGAATTCTGATAGTGTCAATGTTCAGTTGGTGTAGAATAGAAAGAGGGCATACATCTACACTTGAGCCTCCGTCAATCATGACTGCTTTCACGTAATACCCTTCACATTTGACCATAAGATGCAAAGCTTTATTGTGCCCATCCCCTGTTGAAACACGTTCTCAAGGCACTAAACTAAACGTGTGTTCATATTTGCAGGTTTTGATAAATGACAAACGATGCGCAATTGACATATGACGAGGTCCAAGCACAAGCGCGCAAATGTCATGTAACGAAGTTCAAGCACAAGACAAACAAAGATCAAGACTAAACAAAGTTATACATGAGTCGTTCTTTAATTGTGATCTTGATCCGACAACTTAACTCAAGACTTGGCTTCTCTCGTAAAATCATTTTTATCAAATCATGCATATTTAATTTAGAGCAAAATAATTTTAAATCATGCATATTTATTTTAGCAAAATAATTTTTAAACATGCCTCTAAAATCTGGACTAAGATAATCGATTATGTACTTATGATAATCGATTATGTTAAGTCAGCTGCATGACAATCGATTGTGTACCTTATGACAATCGATTGTGTTAAGTCAGTGTGTATCAGATTTTTCAAATCTGCATGACAATCGATTGTGAACCTTATGACAATCGATTGTGTTAAGGCAGTGTCCATCAGATTTTTCAAAGCTACAAAATAATCGATTCTGAACTTATGACAATCGATTGTATTGAGGCAGTGTCTATTTGATTTTTCAAAGACTGATAAATAATCGATTGTCCATATAGTATAATCGATTATGTAACTGACCGTTGTCAAAATATTTTCAAACACCGTCAAGTAATCGATTGTATACTTCTGATAATCGATTGTTTGAAGTAAAATCTGGAAAAGATTTTTTGAACGTTGCCAAGTAATCGATTGTATATTTCTGATAATCGATTGTTTTACGTAAAATATGGAAATGTTTTTTGAACGTTGCCAAGTAATCGATTGTATGTTTCTAACAATCGATTGTTTTAAGTAAAATCTGGAAAGGATTTTTTGAACGTTGCCAGTAATCGATTATATGTCTTTGATAATCGATTGTGCTACGTAAAATCTGGGAATGATTTTTGGAATGATTGGAAAACAATCGATTGTATCATCTTGACAATCGATTGTCGCAGCACAAAATCAGCAACTCTTAATTGGCAATTAGGCAACGGTTATGCATGGTTTTGACATTATAAATACATCTTCAAATCAGTCTTCTAAACACAACAACTGACAATATTATTGCTAAAGCTTGCATACTCTCTTATTCATCATTTTCTATTCATTACATAAGTTTTTGAGAGCCAAATTGTTGACGAAAGTTGTTGCGTTCTTGAGCGTATTTATTTTACTCATATCTACTCTTAAGGAGAGTCTTGTTTTGGGTGCAAAGTGTTTTTATACACTTGAAGGGAAAGTTGTTCCCTTGTATTGTAAGAAGGAACGTTGTGATTCCTTTGGTTGAAGTCTTGAAGTGTTGTATCTTCGAGCAAAGGTTGTTGAGACTTGTGTAACTCATGTTCTCAGGTTGTAACAGTTCGTTGAGCACCCGTAAGCTTAACAGTGTTAGTGAAAATCTCGAGAGAGCCTCTCGGGGATTGGACTAGCCACGGGTTGTGGTGAACCAGGATACATCGGTGCGTTCGTTCTTTATTATTTACTTATCGCACTTATTTCATTCCTGCAATTTTTAAATTCCGCAAGTTTACGCTATTTTTTATTATAACGCTATTCACCCCCCTCTAGCGTTAAGCGTATTTTCTAACATCCCCTTCCTCAGGTAAATCATCATCGCTGAAATAAATTTTATTCACCTCAAAGAATCTTTTAGCCATTTTTCTAGCTAATTCATTGTAGTCTTTTCTGAAACATATGCCTCATTCAAAGTTTTGATCAACACACGGCGATGTTCTTCAGAATGCAAAAGCAAAGATAACAAAGATATTTGAGCGGGGGTTTTCCTTAGTTGATCGATGATGAGTAGTCTTGCATTTTCATCTTCATAAGGAATTCCTCTGCTTTTTTTTCTGAGACATTCCTTCAGTGGAAAGTGATTTTCCTTGGCTTGCTTTGCTTTTCTCAATTCCTCTAGTGAGTAGCACCTTCCAGAGCGGATCAAGCCTTACATTTCATCTGTTTATTCCACTATCTCTTTTCCTTTGTATGTCTGACAGTCTTGTTATAGTTCCCTGGAATAGCTTTTGTGTTTGACACTGGAAGTTGTGCAATAGGTCGGATCACAACTGGCTCTGTTATACTTCTCAGAGCATTATTAGGAACAATCTTTTGAATGCCCCCAGGGATGTAAAGTTTTGGCCCACCTAATTGAACCTCAATCTCTTTTGTGCTTCCAGGGACATAAAGAACTATTTTTTCAGAACCTGCCAAGTTTAAACTAGAACTCGCACCTTTCACAAACAACGGTGCCGATTGAGGCGGGCTTACTATCACTTTTGTCTTTTGCCCTATGGTTCCAACAATCATCTATGTCTTGCAAGACGGCTTATAATCCCGATCATCATAAATCAACGCAATAAAATGTGTATTATCATGAGCAGGGATCGGATTATTTGTGATATTAGGAGTGTCTTCATTGTTTTCCACCACAATTACCTTTGCTTCAATCAAATCTTCAATGGCTTTCTTTAATGCCCAACAATTTTCAGTAATATGGCCTTGGGCATTAGAGGATACTCACATCTCGCATTGGAGTCAAAACTTTTTGAATTTGGATTCGCATAATGCGGTCTGATGAGTTCAATCAACGTCAACTGCATTAACTTTCGAAATAGGCTTGTATACGATTATCCAATTGATGTGAACAATTTCTTTGGCTCCTGTTCTCTCACATATTCCTATTTGGGACGAGGATTATATGGAACCTTAAAATTCGGCTGGATTTGACGGGAACCTTGTGGAATCAGTGCTTGCCATTGTTGGTAATTGGGAGGCCTAGCATAAGCCTGAGCATTAAACACTGTGTATTGTTGCGAGGGAACATAGTACCGGGGAACTTGAGGAGGATAATAATGTTGAGGAGAATTGGATTGTCCTTGTTTGAATTGCACGTACGAAGGAACTATTCCTCTTTGCACTCCCCCGAACCCAAATGCCATCATGGATCCTTCCTCCTTCTTTTTTCGATTTTCGAAACTGCCTGACCTGCTTTGAATTGCTTGCGTGGTCGCCTTGAGAGCTGCCTGACTCATAATTTTGCCCGACTTCATGCCATTCTCAACTATTTCCCCAGTCTTAATCGCCTCAGCAAAATTTTTACCAATAGCGGCCAACATATAATAGAGGTAATCAGGATCCTGAGCTTGGAGAAAGTAGTCAATCATTTCTGCCCCTTTCATCGGTGGTTTGACCCTAGCAGCCTGCTCTCTCCACTTGATTGCATATTCTCTGAAGCTTTCTGCTGGTTTCTTCTTTATGTTGACAAGAGAGGAGCGGTCTGGAACTATATCAATATTGTACTGCAATTGTTGGACAAAATCTTGGGACACGTCATTCTAAACGTGCTAGTGAGAGATGTCTTGATCTATGAAACACTATGAAGCAATTCTTGTCAAACTTTCCTCAAAATAAGCCATGAGTAATTCTTCTTTACCTCCTGCTCCTCTTAACTGGTTACAGTACCTCTTCAAATGGGCAACGGGATCACCATGACCGTCATATTTGTCAAACTTTGGGGTCTTGAAGCCCGGTGGCAAATGAATATGGGGAACATGCATAAATCATTGAATGAAACACTCTTGTGGCCTCCCAAACCCTGTATGTTTCTCATGTTTTGTTCCAAACTCTTCATTTTTCTGGTCATTTCCTCTTGTTTTCATATTTTTATTGGGATTTTTGATGTCGACTGGGAGCATATACTGGTGAGTATGCTTGTATGAATCTGGAACTTTGAAAGTCATTTCTGGAGGGTAATGTTGGGTATCATGATTATTCAATTGTGGATCATTGTTGAGCTTTTGAGTGAGAGCCGGTTGAGGAACGGTGAAAGTCGGTACGATTGGTACAACATGTGGGTCATTTTTGAGGGGTCCCATTGAAGGACGTGGAATGGAAGTACTGGGATAGTGGGAAGGTTAATGCTCGGACTGAATCCAGGTTGGTACAATGGGTTACTTGTTATGGATATGGGCACTTGATTTGCTATGGACACATTATGAAGATTGTTCGAAGACCTTATGGGTAGTGAGGGCGGTGCCTGTCCATTCACCCAGGCTTGGTACATATCTGCCAGTTGTTGTTTCAACACTCTTACTTCTTCAACAAATCCTGAACCTTGTTCGACCAACTGTCCATGGACATCATCATTATCTGACTCATTCTTACTGTTGTTTGCCATTCTACTTTTTCCTTTTGACCTTGTGTTGTAAGGGTGATTCGACAGTTTAAACCACAAACCAACCACCTGTGTTTACTTTATCTCTTTTGAATGACAAACAACAACCATGTTAGAGTTAGGCATTTTGCAGATATTAATCACACATTGTATGTCATGCATCTAACGCCATTTTCATTTCTAGAATGAGTTTGGAAGGCTCCATGTTTCATCCCGGCTTATTAGTTAATTAGTTTATTTACATTTGAATTTGATTCCCTTTTTTTCTTTTTTTTTTTACCACTTTATTCTTTTTTTATTTTTTTATTTTTTAAAATGATTCGATCGAATTTGGTGTGGGTCGCCTACGTATCATGTGGAGAACATGAATCCACCACATCTGAAGCTGAAGTAGAAACCTATCTACATCTGTCAATGGTGTATTTTGGATAGTGCTCATTTTGTACCTGTGGGTGATTAAGGTTAGGGTTGACACTAGCCTTAGAAGACAAAACCAATGCACTCGTTTTGTAAAACAATCTTTGGTATACAACTCTATTTTAAGAAAAATCAAAGAGAGGGTGGCTAATTTTGAAATTACGGCCCCTTCATACTTCTAAAGATAACTTTAGGGTTGGGATGGGCATGATGGTAAAAGTGATGCCATTTTGAGGATTTTCTAAGGCTATTCCGGAAAAAAAAAACGGTTGGGGATTGACCGAAATTGGGTATGCTTATTTGTTTTTAAAAAAAATACTAGACACATTTCCTTTTTTTTTTAAATTATTTTTTTTTTGAAAAATGGGGTCGAACCCTATGGAGGTTGCCTACGTATCTCACATCCGGTGAGAATCAGAGCCGCTTAGTTCGTCTATATTTCGGGAATAGGATGACACTTTTTTTGTTTTTTTTTTTTGAAAAACAATTAGGCTTATTTCGTAATGATCTTTTGGTGTAAATACTGATAGTTTTCAAAAATCGGATAAAATTTCCTCCCTTCTAGTTTTCCCTCAATTTATATATAGTTATTTTATTTTATTATTTTTTAGGAGCCGGTCAACATGCATAAGCCGAATCAAACATAATGCACAAGTAGCACATAAGATGCATCAGGATGGTCTTGTAATTCTTGGGTACACCTGTCCTAGACGGACCCAACCCATGTGTTGAGTCCCCAAAGTTAAATGCACATGATGCAAACAAACGTTCCTACTAGGGATCCGGCATGAGGCTATGTTATTCTAGGTTTAAACCCCGGGGGGAGTGTTTTAGGCCTGGCTTACCCAAGCAGACAGCTCGAGCCGAGGTGGGGGCAACGTACCGGGAGCACGAAAGTCTACCCGACCTAGTTACTTGACCCAACCTCGTCCTAATTGGTATGACTTCTAACAAAAAAGTGGGTCACGCGCACGTGTGCACCATAAATTTAGAAGACTCAGAAGAGAGGCGTAAGAAGGCAGTCTAATATAATTAAAATAATATCAAAGTAGTAAATAAGAGGCAATAAACACATTAGGCGAAAAATACAGTAATAACATCAAATTAATAAATCTAAGTATAGATCACATTACAAGCTCGAATTCTAAACCCTAAACAGAATTTTTGGGTTATTATCCCCAGCAGAGTCGTCATCGCTGTCACACCTCCTTTATTTTACACACCCCGAAGGGGTATGTGATTTTTTTCAATTAAAGTGACATTATTTGAAAATGAAATTATTTTATCTAGTAGAGTCGCCACTTGGAATAGTTTAATTGGTGTCCCAAATCAACGGTTTATTTTAAAATCCCAAATCGAGGAAAAGTTTATTTTTAAAAGTCTGCAAACTAGAAATTCTAGATAAGGAATTCTGTTAACCCGGGAGAAGGTGTTAGGCATTCCCGAGTTCTGTGGTTCTAGCATGGTCTCTTAGTAATTATTACTTGGCTTAAATTTTTTAACTACTCATCTTTAGAGTCTATGTGCATTTACCTTTAAACCGCTTTTAATCACTTGATAGTTCATAATTAAAGAATTGAGTTACGCGTATGTATACTCTTTTCCATTGGCACGTTAAAGATCATGCCACACAAACATGTGCACAATTAGTAACACTTTGTTTATTTTTTAAGAAAAAAGTTTGGTTGAAGTTGCGCGAACGCATACTTTAATTTATTTTGGGAGTCATAACATGTCACGCGAACGTGTACACAATTACGATGATTTAGTTAATAAAGTGCATGCCTAAAGCATTCTAGCGTATTCATGATTTATTTCTTTCCTAAGTTTGAGATTATTGTGAAGGCTATGAGTTATGGAAGAATATCTTTGTGGAAGAAAGACATTTTAGCCATTTGGACCAAATACAACAATTACACAATTATAGAAGAAATGAGCGTGATTTTGATTTATTAACCTTGGGTCAGTTCTCATGCAAACCACCGCGCCCAAGCATTATTAGTGTTAGTCCAACCTTTATAGTCCCTTATTTAGGTAACTTACTGCATATTGAATCTAATATCCAATTTAAATTAAATAAAAAATTTACTGTGTTCATGCAAAATCCACATAACTTATTCAAGATACCAAATCAATAAATATTGAGGAAATGTACAGTTCAGGTGCGAATTCTATTTAAATAGTAAGACCAAATATTTTTATAAATGTTTCCATCCCATTTTACTATTCAAATGTATCTTTCATTAAGCAACTGTTATACAATTACTACAGTCAATATGACTATTTAAATATAAAAATCTTAAATTTAAGCAACAGAACATTAATCAAATTAACGAGAATAAATAGCAAAATAAATAAGTTGCTAATGAAAGCAAGAAAGATAAAGAATGACTTTATTTGCAAAAGTTTTATTCCTTTATTAATAGGCTCCTCAAAATTCATGAATTAGTATGGAAATTGTTCACACATATTAAATATTACATACAAAGAAGAAAATAAAATTTAACCAACTTTTTCTATCTTATCATATAACAAAATAAGAGCACAAAATATGTGATCCTAGCAAAAATCACAAGCGAATTAAAATAAAATTTAAACTTTGAGGAAACATAGATCTCATATATCATGTTTAATCTCTATAACAAGATTGAGTGTTACCTTTTGTGAAAATTCTACTCAATAATCGATTTAATCTACTAATTATCAAACTTCTAGAACCCGCGGACTCGAAACCACGAAAGAAATTCGGAACTCCAACTTCATATTCAATAACTTAGCCAAACTTTTTTTTTCGTTCTCTGCCCTTTCTTCTTCCTCTTTTTTTTCAATTGTCTTTTCTTCTTTTTCTTTTTACAATTTTGTTGTCCCCTTTCTCTTTTTCTTCTTTTTTATTACAGAAGTCTCTTTCTCTTTATATAGATGAGTATGAGTAGTTTTCTAACTTCTAAGAAAGTCGGGAAGTGGGGATTGGGAAGTTAGGAACGTGAGAGTTAGTGGGAAAGGAAGTTACGTGAAGCGGGGAAGTTGGGTTGTTTTATTTTTTTATTATTATTTTTATATATTTTTAAAACTTTATATATATTTATTTAAATTTTCCTAACCCCTTCTTTAATTAAATAAAAGAAGATAAAAAACGCACATATAAAACTTACTTTAGATTTAAAGAAAATTATAAGAAAACCTAATCTTTACATTATAGTTTAAATCATACTATGAAAAATACTATAGCTTACATTTAAAATTAGAAGAAACCAAATATATATATTTTTTGTAAATTTTCTTCTATTTAAAAATAGGAACAAAAGTTATACTCTAAGAATGCAAATAATTTTTTTTGTATATTTTCTTAATTTTCATAAATGAAACCTATTAAGAGAAAGATAAAAGTTTACATATTAAGAGTTAAATATTTACATTAAAATAGTATAGAATTTGGGTGAGGTCAAAAATTAGGTGTTCATAGTCGTGTGATCGGGAGGTCACGGTATAAGTTGTGAAAATAACATCTTGCAGAAATACAAAGTAAGGTTACATACAGTAAACCTAATGTTGTCCGATCGTTTCCCTGATCCCGTGCATACCGAAAATTTAGTACATTGGGCTGCCCTTTTATATATCACACATCAACATCAAAATTGCCACATACCCTTCCATTTCTAACTAGTTGAGGCTGGTTTATGAATCCTAGATTTGGATTTCGTCCAATTTAGATAGCATGCTAAGGTCACATAAGAGTCATAAGCACCAAAATAAAGCTAGGGAATCCAAAAGGTAGAGTTAAGAGCCACGGATAAAGAGGAATGCAATTATTGATCCTCACAATCCTAAAACTAACAGATTATGACAATTCCAAGAAAAGGGGTTGCTTTAGGCTAAAGATGAACGATTTAAGTTATATACATTGACAGCTCGTAAATTCTAACATGTTTTTGAATGCCCGTTACCATTTTTCTCATATTACTAATTACTTACTCCGTCCCAGTTTACATAACACTCTTTCCTTTTTAATCAACCTCCAAAAAACGACACATTTTTATATTTAGTACTAACAATTAACTTTATAATGCTTATTTTACCATAATGAGATTCTATGACGATGTCTACAAGAAGCAGCCTCTCTACCCTCATGAGGTAGGGGTAAAGAATGCGTACACACTGTCATCCTAGAAAGTTGTTGTTGTTGAGATGATCTATGACGACAACAACAACTACCCAATCTATGGCGACACAATTATCTATAGTTTATTTTAGACTATAAGTTTCAAACAGCTTCCTTTTTTCTTAAACTCGATGCTTAGTCAAACTATTTTATCGAACAATTCACTTGTAATTACCTAATAAATTAGTATTGAAGCAAAGGGTGATGAGAAAACATACGGACATGAGAGAATCCCAAGCCAACCAAACGGTAGAGAAGTGACCCCAACCAAGTTTCCTCTGAACAACATACCGACCTCCTTTGAAACCATCACCTATTCGAACGGCATGGTACCCTCCCCTCCGGTAATCATCAGTCCCTTCATCTTCCGAAGTACAATCATCACTGCTCTCCTCAACTTCCTCTTCCTCCGCCGCCACCGCCACCGCGTTCAGCCGCTGATCTTGATTACTCCCCTCCATTTTCCAATCAAAAACAGTAAATCAATCAACTCTCTAGCTAAAAGGAATTAGTAGTTGATTCTTGAATTGTGTGAAATGGGCATTTCCAAAAACTTTTTTCGCTCTTGGTTTGTGAGCTATGCGTGGTTATGAAAAAAACTGATTATTTTCTATTTAATCTTGGGATTTTCTCAATTGCATGTGGATTTGTACAGAAAAATGGGCTATTTGTGATTGTGAGTGAAGGGTGAAGAAATCTATGGGGGAAGGAAAGAGAGGGATAGAGATTAGGACAGAGGAAGCAGGTAAAACTGTCTCAGCTCTTCACTCCTTCATTTGAACTCTTCTACTAATTCCAAACGTTTGCTTATGGACTTACTCCACAAGTAATATCATTACTCTATTCATTGATTATTATTTAGAACCCGTGAATTAATTTGACGGAATATTAATATTATAAAATTATAATATAATATATTGTATTATTTTTTAAAGAGGGGCTTGCTCTGATGGTAAGCAACCCCCACTTCCAATCGAGAGGTTGTGAGTTCGAGTCTACCCAAGAGCAAAGGTGGGAAGTTCTTGGAGGGAAGGATGCCGGGGGTCTATTTGGAAACAGCCTCTCTACCCCAGGGTAGGGGTAAGGTCTGCGTACATACTGCCCTCCCCAGACCCCACTAAGTGGGATTATACTGGGTTGTACTTTTTTATATTGTATTATTTTAATAAATACTATTTTTCCGTTTTAAATTAGATGGGATAATTTATTGGCACAAAGTTTAAAAAAAATTAAAATTTGTGGTTTTAAAAGATTAAGGGGTAAAAGTTTTGTAGAGCCATTACACTTTGTGTGGTTATAAAAACTTCTCGTTAAGGGTAAAATGAGTTAAATGAAGATTTAAAGTTTAATTATTTTTGAATTTGTAAATGTATCATTTATTTTGGAATAGACTAAAAAGAAAAGTGTCTCATCTATACTATATTAAAAGCACAAAGGCCCTTAGCGTAATGTTTTTCGCATTGTTTACCCTTTTAAAATAGTATTCACACCCGATAAATAGTCATTTGATTATTTTACTAACTAATATTTAGGAGTTTAAATTAAACCAAATTTATTACTTATTTAATCTTTCCTTATTTGAATCAAGTAATAAGTACTTATATTTATGACTTTAAAATCACTAAAATTTTACCGTATGTAAATTTCACAATTAAAGTATGATTAAATTATACAAAATCTTTATACCTAATACGTTCCTTATTTGAATTGGGTAATATAACTAATCTTTTACTCCAAAAATATGAACCATCTCACGCTAGGTAGATTTATAATTTATATTTATTATAATTATGAGTATGTTTACCTAAACATTTATAAAGTTTAAAAGAACAAACAAAGCCAAAAATATTATTGATTGGAAACGAGGATTTTAGATTTGAAAGTATTAATTAGTGTAGTTTCGAAGAATTAATTTTGAAAGTTATCTACACAGTTATTTTTTAAAAATATTAATTTTGAAAGTTAAATAATCTGAAAGTACGTGATAAATATAAAGTTCTGAAATAAACCTAACTAAAAATAAAATATTTAAGGTACCTAACAATCTAAAAATATAGTTGTCACAAAGTTGATGTTGGTCGACATCTTCACTTTTATAGCTTTAAAAAACTAAATTGTTCCTTTCATAAATAATTCTATGTTAATAAATTATATTAACATTTTGATTTTTATGTAATTCAACTAATTAAATATTTTCTCCATAATTTTGAAGGAATATAATTTAAGTATTGATGTTCGCACTAAAATATTTTCGATAAACGAGCCTAAACTATCTATCTATTGACACAATATATCATATAAATATGAAGTATTAACCTGAAATATTGATCAACTAATTTTATCCTTCATAAGTGACGTTCACGTTGAATAGAAAACGTAATTATAATTTATAATATATTTTTAGTAGAATTAAATTTAAGATTTTAAGGACTTCTATGAGGTGGAGCTTCTTTCTTTATTGAGTAAGCTTTTATTTTTGTAACGTAAACATAATTTTTCAGTATAAAAAGTATATAATTCATAGAGGCAGGTTACACGCGCACAGCGCGTATTATAAGACTAGTCTAATTAAAAACGAAGGGAATAATTTTTAATTTATTATTTAATATGCTATAAATAAATATAACGAAACCTATACAAAATCAAATGATTCATATTATATTATAATCAAATAGATTATTTGTTCCTTATTTATTTTTTGTTATTATTAAATAAGCAAGTAGTAATATACGTATATTAATATGACTTTTTTTTAAAACTTGTCAATTGGTTTAATATTTTGATAGTACTTTTCTTTTAATATAATATAAATATTTTTTTTTACGCTGAAAATATTTTTAATTTTTAAAACTTATGTTATATTGTTCAAAATTATTCAATAATAAAAGGCTTATCTCATTATATTTCTGATGAATTTAATTATAATTTAATAAAAATATTACATTAATTAAATTTTCAATAAAATATAAAATGAGAAAACTAATAAATATTATATATTTTTATTTATTTCTTGAAATTATTGTCAATGTTTTGGTCTTTAGTTTTATCTATTATAATATTTTTAGTTACATGATCTTATCCATATAGCATGACCATATGAATATTAATCAAAAACTTTCTCATCTCAAAAAATAAACTAGTCTTATCATTTTATATATCTCTATATTGAAGTTTGTTATTTATATATTTTTTCTTTTGTTTTATGTAACACCTCAAAATTTTATTGTATTTGCATTTTGATTGAGCATTTTTATAATGAAAGAAATATTTTAACTTGTACTTTTTAAATGTGAAACGGTCAATATATGAAAATTTTCTTACTTTAGGTTGTGTTAATATTGGCAATGAAGTTTCATGGTATTGCTATATGTAACACTTAATATTTGTTTGACCAATTGTTATTAAATATAGTTTATAACTAAGTTTTTGGATTTTCAACCTGTTGTATTTATCTATAATTATTTAGTAGTTGGAGAACCATTTTATTTTCATAGCTATCCAAACCCATTTGTTTTGGTTTATTCTTCAAACGGTTAAGGGTCAAAACTGCCCTCAACCTATTGACTCCGGAACAAAATTGCCCTCCGTTTACCTTTGGCAAAGAAAATGCCCCCACCGTTAACTTTGTGGTCTATTTCTACCCCTAAAATCTAACAGAATCTTGAATTTCATTTTTAATTTTTTTTAATGCCATGTGTCACGTTTTGATTGGGACATATAAAGAACGGAAAATTGGGACATATAAAGAACGAAAAAAGGGTCAAAACTGCCCTCAACGTATTGACTCCGGAACAAAATTGCCCTCCGTTAACCTTTTTTGGGTCGGGTCGGTCGGGTTGAAGTGTAATGTGATTTCCCGCTTTCCAACAAATGTAAAGAGCTTGATATCACATATATTTATCTTCAGTTAAACTGGACTGGTCATTCCTATCCAATGGGGGCTGGTTTTTCATGGCTTGGTTATGGGGGACGGGTTGGACGCCTGGTTCGTGATGGAGGGGGGCTGTTTGGTTGTGAAGTTTTCCGGCGATATAAAGGTGACGGGCTGGACGGGGAAGATGAAGCAACGGGGTAGCCATGAGAGGTCGTTTGGTGATTTAGGGTTAGAGAGGGTGTGTTGTGAGGAAGATGAAGAGAGGGTTTGGTGTTTTTTGGGTCGGGTCGGTCGGGATGCTTGTATTTAATTTTTAATTTTTTTTAATTCCACGTGTCACGTTTTGATTGGCCATTAAATAAACTTGACCCAATTCTCACCCAAATTCCGACACAACCCGACCCAACCCGACTGACCCGACCCAAAAAAGGTTAACGGAGAGAAATTTTGTTCCGGAGTTAATATGTTGAGGGCAGTTTTGACCCTTTTTCCGTTCTTTATATGTCCCAATTTTCCGTTCTTTATATGTACCAATCAAAACGTGACACGTGGCACTAAAAAAAATTAAAATGAAATTCAAGATTCTGTTAGATTTTAGGGGTAGAAATAGGCCACAAAGTTAACGGTGGGGGCATTTTCTTCGCCAAAGGTAAACGGAGGGCAATTGTGTTCCGGAGTCGATAGGTTGAGGGCAGTTTTGACCCTTATCCGTTCTTCAAATGAAAAAAAGGAAGATTATCTTCCTATCTCTCTATTTCTATCTTTATCTCTCCTCCATAACATTGAATTTTTCTTGAAAAAACTAGGGTTTCCTGCTAAATCAACAAGCAATTTCGTTTTTGGATGAAGATCAAGTTGTTCCTCTAGGTAAGTTTCTAAACTCGTTTTTATACTATATATTTACTAGTATATTATATATATATTTTTGTACATAGCTTCAATTTGAATGATCTAGGACTTTCTGAAAAGGTATTCCATAACCCTACAACTCTTATGAAGGAACCAAAATCTAGTACATGGCAGGTGCTGCCTGGATTTTTAGTTTTTGAAATACTCCCTGTACTGCTGCTAGCAATTTTAGCATAACTTTCTGTACAAAATTTATATGGGAGTGATTCAATATGTTCTAAAATGTTAATACATATATCTACAATTTTTATGAAGACTATAAAATCTAGTTTGTCTGTATAGATCTTCAAAATGGAGTCATAACTCGGAACAGTGAATCTGTCCAGAATTTTTGTTCAAACGCTATTGGGTAATTTTTACCAATATCATATTTAGTTTGACTTGTTAAATCGCTGAACTTACGTAGATATTTGATTATGTATTTAAGGTATATAAATCCTTAAGAAATTAAAGGGAAAGTATTTGAGAAAGTGGACAAATTTGGTTTGTTTACGGCGTAGACGATTCGAACATCCCCAAGTTGTGATTGAATTATCTTGTGGTAAAACACCGAGGTTTATGTATAAACTTGTACTCCTTTTTGCTTCCTGGAATATTTTAGAAATAACTGGATATTTCATTTTTCTTGTCTTTGTCACACCTCCTTTTTACCTACGCCCGCATGGGTACACATGGAGTTTTTTTTTTCCAATTAAAGGACAATCAAAATGGAATTTGTTATTTAATTCAGGGTCGCCACTTGGGAGATTTATGGATTCCCAAGTCAATGGTTCAATCTCGAATCGAGAAAAAGATTGACTCTGTATTACAGTCCGCGAACTAGAAATCCAGATAAGGAATTATGTTAATGTGGGAGAAGGTGTTAGGCATTCTCGAGTTCCGTGGTTCTAGCACGGTTGCTCAACTGTCATATTTGGCTTATTTATATGATTTTAATACATGTTGAACCTATGTGTAAATTATAACTTTTTACCGCTTTTATTATTATCATTATTTAATGAGAATTGCAACATCGTAACAACGCGTCTCGAACCACGTCACATCAATGTACCCGTGGTTGTTGGCACATCTCGACTCCGTTAAGATTTGGATTTGGGTCCCATAAATGTGCACCCGAGTTTAGGGAGGTAATGTTATTAAATACGCGCCTAAAGATACCAACGCGTTATTATTTTGAGAAGGCCGTGAAATTTGCTAAATGGCATGTTCCGTAATCTAAGCATTTTTTATAACCATCTATTGAAGGCCCCGCAGTTTCTGCGTTTTATTTGGCGAGGCACATCTCATTTATTTTCAAAAGGATCAACCTAAAGTGACTACATTCTTTTATTTTTCGTCCGTCTCTAAATGAAAGAAGAAAAGGTCCTACTTTATTTACATGCTTACGAGTTGTTATAGTCGGGTTGGGAACAGAATAGGTTAAATCAGAATATGAACGTACAACATGGGCAGTCATATTGCCAACATGGGCCCAGGTCTAAAGCATGTCGTGCTAAACTAGACCAGGCCATCTTATTCAAATATTGGGCCTAGTTAATTTATTCTACACAGGTTCACAGTTTTGCAATGCTAAAATGTAAAAATGATGATATTTAATTAACAAATTGTTGCAAGTTTTAGATAGGCAGTCTGTTAAATGAGGTAACTTAGATTACCTAGTAATTAAAACAGGCTAAGGCCTGACATGCGTTTGAAATATGCTATTTAACAAACATACTAAAATAACATAACGTTGTTTACTACACCATCAATCCTTTTTACTTAAGATCATACATGGGAAGTTCACAACTAAACTACTATAAAAAGAACTGTCCAGTTATGCATTTCTCATGGCAGAAATCAACATAGTGATAGTATATAAGATGAACTTAATACAATCAGTGGAAAAAAAGAAGAAGTTAAATTAAAAATTCAACTTCCATTTTATATGCATTCATGCTTCCATATTTCATCTTACAATGTGTATCAGTTGTGTACCTGGTATAGGAAGCAAAAGAAGAGGAAGATCAGCCGGACAGCAGTAGCAAACAACGAGCAGCAACACTAATGACCAGCAATAACCAACAACCAGTAACAGAACTCCAGGGACAGATTTGGAAGAAAATCCAGTAGCACCCAATGAAATAGTAACAACCAATCCAATAGCAACCCATGCAGAAACAGAAGGGAACCAAAAATAAAAGAGCAGTAGTTTTTGGTTTTCAAACACTCAAAGAAGAAGAAGCTTGAAGCTTCGATGGAGCAAGCAAACGAGCACTGATTTTCATTCACAAAGAGACCTCATGTTTCAGCTTTTAACTCTCAAACTTACTGAACTTTTTATATTGAAAGACCATTCAATTTTTAACTCACAAATTCTCACTCTCCAAATTAAAAGGCAGTCCAAAAACTCCTCCCCACTTCAAGAAAATGTTTTCTTTTATTCCATTCTCTAATTTTAATCATCTTTTCTTTTCCGGATTTTAGGCCTTTGTGGGTATTAGTCATTCTCAAATTGGTCTACCCAAGCAGAAAGTAGTCTTCCACTATTAGTTATCTTTAACTTTGCAATCCCAATTAAAATTATCCCCTCTTTTGACTAATTCATTAGTGTATTACTCAAGACTTAGTGGCCCTCTATACCATTATGTTATGTTCCTCACTTCCCACTATTATATTAAACTAATGGTATTTAAACAACCCACTATCAGACTACTATTATTAAACAAAATTCATAGCTTTTCTATTCATAAAACACCCCTAAATCCTACTCTTATTGCCCTGATTCAAAATCTGTTCAAACCTTAACAATTATCTAAAACGAAAATCTGATTACCAGCTAATTACTGCAATTATAACCAATCCTTAATCAAGCAGGGATTCAATCAAGCAAAACTGAGATTAACTAGGGGATCACACACCTAATTTCATTGAAAAATAGAAGAAAATTAAATACACTGAATGGATCAAACAAACTTAACTTTAGATTCAAATATATCAGTAGTCTTAATCTCAATCACAAGATTATAACAAAATGAAACAGGGGAGGAAACCTTCAGAAATGAAACACACTATTATAATGTCAATCTTAGCATTCAAACATGAAAGACTAATCGACGACCTTGTTCAATTAATCTACATAGATTATAACATATAGTAATTGACAATGAAAAAATTAGAATAAATAGGCACATAGGTGATTTCAGTGGCATTTGACATAAACGGGGAGCCATAATAAAACTTAATTAATCGGCGACCTTATTCGAATCGATTACATAGCCTAATATATACACAACAACGAGTAGAAAAAAATTTGACCAAATAACGGGTTTGATGAAGATGGGCAGAACAATTGTCAAAAATTGAAAAAAAAATAACAAAACTAAACAAATATCAGATACTAACAATATAAAAAATAGAACAAAATGAGAAGGGGAAGAATTACTCAGAGAATCATCAACCCTACGGACTTGACCAACCTCGGACTCGAACCTTTTTGAGGTCAAACGGGTTAAAACCTCAATTTCTCTCAATTTCGGACAGAACCCTAATTTGGAATTTCTAGGGTTCTTGGGGTCGAATTTGGGGTTCGAATGGTTCTGTTCTGATTCGAACCAAACCAATGGTGGTTTGGTAACTAGGGAGGTCAGGGGGCGCTAGGGTATGAATTTGGGCTTGGTTGGGATAGGTTCATTTTTGGCTCAAATCTAATGAATATTCGAACCAAAAAGTTCAGGGATTTGAGTTGGGGGTGGTTAGTAGGTCTTAGGTGTTAATTTGGCAGCCATCAGAGAAGGTGAGGTTTTCGGCCAATCTTCAATTTAAGATTCAAAGAGTTGGGGCCTGATTCGAGGGAAGTTATGGTGATGGTTGGAAACGGGAGGTCGAAGTGAGTTCATGGTGTAAAAATGGAGTCTTTAGCCCACCAAAACCACCGTGAGGCAATTTTTGGCGGGCGGAGTACGGTGGTAGATGGTGGGGTTCTTCATCTCTGAGGGAGACAATGAAGTGGGGGGGTCTGGCTTAGAGGGCATGGGTGAGAGGTTGGGCTTATATACGGGGAAGGAGATTTGATCATGATTATGGGATCAAGCACGATCAACGGTTTGGATCTCTTCACTAAGAGGGAACGACGTCGTTTGGTTTAATTAGGGGGTCGGTTGGAAATGGATAACGGGCTGGGTTTGACTAATGGGTAGAGAGATGAAATCTCAGCCGTTGGATTGATTTAATCCAACGGCTCTGATTAAGAGTGACCCAATGATGTCGTTTTATGACGTCTCTGGACAAGCTACATTGGACAGGGTAAATGAGATGATTTGGGCCTGATATTGGTCAAAAAATGAGCGTCCCAGTCCGATTTTCACTCCTTTCTCTTTTCTTTCATTTCCTTTTCAATTCTAAATACCAAAAATTCCTAATTAAATTGTAAAAATCAAAAATAATTTATAAAAATATTAAATTGACCCCCTTAATAATTAACACACAATGTTAAACACTAATTAAGAATAAAATCACACAGTTATACGTTAAAAGACAAAATTATAACAAATACATATTTTTTGTGATTTTTTTCTTTCAAATACCAAATATGGTTAAGTTAATTATTAATTGTAAAGATAAAATCCTAAGTGCACATGCAATTTTTTTTTTGTATTTTAATTAATTAAAACAGGATAAACATTCACAGACAAAACACAAATAATTATCAAAATGCCATGCAAATTCTAAAATTTGTACACCAAAGAAATTTATTTTATTTTTTGATTTTTTTTGGAGTAGTTTTCGTGAAGCAAAAATCACGTGTTCGCAGCTGCCCCTCTTTGTCTGAAAACACGAATGGTTTACATACAAAGATAAAGTAAGCGGATGCGAGCGATTTTTGCCCGTTTGAATACTCCGTGTGAAGAATTTTTTGAAAGATTTAACCAAAAATTTGCTTCAAAGGCCTCCTACATATCCCTGGCTAAAAGGGAATCAGGTTAATGTAGTTCGGAAAGTTTTGGTAGCTGGGACTACCACGGGACTGTGATTTTATTGTTTTTGCTGCTGCATGCTGTTACTACTACTTTACCAATTTTCTTATTACACCGTGCTAAAAAGAAAACAAGAATCTAGGCTAGACTAAAGATTACAAGATCTAATCTATCTTCAACTCGCTCTTGTTGCCTTGCTTTCCTGTAGGCTTGTGTTTTCTCCGGTACTTCTTTCCTCCGCAAGCTGCTGGGAATGACACTGATCTTTTGCTTTTTCTGAACACAAGATCCATCCTTTTGTTCTGTCCACCAGGGATACTGCTTCCTTCATTAAAATTTGTTAGGCTGGGGATATCCCTCGTTTCTCTTGAGATTTGTCTTATCTTCATTTTGATTTATGCGCTTGAATTTATGCTGGGGATTTTTTTGTAACCCTCTACATTACTGACTTCTGATTTGATCTTGAAATATATTCCTCCATTCTGCAGGCGGTCTCCCGACACCAACTTCACTTTTAAAAGATGACACAACCTCCATTCTCCAGGTGGGCTCCTCACCTCATCAACAACTTGAAAATAAAATGCATTTGGCAATGATTTATGAAATATATATATATTGGCAATGTTTATACAAGCAGGGCCACTTGGGTCGAAATAAATTAAATGTCCTTTTGAGGAAGGATTAACTTCAATATCCTATTCGAGAGCAGATAGACCCGAAATATCCTATTTGAGGGCGGATGACCCAATATATCCTATTTGAGGGCGGATAGAACCAAGTATATCCTTTTTTAGGGCAGATAGAACCAAGTATATCCTATTTGAGGGCGGATAGAACTAAGTATATCCTATTTTAGGGCGGATAGAACCAATATATCCTATTTGAGGGTGGATAGAACCAAGTATATCCTCTTTGAGGGCGGATAGAACCAAATATATCCTATTTGAGGGCGGATAAAACCAATATATCCTATTTGAGGGCGGATAGAAGCAAGTATATCCTATTTGAGGGCGGATAGAACCAATATATCCTATTTGAGGGTGGATAGAACCAAGTATATCCTATTTGAGGGAGGATAGAACCAAGTATATCTCATTTGAGGGCGGATAGAACCGATATATCCCATTTGAGGGTGGATAGAACCAAGTATATCCTATTTGAGGGCGGATAGAACCAAGTATATCCTATTTGAGGCAGATAGAACCAAGTATATCCTATTTGAGGGCGGATAGAACCAAGTATATCCTATTTGAGGGCAGATAGAACTAAGTATATCCTATTTGAGGGCAGATAGAACCAAGCATTCTTTTGAAAGATTTGACCGAACCTTTGCTTCAAAGGTTTCCTCCATATCCCTAGCTAAAAGGAAATCATGTCAATGTAGTTCGGGAAATTTTGGTAGTTGGGAGTACCATAGAGCTATGATTTTGCTGCTGTTGTTGTTGTTATCGCTTACTGACCTCCTTATTACACCATGCTAAAAGAAAACAAGAATCTAGACTAAATAATAGCATATTAATTACAAAATCTTATCTAGACCTTCAAGACTTGCTCTTAGAGTCTTCTCTTGATTGCTGAACTCGAACTGCTTATTTCCTTCTTGTGAGCTTCGAATTATTTTTCCTTTGAAGCTTGAACTGTCTTCTTTTGACTTCTGAATGTGAATTTAGGCTGGGGATTTTCTGTTGCAATCCTCCGCTCTTTGACTTCAAACTTCAATGTATTCCTTTATTATATGGGCGGGCTCCCAACTTCAACAACTTAGAAAATAAATTGCCATTCCTTTCTTCAGGCAGGCTCCTGACTTTAACAACAACTTTGAAAATAAATCACCATTCCTCTCTTCAGGCAGGCACCTGACTTCAACAACAACTTTGAAAATAAATCCTCATTCCTCTCTTCAGGCGGGCTCCTAATTTCAACAACAACTTTGAAAATAAAATGTCATTCTGCTCTTCAGGCAGGTTCTTGACCTCAACTATAATTTAAAAACTTCAATTAAAACTTAAAACACAACGTCTTTCCCTTCTTCAGAGGGGCACTTGACCTCAACTGTAATTTAAAAAATTTAATTGAAACTCAAAACACAACGCCTTTGCGTTCTTCAGGGGGGCACCTGAACTCAAATATAATTTTAAAACGTCAATTAAAACTTAAAAGACAGCGCCTTTCCGTTCTTCAGGGGGGCACCTGACTTCAACAACAACTTTGAAAATAAATTGCCATTCCGTTCTTCAGGTGGGTACCTGACCTCAATCATAATTTAAAACTTCAATTTCAATTTAATAAAAACAACGCCTTTCTGTTCTTCAGGCGGGCACCTGGCCTCAATCATAATTTAAAATTTCAATTTCAATTCAAAAAGACAACACCTTTTCGTTCTTCAGGCGGGCACCTGACCTCAATCATAATTTAAAAATTCAACTTCAATTCAAAAAGACAACGCCTTTCCGTTATTCAGGAGGGCACATGACCTCAATCATAATTTAAAACTTTAAATACAACTTAAAAGCGACAACGCCTTCCCGTTTTTTAAAAAGAAAAATTATGCCTTCCTTTCTTTCTCAGTTCTACATTCCCTTCTTTTCAAATTATCCTAGGAGAAAATTCGTCAAACTAGGATTTTTATATTTTATCTTAGGTAAAAAATCATCAGACTAAGATTTTCATCTTAGGTGAAAGTTTCAACAAACTAAGATCTTTATCTTTATCTTAGGTGAAAAATTATCGGACTATGATTTCTTTTATCTTAGGTGAAAGTTTCAACAGACTAAGATTTTTAACCTGAGATAAATCATCAAACTAGGTCCAATTTTTCGAATCCAGACTTTCTTAATTTTTCAAATTCAGACTTCCTTTCCTTTTTCAAATTCAGACTTTCTTCCTTCTTCTTTTTTCAAAATCAGACTTCCTTCCTTTTTTTTTTTCAAATTCATACTTCCTTTCTTTTCAAATTATGCCTTATGTTCTTTTCAAATTATTGTAGGAGAAAATTCATCATACTACGAAATTTTTTATCTTAGGAGAAAATTCATTAGACTAAGATTTTTTTCTTAGGAGAAAGTTCATCGGACTAAGAGTGTGATCTTAGGAGAAAGTTAATCAGACTAAGATCATTATCATAGGAGAAAGTTCATCAGACTAAGATTGTGATCTTAGGAGAAAGTTCATCGGACTAATATTGTGATCTTAGGAGAAAGTTCATCGGACTAAGATTGTGATCTTAGGAGAAAGTTCATCAGACTAAGATTGTATTGGGAGGGAAATCCATCAGACTAGGACTTTTTATCCTAGGAGGAAAACGTAAAGATCAAAGATTTGAGAAACTTGCCTTTGTAATTTCTTCTTTTCTTTTCCTCTTGCACTACTTTGTTCCTATTTCAACTCTCAAACAAAGAAAAGTTTATCAGTTTTAAAATGGTGGCCGATTTCTGGCCTTGCTGGGGATGGCTTACTCCTTTAAAAGCTCGTGTTGTCTTCCCTCGAGACCGATGGGGATAATGTTGCAGTAGAATTACTTACCTACCTTCTGGGGATAATATCGCTGGGGGAATCTCCTTTCTTCCCCTTCTTCTTTTTTTCTTTTTCAAAACTACTTCCTTCAAAACTTTTATTTTCTCTCCACACTGTGGGAGATAAAAATGCTATCATCTAGGGATCACGCTGTTGATGATAACACTGCTGGGGATTTTCATTCCTTCAAAACTAGTGTTTCACTCGTCCGAAAACTGCTGGGGAAGACACTGGCCTTTTGCTTTTTCTGAACACAAGTTTCATCCCTTTGTTCTGTCTGTTGGGGATATAACTTCCATCATTAAAACTTGTTATGCTGGAGATAACACTGGTTCAAAGACCACTTTCATTAAGACTGGTGTTATCTTTCTTCTTCCCCCATTGGACACCTGACATCCAGAAAATTTTCAAAAATGAAATGAAAAATTATCTACCCCAGTTTGATAATCTTTCTTGTGGCATGCATTTCAACCATCAAAGCCATTTTCTTTACCTGCTTCAAATCAAAGAAATTTTTTTTGTTTAAAACGTGGTGGTTGGTTGTGATGCTCCTACTGGGGATGGCTTTTCCCTTTCTCCCTCCCTACTTTGCGTTCCATTACACTATCAAAACTTGTTGGGGGTGATATTATTTGCTGGGGATGATATTCATGTTGGTCTTAGATAGACTTGCCCTGCTTTGCATTGTTCGGCTATCTTGAAACTTGAGCGATAACTTCCTAGTTTTTTGTCTATTCCTTATTCACCAACCTCTCAACGTTTTTTTCCATCTTACCATGTATGTTTTCCATGACAGTTGATTCGCCTTGAGAATTTTGCAATGTTTTGCTGATTAACCACTTTCTTTGTTCATTCGTGTCACTAAAAACAACCTTTTCTGCTGGGGATATCCCTCTTCTTTTGTAACATAGCTCAAAAACTGGCATTTACCCGTCCTTTTAGTCTCATATGAATTTCCCAAATGATGCCCATTGCTCTCCTCATTGATCTTTCTTGACTTGTCCATGGGCTTTGGGCTTGAGGTCTGTAACCTTTGATTTCTGCGGGGGATATCCTTCTTGACACTGGTCCATCCCTTTTTCAATATCCTCTTGCTATGGATATCCTTCTTTACACTAGCCTTGCGCTTGTTCTGACTTATACCGCTTGGATGTACTAGTCAGATCTCGACTTGCATAATTGGAAGGCAGGTGGAAAATTTTGGAGTCATTTCTTACTTGTCTTGACAAAGCAGACTCTACTGGGGAATTTTTCGATAAAAGGAAAAGATAAAAGGAACAGAATAAAAGACAAAGTAAAGAGATGACTCTGTAACAAGAGAAACTATAAAATAATAACCTATCAAATGCGGATACCGACTCTAATGGTCATGACATGCACATATGGCCTATCCTCTGTCGTCGATCGTCTTTCAAGATTTCTGTCTGGTGATTTCCATCTAATTATCAATCTTATTCGACTTGTAGTGCCCGAAAAGTTTTCACTATCTAGCCTCTCTTTTTGGTTTTTCTCTTAGCTTTCATTGCCTTATGGTGCCCGTGAAGGTTTTCACTGATAAGACTCTTTCATTTGTATTACATTCCAGCTGGAGATTGGGGTGTTACCGATAAGACTCTCTTTTTTATTTCTTTTCTGCAATGGACCAGAGACTTTTCTGCTGGGGGTCGGAGTTTTTTCGTCGGGGATCAGAGTATTATGTTCTAATAAGACTCTCCCATTTGTCTGACTTGGTCTTTTTTGAAGACTGATCGGAAGGTCTTTCTTTGGACCGTAATATGAGATTTGGATAGGCTAGAAAGAAAGGGTATTTAGAGGCTCAAAAACACATCAATTTAGTTTAAAATTACAACATTCGAAACTAGATTATTTTATAATAAACATAATCTTTTTTTCCCCAGTTTCTTGCTTGGGGATTTTTTATTTTCATTTACACTATGACCGAGCCGTGAGGCGCCTACGTATCCTCTTCGAGGAATCAGGTCAAACATAGTTCCCAATTCCTTGTCGTTCTAATGACTTTTTTTATGTTTTATTATTTTCTTTTCTTTTCTTTTCTTTTACTTTATCTTCCTTGTTCGTGTTTCTAATATATGCTACTGATTCCGAAAGAGGGGTATGATATAAAAATAAATAAGGCTCAAAAAGGGTAACGAAGGATAAGGAGTTTGGGTAGTAGAACAAAATACCTCCGTCATTCCAATCTTCAAAACATGCCAAGTGCAAACAACATATTTAAACATTCGCCATATCTTCAGATTGTGCTAGACTTGATAACCATATCCGCCCATTCGCCTTTTTATTTGTCATTTTTAGAGCACTGATGGGCAATACTCCCACATTCATTACCACGAATGGTCCTCTGTCAATTTGACCAACTTGCCCCAGTTTCACATGGCTCGGCTTCAAATAATCTCAAAATGTTCCTCTTTAAAAAATGAACATGTCATTTCTTAACTAAACCGGCTTTCAGATATCATATTGAGAATTATGTATGCATGTCATGTCACTAGAATCGGCGTTAAACAAAAACAAAACAAGAGGATAAAAAAAGAACTAAACAAAGAAAATGATTGGAAATAATAAAAGACCGGAGTTTGCACTAGATAAACGACAAAACGGTTCGTATAACAAAACAAACCAAGCAACTGGAGTACAATCTTGGAACAAACCTGAGATAAACCTAGACAACACTAAAAAGGCTATTACGACTAAACAAAATGGAAGGATAATAGGGTTTGACACAAGACAATATCCGGATTACAACCCTGCAAATAACCCGAACAAGAGAAATGACAACAAAATGAACCACAAAATCTCCTCTCTAGCTGACCTAGAATTGAGCGCCTTTCCAATTACCAATCACGACATCTTAGCCACAAATTTATCATCAAAATTACCATAGCTTTCTCCAATTTCGGTCGGCGAGTTCCCGAGAGGATTCTCATATCCCATGTCACCGGGCATCATCCCTACAAAGTGTACATCATCATGTGCATGTAAAGGATTCAGCGTAATATTCTGGGTATTACTGTTTCGAAACAAATTTTTCTGAATCATCCTTTCTATTTCCCTTTTCAAATCCTGACAACTTTCCACGTTGTGCCACTGAACATTGGAGTGGTATTCACATCTTTTAGATGAGTTAAAGCTTCTTGCACGTCGGTCCACTTGATTTGGAGGAATGGGTGCAATCATGTCATGTTGTTTTATCTTCTCAAATAAGCTTGCATAGGACTCTCCTATTGGTGTAAAACTATCCAATTGGTGTAAAACTATCTTTCAACCTTTGTTCCCTTCTATGCCCCTGGCTTGGATGTGGGTTATAAGGTACTTGGAAATTTTGCGGAGACTGGAGGAGATTTTGTGATGCTCGTGCTCGCTTTCTTGGGTGATTTGATGGTTCAACAACATACTGGAGTGGATCAAAAGAACATGATGGATTCTGAGGTGGATAGTAATTCTTAGGGGGGTCATGGAAAACCTGATAAGGCAGCACACACCTTCGGGGTGTTTTCCTAGGATATCTTTTTGACCTTGATATCATCATAATTTCTTTATCCCTCTTATTCGTGTTACCAGATTCAATTTGGTCAGCCTGAGCTGCAGCTTCAAGAGCCATTTGACTTATAATTTTGCCTGTGTTAACACCATTCTCAACCGGCCAAACAACTCCATTTTTACACCATGAACTTACCTCAACCTCCCCTTTCCAACCATCACCATAACTTCCCTCGAATCAGGCCACAACTCTTCGAATCTTAAATCAAAGATTGGCTGGAAAACCTCACCTTCTCTGATGGCCGCCAAATTAACACCCTAAGACCTTCTAACAACCCCCAACCCAAATCCGTGAACCGTTTGGTTCAAATATTCCTTGAACTTCTCGAATCTTTTGACGATTTGAGCCAAATATGAACCTATCCCAACCAAGCCCAAATTCATACCATGTCACCCTCTAACCTCCCTAGTCACCAAACTACCATTTGGTTTGGTTTGAATCAGACCAGAATCATTCGAACCCCAAATCCGACACCAAGAGTCCTAGAAATTCCAAATTAGGGTTCTGTCCAAAATTGAGAGAAATTGAGGTTTTAACTGACCTTAGTCCAGTGTTCTAATTCGAGAACACTCGATTAAGGTCCGTTTGACCTCAAAAAATTTCGAGTCTGAGGTTGGTCAAGTCTGTAGGGTTGTTGATTCTCTGAGGTATTCATCCCCCTTTCATTTTGTTCTATTTTTAATGTTGTTAGTATCTGATATTTGTTTAGTTTTGTAAATTGTTTTCAATTTTTGACAACTATTCTACCATCTTCATCAGACCTTTTATTTGGTCAAATTTGTTTCTACTCATTGTTGTGTATATATAAGGCTATGTAATCGATTCGAATAAGGTCGTCGATTAGTTAAGTTTTATTATGGCTCCCTGTTTCTATCAAATGCCACTGAAATCACATGTGTGTTTGTTTATTCTAATTGTTTCGTTGTCAATTACTGTATGTTATAGCCTGTGTAGATTAATCGAACAAGGTCGTCGATTAGTCTTTCATGTTTGAATGCTAAGATTGACATTATAACAGTCTGTTTCATTCCTGAAGTTTTTCTCCCCTGTTTCTTTTTGTTATAATCTTGTGATTGAGATTAAGACTGCTGATATATTTGAATCTAAAGTTGAGATTGTTTGATACATTCAGTGTATTTAGTTTTCTTCTATTTTTCAATACAATTAGGTGTGTGATCCCCTAGTTAATCTCAATTTTGCTTGATTGAATCCCTACTAGATTAAGGATTGGTTATAGTTGCAGTAGTTTACTGGTAATCAGATTTTAGCTTTAGATAATTGTTAAGCTTTGAATAGATTTTGAATCAGGACAGTAACAGTAGGATTCACGGGTGTTTTAGGAATAGAAAAGCTAAGAATTTTTTTTAATAATAGTAGTATGATAATGGGTTATTTAAACACTATTAGTTTAATATAATAGTGGAAAGTGGGGAACAAAATATAATGGTATGGGGGGCCATTAAGTCTTGAGTAATACACTAATGAATTAGTAAAAAGATGGGACAATTTTAATTGCGATTGCAAAGTTAAAAGACAAATAATAGTAGAAGACTACTTTGTCCAAACCAATTGAAAGTTTCAGGAAATATGCCATCATATGGAGAGAGCAGGCAGCTAGAGCTGAGCCACCCATAGATAACCACGAGTTAATCACTGTCTTTCTACAGGCTCAAGTGCCAGTCTATTTTAAATACATGACGTCCGCAGTGGGTAAATCCTTCCTTGAAGCAATCAAAATGGGGGAAATGGTTGAGAATGGTCTTAAGACCGGCATAATTATAAGTCAAACAGCTCTTAAAGATGCAGCTCAGGCTGTTCAAATTGAATCTGGTAACAAAAATGATAGGGATGAAGAAATCATGATGATATCAGGGTCAAGAAGAGATCCTAGAAAAACATCCCGAAGGTATGTGCAGCCTATTAGGTTTTCCATGACCCCCCTAAGCATTACTATCCACCTCAGAATCCATCATAATCTGTTGATCCACTCTAGTATCTTGTTGAACCATCAAATCACCCAAGAAAGTAAGCACGGGCATCAGTCTCCGCAAAATTTCCAAGTACCTTATAACCTACATCCAAGCCAGGGGTGTAGAAGGGAACAAAGGTTGAAAGATAGTTTTACACCAATAGGATAGTCCTATGCAAGCTTAGTTGAGAAGTTAAAACAACATGACATGATTGTACTCATTCTTCCAAATTACGTCGACCAACGTGCAAGAAGCTTTGACTCATCTAAAAGATGTGAATACCACTCCAATGTTTAGGGGCACAATGTGGAAAGTTGTCGTAATTTGAAAAGGGAAATTGAAAGGATGATCCAGGAAAATTTTATTCAAAACAGTGATACCCAGAATATCATGTTGAATCCTTTACATGCACATGATAATATACACTTTGTGTGGATGAAGCCCGGTGATATGGGATATGAGAATCCTCTCGAGAACTCGCCGACCAAAATTGGAGAAAGCTATGGTAGTTTTGACGAGAACATTTGTGGCTAAGATGCCGTGATTGGTAATTGGAAAGGCGCTCTATTTCTAGGCCAGCTGGAGAGGAGCTTCGGTGCTTCATTTTGTTGCCATTTCTCTTGTCCGGGTTACTTGGAGGGTTGTAATCCGGATATTGTCTTGTGTCAAACCCTATTATCCTTCCATTTTGTTTAGTCATAATAGCATGTCTGGTTTTGTCTAGGTTTATCTCAGGTTTGTTCCAAGATTGTACTCCAGTAGCTAAGTTTGTTTTGTTATACAAATCGTTTTACCGTTTATCTAGTACAAACTCTGATCTTTTATTATTTTCAATCATTTTTCTTTGTTTAGTTCTTTTTGTGTCCTTTTGTTTTGTTTGTTCAGTTTCGATTCTAGTGACATGACATGCATACATAATTCTCAGTCTGATATCTGAAAGCTGGTTTAGTCAGGAAATGACATGATCATTTTTGAAAAAGGAACATTTTGAGATTATTTAAAGCCCGAGCCATGTGAAACTGGGAAAAGTTGGTCAAATTGACAGAGGATCGTTAGTGGTAATGAATGTGGGAGTGTTGCCCAACAGTTCTCTATGACAAATGAAAAGGCGAATGGGCGGATATGATTATCAAGTCTGGCACAATGCGAATGTTTAAATATGTTGTTTGCACTTGGCATGTTTTGAAGATTGTAATGACGGAGGCATGTTGTTCTGCTATCCAAACACGGTCGTCAATTAGTAGTTCATGTTTGAATGCTAAGATTGACATTATAATAGTCTGTTTCATTCCTTAAGGTTTCCTTCTCTGTTTCTTTTTGTTATAATCTTGTGATTGAGATTATGATTGCTGATATATTTGAATCTAAGGTTGAGTTTGTTTAATACATTCAGTGTATTTAGTTGTTGAGTTTGTTTAATACATTCAGTGTATTTAGTTTTCTTCTATTATTCAATGCAATTAGGTGTGTGATCCCCTAGTTAATCTCAGTTTTTCTTGATTGAATCCCTGCTTGATTAAGGATTGGTTATAGTTGTAGTAATTTAGCTGTTAATCAGATTTTAGTTTTAGATAATTGTTAAGGTTTGAACAGATTTTGAATCAGGGCAGTAACAGTAGGATTCATGGGTGTTTTAGGAGTAGAAAAGCTAGGAATTTTGTTTAATAATAGTAGTCTGATAGTAGGCTATTTAAATACCATTAGTTTAATATAATAGTGGGAAGTGGGGAACAAAACATAAAGGTATGGGGGGCTACTAAGTCTTGAGTAATACACTAATAAATTAGTCAAAAGAGGGGACAGTTTTATTTGGGATTACAAAGTTTAAAGACAACTAATAGTGGAAGACTACTTTCTGTTTGGGTAGACAAATTTGAGAATGATTAACTACCCACTAAGGCCTAAAATTCGGAAAAGAAAAGGTGATTGAAAATTAGAGAATGGAATAAAAGGAGAACATTTTCTTGAAGTGCGGAGGAGTTTTTGGACTGGCTTTTAGTTTGGAGAGTTATAATTTGAGAGTTAAAAATTGACTGGTCTTTCAATCTAAAAAAGTTCAGAAGTTTGAGAGTTAAAAGCTGAAACGTGAGGTCTCTTTGTGAATGAAAATCAGTGCTAGTTTGCTTGTTCCATCGAAGCTTCAAGCTTCTTCTTCTTTGAGTGCTTGAAAACCAGAAAACTACTGCTCTTTTGTTTTTGGTTCCCTTCTATTTCTGCTTGGGTTTCTATTGGATTGGATGTTACTATTTCATTGGGTGCTACTGGATTTTCTTCCAAATCCGTCCCTGGGTTTCTGCTACTGGTTGTTGGTTATTGCTGGTCATTAGTGTTGTCGCTCGTTGTTTGCTACTGCTGTCCAGTTGATCTTCCTCTTCTTTTGCTTCCAATACCAGGTACACAACTGATACACATTGTAAGCTGAAATATGAAAGCATGAATGCATATAAAATGGAAGTTGAATTTTTTACTTAACTTCTTCTTTTCTTTTCACTGATTGTATTAAGTTCATCTTATATACTATCACTATGTAGATTTCTGCCATGAGAAATGCATAACTGGACAGTCCTTTTTATAGTAGTTTAGTTGTGAACTTCCCATGTATACTACAACAACAACAACAACAACAACTACCCAGTATATTCTCACCAGGTGGGAGTCTGGGGAGGGTAATATGTAGACAAGCCTTACCCCTACCCGAAAGGGCAGGGAGGCTATTTCCAATCGACCCTCGGCGCATAGGACAAAAGGAAAAACAGCTGTAAAACAAAGCAAAAACAAAAAGCATTAGTGACTCCGAAAATAGTGAAAATAATTAACTAAAAATAAGAAACATACATACAATCGCAGGCAATAAAATCGTGCAGTAACTATCATAACTAACAGCCACAGGAGGGCACACGCTAACACACAAATCGTCTATGAGAAAACCTACTGACGTGCGAAGGACTCTAGGAGCCCCTAACCTACAACCCTGATTCTGGACCTCCAGACGCTCCTATCAAGGGTCATGTCCTCGGAACTTGCATTCTAATCATGTCCTGCCTAATCACCTCTGCCCAATACTTCTTAGGCCTCCCTCTACCTCGCCGACCGCCAACAATCTCCAGCCTCTCGCAGCTCCTTACCGGGGCATCCGGGCCCCTCCTCCGAACGTGTCCGAACCACCTCAGTCTCGCTTCTCGCATCTTCTCATCCACTGGGGCCACCCCTACCTTCTCTCTGATAACTTCGTTCTTAATCCTATCTAATCTGGTGTGCCTGCACATCCACCTAAGCATCCTCATCTCCGCAACCTTCATTCTTTGAACATGGGAGTTTTTCACGGGCCAAACTTCCCTTGTATGCTCTTAAATAAAAAGGATTGATGGTGTAGTAAACAACGTTATGTTATTTCAGTTTGTTTGTTAAGTAGCATATTTCAAACGCATGTCAGGCCATAAGCTGTTTTAATTACTAGGTAATCTAAGTTACCTCATTTAACAGACTGCCTCTCTAAAACTTGCAACAATTTGTTAATTAAATGTCATCATTTTTACATTTTAGTTTTGCAAAACTGTGAACCTGTGTAGAATAAATTAACTAGGTCCAGAATAAGATGGCCCAGGTCCTGTTTAACACTACATGCTTTGGACCTAGGCCCACATTGGCAAACGGACTGCCCAAGTTGTACGTTCATATTCTGATTTAACTAATTGTGTTCCCCACCTGACTATAACAACTCGTAAGCATGTAAATAAATTAGGACCTTTTCTTCTTTCATTTTAGAGACGGACGAAAAATAGAAGAATGTAGTCACTTTAGGATGATCCTTTTGAAAATAAATGAGACGTGACTCGCCAAATAAAATGCACAAACTGCAGCGCCCTCAATAAATGGTTACTAAAAAATTTTAGATTTCGGGATAAGCCGTTTTATGAACTTCATAGCCTTCTCAAAATAATAACGCGCAAGTATCTTTAGGCGCGTATTTAATAATATTACCTCCCTAAACTCAGGTGCACATTTATGAGATCCAAATCCAAATCTCAACGGAGTTGAGATGTATCAAAAACCACGAGTACATTGATGTGACGTGGTTCGAGATGCGTTTTTATGATTGTTTCAATTCTCTTTAAATAATGATAATAATAAAGGCGGTAAATAATTAAAATTTGCACATAGGTTCAACATGTATGAAAATCAGATAAATAAGCTGAATATGACAGTTGAGCGACCTGCTAGAACCACGGAACTCGGGAATGCCTAGCACCTTCTCCCGGGTTAACAGAATTCCTTTTCTGGATTTCTGGTTCGCGGACTGTAATACATAGTCAATCTTTTCCTCGATTCGGGATTCAATTGATGACTTGGGACACCATAAATCTCCCAAGTGGCGACTCTGAATTAAATAACAAATCCCGTTTTGATTGTCTTTTAATTGGAAAAACTCCCTCTACACGCATGCGGACACAGGTAAAAAGGAGGTGTGACAACTCTGGCGACTTTACTGGGGATAGCTGACCCAGAACCACTGGGTCAGGGTTAGAATTCGAGCATTAGAATAATTGTTGTATTTGGTTTGGTTGATTATCTTATTCTTATTACGTTTTTGGATTTAATATGCAAAATGGAGATTTTTACCCCTTTGATATCATTTGAACTGTGTATATATACTGATGCGAAACCCTTCTTCTTTCTGAGTCTTCTGAATTTATGGTGCACACGCGCAGGTGACCCACTTTCTTTTAGGTGTCATACCGAATAGAACGAGGTTGGATCAAGTAGCTAGGCCGGGCAGACTTTTGTGCTCTGGTACATTGCCCCCACTTCGGCTCGAGCTGTCTGCTCGGGTAAGCCACGTCTAGAACAAACACCCAGGTTTTAAACCAAATATAATAGAACCTCATGTTGGATCCCTAGTAGGAACGCTTATTTGCATCATGCACATTTGAGTTAGGGGACTCAACATAAGGATATGGTCTGCCTAGGACAAGCAACCTGAAATTAAAAAGACTATCCTGTTGCATTCTATTTGTTTTACGCATTTATTTGCTTCAGACCTGCATGTTGACAAGCTTCCGGAAATTAGGAATATTGGAAATTGGTGAAAAAGAAAAAAAAAGAAGAAAAATAACAGTGTAGAGAGATAACTACTTATTTTTAGAAAAAAAAAACAATGCCCAAGTAGTGTCGAAACTTTGTCAAAAATTTGAGAAAATGAAAAAAAAATGAAGAAATGTTTTTTAGTGTGATTTATTTGAAAAACAAAAGAGAGAAGTCTTGTTTTCAAAATTAGTTTATTTTCTTTGGCGAACTACGCCGGTTTGATTCTCACAGGGTGTGAGATACGTGGGCAACCCTTTTCGGGTCTGACCTCCCCTTTTACAAAATAGCCAAAATATCAAAATTTTAATTTTTGCCATAAAGAAGTTGGGTGATGGCATTTTTGTCAAACATAGCCGAATGTTCTCGAAAGGGATGCCGGAAAGCTGACTTTGCATAAATGGCCACCTTTGGTCATTTTTAAATTATGGCCGGTTGACCCAAACAGCCTTAAAATCTTCGTTCCCGAGACGCTGAAAGGCCGTGTTTGTAATATCGGGTCTTTTATCTTAAATTGAAAAACAAGAAAAAGAGTCATAAATAAGTACGGTGATGTCTTTTTCGTCAGAAATAGCCGAATGTTCCCGAAATGGATGCTAGAAGGTTGACTTTGCATTAACAGCCACCTTTATTCATTGTTTTAGGATTTTGGCCGGTTAGCTAACACAGCCTTAAAATCTTCATCTCCGAGGTGATGAAAGGCCGTGTTTGCGAAACACGATCTTTTATTTCAATTTTAAAAACAAGAAAAAGAGTCAGTGGGCGAGTGAATACGATTTGCATTTTTGATCAAAATAAGTCGAGCCAGCTTCGACATCGTATTAAACCGTTCTTGCCAAGGTAGCCTTAGAGTATCTTTCAGTTGTCGAAAGGCTATTTTCGTAAAAGAACGGATAAAGTTTGTAAAATAATCCTTCCTGACCTCAAAATTTATGTGAAATTGAGAAGGGGGAACGTTTGCAAAAAATAGCCATTTGGTTAAAATTGGCATATAGGGGAAGGAATCTGTCAGTCTATTTTTTTTCTTTGTATTTGTTTTAATTAGAGTATGTGGGTTGTTTAATGTTCAAATATGTATCTCGTCTTTCACCAGGCCAGCAGACAATCCCCAAATACTCTTTAGGCATTTATTAAACATAAATGAATAGGAATATTATTTAATGGCATTTAACTATGAAATTTCATTCCAATACAACCCGACCGGGGTGTCACAAGTCACGATAATCTAATGAGTAAGGACACTACTATTGGGCCAACAAAATATAAATACAAGGTAAAACTGGAACTCAAAGTCGGAATGCAGTGTCGCGAACACTGGCGGTCACCTTGCTCAACTACCAAAATATGGCCTTCGGTCATGCTAATAACCCACTACCGGGTGAACAATACGTGCAACTGCACGCAAGGTGCATGGAATAAAGTGAGTACTTCCAACTCAGTGGAAATAAGAGGGAATAATATCTAAGCGATAAGAAAACACGTATGAGCACACCAAACTGCTATAAAAAACAAATCAACCCTTTTTGAGAAAAAACGAAATACTGTGAAAATCCCTTTAGAAAATCTCAAGATCAGTTCAAAATCTCTTTTGAAAATATGCTTTTTCAACGTTGCAAAGGTAATTTCAACAAGTAGGAAGTAATCAGAAACCTGCCCCTCGAGCTCAGTTTAAACCTCTCAGTACAGTATCAACCCAGCGGGCTCACTCCCAACTCACAATATCCAACATCAGCCTATCAGGCTCAACACTCCTTAACATATAACACCAGGGTATCTGGTCAACAAGGCAAGTAACAGTATGTATGCCAATGCGATATGAGTGCTAAATGTCATGCCTCGTAGTACAAGCAGGAGTAAATGCATGGATGCAATGCAGTGCAATGCATATGACCGCTACGACACGTAGCCAAATCCATTTGGGTACCCGCGCTCACTGTGGGGGCTCAGACTCCGGAGGAGCTCCTACAGCCCAAGTGCAATATCAATATCACACCGCTACGGCGTGCAGCCCGATCCATGCATGTATATGCATATGCATACAAAACGCTCGAGGCCTGAAAGCCTCCTCACATATCACTTGAGGCCTGAAAGCCTTCTCACATATCAATCGAGGCCTGAAAGCCTCCTCACATCACTCCTCATGCCCTCACATATGGCCCTCAGCCTCAATCAATCCAAATGTAGTCAAAAAGCCCCTCGAGCATCCGTAAAACAATAATACTCAGCTTAAATAATAGTTCAAATAAACTGCAAGTTTGAGTAAAATATAGTTGAGTTCATGAAACAGTGTAAATCACATGGACTGAGTTCAAATAATCTTTGAAATTGTAAGGAAAACTGTGATGATAGTTCATAAAGAGTTCAAATAATCGGTAATAATCCCCAAGTATGGCAATAAGCCCAAGTCATAATGATAACACCAAATCATTTACAATTTTGCAGTAAAAACCAACAACCGGGATGGACCAAGTCACAATACCCTACGGTGCTCTACCCCACACTCAGCTACAACGTGCAAGCCACCACAATACAGTACAAGATGTGCAAATCCCGGGTTCCAAACCCTTAGGAAATCATTCCCAAGTATTACTCACCTCGAACCGGCGAAATCTCAAGCTCGCGACGCCTTTGCCCCTCAAGTCGACCTCCACGTGCGTCAAATCTAGCCAAAAACATAGCGAATACATCACAATATGCAAATGGGACAATACCCAATCGAAAAAAATCGAAGCATAGCAAGAACCTCAAAACTAGCAAAACCCGAGCCCCGGGCCCGCTTCTCGAAAAATTACGAAGCTGATATTTTAGTAATCCTGTCTCGCCACGAGTTCATACATACCAAGAACTCCCAAATCCGAGCTAAAATGACCTATCAAATTCCAATTTGGAAATGTCAAAAACTCATGCTCTAGTTTCTTCAATTTATACCCAAATTCGGAGAATTAATGGACGATAATGATGTTTCTAGACCACGAGAGTTACCTCCAATCACATCCCATCGAAAACCCTCTTCAAAATCTACCAACATGCTCTCAAGATCCTCAACTATAGCGAAAAATAAACCCAAGTCGCGGATGAAATTTTTAAACATAAACTAATTTGCCCAGGAAATCCTTCTATGTGATCGCGGACCAGGTCTTGCGATCGCAATGCACAAATTCTCCTCAAACTCAAATGAACTACGCGATCGCACAAATACATATGCGATCGCAGGCAACATCATGCGATCGCAAAGACCAAATATCCAGCCTGCCCAAACTCTTCTATGCGATCGCGTCCAAAGCATTGCGATCGCATAGGCCTAAATTCTGCAACACCTGGTTCTGCAATTTCTGCAACTCTAAAAGGCTACAAATGGTCCGGTTGACCATCCGAAATCGCTCCGAGGCCCCCGAAACCTCAACCAAAATCACCAAAACATCCCAAAATATCATACGAACTTGTTTCAACCACAAAAACACACACAAACACACAAAAATCATCAAATTACCACGGATTCAAGCATAAATTTTCCTAAAACTTCCGAAACTTATATTCGATCAAAAACCTGACCAAACAACGTCTGAATGACCTGAAAATTTGTAGACATATCCAAAATTAGCAAGGAAGCTACAGCAACTCTCGAAGTTCCATTCCGACCCTCGGATCAAAATCTCACCTATTAACCGAAATCCAGCAAAATTCAAACTTCGACAATTCAAGCCTAATTCTACACCGGACCTCTAAATTCAATTCCGATCGCTCTCCAAAGTCACAAATCATCTCCGAATCTAACCGAATCATCGGAAATCACATCCGAGCCTTCTAACTCACAAGTCAACTTCCGGTTGACTTTTTCAAAACAAGCTTCCTTCTAAGAGGCCATGTGTCTTATTTTCAACCAAAATCAATTCAATTACACCCAATCGACTTTAATGCTGATATTGAAACATGAAGCAACACAATAAGGGGAAAATGAAGTAGTAACACATAAGACGATGGGTCGGGTCATCACATCCTCCCCAACTTAAACAAACGCTCGTCCTCGAGCGTACCCAGAGTTGTACTAGAAGCAACCCAATAGCTGAATGACCTTACCAAGCATATACTCAGGGAGATCCCATGTCATCCTATCTCACCTGGTTCCGATAACACAATATAGCTAAAATCTTTCACCCATTTCACCCATTTAGTCCATAAACCATAGAACTACAGTTCATCCTCTGAAATATTACACAAGATCAGAACCTCACATTTTTTTACTCAGAATAAACCTGAACCAGCTGTAATAATCCATACCTGCAACCTCGGCTGCAACCATATGATATCCCACATAACTCAAACACATCCAGCGATAACCTCCATTCAAAACAATTGCTCACGATAGTCGGATACCGATAGAAAACCTTTTTGTTAGCTAAAGTTTTATTCCAACACTTTCATTTACTGCCAACGATAACTGAAACACGCGATAAATCGAACCCATCTCTCAGATCACCCATTCATGAGTCCATTTCCTTTCAGACTGATACTACAACAGATTTCGGAGTCAAACTCGATATTACCTTTTTAACAGGCTGAAATCAAATATGCTTGTACTCATTAATGACTCCAACGATCATCTCAACTACAACACCCCGCTCTGGTGATATGACACCTCAACACCGGCCTAAGCCACAACGTGCTCAACACAGGCACCAATAAGAAAGGATCTGAACACACTCAAATCATGACAACTGACTCAAACGAAAGAGCTGTGATGCAAATTTCTCCGTACGATCACAACACAGAACTGAGATGCCATCCCACATCATAGAAATAGAGTATCTGAATCCTCCACGAAAGGTAATAACATCACGTGGCCATGCCACAACGCGCGATTCTATCCTAACACTATTACCCATGAAGCACCTCAAGTTGCCATGCTCAACACAATAGTCACGCGTAGATTGAGGTCTGAAACCATGCAATCCATCACACCCACGGTGAAGTAAGTTTTATACACTATTCAATCCTGAAAGGACACAACTGATGTGCTATTCGCTGAGCAACATCCAATACGGACTTCCCTCAGGAAGTAATGCATATAAGGTAACATATAGAAAACTATTCTCCACATCACACTGTTGCGGCGCGCAACCCGATCCAAATAATATACCCGTGGCGGCGTGCCACCCGATCCACCCAAATATCTTACATAAGAGATGCACATCGAGCCAAATTTTTCTTTTTACAATAAACACATACAGCCTCATCCCGATCACAAGAAAACGCATCCGAAACCTCAATGCCGGAACTGAGTCAATGGTAAAAACCTTTGCACTGACATCCGCCACAAAGGCCCAATTAACAAAGCAATACTTGCCAACCGTCCGTTGGTCTTTGGAATATAAACTACTCTGCTAGAACAATAATTTGATGCACCTTACCATGCAACATGTGGCTTTTATAACATAGCCCATTACATATTAGTCTAGACAACCTCCGTACGATCATTTCCTTTCTGACTGATACTACAACAGATTTCGGAGTCAAACCTCGATATTACCTTTTAGTAGACTGAAATCAAATATGCTCATACTCATTAATGACTCCAACGATCATCTCAACTACAACACCCCGCTCTGGTGATATGACACCTCAACACCGGCCTAAGCCACAACGTGCTCAACACAGGCACCAATAAGAAACGATCTGAACACACTCAAATCATGACAACTGACTCAAACGAAAGAGCTGTGATGCAAATTCCTCCGTACGATCACAACACAGAACTGAGATGCCATCCCACATCATAGAAATAGAGTATCTGAATCCTCCACGAAAGGTAATAACATCATGTGGCCATGCCACAACGCGCGATTCTATCCGAACAGTATTACCCATGAAGCACCTCAAGTTGCCATGCTCAACACAACAGTCACGCATAGATTGAGGTCTGAAACCAAGCAATCCATCACACCCACGGTAAAGTAAGTTTTATACACTATTCAATCCTGAAAGGACATAACTGATGTGCTATTCGCTGAGCAACATCCAACACAAACTTTCCTCAAGAAGTAATGCATATAAGGTAACATATAGAAAACTATTCTCCACATCACACTGTTGCGGCGCGCAACCCGATCCAGATAATATACCCGTGGCGGCGTGCCACCCGATCCACCCAAATATCTCACATAAGAGATGCACATCGAGCCAAATTTTGCTTTTTACAATAAACACATATAGCCTCATCCCGATCACAAGAAGACGCATCCGAAACCTCAATGCCGGAACTGAATCAATGGTAAAAACCTCTGCACTGACATCCGCCACAAAGCCCAATTAACAGAGCAATACTTGCCAACCGTCTGTTGGTCTTTGGAATATAAACTACTCTGCTAGAACAATAATTTGATGCACCTTACCGTGCAACCTGTGGCTTTTCTAACATAGCCCATTACATATTAGTCTAGACAACCTGACATTGGGACAACCAGTATGCAATCTAATACCATAATCCAAATTCAACATACCAAGCAAAGAAAGATCCACTCGGACCTCCAATTTCCAACAACTTCAAGACGATGTCGATACACACGACCCACAACCACAGCATGGTCGGATCACGAGAACTTCTAGTCTCCAACATATATAACACATGAATCACTATGCCTGATCCCACAATCCGCCATACGAATACGTAACACACATCAAGTATCCATCCATACCACGAAAGATATTCAAAATTTCTTGTGCATCAACAAACTCAAATATCCCCAGTCGATCCAACAAGAAAATGTCGCAATACTACTGAAGTTTCATCAATTTACATCACCTTACCCCTTTAACCGAACATATACCCTTGTCAAACTACTATAATAGCAATAGAATCTCTTTAATCATTTGAAGGCCGATTCTTCATTCACCTGCAACAGCCCGTGCTGCTAAAAAATTTAATGACTCCCCATTATGACTTAACCAAAACCTTGAACACGCAAATATCGATTCTCCATATCATAACACATAAGCCATACCACACTAGGATAACATGAGGACTTCTATCTCTCTCCTGCGCCGCAGACATCGACGCACTCAACTAGTCAAGAACTTTCATGATCCCATATAGGTGAAAAATTATTACACACTCCATGCTTCGCATACTCATAGGAAATATACTCATCTTCAAATCACGGTAAGACACATCAAGAACACTCTCTCCCAATTCCATTACACAAGCTAAATTGCCAGGACTGAGTCCTTCTATCCAGATCAAGTTTAGCAAACTGCAAACACTTAAAAACTTTGTTGTACAATACCCATAAAGCTTATTGCCTCAAACACATACAAGAATTAATCATACTCTTATCGTACCGATTCGGTCTATTATCAAGTTGTTCCATTTATCCAATTTCCTTCCCAATTCATCTTTAATTTGATATTCTCCCTTGTTGTACCACCACAATACCTCAACTCAGGTTACCACTCGAGACTCGCACATAAGACCACACTATCTACGACCCATAGGCCACTAAATACCCTCTCAAATGCATCTCAGAAATACAATATCCCAGAATGCTTTACCTTGAAGAACTTCCTGCGAATCTGAATTCGTTACCATTACCTTCCAAATACGGATACATAGTATTCCCATGATTAACATAAAATACCAGAAGTGTTGATCTTTTCTAATGAAATCACAGTCTCTAGCCACCTACACACACTTAAGACAACTAATTGTTACATGCAAAATCTTGAACATAGTAAAACCATTCTCGAGAGTCGTTAACTCTTATTCAGCTGCAATTCACCCGCTCTACAAGAACGGAATCACTCATGGCTATTAGCACCCCGACACCGCAGAACATGATTTCATACAGACACACACAACCATTTTCCTTATTTAGGCACCGAGCATTCTTTATTAACAACAGCTCAAAATATCCTAGTATTTTCTCACATTTATGAACGCACCATATAACCTTTGTAAAAATTTTCCTTCACATGTGCCATCCTCGGCTCAATTTCCGTAACCAGAATTGATCCGCCATCATGCCTCAAAACGGAACCAACATAGCACATGACCATGCAATCAGCTGACCAACCACAGCCTCCCCAACTTGGCTCAAAGCCATATATTAAGGCACTCTTAACAACTCATAACACTTTTTACTCTAATGATGCCACAATGAGATCAAACTCAAATCATTTACAAGTTTTGTGAATACACAGATCATCTAGCACTGACATTCTCTGCAAACCTCGCATTCATTTCCACATCAGCTGAGTCCACTTTCTTAAGCGTCCCAATTCTTCAAAATACAACACATACCCCTATATTACGCATGAGATATTTTATACACACATAAGGATCATATCGCACAAAACCATCCGCAGGAGATAACCCACCTGCTTCGCCCCATTTCAATATTTCCACATACCTTCCACCATCATATACGTAATACACAGCCATTTAGTCTTTCTGAGTCTGAACTCATACCACAACACGTACTGCACCTCACTTTCCAGCTAGGGGATACTAAAATATTCTTCACGCTCCATGCCTCGGGTTACACAATAGACCGCAATAGAAAACAAACACTTACAGATCATTTATTATCCATCAGACTCTTTCGTCACCACCAAGATCACACAGATACCCCTCGGAGTACTAACATACTCATCACATGGATATCCAGCCGTCATTCTGGCTAATAAGAACAACACTGAAACATATAAGTTCAAAACACTTGCTCACACAATTGACACCTCGGTGCTCAAGCCATAGGCAAATATCCGGCCTCAAGTCCTCCAGACTGGCCCAACATGAACTCACGGAGATTACTCTCGCCCACCGATCGGGGAGTCACAAACCATCCAGGCACATATGCTATTGAGCGCTCGCGTGCGCTTACAGACGTGTGGAATGAATTTTCAATAGTTATCTCAAACTGAATCAAGTACGCACGATTAGAATTCCAAGAATGGGAAGTTTTCCTAAAGGTTCTGCAGCCTTTCGATGATAAATACAGATGTATCTGTACTGATCCGCGAGACTCTACTAACCCTTCTCATGACTCGTGAGACCTAGTAACCTAGGCTTTGATACCAACTTGTCACGACCCCAATTCCATACCACCTCTCGTGAAGATAAAGCCAGCCAACAACCCCCAAATACTCTTTAGGAAGCTATTAAACATAAATGAATAGGAATATTATTTAATGGCATTTAACTATGAAATTTCATTCCAATACAACCCAACCGGGGTGTCAGAAGTCACGACCATCTAATGAGTAAGGACACTACAATTGGGACAGAAAATATAAATACAAGGTAAAACTGGAATTCAAAGTAGGAATGCGGTGCCGCGAACGCTGGCGATCACCTTGCTCAACTACCAAAATATGGCCTTCTGTCCTGCTAGTAACCCACTACCAGGTGAATAATACCTGCAACTGCACGCAAGGTGCAGGTAGTGAAGTGAGTACTTCCAGTGGCAATAAGAGAGAATAATATCTGAGCGATAAGAAAACACGTATGAGCACACCAAACTGCTATAAAAGACAGATCAACCCTTTTTGAGAAAAAAACAAAATACTGCGAAAATCCCTTTAAAAAATCTCAAGATCAGTTCAAAATCTCTTTTGAAAATATGCTTTTCAATAGTTGCAAAGGTAATTTCAACGAGTAGGAAGTAATCAGAAACCTGCCCGTCGGGCTCAGTATCAACCTCTCAGTACAGTATCAGCCTCGCAGGCTCATTCCCAACTCACAATATCCAACATCAACCTCTCGGGCTCAGCACTCCTTAACATATAACGCCAGGGTATCTGGTCAACAAGGCAAGTGACAGTATGTATGCCAATGCGATATGAGTGCTACATGTTATGCCACGCTGTACAAGCAGGGGTAAATGCATGAATGCAATGCAGTGCAATGCATATGACCGCTACGACACGTAGCCCAATCCATTTGGGTACCCGCGCTCACTATGGGGGTTCAGACTCCGGAGGAGCTCTACAGCCCAAGTGCAATATCAATATCACACCGCTACGACGTGCATCCCGATCCATGCATGTATATGCATATGCACACATAACATTCTTGGCTTGAAAGCCTCCTCACATATCACTCGAGGCCTGAAAGCCTCCTCACGTCACTCTGCATGCCCTCACATATGGCCCTCGACCTCAATCAGTCCAAATGTAGTCAAAAAGCCCCTCGGGCATCCGTAAAACAATAATACTTAGCTCAAATAATAGTTCAAATATCAGTTAAAACTCCAAGTTTGAGTAAAATATAGTTGAGTTCACGAAACAGTGTAAATCACATGGACTGAGTTCAAATAATCTTTCAAATTGTGAGGAAAACTGTGACGATAGTTCATAAAGAGATCAAATAATCGGCAATAAGCCCCAAGAATGGAAATGAGCCCAAGTCATAATAATAACAACAAATCATTTACAATTTCGCGGTAAAAATCAACAACCGGGACGGACCAAGTCACAATCCCCAACAGTGATCTACCCCACGCTCAGGTCCAGCGTGCAAGTCACCAAAATACACCACTAATATGTGCAAATCCAGGGATTCAAACCCTCAAGATATCATTCCCAAGTATTACTCACCTCGAACCAGCGTAATCTCAAGCTCGCGATGCCTTTGCCCCTCAAATCGGCCTCCACACACGTCGAATCTAGCCAAAACCAGAGCGAATACATCACAATATGCAAATGGGACAATACCCAATCAAAAACAATCGAATTATAGCAAGAACGTCGAAACTAGCAAAACCCGAGACCCGAGCCCGCTTCTCAAAAAATTTAGGGAACTTATATTTTCGGAATCCTTGTCTTGCCACGAGTTCATACATACCAAGAACTCCCAAATCCGAGCTCAAATGACCTATAAAATCCCAATTTGGAAATGTCAAAAACTCAAACCCTAGTTTCTTCAATTTTATACCCAAATTCGGAGAATTAATGGACGATTCTTCGATTAAATGATGTTTCTAGACCACGAGACTTACCTCCAATCACTTCCCGTCGGAACCCTCTTCAAAATCTACCAACAAGCTCTCAAGATCCTCAACTATGGTAGAAAATAAACCCAAGTCGTGGATGAAATGTTTAAACATAAAATTGATCTGCCCAACGAAATCCTTCTATGCGATCACGGACCAGGTCTTGCGATTGTAATGCACAAATCTTCCTCAACCTCAAAATGAACTACGCGATCGCAGCAATACATATGCGATCACACTGCTTTGAGACACAACTCTATGTGATCGCAAGCAACATCATGCAATCTCAGAGACCAAATATCCAGGCTGCCCAAACTCTTCTATGCGATCGCGTCCAAGGCATTGCGATCGCATAGGCCTAAATTCTGCAACACTTGATTCTGCAATTTCTGCAACTCTAAAAGGCTACAAATGGTCCGGTTGACCATCCGAAATCGCTCTGAGGCCCCCGGGACCTCAACCAAAAATACCAGCACATCCCAAAATATCATACGAACTTGTTTCAATCACAAAAACACACTCAACAACACAAAAATCATCAAATTACTATGGATTCAAGCCTAAATTTTCTTAAAATTTCTCAAACTCATATTCGATAAAAAACCGACCAAATAACGTCCAAATGACCTGAAAATTTGCAGACATATCCAAAATCAGCTAACAAAGCTACTGCAACTCTCGGATCAAAATCTCACCTATCAACCGGAATCCGCCAAAATTCAAACTTCGCCAATTCAAGCATAATTCTACCGGACCTCCAAATTCAATTCTGATTGCTCTCCTTAGTCACAAATCATCTCTCGAAGCTAACCGAATCATCGTAAATCACATCCGAGACTTCTAACTCACAAGTCAACTTTTGGTTGACTTTTCTAAAACAAGCTTCCTTCTAAGAGGCCATGTGCCTTATTTTCAACCAAAACCAATTCAATTACACCCGATTGACTCTAATTCTGATATAGAAACATGAAGCAACACCATAAGGGGAAAATGGAGCAGTAACACATAAGACGACCTGTCGGGTCATCACACTATAACCGGTGCTCAGGAGACTCAAGTTCAGAATCCTACCCGAACGCGGGTACAAGAAGAAATAACCCAAAGAATGAAAAGATTAGTAAAATAATTAAAAACACGCAAACAATGGCAGGTCAAAAGAGTGTTGCCTTTAGAGATCTATGCATGTTCACCGATGTCCACTTGCCACCTGGTTTCAAGATTCCCAAATTTGAAATGTATGATGGACACGGAGACCCCATAGCCAACCTGAAAAAGGTATTGCAACCAATTGAGAGGTGTGGAAAGAAATGAATAATTGCTAATAGCTTATTTTGGGGAAAACCTCACGAAAATAGCATCCGAATGGTTTTTGGATCAAGACACATTTTGCTGGTATATCTGGAATGACATGGCATGAGCCTTTGTCAAACAATTTCAATATAACATCGACATTTCCCCAAAGTGCATTTCCCTTGCTAACCTGAAAAAGCAACCAATTGAAGGTTTCAGGGAATACGCCATCAAATGGAGAGAGTAAGCAGCTAGAGTTAATCCACCCATGGATAACCACGAGTTAATCGCTAGAGCTAAGCCACCCATGGAGAGAGCAGGAAGCTAGAGATAAGCCAGAGCTGTCACACCTCCTTTTTCCAGCACCCGCAGGGGTGCAGGGGGAGTTTTTCCAATTAAAGGACAATCGAAACGGGATTTATTTATTTATTTTAGAGTCGCCATTTGGGAGATTTATGGTGTCCCAAGTCACCGGTTGAATTCCGAATCGAGGAAAAGATTGACTCTGTATTACAGTGCGCGAACCAGAAATTCGGATAAGGAATTCTGTTAACCCGGGAGGTGTTAGGCATTCCCGAGTTCCGTGGTTCTAGCACGGTTGCTCAACTGTCATATTCAACGTATTTATCTAATTTTAATACATGTTGAACCTATGTGCAAATTTTAACTCTTTACCGCTTTTATTATTATTATTATTATTTTACAGAGAATTGCAACATTGTGAAAATGTATCTCGAACCATGTCACAATCAATGTACCCGTGGTCGTCGACACATTTTGACTCCGTTGAGATTTGGACTTGGGTCACATCAATGTACACCCTTGTTTAAGAAAGTAAATTATTAAAGGCGCGCCTAAAGAGACTAGCGTATATTTATTTTGGAGAAGGCCTTGAAATCTTTCTAAACGGATCATCCGAAGTCTAATTAATTATTAACCATCTATTGAGGGACCCGCAATTTGTGCGTTTTATTTGCCGAGGCACGCCTCAATTATTTTCAAAAGGATCATCCTAAAGTGACTACATTCTTCTATTTTTCGTCTGTCTCTAAAATGAAAGAAGAAAAGGTCCTAATTTAATTACATGCTTACGAGTTATTATAGTCGGGTTTGAAACACAATTGGTTATATCAGAACATAAACGTACAACATGGGCAGTTCGTTTGCCAACGTGGGACCAGGTCCAAAGCATGTAGCGCTAAACTGGACCTGGGCCATCTTATTCAAATATTGGGCCTAGTTAATTTGTTCTACACAGGTTCACACTTTTCAAAGCTAAAATGTAAAAATGATGATATTTAATAACAAATTGTTGCAAGGTTTAGAGAGGCAGTATGTTAAATGAGGTAACTTAGATTACCTAGTAATTAAAACAGCCTAAGGCCTGACATGTGTTTGAAATATGCTACTTAACAAACAAACTAAAATAACATAACGTTGTTTACTACACCATCAATTCTTTTTATTTAAGAGCCTACATGGGAAGTTCACAACTAAAATACTATAAAAAGGACTATCCAATTATGCATTTCTCATGGCAGAAATCTACATAACGATAGTATATAAGATGAACTTAATACAATCAGTGAAAAGAAAAGAAGAAGTTAAATTAAAAATTCAACTTCCATTTTATATGCATTCATGCTTCCATATTTCAGCTTACAATGTGTATCAGTTGTGTACCTGGTATAGGAAGCAAAAGAAGAGGAAGATCCTGGACAGTAGTAGCAAACAACGAGCAACAATACTAATGACCAGCAATAACCAACAACCAGTAGCAGAAACCCCGGGACATATTTGGAAGAAAATCCAGTAGAACCCAATGAAATAGTAACAACCAATCCAATAGCAACCCAGGCAGAAACAAAAGGGAACCAGAAGCAAAAGAGCTGTAGTTTTCTGGTTTTCAAACATTCAAAGAAGAAGAAGCTTGAAGCTTCGATGGAACAAGCAAACTAGCACTGATTTTCACTCACAAAGAGACATCACGTTTCAGCTTTTAACTCTCAAACTTCTGAACTTTTTTAGATTGAAAGACCAGTCAATTTTTAACTCTCAGATTCTAACTCTCCAAATGAAAAGCCAGTCCAAAAACTCATCCGAACTTCAAGAAAAAGTTCTCCCTTTTATTCCATTCTCTAATTTTCAATCACCTTTTCTTTTCTGGATTTTAGGCCTTAGTGGGTAGTTAATCATTCTCAAATTGATCTACCCAAGCAAAAAGTAGACCAAACATGACATTTTAGCTGACAGTGATTAACTCGTGATTATCTTTATGTGGCTTAGCTATAGCTGCCTGCTCTCTCCATTTGATGGCATATTCCCTAAAGCTTTCAGATGGTTTCTTTTTCAGTTAGAATGAGAAATGCGGTCTGGGTCGTTGTCGATGTTGTATTGAAATTGTTTGATAAATGCTCATTCCATGTCATCCTAGACGTACCAGCAAGATGTGTCTTGATCCAAAAACTAGTCGGATGCTACTCCCTTAAGGCTTTCCCCAAAATAAACTATTAGCAATCCTTCATTTATTCCCAGACCTCTCAATTGGTTGCAATACCTTTTCAGGTGGGCTATGGGGTCTCCATGTCCATCATATATTTCAAATTTGGGAATCTTGAAACCAGGTGGCAAGTGGACCAAACATGACAGTGATTAACTCGTGGTTATCCATGGATGGCTTAGCTTTAGATGCCTGCTCTCTCGTGGTTATCCATCGGTTCTTGGGGTTGGATTTGGGGTTTGAATGGTTCTGGTCTGATTCGAACCAAACCAATGCTGGTTTGATGACTAGGGAGGTTAGGGGGTACTAGGGTATGAATTTGGACTTGGTTGGGATAGGTTCATGTTTGGTTCGAATCTTCAAATGAAGATTCGAGAAGTTCCAGGAAGATTCGAACCAAACGGTTCAGGGATTTGGGTTGGGGGTAGTTAGAAGGTCTTATGGTGTTAATTTGGCGGCCATCAGAGAAGGAGAGGTTTTCCAACCAATCTTCGATTTAAGATTCGAAGAGTTGGGGCCTGATTCGAGGGAAGTTATGGTGATGGTTGGAAAGGGGAGGTCGAGGTGAGTAAGTTTGGACCACCGGAATCGTTGTGAGGCAATTTCCGATGGGGGAAGTACGGTGGTAGATGGTGGGGTTCTGTTCGTCTCTGAGAGAGACAATTAAGTGGGGGGGGGGGTCTGGCTTGGGGGGCGTGGGGTGAGAGGTTGGACTTATATACGGGGGAGGGGATTTGATCCTTGCCGCTGGATCAAGCGCGATCAATGGTTTGGATATCTTCACTAAGAGGGAACGATGTCGTTTGGTTTAATTAGGGGGTCGGTTGGAAATGGATAACGGGCCGGGTTTGAGGAATGGGTAGGGAGATGAAATCTCAACTGTTGGATTGATTTAATCCAACGGCTCTGATTAAGAGTGGACAAACGATGTCGTTTTAAGACGTCTCCGGCCAGGCTTTGGACCGGGTAAATGAGATGATTTGGGCCTGATTTTTGTCAGAAAATGAGCGGCCTAGTCCGATTTTCACTCCTTTTTCTTTTCTTTCATTTTCCTTTCCAATTCTAAATACCAAAAATTCCTAATTAAATTGTAAAAATCAATAATAATTTAGAAAAATACTAAATTAACCCCTTTTATAATTAACACATAATATTAAACACTAATTAAGAACTAAATCACACAATTATACGTTAAAAGATAAAATTACAATAAATACATATTTTTTGTGATTTTCTTCTTTCAAAAACTAAGTATGGTTCAATTAATTACTAATTGTAAAAACAAAATCCTAAATGCACACACAACATATTTTTTTAATAGTTTAATTAATTAAAACAGGATAAATATTCACAGACAAAACACAAATAATTATCCAAAAAAAAAAGAATACCACGCAAATTCTAAAATTTGTACACCAAAGAAATTTATTTTATTTTTTTATTTCTTTTGGAGAAGTTTTCGTAAAATAAAAATCACGTGCTCACAATCTTTAATTTATATTGTTATATTCATATTATATCAAGTATTGTAAGATATTTGCAAAATCGCTCATTTGTGCGGATTGTATGATCAATTTGCATTCTAGTTGGGACTTTGTCCTTCTTGTGGCAGTGACTTTATCATTCATCTTGGCTGCCTCTTGATTCGGATCTTTTTCCGTCTTGACTTTGAATTTGTAGTTCGTCTTGAATTATGGAACTTATCCGTATTAAGTACGAACTAGGAAGCCATCTTTAATATGGTTCTTGATTCTCTTGTATATTGGGTTTTGAACCTACTTGATTTGGGGCTTCGGTCCATTTTGATATATGATTTTGCTTAGTGTGATGGCATGACGTACATATTGGGCGGAAAAAAAAAGAAATGGATATTTGGTATACCCTCTTAAATTGATAGTATACACTTTTTAGACTCTTGAACATTGTTATTTATATTTGGAAGCACTTCAAGGTTTGATATTGATATGTTTGATATATTTGTTCACTTGTTTTAAATTATGTTAAATTGAGATAACTATGACTGAGGGTGAAAGTTGGAGAATTTAATGACTCCAAGCCTAAAGTTTATATACCACTAAGCTTTATGCTTGACGATGATTGTTTTCTATCGTAGGTACTTCTCGGGATGAAATCTGAAGATGACCTTGATGAAGTAGTCTTTTGTTTTTTTGGAGAACTTGGAGATTACATTTGCATATGCACCTTGGTTTTGCATAGTTTTATGACATGTACTTGATATACATGATATACAAAATATACCTGATATATACATACATACATATATACATACATACATACATATATACATACATATATACATACATACATACATATATACATACATACATACATACATACATACATACATACATACATATATATATACATACATACATACATACATACATATATATATATATATATATATATATATATATATATATATATATATATATATATATATATGTGTGTGTCACGTTATGTATGTTATTTGGAGGCTGGTTGGATTTCAAGACCAACAATCTTATAACTTAAATTTGGAAACTTATGTTGCTGTTTTTAGTGTGTGTCACTAACTTAAGTCTTGTAATATGCTGAATTTACAGTTGTCTTGCAAATATGTACAAAGGAGAAAATTAGTTTTCTTTGTATATACCCGATAGTTTGGAAATTTTGAATAATACAACCTTGGAGCGATGTTGAATGAAAATACAAATTTATTAGAAAGTTACTTTTGAATTTGTTGATTATTCAAGAAAGGTTATATCACATTTTGTTAACATTTTGACAATGTATTTTCATTTAAGGAAAAACTATGGTGTATTTTCAACAAAAAAAAATATTGCACTTTGAACCTTTTTGCATGGGCCTATTTTCGCTACTAAATTATTCTGAATATATTTAATTAATATCTCTTTCAATATTTTGTAAGTAGGGAATTTAATTTGTTTATTAAGTAGTAGCATCCCAAAGGGGTTGCTACATTTTAAATAACATTAAAATATATACATATTGAATTATTTTAATTTAAAATTTAAAAAATAACTATTTGTTAACTAACATAACTAATTTGTCCTAAAATTTGATACCAGTTAATTTTTCAATGTGACACCTGACATCATCACATTTATTTGCTACTCCTATTTTATATAAATAAATTTTATGTAAATTTGCAGTATATAGCCGTGTAATATGACTCAAATTACTAATATCTATTGAAAATAGATAAAAAGTCAATTTTATCCTTTTATTTTGTGAAAAAGATTATATATATTGTAATACAAAAATACACGTCACTTTTAATTTATTTTATATTAAATTATGCATTGATGAAACACATAATATATATTAATTAAATATAATTTATAAATATAGTATACATCCGTTTTTTTAGTTTACACAATTGGTGGGCGGCTACTTAGAGTAATTCTTGAACAATTAACCTAAATAGTTGTCTACCTAATCGCTTACACTAAAAATAACCGGCAAATAAATAATATGTACAATTCACGTATAATATACGTATAACTGTGTTTATCGAATAGAAAAAGATAGGGATTTTTACACAATTAACCAACCATATTTATTGTTTACTTTTTCTAGCCATGTATACATATTAAAATAAAAATTATACACATATTATACTTCATCCAACTATTTTTAATTTAACCGATTGAGTGAGCAGCTAATCGGGTTAATTCTTCAAAAAGAAAAATTAAATCCGGCCAACTATTTGTATAAACATGAGGAGTTTTCAGAAATGATTATTGTTTAGTGGATATTAACTTCCTATAGCTACCATATACATAATTACTTTCCGTAGCTACCTTTCAGTTGTTATGGTAATGTATCGAGTAACTATATTCATGAATATAGTAGCAAAAATCAGCTAAAAAATAGGGTAGTCTAGTCGTCAGGCGTTGTATTCACGTGTATTCATGAATGTAACGTAATAATAGGTCTCTCAAGTTGTTTAATGACGGAAAGTTGCAAATTTAATAGGATACACTTCTAATATAACTCACCTAAATCAATTATAAGATACAACATTATCAATCCAATTAACGAGAAGATTTATCAGATGCTAAACACCAAAAAATAGAGCATTCTTCAAGTTTAGGTCCCTCTTTTTTTTTTTTGCTGATACAGTTCGAGTTATTTTTTTCTGACATTGTTCGAGGTTCACAATAAACCTAGCGTTTGTATTCAATTTTCTGTATATGAATACATAATATATTTATGCTGGATACAACCTAAAATAGTACCCTACTGCCTGCATATTATATTATAAACCCAGTGCTTGTATTATGTTATATCTAAAAGTTGTGTTCCACATATTCAAATTTATTTTTATATTCACAAATTTTTATTTATTCCTAATACATACGTTAATTCTCCTTGGGCATGGGCTAATTGAACAGCCCAACAGATGAAGAAATTGCCTTCTGAGATTTGTCGTACACGAGCCCATATAGAGGTCCACATCAATTGGACCCAATGGTAGATCTGATATTTTTTTAGGCCTATAAAAACCTAACCACAAATTCCCAATATAAAGATAGTATGCCTAGGGCTTCTTCTTCTTCATTGAGGTACCGCACCTGAGGGAGGGAGCTCGCATCAGCATCAACAATGGTTCTCAAGTAAGTCCTCAATCCTTAATCTCTCCTCCATCTCTCTTTGCACCTTATGCACCAGCAAACGTTGTGTAATTCCTCATATTTATGACCCATTTGGTAACTTTATTGCATAAAATTTATCAGAAGTGTCCCAATATTAATGCTATATGTTTTTATTTTGCTGATTTGAACTCTGGCTATGTAGGAAATGCTTAAAAATCAAATCTTTACTGTTTTGGGCATTTTTTTGCTAGATGTATGGTCATGTGTAATGTAGATTGAAGTCTATTTTAAGGGGAAAAAGGTTTTCTTGTAATTGATTTACTGATAAAATGTTGCTACACTTGTGTTTGGTTAATTGTGTTTTAATTATTTCGATTAATTAATGTGTGATTAGTACGGCAGAAGAAAAAATAGGTGAAAAGAGGAGTACAATGAGAGGTGTTACGGTATAGGTTATGTCCTATCATATAGATTCCTAGAAGAGATAAATTGGATATACAAATGTTAACCCATTGATTAATGCAAAACGTTTTTGGATCTTGTTGCTCTGATTGATGTGTAAGCCAGCTTAATTTGATTAACCATTGAATGCAATATTACCAATAGTTTGGATACTTTTGGAGGTAGCCTGGAGTTTAGTGTATGACCTCTACCGGTGTTTTATTGAAAGAAACTTCATGACGATGTTATGTGAAGTGCATGTTTGTAGTGGCTTGTGGTCTGCTGCGAAGCCAGAATTTTTACTAAGTGGAGTCAAAATTTAAGAATAAATAAATGCATGACGAAGTCAAGGGATTCAGTACATAGTATATATACATAATAAGTTAGTTTTTACCTAGCTAAACAGTGTCTTTGCCCCTTGGAGCTATGTGGCTCCGCCATTGCTCGTGGAGTTTGCCTTTCTCGCCTTTAGTATTATCCCTGGAAGTGATATTTTTTGATACCCAATTGGTATGTCTGAACTGATTCAAGGTGACATTTTTTAGAAAATAGACGTTACTTTTAATAAATATTGCTGATTGTGTAAGCCTGGATACTTTGTGAAGTGTTGTACAGGGAGTTATTTGGTTGGCTGATTTTGAAATGCTTCAACTAGACTGTCACATCAAATGTGTTTTATAATAAAAGAATGTGAATTGCCAGTTGGCTCTATTAGCGGAGTTACCTCCTCTTTGTCACTCTCTCCGTCCTAATTATACGAAGGTGTTTGACTGGGTACGGAGTTTAAGAAACGAAGGAAGACTGTTGAAACTTGTCTAAAACAAACCATAAAATTTTTTATAGCTAGAAGTCATTTCATTTAGGATAAAAAGGGTAATTTAAAGTTTAATTGTTTCTAAATATAAAAAGGTCTTATTCTTTTTGGAGACTGACTAGAAATGAAAGAGTGTAACATAAATTGGATCGGAGGGAGTATGTAATTGCAGACATGCTTTAAATTTGGTTTTGCCTGGGTTGCTTATAGGCTATAGCACTTGGAATTGAGTACTCATTAGCTTTTTTCTTACTTCCCTTGCAGGACAGAGCTCTGCCGTTTCAGCGGTGGCAAGATATACCCAGGGAGGGGCATCAGATTTATTCGTTCAGATTCTCAGGTAACATACTAAAAGCCATTTCCTGGCTGATGGTAATTAAATTTATTTGTGTACTTATCGGTAAGAGGGTGCAGAGTCATGCTTTCTTGTCCGTTCTCGCTTAGTATTTTCTGGTTGTCGTAGGTGTTCCTATTTCTCAACTCAAAATGCAAACGGTACTTCCACAACCGCCTGAAGCCTTCCAAGCTTACATGGACAGCCATGTACAGGAAGCAGCACAAGAAGGTGAGTCTGTCAAAAAAAGCATCCACAAGTTAAATTTCTGCACTTAACATTCTGCTTTTTGCTTTGAAGTTTAACACTAACCTTCCATTATTGAAGGATAAAGCTTTGTGATGTAAAGTTTTACCCTTGGGATACACTTCGTATTTAAAGATTACAAAGTCTTTATTTAGAAGACTTGGATCTAGATTTGAATTGGCTTTACCTTTTTCCATTTCATGGGTACTTTTCCAAATTAAATTTGTGCTTTGGGACAGTTACATTTTTGGCTGCCCAAAAAAAAGCCGGCAAATGTATATGTTTTGTATATTAAGTATAAATATACGTATAAACTACATATAGTATACATGCATAATCAGTGTTATATGTTCTGTATATTTTGGCTGACGCCTGTCATTATTTTGGGCGAAAAGTACAAAAAATTCCCTTATTTGTTTGTGTTTGATACCATTAGGATATTGCACAAGAAGCTGTCAAGAAGAGGAGACGCGCCACAAAGAAGCCTTACTCTAGGTCCATTGTGGGTGCAACCTTGGAGGTAATCCAGAAGAAGAGAACTGAAAGGCCAGAAGTTCGAGATGCTGCCAGGGAGGCTGCTCTTCGGTATGCATTCACTATAAGGTGACTATATAAGTTGTATTTGTCGAAGATGGAGTGATTAATTTGTTGGTTGGGTTTTCGCAGTGAAATCAAGGAAAGAATTAAGAAGACGAAGGATGAAAAGAAGGCTAAAAAGGCAGAGGTGATGGCAAAGTCACAGAAAGGTGGAGGGAAAGGTAATGTGTCAAAGGGAGCTACAGGAAAAGGCCCTAAGCTTGGAGGCGGCGGCGGAAAACGTTAAGCTGTTGTTTATGTTTGTTTTTCTAAGTAGTACTAGAGTGGTTTTGCATCTTGATTGAATGTAAGTTTTTGATCCAACTGCAGATCAGCAGTTAAAACAATATATTTCTGAATTTTGGTCTTGTTTCAAATATGCAGATTAATTACTCGTGTTCCATTATGAGAATTATTTTCCTTGCATATTAGCTATGACCAATTAAGTCGTTGACTGAATTTTGCTCTTTGTTCCACAAATTTGTAATGTTAAAATGCACATGTTAGTTTGTACGTAGTTTTAAGACAGTACAATTTCGCATATGGAAGGGGGTATCTTGGTGTCATTGATAAAGTTGTTGCCATGTGATTAGTAGGTCACTAGTTCAAGTCGTAGAAACGGCTTTTTGTAGAAATGTAGGGTAAGGCTACATGGGAAAATTTTATTTCTGTGTCTCATACAACTGATACTAGTTGTATGAGGCAACTTTTTTGTCTCACAGTTTTGTGAACCCAGAAGTGTAAGATTGAAGTTTACAAATTTGTGAGATAATAAATAGCCTCATACGACTAGTGTCAGTTGTATGAGACACAAAATAAAACTTCTCGGCTGCATGCAGTAATTATAGTAAACCTTGTAGTTTGGCCCTTCCCCACTTAAATTATGTTCTGTTTGTTGATACGACATCCTTATTGTGATGAGGGTCTATCGGAAATAGTCTCTCTTCTCCTCCGGAGTAGCGGGTGAGATTTGCGTATATACCTACCAGACTATTGAGTTAAAACGGGTCAAATGTAATTGGTTAAAATACAATCCAAATCAAACATAAAATATCGAAGAAGATGACCTCAAATATAACCCATCAAAGTATTGAGTTAAAACGGGTCAAATACAGAACCAAATTGGTCAAAATACAATCCAAATCAAACGTAAAATATCGAATTTGGAGATTGAGGATTATGTAAATATTGCTGAACTTAGGCTAATAACTAAAGAAAAATACATTACCAACAAGAGTCATAATGAAGTGGTAAGTATCTCTTCATCCTTAACCAGAGATTTCAGGTTCGAGCCTTGGTATAAAGTTGCCTTTATCAGGAAGTATTTTACCCCATAATACGGGACTTTTCTTGCAAATTCGGATTTAGTCGGGCCCCAATGTAGGCACTGTATACTGGGTGAGAATTTGCTAAAAAAATAAAATAAAATTGACATGACTTGTTTAACTTGCCCAAATTTGATCCTAACTCGTCCATTTCCAGTGAAAAACTAGAATTTAGCCATGACCATTCAAAAATAAAAAAAAGGCATGCTGGGAACTGTGAATTTCCTTTGTTTAGAATCTAAGTGAAAAGAAAAATCGTTTAACTAAACAAAACAGGAAAGGGGATAGAATCTAATTCACGCATGGTTTAAATAGTTTCCTTTTATATCTTTATTGTTAATATTTCATCATTATATCACCCAATTCCAAATAGAATGACGTGATTTAGAATACTATATGAGGGGCAAGATATTACTTCACTTATATTATACTAAAAATAGATTTTCATTTTTACTTATCATTTTATGCATGGATGCCGGATGAGTGGCGATGGAGTACAGTGGTGCCCTTGTACAAGAACAAGGGGGACATCCAGTGCTGCAACAACTATAGGGGTATTAAACTAATGAGCCACACGATGAAGGTTTGGGAGAGGGTGATTGAGGCGCGAATGAAGGGGGCGATGAATATATCGGGGAACCAGTTCGGTTTCATGCCGGGCCGCTCCACCACTGAGGCTATTCACCTAGTCAGGCGGCTGGCGGAACAATTCAGGGATAAGAAGAAGGACCTGCATATGGTGCTTATCGACTTGGAGAAGGCGTATGACAAGGTTCCGAGGGAGGTGCTATGGAGGTGCTTGGAGGCGAAGAGTGTGCCAGAAGCCTATATCAGAGTTATCAAGGACATGTACGATGGGGCTAAGACTAGGGTGAGGACGGTGGGTGGCGATTCAGACCATTTTCCTGTGGTAATGGGGCTCCATCAAGGATCGGCGCTGAGTCCCATGTTGTTCGCCTTAGTGATAGATGCTCTAACCCGTCATATCCAGGGGGATGTGCCCTGGTGTATGCTCTTTGCTGATGATATAATATTGATAGACGAGACGAGGGCCGGTGTTAGTGAGAAGTTAGAGGTATGGAGACAGACCCTCGAGTCTAAAGGTTTCAAGATAAGCAGATCTAAGACAGAATATCTGGAGTGCAAGTTCAGTGACGAGCCGAGTGGGGTGGGCGGGGATGTGATGCTTGGTTCTCAGGCCATCGCCAAGAGGGACAGTGTCCGATATCTTGGGTCTGTGATTCAGGGGGACGGAGAGATTGACGGGGACGTCACCCATCGGATAGGAGCAGGGTGGTCGAAGTGGAGGCTTGCTTCTGGGGTCCTGTGTGACAAGAAAATCCCACACAAACTCAAAGGGAAATTCTACAGAGCCGTGGTTAGACCTGCGATGTTGTACGGGGCAGAGTGCTGGCCCGTGAAGAACTCCCATGTCCAGAGAATGAAGGTTGCTGAGATGAGGATGCTTAGGTGGATGTGTGGGCACACCAGGCTGGATAAGATTAGGAATGAAGTTATTCGACAGAAGGTAGAGGTGGCCCCAGTGGACGAGAAGATGCGGGAAGCGAGGCTGAGGTGGTTCGGGCTTGTACGGAGGAGGGGTCCCGATGCCCCGGTGAGGAGCTGTGAGCGGCTGGAGATTGCTGGTGGTCGGCGGGGTAGAGGGAGGCCTAAGAAGCATTGGGGAGAGGTGATTAGGCAGGACATGACTAAAATGCAGGTTACCGAGGACATGACCCTCGATAGGGGAGTCTGGAGGTCTAGAATCAGGGTTGCAGGATAGGGGCTCTTAGAGTCCTTCGTTCGCCTCACCCGGGGTTGGGTGTGGGATAGTAAGGTTACCCATCGATGTCTAGTGTTTTAGCCTAGGTCCCCTCTTGGTTGCGACGGTATTTATGTTCCTTATGTTTACATAACCATTTACGTTATTTCTGCAGGATTACTTATGCTTTGTTTTGTTATTTTGTTTTGTCTTGCCTTGGTTACTAATTTTGTCTTTGTTTTCCAATGCAGCTTTTCATTCTGTCCTATGCGCCGAGGGTCGCATGGAAGCAGCCTCTCTGCCCTTTTGGGTAGGGGTAAGACTGCCTACATATTACCCTCCCCAGACCCCACCTGGTGGGAGTATACTGGGTAGTTGTTGTTGTTGTTGTTGTTATCATTTTATGCATATCAAGAGAAGATTTTTTTTTCCTGTTATACACACAATATCTATTACTCATTTCAAATTATTTTCTTAAATTAAATATATTTTTCATCAATTAATATGAATATCATAATAAATTATGCACATCATTTATTATTTCTTAGAGAGTGAAAAAGTCAAAATATGCCTAAGTAAAAGTGAAGGAAGGGCGTAATTTTCAGTGTGTATTTACACACTGTTAAATGAATTTTTTTCGAAAATAAAATTTATATATTTAGAAATAACAATGACTGACTGTACGTTAAATCACATTGGTTAAATTTTGTAATTTAATTTATACCTCCATTGATGCTATAGGGCTGGCGGACATATGCTATACCGGGTCATCATCACCCATAAGTTCGATAAAAAATTTATGTATACATAAATTTATCTTTAGAGAATAGTGATATATTAGTCATGAAAATATATACAAAATGTTATGAAATAATATAAAGACAAGAACAATAATGCAAGAATAAGAACAATATAGAGAGAGAATAGGGAGAGAGAGAAGTATTCTTATTAATACTTGGAGTGATTTACAATGGGGTAAGACCCCTCTATTTATAGGAAGAGGAATGACTTAGCTTCAAGCTAAAACTCTTAGACATTCACTCTAAATAGACTTCTATTTTATAACACTCCCCCTTGAATGTCTATTCAATAATGTGCCTCATAAAACCTTAAAACCAAAACCCAATGGGAAAAATTAAAGTAAAGGAAAAAGAGTACACTTGTTTGAATATGCGCCTATTGGTTGCCTCGTTAAAAACCTTGCAAGGAAAACCCAGTGGGACAAAACCTTGTAAGGGAAAAAGAGTGCAACGCGCATTAACTCCCCCTAATGAGTACATCAATTTATATCCTTGAGCATTTGCATTCCAATCTTGTGCATCATCTTCAAAACGATCTTTGGTAGAGATTTGATAAATAAATCAACCATATTGACTTGAACAAATATTCCGCACCTTAAAATCATCATTCTTGATAGATATGAACATCTTCATATAATGTCGTGGAATAACTCTTCAATATCTCCATAGATGCATTCTCAATGCCATCATGCTTATAGTTATAGCAAGATACATATGTACACAAATTGTACTTAGGATGTGGTACTTCAGGACCAAGAATTGCATATGCTTCAAGCAACTTAAATCTTTCAAGTTAAGTCATATAAGCCATATAGTAGACTTTAGATGCATATCAAATTTTCCATGTCATGCTAGACAAATAAGATATCGAAAACTGACTATACATACCTTTGACTTTTATACTTTCAAGCATTTGAACTATAGGTTCAAAACTACATGTCTTTCATATGGAATCAATTCTTCTTGAATTGTATCTCTTCCATTTAGTTACTTTCTTTGGGTCAGCAAATGCGTATAGCATGCTTTGCAATATGTTGCAATTGAATTATCCCTTTTTATGAACTTCAGGTTCATATCATGATATTCGGGGATATACATATACAAATGATAATTCATCCCATGTAACCTTTTCTCAAGTGTTTATCATGTCTCCCCCTCATGTTAGAAAAGCTAACTTGTTTCCTCAACTTTGGGAAATCATCTTTGTGCATTATCATGTCAATATACATGGCACATTAATAATAAGATGAAATTATTTGGTTCCTGACCTTGAACCACTTGTGAGGGGAGAATATACTCTCGTATACAACTTATATCAAATTGATATATATAACTTTGTTCTCATAAGAAACAGTTTAGCTATTAAGTGGAAGCACTCAATAATTATCTTGCTAAACCAACTTTGATATAAACCAACTTATCAAGATGAACTATCTTGAGTAGAAAATCTGGAAATTATGCTCAAAGTTAGATTACTGAGCAATTTACCTCGCAAGCACCGGCCAGGCTGCGGGTTAATAACAATTGCGCATGTAACCATATCATAGATGCATCATATGTGGTATACATGGCAGGTGAATGGGCACATATTCACCTTTGATATTTCCAGAATTTATGGGCTTCAACCCAAACTCTTTAGTTGGTCAGTTCATTAATGAGAACAAGTGATACAAGAGAATTCGTAAAGAACTTTCTAGTTCTTTGATATTCACCTATGTGAATTTGCACATCATACTTAAAATGAGATGGCTAACACGAATGCCAACTGAATAAATTATCAATATTGGTAAACTTCAAATTTACACCATGACATGTGCACTTATCAATAAACTTCAGGTTTATTATGACATGGGTTTTATACCAATAGATATCCACTTTATTGTGGCATTATTTCGTTTGTGTAGTACAAACTGGAGAACAAAGCGGGTAGCTTTTCATATACAAATTGCCCCGCTACAAGTTGTAGTAATAGGAGATATCAAAGCCTTCCTTTATTTATAGTCTCAATATAATCAATCGCTTTCGCGTGTACTTTGGAAACTGAATAAGTTTCTTTGAGACTTACTACAGCACAATACTCAATTGTGTTTCTCCAACTTAGTAATAATTGGCTCTTCTAGAGCTCTCAATTAATTTTGTACTACCACAGATTCATCAACATCCATGTGGTGAATATCTTTCTTAAAGAGAAAGTTATACCATTATGGTCATGTCAAACTTATATGCAAGATATGTTTCTTGCATTATCGTTGTCCTTTAATAGTCATATTTCCAAAATACTTTGGCGTACAATAGGTACGTGACCAACGATCATTCATGCCATATATCATCTCAAACCTCCTTCTAGGGGTGAGTGTGGTATCATCTCAAACCTCCTTCTAGAGGTGAGTGTGGTATATTTAATACCAATTTCATCTTCATATTCTTCCAATAATGAATATGTATTCGTGAATCAGATGTTGTCACATTCACTTCGAGGATATGTGATTTTTTTATCCTTTTCAAATCTATAAATGCGTCAGGCATTTGATTTGCTATTCTTTGCAAATGGATAATCTTTTATGCCTCTTTCTCACAAATAGAGGTGTGTGGATCAAGATGAGATAATGATGCATTTTTCCACAAAATTTCCCGTTTGGTTTCACCAACTTCTCCCCCTAATTTTGGGAAAAGTGTCTCATCAAATTGACAGTCTGCAAATCGTGCAGTGAACAAATCTCCTGTCAATGTTTTGAGGTAGCGAATAATGGAGGGCGATTCAACCTCAACATATATTCCTAACATTCTTTGCAGACCCATTTTGGTGCGGGATGGCGGTGCTACAGGCACATATACTGCGCATCCAAAGATTCTTAAATGGGATATATTGGGTCCATGACCCAAAACCAATTGCAACGGGGAATATTTGTGTCAATTCGTCAGTCAGAGACGAACTAGCATTGCTGTATGCAAAATGGCGTGACCCCAAACCGAAGTGGGCAGCCGACGAACTAGTATTGCTGCATGCAAAATGGCGTGAACCCAAACCAAAGTGGGCAGCCGACGAACTAGCATTGCTGCATGCAAAATGGCGTGAACCCAAACCAAAGTGGGCAGCCGACGAACTAGCATTGCTGCATGCAAAATGGCGTGAACCCAAACCGAAATGGGCAGCCTCGTTTTCATGAAGAATTCAAGATTATTCTCATCTATTGTCTCAATATGATATCCATTTTGAATGATATCTTTAAAACTCAACAAGTTCTTCTTAGACTTGGAGGAGAACATTGCGATTGATATCATTAAAACTCAACAAGTTCTTCTTAGACTTGGAGGAGAATATTGCATTCTCTAAGATAAACGTCATGCTTTTGGGCAGAGTTACAGTTGCTCTTCCGGAGCCTTCAATCAATTTAATTCCCATGGTTTGATATACAAAAGAAATACACGAACATAAGAATAAACAAGTTCAATTCGTTTGTGTCACATAATATTTTCAAAATCTGCTGATGTCAGTTGACTAAAATAAATCAGATAGTCGATTATATGTTTTCCATAATCGATTACTATGCAGTTTGAAAATTTTAGTTTAAGCATTTTCATAAAACAATCGATTGTTAAACACACACAATCGATTGTTGAGTATTGACAATCGATTGTTAAACATAGACAATCGATTGTTGACAATTTTTTTTTTGAAAAATTTCCAGATCACACTGTTTTAAGACAATCGATTGTTAAACATAGACAATCGATTGTTGGCTGTTTTGAAAAATTCAAGAGCACACTGTTTTAACACAATCGATTGTTTAGCATTGACAATCGATTGTTGATTAATTTTGAAAAATTCCGGATCACACTGTCTAACGACAATCGATTGTTAGACATAGACAATCGATTGTGGATGATTTTTGAAAAATTCCAGATTACACTGTCTAACGACAATCGATTGTTAAACATTGACAATCGATTGTTGACTGTTTTTGAAACATTCCAGAACATATTGTTTTAAAGACAATCGATTGTTGATCATTGACAATCGATTGTTTTGCAGTTTTTATGCGAAATATGAGATAACCGACTAGTTTTTCAGGTTAGTCGATTACCTCTACTGGAAAGTAAAAATATTATTGATATTTGAGCATATTGATACATTCTAAAGAACTAATACTAACATTATGTCATGAACTAACTAATACGAGCTAATACTGATGGCTATTAGTTTATTCATTCACTAATACAAACAAGTAAAATAAAATCAAATAGCTCCATCTTCTTTCATCACGGATCCATCACCGATTAGGTGGTCTATCTACCCCTCGGGTTGCTCAAAGAAGTCTGCCACATCCAAGTGGGTGATGTCAAAGTTGTCGTCAGAGACAAAATTCGTTTCAGGGCGTTTACTCTTTCGAGATGCTTGATAAATGTCAATCAAATGTCATGGTATACGGCAAGCCTTTGACCAGTGCCCGTTTTCACCGCAACGATAATATATAGTTTATAAACTATTTGCTTTTGGGTTCTTATCGTATCGTGCTTGTGGCAGAGTGACCAACTTCAGGTTGTCATCTCTTCTTTAAGCCATTCCACAAAGATAGGTGGATCCTTGACGGTGAGATATTCAATCTTCAAACCTTCATCAAGGTGATGGCGCAAGAAAATCAAGGCCTTAGGATAGTTTTGGGTGGATGCATTATTTCTGTCTTTAATGGCGTCTCCAAGACCCATAGCATCTAAGTGGATTTCAGCATCCAACACCCATGTCATATAGTTCTTGCCCGAAATTTCAAGGGCAACGAACTTTCTTTTCATAATGTCAGACATAAAACAGATTTACATCAAGAGCGTGATCATACTTACGGGCTCTATTACAATTATCACATTCACTTCAGGGAATGGATCATAATCATGTGCTTTACACAATCTCATGTCAAATATTACTTTCATAAAGTGAAAGATTATTTTGAGAATCTTTATTATTCTCATTATCACAATAATGACGATTATAACTTCGTCTATTGCCATGTCCACATCCATTGATACCTTTACGGTAATTAGTCTTCTTTCAGACTTATCACATACTGCTACCACATTCTCTAAAGGGAATGGAGCAAATTCAATTGGACGGAATTCTTTGCCACGTCCACATTCATTGATACCTTCATGGTAATATTTTAGTCTTCTTTCAGACTTATCATATACTGCTTCCACATTCTCTAAAGGGAATGGAGCAAATTCAATGGGACGGATTTTCAATTATTTGCCCACAATCATACATGAATTTAATCATGGCAGGACATAGAGATTTAACCACTTCATGTGGTTATAATTTCTTACAAACTCCATTAGAGTTATAATCAAACTTTGTTTGTATATTAAATCAAATCGTAGAATTTCAAGAATTTGAAAGGAAAAGTAAATTACTTACCTTTAAGGTATACCAATTATATTTTCAATGTTTTCTTCCTTTTCTCCACTGATGCAGACGACGGCGGCTCCGATGCGGAGAAATTGACGGCGGCTTAATCTTCTTAAAGAGCTTCTTGAGACGGTAGAGTCTCGTGCTGATAACGTGTTATGAAATAATATAAAGACAAGAACAATAATGCAAGAATAAGAACAATATAGAGAGAGAATAGGGAGAGAGAGAAGTATTCTTATTAATACTTGGAGTGATTTACAATGGGGTAAGACCCCTCTATTTATAGGAAGAGGAATGACTTAGATTCAAGCTAAAACTCTTAGACATTCACTCTAAATAGACTTCTATTTTATAACACAAAACAAATTGTGGTTGAATCCAATAAATGCCGGGTCCGCCTCTAGTTGAGGCGCTTGATCCGCATGATAAAAACTAAAAAGTTGTAAAGTATTATAACTAATGACATTAATGTCAATACAACAAATAATAAATAGTACATACTACCTTACAATTACACTAATACTGACAAGAGTCTGGTTCTAATCAAAAGAACCACTTACTACTAAAGTACTAATCTTAATTATAACATCAAGTTATCACCTTAACTCTACTAAAGAACAAATACCTATCTTCTAATTAAACTTAGTTAGTGCCTGGAAAAAGAAGCACTAATTATTAGTGCTAATTAAACCCAATATGGTGGCATCACTGGATTAAACCCTTCTACATTATTAACGTTGAAAACATAACTGCATTTATTATTATTATTATTATTATTATTATTATTATTATTATTATTATTATTATTATTATTATTATTATTATTCTGATGGTTACTTGTAGTAATTCCTCTTGTCTTGTTTGAACTTGGCATTGATATGCTTTCCACTGTCTCTTCACCTGATATTTCAGTGTATACTGTGGAATTCGCTTGTTTTTTTGTAGCTTGTTCCTTCAATATTGCTCTTAATGTCAACACCTATCACAAAAAAAAGAGTTTAACACTATGCGTTACAATAATAATAACATACTCAGTGTATTTTCACATGTGAGGTCGGAAGTATGCAAACTATATTCCTACCTTGTAAAGGTAGAGAGGCTAATATCGGCTCAAGACAAGCATAATCAAAGCAGTAATGAAATGAAATACAGGAGTGGAGAAGCCATGAAAAAAAAAACAAGACCGATAAAAAGATAATCGAGGCACGAGAAACATGCAGTAGTTATAAAAATCTAAGGAAAAAATACGCGAATAATATAGATACAATAACATGTATGAAAAAGAAAGACGCGCGACTACCTATTATCTTTAGCTTTATGCGTTAATGAGTAAAATTTTTTTGTTATACTATAGCATCGGTAATCTATATTAGGAAGTCATGAAAGAGGATAATTAAATTTCAAAAGAAAACTCAAAAACAAAAGAAAAGAAAAGGAAAAAGAGGGACAATGTTGTATGAAGGGTCAATTTCAATTTTATTACACAAGGTAAAAGGAGACTTAAATTTATTTATTTATTTGCATTTAATTAAGCCGACCTTGCTTTAAAATGATGGAGACAACTGAAGGTAAAGTTGTCTCCATATTTATGGCTCCAAATATTACTCTAAAATAGTTGGTTTTGTCTCCATATTTATGGCTCCAAATATTACTCTAAAATAGTTGGTTTTGTCAAAATAGCATATATTACTTTAAGTTTCACAAAAATAGGTTATTTCTTAAAAAGACAAGGATTCTAGTAGAAGCTGCATAAGATATGTAATGAAGCCTTAGTCAAATCAGGACTATCTTGTCATTGAACATAGGTATTCTAAAACACCAATCATTTGTTTTAGTATTTTAAGAAGCCAATCTTACTATTTAGAATTTTTTTTCAAAAATAATCTAAATAGTTGTTCATTAAACTGCTTAAATTAAAAATAACTAATATATATATATATATATATATATATATATATATATCAATTATTTGTAAAGTTTAATATTTTAAATCACTTTTTTTTCCATGGCCCTTCTTTTTTTCCTTTATCAGAGGAAAGTACATAACTAATAATGTGGATTTAAAAAATATTAACATCACGAAGAAACATAGGATTAGGGTATATCACTTATCACATAGGAAAATTAATTTTGAAGAATGAGATATAAGAAGTGTTGAAGATATAATTAAGTACTTAATTAATATATATTCTCTTTTACAGCTTAATTTTACAGATGAAATAACCACGCAGTTTATTATGACACGAAAGTAGAAGTTCTGAGTTCAAATTTTACTGTCACTCCATTATAAAAAAGAATTTTTATGTGCTTGGCCCGAGAAAAAGAGTAACGCTCATACATAAGACAACACCTAATTAGTCTGCTCCTTCTTTAAATTTTTAGATAAAACTGACACACAATTCATTAGATAACAAAAAAAAGACCATATAAAAGTTTTAAGTTTTGCATGGATTGCATGGATGCAAGAAAGTGAAGAGAGAATTTCTCAAAACTAACCTCATTTTGAAGTTTCTGTTTTTCCCTAGAAACTAAATCATAGTCTTGTTTAAGAGAATCATAGAGTCGTTCGAGCTGCTTAGACTTCCATCTAGCTCTCCTATTTTGAAACCAAACAGCAATTTGACGAGGTTGTAACCCAAGTTCTTTAGCTAGTTTCATTTTCCTATCAGGATCAAGTTTTATCTCTTCTTGGAAACTGTTTTCAAGTGACTCTAATTGATCACTTGTCAATCTTTTCTTCTTGTCCAACTGATTCATGGCAAAGTTGTTGTTTAACTTGTCCATTGCTGGGAGCACTCCACCATTTTGTGTTTGCATTGCATGCTTCATTTCCATACCTTTAAAAATAAAACACCAAAGATTATATTAGCATGTAAAGTTATGGAACAACAATATACCAGGTGTATTTTCACAAGTGGGGTCTGGTGATCAGCAGATACGGACCTATGGTGTAAAGAGAGGGGTCACCGACTGACACCGGAAAAATTCGGCAAAAATTTCATATACATATATTCTTGGAATAGGACTCCGTTATCCAGGAGCTAGGTCCAAAAAGAAATCCCTTAAGGACCAAAATAGAAGGCCAATTATCTATATTAAAATTATATACATATATACTTCAAGATCAAATCATGAAAAGAACCCTCTGAAGAAATGGGACAAAACAATGATTAGAACAAATGTGGAAATCATGTAAAACACAATAAACATCAATGAAGATTAACATGATAGCTTTTGAGAATAACAACAACAACAAACTCAGTATAATTCCACAAGTAGAGTCTGGGGAAGATAATGTATACGCAGACCTTATCTCTACCAAGTGAAGTTAGAAAGAAGGTAGAAAGGCTATTTCAAATCGACACTCTGCTCAAGAAAAGGTGAAAAAAGACGAGAAAAATAAATTACAAGAAATATTTTTTCCTTATATCTTTACCTGGATATTGATCATAATTGCAGCTGTAGAGGAAATTGAAAGAATTATCAGGAGGAGCAGGTCGAGAAACAAATGGTCTAAGATTTCCATTCCAGTCCATATTTCTTTTTCCTTCTAAACAAGGCAAAGATCCAAGAAAACACCCAAATTCTAGCCCCTTAATATATTGACACAAATCTTTCTTTATCTAGTATTGGACCAGTACTACTCAAGACTATGGACCACCTTAAAAAAAGGGTTAATTTAGGGTTTTGTCCTTTTGAAAAAGTATGAAAAACTTTCTTGGTCTGTTTTGAAGAAACAAAAGTGAAAAATAAGAAGAAGATGTTGTAGGGAGAGTTTACTACATTTGTGGATAGAAGAAGTAGTCAGTACTTAGCATTGTGTCAATATGTGAAAGAGATGGATTGGGAGAGTAAGAATTAGTTGTGAAGTTATATGCTTCACTTTTGGGAGCAACTCATAAATAGGACTTCCTCTTTAGGTTTGGATGTTTTTAGGGGGTGGGGTTGGGGGGTTGGGGTTGGGGATGGGGTAGATGGATACTAGTGTGTACTAATTAATTGTGGTTTTTATTAGTGTTAAATTTCAACAAGGACACTCCAATGATATATTTAAAGAACCATATGGAAAATATACGTTCATTAACTATAGGTGTAATTGAGATCACATAATCCTTATGAAGTACTAATAAAGTTCACTTCATTTAGTGAAGTGGTAAAAGTTTTTTTTGTTTTGTTAATTTACTCCATTTAATCACTTTTACTTGACATGTTTGATTTTTGCATGCTCCTTAATAACTTTTGCAGGTGTATTAATCTCTCTTAATATTCATCAGAGAAAGGTAAAGAATTGAAGCCAAAAATTAATTAATTTTTTTCCCTAAATTTCTAAATAACAAGTATTTTGAGTCGATTATTTTTAGTAACCATGACACCAAAACATAATATAAAGAGTACTATAGAAAAAATGAGGAGAAAAAATAACAAGGTGGAAAATCGAACCGACACCAACAAGCTGTTAAGAATTTAGGTAGTCAACCAACTAGATTGCTAAGATTTTCAAGTGGTAAAAGAAGTTGAGTTTAAATTATACACTGATAATGTAAATAATTTTTATACTATTAATGTAATATAATCTGTTATGCCATTTTGTTTTCCTAGATTAATTAAATCTATTAATTATAGGCAATTATGTCAAAAGCGGAGCTAGAGCTTTAATTCGGCCGAACACAATAGCTTTTTATATTTGTCTTAAAAACTTATTGAACAGGTACAAATTCTTACTTCAGAACTCAGTAACATAAAAATGCTAGAAATTCTAACTCTAATAACTTCAAATTCTGGTTGTCGCCTTGTAGTTACTCCTAGTGATTCAACTATGTAAAATTCGTTTACATTGTCTTCTGTATAGAAGTTAAGATCAAAGAAATATTGTTTCCACTCTAATGCACCTTAAGTAAAATTCGAAAATGGATGATAAATTATATATTAATTAGTAGTTTAAGAAAATTGAGATTTTATCAAAGGTCACCATCTAAGGTAAGTGTATGGTCCCCTAAAGGCCAAAAAATCAGACAAGCTGCCTTGAGCTACTCTCACGCCTCTCTTCTCATTGTTCTGACAAATTAACTACTTTCTTCCCCCTAGTACTACTACTTCTTAGTATGCATTACTTTGTTTCTTCTACAGCCTTTAATTTGAGTCTCTCTCTATTTATTATTACTATCTAAGATCAAGATGTAACTCTAGAAAACAACATAAGAAACGGCAATGTGCGTGTAAATCTCCTTCATCAAAAAATTATATTGTATTAATTAAATAAAAATAATCCTTTTTTGTAGTTATATACTCCCTTCTTTTAAATTTATGCGACATGATTTGACTAAGCATGATGTTTAACAAAAATACAAAGAATCAAAATTTGTGATCTAGCTAAAACAAGCCATAAATATTTGTGAGATTATATATTATCTCATTAAGAGTAAAATGACGGTCTTTGTTACGTAGACAAAAAAAAGAAAGCATGCTAAAATTTTTGTAATGGAGGGATTATTATTATAAAATGTTGAATTCCCTTTAACATGAGTGTATATTCTAGTATAATGCAACGGAATTTGAAAAAATACTTTTGATCACACGTTCAAATTAATCCTATAGTGACATCCATTTAGTATTACGATTTTTTAAATCCATGTAATGAATTTCTTACTCGGCCGTAGAGGCAGATCTAGAATTTCAAGATGATGGAAGCCCTAGTTAATTTAGAATTACATTTAATTAGTTTAACTTTAGTCTCTTACCATAAAGGCATGAACCCACTATAAATTTTGAAATTGTAGGTTCAAAATTATAATTCTTTTTGAGAATGAGATTGTATTGATTTTCACATACATGTCTATACTCCGTGTCGAAAATAGTGGGCTAATGCAGGGGCGAGACCACCTTTAACAAAGGGTGGTCAACTGACCATCCTTCACTGAAATATATATTAGTAAAACAATAATTTTAAATGTATAAAATACATATTGAACACCCTTTGTCGAGATTACTTTTTAGTTCTTTCAAGTTTGGACACCCTTAAAAATATTTCTGACTTCGCCACTGGACTAACAGAGAGCAATGAATCAAGCTGCTGCTACTGCAACTGCTGCTTAATGACCTATGGGTCTCTTATAATAAATGGACTTACGGTACAAATTGGGTTTATAGAATCAGAGCAGCATTAGTAAAAGAACCCCTGAGAGAAACAGTCTTTTTTCTTTGGTTAAAATCAGTGGACCTGTACATCAATATATGCTAGAGAGAAGAGGAAGAAGAAATTAAATTAAAGGGGTTAGCATCCCTAAAAACGTGAGAATCAGATTTTGACAGGCATACAACCTTGACATGTACGGCATAAACCTTCTTCATTACATAGTTTTTAACTTCTACTACTATATACTAACAACATCATGTGTCAGTTCGAGTTCTGGATTTGAAAAAATTCTTGTAGAAAGCACTTTCTCTCGAATGGAGCCTTACTCGGTGCGAATCCGGACTCTAATATGGGTACCAGACACCACCAGATGAAAACCAAAAAAAAACATGTTGTGTCATTTGTGCCATTTACATTAATATATTGTTGTTACTTGTTGCCTTATCTCTACTGTTCCTTGAGTCGAGGATCTATCGGAAATAACATTTCTATCTTTATAAGGTAGGGGTAAGGTCTACGTACATACTGCCCTTCCCAGATTTCATTTATGAAAATATACTGGGTTTGTTGTTGCTGCTGTTGTTGTATATACTAACATCATATCTAAGTTTTTTTACTGTATCATATCACCTAATTGATAATTAAGAGTTTAACTTTCATACTGTATATAAAGTATATTTACACAATCAAATTATTTATTAGGTGATTATAGGTAAATTTCTTGATAAATATTAATTAGTAATTTGATAACTATGGTAACTAATTACATGATATAATAAATTCAAAGTCACTATTAGTTTTGATAAAACTTAATATTTTCAATGTATATACACTTAAATCCAAAATATAATGAGTTTAACTAATATACACAATCACGTCACTTTTACCTGCTGTAATAGGTTATTTTTTTATTTTTTCCATCACCAATCGATGTTTGTTACAGAAAGTTATTTTTGTATTTTTTAAATGACCTGATAATGCAATATTTCTATATAACTATCAGTGTGTATATTTTTTAAACTCAAAGATAATTACAGTAGTGATTATACATGAAAAGGAGATTAATAATATATAAATAAGACAAATTACTTCGTACAATAGGTTTAAAGGACTTACACTGGCAGTACATATAAATCAAAATTTAATTTTTAATTTTGTCTGATGCAATGGCAGCAACTTAATTAACGAAAAAGATGACAAGTCTACACAAAGAAAAAAAAAATGGTACAGAAAAAAAAAGGTGAATGCAAAAAGACAAAACGTGGAAGGAGAACTCGTGAACACTCCTATGTAATTTTCACTAGTTTTATGAATACATATAATATGTGTCCTCAATATATTTATCACTAAATTGAAGTTAATCACTATACATTCATATATTAATTTTTATTTAATCATAATAAAATCAATATGATATGATATAAATATCGAATTTAGTGGGAGATGACAACAATATACAAGAAGAAGGGAATTCATGTTAGGACTTTTTTCACTTTTAGCCCCCGCCCGAAACTATTTATATCTTGCAGCCGAAAAAGTATATAAAATATAGAATATATATATATATATATTATTTTGAGAGCGTGTTATACAATGTCATTTTTTCTTTTTTGCAAGACCGTTATGAGTTTTTGAAATAGTGAGTGTCTTTTATTCAACATTTTTTTCCTTTTTATTAGTTTTAAGAAAAGAACTTAATGTCTAGATCTATGTTCGCACAATGATTTCAAAAGTAGAAAACATGTAGCATATGTAATTGTAGAGTCTATATATAATAGTAACTGCCGAGAGAGGTCTCTAATTTTTAATAGACTGTAATTTCCAATCAGTAAAATTCTTGGAGGTTCTGTGTTAAATGAATGGCAACTACCAAATTATAGAGTATTTCCTTTGCATATATGATCTTTGTGTCAAATTATAAATTTTCTATTCCATTTATCCCAATTTATTTGTCATATTTTTTTTTTGCCTCTCCAAAAAGAGTACAATACTTCTTTGTTTAGAAATAGTTTAACTTTAAACTATTCATTTATTTTTAATGAGATGATTTATAGTCACACAAATATTTTTAACTCGTTTTAGTCCATAAGTTTCAAAGTCTTTCTTTTTTCTTAAACTCTATGTCCAGAAACATCACCACGTAGTTTATGACGGAGGAATTATATGTTATGTTTCTGTTATCATAGGCAACTAAAATGGCAACTCGGTGCACTAATGTCCCTATGCGTGAGGTCCGGAGAATGGCCTGACCACAATGGTCTATTGTATACAGCCTTACTCTATATTTCTGCAAGAGGTTGTTTCCAAGGCTCGTCTCTTGTTGCTCTCTTGAGCCGATGATCTCCTGGAAACATCCTCTCTGCCCCTCGAGTAGGGGTAAGCTCTGCGTACATATTACCCTCCCCAGATTCCACTTGTGGGATTATACTGGAATGTTGTTGTTGTTTGCTATTTCCAAGGCTCGAACCAGTGGCGGCCCCAGAATTTTCATAAGCAAGGTCGAAAATTATTGTGAAGCCATGGTACATGTGTTTTCCCCGTTTCATGCTTCTGTATGCTTCATTATATGTGTTGGTAGAGTTTGAAGTGATTCGGTCAGAGTTTGGTTGGAATTGAGATAAATAGTCTCTTTAAGAGAAGGCTAGTTTGGAAACGTCAACCATATGTTGACTTATGGGTTGTAGGGCTCGGAATGGATTTCTGACGATTTAGCTAGTTTCGGGTGGTGATTTGTGACTTGGGAGTGAAATCAGAATTGAATTTGGAGGTCCAGTGTAGAATTAGGCTTGAATTGGCTAAGTTTGAATTTCGGCGAATTCCGATTGATAGGTGAGATTTTGATCCGGGGGTCGGAATGGAATTCTGAGAGTTGCTGTAGCTTCGTTAAGTGATTTGGATATGTCTGCAAATTTTCAGGTCAACCGGACATTATTTGGTCGGGTTTATGATCGAATATGTTCGGAAGTCTTAGTTTAACTTAGGCTTGAATTCGTCGTGAAATGAGGATTTTTGTGTTGTTGGGCGTGTATTTATGATTACAACAAGTTTGTATGATGATTTGGGGTATGTTGGTGCTTTTGGTTGAGAGTCCGGGGGGCTTCGAGGTGATTTCGGATGATTTTTGGGAAGTTTGGATTTAAGAAATGCTGCAGAAAATGCAGCAGCAGTGCAGTAGGAATTTGTTGATCGCGATTGCGTGAGTTGGGGTGCGATCGCGTAGGACTGTGGTGTTGGTCTTCGCGTTTGCAGGTTCTGGGTCGCGATCGCGTAGGGTAGACTCCTTGTTCACTGCGATCGCGGTCTGGGTGAAGCGATCGCGTAGGGTTAAAGAGGGCCAGAGTTGTTGATCGCGATCGCATAGAAGGATATCTGGGCAGTCAGACCTGATTTTTATAAAATTTCCTCCGCGAGCTAATACCATTTTCCATCATTGTTGAGCACATTTTGGAGCTATTGGACGAGGGAGTAAGAGGATTTCACCTAGGTTTCGACTTGAGGTAAGATTTATGAGCTAATTACGTGATTTTATTGAAGAATCATCATCTAAATCTCTAAAAATGTGGCGGAAATTTGGGAATTTAGGGCTTGGTTTTTGGTATTGAAAATTTGGAATTTGAAGGGGCTATTGGACTCTGATTTTGATAAGCCTTATATGTACGGACTCGTGGCGAGACCAGGATTCCGAAAATATAAATTTTGTAATTTTTCGAGAAGTAGGCCCGGGGCTCGGGTTTGCCAACTTCGTATTTTTTTTTGTGTTTTTCAAGTCCTTCGAGTCATGTCCCATTAGCCTATTATGACATATTTCTTGTGGTTTTGGTCAGATTCTGCACCCGAGGAGGTCGATTTGCGAGGAAAGCGCAAGGCGAGCTAGGATTTTGGCCGGTTTAAGGTGAGTAATGGTTATTATTGGTATACTGAGGGTTTGAAACCCTGTATTTGCACTATGCGGTGCTATGTTGAGATGAGACACGCGTCTTGTGATGAGCGTGGTGATGTATCTGTTGGCGACTCGGACTTGGTCCATCCCGATTGATAACTTACTGTACTTCTTGACTGGGATTGAGCTTGTGCTCGTATATTTTGGGCTAGTTGCCATGTTTGGGGTCTTGTGCCGATATGTAGAACTCCTAGGGAGCATGTTGAGCTGATTGACCTCACTTTACCTATTGGACACATACCATCTGTCCTGACTTTGACTGTAAATCATGAAATGAACCGGACTTTGCAACTTGCACCCTAAATGAGCAATACCTAGGAATACCCTGTCTTAGCTTAGTGGGCCCGAGAGGCCAAGTCTATATTGACTGAGAGGGGTCAAGGACCCCGTAGTGAGTCTATTTGATATATATACATATATATCGGGTCGGACTGCATGCTGCAGTAGTATATACATACACATGTATTGAATCGGACTGCACGCTGCAGTATTATATTATATGGATCGGACTGCATGCCGCAGTATTTTAGCGCTTGGGCTGAAGGAGCCCCTCCGGAGTCTGTACACACCCCTAGTGAGCGCATCCGGCTATATTATTGGATCGGGCTGCACGCCGCAGCAGTATTATATATTATTGGATTGGGCTGCGCGCCGCAACAGTATTATATTATATTGGATCGGGCTGCGAGCCTCCGTAATATATATCTGATGTTGGATCGGGCTGCGCGCCGCAGAAATGTTAGTATCTGGTCGGACGGAAAGGAAAGTATTTACCATATTCTTCTCCCTGTTTGGTACTTATTTACTGTTCTTGCTGTTGAAAATAGAACTATTAAGTGTCTTTACCGGATTTTTTTACATTCAGTTATTATTTATTGCTATTACTCACTGAGTTGGAAGTACTCACTCTACTCCATGCATCTTGTGTGCAGATTCACGGATCCCGGAGGCGTAGTTGTGATTTGCTGTTGCCTTTCAGTCCCGTACCGAAGTTGTCAAGGTAGTTGCTGGCGTGCGCAGGACCTGATCTCTCCTTTATCTATCTTTTGTTTCTGTATCTAGACTTTTCCTTTGTATTGAATACTGTCAGTTGTATTAGAGGCTAAGACTTATGACGCCGGATCCTTTGGCTGTATTTACTTTGGATTTCGTTTTCCGCAGTGTTATCTACTATTTCAAACTAAGATTTTATCTTAAAAATGGTATTAAGTTAATGATTTGGCTGAAAATATTTAATGGCCGGACTTGCCTTATAAGATGTTTGGCGCCATCACGATCAGGGTTTGTGTCGTGATAGTACAACCATAGTAAAGTCGACATTGTACATCATTTTAAAGCACTTGGAAAAAAGGATATCAATGTTGATGTCATCGTTTAAGAAAAGAGAACTGTAAATTAGCAAATTTAAATTCTAACAACACAAGTACTTTTTTTTATTTATAAATTTTACTTTCAAATATATACTCTTAAATTTTTTCTTTAAATATGTTAAACTCTAACATACTTCAAAAAATCTAATAATTTCTTAATGAAATAACAAAAGAAAATTCTATAAATATAAATTATAAACTAATAAAGTAACCAACAAGAAAAGAGAATTATAACGTAAAGAAAACTAAAAGTGTAATAAAAGGAAGAAAGTTGTATGGTGGTCAAATAATTTTAATATAGCATAAATTAATTAAATATAAACGAATTTAAACTATCCTAAAAATGACAAATGTATGTCAACAAATTCTGCCGGAAAACAAAATCAACAAAATCTTAGCAAATATATCCCATAATCTAATTAGTAATCCAAATACGTGGTTTATTTTTTGTATTTGCTCAAATAGAAAGAAATCAAACATTCACATGGTATGAACCGGCTCGACAATTGCTCTACAACCTTTGGTTAAAATATCATGGTATAGCCAGTTTTTACACTGGTCAATAAAAAATAGCTACTGTTACCAAATTAATGAAAAATAGCCACTATTTTGCTGCATAGGGACCGGTTCAGGATAATTTACGGAAATTCTGGTGCATTTATGTACGAACTCCAACATATTATACTGGACCAGTATACTTTGCTAACTCCTGTAAAATTTGCGGGAGACTGGAGCACCAATGCTCCAAACTCCAGTATATTATACTAAAGAATTATACTCTTTGCTAACTCCTGTAAAATTTGCGGGAGACTGGAGCACCAGTGCTCCAAACTCCAGTATATTATACTGGACAATTATACTCTTTGGAACTCCAGTAAAATTTGCGGGAGTTCAAGCATAATTATGCTTAAACTCCCGTAAAATTTGCGGGAGCTCCAGCATAGTTATCCTGGAACTCCTGCAAAATTTAAGGGAGTTCAAGCATACTTATGCTGTAATTCCCGTAAAATTTATGGGCGTATTTTTCTGGATTTTGAACAGTATGTTCGCTCAAATTTAAAGTGGCTAAATTTCTATGACTTTTAAAACTTGGCTATTTTTCAATAACCGGTAATAAATCTGGCTATTTTTAAATTTCTCACCAGCCTTTGTGTTCGTCAATTGAGTTCATCTGCAATAATATAACAGGAAATTATATATATATATATAATATTTTTTTGCGAAGTGGACTCAATTAAACCCGCTTGCTTCAACATAGGTCCATTCCTAGATCAAATCTGTAGCCTCCTGATCATATGACAATAACTTTACCAATTACGTCACTCGAACCAATTAATTTATCATAGGCACTACTATGATATAATCAACCCAATTTTTATTTAGGATAGAAACGTAATTATCATTGAAAGATGAACAAAATTTTATTTGGACCTGATGTGGAGACATCAGTTGACTTGCGTAGGAGTACATTTTAGTTTTGAAAAAGGTGGCTGTGGTGCTTAAATATCATTTATTTCCTCAATTATAAATGCATTTTCGTAGTTTTCTCTGCAATTAATTATGGCACATTACCTATTCCAGTCATTATAACACGTTGGAAAAAGCTTGAACGTTTATATACTGAATCAAGAAGCTGATCTGAGGCAAGTTAATTAAGTAGAATATAAGAACAAATTTTGACGAAAATGGTGGCATTTAAACTTCGTTCACATGTTGCATGCAGATCGGTTTAGAAACATTTAAATATTTATTATTCAAGGTAATGTAAGTATCAAAAGTGTGTTACATCTAAAAAGTTTTTCATATTCATATATTTTTAGTAATATACAATTTTTTCCAAGAATGTAAAAGCATATAAAAGAAAGAGAGAGTCGGGAATAGTTTGTTTTTTTTAAAAAGAAAGCAAAGGGACACTAGGCAACCAAAATCCCCCCCCCCCCAAAAAAAAAAAAAAGAAAAAAAACAAACCCCCTTAAATTACAAATTTCAGCAAACCAAAATCATAGTCCTATTATTAAAAATATAAGAATATGAAGAAAAAATATTAAATGGCAAGCTTCTTACTTAATAATAACACATATTCAACTAATAATCTTCTAGTATACTTTTTAAATTCTAAATTAGTATCACTAGTAGAAATTCGGGAAAAAGCGACTGAAAAAAGCGAACAACTTTAGTCGCTTTTTGGCTAAAAAGCGACCAAAGTAGCCTGGTAGCTATATTGATGGTCCCTTTTATTTAGGGTTGGTCTCTACTCTAAATGGACACATTTTTCCGGATGTTGACTATAGAGACCAATTTTGGTCGCTATATTAATTTAATAATATAATTTTGCGACCAAAGTTGGTCTCTAAATAAAAAAATAATTTTTATTTATTTATTTATTTATTATTAATCGTTAAAAAGCGACCAACTGTGGTCTCTAATCCAAAAATTATATTTTAAAATATGGAAACTAGAGATCACTATTGGTCGCTATTTTATTCAATTATTTATTTATTTTATTAATTTAGCGACTAACTTTGGTCCCTAAATACGTGAATTTAATTTAATTTTTCAATAGTAGCGACCAAATTTGGTCTCTATATTAGCATAATTTTTTTAATGACATAGCGACCAAATTTGGTCGCTTTTTTAGAAATCTGGGAAAACAGCGACCAATATTTGTCGCTTTTCTCCAGAAAAATATTTTTTTTACTTGAAAAACGATCAAATAGAGACCAACTTTGGTCGCTTTTCTGTGTATTATTTTGCCAGAAACGGCATGTTTCTGCAGCTACACTGCCTGCCAGTCATACCAATTTCCTAAATAGGCATTTTATGCCAACAACAACAACAACAATAAAAAGCAATTAAAAGCAACAAAAAATAAACTTCAATAGAACTAATACATTAAGCTAATAAAATTAAGTTAATGTTTATTACAAGCCCATTCGAACTAAAGAGAATTAACACAATACTAAATTGGTATGTAAATTAGTTCTAACACAATAGAACTAACGCAATGTAAATTAGTTCTAACATAATAGTAAATTAGTTTTAACGCATTAGAACTAACACAATAGTATATAAAGTACTGAAGGAGTGTTCTTTCAGCATCCCTGTCTGAAAGTTGGATTGCCTCGCTCAGTTCATTAGGTGGTTGACTGCGTATGAATTCCCCCACGTCAGATGTGAAGCGAATTCAACCTATATGAAAAATTATATTGCATTAGTATTTCAAATTCTATATAAAAGCAAATAAAAATATTTAATGAAAAGTAAAAAACTTACATGTATGAAGTCGAGGCTCGGCCCTCCTTTCTGAATCAGTCTCTTTCTTCTTCTTTACAATACGAGTTTCATTGAATAGCTCATCTTGCTTCATTGGTATCATAAAATTGTCTCGTGGCTTTGGTGATTATCCTCGTGCTCGGGATGAACTTTGATACAGAGAATAACTTGGATGCGGTACATGACGGAGTGTGTCTTTGATGGATTGTTTATCTCATTAGCTACAATGATAATAAGAAGGCAATAACATGTGTTTCAAAAAAGTGATGGTGTAGGTAGGATTTAACATTTCCTAAGTAGATGAAAGAGCTTATAGAGAAATTCTCTACTACACTTTCCAAGGGGAAAAGAAGTTTGATTGATAGTGACAACATTGATGAAGACGGAATATTTCCCGTAGGTCGTATCGGTTTCTATAAAGCAGGGATCATAAGACTCTATGATGACAGAGATTATAGGAAGTTTTGTTCTAAATTTTCTTTCAAGTCTGATCCAACAAGTTTAATGTGATAATTGTAATATTTCTTCGGATTTAGACACTGATTTGACCGACAAAAGTATAGCGACTAACGTTGGTCGCTATTTTCTGACCGTCTGACCAAAATAGCGACCAACATTGGTCGCTATTTCAAAAAAATAATATTTATATAAATTTAGGATATTAATTCAATTTAAGCTATATATATACACATATATATAGATATATATAAGTTGTATACGATATGGTAATACCTCATACACTTATACTTAGTGCATAGTATAGCGTAAGTACATATATTGTATATATATAAGCTGTATTCAATGGATAATACCTCATACACTTATACTTAGTGCATAGTATAGCGTAAGTACATATATTGTATATATATATAAGCTGTATTCGATACGGTATTACCTCATACACCTATACTTAGTGCATAGTATAGCGTAAGTACATATATTGTATATATGTATAAGCTGTATTCGATACGGTATTACCTCATACACCTATACTTAGTGCATAGTATATCCTAAGTATTGGAAGAGGATTGCTATTAATATTTGGAGGGAGGCTTTTAGGCTAAGGGAATTTTGGAAGAGTAGAAAGATTTTGGAGAAGAGAAATTTTTATTACTCAAACTTGTTTTTTATTTTTTGGCTTTTTATTTTTCATAATTTCTTAAGCCCAAATAATTATTACAAAATCAAGTTTATTTTTATTTTCAACACCCCTCCCCCCTAAACTTGATTTGTCATTCCAAGCAAACTTCTTAACTTGATGAAGTCCTCTTGCTTGAGTGGCTTGGTGAAGATATCCACAACTTGGTCTTTGAACTTCACGTACTCTACTTGTACATCCTTTCTTGTGATGCACTCTCTTATGTAGTGATGGCGTGTGTCAATATGCTTGCTTCGATCATGGAACATCAGATTTTTCGCCAACGCCAACGTCGACTTATTATCCATGCAAATTGTAGTTGGATCTTCTTGTGGCCATCCGAGCTCCTTTAGCAAACTTCGCATCCAAATTGCATGACATACACATGAGGTAGCGGCAACGTACTCAGCTTCACATGTGGATAGAGTGACAATTGGTTGTTTCTTGGACATCCAAGTGAAGGCGGTGTCTCCCATGAAGAACACGAAGCCCGTGGTACTTTTTCTATCATCAATGTCTCCGGACCAATCGCTATCGCTATAACTAACAAGCTTATAATCATTAGAAGATGAATAGAACAAGCCAAAGTTGATTGTACCTTTGAGGTAGCGGAGAATTCTTCTTGCAGCCTTCAAGTGTGTAGTAGTTGGATTCTCCATGTAGCGACTTATGAGGCTGGCGGTGTAGAGAATGTCGGGTCTCGTGCAAGTCAAAGATCGTAAGCTCCCAACTAAGCTCTTGAACATCGTCGTGTCCACTTTCTCAGCTTCATCATGCTTCGACAACTTGATCCCGCACTCCACCGGTGTGTTGACTGGGTTACAATCATCCATCTTGAACTTCTTCAGGATCTCCTTCGCATATCCCTCCTGTGAGATGAAAATTCCATCCTCAAGTTGTTTGACTTCAATGCCAAGATAGTACGCCATAATCCCAATGTCGGTCATCTCGAACTCTTTAGCCATCGCTTGCTTGAACTCATCGATCATCCTTTGGTTATTTCCTGCAAAGATTAAATCATCCACGTACAAGCAAACGATCAAGATATCTCCATCTTTCATCTTGGCATAGAGCGCATGCTCATGTGGGCATTTGGCGAAGTCATTTTCTTGCAAGTACTTGTCGATCCTACTGTTCCACGCCCTTGGTGCTTGCTTTAGTCCATATAACGCCTTCTTCAATCTTAAGACTTTGTCTTCCTACGTCTTCACCTCATAGCCCAGAGGTTGCCAGATGTAAACTTCTTCCTCAAGGACTCCATTCAAGAACGCCGACTTTACATCCATTTGGTGTATCTTCCATTTATTTTGAGTTGCCAGAGAAATGATTAGTCTTACAGTTTCTAAACGGGCTACAGGGGCAAATACCTCGTCATAGTCGATGCCGGCTCTTTGACTGTATCCTTTTGCAACAAGCCTCGCCTTGTATCTTTCAATTTCTCCCTTACAGTTTTTCTTTGCCTTGTGCACCCACTTGACGTTGATCGCCTTTTTCCCTTTTGGAAGTGAAGTCAGCTCCCACGTGTCTTTCTTTTCGATGGACTGGATCTCCTCATCCATTGCATCTCGCCATTTCTTACTTTGTACGGCTTCTTCAAAGGTAACTGGTTCACAATCAGCAAATAGACAAAGAAGAGTTAGGTCCTCTAACCTTTCAGTGTCTTCATAAATGTCTTCCACACTCCTTGCGCGTTCCTTGCTCCTTTCATTCAGAAACGATGGTGGCGAGTCTTCTTGAACTGTTGTTGGCGAGGTAGGTGGAGTAGTTAGCTCTTGCTGGGCATCCTCTGCTGTAGATCTTTGTTCTTCTTCTTTGGTTTGAATAATGGAATTAAAGTCCTCGTGAGAACCAAAATTCCATTCTCCTTCTTCATCAAACTCCACGTCCCGACTTATCACAAGCTTGTTAGTATCTGGATTATATAATTTGTAGCCTTTGGAGTTGGAGTCATACCCGATAAAGATGAACGCATTACTTTTGTCATCGAGCTTGCTCCGTGTCTCGTCAGGTTACATGTGCGTATGCTTTGCTTCCAAAGACTCTTAGGTGGGAGATTCCTGGCTTCCTTCCACTCCAAGCTTCTTGTGGTGTCTTTCCCCACATGCTCTTTTTTGGTGATCGGTTGAGTAGATAGACTGCACACGCTACTGCTTAGGCCCAGAATTCCTTTGGTAGCTTCTTGCTCTTTAGCATACTCCGCGCCATGTCTAGAATTGTCCGTTTCTTCCTTTCCGCCACTCCATTTTGTTGGGGGGGACCTTGGTACCGTTAGTGGACGCCTTATTCCATGCTCCTCGCAAAAATTCTGGAACTCTCTAGAAGTGAACTCGCCTCCACGATCGGATCTCATGGCCTTTATGTGTAGTCCACTTTCTTTCTCCACTGCCGCTTTGAATTTCTTGAATACTTCAAATGCCTCCGATTTTTGCTTCAAGAAATACACCCATGTCTTTCTAGAAAAATCATCAATAAATAGAAGGAAATAGTTGCTTTTACCGAAGGAGCTTGGCTTGATCGGACCACATATGTCGGTATGTATGAGCTCCAATACTTTTGGCTTCTCGAGCTTGACTCCTTTGGAAAACTCTTCCGAAATTGCTTTCCGAGTAGGCATCCTTCGCACAATTGATCGGGGTGGCTAATGGATGGTAGTTCTCGCACCATGTCCTTTTTGGATAGTAGCTCCAAGCCTCCAAAATTCAAGTGCCCAAATCGAAGATGCCAAAGCCAAGATACATCTTTGTAGCAAGCTTTAAGACACTGCAACATCATTTTGAATGTTCAACAAGAACATTCTATTTTTGGACATAGGCACCTTAGTGATTAAATTATTTTTATTATATCTTATGGAAAGACTATGATCTTTCATGTGAATGTCATAGCCCTTCTCCAAGAGTTGCCCCAAACTCAATATATTATTTTTCATGTTGGTCACATAGTAGACATTTGAGATAAATTGGTGATTTCCATTCTTTAAGCGGATTAGGATGTTACCTTTGCCTTTCACCGGTATTTTGGATTCATCACCAAAAGAGACATTACCACTCACCGATTCGTCGAGCTCCATGGACATGCTCCTCTTTCCACACATATGGTTGCTCGCCCCGGTGTCAAGGTACCAAGTGTTGTCTTGTCTCCCTTCTTCTCCTTTGTATGCTAGAAGTAGGGTCACTTCTTTTTGGTCCTTATCCTCCACAAGGTTGGCGGTCTCTTCAACTTTGGTTTGAGACCCTCTACATTGTGAAGCATAGTGTCCATATTTTTGACAAGAATAACATTTGATTTGAGATTTATCGTACCTTGCACCTTGGTTGCCTCTCCCACGACTTGGGTATTCTCTTCTTTCTTCATTGTTGTTGAAACATCCTCGTCCACGTCCATAGCCTCGACCTCGTCCACGACCACGACCTCTTCCATATTGACCTCGTCCATTTCCGATATTTTCTTCCTTATCTTTTATTTGCATCTTGAATAATTGCTCCACTATATCTTGTTTTTTCTTATGCTTTTCTTCATATCCTTGTAAGAATCCCATTATTTGATCAATTGACATCTCCTCCAAATTTTTAGTTTCTTCAATTGTTATGACAATATGCTCGAATTTGGAAGTTAATGACCGGAGTATCTTCTCAATAATTCTAACATCTTCCAATTTTTCACCATTTCTTTTCATTTGATTTGAAACCACCAAAACTCTTGAAAAATAGTCGGAAATGGACTCCCCTTATTTCATATGTAAAGACTCAAATTCTCCTCTTAATGTTTGGAGACGTACCTTCTTTACTTGCTCGGCACCTTTGCAAGACGTTTGGAGTTTCTCCCACGCTTCCTTAGCACTGGTTGCACTTGAGATCTTCTCGAACCCATCATCATCCAATGCTTGGTAGATGAGGTAGAGAGCTTTCTTGTCTCTCTTTCTTGAATCCTTCACACCATCCTTTTGATTTTGGAATAATGTAGATTCATCTCGGGGCTCATTGTAGCCTTTCTCTAATATATCCCAAACATCATGTGCACCTAGGAGAGCCTTCATCTTGATACTCCAATTATCATAGTTGCTCTTGTTGAGCATAGGAACTTGGAAGGATGCAACACCATTTGCCATGGTCTTAGAAATTTTTGGTTAGAATCTTGTGGCTCTAATACCACTTTGTTGGAAGAGGATTGCCATTAATATTTGGAGGGAGGCTTTTAGGCTAAGGGAATTTTGGAAGAGTAGAAAGATTTTGGAGAAGAGAAATTTTTATTACTCAAACTTGTTTTTGATTTTTTGGCTTTTTATTTTTCATAATTTCTTAAGCCCAAATAATTATTACAAAATCAAGTTTATTTTTATTTTCAACACTAAGTACATATATATAAGCGGTATTCGATACGGTATACATCACACACTTATACTTAGTGCATAGTATATCGTAAGTACATATATTGTATATATATAAGCTGTATTCGATACGGTATTATCTCATACACCGATACTTAGTGCATAGTATAGTATAAGTACATATATTGTATATATATATATATATATATATATATATATAAGTTGTATTCGATACGGTATTACCTCATACACCTATACTTAGTGTATAGTATAACGTAAGTACATATATTATATATATATATAAGCTGTATTCGATACGGTATTACCTCACACACCTACACTTAGTGCATAGTATAGCGTAAGTACATATATTGTATATATATAAGTTGTATTTGTTAGATAATACGCTTAACGCTAGAGGGGGTGGGGTGAATAGCGTTATAATGAAAATTAGCGTAAACTTGCGGAATTTAAAAATTGCAGGAAATAAATAAGTGCGATAAGTAAATAAATTAGAACAAACGCACCGATGTATCATGGTTTACCACAACCCGTGGCTAGTCCAGTCCCCGAGAGACTCTCTCGAGATTTCCACTAACTTGTTAAGCTTACGGGTGCTCAACAAACCGTTACAACTTGAGGACACAAGCCTCAACAACCTTTGCTCGGAGATACAACACTCCAAGACTTCAACCAAGGAAACACAAGTTCCTTCTTACAACACAAGGGACTAACACTTCCCTTCAAGTGTACAAAAACACTTAGCACTCAAACAAGACACTCCTTTAAGAGTAGATATGAGTAAAAAGAATACGCTCAAGATCGCAACAACTTTCTACAAAAATTTGGCTCTCAAAAGCTTATGTAATGAATATAAAATGATAAGCAATAAAGTATGCAAGCTTTAGCAATTGTATGATCAGTTGTTGTGTTTAGAAGACTGAATTGAAGCTGTATTTATAGTTGAAAAACCTTGTATTACCGTTGCCTAATTGCCAATTAAGAGTTGCTGATTTTACTCTGTGACAATCGATTGTCAAATTACCACAATCGATTGTTTGCCAGTTCTTCCAAAAATTAATCCCAGATTTTACGCATAACAATCGATTATCTAAGATCAATAATCGATTACTGGCAACGTTCAAAAAAATCATTTCCAGATTTTACTTAAAACAATCGATTGTCAGAAATCTACAATCGATTACTCAGCAACGTTCAAAAAATCCTTTCCAGATTTTAATTAAAACAATCGATTATAGGAAATCAATAATCGATTACTCAGCAACGTTCAAAAAATCCTTTCCAAATTTTAATTAAAGCAATCGATTATAGGAAATCAATAATCGATTACCTGACGGTATTTGAAAACATTTTGGCAATGGTCAGTTATACAATCGATTATATTAAGTTAACAATCGATTATATATCAGTCTTGAAAAATTAATTTAGACACTGCCTCTTGACAATCGATTGTTATAGGTTCACAATCGATTATTTAATAACTTTGAAAAAGTCTGGAAGACACTGCCTCAACACAATCGATTGTCATAAGTTCACAATCGATTATTTTGTGACTTTGAAAAATCTGATGGACACTGTCTCTTCACAATCGATTGTCATTAGCTTCACAATCGATTATTTTGAGCTTTGAAAAACTTTTGATGGACACTGCCTCATCACAATCGATTGTCATATGGTTCACAATCGATTGTCATGCAGATTTGAAAAATCTGATGCTCACTGCCTTAACACAATCGATTGTCATAAGTTCACAATCGATTGTCAAGCAGCTGACGTAAACATAATCGATTATCATAAGTACATAATCGATTATCTTAGTCCAGATTTTAGAGGCATGTTTAAAAATTATTTTGACTAAAGTAAATATGCATTATTTAAAATCATTTTGCTCTAATTTAAATATGCATGATTTGTTAAAAATATTTTTACGAGAGAAGCCAAGTCTTGAGTTTAAGTTGTCGATCAAGATCACAATTAAATACCGACTCATATAAAACTTAATCTCGATCTTTGTCTTGTGCTTGAATCTCGTTATATATCAATTTTGCGCTTGTGCTTGGACCTCATCATATGTCAATTTGCGCATAGTTTGTCATTCATCATAACCTACAAATATGAACACACGTTTAGTATAATGCCTTGAGAACGTGTTTCCAACAGTATTCAATACGATATTATTTCATACATACATACTTAGTGCATAGTATTGCGTAAGTACATTTATTGTATATATATATAAACTATATTCGATACGTTATTACTTTATACACATATACTTAGTGCATAGAATAGCGTAAGACATATATATTATATATGTAAGTTGTATTCGATACAGTATTATTTCATACACATATACTTAGCGCATAGTATAGCGTAAGTACATATATTGTATATATATAAGCTGTATTCGATATGGTATTATTTCATATACATATACTTAGTACATAGAATAGCGTAAGTACATATATTGTATATATATAAGCTGTATTCAGTACGGTATTATTTCATACACATATACTTAATGCATAGTATAGCGTAAGTACATATATTGTATATATATAAATAAGCTATATTCGACACGGTATTACCTCATACACCTATACTTGGTGCATAGTATAGCGTAAGTACATATATTGTATATATATAAGCTGTAGCCGATACGGTATTACCTCATGCACCTATACTTAGTGCATAGCATAGCATAAGTACATATATTATATATATATATATATATATATATATATATATAAGCTGTATTCGATACGATAATACCTCATACACTTATACTTAGTGCATAGTATAGCGTAAATACATATATTGTATATATATAAGCTGTATTCGATATGGTATCACATCATACACCAATATTTAGTGCATAGTATAGCGTAAGTACATATATTATATATATATATAAGTTGCATTCGATACGGTAATACCTCATACACTTATACTTGGCGCATAGTATAGCGTAAGTACATATATTGTATATATATAAGTTGTATTCGATATGGTAATACCTCATACACTTATACTTAGTGCATAGTATAACGTAAGTACATATATTGTATATATATAAGCTGTATTCAATACAATATTACCTCATACACCAATACTTAGTGCATAGTATAGCGTATATACATATATTGTATATATGTATAAGCTGTATTCGATACGGTATTATTTTATACACCTATACTTAGTGCATAGTATAGCGTAAGTACATATATTGTATATATATAAGCTGTATTGGATTCGGTATTATTTCATACACATATACTTAGTGCATAGTATAGCGTAAGTGCATAATATAGCGTAAGTACATATATTGTATATATATAAGTTGTATTCGATACGGTATTACCTCATACACATATACTTGGTGCATAGTGTAGTGTAAGTACATATATTGTATATATATAAGTTGTATTCGATACTATATTACCTCATACACTTATACTTAGTGCATAGTATAGCGTATGTACATATATTTTATATATATATATATATATATATATATATATATATATATAAAAGCTGTATTCGATACGGTATTACCTCATACACCTATTTTTAGTGCATAGTATAGCGTAAGTACATGTATTGTATATATATATATATATACATACATACATATATATATACATACATACATATATATATATATATATATATATATATATATATATATATATATATATATATATATATATGTATTTAGTTTATTATTTTCGCTAGTTTAGCGACCAACGTTGGTCGCTTTTTTCCATAAACCAAATTCGGTCGCTATTTTTTGATTGCTTTTTGCAAGAATTCTAATAGTGTATTTTAACCATCTTTTCTTAAAATTAAATTTGCCACATCATTAAATTTTATCAAAAAATATAAAATCCGACAAAGATAACCATTGAAGTAATCAGGTAAAGTAAAATAATTTTTGAAAGACAAACAAAAGATTGATGCCTTTGATAGCCAATAATTCCAGAAAAAGGCATCATTCTTACTCCTTTTGACGTAAACAAAAAAAGGCGTTAAATACATTTTAGAAAAGATTTATGGTTCAACAGAAATAAAGATATTGACAAATTAGTAAAGGGAGAAAACGAAAATTTTAGAGAGAAAATTAATTTATTCATTTTCGTTTTTGAAGATTTCATCCCTATTATAATGTTCTTTTACAATACAGCTTCCCACTTTACACAAAATCTCAAAATAATTGGTGAAAAGAATAATTTACAAAAGTAGGCTGTCCAATCTGTCACAAAATTTCAGGACCTTAGTGTGACGACCCAAAGGGTCATCACCGTAATTCTCCCTTTTTTGTACTTCTGAGGTCTTAAAAATCTCGCTTTTATTGCCTCGATTTAAGTGCACAGTCCGGGCGCGTAGCCGGAAAGCTTTTATGTTGAAATATGTGAATTTTGTCAAAAATTTAAAGAATTTTGATATTAATATTGTTAAAGTTGATTTTGATCAATATTTTGGGTAAACAGACCCGGATTTGTGATGTGACAGTCCCGGAAGGTCCGTAGAAAAATATGGAATTCGGGTGTATTCCCCGAATCGAAATCCGAGGTCCCGAACTTGAGTAAAGAATTATTTGACAGAAATTGTTTTTATGAAAATGAGTTAGAAAATATAGATATCAGGCCCTTATTTTGGTCCGGCGCCCGGTACATCTCTAAAATATATGTTAAGCGCTTCCTGTGAAGTTTGGTCGAAATCGAACGTCGTTTGACGTGTTTCGGACCTAAATATCTAAACTTAGAAGCTTATGAAGTTTTAAATGAAAAAATGATGATTTTGGGGTTTGATTCGTCGAATTTGATGTTATTTTGGCAATTTGTTCAATCGACTAAGTTCGCAGGATGATATTGAGTTAGTGTGTGTATTTGGTTGGGAGCCCCGAAGGCTCGAGAGTGATTTCGGGGGCGGTTCAGAGTGTTTTTGGGACTTAGAAGGGATCAGAAATTTCTGCATTTTTACAGAGACCCATTGGTCTATGCGAACACATAGTAGTCTCGCGTTCGCACTACCTTATGCCCCCCTCCTTCGCGTTTGCGGAAGCCCACTGTGTTCGCACTATTCTTCCAACCCTTTCTTCGCGTTCGCATACCCATTTCCGCGAACACATTGGCCAATGCCTGGACCCCCTCCCCCCCAACTGCCCTTCTACGCATTCACATAAACCCATCGCAAACGCGATGAGTACTTGGCCATCCTTCTTCGCGAACGTGATGCTGTGTCATGAGTGCATAGGGTTATTCCCTTTAGTGATTTTAAAGCTTAAAAACAGAACCCATTTCGGGATTTTGCCATTATTTCACACGGACTCCTTTCTCCAATACCGCATAGACGAAATTCAAGCTCTCCTTCCTCCATAGCTTTTTGCGTAAGTGTTCATAACTTCATCCCCTCTTAATTACTTCTACTAATTACTAATTTTCTAGCCCTAAATCATGAATTCAAAGTAAAAATTGGGGGTTTTGGGTATAACTAAGGTTTTGGGGAATTTTGGGTGATTTAACCTCAATGGGGGTCGAATCTTGAAACAAATTGAATATTTAAACTCGTGTGACTATGGATGAACGGATTTTGATCTGAGCCTCGAGTTTGGACCATGTTGGCCCGGGGTCGAATTTTGGTATTTTTGGAAGAATGTTAGGAATTTCATTTCTAGGCTATGTGATTTTGTTTTTGGAACTTTATTGATACTATTGAATTGATCATGCCTAGATACTATTATTTCGGAGTTGGATTGTAGAGGAAATGCGATATTGAATAGTTGATTGCTATTCTTGGACTGAGGTAAGTGTTTGATCTAATTTTGTCTTGATGGAATATGATTAAGGTATTATTTGCTAATTTCTAAATGTTGAGTACGATGTATAGGTGTGGTGACGAGTATTTATACATTGGTGTCGAGTATGACCGTGAGTCCTAAATTGTTAACTTATCGAATTCTTAATTGTTGTTTATGAGGGATTGGTTGGATATCTTTAATATTGCGCCAATAATTATTGAGACTAAATATGGATTTTATCGTGTTAAGTAGAAATTGAATGAGTTTATTATATATGGATCTCCGTTGCCGGTATAGTTTATTATAATATATTTTCCTCCCTTGTTGGGATTACTTTGTGCTTTGTGTTGAAAGATAATGGATCATGTGGCATGCCGACAATGAGATATTATGATGGGGATTGTGTGGCACGCCGACCACGAGATATTATGATGGGGATCGTGTGGCACGCCGACCACGAGATATTATGATTGGGATCGTGTGACACGCCGACCACGAGATATTATGATTGGGATCGTGTGGCACACCGACCACGAGATGTTATGATTGGGATCGTGTAGCACGCCAACCATGAGATGTTATGAAATGGGAACATGTGGACGCCATCCATTTGTGAATTAAGAAATGGGATCGCGTGGCGTACCGACCACTTATATATGAGTTATGGTATTGAGGTAGTTTCGTTGTTATATCCGTTGATCTGTTTTCGCTGGATCTTCTCCGATCATGCCTCTGCCCCTTTTAGTTGATATTTTCTGTTGTTATTTTCGTTGCTTCTGTATATGTATATATATCTGCACAAGTTATTTTAGGTAGGTCCTGTCTATCCTCGTCACTAGTTTGCCAGGGTTAGGCCAGGCATTTACCAGCACATGGGATTGGTTGTGCTGATGCTACACTTTGTGCATCTTTTTGCACAGATCCAGGTGTTGGAGCAGCATTTGAGTAGCAGTAGCATTTCCGGAGCGAGCTTCCAGTACAGGGAGATTCGAGGTAGCCTTGCTGACGTCCGCAGGCCCAAAGTCCTTTCTATTTCATCCAATTTGTTATCATTGTACCGTAGCAGACAGTTCTATGCTTCATTTGATACTTTCGCTTTATTGTTAAATGTTTTATTGTTGCTAATATTGTCAATGTTCGTTAAAGAGGTATTTGATAATTGGTTTGCGTAGCTCCTATTAGTATGTGCCATCACGACTCCCGATGGTGGAAAATCCGGATCGTAGCAAGTTAGTATCAGAGCACTAGATTACATAGATCTCAGAACTCACGGACAAATTTGATAGATTCTGAGGAATCGGTACAAACACGTCAATATTTATCCCTAAATGCTACAGAGTTAGGAAATCTCACTTTTGTTCGTTCCCATGTCTGCATGCAGATCGGTTTAGAAACATTTAAATATTTATTATTCGAGGTAATGTAAGTATCAAAAGTGTTCTAAAAAGTTTCATATTCCTATATTTTTAATAATATACAATTAAATGTCAAACTTCTTACTTACTAATAACACATATTCAACTTATAATCTTCTAATATAATTTTTATTGTAAATTAGTATTTTAGCCATCTTTTTCTTAAAACTAAATTTGCCACATCACTAAATTTTATCAAAAAATATAAAATCCGACAAAGATAACCATTGAAGTAATCAGGTAAAGTAAAATAATTTTTGAAAGACAAACAAAAGATTGATGACTTTGATGGCCAATAATTCCAGAAAAAGGCATCATTCTTAATCCTTTTGACGTAAAAAAAGGCGTTAAGTACATTTTAGAAAAGATTTATGGTTCAATAGAAATAAAGATATTGACAAATTAGTAAAGGGAGAAAACGAAAATTTTAGAGAGAAAATTAATTTATTCATTTTCGTTTTTGAAGATTTCATCCCTATTATAATGTTCTTTTACAATACAGCTTCCCACTTTACACAAAATCTCAAAATAATTGGTGAAAAGAATAATTTAGAAAAAGTAGGCTGTCCAATCTGTCACAAAATTTCAGTACCTTAGTCAAGTACTTTAAATGATTAAGGAAACATTTAAGGAAAGCAAATGAGGGTTAACTCATGCATATATAGCGAAGAAAAAACTTACACACATGTGTATTGAGAGACGGATCTAAAATTTAAATTTAATACATGACACTATCTTTATATAAACTATTACAATAAACATAGTTAATTAATACATACTCTTATTTATTGTAATTATTAATCGTGATAAACTAATATAATTTGGTACTGTTAACACTGATAGCAACAAAGCCAAAAATTCCAAAAGAATTCAACAATTTATATATCTTTTTATAAAAATTTATTTCTATTTTATTTACACAATATAATTTTTCGACTAATAGAATATAAATTGAACCTTAAATACCTGTTAATTGTGGGTTAAAAAAAAGGTGATTGGCATTTTCCTTGAGATAAAAAAGGGCTTTTACCTCTAGTATGTAATCAGTAGATAATAGTGGTAGGGTTTCTTCAATTTATTTCAGTGAAATATAATTTGTGGGCTAAGAAACTATAGGTTAGACGATTCTATTTTTAGAGTCAACACCCCAAATAGTACTTACAGGCACAAAACTAGTGCTATAAAATCAGTTATGAATGGGCAGTAGTAATTAGGTAGTGGTTGTATCCTTTAGATAAATGACCAGTGGAAAGTAGTACAAATCAATTTGATTTAGGATTTTTGCTTTAATAACTTATTGGATTCTAAATTCATAATTTATTTAAATTAATTTTTAAGATAAATGCGGAGTTGGACAAAAGTTACTAAATTTGATCGAACCCGTAACTTGATCTTTGGCTTCGGCCTGGTCACTTTGGTTCACATACTAAATACACTACAAGAAATTTGATTTTTAACGACCATTCTTAACGAATGGACATAAAACAGGTCGTTATATATGTATTTATAGCAACCAAATTCTTTTTCCGGTCGTTAAAACTAATTTTTACCTTAATATTGGGCCGTTAATATATAACACATCCGATCATTAATAATTATTAATTAACTAAAAAGTAGCGTTAATTTCTATGTAACAGATGCTAAGCGCTATTTTGAGCAAATTAGCGGAGAAGAACGATCAGCGGAGAAGAACGATCAGCAGAGAATTGTGCTACGACAAATTCAGCGAATTAGCGGCTCGTCACCTTCATCCACAAAAACGGCTCATATTTGAGGTTCTTCTCATCTTTGAGGTTAATTGCTTATTTAAATTTGATATATTATTAATTTTCAATCTTGGCCTCTCATCCCTTTTATATAAGATGTACTCTTGAATGGAAATTTTTGTGAAACTTGATTCTTGTTTAAACTATACAAATTTGATCAGAGGTATGGGGTATGAGAATTGGCTAAAGTTATTTGGTAGTATGACTCTGTTTTCAATCTCAATTGTAGTGCAAAAGATCAGTATGAAATCTTTTTCAACCATCTTCATGACTTTGCCCTTCATCGTGCACATCAGTAGGTTTAATAACTGCTGGTTTTTCAACCATCTGAAGTGCAGCAGTATTAGATTGATCACCCATCTTATGCAAACTTGTATGGTTTTGTAAATAATCCCACAGCCTCGTAAATCCTTCCTAACGAAGTAGCAGCAGGGATATCCGGGAACTAGAACTCCTTTCATTCCTGGGATTGTCAAGAGCTTTTAAGTTATCCATGTCATGAGTTAAAAGAGCTTGGAGGATGTTTGTAGGAGTCAAATTATATTGTGCAACCACTCCACTTGTATAGCTACCTGTCCAGTAGATTTCTGGATCAAATTAAGCCTAGAAACCGTACCTGATAGTTGTTGTCCAGTCAGAACAAAAGCAGCAACATTAGAACTTAGATTTGTCTTGCTTTGCACACTAGGAGATGGACTCGCAACCTGCTCAACCACAGCTACTGCCCCTTCCTTTTCTTTACCCCCTTGTCGTGTTGAAAAACTTTTTTTTGAGTGTTTAGCTCCTGGGAATCACCAACATAATTTCTTCACCTTATCATACTCTTCTACTTGGTCAGCCCATGTCTTACGATTAGAGCTAACTGCCTCCTGTAGTTTGTTTAAATTCAGGACAGGTTCATCATTCAACTCATCTTCACTTTATCATGTCATTATGTTCTTCTCTTGTTTGGTCAGCCCCTCATTTTGGTTGTTTTGTTAGCCGATCCTCCACTACCAGAACATCATAAGCATTTCTACTACAAAAATGCTTGTCACCAGCAGATCGATTTTGAGAAAGAATTCCGGCTGATGCATTCTTTTTGTTTGTTCTGTTGATTATCACTCATCTACACAGTGTTTCTAGAAGTAACCTTACCATTGTTGCCTCCTTGATCCACTAGTGAAACTCCTCGATCATGTACCCTTTCCTGAGACACATCTGGCCTTTTCGAAACAGTACCTTTAGGCGTAGGATCACTTGTAACAATTGTAGCAGCAGCTGTTTGTAAAACCTGTTGAAGAATTCCAGTTCATTTGTAGCTTATTTCTAAAATCCTTACAAAAATATATTCTTAATTTTCAAAAGTACTAAAACTTTAACATATTTATTAATCCTTTATTGTAAAAATTAAGGCTGTTACATGGGATATAGGTTAGTGAAGTGGTGGATGTGAGAAATTATTCAAACAGATTATAAAAATAATGTTCGAACCTATATTGACTAATATTCCTTAGTAAAGGTGACTAACAAGTTTTTATTCGCTTATGTTCATTTATTATTCATTGCCATACTAATATATTTTTGGTTGACTATATGTGTATATCAATTTTGTATATGCACCAGATTATAACACCTGCTAAGCAATGGATGGAACTTATTCATGATCGACTTGATAACGCTTACATACTTGGGGTGGAGAACTTTCCAGATTATGCTTTTAAAAGATTGGGAGAAACACGCGAAATACGTTGTCCATGCGTCAAATATAGTAATGCAATTTCAGGAACACGAGAGCTGGTTAGGTCACATTTAATAGTACACGGAATGGTCCAAAATTATACCCTTTGGTATCACCATGGGGAGAGATTAGGTGAGTCTTCTTCATATTATGAATTTGTAGATGATCAGATCAATGAAGAGGGTGATGGTGAAGATGAAATACATGAAATTTTAAGAGATTTATATCCTACTTTTGAAGTTGCATGACTCAAAGCTGGAGAAAAGTTGCGCGTCACTGTCTATAATAATAGGGTTGTTGGGCAGCATCATGCCTCATTTTCGAGACACTTAGGTATATTGGTCAGTGATCGTAAAATGTGCCCATTGCGTATACACTCATGGGCAGACATCGAAAAATATAAGCTACAACACATGTGGGAAGCTGTTACGGTAAAAATTTAAAGCATTACTTTCTTGATTTGCCTTCTCCATCTCTACTTGTTAATACAATATGTTAACTCAATTTTTTCTTCTTTTTATACAACGTGGGAAGTTGGGCTATTTTTTTGCATTTGTCTTTCAAGGGACTACACTGCGTATGTTGTTGTTGTTGTTTCATATTTAATGATACTTGTTAACTATTGTATAAATGATCAGCAATATAATGTCTTGAAACATATGAGAAAGATATGGAACAATTGGAGAGGATCACTGCACACGAATATTAAGTCTAAGTCATTCTGTTACGCTATAAAAGATGTGCCAAATGGGGTAGACAAGAGTGATTGGGTATGGCTGGTCAAGGAGTATATTTTCACTTAAAATAGAGGAGGTCGTGTAGAGCATTGTCCTTCTTCAATTCCTGCAAAAGAGTCAAGAGTAGAAGCCATGGATGGTTCTCTCAAACGGTTAAGTTTTCAGAGAGTTGGGCTCTGATACCAATTGTTAGAAACTACGCTTTACGCTAGAGGGGGGGGGGGGGTGAATAGCGTATTAATAAAATTTAGCGTTTTCTTGCGGAATTTAAACTTTGCAGGAAGCAAAATAAATGCAGAAAAATAAACTTACACAAAGATGTATACTGGTTGGCCACCAACGTGGTTAGTCCAGTCCCCGAGAGACTCTCTCGAGATTTTTCACTATCTTGTTAAGCTTACGGGTGCTCAACAAACCGTTACACACTTGAGGACACAAGCCTCAAACAGTTGCTCGGAGATCGCAATCTCAAAGACTTCACCCAAGGAAACGCAAGTTCCTTGAAACAAGAGAATCGCAATTCTCTTACAAGTATATCAAATACTTGGACACTCACTTAACTAAAGTACTCCTTATTGAGTAGATATGAGTAAAAGAATATGTTCAAGATCACAACAACTTTAAGCAATAATATGGCTCTCAAAAGCTTTATGAAATGAGTAGAAAATGAAGAACAATTGAATGAAAGCTTATAGCAATGTAATGATCAGTTTGTGTATGTTGTTGTTGTTAAAACACTGAAATGAAGCTGTATTTATAGTTGAAAAACTTGGCATTACCGTTGCCTAATTGCCAATTAAGAGTTGCTGAAATTACTCAGTGATAATCAATTATTAAGACTAAACAATCGATTATCTGCCAGTCAGTTTAAAAATCAATCCCAGATTTAACGCTTCACAATCGATTATATACAATCTATAATCGATCACTGGCAATATTCAAAATCAGATAATCGATTACACTAAGTTCATAATCGATTACTTTAGCAACATTCTAAAAATCATTTCCGGATTTTAAGCAAAACATCGATTATATAAAATCTATAATCGATTACTTCAGCAACGTTCTAAAAATCATTTCCAGATTTTAAGCAAAACATCGATTATATAAAATCTATAATCGATTACCTTATGGTATTTGAAAATCATTTGACAACGGTCAGCTTCAACAATCGATTTTCCTTTGCAACAATCGATTACTTGTTATTTTCTGAAAATCATAAAACTTACTGTCTCAGTGATAATCGATTATCTAAAGACATAATCGATTACTTGTTATTTTCTGAAAATCATAAAACTTACCGTCTCAGTGATAATCGATGATCTAAAGACATAATCGATTACTTAATTAAATTTAAAATCACTGGAAGACATCAACTCAACACAATCGATCACCATTAGTTCATAATCGATTATTTTGAGTATTGAAAAACTTTACCTCAACAACAATCGATTGTCATCTGTTCACAATCGATTATCATGCAGATTTGGAAAAACCTGATGTTCACTGTCTTACTCACAATCGATTACCATTAATTCATAATCGATTGTCATGCAGTCTTGGCTCAGAAACAGTCGATTATCATAAGTACATAATCGATTATTTTAGCCCAAATTTTTTAGGCATGTTTAGAAAACATTTTGTCTAATGTAAATATGCATGATTTAAAATATTTTTGACACAGAATTAAATATGCATGATTTTGGAAAATAGTTTTATGAGAGAGGCCATACTATGAGTTAAGTTATAGGATCGAGATTACAGTTTAGAACAACTCAATAACAATTAAGAGCTATATCTTGAACTTCAATCTTATTCGCAACCATTGTGCGCTTGTACTTGAATTCCGTCATAATATCAATTTTTGCTTCGTTTGTCATTCATCAAAACCTACAAAAGAGTACACGTTTAGTATATTGCATTGAGAACGTGTTTCTAACAAAAAGGACGTTTGGAAGGGATAGAGAGTAAATATGATGAGCTAGGGAGTAAATACGCACATCTTGCAAAGATAGTGTTTGATCAGCCTTCATCACCATCTTCAAGTGATCAATAGATTGAATCATATAACGGGTTAGTACATTGAAAATCCTATTTTACTCTAACACGTCGTGTGAGTTTTCGTTGTCCATCTCATCTTATTCATCCTCTTGTCCAAGCTCCACAACTTTAGAATGGAGACAACTTTCCTGTTGCTCCAAGGCTCCCGTTCAATCTAGTATATTTCTCCTTGGCAGTAATGATCTGACTGCTACAGGTCTGGATGTTCTGAATGTGGAAGTTTCATAGAAGTTCAATTTAGCGTCAACAGGAATTTTTCAATACGTTATACATGGATGTGATAATAACCTAATTCATGTACAAGTCTCATCATAGATTATTTTTTTCGTTTTTTTTTTTTGCATTGTAAATTGCTTTGATTTACTTTAACTTAGTTTTGCGAACTTCCGTCGCTGGCAACATAAATTTACCAAATTGAATTTGGATGCTTGAATTTTCAACCCTTGGTATTCGCAAACCCTTTGAAACCCAAGGTTTCTTCAAATTTCTTTTTCGTTCTGCTCAGATTTGAAGCATAGAAGAGCATAAACCTTTTCGTTTTTGCTCGCCAAAGTTTAAGCCGATCGGTGACACGAGATCCTTGCCCTCGGTTCACTGCGCTATAGCAGAATAGTGAAGGAGATTGCACTGCGATTCTACATCTGTTTATTTCACCAATTTTTATTCGCTCCAAACTCAGGGTGGATGTGAGTCTTTTCATTTTCTTTTCTTCCTATTCTCTCTTCTGCTTTTTGTGGGTGTGTGTGTGGGTGTGTTCTGTTTTCTTGGACATGTGCCTTATTTTTTCGGCGAGGATTTCCGGCAAGCTACAGTACTCCCGGTGACTCCCGTTCAGATTTTCGGTAGGACGCAGCAGAACTACCCGTTCCGATAAGCTTCAGGAGAACTTGCCCCAGGTACTAGTCGCAGCAGCGAGGCCAGTTTCCGGCGTTTGAGAGTGAGGAGCTAAGCAACACCGGCCGGGACGTGCAAGAGTTGGTAGCAGTTGACCTCGGGCGCATCAAAACCTACTTTCAGGTTTTTCCACCGGGAGTTGGTACCTCCCGCTCTCTTGTTTACTCTGTACGCCTTTATACGTATTCTAGCTAGCATTCGGCGGCGAGGACTCAGATTGATTACATCCTCATCAGAAGGAGCGATAGGGGCTTGTGCAAGAACTGCAAGGTTATTCCGGGAGAGTCTCTTTCAACTCTACATAGACTCCTAGTGACGGATGTCGGTCTCTAGGTGAAGAGGAAGAGGAGGGGCGCTCGCGGTCAACCGCGGATTAGATGGGGTGCTTTGAATAAGGAGAAGGCACAGAAGTTGGAAAGGAGGTTAGGTGAGGGCGGAGCTTGGAGAAGTTTTGGGGAAGCGGACGCTATGTGGACAGTGACGACGAACTTGGTTAGGGGGGTAGCACGGGACGTGCACGGGGTAGCCAAGGGATATTCAGGCAGACATCAGGGTGATTGGTGGTGGAACGATGTAGTCAAAGGAAAAGTGGAGGTGAAGAAGGCGACGTTTGCTAAGTTGGCAGGGAGCACAAGCAAGGAAGAAAGGAGAGCGAACAAGGAGATCTACAAGGTGGCGAGGAAAGAAGCAAAGCTGGCGGTTACGGAAGCTAAAAACGCGGCATTTGGTCGCATGTAGGAGGAATTAGGGGAGAAAGGCAGGGACATGAAGTTATTCCGGTTAGCTAAAGCAAGGGAAAGGAAGACGCGTGATCTTGACCAAGTTAGGTGCATCAAGGGCGAGGATGGTAGAGTTCTGATGAGGGAGTCTCAAGTCAAGCAGAGGTGGCAGGCGTACTTTCGAGACTTACTTAACGAGGAGGGGGATCGTATCATAGAGCTAGGGGAGTTGGGGCATTCAGAGCAGCATAGAGACCTTGGGTACTACAGGCACATTAGGGCGGAGGAGGTCATGAGGGCTTTGCGTAAGATGAGTAGGGGTCGAGCGACCGGGCCTGACAAGATCCCGGTGGAGTTCTGGAAATGCATGGGTAGGTCAGGAGTGGAGTGGCTCTCCAAGTTGTTCAATGCGATCTTCAGGACCAAAAGGATGCCGGAGGAGTGGAGGTGGAGTACAGTGGTGCCCTTGTATAAGAACAAAGGGGACATCCAGTGCTGCAACAACTATAGGGGTATCAAATTAATAAGTCACACCATGAAGGTTTGGGAGCGGTTCATCGAGGCGAGGGTGAGGGGGATGACATTTATATCTTTGAACCAATTCGGTTTCATGCCGGGTCTCTCCACTACAGAAGCTATCCACCTTGTCAGGAGGCTGGTGGAGCAGTTCAGGGATAAGAAGAAGGACCTGCATATGGTGCTTATCAACTTGGAGAAGGCGTATGACAAGGTCCCAAGGGAGGTGCTATGGAGGTGCTTGGAGGCGAAGAGCTTGCCGGAAGCCTACATCAGAGTAATCAAGGACATGTACAATGGAGCTAAGACCAGGGTTAAGACGGTGGGTGGCGACTCAGACCATTTCCAGTGGTTATGGGGCTCCATCAAGGATCAGCGTTTAGCCCTCTCTTGTTTGCCTTGGCTATGGATGCTCTAACCCGAAATATTCAAGGGGATGTGCCTTGGTGTATGGCTAATGACATAGTCTTGATAGACGAGACGAGGGTTGGTGTTATTGAGACGTTAGAGGTATAGAGACAGACTCTCGAGTCTAAGGGTTTCAAAATAAGCAGATCAAAGACAGAATACCTGGAGTGCAAGTTAGCTCCGAGCCGAGCGAAGTAGGCAGGGACGTGATGATTGGATCTCAGGCCATCGCCAAAAAGGACAGTGTCAGATATCTTGGGTCGGTGATTCAGGGGGACGGAGAGATTGACGGGGACGTCACCCATCGTATAGGAGCGGGGTGGTCAATGTTGAGGCTTGCATCAGGAGTCCTGTGTGACAAGAAAGTTCCACAGAAACTCAAGGGAAAATTTTATAGAGTTGTGGTTAGACCTGCCATGTTGTATGGGGCGGAGTGCTGGCCAGTGAAGAACTCTCATGTTCAGAGAATGAAAGTTGCGGAGATGAGGATGCTCAAGTGGATGTGCGGGCTCACCAGGTTAGATAAGATTAAGTATGAAGTTATTCGAGAGAAGGAGGGGGTGGCCCCGGTGGATGAGAAGATGCGAGAAGAGAGGCTGAGGTGGTTCGGGCATGTGCTGAGGAGAAGTCTTGATGCCCCGGTGAGGAGTTGTGAGCGGCTGATGATGGTCGGCGTACGGCGAGGCAGAGGGAGGCCTAAGAGGTATTGGGGAGAGGTGATTAGGCATGACATGGCTAGAATGCAGGTTTCTGAGGACATGACCCTTGAATGGAAAGTCTAGTGGTCTAGTATCAGGGTCGTAGGATAGGGGCTCCTAGAGTTTTTCGTACTCCTCACCCGTTGGGTGAGGCTTGGAAGGGCTATCCATAGATGATTTGTGTATTGGATTGTGTCTCCCTTATGGTAGTTATTTATGGCAGTTACTGTCTGATATTATTGCATGCTATTTTATTTATGGTTCTTATATTTAGATTATTATTTACGCTATTTTTGCTGGAGTTACTAATGCTCTTTTGTTTTTGTTTTTTTTTTTGTTTTTCCTTCCCTTTACTGAGCCGAGGGTCAATTGGAGACAGGCTCTCTGCCCTTTCGGGTATGGGTAAGGCCCGTCTACATATTCCCCTCCCCAAACCCCACTTTGTGGGACTATACGTAGTCAAAGGAAAAGTACCATAGCTAGTTGAGATATATCGTTCGTATACCATTGATAGGTCTACTCACTTGCTTAGAGTGAGAAACCACTCGCAGTTGGCATCTAGGGCTTTAGCATATTTTGCTTTAATAAGTGAGGTGAAGAAGGCGGCGTTCGCTAGGTTGGCAGGGAGCACAAGCGAGGAGGAACGGAGAGCGAACAGGATGATCTACAAGGAGGCGAGAAAAGAAGCAAAGATGGCAGTCACGGAAGCTAAAAATGCGGCGTTCGGTCGCATGTATGAGGAACTAGGGGAGAGAGGCGGGGATAAGAAGTTATTCCGGTTAGCTAAAGCAAGGGAAAGGAAGGCACGTGATCTAGACCAAGTTAGGTGTGTTAGATACTACGCTTAACGCTAGGGGGGGGGGGTGAATAGCGTTATAATAGAAATTAGCGTAAACTTGCGGAATTTAAAAATTGCAGGAAATAAATAAGTGCGATAAGTAAATAAATTAGAACAAACGCACCGATGTATCCTGGTTCACCACAACTCGTGGCTAGTCCAGTCCCCGAGAGACTCTCTCGAGATTTCCACTAACTTGTTAAGCTTACGGGTGCTCAACAAACCGTTACAACTTGAGGACACAAGCCTCAACAACCTTTGCTTGGAGATACAAACACTCCAAGACTTCAACCAAGGAAACACAAGTTCCTTCTTACAACACAAGGGACTAACACTTCCCTTCAAGTGTACAAAAACACTTAGCACTCAAACAAGACACTCCTTTAAGAGTAGATATGAGTAAAAAGAATACGCTCAAGATCGCAAAAACTTTCGACAAGAATTTGGCTCTCAAAAGCTTATGTAATGAATATAAAATGATAAGCAATAAGGTATGCAAGCTTTAGCAATTGTATGATCAGTTGTTGTGTTTAGAAGACTGAATTGAAGCTGTATTTATAGTTGAAAAACTTTGTATTACCGTTGCCTAATTGCCAATTAAGAATTGCTGATTTTACTCTCTGACAATCGATTGTCAAATTACCACAATCGATTGTTTGCCAGATCTTCCAAAAATCAATCCCAGATTTTACGCATAACAATCGATTGTTGAAGATCAATAATCGATTACTGGCAACGTTCAAAAAATCATTTCCAGATTTTACTTAAAACAATCGATTGTCCGAAATCTACAATCGATTACTCAGCAACGTTCAAAAAATCCTTTCCAGATTTTAATTAAAACAATCGTTTATAGGAAATCAATAATCGATTACCTGATGGTATTTGAAAACATTTTGGCAACGGTCAGTTATACAATCGATTATATTAAGTTAACAATCGATTATATATCAGTCTTGAAAAATCAATTTAGACACTGCCTCTTGACAATCGATTGTTATAGGTTCACAATCGATTATTTAATAACTTTGAAAAAGTCTGGAAGACACTGCCTCAACACAATCGATTGTCATAAGTTCACAATCGATTATTTTGTGACTTTGAAAAATCTGATGGACACTGTCTCTTCACAATCGATTGTCATTAGCTTCACAATCGATTATTTTGAGCTTTGAAAAACTTTGATGGACACTGCCTCATCAAAATCGATTGTCATAAGGTTCACAATCGATTGTCATGCAGATTTGAAAAATCTGATGCTCACTGCCTTCACACAATTGATTGTCATAAGTTCACAATCGATTGTCAAGCAGATGACTTAAACATAATCGATTATCATAAGTACATAATCGATTATCTTAGTCCAGATTTTAGAGGCATGTTTAAAAATCATTTTGACTAAAGTAAATATGCATTATTTAAAATCATTTTGCTCTAAATTAAATATGCATGATTTGTTAAAAATATTTTTTTGCGAGAGAAGCCAAGTCTTGAGTTTAAGTTGTCGGATCAAGATCACAATTAAATACCGACTCATATAAAACTTAATCTCGATCTTTGTCTTGTGCTTGAATCTCGTTATATATCAAATTTGTGCTTGTGCTTGGACCTCGTCATGTGTCAATTTGCGCATAGTTTGTCATTCATCAAAACCTACAAATATGAACACACGTTTAGTATAATGCCTTGAGAACGTGTTTCCAACAATTTCCCCTTTTTTGATAATGGCAAACTTTAAGCGGGATATGCATATTAGGCAATTCATAATGACGATTCAAGACAAGTAAAGATATGCAACAAGTATATAGATATGCAATTTATTTCCCCCTCAATTTAGGCCGATAAGTATTGAGAGTGCATACCCGTTATCTTCCCCCTTTTGCCATTAGCAAAAAAATATATAATAATCAAAAAAACTTGTTTTTTTATTAATAAAAAACGGTTACATAACGGGAACAATAAAAACATAGAACAATAAAATAGAACAACAAATAAAGAAATTATTCATCATCATTTCCCGCTCATCATCCGGCACTGCTTCATAGGGAACAAGACCGGCATATGGAAAATGAACATGGTCAAAATATCCATGGATCTCACGTGTCAATTGACCGACAGAGGTGGTCAATGAAGCAATTTGGTCGGAAATGGATTGAAGAGTAGGTTCTTGAGGCTGACGCGATTGACGGGTTGGAGGAGGAGCAGGAGCTGCATGATCACCGTCATGGGGAAAAGAGGATTCAGAAATTCCCCACTTCTTGGTGCTCTTTTTGAGAGGACCGATGGAAGTGTTGAACCCGGAAGCTTCAAGAAAATTCATAATAAGGAGGGCATAGGGAAGAGGTCTATCATCTCCGATGGCATCAAGCATGTGAATCTTGACGAACTTACACCAATTGATGTGAGCTGCGGTTATAATGGCATGCATGAGCTTAGCGTCCTCTTGGGAAAGAGTGGTATGATTGTGCTTCCGAGGCTTGAGGACTCAGGTGATGAAATAGAAAATCAAACGATACTCGGGGAGCATTCCCGTGATAGTAGGGCGCCGAGTAGATAGATTAGGATCATAAGATGTAAGACCTATTTGGTTTAGGAGAATTTTCTCATCAAATAAGGCGCCGGCCTCTCTGATGTAGCGAGTAATGTTTTCGCCACTTCGAGGAAGATGGGCAATGGAATGCAAGTTTTCATTGGACAAAAGAATTTGAACACCATTAATATTTGACACAAGTTTACCATCGTCATCCTCATAAAGGTTTGAGTAAAACGCTTGAATCAATGGAGGATTAATATAAGGATAGGTAAGATATAAAAAGTCAAGAAGTTGACATTCCTTAAGAATGTTTGCGGCGGGGGCATATGATTCAAGATACTTGCTTGTTGAAAAGCGAGGAGGAAGAATGTCACGCTTTTCGAATTTTGTCAAAAATCTAGTAAGCTCGGTTTCAGTATTGAATTGTAAGATAGACCCATCTTGATAAGGGAAATTTGGAGGTGGAGGAGCAGAAGAAGATGCATCTTGTCTACCTGAACGGGAACGTTTAGAGTGTCTGCCCGACATTTTCAAAAAGTAGTACTGAACTTTGTAAGAAACTTGGAAGATTTTTGAAGGTTTGGGAGCAAAGATTGATGCTTGAGTGAATAAAGTTGAAGACTTGTGATGCCTATTTATAATGGGAAGAATGGCATTTCATTTATGATGAAAATCTGCAGAAATTTATGAGCCAAAACAGTCAGAAACGGTAAAAATAGATTGTACTGACCGTTAGACAATCGATTGTTGAAACGAAATAATCGATTGTTGAGCAGATTTTGACTTGAACTCGGAACTGACACAAAATCGATTGCAGGACCCAAACGGTAACAAATATTTGAATTACTGACAAAAAATAATCGATTGTTGAATTATGATAATCGATTGTTGTGATATAGTGAGCACGGTGATTTTCTGACTCGGAAAATAATCGATTATATTTATGAAACAATCGATTGTTTTAGGAAAGCAGTACTGAATGGCTGAGACGGTAATCGATTATACAGTTAAAAAATCGATTATTAAACACAAATGCATAATACGCATCAAACATAAATAATCGATTAGTGATACTTGCTAATCGATTGTCCGCACAGTAAAATAATCGATTATTTGCTGTAACAATCAATTGTTCTATGCCATTTCTTTATAATTCCCCCTGCCTTTAGGGCGATACCTGCAAAAGAGAATTAGACGTCTCCGACGCTCAAGTTAGTAATTTGTAACGAAATAATGCAATGAGAACGTGATCTCTTAAGAAGTGTGTCCTAAGGTGTTCTTAAGAGAGTTTCGGGTACTTACCTTTTCTCCGACGTCGCCAATTACCTGTTCGAGAGGGTGATCTTTGATTGTCCTCCACTCGTTAGGCACTTTCGTTTCTTTCTTCAATTGTGGCGTTTCCTCCGTTGATTGTTCCAAAATTTCATCTTGAATTTCCTTAGGAGTTTCCTCTTGTACTTTGTCTTTTAAACTATTTAAAATACCTGCAAGATCAGAACAAGAATCCTTTCTCGCCAAGCGAGCATTATTTTCGGAAAACACAATATGAGGGGATTCCTCCACAGTTTGGGTTCTATTATTAAATACCCTATATGCTTTGCTATGTGAAGAATACCCAATAAAAATTCCCTCATCGGATTTGGCATCAAATTTTCCCAATTGATCTTTTCCATTGTTATGAATAAAACATTTACAACCGAATACTCTAAAATGGGAGATATTTGGTTTCCTTCCCTTGTAGAGTTCATAAGGGGTTTTCATGAGTATTGGCCTTATTGCTACTCTATTTAAAACGTAGCATGCGGTACTCACGGCATCCGCCCAAAAATGTTTGGGAATCTTAGCCTCTTCGAGCATGGTTCTAGCCATCTCTTCGAGACACCTATTTTTCCTTTCCACCACCCCATTTTGTTGTGGTGTTCGTGGAGCGGAAAAGGAATGCTCGATACCGAGTTCGTCACAAAAGTCCGCAAAGAGATTGTGATCAAACTCTCCCCCATGATCACTTCTAATTGAAGTGACGGTTGTTTCCTTTTCGTTTTGAACACGTTTAAGAAAATATTTAAAATTCTGAAAAGCATCACTTTTATGGGCAAGAAATAAAGTCCAAGTAAATCTGGAATAATCATCAACAATAACAAAAGCATAACGATTTCTACCAAGACTTTCAATGCGAGATGGTCCAAACAAATCCATGTGAAGCAATTGCAATGGTCTAGTAGTTGAAACAATATTTTTCGATTTAAAGGATGCTTTTGTTTGCTTTCCTTTTCGACAAGAATCACAAATAGAGTCATTTTCAAATTTCAAATTTGGAAGACCAACAACTAAATTTTGTGAAACCAATTTGTTCAAAAGATGCATGTTGATGTGAGCTACTCTACGATGCCATAACCAAGAATCATCCTCTTTGATCATTAAACAATTCACATATTCGGGTGAAGAATTTGCAAGATCAACCATATAAATGTTATCCATTCTAAAACCACGAAGGATAATTTTAAAATCGCTACGTCTAAAAACTAAGCATTCATCCGAATCAAATAACACAAGATTTCCCTTGTCACATAATTGACTTATGCTCAAGAGATTATGTTTTAAGCCTTTCACAAGTAATATATGCTTAATGGAAGAAATTTCATCCTTACCGACCGATCCGATGCCGATAATCTTTCCTTTGTTATCACCAAAAATAACACTTCCCCCTTCCTTGTGTTCTAGTTGAAGGAATTTGGATTCGTCTCCCGTCATGTGCTTGGAGCATCCACTATCAAGGTACCATAGTACACTTGATCCCTTCAAACATACCTACAAAACAGATTAATGAGTTTTAGGTACCCATGCCATTTTAGGTCCTTGGGGGTTAGGCAAATCATAGTGATGTGATTGAGTGTTATGTCTATGTCGTGTAAAACAAGCAGGAGCAATATGTCCAATTCGTCTACAATAATGACAAGTCACGTTAGGATTATGCATCCTTCTAGGTTGATAGTAATTGGACGGACGAAAATCATTTACTCTATTCTTGACAATATAACTATTGCGCAAATCATGAAAATCATTTCTCCTACCATTTGTTCTAGGATATGCATCGTTTCTAGAATTGTTGTTTCTAGGTTGGAAGTCATTTCTAGGTGTTCTAAAAGGTTCAAAATTCCTTCTAGTGTTTGGCCTAGAATGTGCATTATTTCTAGCATGATTATTTCTAGGTTGCGATTGATGAAAACCATTTCTAGGTTTGTTGTATCTAGGATGAACATTTGTTTTATTTATCCTAGGTTGAGCCTTAGGTGGTTGGCGGTTGGCTTCAACTTTCTCTTTAGGCTCGTTTCTAAAACCTATGCCATGCTTGGTCGACTTCAAATTAACAAGCACTTCATTCAAGTTTTTATGAGAAGAGTTAAACTTATCTAAGGTGCCCTTAAGCCTTTCTACTTCATTTTTGAGATTCATGCAAGAAGTACAATTTCTAGAACTCTCGGGCTTGTCGGCGCTTCTCTTGCCAAAAAAATTGTTTTCCTCTTTCAACTTCTCATTTTCTAAAATCAGTTTTTCCAATTCCTTTTCTTTAAAAGAGAGTTGTTTTTGAAAATCTTTTTCTTTTAAAGAAGCATTTTCTTTTATACTCTTAACAGTTTTTGAAGCTTTAATAAATTCGCTATACAACTCATCAAAAGCATTTTGCATTTCTTCAAGGGAAAAGAAATTTTTGGAAGAAATTTGACATACCTCTTCTTTGTTGTCTTCTTGTGCCATAAGACAAAGATTTGCAGCTTCGTCTTCTTCTTCCTCACTTGACTTGTCACCGGATTCGCCTCCCCAAGATATGTATGCTCGTTTCTTCTTGAGGGGTTTCTTCTCCTTTTTAGCATTTGGGTAATTTGATTTAATGTGCCCGGTTTCTCCGCACTCATAGCACTTTATTTGATCTCCTTGCTTTTTGCCCTTTCATTCATACTCTTTTCGAATGAACTTTTGAAATCTCTTGATAACGAGTCCGAACTCGTTGTCTCCTTCCTCATCATTTTGAGGTTGGCTTGTGCTTGCCTTGAGAGCGATTCTTTGCTTCCTTTGATCATCAACAAGAGGGTTAAGTATAGTAGATTCATAAGTTTTAAGATTACCTTTTAATGCATCGATGGTGACATTTGAAATGCCAATGGATTCTTGAATAGCTTCGGCCTTGGATCGTCATTCCGGAGTGAGACTTCGGAGAATTTTTCGGACAAGTTCCTTATCCGTGTAGGTCTTCTTAAGAGAATGTAGATCATTTACGATTTTTGAAAATCGTTCAAACATCTCATCGACCTTTCCCCTTCCTTCATGTGAAACAATTCATATGCATGGGTTAGGAAATCAATTTTGGCTTCCCTTACCTGGTCCGTACCTTCGTACGTAATTTCTAGCTTGTCCCACATTTGCTTCGCCGTTGTGCAACAAGATATCTTCCTGTAATCATCAGCATTTACAGCACAATATAATAAATTAATAGCTTTAGCATTATTTTGCACCTTTCGGATATCATCCGCATCGTATTCATCTTCGGACTTTGGGACCCATTCATTTTCAACCTTCTTGGTTGGAATTTGCTCTCCATTCATTATGACCTTCCAAAGATGAAGACTAATTGATTGTACAAATATTCTCATCCTCTCCTTCCAGTATGTATAATTTGTACCATCGAATAGCGGTGGTCGGGTGGAGCATTGTCCTTCACCTATTCCTGCAAAAGAATCACGAGTAGAAGCCATGGATGTTTCTCTCAAACGGTTAAGTCTTCAGAGAGTTGGGCTCTGATACCAATTGTTAGATACTACGCTTAACGCTAGAGGGGGGGTGAATAGCGTTATAATAGAAATTAGCGTAAAATTGCGGAATTTATAAATTGCAGGAAATAAATAAGTGCGATAAGTAAATAAATTAGAACAAACGCACCGATGTATCCTGGTTCACCACAACCCGTGGCTAGTCCAGTCCCCGAGAGACTCTCTTGAGATTTCCACTAACTTGTTAAGCTTACGGGTGCTCAACAAACCGTTACAACTTGAGGACACAAGCCTCAACAACCTTTGCTCGGAGATACAACACTCCAAGACTTCAACCAAGGAAACACAAGTTCCTTCTTACAACACAAGGGACTAACACTTCCCTTCAAGTGTACAAAAACACTTAGCACTCAAACAAGACACTCCTTTAAGAGTAGATATGAGTAAAAAGAATACGCTCAAGATCGCAACAACTTTCGACAAGAATTTGGCTCTCAAAAGCTTATGTAATGAATATAAAATGATAAGCAATAAGGTATGCAAGCTTTAGCAATTGTATGATCAGTTGTTGTGTTTAGAAGACTGAATTGAAGCTGTATTTATAGTTGAAAAACTTTGTGTTACCGTTGCCTAATTGCCAATTAAGAATTGCTGATTTTACTCTGTGACAATCGATTGTCAAATTACCACAATCGATTGTTTGCCAGATCATCCAAAAATTAATCCCAGATTTTACGCATAGCAATCGATTGTTGAAGATCAATAATCGATTACTGGCAATGTTCAAAAAATCATTTCCAGATTTTACTTAAAACAATCGATTGTCCGAAATCTACAATCGATTACTCAGCAACGTTCAAAAAATCCTTTCCAGATTTTAATTAAAACAATCGATTATAGGAAATCAATAATCGATTACCTGACGGTATTTGAAAACATTTTCGCAACGGTCAATTATACAATCGATTATATTAAGTTAACAATCGATTATATATCAGTCTTGAAAAATCAATTTAGACACTGCCTCTTGACAATCGATTGTTATAGGTTCACAATCGATTATTTAGTAACTTTGAAAAAGTCTGGAAGATACTGCCTCAACACAATCGATTATCATAAGTTCACAATAGATTATTTTGTGACTTTGAAAAATCTGATGGACACTGTCTCTTCACAATCGATTGTCATTAGCTTCATAATCGATTATTTTGAGATTTGAAAAACTTTGATGGACACTGCCTCATCACAATCGATTATCATATGGTTCACAATCGATTGTCATGCAGATTTGAAAAATCTGATGCTCACTGCCTTAACACAAACGATTGTCACAAGTTCACAATCGATTGTCAAGCAGCTAACTTAAACATAATCGATTATCATAAGTACATAATCGATTATCTTAGTCCAGATTTTAGAGGCATGTTTAAAAATCATTTTTACTAAAGTAAATATGCATTATTTAAAATCATTTTGCTCTAAATTAAATATGCATGATTTGTTAAAAATATTTTTTTGCGAGAGAAGCCAAGTCTTGAGTTTAAGTTGTCGGATCAAGATCACAATTAAATACCGACTCATATAAAACTTAATCTCGATCTTTGTCTTGTGCTTGAATCTCGTTATATATCAATTTTGCGCTTGTGCTTGGACCTCGTCATGTATCAATTTGCGCATAGTTTATCATTCATCAAAACCTACAAATATGAACACACGTTTAGTATAATGCCTTGAGAACGTGTTTCCAACAAGGTGTATCAAGGTCGAGGATGGTAGAGTTCTGATGGGGGAATCTCAAATCAAACAGAGGTGACAGGCGTACTTTCGGGACCTACTTAACGAGGAGAGGGATCGTAACATTGAGCTAGGGGAGTTGGGGCATTCAGAGCAGCATAGAGACCTTGGGTACTGCAGGCGCATTAGGATGGAGGAGGTCATGGGGGCTTTGCGTAGGATGAGTAGGGGTCAAGCGACCGGGCCTGACGAGATCCCGGTGGAGTTCTGGAAGTGCATGGGTAAGTAAGGAGGGGAGTGGCTCTCTAGGTTGTTCAATGCGATCTTCAGGACCAAAAGGATGCCGGATGAGTGGAGGTGGAGTACAGTGGTGCCCTTGTACAAGAACAAAGGGGACATCCAGTGCTGCAACAACTATAGGGGTATCAAATTAATAAGTCACACGATGAAGGTTTGGGAGAGGGTGATTGAGGCGCGGGTGAGGGAGGTGACATCTATATCGGGAAACCAATTGGGTTTCATGCCGGGCCGCTCCACCACAGAGGCTATCCACCTAGTCAGGCGGCTGGCGGAGAAATTCACGGATAAGAAGAAGGACCTGCACATGGTGCTTATCGACTTGGAGAAAGCGTATGACAAGGTCCCAAGGGAGGTGCTTTGGAGGTGCTTGGAGTCGAAGAGCGTGCCGGAAGCCTATATCAGAGTAATCAAGAACATGTACAATGGAGCTAAGACTAGGGTTAGGACGGTGGCGAATCAGACCATTTTCCTATGGTTATGGGGCTCCACCAAGGATCGGCGCTGAGCCCCCTCTTGTTTGCCTTAGTGATAGATGCTCTGACCCGTCATATTCAAGGGGATGTGCCTTGGTGTATGCTTTTTGCTGATGATATAGTATTGATAGACGAGACGAGGGTCGGTGTTAGTGAAAGGTTAGAGGTATGGAGACAGACTCTCGAGTATAAAGGTTTCAAAATAAGCAGATCTAAGACAGAATACCTGGAGTGCAAGTTTGGCACCGAGCCGAGTGAGGTAGGCAGGGACGTGATGATTGGTTCTCTAGCCATCGCCAAGAGGGACAGTGTCCGATATCTTGGGTCTGTGATTCAGGGGGACGGAGGGATTGACGGGGACGTCACCCATCGTATAGGAGCGGGGTGGTCAAAGAGGAGGCTTGCATCAGGGGTCCTGTGTGACAAGAAAGTTACACACAAACTTAAGGGGAAATTCTATAGAGCCGTGGTTAGACCTGCAATGTTGTATGGGGCGGAGTTCTGGCCCGTGAAGAACTCTCATGTTCAGAGAATGAAGGTTGCGGAGATGAGGATGCTTAGGTGGATGTGCGGGCACACCAGGCTAGATAAGATCAAGAATGAAGTTATTCGAGAGAAGGTAGGGGTGGCCCCGGTGGATGAGAAGATGCGAGAAGCGAGGCTGAGGTGGTTCGGGCATGTTCGGAGGAGGGGTCCCGATGCCCCGGTGAGAAGCTGTGAGCGGCTGGAGATTGTTGGCGGTCGGCGAAGCAGAGGGAGGCCTATGAAGCATTGGGGAGAGGTGATTAGGCAAGACATGATTAGAATGCAGGTTTCCGAGGACATGACCCTTGATAGGAGAGTCTGGAGGTCTAGAATCAGGGTTGTAGGTTAGGGGCTCCTAGAGTTCTTCGTACGCCTCAACCGGGGTTGGGTGTGGGCCAGCAGGGATACCCATAGATGATTTATGTTTTAGCTTATGTCCCCCCCAATGGTTGTTAGTTATGGTAGTTACTGTATGATATTATTGCATGCGATTGTATTTATGTTTCTTATGTTTAGATAATTATTTACGCTATTTCTTCGGGAGTTACTAATGCTCTATTGTTATTATTTTTGTTTTTGTCTTTGTTTTTGTTTTACAGCTGTTTTTCCTTTTATCCTATGCGCCGAGGGTCGATTGGAAACAGCCTCTCTGCCCTTTCGGGTAGGGGTAAGGCTCGTCTACATATTACCCTCCCCAGACCCCACCTGGTGGGAGTATACTGGGTAGTTGTTGTTGTTGTTGTTGTTGTAGCTGGCATTCCGTGTGAGATTTAATCTGTTGCTATCTAGTTTGCATCTTTTTGCGTATTCCACTATAGTGCGTGTGTGCGTCACTATTCTCCATAGTTGGTTGGAGAGATAGTGGCCGCGACGGGGGATGATAGTGTAAGGTCATGTCCTCGTGGGGTGGGGCGGTGGCAGGGGTAAGTAGGGGAGCAGGGAGTGGCCCTGCGGGTAGGGCGAGAGGTAAAGGTGGGAAGAGGGTAGAGTACGCTCATAAATTAAGGATTGGGTCGTGGAACATAGGCACTCTAACGGGTAAGTCCATTGAGTTGGCGAAGTTTCTTCAGAAGAGGAGGTTACCATAGCCTGTGTCCAGGAGACTAGGTGGAAAGGGTCAAAGGCGAGGAATGCAGACGGGTTTAAGCTGTGGTATTCTGGGGTCGTGAGAAGTAAGAATGGAGTGAGCATCTTGGTAGATAGAGATCTAAGGGAGTCCGTGGTCGAGGTTAGGCGAGTGAATGATAGGTTAATGTCTATTAAGTTGGTTATATGGGGTTGCGTCCTCAATGTCATCAACGCTTACGCGCTGCAAGCAGGCTTAGACGAGGAGGTTAAGAGGCTCTTTTGGGAGGGATTGGATGATCTGGTTAGTTGTATTCCCCAATCTGAGAAGTTAGTTATTGGAGGGGACTTTAATAGTCATATTGGGGCTTATGTTGGTGGTTATGGTGAGGTGCACGGTGGCTTAGGCTTTGGGGTTAGAAACGGAGGAGGCACGTCAATGCTTGATTTCGCCAGGGCTTCCGAGCTTCTGATTGCGAACTCGACATTTCAGAAGAGGGAGGAGAATTTGGTCACCTTCAAGAGTTAGGCGGCGAGGACTCAGATTGATTACCTCCTCCTCAGAAAGAGCGATAGGGGTATGTGCAAGGACTGCAAGGTCATTCCGGGAGAGTCCCTTTCGACTCTTCATTAACTCCTAGTGATGGATGTCAGTCTCTGGGTGAAGAGGAAGATGAGGGGTGCTCGGGGACAACCGCGGATTAAATGGGGTACTTTGACTAAGGAGGAAGTACAGGAGTTGGAGAGGAGGTTAGCTGAGGGCGGGGCTTGGAGAAGTTCTGGGAAAGCGGACGCTATGTGGTAGAGACGGAGAACTTGGTTAGGGAGGTAGCACGAGATGTGCTCAAGGTAGCCAAGGGCTATTCAGGCAGACATCAGGGTGACTGGTGGTGGAACGATGTAGTCGAAGGAAAAGTGGAGGTGAAGAAGGCGATGTTTGCTAAGTTGGCAGGGAGCACAAGCAAGGAAGAACGGAGAGCGAACAAGGAGATCTACAAGGTGGCGAGGAAAGAAGCAAAGCTGGCAGTTACGGAAGCTAAAAACGCTGCATTTGGTAGCATGTAGGAGGAATTAGGGGAGAAAGGCAGGGACATGAAGTTATTCCGGTTAGCTAAAGCAAGGGAAAGGAAAACGCGTGATCTTGATCAAGTTAGGTGCATCAAGGGCGAGGATGGTAGAGTTCTGATGAGGGAGTCTCAAGTCAAGCAGAGGTGGCAGGCGTACTTTCGAGACTTACTTAACGAGGAGGGGGATCGTAACATAGAGCTAGGGGAGTTGGGGCATTCAGAGCAACATAGAGACCTTGGGTACTACAAGCGCATTAGGGCGGAGGAGGTCATGAGGGCTTTGCGTAAGATGAGTAGGGGTCGAGCGACCGGGCCTGACGAGATCCCGGTGTAGTTCTAGAAATGCATGGGTAGGTCAGGAGTGGAGTGGCTCTCCAAGTTGTTCAATGCGATCTTCAGGACCAAAAGGATGCCGGAGGAGTGGAGGTGGAGTACAGTGGTGCCCTTGTACAAGAACAAAGGGGACATCCAGTGCTGCAACAACTATAGGGGTATCAAATTAATAAGTCACACCATGAAGGTTTGGGAGCGGTTCATCGAGGCGAGGGTGAGGGGGATGACATTTATATCTTTGAACCAATTCGGTTTCATGCCGGGTCGCTCCACTACAGAAGCTATCCACCTTGTCAGGAGGCTGGTGGAGCAGTTCAGGGATAAGAAGAAGGACCTGCATATGGTGCTTATCAACTTGGAGAAGGCGTATGACAAGGTCCCAAGGGAGGTGCTATGGAGGTGCTTGGAGGCGAAGAGCTTGCCGGAAGCCTACATCAGAGTAATCAAGGACATGTACGATGGAGCTAAGACTAGGGTTAAGACGGTGGGTGGCGACTCAGACCATTTCCAGTGGTTATGGGGCTCCATCAAGGATCAGCGTTTAGCCCTCTCTTGTTTGCCTTGGTGATGGATGCTCTAACCCGAAATATTCAAGGGGATGTGCCTTGGTGTATGCTATTTGCTAATGACATAGTCTTGATAGACGAGACGAGGGTCGGTGTTATTGAGACGTTAGAGGTATAGAGACAGACTCTCGAGTCTAAGGGTTTCAAAATAAGCAGATCAAAGACAGAATACCTGGAGTACAAGTTAGCTCCGAGCCGAGCGAAGTAGGCAGAGACGTGATGATTGGATCTCAGGCCATCGCCAAAAGAGACAGTATCAGATATCTTGGGTCGGTGATTCAGGGGGACGGAGAGATCGACGGGGACGTCACCCATCGTACAGGAGCGGGGTGGTCAAAGTTGAGGCTTGCATCAGGAGTCCTGTGTGACAAGAAAGTTCCACAGAAACTCATGGGAAAATTTTATAGAGTTGTGGTTAGACCTGCCATATTGTATGGGGCGGAGTGCTGGCCAGTGAAGAACTCTCATGTTCAGAGAATGAAGGTTGCGGAGATGAGGATGCTCAGGTGGATGTGCGGGCTCACCAGGTTAGATAAGATTAAGAATGAAGTTATTCGAGAGAAGGTGGGGGTGGCCCCGGTGGATGAGAAGATGCGAGAAGAGAGGCTGAGGTGGTTCGGGCATGTGCTGAGGAGAAGTCTTGATGCCCCGGTGAGGAGTTGTGAGCGGCTGATGATGGTCGGCGTACGACGAGGCAGAGGGAGGCCTAAGAGGTATTGGGGAGAGGTGATTAGGCATGACATGGCTAGAATGCAGGTTTCCGAGGACATGGCCCTTGAATGGAAAGTCTAGTGGTCTAGTATCAGGGTCGTAGGATAGGGGCTCCTAGAGTTTTTCGTACTCCTCACCCGTTGGGTGAGGCTTGGAAGGGCTATCCATAGATGATTTGTGTACTGGATTGTGTCTCCCTTATGGTAGTTATTTATGGCAGTTACTGTCTGATATTATTGCATGCTATTTTATCTATGGTTCTTATATTTAGATAATTATTTACGCTATTTTTGCTGGAGTTACTAATGCTCTTTTGTTTTTGTTTTTTTTTGTTTTTCCTTCCCTTTAGTGAGCCGAGGGTCAATTGGAGACAGCCTCTCTGCCCTTTCGGGTAGGGGTAAGGCCCGTCTACATATTACCCTCCCCAGACCCCACTTTGTGGAACTATACTGGGTAGTTGTTGTTGTTGTTGTTATGTACAAGTCTCATCATCTGCAATTTGAGTTCAGGAATAAGCTGATTTCAGATAAACCAAGTAAAATTTGCTTCTTAAGCTTCTGTTCTCTGAATAGTATGTACACAACAAGATGAAGATGTTGATGTTATGCATTATCATGAAGTGAAAGCTCACAAATTTGTAATCTTATTTCTGTCTGAGCCGAATCTGTTCCCTGGAGATTGCTTCTTGCTTGGTGATTTATTCACCACTGTCCATTTGTTATCTTTGTCTTTGATTTGTTTGAAGCTGTAGCAGATGAAGTGGCTGCATGGTTCCCTCCAGTTTCCTCAGAAATGTTTATAGCTTTTTCTGTAGCATGAGATGTTATTGTATTAGCCATCTCTGAATTTGCAGCATGTGGCAGTTCAGTTGATAATCCAGTAGCAGAAATAGTAGTGTTCTGCTTTTCTCTTCCAGCTCTTTTTGCATCTGTTTAACTGTTGACACCTGCTAGTTTTCCAGCTGAATTACCTAGCGTAGTAGCTTGTTGATTAGCCTCTTTTCTTCTCTGTTTCTCAGCTGATACTAGCTGCAAATTGGATTGTACCTGATCATCAGTTTTGTTTTTTGGCATTGCACAAGCTTTGCCTACAGATATAAGCACATGTGCCTTAACAGTTTGGTGCATAACTTCACCTGATTTTTGCCTATCCCCTATTCCACCGACATGACCACTTGAAACACCTTTCCTAGTCTCAAAAAACTGGGCAGCAGCTTCAATAGATGCAGCACCTGATGCATTAGCTAACTCCAAATGCCCAGCAGAATCAATTGCTGCTCGATCACAAGGTTTCAATGCAACAGTAGGTGTAGTACCAACAACTGGTGTAGTAGCAATATCATCGATATTTGTTGCTTTATCAGTTAATTCAACAAAAGTATCCTTAGGTTCTGCACTACCATTGCTTTCTCAGTAGTTTTGGTCTCCACTTTTTCTTGCACAACATTTTTCAAACTCCCACAAGCATCTTGTTCTGCTCCAGCTGACATTTGGGAACCTGTAGCTGCACACTTCGAAACCACAAATTCATTTTGAATCCTAGATGGCCCAGGGACATGTTTAAACATATCAAGGTTATTTGAAATATCATTTCCATGTTCTGATCATTTTTCCTTTTGTGAACTGCTTTGCCACCTAGTTGCTGCTTCCCAGTTACGTAATTACTTCTTTTAGTATTGTTACATGGTGATGTTGGAACAAATATGAATGTACCTAGATGCAGCTCGATCCACAGTTGCATTCAATGCAACAGCAACCTCCAAATTTGAACCTACAGTAGCTGGAACATTTACAGATGCTTCAACATGTACTGTCCCTGCTACTGTTTGTTGATTATTACTAGTGTTCACTTTATTCAAAACCTGCTCTTGTATATTTATTCTAGATCCTGAGGCAATCATATCACCTTGTCGATTATGCCTAGAATTAGCACCATTTACAGCCTTATAAAGCATTACCAAGGCTGTAGTAGTAGGAACATGATAAAAGTTCTTTTATTAGCCAAATCAACTACAGCTTGAGGCAACTTTTCATCGTTTTGAATCCTTAAGCTTTCAACTATTCTGCTTAGATGAGAGTTCCAGTAGTTTTTAATATCATTATCTGTTCTACCTGGTAAATGTCCCGCTACTAGAGACCATCTGCAAATATAGTAATCTGAGCAGCATATCAGTGCAATCTGACTATCTTTTTTCCTTTATAATTTTTCGGTTAATCACTTCTCAATCATATGACAATGAGCACATATAGCCTACTGGATTCATACTTGGATGCTTAATTGACTTGAGCACATATTGCTATATTGTAATTTTACACCAATTTTCTACAGTCTACTTAAATATCTTCATTCAACAGGATGCTGGGAGGACAACACTTCTAAGAGTGAAGGAAACATTGAAGGAGCTCGAGGAAGATGATTTTACTTAATTTTTTCCCCTTTGAACTATTGCAAACTACTAGTACATCCTTTATGTGATTTTATTTGTACTGCTTTCAAATATGATACTTTAGTTCTTTATATTAACAAGATATTAAGTATTTGGTTTATTTTGCAATGTTGTTGATCGTGTATGAAAGCATAAAAATAATTATTACTATTCATGTAATTTAAATTTTTACTATATTTATTACATTTTCATATTAGAGAAGAAAAATGTGGTCATTAAAACTCTTTAAGAACATGTTTCTCAAGTAGATAAATAACTGTTAACGAAGAGTAACTATACAATTAACGAAGGGAATATCGGTCGTTAAAAGCTCTTGATTCGACTTAATCCATTGTTGTTGTTAAAGACTTTTAACGACCGGATAACAAATTAGCGAGGGAAAAATCCTGTCGATAAAAAGCATATTTAACGACCGAAATTATGCCGTCGCTAAAGATCCTTTAACGACCAGATTGGAATCCGGTCGTTAACTTTTAACGTCGGGACTTTTAACGACCGATGACAACCGGATTTTTTCCGGTCGCTAATAACTTATAACGACCGGAATTCGACTTTCAACGACCAGATTTCCCTTCGCTAAAGCCCCATTTTCTTGTAGTGATATGTGAGATTTATAATGCAGAGATTATTTATACGATGATTAATAATGAAATATTCTTATGCGTGATTAATAATGAAAAGATTAATATATATATATATATATATATATATATATATATATATATATATATATATATATATAAACTATCTAACAATTAAAGGAAAATTTTAATTTTAAACAGTTTAATCCCTCTAATGCTAATGCAGGTACTTTATTCCACAATTAATCTCTCGTAAATAATAAATAAATTCCCGAAGGAAAGTATTATTTAATATTGTCAACCGAACGGTGTTAGTTATGCGAACATTATTTTTTTTCTTATGCATCCAACTAAACATTGTATTATATTTATGTGAGATTTATGTTGAAATTTACTACTCTAAACCATTAAAGTATTCACCTCTATAATTAGAGAGTAACATTAAATATGATATATATTATGTTATAACGCTGTTAATGTGATGACCCAAAAGGTTATTATTTGCTTTAAATTAAAATCTTTATTTTTGAGGCCATGAAAATCTCATTTAGAGTCACCCGGATTTGCATGCGCAGTCCAGGCGCCCGGAAAGCTTAAATATGAAAATCTGTGAAAAATGACAAGTTTTGACTATAAAATGAATAAATTTGACTTCGGTTAACGTTTTAAGTAAACAGACTCGGACTCGTGATGTGACAATTCCGGAGGATCCGTAGAAAAATATGGGACTTAGGCGCACACCCGGAATCAAATTCCGAGGTCCCAAGCCCAAGAAATGAATTTTTAAAGAAAATTATTTTCTAAAACTGTTTAAGGAAATTTGAAATGAAACTTAATTAGAACATGGTGGTATCAGGCTTGTATTTTGGTTCCGGCACCCGGTACAGGTCTTATATATGATTTAAGATATTTTTGTAAAATTTGGTGAAAACGGATGTCGTTCGACGTGATTCAGACCTAAATTGCTAAAGTTAATGTTTTATGAAGTTTAAGAAAATTCTTTGATTTTGTGGTTTAATTCGATAATCGTGATATTATTTTGGCGATTTGATCATACGGATAAGTCCGTATGATAATTTTGAGTTAGTACGTATGTTTAGTTTGGATCCCCGAAGGCTCGGGTGAGTTTTGGATAGGTGTCTGAATGCTTTAAAATTAGAAAATCTAGATTTTTCTGCTGCTTCTGGTGTTCAGAGATTTTGTGTTATGCGATCGCATAGCTAGTCCCACAATCGCATAGTGTAAACTTCAGGGGTCCTGTTTTGTTATATGTGATTGCATAGGTCCATCCGCGATCGCGTAGAGTAAATTCCGGAAGTTCACAATTCGTTCTATGTGATCGCATTCATCCTTTCGCGATCGCAATGTTTAAGCCATAGCCTTAATTTCCTTCTATGCGATCGCGTGGTATAGTCCGTGATCGCAGTGCTCAGCCATTCTTACCCTATGAGATCGCAACATATTAACCGTGACCGTATAGACCAAAATTCGTCCAGTTATTTTAAGTCCCCAAAAATAGAACACTTACGGGATTTTTATAAATTTTCACAAACATCTTCATCTCGAACGCTCTTAGGCAATTTTTGAAGCATCTCCTCACCATAATCTCTTAGGTAAGTAATCTTTAACTTGTTTTCTTCCATTTTCATCAACATCTATTAGATTTCTAGGCTTAAAATATGGAATTAAAGGTAGAAAATTGAGTATTTGGATAGAGTTAGGGCTTTTTGATTATTTGAGAATTTGACCTCGTTTTGGGGTCGGATTTCAAAATAAATTATATATTCGTGCTCGTGGGTGAATGGGTGATCTGGCTTTGATCCAAACCTTGTATTTGACCAAGCGGGCCCGGGGTCAATTTTTGAATTTTTGGGAAGAATAATTAGAAAGCTATAATTAGGCATAGGAATTTGATTGTTTAGCATTTATTGATGCTATGAAGTAGATTATGTATAGATACAACTGATTTGGAGCTGCATTTGAAAGGAAAGACGATATTTGAGGATTGAGTTGGCCGTGAAAGTTTGAGGTAAGTGTTCGGTCTAACCTTAGTTTGAGGGATTAGGAGTTGAATCCTATTTGCTATTTTCTTTTTGTTGAGTATGACGTATAGGCATGGTGAGGAGTATCTACATTTTGGTGTCGAATATGACCATGAGCCTTCAATTGATATATGTTGTATTTGTAATGATGTTATGGATACATTAGTGGATAAATTCTTGACATTTAGCAAAGACTTGGTTTATTTTCATGGAACTGAGAAGAGTAGGAGTTGAGTTAATATTGGTTATAGCTGATTCTCCCTTGCCGAGGCGTATATACTTGTACTGTTGAGTTCCCTTGCCGGGATAGTGTAGTTTATTGTTGATCCCTTCCTGGGACGGTTATTATGATTATTGTTGACTTTATATTTGGAACGGGTTGCGCGCTGCAATATTATTATTATATATATGGATTGTGTTGCACGCCGTAATATCTTAATATATGGATCTGGTTACACACCGCAATAATGATATGTTGGATCGGGTTACGTGCTGCAACAAATATTATATTGGATCGGGTTGCACATCACAACAGTTATCTATATGGATCGAGTTGCACGCCACAACAATATTAGATGATAAGAAACCGGGTTGCATGCCGCAACAGTAGTATTATTGTATTGTTAAAGATATTGTATTGTCCTTTCAGATTTCCATTCAGTTTCTGCTAGATTTTATACTTTCCCAGAAGCATGTTCCCCCCTTTAAACTGCTTATTTCTTGTTTATTTTTCCGCTGCATATTATATAACTGCACAGGTTTATCTGGAGTCTGGTCCTAGCCTCGTCACTACCTCGCCGGGGTTAGGCCAGACACTTACCAGCACATGGGGTAGGTTGTGCTGATACTTCACTCTGGACTTATGTGCAGATACCAGAGCAGTACTAGGTCAGCAACAGTAGGGAAGGGCGCCTTCAGTCCACCAAGATTCCAAGGATGCCCTGCAGGCGTCTGCAGGCCCGACGTCTCCTCTATCTTCTATTATGTTCTGTTATCACTTGTATCCGAGACAGACGATTTTTCTTTCTTTCAAACATTTGTATGCAGTAATCATAGTCAGCCTGTAAATGTTGTGACACCAGCTTCTGGATAGAGACATATGTTGGTTTTCAAATTATTTTGGTTTTATATTTGTTTAAGTCTTCCGCTTAATCTCATATTCCGCTATTATTTAGTGTTCATGACTTGTTAATATAACTTGTAAAAAGATTAAAACAAAAGAGTTATAGATTTCTAATTTTGTGGCTTGCCTAGCTTCTACGAATAGACGCCATCACGACTCCCGAGGGTGAAAAATCTGGATTGTGACAAGTTGGTATCAGAGCTCTAGGTTACATAGGTCTCACAAATCACGGACAAGATCGGTAGAGTCTGAGGGATCGGTACGGAGACGTCTGTATTTATCCCCAGAGACTGCAAAGTTAGGAAAAACTTCACACTTGTTCTTTCTTGTAGTGCGGTTTTGTTTCTCTATATTAATTGAATTTCTACTCTGTTCTTTTGCAGATGGCGAGAACACGTGCTTCCTCATCCACCGTTTAATAGCCCGAGCCCCCAACAGTAGCTCCCATGAGGGGCAGAGGGTGAGGTCGTACTAGAGTCCGAGGTAGGGGCAGAGCTCAGCACTGAGCAGCAACACCACTGACGGAGCCCCAGGTTAATTTTGATGTGGAGGTTCCGGCCCCAGCAGTTCTGGTGGGCCCAGCTCAGGTCCCAGAGGGGTTTATTGCTACCCTAGTTCTTCAGAATGCTCTAGTCCGATTAATGGGCCTCATGGAGAGTGTCACCCGAGCAGGTTTGCTTCCTATAGTACCAGCCGTCTATCAGGCTGGAGAAGGGGCTCAGACTCCAGCTACTCACACTCCGGAGCAGGTAGCTCCCATATTCAGACTCCAGCGGTTCAGCCAGTTGGAGCAGTTCAGCAGGGTGTGGTAGCTCAGACCGTCGATGGAGCAGCTATGCCTGCCGATGCTTTGTGGAGGCTGGATAGGTTCACCAAGCTCTTCACTTCTACTTTCAGTGGTGCATATACTGAGGATCACTAGGATTATCTAGACAGCTGCCACGAGGTTCTCAAGAACATGGGTATTGTTGAGACCAATGGAGTTGATTTTGCTACATTTCGCTTGTCTGGATCCGCCAAGATTTGGTGGGGGGACTTCTATTTGGCTAAACTATCCGGATCGCCATATTTGACTTGGGAGTAGTTTACACAACTATTTCTGGAGAAGTTTCTCCCCATTACTCAGAGAGAGGCCTATCAGAGGCAGTTTGAGTGCCTCCACCAGGGTTCCATGACGGTTACCTAGTATGAGACTCGATTCATCAACTTGGCTCGCAATGCTCCTATCATACTTCCTACCGAGAGAGAGAGAGAGAGAGAGAGAGAGAGAGAGAGAGAGAGAGAGGGTGAGGAGGTTTATTGATGGTCTTATTCAGACGATTCGTCTTCAGATGGCTAGGAGGCTAGGAGTGAGATTACTTTTGAAGAGACGGCCAATGTGGCCAGGAGAGTGGAGATGGTTCTGTTGCGAGGGTGGGAAATCCGGATCGTGACAGTCAATTATCCTAGCTAGGCGATAATGTATTACTTAGATTAATATAATTAGGAAACCCTTGTTTATATTTCATAGTCTTACTTAAAAAGGGAAAGAATTAGAATTTCATAAAACTAGAAACTATGAAACTCCATCTTCTTGAGCCTCCATCCTTTAGATATAATCTCATATTATAGCAAGTAATTGTGATTTTATATAAGTGATCATAAATTTTCCAAAATAAAGAGGTATAAGTATGATTAATAAAGTCCAAAAGGCAAGGATATATAACTAACAAAAATATTAAATTTTTCTCTGCAATTCTAAAAATTATGTTTGGTCCCCTATTTTTTTACGTTGATTTTTCAAAATTGGCCAAATAACTGACACAAGGCAGTCCAAGGCTAAGATACAACAAATTTAATACGTAGTTCAAACAAAAATATGAGTGAAGTAATATATTTTTATTTTAGAACTAATAGTTATATAGTATATTTTAATTAATTTATTGAGTCTCTTAAAGATTAATTATCAGATTATTGATACATATAATATAGCATGCCGAACATATCATACTCATCAATATAATATATATACTCATAAAAGCATTCATGTCTTTATTAATTGTAGGCACTTACCAAAAATAGCTTAATTGAATTTATAAAAGTAGGTCCCAAGTCAAGGGTTTCAAACTAACTCACCTTGTCATATCAATCAAAACGAATTCAGTAGAAAACGTAATACTATCGTACCTCAATATAACAATATCTCTTTATAAAAATTATTTATTATAAAAATCAATTTTTTTTAACCGATTTTTATATTATATTATAATATTATTTTTTATAACAACGCTTCACTATTGCAGCAAAAAAATATCAGAACAACTGAAGCTGCAATAGAGAGGTTTGACTGTACCTCATACTCGAAACAGGTCGCAAAATATTATTTCAGACATGATTGCTTAAAGCGATAAATTGTGAATTCTAATGTTAATTTAATCTTTTCCTCTGAAGTTAAAATTAGATTATCATTTTCACTAACTTCATATCTACAACTCCTTTTCAACTATAGTTTATTTCACTAATTTAACCATCTTCTAATTTATTTAATCTTGAATTTTCTAACATGGTTAAGAATTTTGTAAGTAACATGGGAACTTATTTCTCTTTAAAGTTTGGCTGCATAATTAATTTACATCTACTTTTCATTGCATATTTATTTGTGGAAATATACGGAAGTACATTTTTTTTTAAATTTGACCACAGTGAACAATAGAATCAAAATTTTAACTATGATTTGTACTTTTCCCTCTTTTAACTTATTGTTTTCTATTTTCTAATGCCCTAGCAAACCAATTAATAAAAAATATTTTGGACCATATAATAATTCAAATTCAAATTCATCCAGCTAAGGAACCAAATGACAGAGGATAAAAATCTAACACGTCTTCCCTAACTTAGGTTTCAAAACCTATGGTCCATGAAAATTAATTTAAGTGTTTATCAACTACCAAAATTAAGCATTTAACAAAGTACATTTTCTGCTATTTATTAAAAAGGTTCAAAAGCTTCTGATTATAAACTTTAATTTTAACTGTCAGTTTAATAAATGAGATATTATGATGCGCCTCAAACCTGCCGTTTTGGTCAGAATAGCCACAAATTATAGTTATATATCATGACTTCACAAATCCATCTCCTAGATATAACGTGTACTATATTTCAAACAGTATATCAATATGTTGTATATGTGGTTGATATATGCGATAGTAGTAGTTATTAATAGAGTTTAAGTTTTATGTACTGATGTTGTAAAATATTTACAATCAAGTAATTAATAGGGGAGTTACAAGCAGTGGTAATACTCAAGGGTGTCAAACCACGCCCTTCGTTGGAAAATTACATTGTATAGCTACAACAATAATAACCCAGTGAAATCTCACTAGTGGAGTCTGGGGAGGGTAGTGTGTACGCAGACCTTACCCCTACTCTGAAAGAGTAGAGAGACTATTTCCGAAAGACCTTCGGCTCAAAAAGACAATATTAGTAACACCACAGAAATAATATAAAAAATATATAAAAAATAAGAGCAACAATAAATCAAGAAGAATGATACAAAGCAAAAGCAAAAATATTTATATGAATATACACTATATATTGACACCCTTTGACTTTTTCGTGGGTTGACTTCTTGATATTTTGAACTTCCTTAATGAAAATTCTAGATCTGTCACTGATTACAAGTAAATCTCTATATTAAGCACTAAATGTAACTGGTAATAAGGTAGAAGCGGATCCAAGATTTGAATTTTATGTGTTAATATTAGCAATTCTACCATATCCCATCTAACTTAATTGGTTATCAAATTATTTGTATATATTTAATAAATTTTCTGGCAAAAATATTAGGTATGAGTAAAATTAAAGCTATGGGTTCAGAAGACTCATAGCCTCTTACATTAGATACGCTGGTAACTATCCTTCTATCAGTGTTAAAGTACATAATAATGTAAAAAAATATTATATTATTGGTTTGTTTAACTTAAATTCATTTACCATAATCACCTTACAAGCGATTTGATTGTGTAAATATTTTTTTTTTAAATATCGAGTGAATGGAATAGCTATCAAGAAACTTTAGTTGCACAATATAGTGCAAGTTGTCCTGACCTTAGCTTATCGCATTTAGGTAATTCTTAAAGTTTAACATGGGCAAAGATGCCTTACAATTCAAGGACAGACGGCGCCTAATGATGAACACTTCACGTACAAATTTAATACAATATTTGTTTTTTTTTTCTTTTTCTCTTAAATTCTATGGTTCTTTAAGAATATTTATCAAGTAGTAAATGTTGAGAATGCATATCTCTTCAGCACATACAATACTTCCACATTTAATAATATAGGCCTGCTACATATGTGGTAGCATAGCTTGGTCCTTAGTCCAACCACAGATACATTCTCTTTATAATAGATGGTGTCGATTCAGCTTACTTGTACCTCGACTATTTAATTGATTACCTACTTCTCACAGCAATATATCTACCAAAAAACTATGCACATCAAGGTGATGGTGTTCGAATCAGCTTGCTTATACCTCGACCTCGACCCTTTGATTGGATACCTGCTTCTCACACCGATATACGTACCAGATAACTCTGCACATCAAGATCTTGATGATGGCGTTCAAATCAGCTTGCTTATACCTCGACCTCAACTATTTAATTGGATACCTACTTCTGACACCGATATACGTATCAGATAACTCTGCTCATCAAGATGATGGCGTTCGAATCAGCTTGCTTATACCTCGACCTCGACTATTTAATTGGATACCTACTTCTCACACCGATATCCGTACAAGATAACTCTGTTCATAAAGGTGATGGTGTTCGAATTGGCTTACTTATACCTCGACTATCTAATTGGATACTAGTTTCTCACACAACTTACCGTACGAGATAACTTTGCACACCAAGATCTCGAGCAACGTTCATTTTTATATAATTTTTACCTATTTCATTGACCACTAGGCTTACAACAACATACCCAGTGTAGTCACACATATGGAGTCTAGAGAAGCTATTTCCGAATAGACCATCGGCTCAAGAAATTAGTTGATCACTAGGCTTTATGGAAAAAATTGACCTAAACCACAAGTTGGATGAAGTAGCAGATACTTTTAAGTTGAACAGCAAAGTTCCAGCAGCCACACTGAAAAGACAGCTACTTAACAATCAGTACTGTTTTAGGTCATACTATACATTTTCTGAAATTTATTTCTTATGTTGAAAGGGTTGTTAGGGATTGAATGTAAAGATAAAAAAGGAGACCCATTTTTTGTCCGGATGAAAGTATCAATACCTTGTTCTGTAGATGGAATGGACCTATGTCAATCATTGAGTGATAGATCAATGATAGACAACTCTATTTTGAGCAAGGAGAAGGATCTAGTCATAGTTGTCATATGGTAAGTATTTATCTGCACCTGCACCTAAGTGTTTATGACAAACTAAAATTTGATCTTAACAGTCAAAAATTCAAGTGAGAATACATAGCACAATATCATGGTTAAACGATAAATGTGTGTATGAAAGACATATATCTTCTATTTATTAGTTTTGACATAAATGCCGGTGAATCGGATGGTCGCGGATGGAATCTGAGATGGAGGAACTGTAGTACCTCTCCAGATCTGGCAAAAGCGAAAGACCCGGCCCCTAACATATTTCGAATGGATCCTGATCGATGAACCTACTCTGCCCTTGCGAGGCGGGCCCTTGTGGTTGCGAGCTTCCACGGGTAGAAATGACACCAGGTAGCCGCTTTGAAGCATGTTGTTTATCCACAGTTTATAATGCATTTAAGGATAAACCAATTTCGCGCAAACTTAACGTCTCGGTGTACTAGAGTTTAAACCTCTAAATTCAAACTTCAGAATATTGTGCCCTAAAGTTCGAAACTTGTGTCCATAAGTTCGACTCGTATATCCTGAATTTTAAATTAATAGTTCAAAAATTCAGGACACTTAGTTCTGAATCTTAAATTAGCAGCTCAAAAATTCAGGACATTAAGTTCTGAATTTCCAAATTCAAAATACTTACTCCTGAAGTTTGGGTGAATTGGCTAATCTTTAAATACATCGTAAATTGTTGATATATTTTAAATAGCGAGCTAAAAGTTGCTATTGCTGCACTTCGCTCATTCCACTGCCATAGCTTACGGCTATAGCAATGGGAGATTCTCAGCAAAGAGAAAAGTCAGGATAACGATAGCAGGCTGCAAGTAGATCGGTACCAATATTGCACACACCACAGAGTATGTCAGCAGAATGAGACCAACTAGTTTGGGGCAGAGTAAGGAAACTTAAGGTTAAATGATTTATGATTCAGCAGACTATTAAGTCATCGTAAATTTTATATTTTCACTTTGCTATCAAGTATAGTGTTTAAAAAAGTGCCCGCTTCCTCGCTTTAAGCGAGAATCGAAGCGAAGCGAGAAGCTGCACGCTTCACCTTGATGAACCGATTCATGTGTAGAAAAGCGACCGCTTCCTACTAAAAAGCAAGAAGCTGGAAAGTGATACAAAGAAGCGACCGCTTCTGTGTTTTAAAACAGACTCACCCCTATTTTATTAAAAACGAGGTCTGATCTTTCATTAAACGATCAAATGCAATGTGACTAAACGATCAAATGCAATGTGACTAGGGTTTTTAAGACACTGGTCGACTTTTCCTCTTCATCGACTGAAAGCATCAACTTCTTCACCTTCAAGTTTAAACAACAGGTATGTTCTGATTTTTCTCCTCCTTCTTTTTCGTTTTCTTTAACTGTTTAAACGTCCAAAAAGCAGCGAAATGCTTGCGATTTTTTTTTACCTTCAATTCTTTCTCAGAATTGATGTCAAGTTTTAACAGTGAAAGAAAAAATTACCCAGTTTAATGCCCAGTTTTTTTCCTCATCTGCCCAGTTTTTTTTACCTCTAATTTTTATATCTTTTTAAAAATTTCACTTCACTTCAAAAAAGTGAGCACTTCGCGTCTCACTTTAAGCGAAATGGGGGCTTTCTCTTTTTCTCGCTTCACAACATTAATCAAGTATGGAAGTTTACTGTACGAGTAAATAATTATATTTGTTGGAAGAGGATAAATTATGTTAAGGGGAACATGGAAAGACAAAAGGGCGAAATCTAATTCCATTTCCACATACTTCCATTTGGGAAGTGGGAACCCAACGGAATGTATGTTGAGATCACTTCATAGAACCCACCCCTCAATGAAATCTATAGCTTTTCGTGTTCTATGATTTATCTCCGAATAATGAGGAAGTAGTTCGAGTCATTTAATTACTATATAAAGAAAACAACTATAAACTATAGGACTTCTTATTCGACTAAGAATTTTTATATTGACATGAAATCCTGGACCATGTCAGCCCTTACAACACTAGGTTTTAAGTTTACCCTACAAGGACGATAAAACAATTTGTTTTTTTTTGGTGGGAAGATAAAATAATTAAAATTACTCTTATGTATCCAGAATTAGGCATTTCATATTTGCTCAGATTATCCTTTTAAACTTTTCATACCATTAGACTATAAATCTATTTTGTGTATGGGACTGTGTCTCCCTAATGGTAGCTATTTATGGTAGTTACTGTGTGATATTATTGCATGATATTTATTTATGGTTCTTATGTTTAGATAGTTATTTATGCTATTTCTGCTGGACTTACTAATGCTCTTTTGTTTTTGTTTTTGTTTTTGTTTTTGTTTTTGCTTTTCCTCTCCTTCACTGAGCCGAGGGTCGACTGGAAACAGCCTCTCTGCCCTTTCGGGTAGGGGTAAGACTCGTCTACATATTACCCTCCCCAGACCCCACTTTGTGGGACATTACTGGGTAGTAGTGCTGTTGTTGTTAGACAATAAATCTATTTGAGTTATTTTAGGTAGTTTAGATCTATCCATATTAACTTTGGAAGCAGAACACAAGCCTACCTTTGGTTTGGCAGAAGTCAGAACTGAAACCTTATAGTGTAGCCTTTTTTTACTGTGAAAGAGGGAGGTCATTCAACAAGAATGGCATGGATACTATCTTTTAACACTCTGTAATTAGGTTTACTTAATCCTAAAGAAAATATCGAAGGCAAGACCATTCGGTCTAAGTTGCGGACTGATCGCTAATGTCCAGCACCAGAAAGTGATAAAGCAAAAGGAAAAGGAAGGCCTTCTTATGTCAAAATCAGGCACAACTTTGCTGCAATAGACATGCAGTCAAATACTAGTGATCCTGATGGTTGTTTGGTTATGAAAATACCATAACATATTTGCCTTCAGAAGTACAATAAATATACAAGCGCATCAAGAAAGCAATTAAAGGAATAGAAACTCAGCAGGGTGCGCTTTACAAGGAGGACGGATTCTAGCAAAGCAGACCAAGCACTGAAGGCAAACCGGAAAACACAAGTGGCAGTAAAGACATTTGAAAAGAATTTGTAGAGTATTTATATGTACATGAAGAAAGTTAAAAGAAGTTGAACCTTTTCTCATGACAGACGAGCAAAGTATATTTTCTTAATCTTCCGCAGATGAGACTATGCAACAAAACTGGACCAAATACAACATAGTACATTTACACGTGCAGAGGAAAACGCCTAAGGCAAAATTTTACAATGACTATCCTCCACGATACCAATGTTTTTAGGTAGTATAAGCAGTATAACGGAACCCCAACCAAAATTTTCCAGGAGCAGTGGTAAAACTAGAAACAGATGACTTACTGATGCTTGAAGACCCCTTTTCTTCGACGCCCTTTCAGATCACTTGGGGCAATTGATACAGAATCTACACAAAGACCACCTTTGGAATGTGTGCAATCGATCTGCTTCATTGAAAATCTAACTTCAGTTGCAGTGTCTGACTTACTTACTATAAATTCACCCACCTTGTACTCTATCCAGTTGCCACGTTTTATATTTCCATTTGTATCATCTTGCTCGATATCATGTATGACGTACTCACTCACTGCATGCTGTCCATCAGATGTAGTCAGTTCATATCGGACTGGCCCTAAGTCCCATCCATGAGTGTGCTCAAAGTTGCAAACACGTCGACCGAGTCTCTTGTAAAATTTCCCAAGGTGGACCCTGAATGTTAGCATGTATACATCCGGTGGAAGTGGAAACTTCACTGAACCACTTACTTCAAACCACCATAGCTGCTGGCAATACGCCACAACATGGAACCTGTGGCAGCAGAAATATTAGAATGTCAATGTTCTAGAAATCCTTAACAATTTGGTTTTTTCAGAACGAAAAACAGAATGCATTCTACCAGTTTCCAAGCAGCTGAAAACATTATATGTGGTCAGACAAGAGGTTTGTCTAACAAAAGAGGATAAAACATAAAAAGGTGAATTACAAAAGAACGAGGAAAAACATAGGTGTTCTCTGAGTCAGTATAATCCAATGACTAAGAAGAAGAAGAAATGGTCGAGTACAACTGCTAAAAGGACCCTCTTCCACCTCTCATAAGCCATGGATGGTTAACCAACAGAATAAAGCCCAAGCTCATGAATGATCAGATCTTGCAATGAAAAGGTTTGATCTCACCATCGTCTTTGTGAATTAGGGAATTAAGTGACGGGTGATAACATTGTCTAAAACAGCATGTCAATCGTCTTTTAAAGGTCTCATAAAATATTAATCCTTAGTTGCCTGATAGGCAGGCTAAGTTTTAACATAGATAGCTATAAGCATGATCTGTAATTTCTCAAACTTTCTTTACAGATACAGAAATTTACTGCAAATCTGTTAAATTAATTAGCAAGATATATCAAGGAAATATGTGTTCTTAATTCTGGAACAAATTTGTAGCCTGTTTGGCCAAGCTTTTTTTTGGGGCCTAAAGTGCTTTTTTTTTTGCCAAAGATTGAGGTGTTTGGCCAAGCTTTTAGAAGTAAAAAAAAAAACATTTTTAAGGAGAATCAAAAGCAGTTTTGGAGAAGCAAAAAAAATAGCTTTTCTCACAAAGCACTTTTTTGAGAAGCACTTTTGAGAAAAATACACTTAGAAGCAGTTTTCAAAAGTTTGGTCAAACACTAATTACTGCTCAAAAGTGCTTTTCAAGTTAATTAGCCAAACACAAACTACTTCTCATCAAAAGCAATTTTTCAAAAAGTGATTTTGATCTCAAAATAAGCTGATTTTAGAAGCTTGGCCAAACGGGCTATTGGTCTTACAAACTCTATAAAGTAAGTTTATCGGTCCAAGTGGCAGAGTCGGCGAAAATGAAGAGTCACCCGTTCTCAACACGCCATCCATTAATACCAATCATAATTAGCCAAGTAGTAACTTCTATATTGATCCCAAAAGAATATCATTTATACTTCTGACCAAAATCCTAATTACAATTTACAGATTGGCTATAACTAATAAGTTTTCCATGTATCTTCTTCCTCATTCACAAATAGGAATACTGTCCAGCAAAGGCACATCGACTAGACAGACTGTCCACAAATTTATCCAAAATCTTACTGCCCCAATATTATACACAGCAAAAAATCCAAGTACATGCTCTAAACTCTAATAATAAAGGGTTTAAGACCTCTCAAAAAAGGGAGGAAGAAAAGCATGGCTTCCTTGTCTTCCCTCAGGTACCAAAAATAAGAAAAACAAAAGAACATGAAAACAAAAAGGAACACTTCCACATATCTAGGAGATTTCTCCTCTGACAGTTTTGCGAAGGGGCCAAAAAGTAGCCTACGGAGGTTCAAATCCTATTTTACTGAAACTGGTAGTTATTCTCTATAATCAGCACCTAAATTTGTTTTTTTGGACAGTGTCAGCATCGTAACACTGAAAATAAGTAAAACAGATACTCAAATTTTCCCCTTCCTTGAAACGCAGCACAAGGTAGATTTTGTTGGGCAGAAAAAGATGCAAAGCAATGCACTGATAACCCTCAATGGTAAAGAAACTAGAGGCTATTAATCTCAGACATTGTCTTCACCATATACCAGCAATGAGAACAGAAAAGGTCCGCTTGAAAGTGGAACCAACCTGCTCCAACCAGCCTGTGGTTCACAAAAGGAGAAGAGGATAAACTGAAAGCTAATGCTAAATAAACAACTACTCTAATCTAGCGATCCTTTTTATTATGGGTACTCTAATCGAGTGATCTTAATAATCAGTAAAGACATTTATTGCATATAGTTTGAACATACTAATCTAACCTTGACTCTTCTGTGGGAAACCAGTTCCAATGTCTCCTGTCTTCAACACCAGTTATCAGCATTGCTTTCGTCGAGATAGACATGCAAATCCTTCCACTAATTCTATCCAACCATACTTCCTGCAATTTCTCCCACATCAAAAGAAAAGTACATATTAGAAACAAAGCATCACTGATACTTTATCCAAACAATTTTCAGCCAAAAAGAAAAAGCAAACCACAAATGAAATTCAATGGCACAAGAAGCTCTACAAATTACTCAAACTTCGTCTTCCTGCCAATCAGGTGCCCAGGAAGTAGAATCTTCATATTACTTCTGCTTTCCCAATTATTTGACACTATTACTATTTGGAAAGTGTAGCAGTTTATTATTTGACTACAATTTCTTCAAAAACTTTTTAAATATTTTAAACTAAAGCAATTTGTAATTCATAAATTTTTCTTTGATAAGGTAAATAATTTTATTAATGTGGGAAAACCTCTCATAGAGAACCTACACAATTATATGGTTCTATACCAATATCACCCAATCTTCTATACATAAACAACAAAAACAACAACTACCCAGTATAGTTCCATAAAGTGGGGTCTGGGGAGGGTAATATGTAGACGGCCCTTACCCCTACCCGAAAGGGCAGAGAGGCCGTTTCCAATCGACCCTCGGCTCAGTGAAGGAAAGGAAAACAAAAACAAACATTAGTAACTCCAGCAGAAATAGCGTAAATAATTATCTAAACATAAGAACAACAAATAAAATAGCATGCAATAATATCAGAACGTAACTACCATAAATAACTACCATACGGGAGAAAACAATCCAATACACAAATCATCTATGGATAGCCCTGCCAAGCCTCACCCAACCCCGGGTGAGGAGTACGAAAAAAACTCTAGGAGCCCCTATCCTACAACCCTGATACTAGACCTCCAGACTTTCCTATCAAGGGCCATGTCCTCGAAAACCCGCATTCTAGCCATGACATGCCTAATCACCTCTCCCCAATACCTCTTAGGCCTCCCTCTGCCTCGCCGTACGCCGACCATCGCCAGCCGCTCACAACTCCTTACCGGGGCATCCAATCTTCTATACATATAGTAACTTAATGGGTGCACCAAAAACCCAAGTTGCTCGGACTTTTCATTTTGGTGCCGCACTTGTGTCGACACGATACCGACACGAGTATGGGTATGGAATATGTACCGGATCTGGTTATTCAATATTGGGTACTTTGAACACAAACTGCGGAGATATTTGACATAAGATTTGGCATTTTGATTTCTCAAAACAAAAGCTAGTGTAGATTTGAAGACACGGGAAAAGCGAGTGCACATTACAAGCTACATGTAAGTCTTCCAAATAATGCCTCATAATTAGGCATATTTTTATAGCTCTATTTCAGATATTTGACTTACTTTCAGTCGAATCTCCACCCATATACGTAACCCCAAATCATAAAATTTAAAATTTAGATCATGAAGGATCCGACCTCAAGATTTGCACCCATATAGCCTATCGGATACCCGCACCCGAGCCCGAGCAAACTTAGGCAAAAACTAACAAAGAATCGGAGCCTATTCGTCAATTGTAATTGTAACTCATAAAAGCGTCCTATGTAGTTTCCAAAATATAAACTTTAATGAAAAAATAACAGATTATAGTGTATGTATTCATACAGCTAATTGGATAAGTTGACCTCATACTCAGAACTCCATTCTTTTTTGGAATAGAGAGACTTCTAACATAAGAAAATAAAACACGTTAAAGAACCCCCAACTCAATATGAAGCTCTATTTGGTGCCCGTAAACACAGATAACACAGCATAATAATCAATGTCAAACTGCCGAATTCAGATTCCCAGTTCAATTTTTATTGGAACATAAAGAAACATTAGCTCAAACACCACCCAACTAAAATTCCCAAAATCAATTCTGACCTAGAAACCCAATTAACCACTCAAACACCACCCAACTCAAATTCCCAAAAACAATTCTGACCTAGAAACCCACTTAACCATTGGGATTTAAGTAATATAGACTCACAGTGTAGATCAGCGTAAATTAACCTGTTATAACATTTTACTTAGTAACTATTTATTCTAGATTACCAATCAATTATATTAAACAAAGTTTACTGCACTTACCTTTTAAGCGACCTTTTTACAATGTTAGTGCATAAAACTTAATATCTTAATAATTTACAATGAAAACAATGTAAATAACATTAAAAATCCCAAGAAGAATCTATATACTATTACTTTATTTCCATCATCAAATGGAATTTTTACACTGTCAAAGTAACTTAACCAGTTATAACTTGTTACTTAACATTAATTCAAGGTTACCAATCAATGATATTAGACAAAGTTAACTGCAATTACCTTTTAAGTGACCCGATTGTGTAAATACCATCAATGCATAAAAACTTAAATTCTTAATCATTTACAACCAAAAAATGAAAATAATAGTAACACCCCAAAAATCTATATATTACCTTATTGCCATCATCAAATGGAACAGGACGAGAGAGGAGGGCAAAGATGTCTTTCTTGGAAAGACCCTCGTTTATTTTTTCCCTCAGAGGCAAAAGGTCGAGCAGGTGGTTGTAATTACACGGAAGTTTAGAATCCCAAACGACGTCGGAAGATGCGGCGCCACGAAACGCGCGGTTAAGCCTAGCTAGATTACAAATTTCCGGTGGGGTAAGGTACATAAAAACGCATGCCACACAATTTTCCGGTATGTCACCGAGTCCTGGTCCCGTCGATTCGTTCTCCGTTAAGCTCGACAATGATGCGCCCATACGAAATTACCAACTAGACCTTCGATTTTGCGCGTTAGTTGGTGTAGCAGAGGAGGGGTAATTCGGTCAATTCACATTTGTCGCCGGTGCCGGTGAGTTGAGAGTTGGAGAGGGAGCAGATATTAATAAAGGGAAGGACCAGGTTTTGTTATGTTTGTCAAGCTTTGCCACATTTGCTTTTCCTCTTTTTTCTTGTTCTTTTATTTGTTTATTTACTTATTTATATTTTTTGATTTGACTATTTGTAAAGTAGACTTTTGTAATGTACTACTACTAAATTTTCAAAAGAAAGGAAAAGCTCTCTATGTTTTGGAGTTTGAGTCATGTATTGTCGAGAGGTAAGTAGTATTTGATAAATTAATCGGAATGCATACAAGTTGATGTGAATATACATTCTTAAAATAAGTTTAAAATTTTTAATAAATATATAAACATTATAAGTTTTTCTATTTTACTTTTTTTGGAGGGGACAAGTATAAAGAGAAGGAACATAAACCTTACAATTTGGTCAAGACTCTCTAGTTTATGGCCGCTTCTTTATGGTACCAATTGTTGCTTTATTGAATTTGCTTCACTAATAGGCTCACGCTTCCTAACTCAACCCTTAATTCATATTTGTTGTACATTATTTGTCACATTGTAATATTGCTTTCCATTTCAAATTTATAGATATATATAGTTAAAATTACAAATTTCAAAAAACTTCATTTTTTTCAAGAAGAATTCATTTATTACGTTTTATGTAGAATTTAAAATATGATCTCCAAAATGTATATCTATTTTAACTATTATGCCACACCCTTAAAAGAAGAACTGCCCTAAGATTATGATACTGAAAAAAACATGTGTCTACAAGTTTAGTAATCATAAACGCTGGCGGTTAAACCGCAGCGGAGATAAAACTATTATGCAATTTTTTTTCATTTGTCCAAGTCTTGATAGATAAAGTTATTAGATATAATTGCTGGTGGAAGGGACGTATGTACCTTATTGCATGCGGTGTCAATTGTGACGAGACATTGCTTCGTCAAAAGTTTTTACTAGATATGTATATGAAAAATAAAATATTAAGTATAAGTATAAAAATGACACCACTTATCCTTGGGTCATTTGCAGCCGTACTCGTTTTTTGTGCCACATTTTAACTTGTGTCTGCTTTGTCTTTCTGTTAACTTCAGTTGAAGTTTTACTTAAGCTTTAGAGCTTAAGTTTACTTAAGCCATTTCCAGCTTAAGTTGTCCAGTTATAAAATAAACACTTAAGTTATTTCCAGCTTAAATTGTCCAGTTAAAAAATAAACACTTAAGCCGTTTTTTAAAAAATGGGTACGGATGCAAATAGAAAGACAAATCGACTACAGGTTAAAAGGGGGCGTCTAAATAGGGTGGTCCCGTGCAATTTTTACCCAATCATTATAGTCATTTAATCCACTTCTTCAAATTGTGATATGCTATTGGCCGATGGAAGATAATAAATATTTTATGAAATTAATCTAGATACGTGTAATCTGACCCGAACACTAGAATTATTTTTAAAAAAAGATATCTCGACGGTCCCCAAGATTTCTTTTATTCCATGGTATAAAAGGACAAGTTGGATGTCTAACAAATTAAAAGGTGGATATATCCTTCTGTCTTCCAGCTAAATATGAGTTTAATTTGCCAAACTATTGGCGGATTACGTACTATTCAGTCCATCTAGTCAAGAAATTTCTAAAAGAAAAAAAAATCTACATTATTTTTGGTCAACAAACGAACAAATCATTTAGATATATATTCACAATATAAGTTACAATGAAATGAATGGAAACTAATATATAATCATAAGATGTTATTTCCAATCACCAGTTCAGTATCTATACCACAAGCTTTTTTCAAAGAGAATTCAATAAATTTAGGCAGTATAGCTTTTCGGTCACTTAAACTTGACGGGTTTTAAAAGTCAATAAATAAACTTTTAATTTTTTCATTTGAATACCCGAACTTATTTTTCTCGTAATTAATAAACACATTTAACCATTGACCAAATGAGGGGAGGGGGTCGATCTATGAAATAAAAGAGGGGGCCTCGGTCTGTTGGATTAGGGTTTCCGTGCCTTTGACCTGCAAGACATCCATTGGTCAATTGCTGATCGGATGGACACACATGTGTATGTGTAATACAAGCGTACATAGTCTCTTATCAAATATGTTTATTAGTTATAGAAAAAATAAATTTGACTGTTCAAATTAAAAAATAAAAAGTTTATGTATTAGTTTTAAAACCCATTTTGTAACTCATTGATAATAGACACGATTCTTCTTTCTTTTTTTTTTTCACGTCAGAACAATTTGTGATTTGACAGATAATATTGCACGATGTGATTTGTTGTTTCTTGATATAAAAACTACTAATAATCATAGGCGAAACTACGTTAGTAGAAGAGAGGTTATTGGACTCTGTTAAATTTGGTTTACATCAAATTACTTATTATCTTAATTTTAAAAGTTACAAATTAAAATGAAAACATCAATTTTAATCATATATATATATATATATATATATATATATATATATATATATATATATATTTCTTAAGCTCGGCGAAGTATTATGGATACACTGTACCATTATAAGTTTACATATAAGAGAGGGAGAGTACCGAGTAGAATTTTTACAAACATAAGGTTTTAAAATAATTCTACTACACTGTTAATGTCTGATAATCGTAATAATTATACATATCCAGAAAGCTTTGCAAGAAGTCTTAGTTTAAGCTTAGAAAAATTTATTTGGGACGTAGACACAGGATTTTATTCTATCGTAGACCACGCTATACATTTTATATATATTACAGAAAATCATAGATTTTGTGTAGATTTATTTAATAAGCAGTTATATCTTATAATCAGAATATTAGATATACATTTATCTAGCCTTTCACACTATTAATATAGACGATAGTTTAATATCTTAGAACATAGTATATATAATTTAAAATATATATCTAGCCAAATAGTTTAAGGACTGTAATTTTCTAAAGACTGTAATAATTATCCCTATTATTTCATTATCCAACCCATTTTTTAGTGGATAATATGGATAGTTAATTGTTTTCTTTGAATCATTATATATATATATATATATATATAAAAGAAATTTAATGCATATGGGATTAATAGTAATTGGATTAAAAGGATTAACAAGAAAGAATTTAGGGGCTAAAGTATTGATAGTAGTATATGATGATAGATGGTCAGATCAGAAGAAATCTATAATAGGTTTAACAGAAGTAGATATGACAAATAACGGAGGAATATTTTATATCAGTCCAGATTTTATGATAAATCTAGCAGAATTTGAAAAAATATAAAAATAGGAATACAGACTAAAGGGTATGAAGAAATGAATAATGAAAATAATCTATTAATATGTGTAGGTTTTATAGGGAAAATGGCAACAAATAGCAATACAAAATTTAAAATTAAGGTAGAAGATGTAGTTGAAGTAATGGGAAATAAAGGTATAAAATTATTAAAACCTATTAAAATAGACCCAGAAGAATATGCAGGATTAGAATGGAATTTAGAAGATTTTTCAAAACCAAAAATATTTAAACCAGAATCTCATTTAATGTATACAAATTCTAAAGGAGAAACATCAATTAGGTTTACTGATTATAATTACTCTACTCATAAAGATATAGATGATGAAGATGAAAATAAAGAAACTGAATGTATGAATGTTGAAATAATACATGAAGAATTTGAAGTAGACATAGCATTAGAAGAAGCAAGAAAATTAGTTAGAGAAAATAAGAATAAGACTTTCCAATGTAAAGGATGTAAATTAGGAAAATTAACCTTAAGAGATGTAGAAGAACATTTTAAGAAATGTGAATTAAGAACAGATAATTTAGGATATAGAAAAGAATATAGGATACAAGAAAAATCAGATAAATTTGACCAAATCTTTGAAGAAAGTACAGTAGATACTAGTACGGGAAATGTACCTAGAAGAAGAGTATACAGAATAGACCAAGAAACAGAAATAGAAAATGTAAGACCATCAGGAAAAATAATGCCAATAGAAGAACCTATAAGATTACAAGAAGGGGGAAGTAAAGGTAAAATATTAAATATAGCAGCCCATGATCCACAAATGTGGAATTCAGTAATAGACCTATGGAAAGGAATAGTGGTAGCAGACTTTATAAAAACTTATAATGATACAGATGCAGAAACAATGTATAAATATATGGAAACCTTTTTAGGAGAATCAACAAAGGGTTTATGGGAAGCCTATAAATCAGAATTTCCTCAAGATTTTCAAAATTTAATAGCAATGGGTGCGAACCCTTATAATTTTATAAATAAAATACATAGTTTGATTACAGGGGAAGATCCAAATAGTGGATTAGTAGTGTTACAAAATAATGCTTTAATAAAATTAGAAAAATTAAGTATAAGTAGTTGGTTCCATATAAAGAAGTTTTTAAATGATTATTTTTATTATTGTATATTAGTGGAAATGCTTTTGATCAAGAATTAGGTAAAAAGTTATTCAATAAATTACCAGGAGTCTTAGGAAGAGAAATAGAAGAAAGATGGTATAAAAGAGAAGGAGTAATACAAAACCCAAATACAAAATGGTCTATAGGACACAAAGTACAGCATATTATGGAAATATTACAGGAAAAATGTACAAACTTACAAATACAAAAACAGTTAAAACAGAACAATATGAGTTTCTGTAAATCAACAGTATATACAACCCAAAGTTATGACAAAATGAATACAAAAGAAAGAAATACAAAAGATATAAACCCCAATACAATAAAGAATACAATAGAAAAAATTATTATCTCAGAAAGTCTTCAGCTAGAAAGCCCTATTTAAATAGACATAGGCATGTTAGAAAATATAGAACAGATAGAAATTATGAAAACAAATTAGAATGTTTTACTTGTGGTAGTGTAGAACCTTTAGCCAACACTTGTCCAAAAAGAATTAATAGCAAAACAAGAAATTCACAGTTAATAGAAGATTTTCAAGAAACTCTAATAAATGTAGATGAATACATGTCAGACAACGAAAGTATATATTCTATAGTAAGTGTAGGAGTAGACGAAACTCAAATAGAAACCTCAGAATCAGAAGAAGAGGAATTAATAAATGAAATAGGATTAGAAAAATTAGACCTAGAAGAAAATAACTTTGTAAACATATTAGAAGACTGTACCCATGAGTTTGAAATAAATAAAGGATTAGATAGCAATCAATGTTTTAAATGTAAATGGTATCCTAGTAGAAGTAAAAGAGCTAAATGTATATTATGCTATTTAGAAGGATGTATTTTATGTATACAAAAAGATTTTGAAATAAAAATAAATAAAGAAGAAATTTATCAAGAGACAAATAATTCTGTTATAAATTTAAGAATAATTACACTAGAGAATAGAATAAATGAATTAGAAGAAAGAATACAAAAAATGGAAAAAGGAAAAGAGAAATTAGAAGATATAAGAAATGAAGAAGAAAGAGAACTGATGAGTATAGAAAATTATGATGCCTTAATATGTAACGAAGATAAAAAATTATCTACGATAAAAATTCTAGCAAGAATTAAAATAGAAGATTATGAAATAGAAACATTAGCTCTAGTAGACTCAGGATGCACCAGATGCATAATAAATAAGAAGATAGTTCCACCTAATTTAATAAAAATACTAGACAAACCAGTAGCAGTTATGCAAATGGATGGAACCCATAATATCTATAAACATTATATAGATAAATCACAGATTAGTTTTGTAAATACATGTTTAGATTTTTATAAACCTAGTTATAAGGTAGATAAAATTTGGGTAAGAGACTTAAATATAAATGTCGATTTTGTGTTAGGTTTAAGTTTTATGTTACATAATAATGGTAGTTGTTTACTTAGTAGAGATGGAGTAATATTCTTTAAAAATATTACACAAACACCAGTACACACAATAGAAGCCGCAACTAGGATAAGGACAAGATTAAATGAAAATCAGATAGATTTGCAAGAAAATGAGAAAGAATGTTGTAAAGAATGTAAAGACAATAAAACATGTTGTAGGACTAAAGAAGAAACAAAAAATCTAATATTAGAAGAAAATGAAGATAAAGATATAATAGAAAAAGATTATACACTAATAGATATTGAAACAGAATTATACAATTTTAAAACAGGACTACAAAGAATAGGAATAATAAAGAACGAAAAAGATAGAAAATATAATAGAAATTTTAGATGAGATAGAAATAATAGGAGAAAAACCTTTAAAGCACTGGGAAAATAATAAAGTAATGTGTAAACTAGATATAATAAACCCAGAATATATAATTAAAACGGCTTCAATAGAAGCTACAAATGAAGACCTTAACGACTATAAAACTCAAATTAAAGAACTTATGGATTTAGGTGTAATAAGGAGATCTACTTCTAAACATAGATCATCAGCTTTTATGGTTAGAAATCACAGTGAAATAGTAAGAGGAAAAGCAAGAATGGTAATAAATTATAAGAGACTTAATGATAACACTAAAACAGATGGATATAAGCTACCTGATAAAATGGAATTAATAAATAGGATACAAAGTAAAAAGATATTTAGTAAATTTGATTGTAAATCAGGATATTGGCAAGTAAAAATGCACGAAGACAGTATCGAATGGACAGCATTTACTTGTCCAGAAGGACATTTTGAATGGTTAGTCATGCCGTTTGGATTAAAAACAGCTCCACCAATTTTCTAGAGAAAAATGGATAATATATTTGGAGAATATAAAAGATTTGTCTTAGTATATGTAGATGATATATTAGTATTTAGTAAAGATATTAAAGAACATTTAGGACATTTACAAACAGTATTTAGATTATTTGTAGATAATGGAATAATTATTAGTAAAAAGAAAATGGAATTATGTAAAAGTTATATAAACTTTTTAGGAGTAGTTTTAGGAGAAGGAAAAATTAAGTTACAACCGCATATAGCTAAAAAAGCTTTAGAAATGCCAGACAAACTAGACAATATTAAAGAATTACAAAAGTTTCTAGGAATAGTAAATTATGCAAGAAATTTTATAAAAGACTTAGGAAAAATAGCAGGACCTTTATATGCTAAGACAGGATCTACAGGGCAAAAATATTTTAATACAGAAGATATTAAATTAGTACAAAAGATTAAAGAAAAAATAAAAAATATTCCTGATTTAACTATGCCATTAGAAACTGATTATTTAATTATAGAAACAGATGGAAGTTTTGAAGGATGGGGAGCAGTTTTAAAAGCAAAACCGAATAAATATAGTGATAAAAATACAGAAAAAATATGTGCATACCAAAGTGGAAAATAAAAAGAAAAAGAAAATATGAGTAGTATAGATGCAGAAATCTTAGCTGTAATATACGGATTAAATAGTTTCAAATTATACATATTAAACAAACAAGAAGTAACAATTAGAACTGATTGTGAAGCTATTGTTAAATTCCACCAAAAGATAAATTCAAAAAATAGTAGTAGAAGAAGATGGTTGAATTTTATTGATACAATATCAATATATAATTTAGTTTTTGAACATATTAAAGGAAAAGATAATAATTTAGCAGACACTTTAAGTAGGTTAAAAATTATTGTTAATTAATAAAAATATCTTATATGTAGAGAATGAGACCAACAGTTTCAAAGACTGAAAACAAGGGGAAATGCGGTCAAGCCTCACCCTCAGACAGATACTCTCAGACAGTATTAGGTAATCTTCATTTTAAGCCACAGACTATCACAGAACAAAATAATTTAGAAAGAATAAATTTTGGAAAGCATAATTTAATATTTTTCCCACCATCAAATATTTCATTTAGAGTTTTACCAGAATGTGTTATAGATAGACCCAAAAGATGTTTAATTGATAATTTATGGATAGCATATAATAAGAAAGACACTAAATATGTTATAGCTGCTCTTAACGCTTTAGGGCAATATTTTACATACAAAAATCAAGAGAAGAAGTTTAAATACTATGTAGTTATACACGGTAAGACAAATGGTATTTTTCAAACATGGATAGAAGTATTAGACTCTATTAAAGACATACGAAAACCACTTTTTAAAAGTTTTAATGATTTTACTGAAGTACTAGACTATGCAAGAGGAATACTAGGACCAAATTACTATATCTCCCCAGCACTCAGACAAAATCCAGAAAAAATCCAATACAAAATCCAAAAAGACACAGAGAAAATTATATTTTGTGACCACTGCTCATCCATGACCGAAGCTTTCAGAAGATTGAACCAAAAGAATGAAAGCTTAGAGAAAGAAAAAGTCAGACTTATGGATCAGATAAAAGTTTTAGAACAAAAGATGCAGATGTTAGCACAATCTCAGACTCAAGTTGTTTTGCAACAAGATACGAGTTCTTCATCTCAAAAAATGGATGAGAAAGGTGTGCGTTCCCCAATGAATGCAGAAAAATCCACTGTATCGGATGGTGATACAGCTAGTCCGGTTCAAACGGTAACCGGTAAAGACAAATCAAATCCGTTTATGGTTGTCACTTTGCCAAAAAGTGAAGACAAAGGATCATCATCAAGAAGAAGACTGCCCAGAACATTAACACATGGAGACATATTAAATAAAAAGAGTATAAGTGTTAAAAAGAAAAAAAATGAAAAAATAGAAGATGTAATTAAACAGACATTAGAAAATTTCTTCCAGCAAAAAGAAAAACAAGACAAACATATGATCAAAAATCCTAGTCCCAGTCCAGAGAGATCAAGATCTAGTCCAGTAAGGTCTCAAAGCTCAGGAAGAGATGATAATGAAGACAATCTAAATTATCAAGATGCTCAAGATCCATATGAAGATTATGATTCAGGAATGAGTTTTGATTCAATAGCACTCCATAATTTAGACACATAAAAATAATTCGGAAATATTGAATCAAGAAGGAGACAAAAGAACAATAATGGAGAACAATAATGGAGGAGACAATAAGTGGGGCCAGATGTAACGGACGTGATATAAAGACAAGTAAGTGAGAAAAACGTGGATGACATAAAATGGAATCTCTGCACCAGCCATGTGAAGATGGGGCCCAATGAAGTACCCTACAAGGTTAGAAGACAAAGATTTCAAAAAATTTTGAAGTCCGCATTTCAGATCCGCTCAGAAATTCAGCTATAAAAGGCAGACCATAGGAGAAGAAAAATCATCGAGAAAAAACACAAAGCAAGAAATCCTCTGAAAAACCTTAAGCCAACTTTCCATCTCAAAAAACTTTTCTAAAACCACCTTGTAAAATATTCCCTTTATGAATACCCTAGTACTTATTCTTCTAAGCTTGTAAAATAAATAAAGTTTGTATGCTTAGGAGTTGATCATTTTCAATTCAGAAGTTCAGTCAAATCTTTTCGGGTTTCCCGAAAGGGAAATCCTATCTCTTGTAAACATGTAAGTTACTATGTTTATCTATGTTATGTTCTAAGATATTACCCCTATGTTTTGTTATGATTTCCTTTATGCTTTATTATGTATAGTTTTGTTATTCTGTAAATTGTTAAAAAAAAACTACTCTTAGTATATGGTTATCTTTCCAATTTCTTAACAATTTTGATGGATTAACCTGTAAATTCCTAGGAAAAAGCTGGTTAAGATAAACCGAGTGGTATGTGAACTTAACCATGGCCGGGGTGATGTTAAAGAAAAAAGAGTTAAGAATAGATTCATGTCTATCAAAAATTTGGAAGAAGAGATGAACAGAGTAAAAAGAAAAAAGAGTATAAAAGGGGTAATCTTAGTACATAATTATGGATACACTGTACCATTATAAGTTTACATATAAGAGAGGGAGAGTACCGAGTAGGATTTTACAAACATAAGGTTTTAAAATAATTCTACTACACTGTTAATGTCTGATAATCGTAATAATTATACATATCCAGAAAGCTTTGCAAGAAGTCTTAAGATGTAGACACAGGATTTTATTCTATCGTAGACCACGCTATACATTTTATATATATTACAGAAAATCATAGATTTTGTGTAGATTTATTTAATAAGCAGTTATATCTTATAATCAGAATATTAGATATACATTTATCTAGCCTTTCACACTATTAATATAGACGATAGTTTAATATCTTAGAACATAGTATATATAATTTAAAATATATATCTAGCCAAATAGTATAAAGACTGTAATTTTCTAAAGACTGTAATAATTATCCCTATTATTTTGGTATCAGAGTATAAAAGGGGTAATCTTAGTACATAATTATGGATACACTGTATCATTATAAGTTTACATATAAGAGAGGGAGAGTACCGAGTAGGATTTTTACAAACATAAGGTTTTAAAATAATTCTACTACGCTGTTAATGTCTGATAATCATACATATCCAGAAAGCTTTGCAAGAAGTCTTAGTTTAAGCTTAGGAGAATCTATTTGGGACGTAGACACAGGATTTTATTCTATCGTAGACCACGCTATACTTTTTATATATATTACAGAAAATCATAGATTTTGTGTAGATTTATTTAATAAGCAGTTATATCTTATATTAAATAAATCTACACAAAATCTATGATTTTCTGTAATATATATAAAATGTATAGCGTGGTCTACTACGTCCCAAATAAATTCTCCTAAGCGTAAACTAAGACTTCTTGCAAAGCTTTCTGGATATGTATAATTATTACGATTATCAGACATTAACATTGTAGTAGAATTATTTTAAAACCTTATGTTTGTAAAAATCCTACTCGGTACTCTCCCTCTCTTATATGTAAACTTATAATGGTACAGTGTATCCATAATTATATACTAAGATTACCCCTTTTATACTCTTTTTTTTCTTTTTTTTTACTCTGTTCATCTCTTCTTCCCAATTTTTGATAGACATGAATCTATTCTTAACTCTTTTTTCTTTAACCTCACCCCGGCCATGGTTAAGCTCACATACCACTCGGTTTATCTTAACCAGCTTTTTCCTAGGAATTTACAGGTTAATCCATCAAAATTGTTAAGAAATTGGAAAGATAACCATATACTAGAGTAGTTTTTTTTTTAACAATTTACAGAATAACAAAACTATACATAATAAAGCATAAAGGAAATCATAACAAAACATAGGGGTAATATCTTAGAACATAACATAGATAAACATAGTAACTTACATGTTTACAAGAGATGGGATTTCCCTTTCGGGAAACCCGAAAAGATTTGACTGAACTTCTGAATTGAAAACGATCAACTCCTAAGAATACAAACTTTATTTATTTTACAAGCTTAGAAGAATAAGTACTAGGGTATTCATAAAGGGAATATTTTACAAGGTAGTTTTAGAAAAGTTTTTTGGGATGGAAAGTTGGCTTAAGGTTTTTCAGAGGATTTCTTGCTTTGTGTTTTTTCTCGATGATTTTTCTTCTCCTATGGTCTGCCTTTTATAGTTGAATTTCTGAGCGGATCTGAAATGCGGACTTCAAATTTTTTTGAAATCTTTGTCTTCTAGCCTTGTAGGGTACTTCATTGGGCCCCATCTTCACATGGCTGGTGCAGAGATTCCATTTTATGTCGTCCACGTTTTTCTCACTTACTTGTCTTTATATCACGTCCGTTACATCTGGCCCCACTTATTGTCTCCTCCATTATTGTTCTCCATTATTGTTCTTTTGTCTCCTTCTTGATTCAATATTTCCGAATTATTTTTATGTGTCTAAATTATGGAGTGCTATTGAATCAAAACTCATTCCAGAATCATAATCTTCATATGGATCTTGAGCATCTTGATAATTTAGATTGTCTTCATTATCATCTCTTCCTGAGCTTTGAGACCTTACTGGACTAGATCTTGATCTCTCTGGACTGGGACTAGGACTAGGATTTTTAATCATATGTTTGTCTTGTTTTTTTTTTTGCTGGAAGAAATTTTCTAATGTCTGTTTAATTACATCTTCTATTTTTTTATTTTTTTCTTTTTAACACTTATACTCTTTTTCTTTAATATGTCTCCATGTGTTAATGTTCTGGGCAGTCTTCTTCTTGATGATGATCCTTCGTCTTCACTTTTTGGCAAAGTGACAGCCATAAACGGATTTGATTTGTCTTTACCGGTTACCGTTTGAACCGGACTAGCTGTATCACCATCCGATACAGTGAATTTTTCTGCATTCATTGGGGAACGCACACCCTTCTCATCCATTTTTTGAGATGGAGAACTCGTATCTTGTTGCAAAACAACTTGAGTCTGAGATTGTGCTAACATCTGCATCTTTTGTTCTAAAACTTTTATCTGCTCCATAAGTCTGACTTTTTCTTTCTCTAAGCTTTCATTCTTTTGGTTCAATCTTCTGAAAGCTTCGGTCATGGATGAACAATGGTCACAAAATATTATTTTCTCTGTATCTTTTTGGATTTTGTATTGGATTTTTTCTGGATTTTGTCTGAGTGCTGGGGAGATATAGTAATTTGGTCCTAGTATTCCTCTTGCATAGTCTAGTACTTCAGTAAAATCATTAAAACTTTTAAAAAGTGGTTTTCGTATGTCTTTAATAGAGTCTAATACTTCTATCCATGTTTGAAAAATACCATTTGTCTTACCGTGTATAACTACATAGTATTTAAACTTCTTCTCTTGATTTTTGTCTGTAAAATATTGCCCTAAAGCGTTAAGAGCAGCTATAACATATTTAGTGTCTTTCTTATTATATGCTATCCATAAATTATCAATTAAACATCTTTTGGGTCTATCTATAACACATTCTGGTAAAACTCTAAATGAAATATTTGATGGTGGGAAAAATATTAAATTATGCTTTCCAAAATTTATTCTTTCTAAATTATTTTGTTCTTTGATAGTCTGTGGCTTAAAATGAAGATTACCTAATACTGTCTGAGAGTATTTGTCTGAGGGTGAGGCTTGACCGCCTTTCCCCTTGTCTTCAGTCTTTGAAACTGTTGGTCTCATTCTCTACATATAAGATATTTTTATTAATTAACAATAATTTTTAACATACTTAAAGTGTCTGCTAAATTATTATCTTTTCCTTTAATATGTTCAAAGACTAAATTATATATTGATATTGTATCAATAAAATTCAACCATCTTCTTCTACTACTATTTTTTGAATTTATCTTTTGGTGGAATTTAACAATAGCTTCACAATCAGTTCTAATTGTTACTTCTTGTTTGTTTAATATGTATAATTTGAAACTATTTAATCCGTATATTACAGCTAAGATTTCTGCATCTATACTACTCATATTTCCTTTTTTTTTTATTTTCCACTTTGGTATGCACATATTTTTTCTGTATTTTTATCACTATATTTATTCGTTTTTGCTTTTAAAACTGCTCCCCATCCTTCAAAACTTCCATCTGTTTCTATAATTAAATAATCAGTTTCTAATGGCATAGTTAAATTTGGAATATTTTTTATTTTTTCTTTAATCTTTTGTACTAATTTAATATCTTCTGTATTAAAATGTTTTTGCCACGTAGATCCTGTCTTAGCATATAAAGGTCCTGCTATTTTTCCTAAGTCTTTTATAAAATTTCTTGCATAATTTACTATTCCTAGAAACTTTTGTAATTCTTTAATATTGTCTAGTTTGTCTGACATTTCTAAAGCTTTTTTAGCTATATGCGGTTGTAACTTAATTTTTCCTTCTCCTAAAACTACTCCTAAAAAGTTTATATAACTTTTACATAATTCCATTTTCTTTTTACTAATAATTATTCCATTATCTACAAATAATCTAAATACTGTTTGTAAATGTCCTAAATGTTCTTTAATATCTTTACTAAATACCAATATATCATCTACATATACTAAGACAAATCTTTTATATTCTCCAAATATATTATCCATTTTTCTCTGGAAAATTAGTGGAGCTGTTTTTAATCCAAACGGCATGACTAACCATTCAAAATGTCCTTCTGGACAAGTAAATGCTGTCCATTCGATACTGTCTTCGTGCATTTTTACTTGCCAATATCCTGATTTACAATCAAATTTACTAAATATCTTTTTACCTTGTATCCTATTTATTAATTCCGTTTTATCAGGTAGCTTATATCCATCTGTTTTAGTGTTATCATTAAGTCTCTTATAATTTATTACCATTCTTGCTTTTTCTCTTACTATTTCACTGTGATTTCTAACCATAAAAGCTGCTGATCTATGTTTAGAAGTAGATCTCCTTATTACACCTAAATCCATAAGTTCTTTAATTTGAGTTTTAAAGTCGTTAAGGTCTTCATTTGTAGCTTCTATTGAAGCCGTTTTAATTATATATTCTGGGTTTATTATATCTAATTTACACATTACTTTATTATTTTCCCAGTGCTTTAAAGGTTTTTCTCCTATTATTTCTATCTCATCTAAAATTTTTATTATATTTTCTAGATCTTTTTCATTCTTTATTATTCCTATTCTTTGTAATCCTGTTTTAAAATTGTATAATTCTCTTTCAATATCTATTAGTGTATAATCTTTTTCTATTATATCTTTATCTTCATTTTCTTCTAATATTAGATTTTTTGTTTCTTCTTTAGTCCTACAACATGTTTTATTGTCTTTACATTCTTTAGAACATTCTTTCTCATTTTCTTGCAAATCTATCTGATTTTCATTTAATCTTGTCCTTATGCTAGTTGTGGCTTCTATTATTTGTACTGGTATTTGTATAATATTTTTAAAGAATATTACTCCATCTCTACTAAGTAAACAACTACCATTATTATGTAACATAAAACTTAAACCTAACACAAAATCGACATTTATATTTAAGTCTCTTACCCAAATTTTATCTACCTTATAACTAGGTTTATAAAAATCTAAACATGTATTTACAAAACTAATCTGTGATTTATCTATATAATGTTTATAGATATTATGGGTTCCATCCATTTGCATAGCTGCTAATGGTTTGTCTAATATTTTTATTAAATAAGGTGGAACTATCTTCTTATTTATTATGCATCTCGTGCATCCTGAGTCCACTAGAGCTAATGTTTCTATTTCATAATCTTCTATTTTAATTCTTGCTAGAATTTTTATCGTAGATAATTTTTTATCTTCGTTATATATTAACGCACTATAATTTTCTATACTCATCAGTTCTCTTTCTTCTTCATTTCTTATATCTTCTAATTTCTCTTTTCCTTTTTCCATTTTTTGTATTCTTTTTTCTAATTCATTTATTCTATTCTCTAATGTAATTATTCTTAAATTTATAACAGAATTATTTGTCTCTTGATAAATTTCTTCTTTATTTATTTTTATTTCAAAATCTTTTTGTATACATAAAATACATCCTTCTAAATAGCATAATTTACATTTAGCTCTTTTACTTCTACTAGGATACCATTTACATTTAAAACATTGATTGCTATCTAATCCTTTATTTATTTCAAACTCATGGGTACAGTCTTCTAATATGTTTACAAAGTTATTTTCTTCTAGGTCTAATTTTTCTAATCCTATTTCATTTATTAATTCCTCTTCCTCTGATTCTGAGGTTTCTATTTGAGTTTCGTCTACTCCTACACTTACTATAGAATATATACTTTCGTTGTCTGACATGTATTCATCTACATTTATTAGAGTTTCTTGAAAATCTTCTATTAACTGTGAATTTCTTGTTTTGCTATTAATTCTTTTTGGACAAGTGTTGGCTAAATGTTCTACACTACCACAAATAAAACATTCTAATTTATTTTTATAATTTCTATCTGTTCTATATTTTCTAACATGCCTATTTCTATTTAAATAGGGCTTTCTAGCTGAAGACTTTCTGAGATAATAATTTTTTCTATTGTATTCTTTATTGTATTGAGGTTTGTATTCATTTTTGTCATAACTTTGGGTTGTATATACTGTTGATTTACAGAAACTCATATTGTTCTGTTTTAACTGTTTTTGTATTTGTAAGTTTGTACATTTTTCCTGTAATATTTCCATAATATGCTGTACTTTGTGTCCTATAGACCATTTTGTATTTGGGTTTTGTATTACTCCTTCTCTTTTATACCATCTTTCTTCTATTTCTCTTCCTAAGACTCCTGGTAATTTATTGAATAACTTTTTACCTAATTCTTGATCAAAAGCATTTCCACTAATAGTACAATAAAAATAATCATTTAAAAACTTCTTTATATGGAACCAACTACTTATACTTAATTGTTCTAATTTTAGTAAAGTATTCTTTTGTAACACTACTAATCCACTATTTGGATCTTCCCCTGTAATCAAACTATGTATTTTATTTGTAAAATTATAAGGGTTCACACCCATCGCTATTAAATTTTGAAAATCTTGAGGAAATTCTGATTTATAGGCTTCCCATAAACCCTTTGTTGATTCTCCTAAAAAGGTTTCCATATATTTATACATTGTTTCTGCATCTGTATCATTATAAGTTTTTATAAAGTCTGCTACCACTATTCCTTTCCATAGGTCTATTACTGAGTTCCACATTTGTGGATCATGGGCTGCTATATTTAATATTTTACCTTTACTTCCCCCTTCTTGTAATCTTATAGGTTCTTCTATTGGCATTCTTTTTCCTGATGGTCTTACATTTTCTATTTCTGTTTCTTGGTCTATTCTGTATACTCTTCTTCTAGGTACATTTCCCGTACTAGTATCTACTGTACTTTGGTATGTTGTTCTCAGAAATGGACTTGGGCTAGAACTAACTGATTCCATTAATTCTTTTAAGCTAATTACTGAATCCGTTTCTGTTTCATAGTTATCTTGTATTTCTTCAAAGATTTGGTCAAATTTATCTGATTTTTCTTGTATCCTATATTCTTTTTGATATCCTAAATTATCTGTTCTTAATTCACATTTCTTAAAATGTTCTTCTACATCTCTTAAGGTTAATTTTCCTAATTTACATCCTTTACATTGGAAAGTCTTATACTTATTTTCTCTAACTAATTTTCTTGCTTCTTTTAATGCTATGTCTACTTCAAATTCTTCATGTATTATTTCAACATTCATACATTCAGTTTCTTTATTTTCATCTTCATCATCTATATCTTTATGAGTAGAGTAATTATAATCAGTAAACCTAATTGATGTTTCTCCTTTAGAATTTGTATACATTAAATGAGATTCTGGTTTAAATATTTTTGGTTTTGAAAAATCTTCTAAATTCCATTCTAATCCTGCATATTCTTCTGGGTCTATTTTAATAGGTTTTAATAATTTTATACCTTTATTTCCCATTACTTCAACTACATCTTCTACCTTAATTTTAAATTTTGTATTGCTATTTGTTGCCATTTTCCCTATAAAACCTACACATATTAATAGATTATTTCCATTATTCATTTCTTCATACTCTTTAGTCCGTATTCCTATTTTTATATTTTTTCCTAATTCTGCTAGATTTATCATAAAATCTGGACTGATATAAAATATTCCTCCGTTATTTGTCATATCTACTTCTGTTAAACCTATTATAGATTTCTTCTTATCTGACCATCTATCATCATATACTACTATCAATACTTTAGTCCCTAAATTCTTTCTTGTTAATCCTTTTAATCCAATTACTATTAATCCCATATGCATTAAATTTCTTTTATAATTTTTTATTTGTTTTACTGATTCTGGATTGATTAAGTTTAATATTTCTACTTTACTTCCTATAGCTGACAATTGTTCTTCTCTATAATGTCTATATAATTGAGAATTGGTGGAAAAATATCCTGTATTATATAGTATTTTTGGATCTAATAACCTTAATTGGTTTTGCTGAAAGATTTGTATATCCTTATCTATATCTATTATTTCTTCTAATTTTTGATCTTCTTCTTGTCTTTTTCTAGTTAAAATTCTAGCTAACATATTGTTTCCTATTCTATTTTCTGAAAAACTTATTCTTGATCTTTCTTGGTTTGTTCTTCTTGACCCACTTGGAAAAAAGTCCATTTTTGTGGTTTTCTTACTTTTATTTTTTCTTTTTGTGGTGTTATTTCAACTCTTTTTAATTGTTCTATTAAATCATCTACCTTTGGAATTTCAGTCTTAAGTTCTTTTTCTTTAATAATTTTATCTAGTTTTCTATTAACTTCTAATAATAAGATTATTAATGTATTATTCTGCTTTATTTTTATTTGATCAGCTTTACTTTGAGGAGTATAATTACTTAGTCCTTCCGGATTGGGTTGAATTTTTGCTGTTAATTTTAACACTTCTTCATATATCGTGTCTAATTCTATTTGTATATCACTCATGAAAGAGCGATTTCCTTTATTGTGTCTATCTTTTCTTTAAGTGCGCTTATCTCTTCTTTTAATACCTCTACTTGTTCAGTTATTTTTTCTACTAATTTAGTTGTTTGTATTTCTAATTCTTTAGGCTTTTCCGTAATAGTCTTGTAAATAAAATTTTATTTATGGTGAATGTTTATATTTAAAGAGATTCTAAGGACTATTACTTGGTGGCTAAGTCGCTCTTTCCGTATAAATAGAAAATTTTCTTCCATTGTAATTCATCTAAAAGTAATAACAATTCTTTCTCTCTTTCTTTGCAATATTCTTCTTCACTATTTTATTTCACGTTATCAGCATAAGACTCCACCGTCTCAAGAAGCTCTTTGAGAATACTAAGCAAATATGGATATTTCGGGATATTCCACAAAGCAAACTTGGATCAAATTTCAATTGTAAAAATATTTGTTTAGTTGATTCATGTACGACACGTATACTATTCAAAAAGAAGAAATATTTCTCTCATTTAAGTATGTGTAGGGCAGATGTTACTATAATTTCTGGTAGTAATTAATTAATTGAAGGCTCTGGAATAACTACTATAACTCTGCCTAAAGGAACAATACTTATCATAGAGAATGCAATGTTCTCCTCCAAGAACTTCTTGAGTTTTAGAGATATCAGACGAAATGGATATTATATTGAGACAATAGATCAGAATAATCCTGAATATCTCATCATTACCAAAAATGTCTCCGGCCAGAAAAGGGTTATTGAGAAATTCTCATCTTTATCTTGTGGCATGTATTGGACAAGAATTAGTGCAAATTGAGGCACGTTCTATTGTAAACCAAAAGGTTACTGATTTCAATATTTTTGTACTTTGGCATAGTTGATTGGGAAACCCTGGATCACTTATGATGAGATGGATTATAGAAAACTTAAATGGGCACCCATTAAAGAATTTAAAAATTCTTTTAAATAATAAATTTTCTTGCACTTCTTGTTATCAAGGTAAGTAAATTATTAGACCATCACCAACAAAGGCTAGGATTGAGTCCACAACGTTTTTGGAACCATGGGTGGGCATCAATCAGTTCGGCTCGGTTTTGTAGAAGTTCGGCTCGGTTTATTTTGTTTTCGATTTGTGATTTTAATAACCAAATCAAACCAAAGTATTTACGGTTCAGTGCGATTTTTTTAACATTCGGTTCGGTTATTTACGGTTTATATTTTCAGTTTTAAATGATTGTAGGGATATAAATTTCAACTTCATTTTCCGATTCGTTCTTGCATTCTGAGGCTGAGCAAACAGATAACCAGCTTACACTGACTGACTGATATGCTCCAACACCAACAATTCCGTTTACATTTTACAATTTCAAAACGCACATTAGCAATCCTTAGTTCCTTACACAGTTACTCTTTCATTCATTAGCCATCAACAGCAAACATCCTTACGTATCTAATATCTCTGTTTGAACAAGGAAGTCTGTATTTAGGAATAACTATCAAAGCATTCAATATCGTCACTACTGCTCAACACTCAGTAATGGCAAATTTGTCCAAAAACAGTTAAACATATGGCAAATCTAGCAGTTACCAAAGTCCAAAACAAGTCTAGAAATACCATTACCAAACAACAAAACAGTGGCAAACTAGCCACATTCCATAAGCCACAAAATAAGTTTAGAAAATGATACTTAAAGTCTAACATATGGCATCACTAGATGTGGATGAGGATTGAGACACTTCTTAATATTCTTCACTAAGAACATAGTGCCAACATACTTTGGATGATAATTATAAACTCGTCCACAATAAAGACATTTTACTTTGTGGGCTTCTCCATTTACTTCAACTAACTCAAAATGTTCCCAAATAGACGATCTAGATTTAGGACAACGAGGCATAGTTGAACCTACAAAAAAAAATATCACAAGTTAATAAAATATTTTTAATTATAAATAACAAAAAAATACCACAAAACAAAAAAAATCTTAAGCTTATCACTTGTTCAAACTATGCATTACCAATGCTAGTATCTCTTTCAATAATGCAAGTTTCTCTTCCGCTCGTTGCCATATCTACATATAATTTGATAACGTGTGTCATTTAAACTTGCAAAGTAAACTAATTTTTACTAAAACACTCATAAACGGAAAATCTTACCAAGTTCAATTTGCTCAAGAAAATCCAAATCTTCTTCAAACATTAATAGGAGTACCATCACATCTAAACCTATCTTGAACCAAACAAGACTTTGCACCAACCGAGGAGTCAATGAACTCCTAAATGAATCAAGAATGCGACCACCGGTGCTAAATGCACATTCCGATGCAACACTTGAAATTGAAATGGCTAATACATCACGAGCTAGCTCGGATAGAATTTGAAATCGAGGCGCATTAATTTTCCACCAATCTAAGATTTTAAAATCATCAGAATCATCAGAATATGGCTTTTTTCCTTCACCAATATATCTTTCCAACTCAGATTTAGCACCCACACTTCCAGAGTCTTCCTTTTTTATGTGAATAAACGTCAACAGCACACAAGAGGGGGGGAGGTAATTTGTGTGGTACCTAATTTTTGCGTTAGAAGAACTTGGTCTTCTAAGTGTTCTAATTAATGCAGTTTGCGGAATAATAAAAACTGAAAGTAAAGTGCACAGCTATTTTTACGTGGAAAATACCTGTCTCAAAAGGTGAAAAAACTACGACCTACTACTTAGTAAGATTTTCCCAAACTCCACTAAAATCAATGAGCCAAAAACAACATTTACAAAACTCTTTGTAAAACCACGGATTAAACTCTAATCCCAGTGTGGCACACAGCCTCAGCTGTTGCGACACTATCAAGTTAACTCTAACTTGATGACACAATGCGCCTAATACAATTGCTTCTAACAAAGCTGAAAGGTACAATATAAAACCTACTACAATTGAACTAGAAATAAAACAATCAGATGGAATTGGTTCTTCTCTAGGTTCATGTTCTGTAGGCGTCCACACTTGTAACTTGCATATATTGCTTGCAAATCAGACTTGCTCTTTTTGCTCTTAAATATTCTTTTACTTCTGCTTGTGCGTGTTACCTGAAAAGAGAACTCAATCATATATTGAGTTAGCAGTTAGAGTTTGATTAAGACTCCATTTCTTATCCGTTCAAAATTCGAGTCCTTGGCCAATGCAAACTCCAACCCTTATCCTAACTTAGGATTAAGTTCTCTTTACATAAGGAGACTGTCCTCCTTATCCCAATGCAATCTTTCGATTATGATCAGAAGATATTGATGCGTGATCTTTGGTGCATTATCTTCCTCACGTGCTCTGCATGTTCCCTCGTTGATTCAGACTGTATAGTACAAGATGGACCAGGTCCTTCTATTAGTTCATTTGTCAATCTTCAAAACTTCAATTGAAACTTGGGCCAACAATTTCCCCCTTTTTGATGATGACAAACTTTGTGCTTATTATGATCAGGAACCTGTAGACTTAGCTGAAATCAACACTAGAAAATCATTTAACTTATCATTAAGGAGGTCAGATTTAGGTCATAAACATCACTAGTTCAGAAAACACTTTTAAGCACAATATCTTCTCTCTTTTGGCATCATTGAAAAGTTGCATAAATCATGTGAATTCTCGAAGTTAATATCTAATCATGGCCGCTAGGGCAACTGCAAGTGAACACATGTTCAAGTTAATCAAGTTGTAGAGAATTCTCTTTCATTATTATGTTGTAGAGACACAAGTTCAGGTACAGGTTCCTTTAGAGAATTTTGTGCATTTTCTCTCAGATTTGTTCCCCCTGTCAGGTTGCCCAGGGTAAAAGGACTTGTTCCATCACCTGTTTCTTCCGTGGATGCCTCATTGACTTGTGATGTAGCTTCTGTCAGTTGTTTCACCAGTCCAGTGGCTTCATCTTCATGTTCTTGTCTCTCTGAAAGAGTGTTAATTTGATCAAAAATAACATGTACACTTTCTTCTACACATAGAGTTCTTTTATTAAATACTTTATAAACTTTGATATGTGAAGAATATCCCGAGAATACTCGCTCATCACTTTTGGGATCAAACTTACCAAGGGAATCTTTCCCATTATTCTGCACATAGCAGTTGCAACCAAAAGCCCTTAGGTGGGATATATTTAGTTTTCTCCCTTTAAGTAACTCATAGGGAGTTTTGTCTGCCAGTGGTCTGGTCATACATCTGTTTATTATGTAGAATGATGTATTTATTGCCTCTGCCCAAAAGCTATGAGGAGTTTACTGGAAAGTAACATAGTCCTTGTGATATCCTCGAGGGTCATGTTCTTCCTTTCAACTACCCCATTTTGCTGAGGAGTTCTAGGGGCAGAGAAATTATGATCTATTCCATTTTCATCACAAAATTCTGCAAACTTTGCATTTTCAAATTCAGTTCCATGGTCAGACCTAATGAATGCAAGTTGATTTCCTAATTGTTTATGGATTTTTCTAACAAAAGTTGTGAACATTTCAAATGCTTCATCTTTAGAAGTTAGAAATAGCACCCAGGTAAATCTAGAGAAATCATCAACCAGCACCATAACATATCTTTTACCACCTCTGCTCATGGCTCTCATTGGACCACAGAGATCCATATTAACCAGTTCCAACGACTTAGACGAGCTTACCATTTTCTTAGATTTGAAAGATGACCTTACCTGTTTCCCCCTTGCACATGCCTCACAAACTTTGTCTTCCTTGAACTTGATATTAGGTAGCCCTATCACCAAGTCCTTGGAGACTAATTTGTTTAATTGATTTAGACTACCATGAACAATTCTTTTGTGACAAAGGATGAGATCATTTATTAACACACTCAGACAAGTGAGTTCATTTTCAGAAAGAGTTGACAAATCTACAATATAAATATTGTTAACTCTTCTTCCCTGCAAAGCAATCTTGCCTGTAGTAAGGTTAATCACAAAAAATTTTAAGGAAGTGAAAGCTACTAGATTACCTCTGTCACATAGTTGTGACATACTTATCAGGCTATATTTCAAGCCATCTATCAAGTAGACATTCTCAATGGAATGAGAGTCTATATTTCCTACCATTCCAACCCCAATAATCTCACCTTTCTTCCCATTTCCAAAGGATACATTGCCTCATCTTAGGTTGTCAAGTGAAAGAAACTGGTCCTTGTTACCAGTCATATGTTTTGAGCAGCCACTAACCATGTACCAAATTTGGTTGCTTCCTTTCACTTGGACCTGCAAAATGAAATCAGGGGTTAGTCTTAGGAACCTAAACTAGTTTGGGTCCCTTTCTATGGGCAAACGGATAAATTAGATTTTTCTTTGCCCATCCAGGCAGTTTGTGTTTTTCTTGAACAAAATGTTTGTTCCTTTGACTGGACTTTTCTTTTGAATTACATTCATTTTTGTAATGGCCAGTATTACCACAATGTGTACAGATTTTATTCTCAAGAAGAGTGAGATACTTGCTTTTGGGATCCCATTTTGGAGCTTGAGTCCCAAACAGAAGTCCTCTCTTGTTGCTGCTGTGATGTTTTTGCAGCCAGGAGAGTGCATCGGAAGCGTTGTTCCATTTGCATGTTCTGTCTAGTTCATGATTCACCTTTCCTAATTCTTCTTTAAGGACCTTGATTGATTCATATTTCTCATACAACTCATCCTTCATTTTTCCTAAATTTTCTTCTGGTGTGAGAAATGATTGATCAGCCTTTTTCTTTCCTGTCCCTATTTTTAGTTTCAAATTTTCAGACTTGAGTTCTATGACACTATTTTCCAGTTAAAGAACCTGGTCCTTCAACTCAACATTTAGGTTAATTATCTCTTCAGCTCTAGATTCTAGTCTTTTGCATTTTTCTTCTAGTATTGCACAATCCCTAGATCTGTCTTTCCACATTTCAAGCAACTATCCTTTGTTTGCTTCTCAGGAGTCCTAGGTTTGTTCAAAGTTGGTCCTCTTGAAGAGCCCTTGCCTCGCATAAGGTATTTCTTGAAGTCTCTAGTTATCATTGCCATTTCTTCATCTTCAAGATCTGATCCTTCTTAGATCCTGAGAGCCAGACTTATCTCTTTCTTTGGAGCATCCATCTTCATAGTTTGCCTTCTCAATTAATAAGCAGTCAAGTTTTCAATTAGTTCATCCGATTTCAGAGAAGCAATATTTTTGGATTCCTGAATGGCAGTGATTTTGCTTACCCAAGAGATTGGCAAGACTCTAGTTAAAATCTTCTCTACCTTGTCTTCTTCCAGAATAACCCTTCCAAGAGACTCAAGTTCATTTGTCAGTGTAGTGAACCTAGTATACATCTCTTTGATAGTTTCACCATCCTTCATAGTAAAATTCTCGTATTGAGAATACAGCAGAGTTCCTCTGGACCTCTTCACTTGAGGTGTTCCTTCATGAGCCACTTGTAAAGTGTCCCAAATTTCCTTGCCAGTTGTACATCCCTGAATCATGCTGTATTCATCAGGGCCAAGTCCACACACTAGCCATTTATTGACTTTAGCATTTTTCTCCCATTTCCTTAGATCATCAGCAATACAATCTACTCTAGTTTTTGGAACATCCATTCCTTCAACATTCTTCTTTGTTGTAGCAAGAGGGCCATCAGTGATGATGTCCAAGAGTCCATATTCTTCACCAATGATATGGTCTCTCATTCTATTTTCCACCAAGAGTAGTAGATCCAACTGAAGAGTGGACGACTTTCAGTAGATTGTCCTTCCCAGTTCCCAGGTGGTGCACTCATGTTGATATTTTTCCTAAGGTGTTAACCTCTTCAAGGATAACCCGCTCTGATACCAATTGATATGAATAAACATCAACACCACACATGGGGGGGGGGGGTGATTTGTGTGGTGCCTAATTTTCGCGTTATAAGAACCTCGTTCTTCTAAGTGTTCTAACTACTGTAGTTTGCGGAATAATAAAAACTGAAAGTAAAGTGCACAGCTAGTTTTACGTGGAAAACACCTGGCTCAAGTGGTTAAAAAAACCACCACCTACTACTCAGTAGGATTTTCCCAAACTCCACTAAAATCAATGAGCCAAAGACAGCATTTACAAGACTCTTTGTAAACCTAAGGATTAAACTCTAATCCCAGTGTGGCACACAACCTCAGCTGCCGCGACACTATCAAGTTAACTCTAACTTGATGACACAATGTACCTAATACAATTGCACCCACACTTTCGGAGTCTTCCTTTTTGATGTGAATAAACATCAACACCAGACAAGAGGGGGGTGATTTGTGTGGTACCTAATTTTCGCATTAGAAGAACCTGGATCTTCTAAGTGTTCTAACTACTGCAGTTTGCGGAATAATAAAAACTGAAAGTAAAGAGCACATCTATTTTTACGTGGAAAACACATGGCACAAAAGGTAAAAAAACCACGAACTACTACTCAGTAGGATTTTCCCAAACTCCACTAATATTAATGATCCAAAAATAGCATTTACAAAACTCTTTGTAAACCTAAGGATTAAACTCCAATCCGAGTGTGGCACACAGCCTCAGCTGCTGCGACACTATCAAGTTAACTCTAACTTGATGACACAATTTACCTAATACAATTTCTTCTAACTAAGCTGAAAGGTACAATATAAAACCTACTACAATTGAACTAGAAATAAACCAATCAGATGGTATTGGTTCTTCTCTAGGTTCATGTAGCTGTAGGCGTCCACACTTGTAACTTGCATATATTGCTTGCAAATCAGACTCGCTCTTTTTGCTCTTAAATATGATTTTACTTCTGCTTGTATGTGTTCCTTGAAAAGATAACTAACTCAATCATATATTGAGTTAGCAGTTAGATTTTGATTTAGACTCCACTTCTTATCCGTTCACAATTCGAGTCCCTGTCCAATGCAAACTCCAACCCTTATCATAACTTAGGATTAAGTTCTCTTCATACAAGGAGACTATCCTCCTTATCCCAATGCAATCTTTTTGATTATGATCAGAAGATATTGGTGCGTGATCTTTGGTGCATTATCTTACTCACTTGCTCTGCATGTGCCCTTGTTGATTCAAATAGTGTGGTACAAGATAGACCAGGTCCTTCTATCAGTTCATTTGTCAATCTTCAAAACTTCAACTGAAACTTGGGCCAACACTTTTGCCTTTTCAACAATTGCTTTATTCTCACATTCACACTAGATGAATCAGATGTGTCATCAGATGAAGTAGATTTAGATGGGGATGACTGAAGACAACATCCTTTGGAATATTTTTTTTAATACTCCACAAACAAAGAATTCAAGTAAGCATCCACTTCGGCAGTTAATTTCTTCCCTGGTTCCTTCCCAAACATTTCCTCAAGTGCAAAACCAACATACTCAAATTTGTTATGAAGGTCTAATACAGAAGCAATGAAAATCATTTTATTCATCTTTTCAGGTTCACCCCAATATTTTTTAAACTTCTCTTTCATTTTCTTTACCATTTTACTCATATTAGTATCATCACTAGCTAAAGAAGATTTCAAATGACTATCAAGCTCACATATATCCTCAAAATGACAATTAGAAGTGACATAACGTGAGCCTGAAACTTTTTCAGCGAGCTCGTAAAATCTTTCAAGAAACTTTATCATGTTTCTCACATTCACCCAATCATCACATACAAATGGACCTGCAACATTCCCATCCTCACAAACATGCGTACAAAGATAAGAAGAAATACCATCATAAAAAAGATGAAGCTTGTCAGAAGCATTCTCAAAGTTTTGCGCTGTTTCCAACATCAAGTAGGTGGAATTACACCTAGTAGGAACATCCAAACACAATGTTTTGCTACATTATACCTCTTGATGTGCACAACATTCCCTAAACTTTAAGATCCTTTGTGGAGATGATCTCACATACCTAACAACTTGTCTAACAAGTTTTACAGAAATATCAACTTCCTTCAAACCATCTTGCACAATTAATTTAAGTATGTGAGCCATGCATATCACATGAAGATGATTACCATCCATCGAATTAGTTTTCCACATATCTAGTTGTTTAGACAATTCTTTAACTGTGACATCATTTGAAGAATCATTATTAACAGTAACAGTGAATACCTTATCCAATTTCCATTCAAGCAAACAATTACCAATAACCTTTGCCATTTCGTCACCCTTATGACTAGAGATAGGGCAAAAATTTTGTATTCTTTTATGCAACATCCAATCTCTATCAATAAAATGACATGTCAAACACATATAGTTAATTCTTTGTAACGAAGTCCATGTGTTTGTGGTAAGGCAAATTCTTGGTTTTACATCTTTGAAATTTTTCATTAGTTTAAGCCTCTCTTCATTGTAAACTTGAAAACAATCCCTTGTATTTGTCCTACGAGAAGGAACATTAAATTAAGGTTGGGCTATGCTCATAAACTTCTTAAAGCCTTTCTTTTCAACAAAGCTAAAAGGTAATTCCTCCATAATTACCATCTCAACTAAAGCCCTAATCATTCAAAATAGAGAATAAATCATTCAAAACAAAGAGCAACAGAAATAGAAAAAACAAGATGAAATTGTAGCCGAAAATGTCACTACTTGTAGCCGAAAATACTTGTATTCAAAACAAGAGAATTATTTATTCAACGCAAGAGAATGATTTAGCTCAAAATGACACTTCTTGTATTCAAAACAAGAGAACGAATCATTCAAAACAGAAATACTTGTAACCGAGGAAGAAGGCTGCACTAACCTGAGGAAGAAGGCAGCAGTCGCAGTCACACAGAGCTGTGGAAGAGCCTAAGAGGAACAATCGCACAGTTCACAATCGCAGCTAGCCAGCTACATACGTAGTCACAGATGAAAGGAACTGATGATTGAGGAAGAGGAACCAAATTTTAAATTGGGTCTATGAAATGAAGTATGAATGACTGACGGTAAATTCTAAATTGGATGAGGTGGGCTTGGACAATGGGGCAATTGCCAATTGGTCTTGGACAATATAACTTATACGGAGTCATAGAATTAGTAGTATAAAATTCTAAATAAATAACTAATACCCCTAAATATTGATTTTTCGGTTTAACAGAAAACCGAATTGCGTAAACCGTGAACCGTACGGAAAAACCAAAAATTAATAATTTTAAAAGCGTGAACCGACCAAAAAATTGAAACCGAAAAACCAAATTTCACGGTTCGGCCGATTTTTTCGGTTCGGTCGGGTATTATGCCCACCCCTATTTGGAACGTATACAAGGGGAAATTTGTGGAAATATTCACCCTCCTAGTGGGACGTTTAGATATTTTATGGCCTTAATATATACATCTTCTAGATGGTCTCATGTGTGCCTATTGTCATCTCGCAGCCTCGTGTTTGCAAAATTAATGGCACAAATAATTTGATTGCGGGCGCAATTCCTCGATAATCCAATTAAGTCTATTAGACTTGATAATGCTCCTAAGTTTTCATTCCAAGCATTTAATAATTATTGCTTATCACTTGGGATAAAAGTAGAACATCCTGTAGCTCAAGTTCACACTCAAAATGGTCTTGCAGAGTCTTTAATTAAAAATTTGCAATTGATAGCAAGACCATTACTCATGAAAACGAGGTTGCCCACTTCTATTTGGGGTCACGCCTTTTCATGCAGCAATGCTAGTTCGTCTCAGACCGACAAATTATTATAAATATTTTTCGTTGCAATTAGTTTTGGGTCATGAACCAAATATATCTCATTTTAAGAATTTTTAGATGCGCAGTATATATACCTGTAGCACCATTATATCGCACCAAAATGGGCCTCCAAAGAAGGTTACAAATATATGTTGGGTTTGAATCGCCCTCCACTATTCGCTACCTCGAAACATTAACGGGGAATTTGTTCACTGCACGATTTGCAGATTGTCGATTTGATGATATACTTTTCCCAAAATTAGGGGGAGAAATTGGTGAAACCAAACGGAAAATCTTGTGGAAAATCCATCATTGTCTTATGACCCACGTGCCTCTATTTGGAAAAAGAGGTGCAAAAGATTATTCATTTACAAAAAATAGCAAATCAAATGCCATATACATTTACGGATCTTAAAAGGATAACAAAATCCTATATCCCTGCAGAGAATGTTCCAATCCGTATTAATGTCCCTATTGGACAATCTTCTAGTGTCATAGCTAATGAGTCAAAATCACGCCTAAACGTGGCAGGCCATTAGGTTCTAAGTATTGAAATCCTAGAAAAAGGAAAACAAATGATCAAGATGACACTACAAAAGAGTCCCATAAAGAAATCCACGATTTAACCAATCTTGAGATTCATGAGAAAATCACTGAGCCTGAGACTCAAGAAAATAAGGTACTATTAACGAATCCAATCGATATTGAGATAAATTTGAATCGATTGGATATAGTGGTGGATTATGTCTTTGCATATAATGTTGCATCTAGCATTATGCAAGAAGGTGAGGATGTTGTACCTCAATTTGTTGGAGAATGTCAACAAAGACTTGATTGTCCAAAATGACACTAAGCAATCCAAATAGAGTAAATTTCACTTGCAAAGCATGAAGTTTTTGGGCCTGTAGCCCAAACACCTAATGATGTTAAGCATGTTGGCTATAAATAAGTTTTCGTACGCAAGAGCGATGAGAAAGATGAGGTACAAATATATAAGGCATGCCTTGTTGCATGATCGTAGCGGACTCAACCTAACGAAGAGCGGGCGCTAATACTTTTACCCAATAGTGGTATCGGGGTCAATTTTCTACAGGGAGCTTCAATTTGGAGTTGAATGTTTGTATGGTCTAGGACTATGTTTAGCTCCTAATTGGTCTTCTAACATTTTTGGTTTTCTTTTGATTATAAACTACAATTTATCACTATAAATTTAAGGCTAAGTTATGCTAAGATATCAATTCTAGGTTGTATGCAATATAGAGAAAGGCACTAGGGTCATGGCGTTTACCTAGGTGGTCAACTAATGGGTAGAGATTCCTAATGCAAGAATGATGATTATGGGACTTATGCTATAAGCATTGAACTTTTGCACCCAATCTCACACCTCTCAAAAGAGAGATTGATTTTGCCCAATTAACTCTCCCGAGACCAATTGGGTAGGCCAAATTGCCCAAGCAACTTGAGTTCAAGTTGAGTAATTACTCTCCCGAGGTTTAACCCGTTAATTAGGACTATCATTCTCATGGGTCCATCCCAATTCCTTTTGGAATTAATCTTGGGGTCATAGACTCTCTTTCTCAAGAAGAGTGAAGACCCACTAAGCTAGACTTAGTGTTTGCAACCACCAAATCTTAATGAAAGTATAATATTAACCCAAATAATAAATACCTAACATCATTTATGCTCTAAACAATCACACCCATTAATTACCCACACTAGGGTTGAGCCACAACCCTAGCTAATGGGTTTAGCTAGACAAGTAGAAATAGAAATTGAAGAAACGGTAGATAAAATTAACATATTAGTTAACTATGATGTTAATCTACTCAAATCCACGTTAATACAAGATGAAATTGCCCAAAATAGGATAAAATTTTGAAGTCATGAGCTCAGCTGCTATCTGATACACCAAACTTAAGGTAAAATGATCTATTTATACTACACAGGATAAACCGGACAAAAATACCCCTAAGGATCTGGCGCGGACCGCGCTCAAATGACGCGCGGCTGCATAGGGGTTTCGATCTTCATATCTTGCTTCAGACACTAGGGACAGGGACCACACAAATGTGACGCACGGCCGCGTAGGGTGATGGGCGCGGACCGCATAGAAGTGGAGTGCGACCGCGTAGGTGTTTTGGTACAAATCCACCCTCTCTGAACTTCATCCACGCGGACCACACTGATTAGATGTGCTGTCGCGTGGGTTTTTGCCTTGAATGACTGAGTCTCTGAACACTCATTTGCGCGGACCGCGTGAAAAGAAGCACGGACCGCACATATTGACTTGGAAATTGTATGGTCTCTAAACTTTTCTTCACGACTGCGTGTCAAAGCAGTGCGGACCGTGCATGTTGGCCTTGAAATGATTCATCCTCTGAACTCTCCTACGCAGCCGCATGACACATTAGTGCGGACCGCGCAGGTCATTTGTTTCCCCACTTCACTTGTATTTTGTCACTTGGTAGATTTCACTCCTTTTTTACTCGATCTTTGGCATTTGTTGTCTTGTTGCTCAAATCTATAATCAAGTGCAACTGTAAGCATCTTGAGACTAATTTATGGAAATTCACGCACAAAGCTCAGGTAAGAAAGGTTATAAAACATGTAAAAGTCACAGTTATCAACTCCCCCAAACTTAAACCTTTGCTTGTCCTTAAGCAAATAAAATAAGACCTACCCCTTAAAGAAAAACGCCCAAGTAATTTCTGTTTATCCTATAGTAACCTCAACAAGCATCAATTGGGACTAATAATTGCCCTCAATGCGAATGCATCATTAGCACATCTAAACTTTGAAAACTTGTGGATCAAGTGTGACACAAGAGCATCAAGAGTTGACACATTCCATCAAGGAACCTTTCTCAATTACTTTGATAACTGTGGAACCAAACTCACACATCCTCAACTCTCCCTAAGTGAAGCTCATTTTTTAGAATATTGCACATAAACCGAGATGGGTGGATTCTCACTCAGCTCTCTCAAAGGAAACGCCATAAGTCCGGCTTTAAGTACCACATTCTTGCCCCTTATGTAAGTATCCACTAATGTAGGTTTCCCTAAACTCAATATCATATAGGGCTTTTGAGGAGTCATTGTGAAGGCTTTGGGTAAAGGTAGGACATGTTTTTATTCAAATGGGTTCAATCTTCCCTTAAGCACTTCTTTTGATTTATTTTGGCACACTTTCTTGACTCTCTTGAGTAATTCACCTCTTTCAAGGGGTTATAGAGACACATTGTCACTCTTTATTTTGCAATTCAAAACCTTTCTATGTTTGTCTATTTTTCCACATTTTTTCCACTTATTGTTGTCCTTGGATTCCCTTTTTGGTTCTTATTTACTTTTTTTTTTCTCTTTTTTATTGCCTTCTTTTTCTTTTGATTTTGTGCCTTTTTACCACATTGATGCCTTTCTTGTCTCTCCCCCAAACTTAGAAATTTTCCATTTACTCGAGGGAAGATATAGGTGCCAAGAGAGGGTCTCATTGAGAACGGGTATGGGCTTGTAGCTTGGTTCATGAAAGAAAAAGGTTTAAGGCTCAAAAGGGGTGAACTAGAGATTATTTCATTGGTAGGTCATGGAAATTATACAAATTTTTGCATTTTGGATCAAGGAAAGCCTATAATCACGTCTCAAGTCAAGTTCCACTTATGATTTCGCCTCAACAAACATTCAGGGCAAGTTCTAGACCATCGGCTCGGTACTTGGGCTCACAATTCGAAGTCTCACCACACTCAAGGATTGCTAATGACGGAGTCGAGGGACCACAACGACCTTAGTTACGATTCAAGCGCACAATTGTCTATAATGACCACATGATGATTGTTTGGTCAACACAAGAGTCTCAAGGCCACAACTTTCACCATCCTAAACACAAGATAATGTCTTTGAACATAGGATAAAAGGAAAATGTGCTAGGCCCAAGTGAAACTTTTTCTCAGGTACCCTTAACTACAAAACATGAAAATCAAAAACAGACTCAAACCCTTAAGAAGGTTGTCATGCCATCTATTGGGAAGAGCCACCCGGTTCGCACAACACTCTACCCTTGGAAAGAACTGTGACATTAAGAAAACCAAGGGCTTATTGTAAATGCCAAAATAACAAAAAGTCTACGAGCCTAACTTTGTATCTAAAATGAATTTTTTTAATGAAAATAGAATACCAAAATGAAAACCGAATGAATAGTACAAAAAGGGAGTAGAATATACAACTAGGGGAAATGAATATATACATTGAGTTAAAGAGCATCTAGAATGAACAGTTATATACAAGCCATCTAACAACAATGAATGTGCTAAAAGTAAAAGAATATATAAAGTAATCCAGAGTATCAATAAAAATGGTAGGGCCACACTTCCACGAATAAAATTTAGCACTGTCCCCAATTCTAACTATCAAAATAAGCACCAAAATGAAAGAAAGGATATTGAATGGCCCCTCAAGCCTCATCCATCACCATGTGCTGGGCAGTGGCTCCCAAGTCCTCTGTACCGGTAGGGACCTCAGACTGGTCCCTGGCCTACTGCTGGGACAGGCGCCTGATTAGGAACTAGCTTATCAATAAGTGGAACACTAGAGGGACCCTCCTCTACCCGCGCTACATCAATTACAACTCCCTCAGTGCTAGGGAGTTTCCTCTTCTTCCACGGCCTCTACTCCTCCTCATGTAGCTGCAGAGCTGCTGGCTATACAACTGGATCCGCAAATAACAAATCAAGCGTCATATGATCCGCCAATAGCTTGTCCATATCCTGTCGCACCTTGTGCACTGACTCCTTGGAGGACTTTGGTCTTCCTCAACTTTCTATGCTCCCGAGCCAATTTGTCTAGTGCCTTGCTGTGATCCCCATCTTTTGTCAAGTTATCCTGCTTCTCCATCATCTTTTCCTGGTTGGCTAAGATCTACGTCGGTGTTTCCTCAATGGAGGAAGGAATCTCGACATTAACTGGTGCTCTCTGTGTATGGACTGCAGTGGTCAAGGTAGACAACTTTGATGCCGCAGCTGACATCCAGTTGTTCAAACTGGCAAGGGAATGGGTGAGCTAGTTTGCGGTGAACTAGTGAGTCTTTGATGAAGGGACTACCAGGTCAGCTGCAATAGAAGGACCAGCTGCAGACGAAGGACCTTGAGGCAATGCCTCATCGTAGCAGAAATGGTGGAAGGCTCACCGGGCTGCTCAATGACTGCTGGCTCCTCAGACTGGCTAGGTGCAGTGGAAGTAGATGCCACATTCTTCTTGCCCCTCTTCAGGTTATCTGGACCCAACTGACTGTACCATGAGTACGAATCCACCGTAGGTCCCTTGACATCATATTTCTTTTTCTTCACTTTCATGTTTCTGAAGTACAACGAGAGTGTGTTTGGGAAAGGGTAGTTTGTTTGGGTATCCTAACGAACTGTAGAAATCACCCTTGACATGATGCTGCCCACATTTATAGGAAAACCCGCCATGATGGAGCCACCAAAATAGCTTTGGGAATGGAAATGGAATGATCGTGGGTGGAGGGATCAAGACGACTACACACGAAGGTCAGCCAACCCTTTGCTTCAAAGTTCAGGGTATTCCTCAAAATCTTCTCTTTTGCATTCAACCAAACTGGGACTGTACCCGGGGCTTCCAAGTGCTGGTCTAACCAAGGAAAAACCTCCTCTTTCACTGTCAGCTTTTCCAAGTACTAAGATTCGTCATCTTGTTGGAACCCCAAGAATTCATTCAACAATTTACCATCAAATAACACAACTTTGTCTCGTACTTTTGTTGCTTTTGAGTCCCGAACTACATGGTGAACATTGTTGTAGAACTCCTTTACCATATGCTCATTGGCCATCTCACACTGTTCCTTGAAGAAGCCCCAACCCTCTCTACTGCGGAATTGTGCTTGCACATGAGGTTTGAGAGGAACAAGATCTGCATCTATGAATTGCCTCTCCGGAATTAGTTTTCTTTTGGGCCACCACTCCCAAAATTTATGAAAAGCAACATCACTAACAACATGTCTGCCCATGCCTCTGGTTTTCTAGTACGCTCTATCCCCCCCGACTTGTGGCTCACCTCCCTTGGCATACCCTCCACTCTCCCCTGATAATGAAGTTGTGGGAGATGTGGAGTATTGCTCTTCTTCTCTTGCTACGGACTCATCAGATGAGTCCGAGATGACATTAACTGGCTTTTGGAGGAGGCTACATTACCATGATCCTGAGAAGGGGAATCATGGAGCTGAAACGAAGTGGACATATGGGTGGGAACAGACTTCGAGGTAATACTCAGTGAAGGTGCGTACTCACTCCCTGTGGAATAGGATGCTACCCTGCCAGCTTCCCGAATTATCTTATAGGTTTTCTCTATCATCTCCCGGGTATGGGGAGTGAGTTTCACAATTTTCTTGATTTTCCCCCCTTGGGACGAACTACCTCTCCCGGGTTGTTGTTCTTTGGCACCACATTTTTGAACCATTGTGTGTAAGGAATACATGTCTAACATTGTCAGTTAAAGCACATGAGATGAAATAAATAGTTCAGTTGAATGCAAAAATTGCATACACAGTGATACAGACAGAGGGACGAGGACCGCACCAAAAGTTACGTAGTCCGCGTAGTTCACTGACACCCACTCATACCTCTCTGAACTAACTGACGCAGTCTGCACTGATTTAGACCGCGGCCGCGTTGGTTCAGTGCGGACCGCATAAAAATGAAGCGCAGTCCGCGCAGGTCGAATACCTAAATGTTACCTTCTCTGAACTCTTCTCACGCGGTCCGCACTATTTTGGATCGCTGCCGCACAAGGCTGATGTGGACCATGCATAAATGGCACACGGACCACGCTGAGATACTTCATCATCACACACAAAATCAATGCGAACTGCATGGAAAGGTGTGCGGCCGTGTAGGGCTAAATTAACTAAGTCAGGATTTTTTTTCAATTAAAATCCAAGTTTTATTCACATTTTAGGTCCTAAGTGTCCCTACTCAATTACTTAACACGAATTCATGCCCTTGGCTTAAAGTAAACACAAAAGAATCTAATCTAACAATTAAAACTAAAAGAATGTGAAGAAATAAGAAGTTATTACTAGTTGGAAGCAATTAAAATAAATAAAGATTATATTATGAATGAAATGAGCAAGAATTTTTGCCAGGGATGTATGAATTTTAACTTTGTGAGCAAGCAATGTTGATGCACAGTGAAAATAAAAGCTCAGGTGGAAATTTTGTGAAAAGGATAAAATGAGACCCAAGGCCTCTATTTATAGAAGGACCCTGGGACCACCACTTACCTACCAGTGCAGCCGCACAAAAAGGGTCGCAAACCGCGCTGGATTTTACAGCTTCCAGTTTACTTGCACAATCCATGCGGACCGCACTGCTTTGGTGTGCGGCCGCGTGGGATTTATTTGAGAGCCAACAATTTCAAATCTACCAGTGCGGACCACACAGAAATGTCACACAGACTGCGCTTGGTCTTCTGAGCCTTAACTCATATTGTCTCAAGCCTACGCGGACAACACTGTTTTGGTTCGCGGCCGCGTAGGCAATCTTCAGAGCCTGAGCATTTTGCATTTTTGTCCTGCACTGGTTCAACATTATCCCTGAAACACTTCACAAACTATCATCTCTAAAATCCTAATCTACAACAGAAAAAACAAAAAGAAAGAAAAAGACATGGGTTGCCTCCCAAGAAGCGCCTGATTTAACGTCGCGGCACGACGCATGTTACCATCATAGTCACTTCAAATGAATGAGTGCCACCACGTGGCTGTCATCAATCTTGACCAAATAGTGCTAGACACGATGCCCATTGACCCTAAAAACTTTGCCATTCTTATTTTTGAGATCAATAGCACCAAAAGGAGTTACATCAACCACTTCAAAAGGACCACTCTAGTTAGACTTCAGCTTACCTGAAAATAACCTCAACCGGGAATTAAAAAGAAGAACCATGTCACCAACTTTGAATTCATTCCCTCGGGCATACTGTCGTGAAGATACTTCATCTGTTCCTTATACAAGGACGAGCTTGAGTAAGCATGAAACCTAAACTCATCAAGCTCATTCAATTTCTCAACTCAGATATTTGCAGCGACATCCCATTCTAAGTTCAAAATTTTCAAAGCCCATATAGCCTTATATTCCAATTCTACCGGAAGATGACAAGCCTTCCCAAACACCAACCGATACGGTGACATACCAATCGGAGTCTTGAAAGCTGTACGATAAGCGCAAAGAGAATCATCCAATTTCTTCGACCATTCGGTCCTATTTGCATTGACACTCTTGGACAAAATACTCTTGATCTCTCGGTTAGAAACCTCAACTTGGCCACTCTCTTGAGGATGATAATGAGTCGTCACCTTGTGATTTACCCCATACTTGGCTAGCAAAGAGTCAAAAGCCCGGTTGCAAAAATAGAATCACCATCACCAATGATAGCACGTGGAGTGCCAAACCTAGTGAAGATACTCTTTTTCAAGAACGCCACCACAGTTCGAGCTTCGTTGTTGGGAAAAGCGACGGCCTCTACCTATTTCAACACATAATCAACTGCTACAAATATATAGGTGTTGCCACAAGAACATACGAATAGTCCCATAAAGTCTATCCCCCAAACATCGAAGATGTCAGCTTCTAGAATCATGTTAAAGGGCATCTCATCTTTCTTCGAAATCCCTCCAGCACGTTGGCATTCATCACATCTTTTCACAAATTCATGGGTATCCTTGAACAAAGAAGGCCAATAGAACCCACAACTCAACACCTTAAACGCCGTCCTCGCCCCGCCATGATGGCCACCATAGGGCAAAGAGTGACAATCTTCCACAATACTCAATTGCTCTTCTTCGGGAAAACATCGGCGAATTACACCATCGGTGCAAATTTTGAGAAGCTACGGCTCATCCCAATAATAGTCCAAACAATCCAGCTTGAGCTTCTTCCTTTGGTTGGAAGAAAGTTCATATGGAACCACACCGGTAATAAGATAATTGGCAATGTCAGCAAACCATGGCATCTATAGCATTGAAACCGAGAGAAGTTGTTCATCCAGAAAAGCATCATTTATCTTAAGGTCGTCCAAAGGCCTCCCTTCCTCCTCCTCCTCCAGTCGAGACAAGTTGTCTGCCACTTGGTTTTCTATACCTTTTCTATCAACAATCTCCTTAACCTCGTTTATGGATCTCATTAACCTCGCTTTTGAATCTTTCTTAGTCATAAAGTACCTAAGGGTGGCGTGATCGGTATGAATAATCACTTTGGCCCCCATAAGGTAAGGGCAAAACTTCTCCATGGCAAAAACAATGGCAAGCAATTCCTTCTCTGTGACCGTGTAGTTCCTTTGAGATTCATTCACTGTCTTACTTGAGTAGTACATTGGATGGAACATTTTGTTGATTCTTTGGACCAAGACCGCCCCCACCAAAACATCACTAGCATCGCACATGAGCTCAAAGGGCAATCTCCAATTTGGTGTGGTAATAATGGGGGTAGTCGTCAACTTTTGCTTTAAAATCTCAAAAGCCTCCATACATCTTTCATAGAACACATATTTGGCATATTTCTCTAGCAATTTACACAACGGGTTGACTACCTTAGAAAAGTCTTTGATGAATCTTCTGTAGAAACCCGTTTGTCCAAGAAAACTCCTCGCCCCTTTGACAGAAGTAGGGGGAGAGATACTTGAGATCACCTCAATTTCTGGCTTATCAACCTCAATCCCTCATTTTGAAATTTTGTGACCCAACACAATTCCTTCTTCTACCATGAAATGGTATTTCTCCCAATTGAGAACCAAGTTTGTGTCTTCGCATCGGGCCAACACACGATCCAAATTTTGCAAGCAGACACCAAATGAGTCCCCAACCACACTAAAATAATCCACCAATACCTCCAATATGTCCTCCACTATGTCGGTGAAGATTGCCATCATACATCCTTGGAAGGTCGCTGGTGCATTACATAATCCAAATGGAATTCGAGAGAAGCGAATGTGCCATAAGGACATGTGAATGTTTTCTTTTATTGGTCTTCTGGGGCAATGAGAATTTGGTTATATCCTGAATACCCACCCAGAAAACAATTGAAAGCGCAGCCCGCAAGACTATCAAGCATTTGGTCCAAGAACGGTAATGGGAAATGATCCTTTCTAGTCACCTTGCTCAACATCAGGTAGTCTATGTATACCCTCCAACTCATCACAGTACGAGTCAAAATAAGTTCATTGTTATCATTGGCCACTACCATCATTCCTCCCTTCTTCGGCAGTCATTGTACCGGAGAAGTTCACAAACTGTCAGAAATTGGATACACCACATCGGCGTCAAGCCACTTGATAACTTCCTTTTTGACTACTTCTTGCATGGCTTCATTGATTATCCTTTGATGTTCAAGAGAAGGCCTATAATCCTCCTCCAATATTATCTTGTGCATGCAAAATGCGAGGCTAATACCCTGAATATCCACCAAAGTCCATCCAATTGCCCGCTTGCTCTTTTGAAGAACCGCCAAAGTGGCATCAACCTGCAGGTTAGTTAAGCAAGAAGAAAGAATAACCGGCAAAGTGAAATTAGGACCAAGAAATTCATACCTGAGGTGAGGAGAAAGTGGTTTCAACTCCAACATCGGTGGCTCCTCAATAGATGGCTTGGTGGGTGGAGTTTTTCGATTTTCAAGATCAAGAGATAACTTCCTCGGCTCATAAGAATACGAGCCCATGCCATTTAATGCATTCACACACTCCACCCTTCCGGAATCATCATCAACATCCATGTTCAATAGCACGGCCTCAAGTGGGTCCTCAACATTTTCCATTGCACTTGTGTCATCCACTATCACCGCCGTGACAATGTCAACGAACGAGCACACATCTGTGCTATTTGGTTGCCTCATTGATTTGAACATGTGGAACACCACCTTTTCATCACCAACACGGAAGGTCAATTCTCCCCCATCCACATAAACCAAGGCCTCCTTCGTAGCTAGGAAAGGCCTTCCAAGAATGATAGGTACCTCGAAATCCACTTCGCAATCCAAGATCATGAAATAGGCCGGCAATATGAACTTATCAACACGAATAAAGACATCATCAATAATTCCAAAAGGACGCTTCATTGACCAGTCCGCCATTTGAAGCCTCATGGAAGTTGGACGAGGTTGTCCGATACCCAAGGTCTTGAAGACCAAATATGGCATGAGATTAATACTTGCCCCCAAATCACATAGGGCTTTTGTGAAATCGGCACTTCCAATAGTACATGGTATTGTGAATGCTCCGCGATCCTCTAGCTTTGGAGCCATAGAGTGTACAATGGAAATCACTTGGTGAGTCATCTTTATTATCTCACACTCCATCGATCTCTTTTTAGTAACTAAGTCCTTCATGAACTTTGCATATCCCAGCATTTGTTCAAGTTCCTCCCCCAAGGGCATGTTTATAGTCAAACTCTTCATCATCTCAATGAATTTTTTAAAATGGTTGTCACCTTTTTGCTTGGCCAACCTCTGAGGATATGGCAGAGGAGGTCTAGTCAAGGTTTCCTTGGCTTTTGGCACCACCGGTTCAGGCATATCAATGACGTGTTCCCTAGACGGGTTCACGACCTCTTAACTCTCCTCCTCACCCTCATCAATTTCAATTCTCTCATCATCACTTGCATTTGGTTCAACAATATTCTCAACTACCAACGGGATCTCATCATTTTGCAACTCTTCTTCATCAATCACAACTCGATTACCTTTTTCATCACCCCCTTTTCCACTTCTCATTGTCACCGCCATCACATGATTATTATACCCACCCTTGGGGTTTACTACCGTATCACTTGGTAGAGCACTCTTTGGGCGAGTGTTGAGAGATTGTAAAATTTACCCGAGTTGTACTTCTAAATTATGAATTGAAGTGTTATGGGAAGCCAGTTGTGCATCGGAGTCATGATTCTTCTTCATCATTTGCTCAAACATGTTCTCTATTTGACCCATGTCATTTCTCGACGAACTCGGCCCTTGAGATTGAAACAGATGTGGGTTGTTGGGTTGTTGATACGATAGGGGCCTTTGAAAGCCTTGCCCCCTATTACCTTGACCACCATTATTGTTCCACCCATCTTGACCACCATTGTTGTTGTTCCAATTATTGATCCCGTTCCAATTACCTTGATTCCCCGAGTTATTATTCCCCCAATTGCTTCCTTGATTGTTATTGTAATTCCAATTTCCACATTGTTTATTGCCCCAATTATCTTGGGGTCTCCACTATTGATTACCTCTATTCCCTTGATAGTTGTTAACATATTGGACTTTCCACTTTGGTCATCAAAACCTTCATTCGAATATCCACCACCATCATCATAGTTGTCAAAATTTTCTTGAAGTTGTAGTTGCCTTCTTTGCCTTTTTTCATCATATTCAGTCCCTCCATGGCATTGACTTGGCGCGGATTTTGAACTTGTTGAAGTTTCACCTTAGCCAATTGGTTCATTGTTGTTGTGAGTTTGGCAATGGTTTGTACGTGATCATGTAGCTCCATGTGCAAATGTATAATATTGGTATCACCTTGAGGAACATTAGCCCGACTTTTCCATGCCGAAGAAGTACCTGTCATTTCATCAAGAATATCACAAGCTTCATTGTATGGAAGCTTCATAAAATTACCATCGGCCAATTGATTGACAATGCACTGGTTTGTTGTGTTTATACCCCTACAGAACGTATGTTGGATCAGAACATCATTCATATCATTGTTGGGGCACTCTTTCACATCATCTGAAACCTCTCCCATATCTCATGTAAGGGCTCCGTCGGCTCTTGCTTGAAAGCTAGAATCTCATCTCGAAGAGCCGCCATATGACTAGGAGAAAAGAATTTGGTGATCAATTTATCCGCCAACTCATCCCACATAGTTATGGAATAATTTGGGAGTCTCTCCAACCAATCCAATGCCTTCCCCCGAAGTGAGAAGGGGAAAAGCCTTAACCTCAGTGCATTTTTTGAAACATTTGTCTGCTTGATCCCCCAACAAGTGTCCACAAACCCTTTCAAATGCTTGTATGTATTTTTGTCTGAGGCGCCTGTGAAGTACCCTCATTGTTCGAGCAAAGTGAGCATGACATTGGTGATTTGGAAGTTCCCCGCCCGGATTTGGGGAGGAACTATTGCACTTGCGTACCCTTGATTGGGTAGTAGTCTTGGTGATACTCTTGATGGAGGTGGAGGAGGGTCTAATATGCTGTCATTAGCATTAGCATTTCTAAGCCGTCTTTATGCTTGGGGTAAAACCTCCTCTTGGTCTATGTCTTCCACCTCCTCCAGTCCCACGTTAATAGCATCTTGTGCGTAAAAGTCATTGGTACCTGAGTTAATTAACACAAATAAAGTAAGTAAAAAGAAGGAAAAAGAAGCAAAACACAAAACTAGCCAACAAATAGTCAAACACAGTAAAGCTCCCCGGCAACGACGCCAAAACGTGATCACACCTGACTCAACCTAAGAAAGAGTGGGCGCTAATACTTTTATCAAATAGTGGTATCAGGGTCAATTTTCCACATGGATCTTCAATTTGGAGTTGAATGTTTGTATGGTCTAGGACTATGTTTTAGCTCTTAATTGGTCTTCTAACATTTTTGGTTTTCTTTTGATTATAAACTACGATTTATCACTACAAATTTAAGGCTAAGTTATGCTAAGATATCAATTCTAGGTTGTATGCAATATAGAGAAATGCACTAGGGTCATGGCGTTTACCTAGGTGGTCAACTAACGAGTAGAGATTCCTAATGCAAGAATGATGATTACGGGACTTATGCTATAACCGATGCACTTTTGCACCCACTCCCACACCTCTCAGTAGAGAGCGTAATTTTGCCCAATTGAATCTTTAGAGGCCAATTGGGTAGGGAAATTGCCCAAGCAACTTAGGGTAAAAGCTTTTCATATGAAGTTTACCTTGTCAATAAGACGGGGGTACTTTCAATGAGAAGAATATCATAGAGCTAGGGGTGGAACAAGAAATCAGTGCTAGCTCCATTTCTAATCCACTATTTTGGGCCCTTAAGTATTGGTGGGGTTGCTTGAAAATAGAACTGATTTCACTCTAAGTCCTGACAACCAGGTTTGGAAGCAGCAAACCGTAGGGGCTTCTTTTGAAAAAAGCAGTCCAAAGTATGACTCCCTCTTATTGAACATTCTAACTCTTTTACTAGTTATTTCTCCAAAATCATAGATGTGCTTGACGCACATGGAAACTGCTTTTTTAATGAAATCGAAGCATTTTTGCCTTACGGAGTGGTTTATGATATCAGGAATAGTGGTATATTCACATCTCATCAGGAGGACAGTAGTCATAAGAGTTTTTTCCTTTATGTTCGATGGAAATCGCATGTTATACTATATTCCACAAGTTGGGTAATTACTCTCTCGAGGTTTAACCCATTAATTGGACTACCATTCTCATGGGTCCATCCCAATGTCATAGAGTCTCTTTCTCAAGAAGAGCCAAGATCCACTAAACTAGACTTAGTATTTTCAACCACTAAATATTAATGAAAACATAAGATTAACCCAAATAACAAATACCCAACATCATCCATGCACTAAACAATCACACCCATTAAATTATTCACACTAGGGTTGAGCCACAACCCTATTTAGTGGGTTTAGCTAGACATAGAAGCAACATAAAATTGTAGAAATGGTAGATAAAATTGACATATTAATTAACTATGATGTTAATCTACTCAAATCCACGTTAATACAAGATGAAATTTCCCAGAATAGGCTAAAACTTTGAAGTCACGAGCTCAGCTGCTATCTGATACACCAAACTTAACCTAAAAAAGTAAATGTTATATTTATACTACACAAGAAAAACCGAACAAAAATACCCTTGAGGGTCTGGCGCGGACCACGCACAAATGATGCGCAGTTGCATAGTTGGGTCTTCATATCTTGCTTCTGATACTGGGGACGTGGACCGCACAAATATGATGCGCATCCGCGTAGGGTGATGGGTGCAGACCGTGTAGAAGTGGAGTGCGACCGGGTAGGTGTTTTGGTACAAATCCACCCTCTCTGAACTTCATCCTTGTAGACCTCACTGATTAGGTATGCGGCCACGTGGGCTTTTGCCTTGAATGACTGAGTCTTTGAACACTCATTGGCGCAGACCGCGTGGAAAGGAGCGCAGACCACGCATCTTGACTTGGAAAATGCATGGTCTCTAAGTTTTTTGCACGGCCGCGTGTCAAAGCAGTGTGGACCGCGCAGGTTGGCCTTGAAATGATTCATCCTCTGCACTCTCCTACTCGGCCGCGTGACACATCAGTGCGGACCGCACAGGTCATTTGTTTCCCCACTTCACTTATATTTTGTCACTTGGGAGATTTCACTCCTTTTTGAGCCGATCGTTGACATTTGTCATCTTGTCGCTCAAACCTGTAATCAAGAGAAACTTCTAAGCATTTTGGGACTAATTTATGGGAACTTACGTACAAAGCTCAGGCAAGAAAGGGCATAAAATATATAAAAATCACAATTATCATTGCACAAGGATTTTCACAAAGGCCTGGTGTCAATTATGAAAAGACATATTCACCTTTTATGAATGTTATTGCATTGTGTTATCTCATTAGTTTTGTTGTCCATGAAAAGATTGGCATGAATTTAATGGATGTGATTACCACCTACATTTATGGCTCACTTGATAATGAAATATACATGAAAATTCCCGAGGGATTTAAAATGCCCAATGCATATAATTCAAAGTCCTGGGAAATATTTCTAATCAAATTGAAAAGATCTTTATATGGTATAAAGCAATCATGACGAATATAGTATAATCATCTTAATGAGTATTTATTAAAAGAATGTTATATAAATGATGCCATTTGTTCATGTGTTTTATAAAGAAAATAATATTGGAATTTGTTGTACTTGCCGTATATGCTGATGACATAAACCTTATTGGAACTCATACGGAATTCCAAAAGGTAAATGATTATTTAAAGAATAAATTCAAGATGAAAGACCTCGGAAAGACAAGATTACGTCTTGGTTTGCAGATTGAATATTTAACGAACGGAATTTTTGTTCATCAATCTTCCTACATAGAAAAGGTATTGAAACAGTTTTACATGGAAGGAGCACATCCACTAAGTACTCCGATGGTCACTTGATGTGAATAAGGATCTATTCCGACCTCAAGAAAAAAATAAAGAGTTACTTAGTCATGAAGTACCATATCTTAGTGCAATTGGTGCACTAATGTATCTTGCTAACACTAAAATGCCTGATGTAACGTTTTCAGTTAATGTCTTAGTGGTGACGTCCAAATCCACCTCTAAAAAGCAATAGATACGATCGCAGCAATATTATTACCCAACTATGAGTCGGGGTCGAATCCCACATAGAACAATATGTAGGTAATTAGGAATGGAAAAGAATTGTCGCTAGTCGCGCAGTGCCAAACAATAAGAATTTTGGATTGAAAATTATTGTTATATCAAAGATGCGAAAATGTAAAATAAACTAGAAAGTAAATAAAATGATCAATGACTACAAGTATGAAAGCATCAGGAATTACACTCCAGTAGCGATCCAATGTATTTCACGATTTTCCAAATATGAGTGAATTTATGTCAATTAGCCACGGATAATAATTCTTAATTAGCTTCTTCCGATGACTAACATGACCTCCTAATTGAATTATCCCTAATCACAGTTAGAAGATTAAGCGCACCTGCAAGGCTACAAGTAGTTCAATCATATCCCTAGGTAGAATCTATAAAATGAGGGTTAACGCCTCAAGTTCTTGTTAATTAATCTTTTCCAACCCCAAACTATTTTTTTCCAAAATTAATTCGGAGTTAATGGGTAAGTACTAGGGTTGGCTAATCCCTTTGGAAACATTAAAGAGTAAGAGTAATTAAAGAAACAACACTCACTTCATAAATATAGAAAAATCATTCAATACATAAGCAAACAAGGTATAAAATCCACACTTTAATTATGAATATTCCCATTAACAAGATTCAAGTGTTGAATAAGATACTACACACTTAAATATTCAATACAAAGCAAGGAAATGAAGAAACAAACATAAATGGGTAAGAAAACCTTAACCACAAGCTTGAAATCAACAAAACCCAAGTGTGTTTGTGCAAAACCCTGGCCTCCAACTTACTCTTTCTAGTCTAAGGGACAGAAAATAAGCCAAAGATGTTCTAAATGTCTGCTTGGACGAGTATAAAAATGATTTGGTGATTAAAATTATGAAATTCCAAAATTTCCCAGAACCGCCCAGAAATGACTCTATGCGATCGCACAAAATCAATTGCGATCGCAGAGAGAAGCCTCATGTAAAATATGCGTTCGCATAGAGCCAATGTTGCATAAGCTTGTTGACCATCAGCTGACCAGACTCCTTTTCTTCTGTGCGTTCGCATTGGTATAGCTCCTTGGCTTATGCGATCGCATAGTACTTAATGCGATCGCACAGTGTAAATAGGCAGTTGCATGTTATGCATTTTAGCTCTATTTTGGCTTGTTTCCGCTTGGTTTCTTCAATATTACTTCTAAATCACATACAACCTGTAAAATAGAAGTAAATGACATTAACTGCAAGATTTTATCACTCAAACATAACAAAAGTGTAAGTTTAAAGGCAAGATAAGTTGGTAACATACCAACTTATCACACCCCCAAACTTGAACTTTTGCTTGTCCTCAAGCAACGAAAGCAACAAAATCTCTTCCCAAGAGGTTCAACAACTTCATATCCTTGTCACACCAAGCCAACAAGAAGATCTATTTTAAGTACAAATGCATGACTTCGATTGGTACCAACAATTACTCCAAAGCACATGCACTATCAAGCAATTCACATAACCAAGTGCCCACACACCAATGCACATCAAAGTAGCAATCAAGTCATGACACTAAAGCTTCAAAATTTGCCTCTCCATCACAATCAACTTTCTTTGGTCAATCTTCCCAATTGAAAATGGGATTAAGTTCATAACTCAAACTTCATGTGCCCTTAAGAGAGGATCCCACAATCATAATTCTTATTTCAAAGAAACAATGGGATATCAAGTGGAAAGCATTCACTCTCTCTCAAAAAGATGTTCAAATGCACACAAGTAGTACGATAGGCTTGCCCTTCATGTATTCATCCACTAATGTAGACAACTTGGTTCAAAATCAATTGGGACTTAAGGGTTGTAGTTTAGGCTTTTGGATAAGGTATGGTACAATTTTGGCTAAAGTGACTCAAAACCTCCCCAAGCACTATATATTTACAATTAAAGTCCACTTGCTTCAAACACATTTTCCACTCCCTTTTTTCATTTTTTTTAACACCTAGTCTTCCCTTTATTCACAACCTTATTCACTTTATTCTATATATATATATATATATATATATATATTTTTCCTTTTCGATTTTTTATCATTTTTTTTACATTCCACCTCTTCAATAACTTTCATATCACAACTTTTCCAACCATTCACCCCCAAACTTAGGCTTTTAGCTTATGTTTGCACTTTAAAAGTACTTCGGGAGGTAGGGTTCCAAAAGGTATATCAATTAATAACAAAGGCTTTAAGCTTGTAACATGGATGCCAAAGCATAAGGCTAAAGGCTCAAAATTGGTTGACTAGGGAAAACATTTACGGGTAGGAATTTTAGGCATACTAGCGGTCCAAGGAAGGCCTACTATCATTTTCGAACCAAGTTAATCTATGATTTAGCTTTGAAGCACATTCCGGGAAAGTTCTAGACTACAAGCAATGCAAAGGAACTCACAAATAATTTCACCACACATGGCACATGAACATTCGAATGAAACATTAATCCAAAATCCAATTGGAACCACTGACTCAAAGAGGTTGCATATAGCATCAGATACTAATTTATGAATCAAATAGCCAAAATTTGAGTCTAAAAGTGCATGACCTCACTACTTTACTTATCATATGCCGAGGATTAACTATGTTGGTACCAAACAAACCACAACCAATGGGCACAAATCCCAACACAAACAATTTAATACCCTCAATTCATAAAAACTAATTCTAACTAAAATACTAATTCCCATAAGAAAGTTTTCAATCCATCCATCATCAGGAGAAGTCGACAAAAACTTTCTACAATTACCCGGTTCGACTAGAAAAGTTGGCATCCTTGGAAAAAGAACCATGGCATAAAGAAAACTAAGGATATCGCCAATAACAAAAAGCATACTAAAATAAATAAAAATTAAGAAGCTAAAAAAAATTAAGAGGCTAATAAACATCAACTACTAAACAAACTAATATCAACATACTAATATAACACATGACATAAAAACATACTAGTAATAAAATGAAAAGCATGAACCACAGTCAAACTACCAATCCGCCGAATATCCAACAAAATATCACAGTTATACAGGAAGCCACCCCCAACCAAAGATGGTGTAATGTACCTAATGCAACTAAACATGGTAAAAGAAAATGGTGAAAAGTGCTCCCTGAATACTGCATCACTTAGAGTCGGATGTGGTAGGGAACTTCAGCTCGGCATCGCCATCATCATCATCAGAAGAATCTTGTGAACCACATAATGAGCCTATCTTCTGGATCATCCGCGACAAGAACTTGCTATTCTTCTTTTCGCGCTCCTTGAATTTCAGCTGGCGCATTTCAACTTTACCTTGCCGTCGGCTCAGGTCTTCTAGTCTGTTTTTTATTGCTTTCTGATCACACACCATGTCACTCAAGGTCGGCGGCTTCTTCTTGTCGGGCCTAGTAGAAGTACCCTCACCATGTGGAATAGCTGAATCAGATGGTCCAGAAGGAAGGCCTGCAACAAGATGTCGGATGTGCTCATCAACACCTGCTATCTGGTGGGAAATATGGCGCATGGTGGGAGGATCATACTGGAGTGGTCCCATGGGGTCAAAGGACCCTGCTGAAGCTGTAGGGTCACTACCGGATCCCTCGGCCGGCGCATCAAATTGCCCAAATGAAGGTGACTGCACATCAATCCTTCGCTTCTTCTTCTTCTTAGATGCCTCTCTTCGAAGTAATGGAAAGATTGTCGTGGCAGGCTCTCTTTCCACATCAGTCGATTCTGTCGGCACCTCCGCATTATGGCACAGCTGAGTGATCAGTGAAGGAAAGAATAGGCTCCTCGTTCTTCCATTGCAAGCTTCCTCAATCTCACCCACAATGTGTTGGCCTACATTCACTGGCAGGCCATCCATGATCGCAACAATCATCATTGCTTTCTCCATAGTCACCTCAGTCTCGTTCCTGGTAAGTACAATTCTGGAACATAAAAGAGATAGCCAAATCTTGGCTTCCCCCATGAAATCGTGAGAATCAACCCCTTTATGCGCTTGTACCCAAGTTGGCACCTCCCCGCCGTGAAGCTTTTCAATCAACCATTGAGGTCCTCTCTCTCTTCCTATAGCTCTGTATACCTCGTTGTTAGAATAAGGCAGCCTGTAATATGCATTAATAACCTCGGGACCAAAGTTGATCCGCTTGCCTCTGACAACGGTAAATACTTCCCCACGAAAGTCAGTCTTCAATGCATTTGCATAAAACTCTCGAACTATGGTGTAGTTCGCCCTGATTGGTTCCGGAGCAAAGCATATCCAACCACTATCAGTCAATCTCTAGAAGAACTCCGTCATTTTCTCCTCAACATAGTCCAAACGGATCCCCCGTTCTTTGACCACACTCTTGGACATGAGTTTGTCATAGTTCCGTTCACATTCAGCTCCCAGGAATTTTTCCGCATCAAAATATTCATCTTCCAGAGCCGGGAGGGCATATTGTTGGAAATTTTCATGATCTTCCGAGGCCATTTTGTGTAAAACGTGCCTACAAATGGAGACCAATTGTTAAATTCTTGAACAAGACTTAATACACAGTATAATGAAGCAATTAGGCCAAGGAAAAAATTCAGAAAGCGTTTGGACAAGAATCCATGAGCACACTATTTTTGCAATGCTGGGCTTTACTACTATGCGCTCGCATTGCACTATTACAATCGCATAGAGCATTATTTGAACTTCCGACTCCACTGATGTGCGGTCGCAATGAGCTTCTGCGAACACATAGTGCAGTTCTGTTCTGCCCAGATTTTTGTTTTCGTTTGGACATTTTCACAAGCACTTTGTGAGCCAAAATTTGAGTGCTCAATTTCAGACCAAGGTGCTAAGAATCTCACCCAAAATTTTTCTTCAAAAGACTCACTTACTCTCAACCAAACTCACCCAGCAAACAAACAAAAAATTCAAGCAATAATTTGAAACTTAACACTCAAAATTTGAACCATCAAGAACAAATTGACATGGGTGCTCTTCTATTTCACAAATTACACCAAAAATAAGATGAAAGGTTTGATAAGAGAGCGAAGAGATCACATACCTTGAGAAGGGAGATGAAACTTTTGCAAGAACTTGAAGATTAGAGGAGAAGAACCAACCTTGTAGGGCAAATTATGAGGGTATGGGGGAAAGGGGTCTGTTTTGGGGTGAAAATTAGAAAGGGTCCATTTCCAGTGTTTATTTCATTTTAACTCGCTCAGTAAACTATGCGAATGCACTCAAGGGATGAGAACGCACATTACAAAAAAAATTTAATCTTCTGCGGTTACAATGACTGTCTGTGATCGCATAGTAGAGTCTGCGACCTGATGAAATGTGATCGCAGATCTTTTATGCGATCGCATGGTGAAACAGTTTGTTGCACTAGAATTTTGCACCAGCTACTGGTTTTTGTCATCCAGGCCATCCCGACCTGCTCAAATCAACTCCAAAAATTCTGAAATTTGGTAGATTAGTTACAAATAATATTCTAAGCTATTCTAAAAAAGAAATTTTCTAAAACAATGAGAATTTTTAAAAACGATGGGTTGCCTCCCACCAAGCGCCGCATTTAATGTCGTGGCATGACGCAAACAATATTACCACTTTTCTCGCTACTTGGATGATAAGAAATAGGCCTCTAGCTTGGAATCAATATTGTGACCACAAGCGTTGGGGTGGTCATATGATGTTCGAGCCAATGCTTAAAATCTTCATTTTGCACTTCTTGGCTTTCAAGTGAGGAATTTCATTTTGATTTCTTGCTTCCTCAAACAGTAAAATGTATGGCTCGAGTTTTTCCTCCTCGCACTCCTTCATTGATTCATGAGGTTCAGCTTTCCGTGTCACCACACAATCCCAACGTTGACAAATGCTTGGAATGTGACTTCAAGCCTTCACTTTGCAATTTTTCTAGCTTGACATCCTCTTTCCCCCCGGATTAGAGTCAACATCAACCAATATTGCGTTTTTACCGGTTGACTCCAATTCCATATTTTTGTCGGCATCAATAACACTCATTGAGTCGGTTGGCAGATTTCAATCCTTGACTCCTCAAAGTAAAGCTCACTTTCTTCCTCGGAATTGGACTCTTCTTAAGTTTCTTCCGCACACTCAATTTGTTGGGCATAGTGAGCCTCAACCAATTTATGCATTTGATCTTCCAATGTGCGGATGTGTTCATCATTGTAATTCAAGCCTTGTCTCAAGTCCTTGGGTGCAAAGTTATAATTCTCTTCCTTTTCAAAAATGGTCTCCAGCATGAGCATTATTTTCTTCTCTTGAGCACTTGGGAGTTCTTATTGGTTTTGATCAAGTGCTACGGAAGGATTTTCATTTTCAACCTCCAAGAAAGATTATTGGTCTTCATTCGCTTCTGAGGCTTCGATCATTTCCTCCATTTGTGAGTGCAATCGTTGGAGTGCTAAATCATTTTGGAGACTAGTCTCCAAAAGAAGTTCCAAGACATTTTGTTCTTTGTTTACTTCATCAAGTAGACACTCCAACTTGAGTTTGAACTCTCCATTTTTGGCATGCTCGCTTTCTTCAGTTTTCGTAGCCCTGTAGCTTTCATCACAAGAAGCAAATTCATCATAGTAGGGGCTTGGGCAAGGGAAGGTCAAATATGCACAATAATCCCAATGACCATTTTGGCAACCACACTTATCACAGATAATCCTACCATGGGGTTGAGGTTGTGCGCACAATCCACCCTTGGGAGAATTTAAACAATGTTTCCATGAGTGTGGTCCACCACAATAAGGACAAGGGTCCTCAAACTATGAACAACTCCCATACGACCAATTATCATTATATGATGCCATTTTTTTGGAGTGATAAAATAAACAAGAAACTAACAAGAAAAATAGACCCACGGTAAGAAGAATAATTACACAAGTATTAACAAGTTTGGATCAAAGCACTTTCGCTTATTTCTCAAACAACTTAAATTATGCCAAATTGTTCCCCGGCAATAGCGCCAATTTTGGTGACGTCCAAATCCACCGCTAAAAAGCAATAGATACGGTCGCAGCAATATAATCACCCAACTATGAGTCGAGGTCGAATCCCACAGAGAACAATATGTAGGCGATTAGGAATGTAAAAGAATTATCGCTAGATGCGCAGTGCCAAACAATAAGAATTTTGGATTGAAAATTGTTTTTATATCGAAGATGCGAAAATGTAAACTAACCTAGAAAGCAAATAAAATGATCAATGGCTACAAGTATGAAAGCATCGGGAATTAGACTCAAGTAACGATCCAATGTATTTCACTATTTTTCAAATATGAGCGAGTATATGTTAATTAGCCACAGATAATAATTCTTAATTAGCTTCTTCCGAAGACTAACAAGACTTCCTAATTGAATTATCCCTAATCACAGTTAGAAGATTAAGCGCACCCGTAAGGCTACAAGTAGTTCAATCCTATCCCTAGGTAGAATCTATAAAATGTGGGTTAAAGCCTCAAGTTCTTGTTAATTAATCTTTCCCAACCCAAACTATTTTTTCCAAAATTAATTCGGAGTTAATGGGCGAGTCCTAGGGTTAGCTAATCCCTTTGGAAACATTAAAGAACAAGAATAATTAAAGAAACAACAACTCACTTCATAAATATAGAAAAATCATTCAATACATAAGCACAACAAGGTATAAAATCCACACTTTAATTATGAATATTCCCATATACAAGATTCAAGTGTTGGATAAAATACTACACACTTAAATATTCAATACAAAGCAAGGAAATGAAGAAACAAACATAAATGGGTAAGAAACCCTTAACCAAAAGCTTGAAATCAACAAAAGCCAAGTGTGTTTTTGCAAAACCCTAGCCTCCAACTTGTTCTTTCTAGTCTAAGGGACTGAAAATAAGCCAAAGATGTTCTAAATGTCTTCTTGGACGAGTACAAAAATAATTTGGGGATTACAATTGTGAAATTCCAAAATTGCCCAGAACCACCCAGAAATGACTCTATGCGATTGCACAAAATCAATTGGATTGCAGAGAGAAGCCTCCTGTAAACTATGCATTCGCATAGAGCCAATGCACTTGCATAAGCTTGTTGACCATCATCTGACCAGGCTCCTTTTCTTCTGTGCGTTCGCACTTTAGGATTGCGTTCGCATTGGTATAGCTCCTTGTCTTATGCGATCGTATAGTACTTAATGCGATCGCACAGTATAAATAACTGGGAAGTTGCATGTTATCCATCTTAGCTTCATTTTGGCTTGTTTCCACTTGGTTTCTTCAATATTACTTTGAAATCACATACAACCTGTAAAAAAGAAGTAAATGACATTAATTGCAAGATTTTATCACTCAAACATAGCAAAAGTGTAAGTTTAAAGGCAAGATAAGTTGGTAAAATACCAACTTATCACTTAGCAAGATATATCTTTGCTCCTACAAGGAGACATTGGAATGGAATCAAATACATATTGCGGTATCTAAAAGGAACTATCGATATGGGCTTATTTTATGACAATAATTGCAGTCCCGATCTTGTTGGTTATGCCGATGTTGGGTATTTATCTTACCCACGCAAGGCTCGATCTCAAAAAGTTTATATGTTTACATGTTGAGGCACTGTCATATCTTGGCGGTCGAATAAGCAATCAATTGTGGCTACTTCATCTAATCATGATGAGATAATTGATATTCATGAAGCAAGCCGAGAGTGTGTGTGGTTGAGGTCTATAATACATCTTATTCGAGACAAATGTGGTTTAAAATGTGACAAACTACCCACGATTTTGTATGAAGACAATGCATCATGCATAGCTCAATTGAAGGGAGGATTCATAAAAGGAGATAGGACAAAGCACATTTCATCAACACATTTTTTACTCATGATCTTCAAAAGAATGGTGATATCAATGTGCAACAAATTCATTCAAGTGATAATTTGTTAATTTGTTATGACGAACAGACCCGTCGCCTCAGGTGTTACTGCTCTGTTTCTCCCATGCTAAGCTTCTTCAAATGTTGTTATCGGTGTGTGGTGTGTTAGAGTTGATTTGGACTTGTTTTGATAAGAAATAAGACACTTAGTCTCTTTAAGGAAGACTTAAGTTGAAAAAGTCAACTGAATATTGACTAATGAGTTATGGGCTCGAATGTGATTTTTGGTGTTTTGGTCAGCTTCAGGGAATGATTTGTGACTTAGAAGCGTGATCAAAATTGGATTTGGAGGTCCGATGTAGAATTAGGTTTGAATTGGCGAAATTTAAATTTTGACGAATTCCAGTTGAAGTGTGAGATTTTGATCCAAGGGTCGGAATGGAATTATGAGAGGTTCAACTGGTCTGTTAGGTGATTTTAGATATGTGTGCAAAGTTTCAGGTTATTCGGAGGTGTTTAGGTCGGGATTTTGATCGAATATGCAATTCAGAAGTTTTTAAGAAACTTAGGCTTCGGTTTGATAAACATTGAGGATTTTGATGTTAACAATAGTGTTTTGATTATTCGAGCAAGTTTGGATAGGGTATTAGATCATGTCTGTGCTTTTGGTTGAGGTCCCGGGGGCCTCATAGTGATTTCGGGTGATCAAGCGGATTGCTTTTAGACTTGTGTGGTTGCTGGTTTTCCAGCTGTGGGTTTGTAGAGAGTTCCTTCATCGTGTTTGCGTGGTATGTGTCGCAGACGTGTGGAGGTTAGGAAAATGTTCAGCGTGTTCGCGTTGGGTCTAGGCGTTCACATAGGTTGAGGCATTGGTGTTTCGCGTTCGCGATGCTGGGCACGCGTTCGCATAAAGCAAAGTAGATGGCCACCCTGGGTGCTCAACACGTTCGTTTTCAGAAGGCCGCGCTCGCATAGGTCTGGGGGCCTGAACCTTCACGTTCGGGGGAGACCAGAAGTGTTCGCGAAGGGTTAAAATAGTCTGAGATTTTCTTGTGCCCGCGAACGCAAGGGTGGTCTCGCGTTCGCATAGAAAGAAAACTAGGTTTCCAGCGGGGTTTTTATATTATTTCATCCGCGACCCATTTGTTATTTCTTCTATTTTTAAACCACCTTGAGAGCTTTTTGGTAGAAATTGAAGAGGGTTTTGACAGCAATTTATTGGAGGTAAGTATCGTGACCTAGAAATGCTATTTTATTGTAGAATCAACCTTTAATTAAAATTGGGTGAAAATTTGAAAAACTAGGGCTTGGTTTTTGAACTGAAAATTTGGGTTTTGAAAGCGCAACTGGACCCCGATTTTGGAAAATTTGATATGTATAGACTCGTGGCGAGACGAAAGGTCCGGTGGTGTAGATTTTGTAATTTTTTTACAAGTGGGCTCGGGGCTCGAGTTTTGCCAACTTTGTCATTTTTTGTATTTTTCAAGTCTTTTCGATTGGGTTGTGTTCTATTAGCCTATTGTAACGTATTCATTGTGCTTTTGGTTAGATTCAACGCTTGTGGAGGCCATTTTGAGAGGGAAAGGCGTCACGGGCTAGAGATTTCACCGGTTCTAGGTGAGTAACACTTGTAAATGATATCCTGAGGGTTTGAAACCACGAATTTGCACATCATTGTGCTGTAGCGAGGTGACTTGCACGCTGGACATGGGTGTGGGGTAGAGCACCATTGGGGATTGAGACCCGTTCCGTCCCGACTGATGACATTACTACGTATTTGATGGAAACTACTTGATATTATCATGATTTGGGCTGAGTGCCATGTGTTGGGCCTCCTGCCGATTATTTTAACCCTTCAAATATTGATAGCACTATTTTTGCATTACTCTACATATTATTTGATCTCGGTCCAAAGTTTTAAATATTGGTTTGCAAACACAGTTGTTTTTCTAAGATTTGAAAGCTTAAATGATATTTTACTGACGTTTTGAGCTGAGAAATGTTATGTTGATATTGCCTAAGTGGCATATGTGCATTTCTGGACTATGCATGGATCGGGCTGCACGTCGCAGTGGTGTGATATTGATATTGCACTTGCGTTGTAGGAGCCCCTCTAGATTTTGAAGCCCCACAGTGAGCGTAGGTACCCAAATGGATCAGTCTGCTCGCCGCAGCGGTCATCTGCATTGCATTGCATTCACGCATCGGTTCCTGTTTGTACTACGTGGCATGACATTCAACACTCTCATATCATTGGCACACATGCTATATCTTGCACTGTGTACCAGATACCCTGGTGTTATTTGTTAATAAAGTGTTGTGCCCGAGGGGCTGGTTTGTGTCCGGACTTGCACTACCTAATATCACGTTCATATGCTTAACTATTAAAAAGAAAAGCAAAAGATATTTTCAAAAGAGATTTTAAACTAAGCCAGATATTTTCTAAAGGATTTTTCATGGACTTACTATTTTCTAAAAGGGTTGTGCTGTCCCATATTGCATGTTGAAGTGCTCTTACGTGATTTCTTGCCGCTCAGTTATTATTTGCTCTCATTACTCACTGAGTTTGAGTACTCGCTTTACTCCCTGCACCTCGTGCGCAGTTCCAGGTATTGTTTACTCGGTAGCGGGTTATTAGCGGACTGAAGGTATACTATTGTAGAGGAGTAAGGTGGGCGCCAGCGTTCACGGCACCGGATTTCATCTTTTGCTTCTAAATATGATTATGTATCTAATATTGGCCATGTAGCGGTGTTCAGTTTTTGTTAGATGCTCGTGACTTGTGACACCCCGGTTGGGTTGTGTTGAGGGATAAATATCAGTTATTAATGCTAATAAGTCCTATTATTCATTCATTTATAGTTATTAATTATTAAATAAGGCATTGTTGTTCTGTTGGATGGCCTTGTCTTCACGAGAGGCGCCATCACGATCGTGTTTGGAAAATTGGGTCGTGACAAGTTGGTATCAGAGCCTAGGTTACTAGGTCTCACGAGTCATGAGCAGCTTAGTAAAGTCTCGCGAATCGGTATGGAGACGTCTGTATTTATCGTCGAGAGGCTGCAGAACCTTTAGGAAAAACTTCACTTTCTTGGAATTCTTATCGTGCGTACTTGATACAGCTTGGAATATAACTCTTGAAATTCCTTCCTCGCACTTGTAAGCGCGCATGAGCGCTCAGTATTAAATGTGCCTTGATGGCTTGTGATTCCCCGATCGAGGGGCGAGATGTGATTTTTATGAGGTAATGTTGGGATGGTCTAGAGGACTTGAGGCCGAATCTTAGCTTATGGCTTGAGCACCTAGGTGCTAATTTTACGGGATGGTGTTATGAACTTATATGTTTTGTATTGTCCCTAATGGTGGGAATGGCGCTGAGTAGCTACGCAATGAGTATGTTGGTGTTGTATGATGTGTCTATATAACTTGGAAGTGTTGAAGAAGGTCTGCTAGGTGATAGATGAATCGTTAAGTGTTAGATTTCCATTGTGATTGGATGTGTCGCCCTGAGTTATGGGTGCATGAAGAATCTTTTTAGATCGCCGAGTTGGGAGTGAAGTAAATATCATGTTGCAGTATGAGTTCCGACTCCGGAAGACTAAATTGACTTTGTAGCGTATATGATGGTGGAAGGTATGCCGAAGTACTAAATTGAGGCAAAGCAGGTGTTTTACCTCCTGCGGGTTGTTCTTAAGTGGTATGATTCTTATGTATATTGATAGAAGGTCTCATGTGTAATTGAAGAGTACGTGTTGAAATTTGATGAATCTGGGGTCACCTAAGAGTGTGGACTCAACTGATGTGGGGACGAATGCGAGATTTGTAAAGGACTACAGTACTAAGATTATCTATGTTTTCATAAACTAGTAAACGATTTGAGTTTAATCTCACTATGGCATGGTGGTATCAATAGAGTAAAGGTACTATGAGTTGTTGAATGTGTCCTGATATATGGCTTCGAGCCAAGTTAAGGAGGTTGTTGTTGATTAGTTGATCACACGGTTATGTGCTATGTTGTTTCCCTTTTGAGGTATGCCGGCGGATCAGTCCTGATTGCAGAAAATGAGCCGAGGATGGTACGAGTGAAGAAAAATTTTGATAAAGGTTATATGATGCTTCATAAATGTGAGGAAATAATAGGATATCTTGAGTTGTTGTTGATAAAGAATGCTCAGTGCATAGATAAGGAAGATGTTCATTTTTATTGGAATGAGATCATATCCTACGGTGTCATCGTGCTAATAAGGCACGAGTAGTTCTATTCGTTAAGTCGGATAATTTACTGTTAAATAAGAGTGAGTGACTCTCGAGAATGGTTTTATTGCATACAAGATTTTGCATGTAATAATCAGGTGTTTTAAGGTTGTGTACGTGGTTAGAGGCTGTGTTTTTATTGGAAAAATGTCAAGGCTTGTGGTATTTTTATGTTAATTATGGGATTCTATGCATCGGTATCAGGAAAAAAATAAAGGTACCGGACTTGGATTAACAGGAAGTTCTTCCTAGTAGATTATTTTGGGAATGTAGTGTTCCTGGGAATATTGGAGAGAGTATTCGGTAGCCTATGGGTCTTAGACAGTGTGGTCTTATGTTCGAATCTACTATGGTGACCCTGGATTGAGGCATTGTAATGCTACAGCGAGGGAGAAATATCAAGTGGATGATGAATAAAAAGAGAAATTTGATAGGCGGAATAACTTGATAATAGACCGAATCGGTATGGTAAGGGTATGATTAATTCTTTGTATGTGTTCGAGGTAATGATCTTTCTTCAGGAATTTTGCAGCAATGCTCTTGGGCTTTGACGGCTTGCTCAGCTTGTTTTAGATAGAAGGATCTAGCCCTGGCAGTTTAGCTTGTACAAAATAGACTTGGCATAGATGTTCCTGTTGGGTTTTACCGTGGTTTGAAGATGAATATACTTTCTGTGGGTATGTGAAGCATGGAGTGTGTAATGATTTTTCTTCTAAATGGGATCAATAAATGTTCTCGACTAGTTGAGTGTGTCGATGTTTGCAGCACAGAAGGGAGATAAAAGTTATAATGTTATCTGACTGTGGTATGGTAGATGCGATATGTTATGGATGATTGGGATTTGTGTGTGTAAGGCTCGGTTCAATTCGGAATGGAAAGTCATTAAATTCTTAAGCAGCACGGGCAGTTGCAAGTGATTTAAGAATCGATCTTCAGATGATTAGGGCGAATGATCCTCATATGACCAAGGAAATGAAGTTGCTAATCATAGTGATTTGACGAGGGTATATGTTTCCGAAAAAGGGCAATGTGATTAAGTTGATGGTACTTCGGTAGTGTTGCGGCATTTATTGATAGATCGACTGTTGATATCTATGTTTTTTTGGTGGCACGGGTCGAACTTCAGAATATATTTTGTGGAATGATTGGGTACTCGAGGTGCAATATGTATTTATACTGCAGAATTTGGGATCATGTATAGTAATTTGTGTGTTGTGTGGAGCTGGAGACTGGGAGTTTTTATGTTCAGGCTATGTAGTGGTTGTGGATAGTGCATATTGGTACCGTTAGCGGATATTGAGGGTGTGGAAGCCCAAGTGGATCTTTCTTTGCTTGGTATATTAGATTCCAGATATGATACTGGGTTGTAAACTGATTGTCTCAGTGTTGGGTTATTCTAGACTATTGTGCTATGGTTTATGTAAGAAAATGCCACATGTTGCTTGGCGAGGTGCATCAGACAATGTTCTAGCTGAATGGTTGTGTTCCAAAGACCAGTGGACGGCTGGGAAGGATTGTTTTCCTTAATTTGGCCTTCGTGACGGAAGTCAGTATAGAGGTTTCTACCATTGTTTCAGTTCCGGTTTGAAGGACCTTTTCAGATGCGTTCCTGGTGGTCGGGCATGTCGCCGGGTGAGATTGTGGATTTTGGTATTGATTTGGTGTCGGGCACTATATCGTACGGCCCCGCATGAGTTATAGTAGTGGAAGAAGTAGCTTCAGGCTTCTTGGTAATGCGTTTGTTGGTAAGCTGATTGGATACGTGTTTAGTTTGAGTTGGCTTGGTTGGCCCTCAATTTAATTGATGAATGATAGGTTGATTCGATCATTATTGAACCTGCTAGTGATCTGGGAGATCTATGAGTTGTTTTCCTATGTTGTGAGGCATTACGATTTTCGTACTTTCGGCACGTATAGTGCGGTGCTATCGAGATTTTCATGGTGGAAGTTGCGTTTTGTAGCTTACGACGTTATAGATATCATTATGCACTCGGTATGCTTATGACCGTTACTCGATGTTATATTATTATGAGCAAATTTGGCTCGATGTGCATCTCCCTATGTGAGATATTTGTGTGGATCGGGTGGCACGCCACCACGGGTATGTTATCTGGATCGAGTTTCACACAACAACAGTGTGATGCTGAGAATAGTTTTCCATATGTTACACTGTATGCCTTGCTTCCTGGTTTCTGAGGTAAGTCTGTATTGGGAGTTGCTCAGCGAATAACGCATCGGATGTGTCCTTTCAGGATTGAATGGTGTATATTACTTGCTTCACCGTGGGTGTGATGGATTGCTTGGTTCCAGGCATCAATCTGTGTATGGCTGTCTGTTTTAAGCATGGTGACTTGAGGTGTTTCATTTGTAACAGTGTTTGGATAGGATCGCGCGTTTTGCGAGGCCACGTGAAGTTATGACCTTTCAAGGAGGATTCAGGTATTTTATTCCTATGATGTGAGGCGGGGTCTCTTCCTTGTGTTGTGATGGTACTGATGAGCTTGAGGCGCAGCTTTTTCATTTCAATCATTTGCCATGATTTGAGTATGTTCGGACCGTTTCTTATTGGTGCGCGTATGATGCAAGTTGTGGCTTAGGCATGTGTTGAGGTATCATATCACCAGAGTGATGTGTTGGATTCGAGGGTATCATTGGAGTCATTAATAAATACGAACAGATTTCATTTCGGCTGGTTAGAAGGATAATATCGAGGTTTGGCCCGAAAATCTGTTGTGCTACTGGTCAAAAGGGAAGTGGCTTCATGTATGGATGATATGAGGAATGGCTACGGGTTATCGCGTATTTTATTTATCGTTGGCAGTATATGAAAGTGCTGGAATAAGACTTTAGCTAATAAGAGGTTCCTATCGGTAATTGAGTATTTTGGGCAACTCATGTGAATAGAGACTATCGTTTCGGGTGTTGGATTGTGTGATTTATTGTATAGTTTCACCTGAGGTTGCATATGTGGGTTATTACCGCTGGTTCAGGTTTATTCCAGGGATGACTTTGGAATTGCAATGTGGTTCAACGGTTTATGGTCTAGATGGACTGTGAAATTTCAGTTCTGTTGTATTATCGGTGCCAATGTGAGTTAGGGTGACGAGGGATCACCCCGGGTATATGTTTGCTAGGGTCATTTAGATATTTGTTGGCTTCTAGTGGAACTCTAGGTACGCTCTAGGACGAGCGTTTGTTTAAGTTGGGGAGGATGTGACGACCTGACCCGTTGTCTCAGGTGTTACTGATCCGTTTCACCCATGCTAAGCTTATTCATATAATTTTATCGGTATGTGGTGTGTTAGAGTTGATTTGGACTGGTTTTGATAAGAAATGAGACACTTAGTCTCTTTAAGGAAGGCTTAAGTTGGAAAAATCAACCAGACATTGGCTAATGAGCTATAGGTAGGAGCATGATCGAAATTGGATTTGGAGGTCCGATGTAGAATTAGACTTGAATTTGGCGAAGTTTGAGTTTTGGCGAATTCCGATTGAAGGGTGAGATTTTGATCCGAGGGTCAGAATGGAATTCAAGAGTTTCAGTAGCGCCCTTAGGTGATTCTGGATGTGTGTGCAAAGTTTCGGGTCATTTAGAGGTGTTTAGGTCGGGTTTTTGAAAGCTTTTATGAAACTTAGGATTCGGTTTGATGAAAATTGAGGATTTTGATGTTAACAATAGTGTTTTGATGATCCAAGCAAGTTTGGATAGGGTATTAGATCATGTATGTGCTTTTGGTTGAGGTCTCAGGGGCCTTGGGGTGATTTCGGGTGATCAAACGGATCGATTTTGGACTTGTGTCATTGCTGGTTTTACAGCTGTGGGGTTGCAGAGAATTCCTTCATCGCGGACGCGTAGAGTTAAGTTTGGAGGTCAGGAAAATGTTCATCGCGTTTGCGTAGGTTGAGGCATTTGTGCTTCGCGTTGGCGAAGCTGGGCACGCATTCACGTAGAGGAAAGTAAGCAGCCTGGGTGCACAACGCGCTCTCAGAAGGCCGCGTTCGCATAATCCTGGGGGCCTGAGCCTTCACGTTCGGGGAGACCAGACGCGTTCGCGAAGGGTTAAAATGGTCTGAGATTTTCTTGTGCATCGCGAATGCAAGGGGGGTCTCGCGTTCGCATAGAAGGAAAACTGGTTGTCCATAGGGGTTTTTATACATTACAAGTTGTAGGAGCCCCTCCGGAGTCTAAACCCCCACAATGAGCGCGGGTACCCAAATGGATTGGGTTGCTCGCCGCAGCGGTCATGTGCATTGCATTGCATTCACGCATTGGTTCCTATTTGTACTACATGGTATGACATTCAACACTCTCATATCATTGGCATACATGTTATATCTTGCACTGTGTACCAGATATCCTGGTGTTATTTGTTAATATAGTGTTGTGATCGATGGGCTGGTTTGTGTGCGGACTTGCAATACCTGATATCGCATTCATATGCTTAACTTTTAAAAATAAAAGCAAAAGATATTTTCAAAAGAGGTTTTAAACTGAGTCAGATATTTTCTAATGGATTTTTTCCGGACTTACTGTTTTCTAAAAGGGTTGTGTTGTCCCATAATGCATGTTGAAGTGCTCCTACATGATTTCTTGCCGCTCAGTTATTATTTGCTCTTATTACTCACTGAGTTGGAGTACTCACTTTACTCCCTACACCTCGTGTGCAGTTGCAAGTACTGTTCACCCGCTAGCGGATTATTAGAGGACTGAATGTATACTATTGCAGCTTAGTAAGGTAGTCGCCAGCGTTCACGGCACCGAACTTCATCTTTTGCTTCTAAATATTATTTTGTATATAATATTGGCCATGTAGCGCTGTTCAGTTATCTTTATATGCTCGTTACTTGTGACACCCCGGTCGGGTTGTGTTGAGGTATAAATATTAGTTATTAATGCTAATAAGTCGTAGTATTCATTCATTTATAGTTATTAATTGTTCAATAAGGCATTGTTGTTCTGTTGGCTGGCCTTGTCTTCACAAGAGGTTCCATCACGACCGGGTTTGAGAAATTGGGTCGTGACATTTTTTCGACAAGTCTCTACCGACATCAACCTTCAAGAAGCTAGTGTACAAGATTGGGATGCGAAGGCTCAAGGATGTGAATTGATGCTCTCATCATTGGGAGTTAATGCGCGTTGAACTCTTTTTTCCTTACAAGGTTTTGTTCCACTGGGTTTTCCTTGCAAGGTTTTTAACGAAGCAAATGTATATTGTAGATATATGTACTCTTACTATTTTTCCTTCTCTAGAATTTTTTTTCCCACTGAATTTTATTTTAGTTAAGGTTTTAACGAGGCACATTATCTGTTGAATAGACATTCAAGGGGAAGTTATAAATAAAATTTTATTTGTAGTGAATGTCTGTATTTAGAGAGATTTTAGGGATTATTACTTGGTGGTTAAGTCATCATTTCCTTATAAATAGAGGTATTCCATTGTAATTCATCCAAAAACAATAAGAATTCTCTCTTTTATTTGCAATATTCTTCTTTATTATTTTATTTCAAAGTATATCTATTAAAAAGAGTCATATATTATGCCTGGAATGCTTAAAATCTCAAAAGTTCGATAAATACATTGGTTGAACAATTCGCACATATACCTTCGCCACTTTCAATCCTGAATCTATCTCTGCTAGTAACAATAATGCGATCAACTCTCAAAAAAAACAAAAAGACATGACATTCCACATATGTAAACATGAAACTTGCTATCATATGACAACTAATTATAGGACAAATTGTTACTTTACCTGTTCCAATTATATTTTGCCAAATCTGGAAAATCACTTTCATTAAACTTGTTTTCTTATAGTCATGCAATTTCATTTACATCACCTACCAGTACGTTACGCTAGTTTATGATAAATCAAAAAAGAAAAAAGAAGAAGAAATACAAAATTTATCAAGTATATATGCACCTTTTACTCTTATTTCACAAAAACAATTTTGTATGTGCATGCTATATCATAAAACTCATGGTACATTGTCGTATGAGCGCATATAGATTCAGAACTTAGGGTATGTTTGGTATGACATAAAATGTTTTTCAAGGAAATATTTTCTTAAAAAATAAGTAGTAATCTTATTTAGTTTTTAGTGTTTGATATCAGAGGCATATGCAGGAATTTTTGTAAGCGATGTCAAAATTTATAAAAGAATTGAAATATTATTTTGATTATCATACTTTTAGACAAAAATCAACCTTAATTTATTAGTTTTGTTGAATCTTAAGTTAAAAAAGATTTTGAGTTCAATTCTACTCCATCACAATTTTTAACTACAAAGGCTCTCTCAAATATTTACAAAAGAAAAATGTGCTAGTTGAGGTTTGAACCTTTGACCTTTTAAAACTAAATCAAGCACAAAACTAATACACCAAGACACAATTTACGTGAAGTGGTGTTATTTTTTCTTACTTATCCGTTTTTGTACAGTATTAATACATCTATTTAGTAAAATTTTCCGACGAAGTGCTGTCATGCGACACCGCTTGAGGAAGCGTGCATCTGCCCTGTTGATACGCAAATCAAGGAAAATATTTTCTCAAAAGTATTCATAAATAATTTTGACACAATAAATATGAAGTCATAAACTTTCTAACCAACAACTTTCCGAACCACAAATTCCATAAACTTCTGAACCGCAAAACTTTCGATACCGCAAAATTTCGAAACCAAAACTTCAAAACACATAAACCTCCGAACTCATAACTTTGGAGCTTGTAAAATTTGAATCTCTAAACTGAAATATGAAAGAAGTAAAACTGAAAATATATTAAAAAATATTTTTCGCGGAGGGTGGGGGGAGATTGGTGAGGATAAGGAATAGGGTGGAGAAGGTTGAGAAGTAATTTTGGAAAATGTTTTCCCTCCTCTTGATAGGGAAAACATTTTCCTCAAATGGGAGGAAAGTGACTTAATGAGGAAAATATTTTTCAAAATATTTAATCCAACCAAACACAGAAAAATTGAAAAATATTTTCCTTCATACCAAACACACCCTTAAAGTTTATAATTTTTGTTCCGACCTCAAGATAATATAATAATCAATTTTATAGTAAAATATTTATGATTATTTAGTAAATTTCCTAATATATATGTAAGATCTAAGCAAAAACTATTGAATTTTTATTAATCAATATATTATACTCTAAATCCACCATTGAAGGATTTTGGTGCGGTGTTTTTTGTTCGCATTTTAGTTGTTTATTTCCAAATTTACATATTTATACCAAATTCGCGCATATTGATACAAAAAAGAGGTGGTGAGTGCACAAGTATTCGACGTTCATACATCTAAAATCATGATCCGTCATATTTTGTTTACGTGGTTATGTAATTCAAGTTGCATAAGAAAATTAAAAATTTAGGAAATTTAACATAAGGTAAGATTTCAAGTATTAAGTGTTAGGCATATTTAGAGCATGCAGTTGGACGCTTGAGGATACATGTTTTTTCAAAATTTGAGAATTATATATATAATTTTTTTAAAAATAAAGTTGGAAAATTTGTTCTGAAAACGTATGTCCAAACACATTTTCATCTTCAAACCAAACTTCACCCAAATTAAATTTTTCAAAATAAATTTGGGATCTATGGCCAAACGCTAGCTAAGTGTATGAACTTCCAGCATATCATACTGGATTGTATACTTTGTTGGCTCCGGTGTGATATACTAGAGCTCCTGTATAATTTGATGTAACTCCAATATAATATACTGGAGTTCCAGCAAAGTATACTGGAACTCCAAAGCCAATATAATATATTGAGTTCCAGTATATTATATTGGAGTTCCAATATATTACACTAGAATATTTTTAGGATTTCGAACAGTATTTTCGTTTAAATTTATCTTTACATGAACACTGACTAAATTTCAATTTTTGAAACTGTGGCTATTTTTGAATGACCACTTGTAAATTTGGCTATTTTTTAATTTCCCCCGATTTGCCATTAATGGGTCAAGCTGGACTATCAGCTTTAGGCCCAAATCTCCATCCAAAAGAAGCCCTTAAAACTCTAATGATGTGGACTTAAGTTTGAAATCGACAGCAAAATCATGGGCCTACTCAGAATTGGATTCCAATACTAGGCCCAACTCAAAAAACCCCCACAAGAAGTTTCTCATGTAGTGGGTTCCATATGTCCCCCTGGAGAGACCTTCTCAGAAAACCACCTATGGAAAATAAAGAGCACTAAAAAACCACCTACTAGAGCAGATATTTGGTACATTCTGCATTACAAGTTGTACATCTCCGTTTCTGATAATAAGGTGAAATTTCCTTTTTCAACACTCCAACTGCCTAACTAACTAATTCCCAATTTTACCCTCCATCACTTAAGTCACACCTCCTCATCCAATGGCTATAAATTAAACACATAACAAAAAAACACTATAAAAAAGTAAGGTCTGTTATGAAATAATGTAAAAGACAAGAACAATAACTCAAGAACAAGAGCAAATAGAGAGAAGAGTAGAGAGAAGTATTCTTATTAATACTTGGGGTTATTTACAATGGTAGAGGGCACCTCTATTTATAGGGAGGAGGATGATTTATCTACCAAGAATAGAACTCTAGAATCTCTCTAATTAAAGACATTCACCTTAAATAGAAGTGTATTTATAACACTCCCCCTTGAATGTCTATTCAATGATGTGCCTCGTTAAAACCTTAAAACAAAACCCAATGGGAAAAATTAAAGTAAGGAAAAAGAGTACACATGTTTGAATATGCGCCTATTGGTTGCCTCGTTAAAAACCTCGCAAGGAAAACCCGGTGGGACAAAACCTTGTAAGGGAAAACGAGTGCAACGCGCCTTAACTCCCCCTGATAAGAACATCAATTTATGTCCTTAAGTCTTCGCATCCCGATCTTGTGAACTAGCTTCTTGAAGGTTGACTTTGGTAGAGATTTTGTGAACAAATCAGCCATATTGTCGCTTGAACGAATCTGTTGAACATTGATATCACCATTCTTTTGAAGATTATGTGTGAAGAATAACTTTGGTGAAATATGCTTCGTTCTATCTCCTTTTATGAATCCTCCCTTCAATTGAGCTATACATGTTGCATTGTCTTCATACAAAGTTGTGGGTAGTTTATCACACTTCAAACCACATTTGTCTTGGATATGATGTATTATAGACCTTAACCACACACACTCCCGACTTGCTTCATGAATAGCAATTATCTCGGCATGATTAGATGAAGTAGCCACAATTGATTGCTTAGTCGATCGCCAAGATATGGCGGTTTCTCCACAGGTAAACACATAACCCGTTTGAGATCGAGCCTTGTGTGGGTCGGACAAATATCCAGCATCAGCATAACCAACAAGATCCGGGCTGCAATTCTTGCCATAAAATAAGCCCATATCGGTAGTTCCCTTTAGGTACCGCAATATGTGTTTGATCCCATTCCAATGTCTCCTCGTAGGAGCCGAGCTAAATCTTGCTAAGACATTAACTGAAAAGGATATGTCAGGTCTTGTAGTATTTGCAAGATACATTAGTGCGCCAATTGCGCTAAGATATGGTACTTCAGGACCAAGTAGCTCTTCATTCCTTTTTTGTGGTCGGAATGGATCTTTGTTCACATCAAGTGATCGAACAACCATCGGTGTACTTAAAGGATGTGCTTCATCCATGTAAAACCGTTTCAGTACCTTTTCTGTATAGGTAGATTGATGAACAAAAATTCCGTTTGCCAAATATTCAATTTGCAAACCAAGACATAGTTTAGTCTTTCCGAGATCTTTCATCTCGAATTCATCCTTTAGATAATCAATTGCCTTTTGGAGTTCTTTAGGGGTTCCAATAAGGTTTATGTCATCAACATATACGGCAAGTACAACAAATTCCGATGTTGTTTTCTTTATAAAAACACACGGGCAAATGGCGTCATTTATATAGCCTTCTTTTAACAAGTACTCACTAAGACGATTATACCACATTCGTCCAGATTGCTTTAGACCATACAAGGACCTTTGCAATTTAATTGAGAACATTTCCCGAGATTTTGAGTTGTGCGCGTTTGGCACCTTGAGTCCATCGGGAATTTTCATGTATATCTCATTATCAAGTGAGCCATAAAGATAGGCAGTAACTACATCCATTAAGTGCATGTCAAGCTTTTCATGGACAGCAAAACTTATGAGATAACGAAAGGTTATCGCATCCATTACAGGCGAATATGTCTCTTCATAATCGACACCAGGCCTTTGAGAAAAACCTTGTGCAACAAGGCGTGCTTTATATCTTTGTACCTCGTTTTTCTCATTTCTTTTGCGTACAAAGACCCATTTATAACCGACAGGCTTAACACCATTAGGTGTTTCAACTATAGGGCCAAAAACTTCACGTTTTGCCAGCGAATTCAATTCTGATTGAATTGCTTCTTGCCACTTTGGCCAATCCTGTCTTTTTCGACATTCTTCAACAGATTGAGGTTCGAGATCCTCACATTCTTGCATAATGCTAGATGCTACATTATAAGCAAAGGCATTATCCACCACAATATCCACTCGATTAATATTTGCCTCAATATTAATTGGATTTAGGGATAGTTCCGTATTTTCCAGAGTCTCGGGCTCAATGGATTCTTCATGAATCTCAGGATTTGTTAAATCATGAATTTCCTCATGAGATTCTTTCGTAGTGTCATCTCGATCGTTCTTTTTCCTCTTTCTAGGATTTCGATCTTTGGAACCTAATGGTCTGCCACGCTTCAGGCGTGCATTCGACTCATTGGATATGACACTAGATGATTGTCCAACAGGGACATCAATACGGATTGGAACATTTTCCGCGGGAATGTAGGATTTCGTTATCCTTTTCAAGTCCGTAAATGCGTCAGGCATTTGATTTGCTATTCTTTACAAATGGATAATCTTTTGTACCTCTCTTTCACAAATAGAGGTATGTGGATCAAGATGAGATAATGATGCATTTTTCCACAAAATTTCCCGTTTGGTTTCACCAACTTCTCCCCCTAATTTTGGGAAAAGTGTCTCATCAAATCGACAGTCTGCAAATCGTGCAGTAAACAAGTCGCCTGTCAATGTTTCGAGGTAGCGAATGATGGAGGGCGATTCAAACCCAACATATATTCCTAACCTTATTTGCGGACCCATTTTGGTGCGGGATGGCGGTGCAATAGGCACATATACTGCGCATCCAAAAATCCTTAAATGGGATATATTGGGTTCATGACCCAAAACCAATTGCAACGGGGAATACTTGTGGTAATTCGTCGGTCTAAGACGAATTAGCATTGCTGCATGTAAGATGGCGTGACCCCATACCGAAGTGGGCAGCCTCGTTCTCATAAGTAATGGCCTTGCAATCAATTGCAGGCGTTTAATTAACGATTCTGCAAGACCGTTTTGAGTGTGAACATGAGCTACAGAATGTTCAACTTTTATCCCGATTGATAAGCAATAATCATTAAATGCTTGGATGTAAACTCAGCAGCATTATCCAGTCTAATGGACTTGATTGGATTATCTGGAAATTGTGCTCGTAGTCGAATTATATGTGCCATTAATTTCGCAAACGCAAGGTTGCGTGATGACAACAGGCACACATGAGACCATCTACAGGATGCGTCTATCAAGACCATGAAATACCTAAACGACCCACTAGGTGGGTGAATAGGTCCACAAATGTCCCCTTGTATACGTTCCAGAAACGTGGGTGACTCAGTCCCAACCTTTGTTGGTGATGGCCTGATAATCAACTTGCCCTGATAACACGAAGTGCAAGGATATTCATTATTCGAAAGAATTTTGAAATTCTTTAACGGATGCCCATATGAGCTTTCTATAATCCGTCTCATCATGACTGATCCTGGATGTCCCAATCGATCATGCCAAAGTACAAAGGTATTGGAATCAGTAACCCTTTGGTTTACTGTTGAATGTGCCTCAATTGCACTAATTCTTGTCCAATACAGGCCACAAGATAAAGACGGAAATTTCTCAATAACCCTCTTTTGGCCGGAGACATTCTTTGTGATGACGAGATATTCAAGATTATCTTCATCCATTGTCTCAATATGATAGCCATTCTGGCGTACATCTTTAAAACTCAACAAGTTTCTTTTAGACTTGGAGGAGAACATTGCATTCTCTATGATTAACGTCGTGCCCTTGGGCAGAGTTACAATTGCTCTTCCGGAGCCTTCAATCAATTTACTACTTCCAGAGATTGTAGTAACGTTTCCCTTACACATATTTAGTTGGGAGAAATACTTCCTTTCTTTGAGTATTGTATGTGTAGTACATGAATCAATTAGGCAAATACTTTTACAGTTGGATGTTGATCCAAGTTCGCTTTGTGAGATATCCATATTTGCTATCCCATAGTTTGACATACAAAAGAGATACAAGAACATAAGAATAAACAAGTTCAATTCTTTTGTGTCACATAATATTTTCAAAATCTGCTTGCTAACAGTTGACTAACAAAATCAGATATGTTATCCATTACTTTGCCGTTTGAAAATTTCAGTTTAAACGTTTTCTTCAAACAATCGATTGTTACTTACAAACAATCGATTGTTGAACATTGACAATCGATTGTTAAACACACAATCGATTATTTGCTATTTTTGAAAAACTTCAGATCACACTGTCTTAAGACAATCGATTGTTATGCATAGACAATCGATTGTTGGCTATTTTTGAAAAATTCCAGACCTCACTGTTTCAAGACAACCGATTGTTAGACAAAGACAATCGATTGTGGATGATTTTTGAAAAATTCCAGACCTTACTGTTTCAAGACAATCGATTGTTATGCATAGACAATCGATTGTGGATGATTTTTGAAAAATTCCAGATTATACTGTCTTAATGACAATCGATTGTTAGCCAAAGACAATCGATTGTTGATCAATTGTTTTTTAACTTTAATGCGAAAATAGTAGATAATCGACTAGTTTTTCAGGCTAGTCGATTACCCCTACTGGAAAATAAAAATTTTATTGATATTTGAGCATATTGAAGATATTCTAAAGAACTACTGCTAACATTGCATCATGAACTAACTAATACGAGCTAACACTAATGACTATTAGTTTATTCACTAACTAATACAAATAAGTAGAACAAAATCAAATAACTCCATCTTCTTTCATCACGGATCCATCGCCGATTAGGTGGTCTATTTTCCCATCGGGTTGCTCAAAGAAGTCTGCCACATCCAGGTGGGTGATGTCCTCATTGTCGTCATAAACAAAATTTGTTTCAGGGCCTTTTCTCTTTCGAGATGCTTGATAAAGGTCAACCAAGTGTCTTGGTATACGGCAAGTCTTTGACCAGTGCCCTTTCCCACCGCAACGATAACATATCATTTCTGAACCATTTTCCTTAGGATCTTCATGACCCCGTTTCTGCTTTCGGCGGTTATCTCTCTTCGGGGGGTGACGGACTTCATTGGAATTTCTTCCTTTTCTACGTCCCTGGCTATGACCCCGTTTACGACCATGACCATGGTCCTTTTCATGTTTGGCATAATGAGAGTGCACCTTATCTGCTTCAGGCAGTGGTGTAGACCCAGTGGGTCGATTTTCATGATTTCTCATGAGCAGGTCATTATTTCGCTCAGCCACTAGTAGAAGAGAAATCAGTTCAGAGTACTTTGTAAAGCCTTTCTCTCTGTACTGTTGTTGCAGTACTATATTGGAGGCATGAAACGTTGTAAACGTTTTCTCAAGCATATCATAATCGGAGATATTATCCCCGCATAGCTTCAATTTAGAAGTAATTCTGAACATAGCAGAATTATATTCAGAAACGGACTTAAAGTCCTGGAGCCTCAGATGAGCCCAATCATATCGTGCTTGTGGCAGAGTGACCAACTTCAGGTTGTCATATCTCTCCTTTAAGCCGTTCCACAAGACGAGTGGATCCTTGGCGGTGAGATATTCAATCTTCAAACCTTCATCAAGGTGGTGGCGCAAGAAAATCAAGGCCTTCGCACATTCTTGGGTGGATGCTTTTTCTCTATCTTTGATGGTGTCTCCGAGACCCATAGCATCTAAGTGGATTTCAGCATCCAACACCCATGTCATATAGTTCTTGCCCGAAATTTCAAGGGCAACGAACTTTCTTTTCATAAGGTCAGACATAATCGAAAATTAAATTAGGAAGAGGGAAATACCTTAGATTTCTCGAGAATGGTTCTTGAGACGGTAGAGTCTCGTGCTGATAACGTGTTATGAAATAATGTAAAAGACAAGAACAATAACTCAAGAACAAGAGCAAATAGAGAGAAGAGTAGAGAGAAGTATTCTTATTAATACTTGGGGTGATTTACAATGGTAGAGGACACCTCTATTTATAGGGAGGAGGATGATTTATCTACTAAGAATAGAACTCTAGAATCTCTCTAATTAAAGACATTCACCTTAAATAGAAGTGTATTTATAACAAGGTCAAAGAAAACACTATAAAAAAAAAGTGGACAGTTTTGCAAAATCCTGTGGATTCCTTCTCTTTAAAACTTAACCCTATATCCCACCTATAAAATTTTAGCTGACAACTTCAAGAAAACCATGGGCAGTTTTATTTAGCCAAACACAAAACCAGCTGCTCATTCTTTGTATAAACCCTTCAAACAAATCCATTCACAGTATATTTCAACCTCCAAAAAACCAATTCTTGCTCTCTTTCTTGCACTTTTAGCCAGCATTTGTTTCAAAGTTTTGAACTTTTGTTCAGTGCAAAAAGAAGTCTTGGTACATCGTGATGTTTACTTAACCTTCTCTCATTTTGGCCTTTTAATTCTTGGGTTTTGAGGTATTTTATTTTTCCTTCTGGTTTTGGTCCCATCTATTTTTCTTGTTTGGCACATAGGATCAGTATGTACACTTGAATTGTGAAGTGATAGTTGTTTATCATAAGATTTTGCTTAGTGGGGTTTTCAAGATTTTGAATATTTTTAATTATTTTGATGGATTCTGGTAGTATATATTCAAATATGGGTCATGGTATGTTAGGACTAGAAATGTCACTACACCATCAAATCCCTCAACAAAATCCTCACCACATGCAACAACAACAACAACACCCCACCCACCCCCACCACCAACCCCCACCCCCATCCCACCCCATAGTTTCATATGGACATCAAGAAACTGAAAACCAACAACAATCTTTGAGACAAGGTTTTCCATTTGGTAACAAGGCTAAAAATCAAAGCTTGACATTTAGTGATGATGATGATAACAACAGTGTTGAAGATGGGAAGAAGAGTAAAACTTGTCCTTGGCAAAGAATGAAGTGGACTGATAATATGGTAAGGTTATTAATTATGGTTGTTTATTATATTGGTGATGAAGTTGGTTCTGAAGTAAATAATAATAATAATGATACAAATAATGGTAAGAAAAAATGTGGTGGTAATGTAGGGGTTTTACAAAAAAAAGGAAAGTGGAAATCAGTTTCAAGAGCAATGATGGAGAGGGGATTTTATGTATCACCACAACAATGTGAAGATAAATTCAATGATTTGAATAAGAGGTATAAGAGGGTTAATGATATTCTTGGAAAAGGGACAGCTTGTAGAGTTGTGGAGAATCAAAATTTGCTTGAAACAATGGATCATTTAACCCAAAAAATGAAAGAAGAAGTTAAGAAATTGTTGAATTCTAAGCACTTGTTTTTTAGAGAAATGTGTGCTTATCATAATAGTTGTGGTCATAATAACACTAGTACTGGCGGTGGTAGTGGAAATGTTCAACCTTCGACGGATATGGCCGTTGAGGCTAATTCTCAAGCTCAGAGGAGGTGCTTACATTCGTCGGAAAATGCAAGAATTGAGGTTCATTTAGAAGAAGGGACTAATATGGCTAAAGGGAAAAGCGTAGACGATGATCAAGAAAACAATGAGGAGGACGAGGATGAAGATGAGGAGGAGGACGACGATGATGAGTTGAGTGGCGCAAGAGGAGGACATGACAATCAACATAGCCATGAATACGACGATGACATGGATGAAAGATCAAGAAAGAGGCAACGAAAGTCGGGTTCTTTATCACCAATGGTACAACAATTGAGTAGTGAATTAGCTAATGTAATTCAAGATGGAGGGAGGAGTTCAATTGAGAAGAGACAATGGTTGAAAACTAGAATTTTACAATTGGAGGAACAACATGTTGGCTATCTATGTCAAGCTTTTGAGCTACAAAAGCAAAGGATGAAATGGGAGAAATTTACAAGCAAAAAGGAAAGGGAAATGGAAAAGGAGAAGCTTATAAATGAGAGAAAAAAATTGGAGAATGAAAGAATGGTGCTGCTCTTGAGGCAAAAAGAGTTTGAACTTCTTGATTTTGCATCAGCAGCATCAGAATCATAATAGAAATAGTGATCCTTCTTCTATTACAGGATGAAAAAGTGTAACAATATTAGCAGCAGCAGATTAGGTACAATGTGCAGATAAATATTTGCTTTTGCCTTGTTTTTCTTTTCTTTCTAAATGTTAATCTAGAATCAAGTTTTTGATGTAAAATCTAAGTTTGAAGAAAACTTGCATCTAGCTTCTATATAGTGTTAAATTATCTAGTTCCTAGTACTCTTCAATTTGTCTGTTCTGTTTTTACTTTAGTCTCTATGAGTCACATTTTTTGTACTCTTGGATTTATCTTCATTTTGTTTGGTTCATTTGTTTTGTCTTGTTTTGTTTCTCTTCGTGTGTGTGTGTGTAGTGGTTGTGTTGTGTGTGTGGGGGGGGGGGGGGGGGGGGGGATTGGGTAGAGCTTTGATACTTGAGTTGTCTGTGGCTACCATGGGCAGCCCAGTGCATTTATTAGGCATTCGGTGTTGCTAGAAATTTCTCTAAGGGTGTTCAAATTTTAAATAGTGAAAAAGTTTTACACAAAGGGTGTTCAATATGTATTATATACTTCTAAAATATAATATTTTACTTTTTGATGAAAGGTGATACCGCCCTTACCGGCATGTGACTTTGCCTTGCGAGTTACCATGCCCATTGGGTATTCAGGTTCACGCAGGATTGGTGTTCGAGTTCACGAGCTACCATGCTTAGTGCACAAGGCATTCCGTATTCGAGTTCATGGAGGGTGGGCATCCCAGTGCATAAGGCATTCGGTGTTCGGGTTTATGAGCTACCATGCCCATTCAGTATTCGGGTTCATGTAGGGTTGGTGTTCGGGTTCACGAGCTACCATGCTTGGTGCATAAGGCATTTGGTATTCGGGTTCATGGAGGTGATTTGGATAAAGCCTTGATGCTTGAGTTGTCTGTAGCTATCATGGGCAGCACAGTGCATTCATTCGCCATTCGGTGTTCGGGTTCACAAGCTACCGGTGGAGCGTTCAAATTTTTAAAAAGTGAAAAAAATTTACGCAAATGGTGTTCAATATGTATTATATACCTCTAAAACACAATATTTTAATTACGTATACAATGTAATTTTTTGACGAAAGGTGATTAGTTGACCACCCTTGCCGGCATGTGACTTTGCCATTGCGAGTTACCATGCCCATTAGGTATTCGGATTCACGCAGGATTGGTGTTCGGATTCACGAGCTACCATGCCAGGTGCATAAGGCATTCGGTATTCGAGTTCATGGAGGGTGGGCAGCCCAGTGCAAAAGGCATTCGGTGTTCGAGTTTACGAGCTACCATGCCCATTCAGTATTCGGGTTCACGCATGGTTGGTGTTCGGGTTCACGAGCTACCATGTCTGGTGCATAAGGCATTTGGTATTCGGGTTCACGGAGGGTTCGAGATAGCGCCACACCGTGAATTGTGTAATGTACAACTACAACTACTACGTTATAATTTATCACCAAATAAAGATAAGTGAAGGTTGTATTAGTCATCAAATCAAGGTAATGCACAATTGGTAATGAACAACTAACTAGAATGTATTTTTTAATAGAGAAAAATAAAAAAGGAAGCACGCCCAGTGGGACTCGAACCCACAATCGCTTGATTAGAAGTCAAGCGCCTTATCCATTAGGCCATGGGCGCTTCTTGTGGTATTTTCATTGTTGTTTATATATATAATAGCTTCACATAGATCTTCTTGATTCAATAAACTACTCGAACATGGTGAGATCTACCGTATAAATTATCATTGTCCTTGTTTCATTTATGTTCTCTCTCTCAAATATTTTTAAACTTTAGTTTTTCTAAATGAGAAATTCTCTATATTAAAAACAAAATATCCTAATGTATGTAATAGATTTAAGCTAAAGGTGTCTACCTCACGCAAGGTAGAAGCAAGATCTCTATCCTCCTCAGACTCTACTTGTGAAATTACACTCGGTTTATTCTTGTTATTGTGGAAGCTAAATGTACTAACATGAAGAAAAAAAATCAAACTAACCGATTAATTCTTCGCTCAATATGCAATTTTATGATATGCAAGTAATTTAATGCGAGTTTTTCTTATAAGCTAAGAAAACCAGAGTTCCGAATCTAAAATTATGATTGTCCTTTTTGAATGAAAGGAATAATAATTTATTTATTTGTTTTTGCTACAGAAGACATTTTATATATTAACTAGCTGATATAAAATGTGACCTTCTTATCAGTTCCTAATTTGAAGGATCATTGACATAGTAATCACATACAAATGAAGCCGGGGGGAGGGGGAGGGGGAAGGGGGGGAGTAAAACATAGTATAGAGTCATATTTAAATAAAATATCAACTATTGTACTGTTAGTAGGTAGTCGAGTGTATTTCTGTGTTAGTATTTTCTTATACCTAGAGCTTTAATACTATTGTTTCTTTTGCTTCGGTTCCTTATCATTTGATCTTGTTATGGTCATTGCTTATTGTTAATACTTATTTTTTTCATCTTGCCTTGAGCCCATTGTATGTCGGAAACAACCTCTCCATCTTATCAAGGTAAAGGTAAAAGATAAAATTTGCGTACATACTACCCTCATATTTCGCTTGTGGGATTACACTGTGTTTGTTTTTGTTGTCAAAGCGACGTGAATGAAAACATTCTTGCAGAACATTTATTACTAATATCTCAATATTAATCAAGTTTCTGCAGGTGAATAAGCTCCAAATAGAACAAGAACATCTCCACAACACAGGGGAGGACAAATGAACATGACTGCTATACCTGATATTAGGGAAGAACCACCAAAATTATGATGTTTTCAACTACTGCAAATTCTGTCAACAAGAATTGCCCAGCATACAACTATAAGATATCACATCCAAAAAAAGGGAGGATAACTAAATGCATAAGACAGCTGCTGTCTAACACTTTAATCTTCAAGCTCAATAATCTTAACCACTGATGCATCTCCAACTTTCTGGCAAATGACAACTCGATCGTGGGACTTTACGACGCCTGATGCCTTCCCATGATCAAGAGCCACTTTCAGAACCGACTCATTTGATGCGTTTGTAGACTCGGCCTATGGGAAGAATAAGTAACTCGGTTAGGCCCAGCGGAAACAAGGAGAGATTTAATCGCGATTGATATGATGGAAATAAAAGGAGCAGATTCAGTTGTTCAATGACAGAAGCAAGTTTAATGTTCGGGATAATGCATAAAATACACCCCATCTTATGACCCATTTACCAACACACCTTTTCTTTTCGGGGGTCCTATTACCCCCCTGAATTTATTTTTACCATAATTAATTTAACATTATATGCTCAATTAAACCCGACACGTCAAATAAATTATGGTAAAAATAATGCTAAATTAATTGATTTAACAGCATATAATATTAAATCAATTATGGTAAAAATATGTTCAGGGGGTAATAGGACCCCCGAAAAGAAAAGGTGTGTAGTTGGTAAATGGGTCATAGGATGGGGTGGATTTTATGCATTATCCCCTGTACACATAACATCCCATGTTCACGTAGGGTTTGAGGAAGGGCCGCACCTCAAGGGGGTGTGATGTAGGCATCCTACTCTGACGCATGCATCGGTGGCTGATTCCACGGCTCGAACCCGTGACCTATAAGTCACATGGAGACAACTTGACCGTTGCTCCAAGGCTTCCCTTCTTTTATGTTCATAATACTTGAAGGAAAACATGGGATGCAACAACTGGAGTGTTTTTCAGTTCTAAAAATTAGGCAGAGAGATTAATCTGTCTGGGATATGGATGAAAAGAGCCATACAACAGCCCAAGGACAACTAAGAATAAATATCCAACAAAGAAAACCATAACATAAGCAAATATTACCATGCTGCGGTCATCTCTAAACAAATAAACGCAAAGGTAATGCAAACTTATGTTGCTCGGACTCTTAAAAAGTGTTGTTGGGGGCGTGTCAGATCCTCCAAAAGCAGCACGATTTTTGAGTATTCGACATGGTTGCGGCAACATTTTGAAGAGTCTGAACAACATAGATGCAAACAGAAAATATGGAACACCAAGATGACGAGACTTACAGGATGTCGAGGATCCGCAAGCATTGGGAAGAGACCTCTAACAATAAGAGATTGCCTTGCCTGGGTATGGAGAAGTTGAAAAATAGAAAAACCCGTCAACTTTAATGTCATAAAAACAATAGGGAAATTGCATATACTTGTTTGTCCAATAAGTATCAGCAAATAGTAAAATCAGTAATTGAACTTCCGAGTGAAATACTGAAACACTAGTGAATCATTGAAATGCTATTTTGAAAGTTTATTTGTTAGTCTAACTAAAAACCACACATTCAAAAAGTATAGCTTAATATAACTAAGTAAACACGTCCACCAGCAAGAACTAATTGCATGCATATTAAAAAAGAGAGCGACAAAAGTCACAGCAACCATCAGCAAATTAAGAATAAATACAACCAGTTCTCACAAAATAAATTATCATGTCTTTAGTCATTACTCGAGAAAAAAACATCCATTCATAAAAGTTGAACAATAATAAGTAATGAAGCAGACACATCAATTAAACAATGTTCTGTGAGGAAAAGAATATCATTCTCAATCAAATGCAATGAAGATATCTGAACATCATGAGCTGAATTTGATTCTTGAACAGACTTGATGTCAAGAGGATACCTCAAATGCACCGGTGAAACTCCACTTCAATTGATTTGTCTTGAGTCGAGGAATTACAACAGACAATACTGGCATTGTTGGCCTATATTTGGCTATCAATCTGTGCACATGAAAATGACAATTTACAGCTCTTATAAAAAAAATAGATAGTAGAAATTCTAAGAAATCTAGAAGGAACATAGAGACTACCGTGCTGCCCTTCCAGATGAAGTGAAACAAATGATTACTGATGCTTTCACCTTAATCGCTGCCCGCACCTAAAAAGAGGAAAGTGATTAAAATTCCAGAAGCCTCTCCTCATTCCAAGAAAGGGAGTCGTGTTCAAAAGAATACCGCAGAGGAAGCAATTGATTCCAGGTGCGTCATGGGCTCCCCAACAAATTTGACCGTCTTCTTGAAATATAGATCTTGGTTAAAAACCTTCTCGGCCTGCACGTAATTTGATTGTTAATTGGGCCCACAGATATAACTCTCCGAAACAGAAAGCCAGAAGGTGGTAAAGCTACACTATGAGGGGGTGGGACTAAGTGTATCCCTCATCCCGAAAGGTGATGCTGAAGATACACTAATTACTAATATCCATAAATTTTGAGGAGTCAGGACCATACTGAGAAATGTCTCTTGATACATCAAAGCGTCAGCGAACCAATTACTGATCTCTTGACAGAACAAAAATGTTCAAATGGAAAACAGTGTCAAATGTTCTTAGTGCAAAAAACATTGCTAAAGAATAAACTATGAGATCAGTCTACTCTGTAATTGAAAAAGACATGTTGCCTTAGATACAGAAAATGTTTCTTCACTATGTGAAGGCAACAAAAATCGGATGCAAAAGATATTTAAGAGAACAGAAAAGGGTTACATGGAGAGAAAAGAATTAAAGTAGCTCATTCAACTGAGCATATTATTAATCTCAGATACAATTATAGATTTCAGGATATGCAACTGACTTTTGGAAAGGCCTAGCTATACAAGTCAAAATAAGGATAACCGTAAATATCCTGCTGAAAAGTGAAAATAACATCAAGAAATTGAAAGCAAGAAATCCATGACCAAAAAAGATAAGCATGTGGTGAGTCTGGTTTTCTAAACATGGTTCTTTAAAAGGTGATGTTTGAAAACCAGATATGCACAGATTCTCTTAATTCACACAAAGGATCAGGATAAAATAAAAACTACCTCGGCACCAATTCTTCCAACAGTAGAAATAGTCTCAATTGGGTATAATCCACGTAGAGTCTCAGCACCGAGAAGAATTGCATCAGTTCCTGCACAAATGTTAAATGTGAAAAACTCTATCACAAACAAACTAACAACATGCTGCATGAAGGATGACAAAAGGACCCCAAATCTTCAGAGGTAATAAAGGCAAGATTACCATCCAAGACAGCATTAGCGACATCTGTTGCTTCAGCACGAGTTGGCCTAAGATTGTCGGTCATACTATCAACAACACGTGTTACTACAGCAGGCTTGCCAGCCATGTTACACTTGTGAACAGCAGCCTTCTGGAATAAGAACACCTGTATAACACTTAAAAATGAGCCAAATGATAATCCTACTAGGAATCTACTTCTTGTTTATCGTCATCCTCTACTCCATAACATTTTTGCTACACACAAGAGATGGAACAGAATGTTTTACGAACAAACTTTCCTGATCACTTACAAGGAATCTAACTTAATCATGCCTCTTCGGAAATTATTTCACAAAGGACTTTTTATTCTAATGAGGCTTGAGGTTGTCGTTAACAAATGTTTCATATCCATCCATGCAATGACTTCATCTTCTCATAGAAAAATTCCCAGAAATAAGATGGAATATCATTTGAACGTCTTTCCTTGGTATTGCGGACTCCTGGTCAAGTACCGTTTGATGATTACCTCATGTGCTCCTTATGCAATGAGCAGATTAGCTAAGTTCAATTTCATGATCGCCTTGAGCATCTGATTCAAAATTTTTTAGTAAAATCCTTACTGCTAAATTCTAGAGATGAAACAACACATTTGAATTTCCCATCCCTTTTTTAGGTCTCGTTTCTTCAGGCATTCATCTTATCACATCTATTTATATCAAAAAGAAAACTCATAACTTAAAAATCCACCTCTGTTTACATGATAATGCAGTCAAATGAACTCATAATATTTAACCCCAACAGGTATGAAAATATTTGATCCATTGAAAGTTAAAGTTCCATGATGCCCCATTATTTGGCAAATTTCACTTATACAATTGTCTTCAGCAGATTGTGGTGTAAATTTCTGTCAAGGCACGAGAGAAGGAAAGCAACAAGTATTAACACAGATACGAGTCCCGGTGTATATGTCTAGTTGGTAGGCACGTTTTCTTTTATACAGTTATATGCTGCAAATGTCGACCAGAAAGCAAACTGCATCAAGAGGGCCACCGCTTATACACGATTTACAAAAGAAGATGCCTGAATTTTGCAGAAGATAACTTACCTTCTCTGGTGGGAGATCTATACCAAGGTTTCCACGTGAAAGGATGATGCCATCAGCCTCTTGGAGTATCTCATCAAAATGTGTCAACCCCTATGTGGATCACCCAATGAAAGAAGTGCATTACAAGCATTGCAGATTTCATGATAATTCATCGACCAATCTCACAAAGAATTATCCAGAAGAAAAAGATCAGACAGAAGATAATAGTTTACCAACTAACCTCGACGCTTTCGATTTTGGCGAAGATCTGAGTTTGGCCTAGATCACCCAGCTTAGATAAGAATTCACGGGCCTGAATTTAAGAAAAGTATACCAATGAGGTTGATTTGGTATTCAAACTGTTGTGAACGTAAATAAATAAATAATGTTGTCCTCTCTCCACAGTTTAGCGTTTAGATGAGGTGGTCCCATAAATGAACATGCTATCAAAGCAGAAAGTTCAGAAGTCAAAGATTCGAGCCTCACTACTAAGAAACCAAAATGTTTCCACATACTTGGCGGAAGAAAAAGAACCAAGCAAATGTTTGGGCATGTTACATACCTATACAACAAAATAAAAAGAAAAATACTCTCTTAGCACCTTAAGCTTTTAGACGAGGTGATCACATAATTCAACACACACCATGAAGAATGACACAATAATTGCAAATCATCAATGTGGTTTAACGAATCCAAGAAAATTGAACAACAAAAGGAAACAAGTATAAAACCGTGCAATCATTACCTCACGAACATCCTCAGCATGCCTGGTAAATGATAATGAAAGAAAATCAATTTTGTTTTGGGCACCCCATGTGCTAATAACCTGATTCAATTAACATTCCAAAAACACCTTGATCAATTTAAAAGGATCGCTGAAGAAAACCATTAACAATGTGAAAACTGAAAACAGAGAAATTAGTATCTTAAGTAAGGGAATTAGGCATAACTCAAAGATAATATGCTTGCATTAACATTGAAACAGTATAGTCAATACTACAAATACCGACAATAAAAAGGAACCCCTAAAACTCTTTCAAGTGTGATAAAAGTTAAAATTTTCTATTCCAAAAAAACTGCAAAATAGTTAATGTGGATATTGAATATGGGACGAGTACAAATACCGTTGACTGTGCTTAAAATAAAAGTATTGGCTAAAAGTTGCTAAAGAAAAAGAGGGAAGATAGGTAGACGAGAGTATGGGTAGCTTTCACCAACCCATGTTTACCTAACTAAATCATGAATCACATCCATCTTAAGACTCATCTGATTCATACACATTAATTATCAAGCCCAATTACATTTTCTATCAAATAGATGAAGAAAATTTGAAACTTCTATAAGTGCCCAACTCCCAATAATAGACGACCATATTTACTCAACCACCAAGTCTCGCGGAAAATTTTCCATAACAATGCAGGCATATAACATGAACTTCACTACATGCACACATAATGAATAGGATGAGTTTTATCAATTCTCTGAAGTTTGAGCAACTTACCTCCTTATCTTTATCTGAGAGGGTAGGTAAATCAATATGAATCTGAGAAGCATGTAGAGTGAACAATGACCCAGTTAATGTGGCAGAGTTCTTTATCAAGCAAACTACATCATCCCCTTTCACTTCATCTACCTGTGCAACCACATTTAGAATTCTTAATCAGCGGATTCAAACCTTATACTGCTTTCTTGTTGGAGCAGTAGAACTGTAATAATTGTGCAGTTAAAACATTGCAAAATCTACTCATCGATCAACTTAAACATAAAAAGCACTAGCTAAACCACAGAGCGGCTGCGGGAAATAAAGTACGCTTCCTATGTTATACCTCCAGCCACACAGACGTCGTTTCACTTCCCGTGAAGAGGTATTGACCAATAAAAATGGTGTCTCCCTTCTTCACTGCCTGCAACAAAAATTAACAACATAATTTAGCATCATGAAGTACATTCCGCCCTCCCGATCCCCAATATTGATGATGTTCTCTCCACCAAATTCACATTGCATTTGGTCTTTTCAGACAATAGATGAGAACTGAACCTTAGATAATCCACCAAAATTGATTGGAAACACATCAGAAGATGCTTCCTGTCCCTCATCAGGAGTAAGAGTAACAGTTGCATCTGCCTTCAGTGAAATAGGTTGCTCACTTTTGTTAACAACCTGTAGCTCAGGACCGGCAGTATCTAGCATGACCTGACAAGATGTAACAAAATACCCTTTGTCAAAATACTGGAAATACTGCACATGTCCAATGACATAAGACATAATAACTAAATCCTTATCTAATGCAACACTAAAGAGGGAGAATACATGATCTACAAATTTTACCCATTACTAAACAGAAATGCAAGACAATACCCCGTTTCTCTCAAAAATAACAACGCTACTACTAACAATCAAAAAAGAATAACACTACTACTATTTGGTGAGTCACACGATTTATAAGTTCAAACATTTTCAAATATTCCTATCTAATCAACTTGTGACTTTATATAGTTTCTGCATAAAAAAATTCATACCTTCTACAAAAAATAAATGTGGCGACCCTCTATTTCAAACCCCACTATTAATTTTAAACATAGGGAGTATATTGTTTACCTTCAACAAATCAACATCTCTACAAGGACAAGGACGAACGGCATAATTTAACAAAAATAAATCCGTAAAGACACCAAAAATTGCATTAATAAGGTCATACATACCGCACATAGCTTCTTGGTGCTCTTAATAGCAGCCTTCAAGTTCTCCAACGTCTCCTGGTGATACTCCGCATCACCCAATGAAAAATCAAATCTTGCCACTACAAATCCAACAATATTAAACAATGAAAAACAACCATTTCAAAATTTGAAAATTATGGGTTCGAGTTCGGGATTCTACCACAGCCCATTTGATTTAATGAGTAGGAAATCTAATTATTTCAACAAATATACAGGTCCGAGCCGAAACTACTAAGTCATCCTCTACATCTTACACCATTCATCACGACATACCTAAGAAAATCCAACAAACAATAAATTTCAAGTTCGGGATTCTACCACAACTCGTTTGATTTAATGAGTTACCATTCATCGCAATATACCCAAGACAATCCAAAAAACAATAAATTTCAAGTAGAGGATTCTACCACAGCCCGTTTCATCTAATGAGTTGAAAATCTAATTGTTCCAACTTATTTAATGGATCTTACAACACATTCACAAGGCCCAAGTCAAAGCTACTGACAACATCTTACAAAATTCTTCACAACATACCAAAGAAAATCCAACAAAAATAAATTTCAAGTTCAGGATTCTACCACAGCCCCATTTGATTTAATGAGGTTGAAATCTAACTATCCCTACTTATTTAGTGGATCTTTCAACATATATACAGGGTCCAAGTCAAAACTACTGAGTCATACTCAACATCTTACGCCATTCATCACAACATAACAATAAAGTTGACGAGTTTCAAGATTATTACCAGACATTCCAGCTTTAAGACAACCTGAAATAACCTCAACGGATCGAGATTTTGGACCCAATGTTCCAACAATCTTTGTCATTGCAGGAAAAAAACTCTACAAAAAAAGTATATACAGATCATTTGAAAATACAGATCTAAAATAAGAAGAAAAAAAGATGGGTTGTTTTTTCTTTTTTTTTGGAGAGGAGACTTACGGATTTGGAGGGCTCCAAGATTGACGCCATTCTAATTGGTTCTTCAAGAAGTAAGTGATTGGAATGCATGGTTTGGTTTATAGTGTAAAATTACAGAGAAAAATGAGAAGCTGTATTTTTATAGAGAGAGAAGAGAAGTTGAAAGATGCAAGGGAAATGAAGATCAGGAGACTTTATATGCAAGGCTATGGTGGTGAGATTCGAGTTTGAAGGAACTATGTTACTATTTGATGAACAGAGAGCCAAAACTGAATAGTATAAAGTAGTTTGGTATTGTTTCCGTTCTTTTTGTACGTGCCCACGTGTTGTTTTTCTCTTCTTTTTTTTGGTTCGGGAGGGGGTTAGTTATTCATTTCTTCTATTGTATTGTTTCGTTAGTGTATTGATACTTTAAATATTATATTTGTTTTGTTTGTAACTTAATTTTATTGTATCGTATTGTTAAATTTATCGTTACGTAACGACGAAATGTGTTACTTTATGTAACGACCGATTTGGTGTAATTTCTATTTAACCAAAAATATAGAAATTTCGGTCAAAGCGTACTTTTTAGAATAATTACTGATAGTCGGATAAAGAAAATAATTGTATAACAATAGAAGAAAATCGGAGTGAGAAGTAGTTGAATAAGCAATGTAAATAAGTATATTCCAATAATCAGTACTGTGCCCATACAAATGTTGTTTCTCTCCCTTTTATAGTTATTTCTAAGTACTACGTTTCTTTCCTCTCATAATAGCGCCATTACGAGCAATTAATGACATTAATAAAATGTTATATTTGGCAATCGTAACTGTTTCATGAAGATTCTATAACGTTCTCCATCATTTATGCTCATTAATTGCAGATATTTCGTATTTGTAGTTTTTGTTGTCTTGGTTTATTCCACCGGTATCTCTTCAAATTATCAAGAGATCCGTGTAACCGTTCCTTCTTGTTTTTTTGAACCTTTGCATATACCTATTAAGACTCGCGTCTCTTTACGTACTCTTTGCCAGCTGTCACTCTTCTATTAATCCACGTGTCTTGACATGTTTTCCACATAATTAATTCTAAAAGTTTACTCGATTTTCTCCAATACAAATAGTCCCTTCACTTGCCATTTATTCAGCAATTGAATATTTGGGAAGTGGATCTTATTGAAGCGGAAATTTTTGCCGCCATTCCCACATATCATTATACCTTTTCCAGAACTAACATTTCGTATGTCACTTCCATTTAATACATGTGCCACATGGTGGCTTTTGATTGATTCTGCAGTTCCTCAGCATCTTTTAGGGCTTTTTTAGGCTTGCATCAATCACGAAGTGACAGTTTTGATAATGACGTTTTCATTATTACCTTTTTTATTGACAATTATTTTTGAGTATAAATATATCATCCGTCTTTTCTTTCATGAAAAAGCTTTCATATTTGGCCATTCAATCTTCTCTTCTTCTTTATACAGCTATGTCTTCTTCAAACCCTGATCCTCAAAAAGTTCTTATCGTAGATGAATTTCCCCTTGCTCCTACTAGAAGCAGGAGATGGGTTAGGCTGCGTAGTTTAGGGTCAGGTTCCATTCGAGGTTCTTCTTCTTCTCAACCTAGTTCCACTCATTCGTATCTTCTAGAAATAAGGCTTCTCTTCCACATAGGTCTTCTGCCAGAAGTAGAGATTCCAATAAGCCAATATGTGAACCTTCAGTAGACGAGATTATCCTTTCTAAACTTTCTTTTTATATTGATAGATAATCGATTAGAAATCAGATTTCTTCTATGTCCTCTCACGATCGTGTCAATGTTTACCCTTCACAAGTTACTGAAGGTTTTGATCTCTGTTGTTTGTAGAGATTATCATCGAAAGTTTGATTTCCCAATTCTAATTCCTAATGCAAATCAAAGGATCACTTCTTTCAAAGCTGGCTGTTCTTTTGTGTATACGTACCCTTTACATTGGACTTTAGACCCCCTATTGATCCAATCATTATTAAATTTTGCCGTTTCTTCAATGTGTGTATAGGACAAATTGGCCCTATTGTATGGAGGGATGTTGCATGTTTAAGATATTTGGCCAATTTGACTCGATTACCTTTCACCTTTTTTCACCTAATCCATCTCTACTCCTCTAAGTTATTCCGTCATGGAATTTTTACTTTAGTGGCGAGGAGTAAGAGAGTTTTAGTCAGCCCTGAGGACGATAAAGATCGTGGCTGGTACGCCCGATTTGTTGTTTCTCCTACGAAAGCTTTAGTAGGTGAAGAAAATATGTCCTTCCCTAAGAAGTTGAATTTTGCACGTAAGTTTTCTTTACAACTTTCTCTTTTTTTTTAAGAGTTTGTACTTCCCGTGACTGTTTCACTTTTCTTTTTCAACAACCATGGGAACTGTTGAAGAGATCTCCAATTTTCGTGGTTAGGTAGAAAATTATTGATAATTGCTCCGATGGAAGTTACATATTGAAAGTACATTTCAACTAGGTTTGGTTGGAAGGTTAAGGCTCACGATAAAATTTTTATTCGTTCCCTTCTATACTTTTTATAATTTATTCTTTCATTAGAATTCATTTAACCCCTCTTTTTATAAGGGTTCCCTATTCGTGCCGTAAGTGTTGCGTTAATCGTAGCTTCTAGACTTTCTTTGGCGAGATCTCATGAGATAATCTTGGGTTCTTCAAAGCCGATAGACCACAGGATTCTGAAGATGAAGATGAGCGGGATGGAAGTTACTTGGTTAGAAAGTCGCGCGCTAGAAGCCGCGTCATTTCGGATGACGAAGTTACTCCTCATTTTGTTCCCATGACTAAGCATGTTGAAGCCACTTTAGTGAGTTCTGATGAAGAGACGTCCATGGTACCTTGTGACTCTGCTGAAAACCTCTTTTCACATGGGTTTGATAATGAAAGCTTTGACTTCGTGTCAGAAGAAGTACCTCTTGCCTCCTTTCCTATATATGTCCTAATGGAATGTCATTTGCCTGTTCTTATTGCTGCTATTTCTGCTTCGCATGAAGCTATTATGACTTCTTCAACTGTCCCTACTGCCAATATTTCTCGTACTAAAATTGGTTCTTCAAGTGCAAGAAGGGCAATGAAGTAAATTACCATCGAAGTTCCTACCAATGGTAATCCTCTGAAGAAGTCAGGCTAGGCTAACGTATGGTTAAAAACCCTTGATTGATCTGGTAGAAAAGTCCAAGCTAGAAAGTCATAGTTCTTTGACTTGGATGAATGATATCATGCAATCATCATTGAAGGTATAGACTTCTTTCTATTTCTTATACCATTTTCCTTATACTAGGATTCTTATCCTTTTCTCTTTATATAGATCAATCTCATCGCCACAGAGATAATGAAAAGGATTTTCCATACAGAGCAATTGATGCACGATTACCAAATTGAGGCAGATAATTGGAAAGAACAGTATGAAAGCCTCCAGGTTGAGCTGGAAGTTTTAGAAAAGAATAAATGTACCTTGGAGCAACAGATAAGAGTCATGTCAACGGTAGCTGTTGAGAAAACTTCTTCTAACAACGAGCAAGGATAAGAACCTTCTCGAGTCGTCTTTTGTTGAACAACTCTCCAAAGCTACAGAAGAGATCAGAGGTCTGAAGACCATGTTGAATGAGAAAGAAGTCTATGCTGGTGAGCTCGTTCAAACACTCACCCAAACCCAAGAAGATCTCTGAGTGTCTTCCGATAAGGTTAAGTTTCTGGAGAGTTCACTTACCCTCTTACAGACTTCTTACGATGCTACACTAGCTGGGAGGGAGGAGCTCATGAGTGAGATTAATCATTGGAAAAGAGACCACGGAGATCTTTAAGACAAAACCGTTGTTGAAGTTAGTTGGGCCATTTTGAACACGCGCCAGGATACTCTTATGGAGGTAAGCCAGGAAGGTTTTAACTTAGATGCCGAGTTAACAAATATTAAGGATACCATTGAAAAAACTCAGCAAAGCCAAAGTTTTTCTTCACGCATGACTGATACTCCCGAAAGTGTTGAAGCTAATCCTGGTGTAGTGGATGTCCAAGCTCCTTCTCATCAAGTTGAACCTTCTGCTGCTGATGATGTCACCTTAATCTCTTCTTTAAAACCTGATCCACAATGAAAGTTTGATTATGAAGTTTAACTTTTCTTTTCTTTTGGTGGAACATTTGGTGGTTTTACTCCTGGTCCCATTAGGGGTAATGTTTTTGGTAACAACATATCCCAGGTCTTTTCAGGAATTTCTATAATGACAATCAAGTTAGGACTAAGTTCATACTTAGTTTTAACTAAATACTTTAAAATATTATAAAGTTTTTGCTTCAACTTTTTACGATGCCTTTGACTTGAGTTTCTGTTATACTTTTTTAATGATTTGCCCTTGCCTTGTTTCTTTATAAGTTTTTGGTCTTTCTTCTACTTCAACTTTAATATTTGGGTTTTTATTTTGCCCTTTCGCATTTAAAAATGCTTTGTTTATTCCGTGGATTTTTTAACCAAGCATGAATTATAAAAGAGGGACCTTTTATATACGACACTTAATAATGAAGACGTCTCAACTTCATAATGGTATAAACATATGAAAGAAGACATAGAAAAGTTATATATATATATATATATATATATATATATATATATATATATATATACACGTGTGTGTGTGCTGGCGGTAGTCTGCACGGCTCACGCTTTGATTCAACAAATAATAACATTATAAGTCGAAATATAGAGGAATTTATAGAATTTTAATGACTGTATGGTAACCTTTTACCCAAGCAAGGGGCCTGCCAAGATTTAATACTTATTCTTATTGAACCCATGTGTCTAACAGTTCGAACCACGACTGTAATGCCCTTAACGCACACAATTGAGTGGGCTGACTGTCATAGCTTGTTAGACCGAGCCACTAAGGCAAAGCCAATACAAAAAGTATCGAATCTGCCTGTACCACCATCTCGTAACCAGGCCAAAAAAACCTTTATAAAATTTCTTCATATTTTGACAAGTCTAGATCTTTCATAGTTAATAAGCAAAAGAAGTTAGAAATCCTTCATAGACATGAATAATCTCAGCCGGACATAGTCACGGCTTAGAGAGAGGAGAATAAAAGAAAAACAGGAAAGAAAGTAAATACCTTAAGGCCAATGGCCCTATCAGTCGAACTGGTGGACTTGTATTAATCTTCAAAATTATTACAAAAGAAAGAGATATATACTAGAAACTTATAGAGAGACTAGAGAGAGAGACCTAATGGCTCTTGCCTTCTTCAAGTGAGAAGGTCCTTCAATTTATAGAAATGAAAAGGAATCTATGAATGGTAAAGTGGGTCATATGTGGGTCCCTTATACAATGTATCTACTGTTAATAAATAGTAAAGTAGGTCCCATATGTGGGTCCCTTACACAGTGTATCTACTGTTCATGGTGGATTTACTGTTCAGCGGGTCCTACATCTTTTACTGTTGACCTTTTTCTTTTAGTTGTCGGAGGAAATCTTCCACCTGGGCTACTTGTTTTCCTGATAAAATTTCCTCAGGCTGTAGTGGTTGAGAGTCATTATCAATATCTTGTATGCTGGCGTTATCTCCGCTTGTTTCACTCTTCATTGAGGTGTCAGATTTGTCCAAATTGTTATCTATCTGAGAGATATTTTGTAGTAAATTTCTTTTTACCTCCTGTAGGTATTGATTTATCAAATCTTCCTTGTCTCATTCTTGAATAGAGATTCTCCTCGCAACATGTTTTACCGTTTTATCATCAATAATCAATTTATTTTCAGAAGTATTGCAGTATTTTTGAATTGTTGCTTTAATGATATCTAGATGCTCTTGTCCGTGTAAGACATGGGTTTCGGGATCTACTTTCGTCAACTTGTCCCAAAAATTATTATAAAAAGTTCTGTATAAACATGGTATCTATTCATGGGTGAACCCTAGTTCTGGTGTCCATTTGTGAATCCAAGGGATAGAGAATTCAATATAAAAATATATCCGATCAATTTTTTCAAGGTAACAAATATGATCAAAGTTATATAAATCATACAATTTGGGGGAGACCCTTGCCCATTCTTTATAATTGGAGAAAAGGTGCTGGAAGAATTTTTATCATGGGACCGTGGTATAACAACCAATTTATGAACCAATTAGGAATTGGGTTTGCAAATGTGTTTGCACATACCTTTATAAACCAGGTGTATTTATGCTTGTCATTATTATAGTAAATGACTTTATCAAAGGCCTGAATATGATCCCAATATGTATAATTCATGAGGGATTTATTAAGAGTTCTTTGTCTCTCTTTCATTGTGGAAATTCCCATTCTTCAACAGATATAATATGTTTAATAATTATCTTGGAGAAGTTATAAACATTCTCATTTGTATTATAACCTGAGAAGTGTTGAAATTCTGCACTTCCTGTACTAGTAAGGATATTTTCATAATAAGAGCGGGTTTTGTGTGACTCACTCGAGTAATATAATTCACTTATTAAATACCTTTGGAATATCTTCCATGGCTCATCCTTTCTCTGAATCTCAGAGTTTTCTAGAAGAAATATTATTTCTTTGTTTTCCAGTCGTTCGTAAGATTTGATATCATCAGAATCTTCTTCTTTGGCTATAGAGGCAAATGTATCACTTTGCTTCTGGGCTGTTAAATATGCCTGAATTTGCCCATATAATGGACTATCTTCTGGAATATCCTTTAAATGGATAGACTGAGATGATGAGGATTCACCTTTCTGTGAAACCTTGGAGTTTATCAATTTTCTATTCCCCATTTGTATAACTTGAGAGTTGGATGATGAGGATCCGTATGATGATCCTTGCGATCTTCCTGAGGTAGAGGATTTTATTCCTCTTCCTCTTCCCCTGGCCTGAACCCAAGAAGGTTGTTCCATACTGCACATATAATAGCTCATATTATTCAGTGAAATATCCGTTGAACATATCGAGTATATCAACTCTAATATCTTCATAATCATGTATTGAAAATGGACAATCCTCTTCTATAATTTAATAAATGATTTTATCAAGAATGAAACTCTGAATATCGGTGTTAATAGGGACTACTCTTAAGAAGGTAATTAAAAATTCATCAGTAATAAATTATAGAAACTCATTATGATTCTAAATATTCGCGGGATAAGAAATCAGGAAGAGAATTATCAATCCCCTTTTTATAAATAATATCAAAATCAAAAGGTGCTAGTTGAGCTTGCCATCTTGCAAACATAAGTTTTGAAGCATCATGTTTAAAATCTTTATTAAACATAAATTTTACAGATTGCACATAAGTTTTTATTAAAAACTTTTGATTGTACAAATCATCTTGAAATTTTAAAACACATTTGACAATGTCAGCATTTCGTGTGCCATAGTAGCATACTTCTTTTGGGCTTCTGTCCATTTGCCTGAGTGAAATCTTATAAGATATTCACTTTTATCGGTGGTATTAATTTGTTTCAAAATCCCTCCATATCCTATGTTGGATGCGTCAGTTTCAATAATTTTTTGCCAGGTAGTATTGGCAAAGTAGGGTAACGATTTACCCATTGCTTAATGCTTTTGACTAACAAAGTGTGCTGGTCCGTCCAAGGTTGCCTACAATTCTTTTTTAGCCTATCATAAAGTGAGGCTAAATCACGAGATAAACCTTTATAAAAGGGAGCAATATAGTTTAGACTTCCCAAAAATCATTGCAATTGCATTTTATTAATAATAGTATCAGGGAATTTGGATGCAAAATCAATTGATCTTTGTATAGGAGTAATTTTTCCTTGGCAAATGTTATGTCCTAAAAATCGGACTTCTGTTAGGAATAAACTCATTTTTGGTTTAGAAATTACCAAACCATTTTGTATAACAATTTTCTTAAAAATATCAAGATGCTTAAAGTGCGCTTCTAGTGTTTTTGAAAATACCAGTATGTCATCAATATAAAAACAACGATAAAATATAGATAAGGGTTTAAAATATCATTCATTATTTTCTGAAATTCAGAGGGTGCATTTTTCAAACCAAATGACATAATATTCCATTCATATTGACCAAATAGAACATTAAAAGCAGTTCTATAAGTATGCTCTTTAAAGATTTAGATTTGCCAATATCCGGATTTTAAATCAAATTTTAAAAATATATCGGCATCATATATCAATTTCCATTTGGTTTCTAAATTGATAATTGATATCAATATCCGGACTAAGGAAATTGATAGTTTGTTCCTATCAGGGTCTTTCCTTATCAGGGACTACGTCTTCCTTGTTAGGAAAAATATTCTTTCCTTTATCAGGGGATGATCCGGTTAGGGAATCATAATTCTCTAATTGAGTTCTATGATCGTTGATCATTTGGTTTTGTTTAAGGGATTTAATTTCCCTCTTCAATTTAGCTACTTCGACTTTCAAGTCGTCAAAAGAAGTATCACGAGTAGAATTGACTCTATTTTCTAGTCGTTTATGAACTTCATCTAAAGAATAAGAGTCATCGTCAATTTTTTCTTTATCAAAGATCTTTGCAGAATTAGAACTTGAAGCAGATTTAGAACTTGACGCAAAATCGATAATTTTTTTACGGAGTGCATTATCACTAACTTCCTTTAATAGTTCAATAACATTATCAGAAGAAATAGTGCTAACGTTCAAGTCATGAAACATAGTCTGCATTCAATAAAATTCTTCATTATCACAAGTACAAGCATTATTATTGCAAGTATTACGAGAAGAAGTATCATTTGTATCCAATTCATCAGATAAATCAATTAGGTTGTTTTCAGACTCATAATCTAAGTCAGAAGTATAATCAGATTCTGATCCAGAAGTGTACAAAAGACCATAAATCTTATTGTAAGATTCATCATCTAGCTCTAAAGCTTTTAATTTTTCAAGCTTACAATTTGGAGCTATGTCGCCGAATTTTCACATTTGTAACACTTTATTTTAGCAAGATTTCGTTTAGATCTATTCTTCGTAAATCTAGTAGATTTACAGTGAGCTTTTCTATTTCTCGTTCTTCTTTAGACCTATATCTAGGTCTTTTTATGCGATAGATTTTATCCTTGGAGTAACGATTGTTATGACTCTTTTTACCCGAGAGACTGGGTAACCCATATTGGGTGCAAAAATCTCCCAATTGAGATTTTTCTTGTCGCTTAGTATTCTTAAGCTGTCGAGCTAGCTGCAGCTCATTGCACAGGTTTAACCCTTCTTGCGTACATACTCCTATCAATTTTCCATAAGTGAAATCGTGATAGGGGATGACTCTTTGGTTTCCTTGTAGAGCCTTTCGGACTCTTTCAGCAAAAAGAGGAGGAAGACCATCTATGAATTTGGCTTTCCAATGTTCACGCCCATTTTCGGGTAGTTCCATAACCCGACTCATAAAGGTATCTTTGTATTATCTAAAATGACTGAGGTTTTACATTTTAACCCGTTCAACATAACACAGATGGTTTGGTGTTGATTGGTAAATCTACCACTAAAATGTTCTAAAATAGTAAGAGCAAGAGTATAAACGACATCTTCTCTATCAGCTGTAATAGGATGCCCCAGCTTATCAAAACCTACCTCGGTTGCTTTAGCTTCCATAATTGCAATCCTTTGTTGGACAGTGAGGTGATTATCCCACCATCCCCATAACTGGCCGGTAAATCCTGCAACAATCATTTAGTGTTTTTAACACTCTTACAAATAGTTGCGTACATAAGCATACGATGTACTAAGATGGTTAATTGACGATCAATTAATCCATCGAGATTCTATTTATAAATCTCTTGACCATTATAAGACGTATTTGTCTATATATATAATATTTGAGATTAACTGTGATTATGATCATTATGAAGAAAAACTCAGTGAAATGTCCTTGTTTATGGATCTTTTTCATTGCATGGGCTCCTGCACTCCAGACTATTGCTTAAAGAAAAAAGAAACAGCACGTCTTTTGATTATTAAGAAGGTACACTTTTGGTCCCATTTCAAGAAGGTCCCTTTACTTTTGTCCTAGACAAATAAAACCAGTATACTCGCATTAGGTGGGGTCTGGGAAGGATAATATGTAGACAAGCCTTACTCGTTTCTATTTACTTTATTTTACCCAATGTCCTCTTGGTAAAATGTCAAATTCCATGGGCTACGGCCCTTTGTTTTTTACGGCCTCACCACTGTTAACGACGCCTCTGTTTAATGCTAGGCTGCTGCTGTAAATTTTTACGACAAAATCACCTACTCAATAATGATTCTCATCCCGTAATGGATTTAGTATGGGAGCCAAAATTTTTACAAAGGAGAATTTAATTATAAAGAAGTAAATAAATAAAGAAATTAAAAGATTCAATATTTACTATATATTCATAATAAATAATTTAAATATTATTTAAACAGTACTCTCTCTGTTTCAATTTATGCGATCTATTTCCTTTTCGATCCGTCCCAAGAAAATGACTCATTTCTAAATTTGAAAATAATTTAGCTTAAACTTTCAATTCTATCATTAATGAGAAACTTTTATAACCATACAAAAACCCTTAACTCCTTTTTGATTGGTTTATGACCACAAACTCAAAAAGTCTTTATTTTTTCTTAAACTTCGTACCCAGTCAAATAGTTTTATATAAAGTGAAACAAAAAAAATATAATTTTTTGGCGAAGAGAGTTTGAATACTCCTCCCGTCATCCTGGCTTCACCCCTGAACGGGCAGCTATATTAGTAAAGGCATGACCACTTATTAAATGAAATTTTTTGATTTGAAAACGAAAATAAACTATAGATACAAACATGAAAGAGAGAGAGCTATAGTAAGAGGAAAATAATTAATGTTGCATATATATGAACAACTAGTGAAATTGCCCGCGCCTCGCGCAGGCATAAAGAAGTTATCATAATATTACAAAATGCTACTTAGATTTTTTTCTGAAAGAAAGAAATAAAAACTACTAATAAGAAAGTGACAACTAAACTACTGGCAACATTTGACATGTGAAATATTCTTTAGGACATAAAATAACTCAAGCCATATATGATAATTTGTCATGAAATAATATAAAAGACAAGAACAATAATACAAGAACAAGAGTAATAGAGAGAATAGAGAGAGAGGAGTATTCTCATTGATACTTAGAGATTGTTGAGGATGGTTTACAATGGTAGAAGACCCCTTTATTTATAGGGAGTGGGATGATTTATCTACCAAGAATAGAACTCTAGAATCTCTCTAATTATAGACATTCACCTTAAATAGGAGATTTCATAACACTCCCCCTTGAATGTCTATTCAACAATGTGCCTCGTTAAAACCTTAAAACCAAAACCCAATGGGAAAAATTAATGAAAGGAAAAAGAGTACACATGTTTGAATATGCGCCTATTGGTTGCCTCGTTTAAAACCTCGCAAGGAAAACCCAGTGGGACAAAACCTTGTAAGGGAAAAAGAGTGCAACGCGCATTAACTCCCCCTAATGAGTACATCAATTTATATCCTTGAGCATTTGCATTCCAATCTTGTGCATCATCTTCAAAACGATCTTTGGTAGACGTTTGACAAATCAACCATATTGACTTGAATAAATATTCCGTACCTTGAAATCATCATTCTTGATAGATATGAACATCTTCATATAATGTCGCGGAATGACTCTTCAATATCTTCATAGATGTATTCTCAATGCCATCATGCTTATAGTTATAGCAAGATACATATGTACACAAATTGTACTAAGGATGTGGTACTTCAGGACCAAGAATTGCATATGCTTCAAGCAACTTAAATCTTTCAAGTTAAGTCATATAAGCCATATAATAGACTTTAGATGCATATCAAGTTTTCCATGTCATGCTAGACAAATAAGATATCGAAAACTGACTATACATACCTTTGACTTTACACTTTCAAGTATTTGAACTTCATGTCCAAAACTACATGTCTTTCATATGGAATCAATTCTTCTTGAATTGTATCTTTTCCATTAAGTCGCTTTCTTTGGGTCAGCAAATGCGTATAGCATGCTTTGCAATATGTTGCAATTGAATTATCCCTTTTATGAACTTCAGGTTCATATCATGATATTCAGGGATCTACATATACAAATGATGATTCATTCCATGTAACCTTTTCTCAAGTGTTTATCATGTCTCCCCCTCATGTTAGAAAAGCTAACTTGTTTCCTCAACTTTGGGAAATCATCTTTGTGCATTATCATGTCAATATACACAACACATTAATAATAAGATGAAATTATTTGGTTCCTGACCTTGAACCACTTGTGAGGGGAGAATATAATATACTCTCGTTTACAACGTATATCAAACTGATATATATAACTTTGTTCTCACAAGAAACAGTTTAGCTATTAAGTGGAAGCACTCAATAATTATCTTGCTAAACTTACTTTGATATAAACCAATTTATCAAGATGAACTATCTTGAGTAGAGAATCTGGAAATTATGCTCGAAGTTAGATTACTGAGCAATTTACCTCGCAAGCACCGGCCAGGCTGCGGGTTAATAACAATTGCGCATGTAACCATTTCATAGATGCATCATATGTGGTATACATGGCAGGTGAATGGGCCCGTATTCACCTTTAATATTTCCGGAATTTATGGGCTTCAACCCGAACTCTTTAGTTGGTCAGTTCATTAATGAGAACAAGTGATACAAGAGAATTCGTAAAGAACTTTCTAGTTATTTAATATTCACCTATGTGAATTTGCACATCATACTTAAAATGAGATGGCTAACACGAATGCCAACTGAATAAATTATCAATATTGGTAAACTTCAAATTTACACCATGACATGTGCACTTATCAATAAACTTCAGGTTTATTATGACATGGGTTTTTATACCAATAGATATCCACTTTATTGTGGCATTCTTTCGTTTGTGTAGTACAAACTGGAGAACAAAGCGGGTAGCTTTTCATATACAAATTACCCCGCTACAAGTTGTAGTAATAGGAGATATCAAATCCTTCCTTTATTTATAGTCTCAATATAATCAATCGCTTTTGCGTGTACTTTGGAAACTGAATAAGTTTCTTTGAGACTTACTACAGCACAATACTCAATTGTGTTTCTCCAACATAGTAATAATTGGCTCTTCTAGAGCTCTCAATTAATTTTGTGCTACCACAGATTCATCAACATTCATGTGGTGAATATCTTTCTTAAAGGGAAAGTTATACCATTATGGTCATGTCAAACTTATATGCAAGATATGTTTCTTGCATTATCGTTGTCCTTTAATAGTCATATTTCCAAAATACTTTGGCGTACAATAGGTACGTGACCAACGATCATTCATGCCATATATCATCTCAAACCTCCTTCTAGGGGTGAGTGTGGTATCATCTCAAACCTCCTTCTAGGGGTGAGTGTGGTATATTTAATACCAATTTCATGTTCATATTCTTCCAATAATGAATATATATTAGTGAATCAAATGTTGTCACATTCACTTCGAGGATATGTGATTTTGTTATCCTTTTCAAATCTATAAATGCGTCAGGCATTTGATTTGCTATTCTTTGCAAATGGATAATCTTTTGTGCCTCTTTCACAAATAGAGGTATGTGGATCAAGATGAGATAATGATGCATTTTTCCACAAAATTTCCCGTTTGGTTTCACCAACTTCTCCCCCTAATTTTGGGAAAAGTGTCTCATCAAATTGACAGTCTGCAAATGGTGCAGTGAACAAATCTCCTGTCAATGTTTCGAGGTAGCGAATAATGGAGGGCGATTCAACCTCAACATATATTCCTAACCTTCTTTGCAGACCCATTTTGGTGCGGGATGGCGGTGCTACAGGCACATATACTGCGCATCCAAAGATTCTTAAATGGGATATGTTGGGTCCATGACCCAAAACCAATTGCAACGGGGAATATTTGTGTCAATTCGTCAGTCAGAGACGAACTAGCATTGCTGTATGTAAAATGGCGTGTCCCCAAACCGAAGTGGGCAGCCGACGAACTAGTATTGCTGCATGCAAAATGGCGTGACCCCAAACCAAAGTGGGCAGCCGACGAACTAGCATTGCTGCATGCAAAATGGCGTGAACCCAAACCGAAATGGGCAGCCTCGTTTTCATGAAGAATTCAAGATTATTCTTATCTATTGTCTCAATATGATATCCATTTTGAATGATATCTTTAAAACTCAACAAGTCCCTTTTAGACTTGGAGGAGAACATTGCGATTGATATCATTAAAACTCAACAAGTTCTTCTTAGACTTGGAGGAGAATATTGCATTCTCTAAGATAAACGTCATGCCTTTGGGCAGAGTTACAGTTGCTCTTCCGGAGCCTTCAATCAATTTACTTCCCATGGTTTGACATATAAAAGAAATACACGAACATATGAATAAATAAGTTCAATTCATTTGTGTCACATAATATTTTCAAAATCTGCAGCTAACAGTTGACTAACAAAATCAGATATGTTATCCATAATTGATTACTTTGCAGTTTGAAATTTCAGTTTAAACATTTTCTTCAAACAATCGATTGTTAAACACAAACAATCGATTGTTGAACATTGACAATCGATTGTTAAACACACACAATCGATTATTTGCTATTTTGAAAAACTTCAGATCACACTGTCTTAAGACAATCGATTGTTAAATATAGACAATCGATTGTTGGCTTATTTTGAAAAATTCCAGAGCACACTGTCTTAAGAAAATCGATTGTTATGCATAGACAATCGATTGTTGGCTATTTTGAAAAATTCCAGAGCACACTGTCTTAAGACAATCGATTGTTATGCATAGACAATCGATTGTGGATGATTTTTGAAAAATTCCAGATTACACTGTTTTAAAGACAATCGATTGTTATACATAGACAATCGATTGTTGACTGTTTTTGAAAAATTCCAGAACACACTGTTTTAAAGACAATCGATTGTCGATGATTAACAATCGATTGTTTTGCAGTTTTTATGCGAAATATGAGATAACCGACTAGTTTTTCAGGTTAGTCGATTACCTCTACTGGAAAGTAAAAATATTATTGATATTTGAGCATATTGATACATTCTAAAGAACTAATACTAACATTATATCATGAACTAACTAATACGAGCTAATACTAATGGCTATTAGTTTATTCATTCACTAATACAAACAAGTAAAATAAAATCAAATAGCTCCATCTTCTTTCATCACGGATCCATCACCGATTAGGTGGTCTATCTTCCCCTCAGGTTGCTCAAAGAAGTCTTCCACATCCAAGTGGGTGATGTCAAAGTTGTCGTCAGAGACAAAATTCGTTGCAGGGCGTTTACTCTTTCGAGATGCTTGATAAAGGTCAACCAAAAGTCATGGTATACGGCAAGCCTTTGACCAGTGCCCGTTTTCACCGCAACGATAATATATAGTTTATAAACTATTTGCTTTTGGGTTCTTATCGTATCGTGCTTGTGGCAGAGTGACCAACTTCAGGTTGTCATATCTCTTCTTTAAGCCATTCCACAAGATAGGTGGATCTTTGACGGTGAGATATTCAATCTTCAAACCTTCATCAAGGTGATGGCGCAAGAAAATCAAGGCCTTAGCATAGTTTCAAACCTTCATCAAGGTGATGGCGCAAGAAAATCAAGGCCTTAGCATAGTTTCAAACCTTCATCAAGGTGATGGCGCAAGAAAATCAAGGCCTTAGCATAGTTTTGGGTGGATGCATTATTTCTGTCTTTAATGGCGTCTCCAAGACCCATAGCATCCAAAATGGATTTAAGTATCCAACACCCATATCATATAGTTCTTGCCCGAAATTTCAAGGGTAACGAACTTTCTTTTCATAATGTCAGACATAATCCAAAATTACATCAAGAGCGTGTTCATACTTACGGGCTCTATTACAATTATCACATTCACTTCAGGGAATGGATCAAAATCATGTGTTTTACACAATCTCATGTCAAATATTACTTTCATAAAGTGAAAGATTATTTTGAGAATCCTTATTGTTTTCATTACCACAATAATGACGATTATAACTTCGTCTATTGCCATGTCTACATCCATTGATACCTTTACGGTAATTAGTCTTCTTTCAGACTTATCACATACTGCTACCACATTCTTTAAAGGGAATGGAGCAAATTCAATTGGACGGAATTCTTTGCCACGTCCACATTCATTGATACCTTCATGGTAATATTTTAGTCTTCTTTCAGACTTATCATATACTGCTTCCACATTCTCTAAAGGGAATGGAGCAAATTCAATGGGATGGATTTCCAATTATTTGCCCACAATCATACATGAATTTAATCATGGCAGGACATAGAGATTTTACCACTTCTTGTGGTTATAATTTCTTACAAACTCCATTAGAGTTATAATCAAACTTTGTTGTCTATGCTTTGTATATAAAATCAAATTATAGAATTCCAAGAATTTGAAAGAGAAAAGTAAAATACTTACCTTAATTTTCTCAAGAAGATTCTATTTCTGTTTTCTGTTTCTTTCTTCTCCTTTGTTTTCAATTCCTCTTCAACGTTTTCTTTTCCTTTTTTTTTTGCTTCTTCGTTCTTTTCTCTTTTCGTTCCTTTGTTTTCTTTTGTTTTTCGTTTCTTTCTTCTTTTCCGTCCCCCCCCCCCCCCTTTTTTTTTCTTTTCCTTCTTCTTCATTTTTTCTTTGAAGCAAAACCTTAGACAAACAAAAGTTAAGACAATCGAAAATTTCAATTGGTTAGAGACTCGTGCTGATAACGTGTTATGAAATAATATAAAAGACAAGAACAATAATACAAGAACAAGAGCAATAGAGAGAATAGAGAGAGAGAGGAGTATTCTCATTGATACTTAGAGATTGTTGGGGATGGTTTACAATGGTAGAAGACCCCTTTATTTATAGGGAGTGGGATGATTTATCTACCAAGAATAGAACTCTAGAATCTCTCTAATTATAGACATTCACCTTAAATAGGAGATTTCATAACATAATTAAAGTAATTTTATAAGATAAAATTCAGGTATGACCGATTACCTATGTAATTTTTAGCACATACGGGTAAGTCAATGTCCCAAAATCAAGTTTCCGCCATATGCCAAGGCAATCATAATATCTTCCTACAGCTAACATCTTCATATTGTCATATAATTTCTTCTTTGTGTCATAATATAGTTTACATAATCATCATATTTCCTTCATTTAAAGACAAAAAATGAAAAGATATTGGAAATTAAAGGTTTTAAAGACTAAAAATAATTGAGAAGCTTTCTGTAACTGAAATAAACATAATAGGATGTAACAAATAGAATAGAATATGATCGATTTCAATTATTAAAAAAATATATAAATAGAATGAAGGGAAAAAGCCAAAAAGGAATAAAACAGATAAATAAGATTTTTGGCCAAAAAAAGGTGTCAACTCACCATGTTTATGCCCACTTATATATAAAAAAAGAGAGAAATTATTTCTTACTTTAACTTATCAACCCATATATATGTTCATGTTCCTTGGATCGCACAAATGAGATTAACCTACGAGCATCCATTTTCTAAATCAAATAAGTACGAAGTAGCAGAGTAATTAGAATAAGTTAATGGCCTACAATTGATTTTTTCATTTATGAATATATAATCCCCATAATATATTAATTTCCAAAATTTTTTGTTTTATTTTTCTGATTTTAACTTTCCATGCTTAAAGAAAAGGACATTTCGTTATTGAATCATTGAGTTAAGAGTATGTAAATCAAATAAACCCATTGATTATTCTTGAATATGTAATCCACCACAATATATTGACTTCCAAATTTTCTATTTTATTTTTTAGATTTCCCTTCAAGAACTTTACATTTGTTTAGACTCAAAGTTTTCATTTACTTTGGAAGCATAAAACAATCAAAATAAATGGAGGGCCTATCATAGCAGATCGTAATAAATCCAAAGACCAAAGAAATAAATACAAGAGATAGTAGATATTAGGCAAAGGGAGGAGGGCGGAGATCTTTTATTAATAATATTGGTTTGGTTTGTCTCTCCATGGAGAGGTTCAGAGCCTTATAATGATGTATTACCCATTCTTTTAGAAGTAGAGGTGAAAAAGAAGAAGCAGGCCTCTTTTAGGGTTCTTTCTCTTAGTATTTATAGCTAAGAGATCTGCCAGCTGGCGCCACGGGGTTGGGACCACATAGAGGGGACGCCCTCGTAAGGACGACCAGGCCGTTGCCTTAGTTGTCAAATTGGATAACTACCCGATAATCTCGTGAATAAATGGACATATCATTTATTAGTCATAAATAGGCTTTAATAAATGCATTGATCTCATTTATTATCATGAGGTCAAATTTTGACTCATACAGATAGTCCCTCCGCTTATTGAGGTCGGGCTCGGGTCGAGCTCGATGAGCGGATTCCGCCAATAACCGTAGCCGTTTATGCGTTGGGGATGAACGTAATTCTCTATTCTTCGGAAATGGCTGTAACCATTCATGTTTTTAGAGATGGCCGTAGCCATTTTTAATTTGGTGATGGTCGTAACCATTTTTACTTTTAGAGAAGGTCGTAGCTATTTTTAATTTGGAGATGGCCGTAATCATTTTTACTTTTAGAGAAGGCCGTCGCCATTTTCAATTTGGAGATGGCGGTAACCATTTTTACTTTTAGAGAATGCCGTAGCCATTTTTAATTTTGAGATAGTTGTAACCATTTTTACTTTTAGAGAAGGCCGTAGCTATTTTTAATTTGGAGATGGTACGATTATGCTTGCTGCGTATGAGAGGGGCATCACATGCATGGTGACGCATGGGGCGTGCTCGTGGTGTCCTGAGGCCGTTATGACCATTCCACGGGGTATGTGCCGATTGTCGGTCGAACGATCGTTCAATGATATCTGTCATAATGGTGCCCGTTACTGCAGGCCTGAACCGTTTTGCGGTTGGTCAGGTAGTCAATGGTGACCTTTGGGATTCACGAGGGTCATTCATGCTTTGCCTATAAATAAGAGGTTGTAGTGATACATTCTCACTTTTTCGATATCTGTCTAAGTGGAATCCCGAGAGAGACAAGCTTTTAGATTATCTGGTTTTTCACCCCTTGTTGATACATTCTCCGTCGTTTTCGTCGGATCTTCATATTCTCTTGTTTTTCGGTGAATCTTACCATCTTCTTTTCGTTAAATTGATAATGGCGAGCAGACCACGTTCCGATGTAGCTCCGGTGGCGGTTGTGGCGGTAGAGGGTCCATCTATGGTAGTGGGAGCCATCGATTCAACGACTGTTGATCGGTTCCTGTTGGTGACCAGCGTTTTTTCCCCGAGGGAGACGATCAAGTGGATGAGGCCCCATTGATGGGGGAAGTCTGTATTGCTCAACTGAGGGAGCAGTGTGAGATTCCACGCTTTGCGGACATCGTCCTGGCCAGGAGCAACGACAGGGTGCATATCGACCACCAAGGGTACTGCGTCTTCTATGCCTACCCTTTCAGCCTGGGATTTAAGCTTCCTCTCCCCATGTTGGTGGTGGACCTTTGTCGTTATTAGAGGGTGTGCCCTGGTCAGCTCGTCCCATATTGCTACAAATTATTGTCGATGCTGATTAAATATGCGGATTTGGCATGGAGGGAAGTTACAATGGAGCATGTGTTGACTCTGTACGCCCCTCAGAGGGTACATGGTACTATGATTCGGTTGGTCCCTCGTGGGACCAACGGCTTAACAGTGGCGCTCGATGACGAGGTCGCTACCCGTCCTTTCGAGTATTTCTTCTACATCAGGACCGAGCACCTAGTGGATTGCGCCACTGACTTCCCGGAGGAGTGGAACCATGCATGTAAGTTTCTTTCATGTTGGCCTTGATTTCTTTTGGGCTAAGAGTTCTGCTTTATGTTTGTACGTAATGATCTTCTTTTTGTGCCGTAGCGGGAGGTGCGCCACCAGCGCCAATTTCAGGCATCCGCGAGTGGGTTGAGGCCGTGCTAACTGTTACAACGGGGATTCACATGTGGGCGTCTTTCTGGGAGGCCCATGGCCGCATGCCAGCTGCTGGTAAGAATCTGATTTGTTAATTATTGATTTTTCTTTGTAGTCCTTAGTTCCTCTGACCTAACCCTTTTTCTTTGGTTGGTCAGAACGATCACGATGAATGAGGGCTCCTCAACTTTCTTTTTGCAGGTCGGGGGCGACTGCCCGAATGATCACAATGCCGACACCTCGTCCGGTTCTGAGGGCGACTTCGGTGGAGTCTTCATCTGCACACTCCCCGGTACGGCCCCGTGCTCCGAGTTGAGAAGTCTCTAGGGGTCGTACGTTCCAGGGCGGAGCAATCACCAAATGGAGATGAAGAAGAAGATGAGAGGCCGCTGGCTCGGCGTAGGGTGGCGTTCACCTCGGCCCTCCCGGTGGTGATCAGTTTAGATTCTTCACCGTCGGCGAAGGAGGTGGCGCAGCCGACCTCACACCAGAAGGTGAGCGCTCAGTGGGGGTTGCCATGGTTGGCTTAGTCCAAGGTGATACAGTCGCTTCGGCGGCTCAAGTTTCTGTTCCTGTTGCTGCGAGGGAAGGTTGTTCCTCGGCAGCTATTTTGGTGGAGATGGCAGGCGTCGACGTCACGACAAATGTGGGAACGTCGACGTCTCGGGAGGCGGAAGCCTCAACTTCCAAGGCAGGATGAGGAAGGGTATTTCAGAAGAGGGGGATGATTCAGAGTCCAATATGGATCCCGAGGACATCCGTCTTGCTCATGAGGGTTATACCCGCTCGGTCGTGCATGCCGAGGGGGATTATCGTTATTTGGAGATTTCTAACGGCCTGAACCTGTTGCTCGAGGAGGAGAACCTACGGACGATGTTCAGAGTCCTGTGCTCGAAAGCGGAGAGCACGTCCGTGAGGGGCATTTCGGACGTCGGACTGATGGGCGAGGTGGACGCCCCAAGTATAAAGGTATGTGCAAAAATTTTGGTTTGTTCTCTTTCTTAGCATGTCTTCTCGTGCTAACTCTCACTTTGTTTGCTGTAGACATTTTTGCTGGGGGTGGAGAGCATTAAGCGGGATAATGCTCGTTAGGTGTTTTTTGCGCGGCTGTTGGGAAGTATCGCCACTACCGTGACTGGTGTTGTGCTTTGCGTGAGCGCATAAGGAACGACCCGCAGAACCGGGAGTTGGTAGAAGAGCTAGCACGGAGGGAGCTTCGCTTGCAACAGACCCTCATCAGGGTATCCACTCTTGAGGAGCAGCTCAGCCAGGCGAACGAAGGGGTGGATGTTGAGAGGAGGGCGGCTGCCGAGAGGGAACGCCAAAATCTGGCTACAGCGGCGGAGGCCGCTGAGGCTTATACCACGTAGGTGGCTGCCCTAGAATCTGAGGCCACCATTTCAAGGAGGCAGGCAGAGGACGCCCTGGCGAGGGTTGAGGCAATGCAGGCGACCAATAGTGCCCAGGAAAGGGAGCGTGGATTAGAGAGGGTCGCCGCTGCTTTTCGAGAACGATCGTTAGAGGGGCGCATTGCCGTCTGCGATCGGGATGCCCGTGCTGCGGTGGATAGGATTGCGGCCTTGGAGGACTAGAACCAGCGCATGAGGGATCATGCCGCTTCTTTTGGTCCTGCTTGCAAGCTTTGGACGTATTACGAGGCTCAGCTTGACGTGTACAGGCGGCTGTGGGAGGCTGGCGTCATGTCTGAAGCCACTTACGAGGAGGCACACCAAGAGGCTCATGAAGCCCGCCTTGATTGTGGTTTTGACCCTTCTACCCCGGGGGAGATGATGGCGCTGAGGGCGCTGATAATGCCGAGGGGGGCGCTGGGGGCACCGAGTAAATAAAATATTTGTAATGTTTGTTTAGTTTTTGTTCTCTTTTTTCTTTGCCAGCCTTGGGCCAATGTAATTGGGGGTAACCCCGTGTAAATATTTGTGAATATATTTGGTTTTCTTCTTTTCCGTTTGTTTTGCGTCGAATACATTATATATATATATATATGTTGAAACACGTTCTCAAGTCGCTAAACTAAACGTGTGTTCATATTTGTAGGTTTTGATAAATGACAAACCGACGTGAACGGAACATTGACATATGCTGAAGTCCAAGCACAAGAGAAACAAAGATCAAGATTAAGTCAAGCAACAAAGCTATACATGAGTCGTTCTATAATTGTGATCTTGATCCGACAATTGATTCAAGACTTGGCTTCTCTCGTAAAATCATTTTTATCAAACCATGCATCTTTAATTTAAAGCAAAATGATTTTCAAATATTTCAAAATGATTTCTAAACATGTCTTTCAAATCTGGACAAACAAAATCGATTATGTACTTTATGATAATCGATTATGTTAAAGCAGTGTACACCAGATTTTACAAAGCTGTAAGATAATCAATTATGTACCTTATGATAATCGATTATGTTAAGGCAGTGTACACCAGATTTTACAAAACTGCAAGATAATCGATTATGTACCTTATGATAATCGATTATGTTAAGGCAGTGTTCACCAGATTTTTCAAAGCTACAAGATAATCGATTATGTGCCTTAGACTAATCGATTATGTTGAGACAGTGAGCATCAGATTTTACAAAGTAGCAAAATAATCGATTATGGCTTTTCTGGTAATCGATTATATTAAAGACCGTTGCCAAAGTATTTTCAAACACTGGAAGATAATCGATTATGTACAATCAGACAATCGATTATGTTAAGCATAAAATCGGGGATTGATTTTTGAACGTTGTCAGGTAATCGATTATACGATTTGGATAAACGATTATTCTGCTTAAAAACTGGGAATGATTTTTAAACGATTGGCAGATAATCGATTATGCAGAATCAGATAATCGATTATCCTAGCACAAAATCAGCAATTTATGATTGGCAATTAAGCAACGGTTTTGGGTGTTTTGAGCACTATAAATACAACTCAAATTCACTCTTCTAAGTACAACAACTGATTACATTCTTGCTAAAGCTTACATACTCTCTTTGCAATCATTTTATATTCATTTCATAAGTTTTTAAGAGCCAAACTCTTGAGAAGTTGTTGCATTCTTGAGCGTATTGTTTTTACTCATATCTACTCTATAAAGAGAGTCTTGTCTTGAGTGCTAAGTGTTTGTACACACTTGAAGGGATATTCTAATCCCTTGTTGTAAGAAGGAAAAATAGTTCCTTGGTTTGAAGTCTTGAGGTGCGGTATCCTCGAGCAGGTTGAAGTCTTGTAGAGTGTATATCTACGAGCAAGTGTAACGGTTTGTTAGGCACCCGTAAGCTTAACGAAGTTAGTGTAAAACTCAAGAGAGTCTCTCGGGGACTGGACTAACCACACGTTGTGGTGAACCAGGATAAAATTCGGTGTGTTCTCTCCTTATCTTTTTAATTACTGCACTTACGTTATTCCTGCAATTTTTAATTACGCAAATTTACATTGTTTTTTATTATAACGCTATTCACCCCCCCTCTAGCGTTAAGCGTATATTCTAACAATTGGTATCAGAGCCATACTCTCTGAAAAACTTAACAGTTTGAGAGAAACTTTCCATGGCTTCTACTCGTAGTGTTTATGCAGGACTAGGTGAAGGACAATGCTTCACAAGGCCACCACTTTTTTATGGCACCAACTACACTTACTGGAAGGAGAGAATGAGGATTTTCATCCAATCAAACAACTTCCAATTGTGGAAAATTTTCAAGAACGGAGAACTACAACCCACCAAAAAGGTTGGAGAAGAACTCGTTCCAAAAACGGAAGACGAATATGACGCGGATGATATCAAAAAGGTAGAGATCAACGCAAAGGCAATCAACATGATGTATTGTGCAATGAACCCCGATGACTATCGAAAAATATCATGTTGCACCACTGCCAATCAAATGTGGGACAAATTAGAAATCACCTACGAAGGTACGGACCAGGTAAGGGAAGCTAAAATTGATTTCCTAACCCACGAATATGAACTGTTTCGCATGAAGGAAAACGAGAAGATAGATGACATGTTCGAACGATTCTCAAAAATCGTTAATGACCTACACGCCCTCAAAAAGACATTCACGGATAAGGAGCTTGTCCGGAAAATTCTACGAAGCCTCACTCCGGAATGGCGTTCCAAAGCCGACGCTATCCAAGAATCAATCGGCATCACAAATGTCACCATCGACGGACTACGAGGTAATCTTAAAACTTATGAATCAACTATTCTTAACTCTCCTTTTGGATGATCAAAGGAAAAGAAAGATTGCACTCAAAGCATCAACTACTCAACCTCAAAACGATGAGGAGTCAAGTGATGAAGATGTCAAGCTTGGACTCGTCATTAAGAAATTTCACAAGTTCATGCAAAAGAAGTATGAACGAAAAGTTAAGCAATAAGGCGATCAATTGAAGTGCTATGGATGCGGAGAAATCGGGCATATCAAATCAAATTGTCCAAACATCAAAAAGGAGAAGAAACCATTCAAGAAACAAAGAGCATACATCTCTTGGGGAGGCGACTCCGGAGACGAATCAAGTGATGGAGAAGGAAACGAGACCGCAAACTTGTGTCTTATGGCACACGAAGAAACGCAAAATGAGGTATGTACTTCTTCTAAGAACTATTTCACTTTAGAAGAAATGCAAGATGCATTTGATGAGTTGTATAAAGAGTTTATTAGCGCTTCTAAATTTATAAAAGATTTAAGAAAACAATTTTCTTCAAAAGAAAAGGATTTTGAAAAACTTACTCTTGAAAATGAGAAATTAAAAGAGGAAAACAAGTTTTATGGCAAAAGAAGCGCCGATAAACCCGAAAGCTCAAATAAGGATTGTACTTCTTGCAAATCTCTAAAGGAAGAAGTAGAAATTCTTAGAAGCACTTTGCACAAATTCAATTCTTCACACAAAAATCTCAATGAAGTGCTTGTAAATTTGAAATCCACTAAGCACGGTATAGGCTTTAAACACAAGCCAAAAGAAAAAGTTGAGTCCATTCCTAAACCACCTAAGACTCAACTTAGGCAAAATAAAATAAATGTCAATACTCAACCTAGAAATTTTAATCCTAGAGTTGCAACTCATCCTAGAACAAGTGCTAGGAGAAATATTGGAATGTATAGACCACCTAGACAAGATTTTCGAAAACCACATCAAAACTATATTTCTAAAAATGTGGTGAACACTAGAAGAAACGTTGGCATGTATAGACCACCTAGACAAGATTTTCGAAAACTACATCAAAACTATGTTCTTAATAATAGAGTGAATAAATTTAGACCCCCAAATTATTATCATCCTAGAAGAATGCACAATCCGAATGTCATATGTCATTATTGCAATAAAATTGGACATATTGCTCCCGCATGCTTCACTAGACATAGACATTTCACTGCAGGACAATCACACCAATATGTTGCTCCTAACACACAAGGACCCAAAATGGCTTGGGTACCAAAATCTCATTAATTTGTTTTGTAGGTGTGTTTGAAGGGATCAAGTGCACTTTGGTACCTTGATAGTGGATGCTCCAAACATATGACCGGGGATGCATCAAAATTCCTTCAACTAAAACCCAAGGAAGGAGGAAATGTTATTTTTGGAGACAATAACAAAGGAAAGATTATCGGCATTGGATCGGTCGGTAAGGACGAATCCTCCTTCATTAAGCATATTTTGCTTGTTAAAGGTCATAAACATAATCTCTTGAGCATAAGTCAATTATGTGACAAGGGAAATCTTGTATTGTTTGACTCCGAAGAATGCTTAGTTATCCGTCGTAGTGATTTCAAAATTATTCTTCGTGGTATTAGAATGGATAATATCTATATGGTTGATCTTGAAAATTCTTCATCAAGTTTTGTAAATTGCCTTATGAGTAAAGAAGACGACATGTGGTTATGGCATCGCAGAGTAGCTCATGTAAATATGAATCTTTTAAACAAACTAGTTTCACAAGATTTAGTAATTGGTCTTCCAAACATGAAATTTGAAAAAGATTCTATTTGTGATTCATGTCAAAAAAGGAAACAAACAAAAGACTCTTTTAAATCCAAAAATATTGTTTCAACCACTAGACCCTTACAACTTCTACACATGGATCTCTTTGGACCATCTCGTGTTGAAAGTTTTGGTGGAAATATTTATGCTTTTGTAATTGTTGATGACTATTCTAGATTCACATGGACGTTATTTCTTGCTCATAAAAGTGATGCCTTTCATGCTTTTAAAAGTTTTCTTAAACGTGTTCAAAATGAAAAGAACACAACCATCACTTCCATAAGAAGTGATCATGGGGGAGAGTTCGATCATAATATCTTTGCGGATTTTTGTGACGAACTCGGTATTGAACATACCTTCTTGGCTCCACGTACACCACAAAAAAATGGAGTGGTGGAACGTAAAAATCGATGTCTCGAAGAGATGGCTAGAACCATGCTCGATGAGGCTAAGATTTCCAAAAAGTTTTGGGCGGACGCCGTGAGTACCGCTAGCTATGTTTTAAACAGAGCTGTCATAAGACCGATACTCATAAAAACTCCCTATGAACTCTATAAGGGAAGGAAACCAAATCTTTCTCATCTTAGAGTCTTCGGCTGTAAATGTTTTATTCACAACAACGGAAAAGATAACTTGGGAAAATTTGACGCGAAATCTGATGAAGGAATTTTTCTTGGTTACTCATCGCGTAGCAAAGCATATAGAGTTTTTAATAATTGAACCAAAACTGTTGAGGAATCTCCTCATGTAGTATTTTGTGAAAATGATACTCGCTTGGCGAGAAAGGATTCTTGTGTTGATCTTGCAGATGCTTTAAAGAAAATCAATCTTCAAGACGAGGTACAAAAGGAGGATCCAAAGGAAGTTCAAGATGAAGTCATGGAATAACCTCTGGAAGAAGTACCACCACAAGAAGAAGAATCGATGATGCCTAAGGCTTGGAGGACGTCTAAAGACCATCCTCTTGACAAGGTAATTGGCAACATCAAGAAAGGGGTAAGTACATGAAATCTTCTTAAAGACACCGTAGGGCATATGGCTTTTGTTTCTCAAATTGAACCTAAAACCATTTCCGAAGCAATTGGGGATGAGCATTGGACCTTGGCAATGCAAGAGGAGCTTAACCAATTCAAACGTAATGATGTTCGGGAATTGGTGCCAAGACCCGATAATCACACCATAATTGGTACGAAATGGGTTTTTCGAAATAAATTAGATGAAAATGGCATAATCACTAGAAACAAAGCTAGACTAGTTGCTAAGGGTTATAATCAAGAAGAAGGAATTGATTATGAAGAAACCTATGCACCCATTGCACGCCTAGAAGCCATTCGTTTATTACTTGCTTTTTCATGATCTATGAATTTTAAACTATATCAAATGGATGTCAAAAGTGCCTTTCTAAATGGATTCATTCAAGAGGAAGTATATGTTGAACAACCCCCGGGCTTTGAAGATTTTAAATCTCCCGACCATGTCTTCAAGCTTAAGAAAGCTTTATATGGTCTTAAACAAGCTCCTCGAGCTTGGTATGAGCGTCTAAGTAAATTTCTCTTAGACAATGAGTTTGAAAGGGGGAAAGTCGACACTACACTATTTATCAAAAATAAAAACAATGACATTCTATTAGTTCAAATTTATGTCGATGATATTATTTTTGGTGCTACTAATGATTTTTTATGCGAGGAATTCTCTAAGTTGATGACTAGCGAATTCGAAATGTCAATGATGGGTGAGCTAAACTTCTTCTTGGGGCTGCAAGTGAAACAAATGAAAGAAGGAACTTTCATTTGCCAATCCAAATATTGCAAGGAGTTGCTAAACCGTTTCGAAATGAGCAATGCCAAAGCAATGGCCACCCCAATGAGTACATCCGACCATCTTGACAAAGATGAGAAAGGTAAGGAAGTAGACACCAAGAAGTATCGAGGTATGATCGGATCTCTTCTCTATCTTACTGCTAGTAGACCGGACATCATGTTTAGCGTGTGTTTATGCGCTCGATATCAATCATGTCCGAAGGAGTCACATTTAACTGCGGTAAAACGGATTATGAAGTATCTTGTTGGAACAATAAATGTGGGACTATGGTATCCCAAAGATTCTTCGTGCCAACTTGTTGACTATTCCGATTCCGATTTTGCAGATTGCAAATTGGACCGCAAGAGCACTAGTGGCACTTGCCATTTGCTCGGTAGCTCCTTAGTTTCTTGGTTTAGCAAGAAGCAAGTTAGTGTTGTGTTGTCCACAACCGAGGCTGAACATGTAGCCGCGGGGAGTTGTTGCGCTCAAATCCTTTGGATGAAACAACAACTCTCGGACTATGGCCTTAGTATTGATCATGTTCCTCTTCGATGTGACAATACTAGCGCCATAAGTTTGACGAAGAATCCTATTCTTCACTCAAGAACGAAACACATAGAAATTAGACATCACTATATAAGAGATCACGTTCTCAAGGGCGATGTCGAAATTGAATTTGTTGAAACCAAAAATCAATTGGCTGACATCTTCACAAAGCCTTTAGATAAAGAGTCCTTTTTCCGCATTCGTAGTGAACTCGGAATTCTTGACTCCACGTTGATCTAATTCATGCATTGCATTCCTTTTTAAACAATTACTAACTTGAGCGTCGGAGGCGCCTAATTCTTTTTTGCAGGTATCGCCCCAAAGACAGGGGGAATTATCAGACACCGGTGCAGAATAATCGATTTATCTAAAATCAATAATCGATTATTCCCAATTTACGTTTTATGTTTATTATGCTGGAAAATTGACATAATCGATTATACAACACTACAATCGATTATCTAACAGTTTTGGCTTTGCGGGATTTTAGCTGTTAAATATAAAAATCGATTATCACATATCCCTAATCGATTATGTTGACATTTATTTTCAGGTGTTAAGTCACTGTGTGACAATAATCAATTATTTAAAACAGTGTAATCGATTTTTCTATTACCGTCTCGGATGTCCGTTACTTCATTTCCAAAAATAATCGATTATCTCAAAAGCACAATCGATTATTCCCCGGGTCAGAAAATCACTGGGCACACTGTGTCAGAATAATCGATTACCATAGTTCCATAATCGATTATTCTCAGTCAGTATTTCAAAATAGTTACCGTTTCTGACCGTTTGCTCCTTAAATTTTTGCAGATTTTTTCACCTTAATGCTATTTCATTCTTCACATTATAAATACGTGCATTATATCTTCAATGTCTTCACTCAAACATCAATCTTAGCTCCCAAATTCTCAAAAATCTCTCAAAACTCTTCAAAGGCTATTACTATTTATTCAAAATGACGGGCAAAACTTCCAAACGAGCTCGTTCCGGCAAAAATGTTGCCTCCTCTTCCGTCACTCGTCCACTAGTTCATTGTTATAAAGATGGTTCTTATCTACGATTCAATAGTGAAGACGAACTTATGCGCTTCATGGAAAAATTTGAAAATCGAGAAATTCTTCCTCCCCGATTTTCCACGGATCGTTTCCTTAATCACAGCGCCCCTCCATCCACAGCAAATATGCTTATACAAAACCAGCTCCTTGAATTCCTATATCTTCACACTCCTTACATTCACCCTCCTCTAATTCGGGCCTTCCATTCAAATCTCAAGAAGGACGAAGATGGTGAAATTGTTTCGAACGTCAATGGAATTTCAATTTCTCTATCTGAGGCAAATATTCAAGCCCTCACTAAACTCCTGCGCAATGGGGAAGACATTTCTCTCTATACTAGGGAAGAAGGCGCGTTATTTGATGAACAACTTCTCTTCACCCAAATTGGCATCGGTGAATTTATTGCAACTCCGGACCATCGTCGTCCAACCATTACAAACATGCTCCCGGAATATCGTCTAATTTTTTATTTCATCACCCGCGTTCTAAAACCGCGAAAATTCAATCACACAACTATCTCTCATGAGGATTCAAAACTCATGCATGCCATTATCACCGGGGCTCGTATCAATTGGTGCAAGTTCGTCATGACTCACTTATATGATGCAATTGGGGAAGATAAGCCACTCCCCTATGCTTTTGTCGTTATGACCATTCTTGTCGCTTCCGGCATCGACACCTCCGTCGGTCCTCACAAAAAGGCGACAAAACATTGGGAAATTCAAGAATCTTCATTTTCCAACATCGGTGAGCATCCGCTTCCTCCTCCACCTCAAAGACGTCGTCATCCGGCCCCGTCCGATGCAACCCTCCAATCTATTTCCGAGCAACTTGCCTCTATGTCCACATCCATAAATCGTATTGATATGAATGTCAATCGACTGACTCACGAGCTCCATGGATATTTTGATCACGTCCATTATCCATATGCCCCAATTGTCCTTCGGGAAGAAGTACCGGATGTCGAGACGGAAGTCAATGATGATAATGAATAATATCTTGACTCTTTGTTTTTCTAGTTTGCATAATATTCTTTTTTTATTTTTATGTATTTGCAATATTGTTTAATCAATAAAGAGTTAGCTTTTTTTGCTAATGTCAAAAGGGGGAAGATATGGGCTATGCACACTCTATGCACACTAATACATATTGGCATAAATTGAGGGGGAATTCATAACTTGAGGGGGAACTCGTTGCATATCTATATACTTGTCTTGGATCGTCATTATGAATTAATTAATATGCATATCCCGATATTGGTTTGCCATTATCAAAAAGGGGGAAATTGTTGAAACACGTTCTCAAGTCGCTAAACTAAACGTGTGTTCATATTTGTAGGTTTTGATAAATGACAAACCGACGTGAACGGAACATTGACATATGCCGAAGTCCAAGCACAAGAGAAACAAAGATCAAGATTAAGTCAAGCAACAAAGTTATACATGAGTCGTTCTATAATTGTGATCTTGATCTGACAATTGATTCAAGACTTGGCTTCTCTCGTAAAATCATTTTTATCAAACCATGCATCTTTAATTTAAAGCAAAATGATTTTCAAACATTTCAAAATGATTTCTAAACATGTCTTTCAAATCTGGACAAACAAAATCGATTATGTACTTTATGATAATTGATTATGTTAAAGCAGTGTACACAAGATTTTACAAAGCTATAAGATAATCGATTATGTTAAGGCAGTGTACACCAGATTTTACAAAACTGCAAGATAATCGATTATGTACCTTATGATAATCGATTATGTTAAGGCAGTATTCACCAGGTTTTTCAAAGCTACAAGATAATCGATTATGTGCCTTAGACTAATCGATTATGTTGAGACAGTGAGCATTAGATTTTACAAAGTAGCAAAATAATCGATTATGGCTTTTCTGGTAATCGATTATATTAAAGACCGTTGCCAAAGTATTTTCAAACACTGGAAGATAATCGATTATGTACAATCAGACAATCGATTATGTTAAGCATAAAATCGGGGATTGATTTTTGAACGTTGTCAGGTAATCGATTATACGATTTGGATAATCGATTATTCTGCTTAAAAACTGGGAATGATTTTTAAACGATTGGCAGATAATCAATTATGCAGAATCAGATAATCGATTATCCTAGCACAAAATCAGCAATTTATGATTGGCAATTAAGCAACGGTTTTGGGTGTTTTGAGCACTATAAATACAACTCAAATTCACTCTTCTAAGTATAACAACTGATTACATTCTTGCTAAAGCTTACATACTCTCTTTGCAATCATTTTATATTCATTTCATAAGTTTTTGAGAGCCAAACTCTTGAGAAGTTGTTGCGTTCTTGAGCGTATTGTTTTTACTCATATCTACTCTATAAAGAGAGTCTTGTCTTGAGTGCTAAGTGTTTGTACACACTTGAAGGGATATTCTAATCCCTTGTTGTAAGAAGGAAAAGTAGTTCCTTGGTTTGAAGTCTTGAGGTGCGGTATCCTCGAGTAGGTTGAAGTCTTGTAAAGTGTATATCTACGAGCAAGTGTAACGGTTTGTTAGCACCCGTAAGCTTAACGAAGTTAGTGTAAAACTCGAGAGAGTCTCTCGGGGACTGGACTAACCACACGTTGTGGTGAACCAGGATAAAATTCGGTGTGTTCTCTCCTTATCTTTTTAATTACTGCACTTACGTTATTCCTGCAATTTTTAATTCCGCAAATTTACATTGTTTTTTATTATAACGCTATTCACCCCCCTCTAGCGTTAAGCGTATATTCTAACAATATATATATATATATATATATATATATATATATTGCTTGTTTGGGAGATTGGGAGAGCCTTGCCTTAGAGTTTTTCTAGTGAGCATGTTAACAGTCCCAACCGGTTAGGTGATTTTGGCCATTGTCGAACTGATTCCTTCCCATAAGGAAAGTTGGTGTAGGTGGGCTTGGCCATAGATAGACGCTTTTGGTCGTCACCTTCCTCCACTTGTTGGGAGTGGATCGCAACCACATTTGTGCAGTGGCGGCACATGGCCTTAGTCCCAGTTCGGGCTTAGTCGAACTACTGGCCATGATAGTGAAAAGCACGGCCTTATAGTTCAACTTGGGTCGAACTTTGCATGGGTCAATACTTTAGTTTGAGCTAGTCGTACTTACTTGAACGGAGGAGCGCCTGGCCCGTCCTGGGGTTCGTCCGTGGTTGGACATTTGGGGATGCTTGTTCCCATCTGATTGCAGCCCGGCTCACAGCCTTGGGGACGTGTGTCCTTGGTTTCGACTTGTCCGTGGTTGAGTTTGTGGCTTTTGCGACAGAGGTGTGTAGCTTGAGTTCTGGTTCGCCTCATAGTTGAATTCTTTTGTAATTCATAATTGTGGGAGCACTTAGCCTGAATCCTAGTTTAATTTGTAGTCGAACTTTTAAGTGAAGGCACGTAGCCCGAGCTGTCGTTCAACCGTAGTTGAACTTGCATAATTTTTGAAGGCACATAGCCTGAGTCCCAGTTCGACCATAGTTGAACTTGTGGGTAAAGGCACGTAGCCTGGGCTGATGTTCAACCGTAGTTGAACTTATGTAATTTTTGAAGGTGCATAGCCTGAGTCCAATTCAACCGTAGTTGAAATTTTGGGTGGAGGCACGTAGCCTGAGTCCCGGTTCAACCGTAGTTTGAACTTTTGGGTGATGGCCCGTGGCCTGAACTATCGTTCAACTGTAGTTGAACTTATGTAATTTTTGAAGGCGCATAGTCTGAGTTGAAGGCGCATAGCCTGAAATGCCGTTTAACCTTAGTTGAACCATTGTAATATTTGAAGGCGCATAGCCCGAGTCGAAGGCGCATATCCTAAACTGAAAGCACATAGCCTGAACTGAAGGCGCATAGCTCGAACTTCCGTTCAACCGTAGTTGAACCATTGTAATATTTGAAGGTGCGTAGCCTGAGTCGAAGGCGCATAGCCTGAAATGAAGGCGCATAGCCTGAACTGAAGGCGCATAGCCTGAACTGAAGGCGCATAGCCTTGAGTCGAAAGCGCATAGCCTGACATGAAGGTGCATAGCCTAAACTGATGTTCAACCGTAGTTGAACCATTGTGATATTTGAAGGCGCGTCGCCTGAGTCCAAGGCACATAGCCTGAAATGAAGGTGCATAGCCTAAACTGCCATTCAACCGTAGTTGAACCATTGTGATATTTGAAGGCGTGTAGCTTGAGTCGAAGGCGCATAGCCTGAAATGAAGGCGCATAGTAAACTGTTGTTCAACCGTAGTTGAATCATTGTAATATTTGATGTCGAAGGCACGTAGCCTGAGTCCCAGTTCAACCGTAGTTGAACCTTTGTAATATTGATATCGAAGGCACGTAGCCTGAATAGCCGTTCAACCATAGTTGAACCTTAGTGATTTTTCCCGCATAACCCGCTTCGTGCTGGGGGTTGGGATTTGCTTCTGGTTTTAGATCTTGCCTAACTTGCATTTGTGGTCTTTTTGACTGACTCGCGTGGGCCACCCCATTACAGATCTCGGTTAGAGAGATGCTTTCGTGTTGTCCTCTTTTGGCAAGATCCCATGTGGAAAGGGGGTGAGGTACCTTAGGCTTATTTTCCCCATAGGGATGGGGGGTCTGCTTCTTCTTGTTGTTGTTCTTCTTCTTCCCTTTGCTCGGAGACGCGTGGATGTAGAATCAAGCTCATCTCGAGGTTTCTAACTTCCTACGATCTGCTATGGCGCTTGGGCTCGTTCGAGCTGGGTTGCTCATTTTCCTTTTTCGGTCTAAGGATAAACTACGCGATTCTGCTATGAAATCCCCACAGACGGCGCCAAATTGTTTAGCTCAAAGTTTTCATTTACTTTGGAAGCATAAAACAATCGAAATAAATGGAGGGCCAATTATATCAGATCGTAATAAATCCAAAGACCAAAGAAATAAACACAAGAGATAGTAGATATTAGGCAAAGGGGGGAGGGTGGATATCTTTTATTAATAATATTGGTTTGGTCTGCCTCTCCATGGAGAGGTTCAGAGCCTTACAATGATGTATTGTCCCTTCTTTTAGAAGTAGAGGTGAAGAATAAGAAGTATGCCCCTTTTAGGGTTCTTTCTCTTAGTATTTATAGCTAAGAGATCTGCCAGCTGGCGCCAAGGGGTTGGGACCACATAGAGGGGACGCCCTCGTAAGGACGGCCAGGCCGTTGCCTTAGTTGTCAAATTGGATAACTACCCGATAATCTTGTGAATAAATGATCATACTATTTATTAGTCATAAATAGGCTTTAATAAATGCGTTGATCTCATTCATTATTATGAGTCAAATTTTGACTCATACAACATGCTTAAAGAAAAGGACATTTTATTATTGCATCATTGAGTTAAGAGTATGTAAATCAAATAACCCCATCGACTATTCTTGACTAAAATCACCATATATAGGGCATTGAAAACACTGCTCTCCCATCTCAGAATCAGCAAAAAAGAAAAAGGTGTAATATTACGATAAAACAATAAATATGGTACAATTTGAACAAATTAGTAATAAAACTTACTAAACTTTTTTAGAATGATTCTCATTTCCTTTTTGGCAACACCACCATTCATCAATGGCAAGATTTGCAGGTATCTTGAGTATTTCTTCATTGCAAATGCTTGTGATTCTTAAGAAATTCTTAAAGAGATAGGCTAATGAAGTAGTACCATGAACATGAGATATAGAACATATTTATTTAGTGAGTATGTGAAAAATGTGGTAGTAGAGAAACCGTTTCAAATTCTATAATTAAGTGTGAGCCTTTACATTTCAAAACTCATCGGACAAAATTGTAACTTGCAACAAAAAAGCTAAATACAGTATTTATGACCTCTTAAAGTTAAAATGGATTAATGTTACGTCATTTAATCAAACTTAATAATGGTAGAATACAATTAATCCTTTAATTAGAAAATAAGAATAAAAAATAGAGTAAACCTCAAAAAAGGAGATAAAAGATAAATATGAATAGAGGCCTCAGAGAGGTGCTACATCATTTTGTCTATGCCTCACTTTATATTATATATAGATATAAATAGTTACGCGATAAACCAAATATTGTATTATTTTATGCAGGATTTTATATAGAGATTTTCTTTATCAATAAAAAAATTATATTACGGAGTGCTTTCTTCTTAAATAGACGTTATGCAATGTGAAGCTGCATTAGTTAGAAAAGTGACATTTAAATACCATTTATCGATACATTGTAGCACACATTAGTAGAAAGAATGGTAAATCCAATTCTATTGAGATTTGAGTTTAAACCTCTCAATTAAACTCAAATGAAGTAGAGAATTCCTCTGTAACCTTAAATGAAAGTTATCCATGAGCAACAGATAACTTTCCATTACCATCAACCTTGTCACTCTCAATTAAATTTCTTTTCCTCTAGGAAAATGAAGTAGAGAATTCCTCTATAACCTCTTCTTTTATATGCTTAAAATGTTAAATTCCTACCTGCACCATCACTGTTTGAAACACATGCCATTGCCTTCTCATCATTATTGTCGCTAATGAGAACAACAATTGATCAAAGACACACCCTGTCATGTACTATATCCAAGTTCATCCCGAGTAATATTACTACGAGGATAATTATCAAAGCCAACAGACAACTTTATGATGCCAATGAAGCACTTGCAAATGGATTGCGCCATATTTCAATATCAAAAGTGAAGAATAACACCTCTTTGAGGTTGTGTTGTCATTAAGAATAGTTGTGGGCTATTTTGTACTGAAATTTCAAGTTGCTGCTACTGGCTAAAGTGAGTATAACAACCTACTAATTGTGCTTAAGCTTGATTGTATGGTGGTTAAGTTGTTAGGAAGATAAACTACAAGATAATACTTGAATTAGCTTAAGTCACTTCTATGGTGTTGTATTTCCATTGAGGGATGTTGTAAGCTAAATATAACTTGGACTTTGACTTGAAGCTACTGTATGAGGTATGTGTATTGTGTTATTGCAGGTGCTTAAGGTTATCTTGATGTTGATTAAGTTAAATGGTTGGACTAGAGATGAACTAGAGAATAAAGTTTCTAATTGAAGATAGGTGGAGTTGTGGAATATTTCCTTTGTTATAAATATATGTTATAAGGGTGGAATCATTGATGAACAAATTCATTATCATGTTAATGGTGTTGTTAGGTTAATGTAAGAAGTCTAAAAGAGGTGATATGGGTTATATATATTCCAATCGGAGCTTGCCGCTAGTCGTGGAATAGGTGTGACTTGTTGTTGTTATATAGTATCTTGTTATTGTTATTTATATGTTGATAGGTTTCTATGATTGTTATTGTTGGTATATAGTATTGGAGGAGGCCCTTGTTACATGGGAGATTCTGCCCGAGTTTACGTAAATGAGCTACTAGCTTGAGTTATAGACTTAGCCTTTGCTCAACACTAATTTTGAATCTCCTTATACTATGGTAGATTGAGTTATCTTGTTTAAGAGTTTCTTGGAAGGGATTAAGGACTCAACGGATTTAAGGTATGTTAATGCACTTCCTTCTTTCTTTTGGCATGATCTAAAGTGAAATGAATATGCTATTTCATAATGGATCTACTCCTAGCAACTAAGGTTGTCCATGTTGTTCTTTCATTGTAAAATTATTCTAAGCAAATGTGTATGATCCTTGAATCCTACTGAGATTCATATTGAGGGTATGGATATCCATAATGTTCTTAAGTCACTCCAAAAGGTTTAGAACATAATTCCATGAGTCTAGCATGCATCATATATAGTATCTATTTTACTCTACGAAGTCACGCTATAATCAACCAAGTACGATACCTGTTGTGCAACCATTGATCAGTTGGGTTTACCGAGCTCCACGTGGCCGAATATAATTCTATCGAGCCTTATGATGATGGGGTACATGTTTACCGAGTCCTCTTTGAGGCCGGGTACGATATGATGATGATGATGCTCACAGAGGCGTATGTTTTCAAACGTTTATGTATATATATATTATGCATTTCATATCAGTAGCTCCCAGATGCACTCAGATGTTACAAGTTGTATCTTCTCTATTTTTTTTACATTAATGTTTTTGTTTATGCTTTCCTGTCTTACATACTCGGTACTTCATTAAAAACGTCCCTTTTGCTTGAGGACGCTGCGTTTCATGCCTGTAAGTCTCGATTGAAAGGTTGACAGTCCTTCTAGTAGGCTATCAGCTCAGCGAAGGTGCTGGTGCACTCCAGTTGCTCTGGAATTGCCTATTTGGTCAGTATGCTTTTGATATGTATTGATTGGTATGGCGGGGCCCTGTCCCGACCTTATAATTTTATGTACTCTTAGAGGCTTGTAGATATATGTCAGGTGTATATATACTTGTATGGCCTAGTCGGCCTATGTTTTGAGTTTACAAATGGTCATGTTGGCCTTGTCACATATATAAATTTGTATATATGTTGGATCTTCATATGTTGAGTATTTCCTTATGTTTTATTCTTATTATCTCATGACGGATTTTCTGGCTCACTTACTCATAATAGTATGATAAGAAAGATATGTTACGTTGGTACTCGGTTGAGTAGGACATCAAATGGATGGACCGGACACCACTATTAATAAAAAAAAGGATTTTTTACATATATATACCATATAGCAAACCTTATTACCTCTCATGTTTAAGGTTTGTGTTTATTACATTTAGGCATACCAAATTTCAATTTATGTACCATAATTCAAATTAAAGGTATAATTATTGCTTCATTTATTCTAGGCATGATTTTATGAGCATATATTCCTTTTTCTTTTGTTTTTCCTCTTCTCTTTCCTAACGTGATTATTGTACAAACACAGTGTACAATATTTCCTTTAAGAATCTTAGAGTACGTAGTTCCATTCCTTCTTTCTTTCTTCTTCATGATCTTCTACATTAATTTTTCTCTCCTCCCATTAAAGTAAAGGCTAAAAAATATTTTTGAACCTGAACTTAGGAAAATAAGAGAAGCAATGCGTTACATGCAAATTTGTCATTCAACAGAAAATGAATTTTACAAAAAGTGTTTAGCTCAAAATCACAAAGTAAAATACCTAACAAATGATATTCCAACAAGGTGGAATAGTACATATGAGATGTTAGTCCTTGCTTTTATGTGCAAACCCATTCTTACCGAAGCATATAATGAATCTCTTGTTTATAAGGAAAATAATGGATTAAATAACATAAATTGGGATATATGTGAAGACAAAGTTAAATTTTTAGGACAATTTTGCTTTGCTACTGCACACTTTTCTAGTTCTAATCATCCAACTTGCAATTCTATACTTATTTATTTGAATGACATAGCTTCATTATCAAAATTGAAATTTTGAATATTAAGAATTAATTAAATTTGGTATGCTTAAATTTTTTTTGACACAAGATTGTAGTTTAATTGTAGTATAAATGTAACAATACAATTAAACTACAATTTACAATTTATCTACTAATTATCTACATTTTATCTACAATTCTACAATTTAACTACAATTTAACTACAAATTCTGGAAAAATATGTCTTCTTCTTCTTCGACGAGTTTCAATCTGAAATTCAATAAAAACCAAGTCTAATCTTCACCAAAACCCCTCAAAATTGAGATATAAACTCCTAAACATATTTTCCCAATCTACAATTTATCTACAACTTATCTACAATTTATCTATATTTTATGTACAATTTATCTACAAGTCTACAATTTAACTACAATTTAATTACAATTTCTGGAAAAAATATATCTTCTTCTTCTTCGACGAGTTTCAATCTGAAAATCAGTCAAAACCAACTCTAATCTTCACCAAAACCCCTCAAAATTGAGATATAAACTCCTAAAAATATTTCGAATTATTTACAACAACACCCAATCCAAACAAATAATGATGAAAATCCAAATTTGAATTCAAAGCTTTCTAGCTTTTTAATGGCTATCACTGGTGGAAAATATATGAAGAAGGAGAGAATTACGCTACAATAGATTTTCTTCCGTTTTAAATTTCTAAATTAATGGTGATAGAATCACCATTAAATGTGATTCCTACAAATTTGAAGCTTTTTTAGGGTGGAATCTATCTATTTTGGTTTGGTACAAATTGTAAACAAAATATAGTATAAGCGGGTAAATATCAAATCATATATAATTTTGATAATAAGGTTTGCTATATGATATATATAGGTAAAAATCCCATAAAAAAAATAAAAAAACGTGAGGGTGCAAAATAGTAGAATCCATTTTTCATTTGCAATTGTAAGTAACAACGTAAGGGGCCCAATCACGTGACTGCCCTACCTAACGGACTCGTCAATCCTAACATCTGTAACGGTTCCATCTCCTCAAATGCAGTGCATTAACGGCGAAAACACACAAGCGTTACCTTTCACGTCATTCTATACCCTAACTAACGTCCACCTATGGCTTCTTGTGAGGACGATTTCTCACTCCTCGGTGACGATAACGCCGCCGTCACCGTCACTCCTACCACCACCACGGCCCACACTTCCAATCCTACTTACCACCACCATCATCAACCTTTCTCCCACCGTTACAAGCCGGCTCAAATCCACGCCCCGCCTATCTCCAGCGGTAGTCCGAAAAACATCTCCGGTGATGAAGACGGTGATGGATACAGCGACATTAACAACACGCCGTCGTATCATATCGGAGTGAATCCGTACGATACCGATTCAAATCCGTTCGAAAACGACGTTGACGTTAACAGATCGAGGGTCAATCAATCTAACGACAACAAACGAACGGATCAAGAGGATATCAGCGATAACGGAACGCCGTACAATTACAAAAGATCAAAAATCACCTCCTCCTCCGCCGCCTCCGGCGGAAGCGGCAGCGGAGAGTACCGGAAGGACAGAGAAGAATGGAGCGATACGGCAATAGCGTGTTTATTAGAGGCGTACATGGAGAAGTTTGTGCAATTGAATCGAGGAAATTTGAGAGGGAGAGATTGGGAAGAGGTGGCGGCGATGGTGAGCGAAAGGTGTGAGAAGCAATCGAAGAGTGTGGAACAGTGTAAGAATAAAGTTGATAATTTGAAGAAGAGGTATAAATTGGAAAGACATCGGATGAGTAACGGCGGAATCACGACGAGTCATTGGCCCTGGTTCAAGCAAATGGAGCAAATTGTTGGAAATCCAGTATCAGGAAAAGCTACATCTACATCCGAAGAGGACAAAGCCATTGTTGCAGTTACCAACTCTGGCACTACCAGACAACCTAAACGGTATACCTTTTCTAAGGCGGATTCATGATTTTAACTTGAGGGTTCAACTCTTGGCACTAAACTCACTGTACTTCTTAAATTATGGGTTCAGAATCTAATAGTGTTTAAATTCTTTTGTGTTCCACACACACACACATATATATCTACATCCCCCACTGCTTTTTTACTTGGTAGTTCTGTTCTTATAAAAATTTGATTCTTTTTCTTGCATAGGATGAAAGTTTTTTGAAATATTGAGCAGAATGGATATAGATGATTCATAACGGTCCCTAACAGGTTGGGATTGAGGTGCAGTCGATGGGCAAAAGACATTCCGGTGTACTAAGCTCCCGCTATACGCGGGGTCCGAGGAATGGCCGGACCACAAGGGTCTATCGTACGCAGTCTTACCTTGCATTTCTGCAAGAGGCTATTTCCGCTGCTTGAACCCGTGACATGACAACAACTTTTCCGGTTACGCCTAGGTTCCTCTTGTGTAGTTGATTGATTTGATAATATCACTTCAGAATATTGAGAGTTGATGTATAACAAGGTCGATCTGCCATTGCTGATATGAAAAAGAGAGGCTATTTTTGTACTGCAATAGTGCAACGATGTGCTGGAAAAAAGTTGACTCTTTGTATATGGTGAATGAATTGACTTTTTCTTTATGATACATAGGAAACTGTTTATCAAAGTCGTAATCTTCCTCAGCTTGGAGTGAGCTGTACCATTTTTAAGTCAGTGTGTGACTCATATTATTTAGATGTGATGTTCTAATTGAAGCTTGAAATTTTCAATTGTTTTATAAAATATGTTTCTACTTTTCACGTTTTCCATGATACAGAAATAAACAGTTTAGATGTATATTAGTTTGATCAAAGCAAAATCTAGAGTTCCTTGTCCTTACTTTCTTTGATATAGCTGCTATTTGCTAAACTGAGTTCTCATCTAGTGGGAATCTGCATATAAAATACTTGAGTACAGTTTTCTTCTTTTTCTTCCAGTTTCGCGGATTATCTGACATTTCTGTTCCTCCTAACCTGCTTCAGATATGGAACAGCAGTGGCTGGTGCCAGTGGACAGATTGTAAAGTCAAAATCTTCTATGGGTCCAAGGTGGAGAAGGGTAGTTCTTAAAATTAGTGGTGCTGCACTAGCTGGAGTCACACCAAACACTAATGATCCGAACAACCTTGATCCAAAGGTTTATTTACTTCCAATGTTCTCTCTATATTTTGATGCACGAATGGTTTAATCTTGGAAGAGATGAATTGGGTTTGAAAATTTTAATGATAGTTTGAAGCAAGACTGGTTTGATCTTGGAAGAGATGACTTGGGTTTGAAAAATTTAATGATAGTTTGGAGAGGAAGCCTATGTGATTATATTTCATTCTGAGTGTACCAAACAAACTCATTCAAGATATTACATAATGCTTTTATTTTTTACACGCAATTTTAGATGACAGATCAGTGGATCTCCTGATGGAGACGTACCTATTGCAAAATTGGAGGATTAATTTATATTCGCAAAATGAATGTAGTACAATGTATTTAGGTCAAGACGCTAAATGTGTCTTTCCGGCACTTCAAATGATGGTAACGTTGAGGAAGGTTTTTTCTTACAGTTTGGCTATTAGTTAACGTGGCACTTAACAGTCTAGAGCCTGAACCTTTCCTGTAACAACAACTACTACTATTCAATCCTAATTCTAAGCAAGCGGGGGTGGCTATCTGAACCCTCATTGTTCATGTCACTCCATTTGACTCGAGTAAAATGTTTTAAACATTTAGTTTCTCTAGCACTAAACGTTTTCTGTATTTTCTACCAGCATATAACTCTGACAGGACTAAAAAATTCCTATCAAACATTGGACCTAAAGTAAACGTACTAACTTGACTAAAACTTAATCCCAACAAATTTGTATTGCATATTTAGATCTTTTTTTCTTTAGAAGTGTGCCCTGTTTTTCGCCTTTGCCTAAGATATTTTACCAGTTGAATTCAAGCTGCTGTGGAAAGGTGATAAGGTAGGAAATGGCGCGACTTAGGATTACCGAGGACATGGCCCTAGACAAGGAATTGTGGAGGTCGAACATTAAGGTTGTAGGCTAGGGGAACCAGTTGGGTGGTAGACTTAGGATGCTAATGATTAGCTACTGATGCAGGGCTTTATATGTTGGCTATTAGTTTACCTCCCATCTTTCTCATATTTCCTATATTTTCTTATATTTGCTGTTATTTTTCTATTTTAGGTTATTTCATGTTATGCTGTGTATTTTATGTTATTTTATTATGAGTCTATCCATAGTACTAATATATCGTCACTTGGTGCTTTCTTGAGCTGAGGGTCTCCTGGAAACAGGCTCTCTGCCCCTCGGGGTAGGGGTAAGGTCTGCGTACATTCTACTCTCCCCAGACCCCACCTGTGGGATTATACTGGGCTGCTGTTGTTGTTGTTGTTGTTGTTGTTGTTGTTGTTGTTGTTGTGGAAGTAGGTTCGTCTTTAACAGCTATCAATCTTATCTTAGATAGTTCTTTTAATTTTGGGTTGACTAGAAACTTTTGGATTTTCTCATAGGAGGGATATTACTTTCTTATTACCTTATCCTGAAAAAAGGGTTATTTCTCCCTTACTCTGTATTCAATGAAGAAATCTTGTTATGACCACTTGGGAGTTTCCCAGCTGTATGACCTTTTAAGGAAGTGGATTTATCACAGAACATAATGTCAATATTACCAACAAGATAAATGCGTAAAACTTTTTCAGCTTGTGTGAGAAAGTCGATTTGGTAAGCAAGAAGTTCTCATATTAATTGCTGCTACATTTTGGATTCTGTTTCCTAATTAAATGAGATGTCGTAAGTTAAGTGTTCTTTTCTTTATTATAAATGCTGATAATAAAGTTTTTATCATTGAAATATGCCAGGTGGCCATGCTAGTTGCCAGGGAAGTTTCAATAGCTTGCCGTCTTGGTATAGAGGTATCAGTCAGAAAAGCTTCTGATTTTTTGCCAAGGAGTAGCCTTTTGAGGTATTCTGATTCCCTTGGACATGCATGTTAATTGTTGCCTTAGGTGGCAATAGTTGTTGGCGGACGCAATTTCTTTTGCGGAGACACATGGGTAACTTCAACTGGATTGGATAGATGTACTGCCTATCAAATTGGGTAATTTCCTCCTGTCGATTTTGTGATTTACAGTTCAGTTATGACTATAAATAGCCCCTGTAAATGATGCAATTTTCCTTGTAGATTTCATTAGTTCTCTTAGTATAGTTTACCAATCAAGTTGTTTGATCTTTGGATTTAGCTCCCTACTTCAGTTGTTTTTTTTTGTACTCAGGAGCTATTCCAATTTTTTTTTTTTTTGTATTTCTGCATCGATATAACACCTTACTTCATCAAAAAATAAATAATATAAGTAATACTATTATTCATTTGGTTTATTTTCCTATAAGAGGCGGAAAGATAAAATTACACCTTGATAGTCCAGTGAATTTTTCTAGTTTCTATATCCTGCTTGTAGTTTTGTTTCTATGCTATTCATATGTATGGAATCTCTCTATTTTGGTTGAATACCTTTGTGAGCTTTTTATTATTAAGATATCTGAAGATTCCTTCATCCCTTAGTCTTGGTGCATGTTGATATTGGAATGACGGAATAGTTGAAAGTGCATGAAAAAAAGAAAAAAGAAAACAGAATCTGGAGAGTCAGATCTATGATGTGATTTGTAGTATAATACATAGGGGGTTGAACTGAACTTTTTACAACTGTGGAATAGGTCTTTTGATTTTATTTTGTTAAAAATAAAACTTTGGTGTACATGCTTCTACAACATGGGCGTTACTTGATTGCCTTGGTTATGCGATTTCGGGCTTCTAATTTATGAAGTGCAAATATTATTTGACTAAAGTAGTTAGCTCAACTTGAATAAATGACAAAAAGTTCAATTTGAGTATGGCTAATGTAAGAAACAAGGCTACTTTTGCGATAAAGAAAACGAAGCTGGATTAAATCATGACCTTGCCCCTAAATTTGATCTAAAATGTCGACTAGATTTTCCAATATCCATCTGCTTTGTCTGCCTGCCGCTCCTCGACCCTCGTAGCATGCTGCCATTTCCCCCCCTCAAGATACTTGCTAGTTCCTGTTGCAGCCATATCCCTTGCAAATGACTGCTAACCCATTGGTTTCTTTAGGTGGGGGAATGGTGGTTTGCGGGACATGGTGGCAAGTTGCAGGGGGAGGGGAGGATTATCGGAGTTTGTTGGTGGATGGGAATGTGACTGTGAGTAAGGTTTAACAGGAGTTTGGGGGGAGGGGACATGAAGAAGGTAGGAGGAGCTTGAGTTGGAGTCAAGTTCTTTATCATTTTGATTGGATTGTTAGGAAGCATAAGCTAGGTTGTGTTGACAGGAAAGTTGGTTTAGTAGTCCACTGAATGTGAAGGTTTGCTCTCACTTTCCAGGTAGTAATGGTATTTCCCGTTCGTTCTTTAATGAACTAATTGTACCTATGATTTCCTAATCTTCCGCAGAATGATGGCAACTATGATGAACTCGATACTGCTGCAGTCGGCATTAGAGAAGTTGGGTGTGCAGACTCGTGTTCAAAGTGCATTTTCCATGCCTGAGCTTGCTGAGCCATACAGTAGGCAACGGGCTATGCGGCATCTTGAAAAAGGTAGAGTTGTGATCTTTGGTGGTATTGGAGCTGGCACAGGGAATCCGCTCTTCTCTACAGATACAGCTGCAGCACTCAGAGCATCTGAAAGTATGAAATGTTACACTCGAAATCTCTGTTTTTACTATTTAGAGTAGTTAATGATTAAAATTTTCCTTCTCCAGTTCATGCCGATGCACTACTCAAGGGTACTAATGTAGAAGGAGTCGACGTTTGTGACTCCCGAAATAATAATGTTGCTGCTGAGCATATTTCCTTCAGGGAGCTGGTTTCCGGAGGTGCTTCCCCGTTGGATCTGATGGCTGTAACATTATGCGAGGAGAATGCAATTCCTGGTCTGTATTTTTTGGATGGCTCTTTCATCGCCAGCTTTATCCTATAGAATATTTGCTCCTATATCATTCTATTATCAGCTACTTCACTTCATGAGAGTGTGTTTAGTTCCAGTCTTAAGATTAAACGTTCTTGACATGCTTTGGTTTTCTTGCAGTTGTTATTTTCAATCTTCATGGGCCTGGAAATATATCAAGAGCGTTATGTGGAGAGCAGGTGGGTACACTGATTGATCAGATAGGAAGGGTTAGCTAACATTTTCTTGATATATGTATGGCATTATCCTTCATCTTACGTGGAACTCTAAGGTTAATTTATAAAAGAAAAGAGATTCAGAGGGAGCAGTATTGAGGCTGCAATGGCCATGGAGTTTCCTAGTGGAACGCCCTGGATTTATACTCGAGAGGCAACAAGTTGAAAGAAGTGCAGCTTGCCTTGTATAACATGGGAAGACAATAATTTGATCTAACTTAAAACAGATTATTACACAGATTAAGATATATCCTAGTTCATGGAATTGATGAGTTATCTGTTGTAGCGTAGATCTGTAGGATGGATTAAACATGTGTAGTGAGATACGTTATTGTTGTGGAAGGCAGGAAAGCAACAGGAAGTTGTTGTTTGGGAGATTGGGAGAGGCCAAACTCATTATAAGTTGGCATTTCCATGCCTTACTCAAATCCTATTTTTGCTGTCTTAGAAGTTAGAACTAAAAATGACTTAGCATGCCTAGAGGTTAGTAGTATAGTCACTCTTAAATAGACATACTAATATACTATTATGGGGGTCTATGAACATATGCAAGTCAAGCACTTCTCATTTGAGTGTTTCGTTTTTCTTTTTATGGAGTATTTGGAGTGGAAGCCCAAATTATTAGGATAAGAAAATTGAACTTCCACTTTAAAGAAGTGGGGAAAGTGGAAGAGTGCATAGTTGATGTGTTGGTTAGGCGCACATTACGAATTTAAAAACCTGCCAGAGACGTGAGCCTGGCATTTAACTGAAGACAGATAAAGCAGCAGACTCATCATTCATGGAATCGAGCCTGGCATTTAACTCAAGCCGGATAAAGCAGCAGACTCATTGAGCCTGGCATTTAACTCAAGATGGATAAAGCGGCAGACTCATTATACGTCGAATTTCTAATCGTGTAAAGTGGTAGGCTCATTATTCATCGAATCTATTATACTAAGTCAAGTTCTAACTTGCTAGGATACAATACCTTGTGTTGGTTCCCCTGTTTGGATTCGTGATGTGCGCCTAAACAAGAGGAGTTTCTCTGATGGTAAGAAACTCCCACTTTGAATCGAGAGGTTATGAGTTCGAGTCTCTCCAAGAGCAAGGTGAGAAGTTCTTGGAGTGAATGATGCCGGGGTCTATTTGGAAACAGCCTCTCTACCCAAGGGTAGGGGTAAGGTCTGCATACACACTACCCTCCCCAGATCCCACTAAGTGGGATTATACTGGATTGTTGTTGTTGTTGTTTTGGATAATAAAAGGGTTAATATGCTTGTAATATATATGGAATTATTTTGCTTGCTTGCTTAATTAATGCTAGTGAAAAAGAGGGAAAATAAATTAAATACGAAGCTCATTTAAAAGAAATGAGTAAAGGTACTATCCAACTATGGAAATATCCTCCGGACCGAAGCTTTTCTATTTAGGGAACTTTAGTAGAATTCTACTTCTTGACGATGCCATAATAGAAAGAGCAGTACATACTGTCATAAGTTCTTATAACATATACATCATCCCTTTTAAAAAAAATTGTCTTATTGTACAAATTTTAATAAAGAAGATATGACTTTTGAGATATGTGGGTCATAGCATTTCTGTGATTGTAAAACTTTTGCAATTTGTGGTTTGAAACCTATTATAGCATTTGTTGTATTGGAAAAAATTGAGTTTGTATATTGAAGATGATGTGTCATGACATGTGGACTGGTCAAAAGGTCAAAACGCAATAAATAGCCAAGAGGCACGAGCGATAACAGATATGGGGAGAAGAAAGAAATATAGGTGCGGACCGTTACTCAAATGGCACGAGTCTCGTACCTATTCGAGTCACTTAAAGATCAAATATCGGAAGAAGTTGAAGACCTGATGACGTAAAAGAGTCTAAATACAACATTAAATATCAAATACGTTAGAGAATTTGATATTAAATAGGAATGATTGTGTAACGTTTCTTTTAATGTCATTTATTGCTCATAATTGCCTCATTAAGACAAAAGCATTATACATTCTCCTAGAATCAACTATAAAAAAAGAAGGACTCAACATCTGTAAGGACACGAAATATTACTGAGATTACACTGAAATACAAAACTACTTATCACTTTATTATTCTCAGAAGTCTTCTATTATTTTCGTCTCAGGATTATCAGTAACCCGAATTTCTCTTTATTTCTAGCTATGACCAAAGACTCAGATTTTTGATTAAACCAATTGGTTCCGTTACCGGAAATCTAATAATCTTTTCTTTTAAGCTACATTCTATCCGTGTTATCATCATGTCAAACAACAACAACAACAATAGTGAAAACACATTGGGAAACCATGAAAATCAAATCCATCAAAATCAAGGAGATTTACAATACATTGGCGTGGTTCCCTCCCCTCAAAATTCACCACGTCAATCTCGTGAAGGCACTCATGCTCCTGAATCTCGTGCTGATCAACTAGAGCAATTTGAACATTTTGAAGGGGCAAATGAAGCTTTACAAAAAGTAATTGATGCACAGGTTAGCAAAGCTTTTCAGGCTTTAGTTAGTCGATTACCTGTTGCATCACATACACCTACGCCTAATAATAATACATTGGAGAATCCTCGTTCTGGCCTTGTTAATTCTGAAAATAGAGGAACCCCCAGTGAACCACAAGAAGGAGAACCATGTAATTCAAATAATTCTCATTTGCAAAATTTAGTACTAACTTTGCAGAAACGGGTTAAGGAATAAAATGAGCGCATCGAGCAAATCCCTGGAGTTCCCCCTGTAATCAAAGGAGTGGATTTGGATAAATACTCACAACAACCTTGGAAACCAAGTGCTGCTCCCCTTCCAATCCCTAAAAAGTTCAAAATGCCTGACATCTCGAAATATGATGGCACAACAAACCCACGTGATCACGTAACTGCATTTACTACAGGTGTAAAAGGCAACGACTTGACCACGCAAGAAATTGAATCAGTGTTGGTCAAGAAATTTGGAGAAACACTCACCAAGGGTGCATTAACCTGGTATTCTCTTTTACCTGAAAATTCTATAAACTCTTTTGCTAAGCTTGCAGATTCTATTATTAAAGCACACTCGGGAGCTTAAAAGGTTGAAAAAAGAATGGAAGACATTTTCAAAATTAAACAAGGGGACTCAGAGTTGCTCAGAGATTTTGTTGATAGATTCCAACGTGAGAGGGTGACTTTACCTCGTGTACCTGATAACTGGGCTACAATAGCTTTTGCAAGCAACTTAAATGACGTTCAGAAACCACGTGAAGACTTAAAGAAAGCCTTCGAGAGTTCCCTGCAACTACGTGGAATGACGTTTATAACAGGTATAGTACGAAGTTGCGAATTGAGGAAGATACCGTACCCCAGTTTCATCATGAAGAAAGGATTAATTCCAAGAGATCAGAAATCGAAAAAAGATCAGGTAAAAATAGGTACGATCCATATATGGGACCTGCAGGGAAAGACTCACAGTCAAAGAAGGATAATCAACGATATGATAAAAAATTGAGGAACAGGGAATCCGGTTCTTCATCAAGGTTCAGAAATGACTGAAACAGACAAGAGTCACGAGATGCTGACGGAAGTTTAAAGGCAATGATCAGTGCATATAACTTTAATGTCACTACCTCCGAGATCGTAGTGGTTTTGAGGAGCATGGGAGATAAGGTACGATAGCCAAAAGAGATGCGGTCAAATCCAAATAGATGCAATCCAGTCCATTGGTGCGAATTCCACAATGATCACGGGCATAAAACTTCAGAATGTAGATTGTTACAAAGTGAAGTGGATCATCTATTAAAGCAAGGATATCTCACTGAGTTATTTATTGAGAAAGGTAAGCAGGCGTATAAGAAAAATAGGCAAGAGCTACCAAATCCCTCTTCACCCAAGAGAACCGTGAATGTTATAAGTGGGGAGAAGATATTCACGGTGTAACATATACGACTTCCAACAAGATTTCTAAAGTAACGATTACACACGAGAAACAAGTACGACAGGTTTTAGAAAATGAAAGTATTTCTTTCGATGATACAGATACCGAAGGAGTAATGACCCCACATAACGACGCACTGGTAATATCTTTACTTGTATATGATACTATTGTAAAACGGGTTTTGATTGATCCAGGAAGTTTCGTAAATATTATACTATTAAGGGTATTACGTGAAATGCAAGTCGAAGACAAAATGATACCTAAGGCGCATACCTTGTTCGGGTTCAACAATTCAAGTGTGGTAACAAAAGGAGAGGTAATTCTAACAACTTTTGTTGCAGGTGTTGTTAAAGAAACTAAATTTCAGGTAGTCGATATGGAAACGGCTTACAATATGATCATGGGGAGACCTCTGATCTATGATATGGGTGCAGTCCCGTCAACTCTACATCAAGTTATTAAATTCCCATCACCTTGGAGAATTTTCCAAATTCGTGGGGATCAGCAGACAACCAGGAGTATCAATGCTGTAACAGATACGAGTACCGTAAATATAGAAAAATAGCAATTACAGGAAACAGTTGAAGGTATCAAGGATCAAACCTCAACTGAACAAGAAAAGACAGATTTAGACACGAGATCTGATACAATTCAAGAACCTAAAGAGAATGAAAATATCAAAACAACAATTGAAGAGCTCGAGGCTGTGATATTATTTGAGCAATGCCCTGAACGGGAGGTTTATATTGGAGCCAATTTAAGCTCAGACATGCGAGGTATGTTGATTGAATTTTTAAAAGCTAACGTGGACTGTTTTACTTGGTCCCATACTGATATGACAGGGATACCACCGGATGTGATGGCTCACAAACTAAATGAAGACCCATCCTTCACACCAGTAAAGCAAAAGAAAAGAAAGCAAGGAGCTTTCAAAAATCAGGTGATTCAAGATGAGGTCCAAAATCTATTGAAAATTGGGTCAATCCGCGAGGTAAAGTACCCTATATTGGTTAGCAAATACAGTTGTTGTACCTAAGAAAAAACGGTAAGTGGCGGGTTTGCGTGGATTATACAGATATTAACAAACCCCGCCCAAAAGATTCTTTTCCTTTACCGCATATAGGTCAGTTAATTGATGCAACTGCAGGACATGAACTTTTGAGTTTTTTAGATGCATATTCGGGGTACAACCAAATTAAAATGGACCCCATTGATGAAGAAAAAACTTCTTTCATCACATACAGGGGGATTTACTGATATAAAGTAACGCCATTTGGTCTCAAAAATGCTGGAGCAACCTATCAAAGGTTGGTCACCAAAATGTTCCAAGAACATTTAAGAAAAACCATGGAGGTATATATAGACGATATGCTCGTCAAAACCCAGCATTCTCATGATCATATTTCTCATTTATCTATTATATTTGAAATTTTATGAAAATTTAATATAAAACTCAATCCAGAAAAATGTGCATTTGAGGTTGTCTCAGGTAAATGTTTGGGTTTTCTCATTTCTATTTGTGGTATTGAGGTAAATCCTTTTCAGATCAAAGCAATAGAGGAAATCTCTGATATCCTTACGAGTAAAAAAGAAGTTTAAAGGCTAACGGGAAGGATTGCAACCTTGGGGAGATTTATTTCCAAATCTTCAGAAAAATTTTAAATTTTTTCCCGCACTCTAAAAGCAAGATCATTTTGAATGGAACGAAGATTTCCAACAAGCCCTTAGAAATTTAAAAATTTACTTGTCAAATCCACCACTATTGGCAAAACCAAAGGAAGGAGAGAAGCTACTCATCTATTTGGCCATGTCAGAAGTTGCGGTAAGTGCTGTTTTAGTCCGTGCGGACCAAGGTAAACAATCTCCTGTCTATTATGTGAGCAAGTCTTTACTAGATACTGAAACACTACATCCACAACTAGAAAAATTAGCATTAGTTTTGATCATGGCATCTAGAAAATTAAGACCTTATTTTCAATGTCATCCCATTGTTGTAGTTATTGCTTTTCCATTATAAAACATTTTGCATAAACATGAATTGTCAGGGAGGTTAGCAAAATGGGCTATAGAATTAAGTGAATACGAAATCATTTATCAATCTAGGATTGCTATAAAATCTCAAGTATTAGTCGATTTCGTAGCTGATTTTATTCAGGGGATGATTTAGAAGCAGAAAAAGAATTACAAGTTTTTAATGGTGCAAACCCGGGAACTTGGATTTGGATTTTCTTCACTGATGGTTCATCTAATGTAAAAGGAGCAGGCCTAGGGATAACTCTCATACCACATACGGGTGAAACTATTAGACATGCTATAAAATGTCATTTTATAACTAACAATGAACAAAGTATAAAGCTATAATTGCAGGTCTAGAATTGGCATGAGAACTCGGCATAACACAGATTATAATCAAGAGTGATTCTCAACTCGTGGTCAATCAAATGCTGGGGACCTATACAGCCAGGGAGACACGAATGCAAGAATATTTCAAAAATGTACGTGAACTAATAAAGCAATTCCAAACTTGGAAAGTAATGCAGATCCCAAGAGATGAGAATGTGGAGGCAGATGCTTTAGCTAGTCTCCCATCTGCAGCAGACGTAGCAAACGATGCAAATGCTTCAGTCGTACATTTATTTCATTCCGTTTTCGAACCTGATAAAAACGAGGTAAATAATCATTTAACATGGGATTGGAGAAACGAAATTATTGTTTTTTACAGCGTGGAACCGTGCCTGATGACAAAAGAAAAGCTTATGCACTTCGCAAAAAAGCTGCTCGTTTTTGTTTACATCAAGGAAATCTTTATCGAAAGATGTTCGGTGGATCATTAGCAATGTTTCTCGGACCATCCCAAACAGAATATGTGATGCGGGAAGTACATGAAGGACATTGTGGAAATCACGCAGGAGGAAGGTCGCTGGTAAAAACACTGATTCGAGCAGGGTATTATTGGCCTAAAATGGAAGAAGAAGCAAACAGTTTCGTGTCCAAGTGTGATAAATGTCGAATATACGGCAATAATATGCACACACCAGCCGAGTTACTGCACTCGGTTATAGCCTCGTGGCCCTTTATGAAATGGGGAATTGATATTGTAGGTCCATTGCCACAAGAAAAAGGTCAGGTGAAGTTTCTAATTGTACTTACAGATTATTTCACTAAATGGGTAGAAGCAGGAGCATTTAAACAGGTATGACGAAGGAAGTTAAAGACTTCATTTGGAGAAATATAATATGTCGTTTTGGATCACCAAAGGAAATTGTGTGTGACAATGGTCCGCAATTCATAGGAGCTCAAATCACAAATTTTTTCAAAGTTGGCAAATTAAAAGGATAACATCTACGCTATACCATCTAGTGGGTAATGGACAAGCGGAATCCACAAACAAGGTCATTATCAACAACTTGATGAAAAGGTTACATGATTCAAAAGGTAATTGGACTGAGGTATTACTTGGAGTATTATGGGCTTATCGTACAACGACAAAACAAGAAAAGGGGAAACACCATTTTCAATGGTTTATGGTGCGAAGGCCTTAATTCCAGTTGAAATAGGAGAATCGAGCACACGGTACGTTCAAGCAACGAAGGAATCAAATGATGAAGAGATGCGAGTGAACCTTGATTTGCTCGAAGGAAGAAGAGAAGCTGCATTAATAAGAATGACATCACAAAAGCAAGTAATTAAAGCACGCCTCAGATTTTAGAAAATTGGGGACTTCGTGCTTTAAAAGGTGTTACAATCTACAAAGGCTGCTAATTCAGGAAAGTTGAGTCCAACATGGGAAGGACCCTACAAAGTTCGTGACATTGCAGGAAAATGAGCATACGAGTTGGAGACAATGGATGGCAAGGTTCTATCCTCACATTGGAATGTGTCCACCTAAAGAGATACTACTTTTGAGAAAGTACCCACGGTCAGGTTTTGCTAAGTTACAATTTTTCTTTGAATTGTTAAAATTTTACTAACGATTTTAGACGCTAGGCAGAACCCCTTACCGTGGCAAATGATGAGTCACGACCTACACGAAAAAATAGAATATTCTAAAATTCCCTGCCCAGGGTTACAATTAATCTGATAAAAATACACACGGGTTAGGCAGTTTTCATCTCTAATCACACCTCCGAGTCCCGTATGTTTTTCTGTTTTCAGGAAAAAGGACCAAATTTAGAGAAACAATCAAGTGCTTGAGACTTCATACTTCAACGCCCAAGACACTTGGGGGACTGCATATTGTACACAATACGTGCGGTAAAACAGAGATGTAAATCGAACGAAAATCAAATGCGAAAATCGAAAACATCAAGCCACAAAGAGACAAGTGTCGAGCAGAAGTTGTAGAACCTCATCATTCATCATTGTGTTCTTTCCCATCAAAACAAAGGAAGATGCAAAACATTCATCATAGTTTTCTTTCCCATAAGAACAATAAAGTCACCTCTCAAACCCTTCATAATACATTAAGATATGGTCATGACTATGTACTGAAATGAGTTATAAGAAAAACCTTATTGAATTATATTTATTTTGTAAAAATCTGTTAGAAGAAAAATAGTTAAGAGAAACTTATAGATGTATCTCAATACATGTAATATTCAAAGCTTGTCCAAGTTCATGAATAAAAACTTGTCAAAGTTGTTTCAAACAAAACATGTGTGTTCCTATTTCTTTCATCGTATTATAACACCTTTATAAAGTTGAGACGTCTTCTTCATTAAGTGTCGATATATATAAAAGGGCCCTATTTTATAAACCTCATGTTAATAAGTCTTAAGAAGAATCATAAAGCATTTTCAAAGGATAAAAATGCTAAACTATTCTATAAGTCCTAAATAGATAAGGAAAAGGCAAGAATAGAACCATTGAAGTACTAAAAAATTTCTTGATATAATTAAAAAGACTAAGTAGAAACTTAGTCAACAAAATGTTTGTACAAGTGCCCCATTATGATAACTGGGGGCTTTCACCAAAAAACCCCCTAAAAACTAACTAAGGGATAAAACAATCATCCAACAAAGAAAGAAAAAAAAAATTCTAGAAATTTAATTGGTCACTGAAGGGGTTGGCACATCAGAAGTTGCAATATTAATTTCACTTTCAGAAACAGCCACATATATGGTGGCAACTTCTAAAGAAGCAGCAACAGGAGCGGTTTTAGCTGGGCTTGAAGTGTTAGGTTCAATGAGGGGAGCAAGAGTCACGGAAGTTTCATCTTTCATAGACTGAACCGTAGAATTTTCACCCTTGGGAGCTGGAATTGCAACATCTTCAACTTCAACTGCCAACAATGACTTCAACATTTACAGTTTCCTCAGCCACGAGAGCTTCAATTGCCGGAGAAGGAAAGTCAAGTGGTTGTTGGGTTCTTTTAATGGTTTCTAAAGCTTTGGCCAACTCTGATTTTAAGTCAAAGTTTTCTTGAATGGCCTCCATTAAAGCATCACGACGAGAGTTTAAGAAAGCCCAACTGACCTCTAAATCAAACTTCTCCTCAAGAAGTTCATACTCCCTTTCCCACATAGCAAGATCATTCTTTAACACATGATGTTAAGCTAAATGAGAATCAACGGAAGCTTCAAGGGAGGCATGGGAACTCTCTAAGGCACGTACTTTGCCAGAGGAGATCATTAAATCAGCTTGAACTTGAGTCAAGTTTTGCACTAATTCTCCTGCATATTCTTCTTTCTTGTCCAAGAGTGCCTTAAGTTATCTGATTTCTTCACTTGAGTTTGATAACTGTTCTGAAAAGCAACATTCAAGGCGCTCCTTGTCTTTTTGAAATTGACTTGAAGAAGCTTTGGCAACTGCTAATTCAGAGTTCAGTTCTCGCTTCAGTTGCTTCATATGACTTCTACTCTCTTGCAATTCTTCTATGTTTCCCTGAGCATTTTCAAATTGCTCCTTCCAATTAGATGCTTCTAATTGGGCCTCCTTGGCTATTCTTTCAGCCTCAGAAATAGACTTTTCAGATTTACGAGCCTTCTTCTCTAAAGTGGAGATTCTTTCCATTAATTCCGTACCAATAAGGTTAGCCTATAGTAGCAACTTATAGAAATAAGAATCCGGAGATAAAAAAAACTTGTTAGTAAGTAAAAAATTTTTACCTTCAAAGTAGAATGAACAATGTCATTCATCAAAGTTAAGCAGCTATGGCTGTTCATCTTCTTCTTCTCAATATCTTCAATCAAAGGCCCGAGCCAGGCATTAGCTCCACCAGACTTCCTTAAAAGACTATTTTTAGCATGAAAATAGTGTAACGCTCCTCATATCCAAGCTTCTACTACTAGAACCCTCTCTTGTCTGTTGAAAGAGGTAGGGGGAGCTATAGAAGGAGGACCAGTAGAAATAACAAAAGTCGAAGGTCTTGAAGCAGGTACGGGAGCAAAAATTTCTAAGGGAGCAGGAACAGATAAAACATGCAAGGAAGCACTTGAAGCCAAGGGAGGAATAGAAGGAACGGGAATAGAAGAAGAGAGAGGAACTTTATCTAGAACAAGAATAAGTTCTCCACTTTCGAAACCACTAACGAAAGAGACGTTGAATAGACTCATTGGTGTCTCTTAGAGTGATTTCATCATTAGAAGGAATGAGCACAGGTCCGGTGAGAGAGGCACGGGAAGGAGGAACTTCGGTTTACCTTCAGAAGTGATGCGTCTCCTGGCTCTTGGCCTAACTATCAAAGAAGTATCTTTATCTTCATCATCTTCTTCCACAATTTTCCTTTTTAGCAGCGTAACTTGAGTTTTCTCCAAAGAGAGTGGATTCCAGAAGAGGATCGAAGGGAAGTAGCTACTCCAGCTGACATTCCTCGAATAGCAAATCATGACAAAAAGGAGGATAAAAAGTTAGAAACAAGAAAGGATTTAACATACGGAAATTGAAATTCTTAAAGTTAGGTACGGTAAGTAAAAAAAACTTACGTGCAAAGTTTCACTTCTCAGGGAAGGGGATATTTGTTTCACCCACCAAATCAACTGTGCGTATAGCAACATAACGAGTATACTACCCACGATCCTTACCATCTTCAGGGCTTACCAAGACCCTTTTACTTCTTGTAGTTAAAGTAAAAACCCCATGGCGAAATAATTTGGGGTGGTAAATATGAATAAGGTGGGGAAAGGTAAAGCTAACATTGGATTTTATGGACAAATACCTTAAACAAGCCACTGCTCTCCATACAAGAGGGCCAACTTGTGCTAAACATATTTTTAAAAAACGACAAACATCAAATATAACTGGGTCGATAGCAAGAGTAAATCTCAAAGTAAAGGGATAAGTATAAACAAAAGAAAATCCAATCCTAAAAGAAGAAATTCTCTGGTTTGGATTAGGGAATACAAAGACTATCTTTCTAGCGACAATCTTTTCGAACAATAGGAATCAAGGGTTCAACAATTAGAGAAGGATAAGTGTCAGCTTTCTCTAATTTAACAACTTGTTCACGGAGAAATTTTCTATCATTCTCGAAGGATAAGTCATTAGGTACTATTTCCTCAACTAAAGGCTCTTGAAGAGGCTCAGAAAGTTCTTTACCTTTAGAAGAGGGTTTCTTAGTGATAACCTCTAGAAATAGTGCCAGAACTAGAAGAAGGAGTGATGGAACCAGAGGAACCACCACGAACAGATCCTAGGTTACAAAGCCTGCCACCTGTACCCCTTCTATGTCTTACAGGGGTGTTGGGGAAGGTATCAAGAATTGAGTCTCTCTTAGGGTTAGGATTCAGAGATGTCATTGCAGAGAAAGGATGAACTAAAGGAGAAAGGAACAAAAGTAAATAGTAAAGTATCTGTTAAGGGTTTATGAAGAAGAAGACAAAGGAAAAAAGGTTAGATATGTATATAATAGCAACCGTCAAACAAAGAAGTGTAATGATGGAAAGCCTATATGTCACGACCCTGGTTCACCAATTGTGAATCATAACGGCACACAGTCTTCGCGACTAGGTAAGCCTAACACATTGCGGAAGTTAATAGTTCGAGATGGAAACAGTAAACAAACACTAAATACAAAAAATGTATAACGATGCCGCTTGGCACATACACTGAATACACAACTCCTGAAAGTGAAATCCCAAAACTCGGAATCCCACGGGAAACACAAGCTGCATGAAGTCTAACACTGCTCTAGTCACTAGAATTTGTCCAATACAAAGAAAAGAATTGAAATAATAGTAATAACTAGGGATGGAATGCGATTGAGACTTTGTGGATCTGCGGACGAAGCAGATGTATACCTCAAGTCTCCAATAATGCTGCCTGACAACTACTGGAGGTATGCCTGCTCAGATGTACCTGGATCTGCACAACAAAAGTATGCAGAAGAGTAGCCTGAGTACACCATAACGGTACTCAGTAAGTGCCAAGCCTAACCTCGGTGGAGTAGTGACGAGGAAGGTCGAGGCCCTACTGAGATAAACAAAAGAATAAATATAAAATAAATAAACAGAAGGAAATACAGTTAATCTTGAGTATCTAGCAAAAAAAACAATAAGTAAAACTGAATAGGCTACAAATGCAAATCTACAATACAAGGACGATCACCACAGGCTATTTATCATCGGGGATCTCCTGGTATCCCGAGGATCTCCTGATATCCTCATCATATACACAAGGGATCTCCAAGTATCCCTAGGATCTCCTAGTATCCTCATCATATACACAAGGGAACTCCAAGTATCCCGAGGATCTATTAGTATCCTCCAATTAATCAGTCCGGCGCTGGGTATCTCTTGGTATCCGCCAGTTAAATAAATTCTGAGTGGGGGATCTCTTAGTATCCGCCAAATAATCAATCTTATGCCGGGGATCTCTTGGTATCCCGCACTTCCAAATCTCGGAACAAAATACGAACTGGGAAGCTCCCGAGATGCCGTCTCGAGTCCTAATAGTAAACACACCATTACAAATTAATATTTAACAGAAGGAATCTAAGTGCGGACAACATGTAAAATGTAGAGTCTAGCATGCTTCACATGAAAGACAGAATATTGCAATTTAGTCAAATAGAGCAAATAAGTTACTAACATGCTTTTCCAAATCTAAAACAAGTGAAATTGCATTTTTAACAGTTAAATACGTGAAGAAACACAGTTTAAGTAAGCCAAGTAAGGTGAATTTTCAAAAACTAGCACAAGTACACGTCCGTCACCTCGCGCACAAGGCATTTAAATAACAGTAAAGATATCCTAAGGGAAGAGGTCCCCCACATGAAGTTAGACAAGCCACTTACCTCGAACCGGTACAAAAATCGCTAAGAAACAATGCCCTTGCCACGAGTATTCGACTCCGAGTGGCCCAAATCTATTCAAACCAATACATATCGTGAATAACATCGCAAGTAACTAATTCCACTATTAAAATTAAAGCGAAAGCGCAAAAATAGGTAAAATAACTAAAATACCCCTCAAGACAACATCTCAGAATCGAATAATCTGCACATTTTAAGAAACCTCATACTCTCACGAGTCTAACCATATAAAAATCTATCAAATGACCCTTCAAAACCGCACAATTAGGTCTAAGAACTTTACCCCAATTTTCATTCAAAAATCCGAAATTAAAGGTTGAAATCACGATTAGATTAGTGGGTTTTAGTCATAGAGGAGTAAGGAATCATTACCCAATAGTTGCCTATGAAAATCTCTCGAACAATCTCCCAAAACCGAGCTCTCTAGCTTGAGTTTGATAAAAATGGAAGAACCCTCATTTTTGAAAAGTTTATAACTGTTCTGATACTTTGATCAACGTGATCGCATGAAGGGAGATGCGATCGTGTATAGTAAAATGTGAAGGCCCATAAGTTTGGTCTATGCGAACCCAGGGTAGGTCCTGCGATCGCAGAAGGAAAAGCTGGACATATGCGATCGCAACATGGTCTCTGTGATAGCGTAGAGGAAATTAGGCCCTGAGACACCAGCCCATATTACTTAGTGCGAACACGTGAAAAGGAGTGCGAATGCGAAGAAGGGAAGACAGAACTATGCGATCGCATGAAGAGTTCTACGATCGCATTGATGGAATTATGGCCCTCCCACAAAAGCACTATGCGATCGCATGGGCAACTATGCTATCGCAGAGAAGAAAAGTGCCTGCAACTGGTGAGTGGATTTCTGCAACACTCTAATTCCCAAAATTGCTCCTTTGAGCATTCGAAACATACCCTAGGCCCTCGGTACCTCAACCAAACCTACAGACATATTCCACAAATTCATTCAAACTTGTACCAATCCTTAAACCACCTAAACAACGTCGGAAACTCAAATTAATCAATGATTTGAGCTTAAAAACTTCAAAACTTAACCAAACCCACTTTCGACTCAAAACCTAACTAAAACACGTCCGATTAACCTGAAATTTTGCACACACATCCCAAATGACATGACGGTGCTACAAAAACTTCCGGAATCCTGTTCCGACCCACAGATCAATAATTCTTTATCGGAACGGAAACTTCAAAATTTTAACTTTCGGCATTTCTAGCCTAAATTTGCTACAGACACCCAAACTACATTCCGAACACGCTCCCAACCCCGAAGTCACCTAACGGAACTGAAGGAGTGATCGGGTTTCCAATCTGAGATCGTCTTCACACTGTTCTGATTACTAACCATTTTCCAACACTTAAGCTCTCAGTCAAGTGTCCCAAAACACTCCGAATTCTATTACCGAACATCCCAACAACCCACAATAGCATAAATGAACTTAGGGGAAGCAGTTAATGGGGAAATGGGGCATAAATTCCTAAAATGACCGACCGGGTCGTCACATCCTCCCACACATAAACATTCGTTCGTCCTCGTACGAGCATAGAGAACATACCTGAAGTAGCAAAAAGATGAGGGTATCGACTATGCATATTTCTCTCGATCTCCCAAGTCGCCTCCTTGGCCGGCTGACCCCGCCACTGAACCTTTACTGAAGCTATATCCTTCGACCTGAGCTTTCGGACCTGCCTGTCTAATATTGCCACTGGCTCCTCAACATAGGACAAGTCATTGTCCAACTAGATTGAAGTGAACTCCAACATGTGAGACGGGTCACCGTGATACCTCCGAAGCATAAAAACATGAAATACCGATGAACCCTGGCCAAACTGGGAAATAAAGCAAGCTCATAAGCAACCCTCCCGACCTACCTTAAAATCTCAAATTGGCCAATGAACCTCGGGCTCAACTTCCATTTCTTTCCAAACCTCATGACGCCTTTCATAGGCGTGACCCGAAGCAAAACCCGCTTACCAACCATAAAGGAAACATCACGAATCTTCCGTTCTGCGTAACTCTTCTGTCTGGACTGGCCCGTACAGAGTCTATCCTGGATCACCCTAACCTTTTTGACCGCATCCTGAACCAAATCAGTGCCCACTAGCCTGGCCTCACCCGGCTCAAACCAACGCACTGGGGATCTGCATCTCCTACCATATAAGGCCTCATAAGGCGCCATCTGACTACTGGACTGATAATTGTTGTTTTACGCAAACTTAGCCATTGGGAAGAGCCGATCCCAAGATCCTCTATACGCAATCACGCACGCACGGAGCATATCCTCAAGAATATGAATAGTGCGCTCAGACTGTCCATCCGTTGGAGGGTGAAAAGCTGTACTCATAGTCACCTGGGTACCCAACTCGTGCTGGACGGCTCTCCAGAACTGTGATGTAAACACTGAACCCCTGTTTGAGATGATAGAAACTTGAATGCCGTGCAGACGCACAATCTCCCTGATATTAATCTCTGCTAACCGCTCTGCCGAGTAAGAAGTACACAATGGAATGAAATGAGCGGACTTGGTCAGCCGATCCTCGACAACCCAAATAGAATCAAATTTCCTCGATGTCAAAGGGAGACGAGTCACAAAATCCATAGTGATCTTCACCCATTTCCACTCCGGAATCTCCATCTGTTGGAGTAGCCCTCCCGGTCTCCGGTGCTCAGCCTTTACCTGCTGACAGTTTAGGCATCTAATTACAAACACTACTATGTCCTTCTTCATCCGCCTCCACCGGTAATGCTGCCTCAAATCCTGATACATCTTTGCAGCACCCGGATGGATGGAGTAACATGAGCTATGGGCTTTGGTCAATATCAACTCCCGTACATCATCAACATCGGGCAAACAAACCCTGCATCCTCAATACCCCGTCATATCATATAGTCACATCCCTAGCATCTCCATGATGAACTGTGTCCCTGAGGACAAGCAAATGAGGGTCATCATACTGGCGCTCCCTGATACGATCAAACAATAAAGACCGAGAAACCACAGAAGCTATAACCCGACTGGGCTCAGAAAGGACCAATCTCACGAACTGACTGGCTAAGGCCTAAACATCCATTGCCATAGGTCTCTCTGAAGCTGGCAAATATGCCAAACTCCCCAAAACTCTCTGCCCGACGACTCAAGGTATCGATTACCACATTGGCCTTGCCCGTGTGATAAAGAATAGTGATATCATAATCCTTCAGTAGCTCCAACCATCTCCGCTGGGGCAAGTTTAGATCCTTCTACTTGAACAAGTGCTGCAAATCCGATGATCCATGTAAATCTCACAAGGCACGCTGTACAAATAATGACGCTAGATCTTTAAGGCATGAACAGTAGCAGCTAACTCAAGGTCATGGACATGGTAATTCTTTTCATGTAGCTTCAACTGTCCGGACGCGTAGGCAATCACCCTACCATCCTGCATCAACATCGCTCCAAGTCCAACTCGTGAGGCATCACAATATACTGCATAGGACCCCGAACAAGTAAGCAAAATCATAATAGGGGCTGAAGTCAAAGCCGTTTTGAGCTTTTGGAAGCTCGCCTCACACTCGTCTGACTACAAAAAAGGAGCACCTTCTGGGTCAATCTAGTCATAGGGACTGGAATCGATGAGAACCCCTCCACAAACGACGATAATACCCCGCTAGGCCAAGAAAACTGCGGATCTCTGTAGCTGAGGAGGGCCAGGGCCACTCTGCACGGCCTCCACCTTCTTCGGATCTACTCGAATGCCCTAGGAACGCCACCGAACTCAACCAAAACTCACATTTTGAGAACTTTGCATATAATTTCTTTTCCCTCATGGTCTAAAGCACCGTCCTCAAGTGTTTCTCATGATCTTCCCGACTCCGGGAGTATACAAGGATATCGTCTATGAAAACAATGACAAACGAGTTGAGATGGCCTGAATACATTATGCATCAAATGCATAAAAGCTGGTGGGGCGTTGGTCAGCCCAAATGACATGACAAGGAACTCGTAATGGCCATACCGTGTTCTAAAAGCAGTCTTCGGGATATCCGGCTCTCAAATCTTTAGCTGGTGATAACCTGAGCGCAAATCAATCTTAGAAAAAACCTGCGCGCCTTAAAACTGGTAAAATAGATTATCAATACGAAGCAAAGGATATCAGTTCTTCACTGCAACTTTGTTCAACTGACGATAGTGGATACACATGCGCATAGAACCATCCTTTTTCTTTACAAACAAGACAGGAGCACCCCATGGTGAAACACTGGGTCGAATAAAACCCTTATCAAGCAATTCCTGTAACTGATCCTTCAGTTCCTTCAACTCTGGAGGATCCATACGTTAAGGAGGAATAGATATGGGCTGAGTGCCCGGCAACAAATCAATACCAAAATCAATGTCCCGATCGGGCAGCATTCCCGAAAATTAGCTGGGAACACATCGGGGAATTCCCACACCACTGGAACAGAGTCAACAGAAGGGGTATCAATACTAACATATCTGACATAAGCTAAATACACGGCACACCCCTTCTCAACCATATGCTGAGCTTTAAGAAAGGATATGACTCTACTGGGAGTGTGATCAAAAGTACCACTCCACTCAATACGTTGAATACCTGGCATAACCGACGTTACAGTCTTAGCGGGACAATCAAGAATAATATACTGGGACGACAACTAGTTCATGCCCAAGATAATATCAAAATCAACCATATCAAGTAATAAAAGATCTTCCCTGGTCTCAAAACCATGAATAGTAACCAAACATGACCGATATACGCGATCCACAACGAGGGAATATCCCACATGAGTAGAAACATAAATAGGAGAGCTCAAGGTCTCTCGGGTTGTACCCAAATGCGGAGCAAAATAAGATGACACATAAGAATAAATAGAGCCTGGATTGAATAGAACCGATGCCTCTTTGTGACTAACCAAGATAATGCCTATGATAACCGAATGGGAGGCGACAACATCGGCACAATCAGGAATGGCATAAGATCTGGCACATCAGGAATGGCATAGGATCTGGCTAGGCAGGTGGGGTGGCACCTGCAGCTGGAACAATGACCTGAGAATCCCACTGGGTACGCTGCTGCTGAGACTGCTGTGGAGGTGCACTCCTCCCAAGCCTGGGGAAATCCCTCACAACATGGAGGGTATCCCTGCACTCATAACAAGCTCTGGGAGGGCGCGCTGGCTGTGAGTGACTGGGCCCACCCCTTCTAGAATGGTCCCTGGAAGTACCCTGCACGAGAGGCGCACTGGAAACCAGAGGTGTATAATAAGGCTCCTGAGATCTAGAAGGAGCTGGGGTACTGCTGGGTGAAGGAAGAGCTGAGTGAAATGGGAGACCCGCATAGCCTCTACCATGACGTCCTGCTCTTGAAGTACGGGTACCGGAGAAATGATCAAATGCTCGAGACCTCTTGGCCTCTCTATCCTCTCGCTCTCTAGCATGCACACATTCTATCCTCCTGGCTATGCTCACTACCTGCTGATAGGGTATATCCATCTCTAACTCTCGCGCCATTCCAGACCTGATGGAAGGAATAAGACCCTGATAAACCTGCGAACCCTCTCACTTGTTAGAATATACGCTTAACGCTAGAGGGGGGGGGGGGGTGAATAGCGTTATAATAAAAAACAGCGTAAACTTGCGGAATTTAAAAATTACAGGAATGAAATAAGTGCGATAAGTAAATAATAAGGAACGAACGCACCAATGTATCCTGGTTCACCATAACCCGTGGCTAGTCCAGTCCCCGAGAGACTCTCTCGAGATTTCCACTAACTTCGTCAAGCTTACGGGTGCTTAACAAACCGTTACAGTTGCTCAAGGATACCACACCTTAAGACTTCACTTGCTTGAGGATACCTCACCCCAAGACTTCAACCACTAAGACTTTGGGTACTTAGCAAACCCGATAAATGAGAAGATATGTTCTTCTCAAACAACTCTCTTTTACAACAAATACTCTCTCAATAGAGTGGATAAAAAGATACACAATAAGCTCTATGAACAACACAAAGTTGTCTATCAAATGGCTCAACAAAAGCTCTAAAATGATGCTTGAAAATGATCAATAAGTATAACAATGTATGGAGGAGTTGTGTGTTTAAAATCAGCTCAAAAGACCTCTTTCTATAGGTGAAAAAGTGGTGCTGACCGTTGCTTAATTGACAAATAAAATCCCTGATTCTGTGCTCAAACAATCGATTGTTTGGAGTAGATAATCGATTGCTTGACCAACGTTCAAAAGACAGATTCCTGATTTTAGGCTAAACAATGGATTGTATGGACTAAATAATCGATTGTATTCAGCGTTCAAAAATCAATTTAGGATTCTGTGTGAACGGTCAAAATATAATCGATTGTATGAAAATGACAATCAATTATAATCGATTGTATGACAAAAACAATCGATTGTTTAGATGTTTAAAAACTTCGGTTGCACACTGTCTCAAAATAATCGATTGATAAAAGTAGACAATCGATTGTTTGCTATTTTGAAAAACTTCAGATCACACTGTCTTAATACAACCGATTGTAGGATTCAAATAATCGATTGTTGAGGTCCAGATTTAAAAGACATGTTTAAAACCTTCAACATCATTTTGTTTTAACAAAAAGATGCATGTTTATGATAAATATGATTTAATAAAATATTTTATGCATGTTTATGATGACCTAATGTTGAGCCAAAGGATAAGATAACTTAAACGTTGTCCTTACATTTGTTCTACCAAACGACCTACATCTGGGTCTTCGGTCTTGAAATCTTTGGCTCGTTCATGCAATTCCGTCATCAGTATGCTTCTCGCCATTTGATTGATTGTCATATTATATCGTTGTTTGACACTTGACTTCATTGTTTGTCATTCATCAAAAACTATACCTGAAAATCATGCTCATACAACCAAAGCGCACATATCATAGATATACATGATTTCCAACATCACTAACAGTAGCCACCAAAGTAGGCGCATGCCTGGCCAACCTAGTATAAAGGATGGCATAGGGCCCTGGCGCAAATGCTCAAACTTCGCGCGCCATGCATCTCGGAGGCTCTGGGGAACAAACTCCCGCTGAAACATATTTGAAAATTGAGTCCAAGTCAGGGAGGCAGCCTCGTCCGGACTGTCTAACGCAAAGGTGCGCCACCAATCATAGGTAGCTCCCCGAAGCTGGAAAGCTATGAAAGAAACCCCGCTCAAGGCAGTAATACCCATGGTGCAAAAGATGCGGTGACAATCCTCCAAGAACCCCAAAGCATCATTTGTAGTTAGCCCGCTAACACTAGGAGGGTCATACTTCTTGAATCTCTCCAGTCGACGCTACTCATCCTCAGAAGCAGGTGCCCCATCCTCGGGCTGAACCGGTGCTCCAGGCTGGGCAGGCATAATATCTGGAATCTGTCCCATATGCACCTTCAGCTTTGGAGTGCGGGCTGCGGGAGTATGGACTCCTCCCTCGTTCTAGGATGTGGCTGCAAGAAGTGGAAGCAATCCTGCCTGCGACAGCATAGTGTACATGCTCATAAACTGCGCCAATGCCTCCTGGACAACAGGGGTAGTGGTGACTGTGGGCGTCTCAGGTGCCTGAGTCCTGGATGGATCCGCTGGTGGTACCTCGGCGGCCGCTCACGCAGGTGCCCTAGCTGTACCCCGCGCGCGTCCAAGACCCCTGCCTCTAGCGGCTGCAGGAGGGGGTACAGGTGCCTGATCGTCCCAGGTAGTGCGTGTCCTCACCATCAATGAAAGAATAGAAGACATAAGTTTAGAATCGATGTCAAAAATTATAGCACGACAAGAAATTCAATGAAGTGAAGATTTTTCCTAAACAATTACATAGCCTCCCGTAGATAAGTACAGATGTCTCCGTACCGATCAGTGAGACTCTAAATAACTGGCCTGTGTCCCGTGACTCCTATGAACCTAGAGCTCTGATACTAACTTGTCACGACCTTGGTTCACCAATTGTGAACCTGTCATGACGAGACCTAGTTTTCGCGACTAGGTAAGCCTAACACATTGCCGAAGTTAACATTTCGAGATGAAAATAGTAAACAAACACGAAATACAATAGAAAATGTATAATGATGCCGCTTGGCACATACACTGAATACTAAACTTCTGAAAGTGACACCCCAAAACCCGGAATCCCACGGGCAACACATGCTGCAAGAAGTCTAACACTACTCTAGTCAGCAGAATTTATCTAATACAAAGAGAAGAATTGAAATAACAGCTAATAACTAGGGATGGATTGAGAAGGAGACTTTGCGTATCTGAGACGTAGCAGATGTATACCTCAAGTCTCCTATAATGCTCACTGACATCTACTAGCAGTATGCCTGCTCAGATGTACCTGGATTTGCACAACTAAAGTGTGCAGAAGAGTAGCATAAGTACACCACAGCAGAGTACTCAATAAGTACCAAACCTAACCTCGGTAGGGCAGTAACGAGGAAGGTTGAGGCCCTACTGAGATAAACAAAAGAATAAATATGAAATAAATAGACAGAAGGAAATACAGTAAATCTCGAGTATATAGCAAAAAAATACAATAAGTAAAACTGAACAGGCTATGAATGCAAATCTACAATACAAGGACGGTCACCACATGCTATTTATCATCGGGGATCTCCTGGTATTCCGAGGATCTCTTGGTATCCTCATCATATACACAAGGGATCTCCAAGTATCCCGAGGATCTCCTAGTATCCTCATCATATACACAAGAATCTCCAAGTATCCCGAGGATATCTTAATATCCTCCAGTTAATCAGTTCGGTGCTGGGGATCTCTTTGTATCCGCCAGTTAAATAAATTCTGAGCGGGGGATCTATTAGTATCCGTCAAATAATCAATCTTGTGCCGGGGATCTCTTGGTATCCCGCACTTCCTAATCTCGAAACAAAATACGAACAAGGGAAGCTCCCGGGATGCCGTCCCCTATTCCCAATAGTAAACACACCACAACAAATCAATATTTAACAGAAGGAAGCTAAGTGCGGACAACAAGTAAAATCTAGAGTCTAGCATACTTCACAAGAAAGACAGATATTGCAATTTAGTCAAATAGAGCAAATAAGTTATTAAATGCTTTTCCTAAGCTAAAACAAGTGAAATTGCATTTTTAACAATTAAATATGTGAAGAAAAACAGCTTAAATAAGCCTAGAAAGGTGAATTTTCAACAACTAACACAAGTACATGCTCGTCACCTCGCGCAAAAGGCAGTTAAACAACAATAAATATATCCTAAGGGGAGAAGTCCCCCACACAAAATTAGACAAGCCACTTACCTCGAACCGGTACAAAAATCGCTAAGAAACAATGCCCTTGCTACGAGTATCCGACTCTCAAGTCTATTCAAACCAATTACATATTGTGAATAATATCGCAAGTAACTAATTCCACTATTAAAATTAAAGCTAATGCACGAAAATAGGTAAAATGACCAAAATATCCTTCAGGTCAACATCTCGAAATCGAATAATTTCCATATTTTAAGAAACCTCATACTCCCACGAGTCTAACCATATAAAAATCTCCTAAATCGAAGATCAAATGCCCCTTCAAAACCTCACAATTAGGTCTAAGAACTTTACCCCAATTTTCATTCGAAAATCCAAAATTAAAGGTTGAAATCATGATTAGATTAGTGGGTTTTAGTCATAGAGGAGTAAGGAATCATTACCCAATAGTTGCCTCTGAAAATCTCCCAAAATCGAGCTCTCTAGCTTGAGTTTGATAAAAATGGAAGAACCCTCCATTTTGAAAAGTTTATAACTGTTCTTATACTTTGTTCAATGCGATCATATGAAGGGAGATGCAATCGCGTAGAGTAAAATGTGAAGGCCCAGAAGTTTGGTCTATGCGAATGCAGGGCAGGTCCTGCGATTGCAGAAGGGAAAAAAGCTGGACATATGCGATTGCAACATGGTCTCTGCGATCGTGTAGAGGAAATTAGACCCTCAGGTACCAGCCTAGATTACTTAGTGCGAACGCGTGAAAAGGAGTGCGAACGCGAAGAAGGGGGAGACAGAATTATGCGATCATATGAAGAGTTATGCGATCACATTGAAGTAATTACGGCCCTCTCACAAAAGCACTATGCGATCGCATGGGCACCTATGCTATCGGAGAGAAGAAAAGTGCCTGCAATTGCTGAGTGGATTTCTACAACACTCTTAAGTCCCAAAATTGCTCCATTGAGCATCGGAAACACACCCGAGGCCCTCGGGACCTCAACCAAACCTACAGACATATTCCATAACTTCATTCAAACTTTTACCAATCCTTAAACCACCTAAAACAACGCCGGAAACTCAAATTAATCAATGATTTGATCTTAAAAACTTCAAAACTTAACCAACCTCGCTTTCGATTCAAGACCTAACCAAAACACGTCCGATTGACCTTAAATTTTGCACGCACGTCCCAAATGACATGAAGGTTCTTTGGAAACTTCCAAAATCTTGTTCCGACCCTCGAATCAAAAATTCACTATCGAACCAGAAACTTCAAAATTCTAACTTTCGGCATTTCTAGCCTAAATGAACTACGGACACCCAAAATCCATTCTGAACACGCTCCCAACCCCGAAATCACCTAACGGAACTAACTAAACCATCAGATTTCCAATCTAAGGTCGTCTTCACAGTGTTCTGATAACGAACCATTTTCCAACACTTACGCTCTCATTTAGGGACTAAGTATCTCAAAACACTCCGAATTCTATTATAGAACGTCCCGACAACCCATAATAGCACAAATGAACTTAGGGAAAGCAGTTAATGGGGAAACATGACATAAATTCCAAGGACGACCAGCCGGGTCGTCACACTATAATAAAGGCAACTATCACTTCGTGAATAGAGAGGATGAAGACCTTGAAAAAACTCTGCAAAATTACAGAGCCAATCATAAGGTGACACATGTGCAGAGCATTAAATAGAAAAGACAACTGAAATGTCAGTACTTTCATAGCATTGATTACGACAAAAATTTCCTTTTTGTGAAGATCCACTTTCCAAATATTTAATTGATAAATAAATAGAAAGTGGAAGGACTATCTGTATTGGAAAAAATTAAGTCTATTTATTGAAGATGACGTGCCATGATACGTGGACTATTAAAAAGGTCAAAACGCAATAAATAGCCAAGAGGCACGGTCGATAACAGATATGGGGAGAAGAAAGCAACATAGGTGCGAACCGCTACTCAAATGGCACGAGTCTCGTACCTATTCGAGTCACTTAAAGACCAAAGATCGGAAGAAGTTGAAGATACGAATCTAATGACGTAGAAGAGTCTAAATACAACATTAAATATCAAATATGTTAGAGAATTTGATATTAAATAGGAATAATTATGTAATGTTTCTTTTGGTGTCATTTATTGCTCATAATTGCCTCATTAAGACAAAGGCATTACACCTTTTCCTAGAATCAACTATAAAAGACAATGACTCAACATTTGTAAGGACACGAAATATTATTGAGATTACACTGAAATACAAAACTACTTATCGCTTTATTATTCTCAGAAGTCTTCTATTGTCTTCGTCTCCAGATTATCAGTAACCTGAATTTCTCTTTATTTCTAGCTTTGACCAAAGACCTAGATTTTTGGTTAAAATTTGTGTGATTTTTTTTGAGGGAATATTGAAAAATACTATTGTTTTAAAACAGAATAACAAAAAAATAGTGTCAATCTTTTTAAAACATGGAAGCAGAGGTCTTTCTCTAGGATTATAATTCTTATTTTTACCATACCAAATCACAAACTAAGGCCATGTACTAGTTAGCTCGTACAATCTCTAGTCCACACAAGGAAAACAAAACATCACTATCATCAATCCACTCCATCAATTTTTGTATGACAATCATTTAGAAAATTTAAAGTGGAGACTTGGAGATACCATTATGTTATTTTTGTCTGATTTATTAGAAGCAGATTTAGGGGTGCAAAAGGGTTGTTGTAATGTGAACCCTCTTTGCCGGAAATTAACTGTACATATAAGGTAAAATTCGATTTGTACCTCTATATATTATATTTTAATTCTCTTTAACATAGCTCAAAAGCATAGTTCAATGGTCAAGGGGGTTCAACACTTAATTAGGTTACTAGTTCAATTCTCACTAGCCATAATCTCTTTTAGTCTTTTTAATTTTTTTTTCTTTTTTCAACCCCTTTAGCGAAAATCATGCTTCCGCAACTATAACCTATAACTTACGTCTTCAAGTTGTGGAAGTATCCAGTAATTCTTGCATTAGGTAGGCTGTTTACATCATACCCATTGAGTTGCAATCCTTTCTCTGAACCTTACGTGAATGCGTGATGCATTGTTCACCGAACTATCCTTTCCGAATCATTTAGAACATTTAACCTGCCCATTTTGGTTATTGTATTGGGAAAATTCGGTTCCCCACGATCACATATTATCCACATACGGCCTCACTAAAGAAGGCGGCCTTATAATGGTCGACATAAGTAAGGCCGGTCTGTTAGGATTTATGCCCGTCACTAGGGGGGGTGAATAGTGCGGCACGAGAATATTGATAAATATTACGGAATTAAAATTGCAGGAATAAAATAAATTCGGTAATTAAAATAGTAAGGAAAGAACACACCGAATTTATCCTGGTTCACCACAACTTGTGGTTAGTCTAGTCCCCGAGAGACTCTCTCGAGATTCCACTAACTCCGTTAAGCTTACGGATGCCTAAAAAACCATTACACTTGCTCGTAGATGTACACTCTACAAGACTTCAACTTGCTCGAGGATACCGCACCTCAAGACTTCACCTTGCTCGTGGATACCGCACCACAAGACTTCAACCACTAAGATTGAAGGTACTTAGCAAACCCGACAATCAATGAGAAGATATGGTCTTCTCAAACACCTTTCTCCTTTACAACAAGAACACTCTAATAAGAGTGGATAAAGAGATACAAGATAAGCTCTATGAACAACTCAAAGTTGTCTCTCAAATGGCTCAACAAAAGCTCTAAGATGATGCACAAATATGATCAATATGTATATGAATAATGAGAGGTGTTGTGTGTTTAAAATCAGCTCAAAAGACCTCTATTTATAGGGGTTAGAGGGTGTATGTCCGTTGCTTAATTGACAATCAATTATGCTGATTTTATGCCAAGATTTTGATAATCGATTATCAGCTTACCGTTACAAAATCTGGAAGCTGATTTTATGCAACATAATCGATTATCAGATATGCATAATCGATTATTTTGTTACAGTGTTTGGCAACGGATACAGGATAATCGATTATGCACTTCTGATAATCGATTATTTTGCTGTTTTGCAAATTTCGGTTTACACTGTCTTAACATAATCGATTATCACAGTAAGTATAATCGATTATTTCTATCCAGCTTTGAAAGACATGTTTAAAATTCATTTTGGCTAAAATGAAAATGTTTAAAATCATTTTGTTTGAAGTATTTGAAATATGATTTGATAAAATGATTTTATGCATATTTATGATGATCTATGTTGAGCCAAAAGACGAGATAACTTTAAACGTTGCTCTTACATTTGTTCTACCTAACGACCTACGCCTTGGGTCTTCGGTCTTGAACTTTTGAGCTCGTCTTTGGCTTGTCTATGCAATTCCGTCATCAATATGCTTCTCGGAATTCAATCTTGATTGTTTGTCATATAATAACATTGTTTTACACTTGACTTCATTGTTTGTCATTAATCGACTTCGTTGTTTGTCATTCATCAAAACCTATACCTGAAAATCATGCTAATACAACCAAAGCACATATATCATGGATAGAATGATTTTCTACAATTTCCCCCTTTTTGATAATGACAAACAACAGGAGATATGCATATCGGATTCCCCCTAAACTCATGCTATATCTCAACATATAATTCATGCAAACAATTCCCCTTAATGATAATTCTCCCTCAAATAAGGATAGATACATTCCCCCTTATTTGATGCATATCGCCTAAACTCTTCCCCCTTTTGGCATTAGCAAAAAGAGAGTATACAAAGGCTATTATCTCCTTTCGACACTTCCCCCTTTTGGGTATATCAATTGTTAGTGTCAAATATAAGATAGGAAATACAATGAGGAATATACATTGACAATATTTTAAAAAATATACCAACATGAAATAATACCAAATGTTAGTAAAAATATAACAACCATATCAAAGGCTATTTTTAGCGAATATACCAACTGTTATTCAAACTAGACAGATATTCATCAAAACATCAACCATTATTTTTAACAAAAATAATTGATACCAATTGTTATTCAAGATAAAAGTTTTCAAAATATGAATCAACAAAAATAATTAATATCAATTGTTAACAAAGATATATTAATTGTTAACACATATCAACTATTACGTTTTTATCAAAAAAATGTGATAACTAACCGAAATTCCCCCTCGATGCAATAAGGTTTCGTGCTTGGTGCATCTACTACGATATTGTAGTCTTCAAGCACACCTGCAAACGTACCTAAAAATAGGTTTTAGGTACCCAAATACTTTTGGGTCCTTGGGGGTTAGGCAAATAACAATCATAGCCAAAAGATAAATCCCTATATTTTGTAAAACATATGGGTGCTATGTGTCCTACCCGGTTACAATAATGACATATAACATTCGGGTTGTGCATATGTCTAGGTTGAGCCAAAAACGTTCTAGGTGATCTAAAGTCGTTATTCCTAGACGTATTGCGATACCTAGAGTTATTTCTAGGTGGTCTAAAATGATTCATTTTAGACTCATTACCAAAATTCCTAGAGTTATTTCTAGGTGGTCTAAAATGATTAATTTTAGACTTATTAGTGAAGTTCCTAGAATTATTTCTAGGTGGTCTAACTTCATTTCTATCATCCTTTCTAATTTCTTCAATTGTTTTAGGATTATCAACACTACGTTTTTCTAGTGTGTTCCTAAGTTCTATGTTCTCTATTTTCAACGACTTACAAGAACAACATTTTGAACTTTGATCAATTGAAGAGGCTTCATTCATCTCCTTAACTTTATTTCTAAGATCAATATTGTCATTTTCCAAAAAATTATTTTTCTCTTCTAAAACTTTAATTTTAGCCTTGGCCTCTTTGGAGATTTTTGAAGTCTTTTCAATTCACCATATAAGTCATGAAAAGCTTCTTGTAATTCTTCAAAAGAATAAGAGTTAGAATTACTTACCTCTTCTTCCTCGTTGGCCATGAGGCATAATGCGGCAGTTTCATAGCCTGAGCTGTCCGAATCCCATGTCACGCGCCTTTGGTGTTTCTTCTTTTTCTTGTCCTTGGGTTTTGGACAATGTGACTCGGTGTGGCCAAGTTTTCCACACTTATGGCATGAAGGACTTGGTTCTTCCTTCCTTATTTCCTTTTTCATAAGCTTATAAAACTTTTCAATTATATCATTGGAAATAATATCATCATCGCTATCCGAATCACTTACCTCTTCTCTTTTAGAGGATGAGGCTTTAAAGGCAATATTCGAACTTTTACTTCTAAGATAGGGATTAAGAATTGTGCTTTCATAGGTTTCGAGGTTACCTCTTAATCCATCAATTGAGACATCCGTGATTCCTATCGATTCTTGGATGGCATTGGCTTTGGAACGCCATTGGGGAGTGAGACTCCGTAGGATTTTTCGAACAAGATCTTTGTTCGTGTACACTTTCCCGAGAGCATGAAGATCGTTGACGATTTTTGAGAATCGTTCGAACATAATACCGATGGGTTCATTCTCCCTCATTCTAAAGAGTTCATATTCATGTGTTAGAAAATCAACTTTAGATTCTCGGACTTGAGACGTACCTTCATAAGTGATCTCGAGTTTATCCCACATCTCCTTGGCGGTTGTGCAACAAGAAATTTTCCGATAGTCATCCGGATTCACCGCACAATATAGCACGTTGATGGCTTTTGCATTTCTTTCAACCTTCTTGATGTCCTCGGCATCATATTCATTTTCCTCCTTTGGAACCATGATTTCCCCAACTTTCTTTGTTGGCATTTGTTCACCGTTCTTGATGATTTGCCACAAGCGAAAGTTATTTGATTGGATAAAGATTCTTATCCGCTCTTTCCAATATGTGTAATTTGTTCCGTCAAATAGTGGAGGCCTATAGGTGGAGTGTCCTTCGCTCATCATTCCTGCGTTCAATATTCTCAACAAAAAAATATATATTGTTCTCTCAACCGGTTAAGGCTTTCAGAGTTAGGCTCTGATACCAATTGTTAGGATTTATGCCCGTCACTAGAGGGGGGGGGGGTGAATAGTGCGGCACGAGAATATTGATAAATATTGCGGAATTAAAATTGCAGGAATAAAATAAATTCGGTAATTAAAATAGTAAGGAACGAGCACACCGAATTTATCCTGGTTCACCACAACTTGTGGTTAGTCCAGTCCCCGAGAGACTCTCTCGAGATTCCACTAACTCCGTTAAGCTTACGGGTGCCTAACAAACCATTACACTTGCTCGTAGATGTACACTCTACAAGACTTCAACTTGCTCGAGGATATCGCACCTCAAGACTTCACCTTGCTCGTGGATACCGCACCACAAGACTTCAACCACTAAGATTGAGGGTACTTAGCAAACCCGACAATCAATGAGAAGATATGGTCTTCTCAAACACCTTTCTCCTTTACAACAAGAACTCTCTAATAAGAGTGGATAAAGAGATACAAGATAAGCTCTATGAACAACTCAAAGTTGTCTCTCAAATGGCTCAACAAAAGCTCTAAGATGATGCACAAATATGATCAATATGTATATGAATAATGAGAGGTGTTGTGTGTTTAAAATCAGCTCAAAAGACCTCTATTTATAGGGGTTAGAGGGTGTATGTCCGTTGCTTAATTGACAATCAATTATGCTAATTTTATGCCAAGATAATCGATTATCAGATTTGGATAATCGATTATCAGCTTACCGTTACAAAATCTGGAAGCTGATTTTATGCAACATAATCGATTATCAAATATGCATAATCGATTATTTTGTTACAGTGTTCAAACACTTGGCAACGGATACAGGATAATCGATTATGCACTTCTGATAATCGATTATTTTGCTGTTTCGGTTTACACTGTCTTAACATAATCGATTATCACAATAAGTATAATCGATTATTTCTGTCCAGCCTTGAAAGACATGATTAAAATTCATTTTGGCTAAAATGAAAATGTTTGAAATCATTTTGTTTGAAGTATTTGAAATATGATTTGATAAAATGATTTTATGCATATTTATGATGACCTATGTTGAGCCAAAAGACGAGATAACTTTAAACGTTGCTATTACATTTGTTCTATCTAACGACCTACGCCTTGGGTCTTCGGTCTTGAACTTTTGAGCTCGTCTTTGGCTTGTCTATGCAATTCCGTCATCAATATGCTTCTCGGCATTCAATCTTGATTGTTTGTCATATAATAACATTGTTTTACACTTGACTTCATTGTTTGTCATTCATCGACTTTGTTTTTTGTCATTCACCGAAACCTATACCTGAAAATCATGCTAATACAACCAAAGCACATATATCATGGATAGAATGATTTTCTACAGGGTCCCAGTAAATAACGGACCAAGTAATGTGACTCACTATAATGTCAAATCAAGCTCTGACATTCGTATATCGAGGTCACCAACTCTTGTACTCTTTTTTTGTATTATTTCGAGGAAGGTCCCTTAGTATATAGAGGGGACCTTCTCCCTTTGTGAAGACTTACGTGTATTTCCTTACTGAAAATATACAACTCTCTCTCTCCCTCTCTCTCTTGTGCAAAAAACATGTTATACATCTTACTGCTCTTACATCTCGATCTATATATTATAATCTCCTATTTCTATCATCTAACATTCTCTAGATCACATTACCCTTGATTCCGATTGACCCATATCATTTTTGATTGTTTTAAAGCTAGTTAAGTGTTCGAATAACTTTTTAGCTAAACAATTTGACGCCGTCTGTGGGGACTTCGAGAATCAAAGCTGTAGTTTGTTTCTAGAGATCCTTCGAAAAGAAACCCTCTACAACCTAGAATGGCTGAAAACAATGCTAGAATGAAGGCTATCTTGGAGGTTAGAACAGACCTCACTGGAACTCTCAATGCGGCTACCGAAGGAGATGCCCTACACACAACCCCAGTACTTTTATGGGCGTTGAAGCCTTACCCTCCTCATCAGAGACTTGGTGGTGCCACGAGAAAGAGAAGCTTCAACATCTACCACTAAGGAAGTACCCCCAGAAATAAATAGATTACTAGAAGAGTGGCTGACAAGCACTCTGAGCAGTCTAGCCAAGAAACCACCTCAAATGATAGATGCACCCCAGCAGGAGATCATGTCGCAACCGAGGATGAGCTCGAGGTCACAAGAACAAACAACGTTCCCGTTAATGTCCAAGCTAACGACGGAACACTCGCAGCCATCCTCAAAAAGATGGAAGAGATAGAGAACGAGAACAGATCGCTCCGCGACCAGATGAAGGAACACCAAGAAAGGGTGGATAAGATCCCATGCGCGCCTAAGTTACTGCCGAAGCGAGACATGGGAAGGTTCGTCGAACAACCCTACACGGAAGGAGCTGCGCCATACCCCATCCCAAAAATCTTCAAGATGCCCTCCTACTTGAAAGTATATGACGGGACAACCGACCCTGAGGACCACCTGATAAACTATGTTACAGCCGTCAAAGGCAATGACTTATCGAAAGAACATGTACAATCCGTACTTGTGAAGAAGTTCGGTGAGACGCTGACGGGAGGAGCCCTAACGTGGTACTCACTACTACTGTCCAAGAGCATCTCAACCTTTGAGGAGATGGCTGATAAATTTCCTACCGCCCATGTGGGGGCGAGGAAGGTAGAAGCACGGGTCAACGACATTTTTACTATGCGTCAAACCCCGAGAGAAGGACTCAGAGAGTTCCTGGACAGATTCAACAGAGTCAGAATGAGCCTACCAAAGGCATGGCAGTTGCAGCCTTTCAGAACGGGCTCAGTAGATATGGCTCGAAGGCGACCAAGAAGCTGCTCAGCCGTCTCCAAAAATATCCCCCACCACCTGGGAAGAAATATACAACGCCTATTGCGCCGAGGTACGTGGGGATGATGACGACCTTAACAGCCCGACCCGAAGATTGACAACGGTACACCCAGAAATTCGAAGGGACCGTCGCAACGAGGGAACGCGGGAACAAATCACACGCCTTAACAGGGAAAGACATCAACCATACATCAGGTCCTCACACCCACCACCACCAAGGCATGCAGACTCCTTGCAACGATATGTTGCTCCGCTAAGGAACGACAGAGGTACGCCCCCTCCATTATCTGCACTTACCTTTTGTGTGTCTCCTTTAGAGGTAGTGTACGCACTAGAGAAGTTGGGAAACAAAGTACAATGGCCAGCAAAGATGAAGTCCGAACCCGTCACCAGAAATTCAAACGCCCTGTGCGAGTTCCACCAAGAACGAGGGCACAGAACGCAGGACTGCATAGGTCTCCTACAGGAGGTAGTCCGAATGATGAACCAAGGGTTCTTGAAAGAGCTGCTCAGCGACAAAGGAAAGCTCAACTTCGCACGAGGGCGGGAACCACACCATGGTCCACCAAGGCCGCCCTCACCAACACACACCATCAGCATGATCACTGGGGACGACAATGATTCGGCGATCAATCACATCAAGTTCACAACCACCCGCAAGCTGAAGCGAACTATCGCCCATGAACGGTATGATGACTTCAAAGATAGTATCACCTTTGATAAGTCTGATGCTGACGGTTTGTGTTTTCCTCATTATGATGCCTTAGTTATTACTTGACGCATACTAGATACCGATGTTAAAAGGATCATGGTCGACGATGGAAGCGACACATGTATCATTCATCCAAGAGTCCTTGCACTCATGGGACTCGAGGATAAAATAATCCCGGACTGCATAACACTAACATGTTTTAATAATGCAGTGGAAAGAACCTCAGGCGAGGTGACGCTGCCCATCCTTGCAGGTGGAGTCACGATGGAAACCACCTTCCACGTGATGAACCAAGAAAAAACATACAATGCCATTATCTGACGCCCATGGATACACGCCATGAGAGCCATCCCATCCAGCTTCTACCAAGTAATCAAATTTCCAAACCCATTGGGAGTGCATTGCATACGGGGAGAGCCCCGCACCCCCCAAGAATTCAATAAGATAGCCCGGGATTACACACATACCAAACAGCTCAAAAAAACAAGTGCGGAAGCATAGCAATCAGCCCTGTCGGGGACGAGGGTCCGTCCGATAGATAACGCCATCGAAGATCCTGTGGAGGTCGAGGCTAGCAAGGCCACGGTCGAAGACCTCGATACCGTTCAGATAAACAGTAGAGACCCCGCAAATAAAGCATACATAGTCCACGACCTATCAAATCCAGGTCAGTATCGTGAATATTTATCTAACCATGCGGATCTGTTCACTTTTTCTCATGCAGATATTCCAGGAATTCCACGAGAAATTGCCTCTCACAAACTCAACGTCGAATCATTGCACCCGCCCGTGTGGCAAATGAGAAGAAAATTCAACGCCGCCATTAAAGAAGCAGTGAGCGAAGAAGTGGACACATTGCTAGCCAATGGCTCCATTAGGGAATCCATGTATCCGGAATAGGTCGCCAACGTCGTAATGGTCAAAAAGAAGAATGGGAAGGTGGCGGATGTGCGCAGATTTCACTAATCTAAATAAAGCATGCCCGAAAGACTCTTTCTCGCTGCCCACATCAACCAGCTGATAGACGCAACAACAGGCCATGAGCTTCTAAGCTTCCTTGACGCGTATTCCGGCTACAATCAAATCATGATGGCCGAAGAAGATCAGGAGAAGACAACTTTTATCACCCATCAGGGGACGTATTGCTATAAAGTAATGCCCTTCGGGCTATAGAACGCAGGGGCCACTTACCAGAGGCTAGTGAAGACAATGTTCAAAGAAAAACCCAGCAAAATAATGGAGGTCTACATCGACAACATGTTGGTCAAATCATCGAAAAAGGAGGATCACCTTACCCACCTGAAAGAGGCCTTCGAAATACTAAGGAAGTATGGCATGAAACTGAACCTCGAGAAGTGCGATTTTGGAGTAGCGTCGGGAAAGTTCCTGGGATTTCTAGTATCAAAAGAGGCATCGAAGTTAACCCTGACCAGATCAAAGCAATAGAGGTCATTCCTGAAACGCTAAGCAGCAAGAAGCAGGCACAGAAATTAACGGGACGAATAGCCGCCCTCTCCCGGTTCATCTCACGCTCCTCCGACATATGCCACAAGTTCTTTGGTGTACAGAAAAAAGACCAGGGACTGCAATGGAACGGATAATGCGTAGAAGCCATGAGGAACTTAAAAGCATACTTATCATCACCGCCCCTACTGGTTAAGGCCAACCTCGGAGAACCATTGCTGGTGTATTTGGCCGTGTCAGAGGTCGCAGTCAGCGCCGCCCTAGTGCGCGAAAACATAGGTACGCAATTTCCTATTTATTATATCAGCAAAAGTTTAGTGGACGACAAAACCCGTTATCCCCACATCGAGAGATTAGACTTGGCACTTGTAGTAGCTTCACGAAATCTACGACCGTATTTCCAGTGCCATCCCATACGGGTGGTGACGACCTTCCCTCTACGGAGCATCCTGCACAAACCCGAACTCTCAGGGCGACTCGCGAGATGGGCCGTCGAGCTCAGCGAGCATGATATTACATACCTCCCAAGAACCGCCATCAATTCACAAGTCTTAGCTAATTTCATCGCTGACTTCAGCGCCGAAGTCCTGCCAAAGGCGGAACTTGAGGCACAACGCGCATCCTCCGAAAACGACCTATGGTTCCTTTATACGGATGGCGCCGCCAATGCATCGGGATCGGGACTGGGACTCGTTCTCGAAGTCCCAACGGGAGAAATGATTCGTCAATCCATACGATGCCCGGAAATGACTAACAACAAGGCTGAGTACGGGGCCATAATTGCAGGCATGAAGTTGTCCACCAAGAATGGAGCTCACCGAATTCTCCTCCACTGCAACACCCAGCTTGTGGTAAACCAGATCACTGGGACTTATCAAATCAAGGAACAGAGGCTACAAAACTACCAGTCAGAAATCCGTAGGCTGATGACTACATTCGACGAATGTCGTTTCGAACAAATTCCTAGATCACGGAACACCAAAGCGGACGACCTGGCAAAGTTGGCTGCCCCCACCAAAAGCGTCAACAAAGAGAGTGTGATCACGCTCCTCCACTCAGCTATCGATCACACCAAGGTACTTTTCTTAAACCTAACTTGGGACTGGCGCAACCAGTTCGTATCTTACTCTCAGAATGGGACACTCCCCCTTGACAAAAAAGAAGCAAAAAAACTCTGCGTACAGGCCGCCCGATACTGCATAATCAATGGCGACCTTTAAATAAGACATTCGACGGCCCCCTAGCCAAGTGCTTAGGACTACAACAAGCAAGACCTGTACTCGAAAAAGTACACGAAGGCCATTGCGGTGCCCACATTGGCAACCGCGTCCTCGTTAGGTGCATCATACCCCCCAGCTACTATTGGCCCACCATGAAGAAAGAGGCAGCAGAATATGTCCGACGATGCGAGCAGTGCCAAATGTTGCCCCAATGATACACCAACCAGGAGAACCCCTCCATTGCGTCACATCTCCTTGGCCGTTTATCAAGTGGGGGATGGACATGGTCGGCCCGCTACCCCTAGGACGAGGAAAGGTACGCTTTTTACTTGTTTTAACTGACTCTTTCTCTAAGTGGGTGGAAGCAGGTGCATACGCACAAATACGCGAGCAAGAAGTCATCACCTTTATTTGGAAGAACATCATATGCCGTTTTGGCATCCCCAAAGAAATCAGCTGCGATAATAGGTGCCAGTTCATCAGTCAGAAAACGACCGAGTTCTTCAAAAAATGGCACATCAAAAAAATACAATCCACGCCATACCACCCCGCCGCCAACGGTCAAGAGGAGTCCTCCAACAAAATAATCCTGAACATACTCAAAAAGAAGCTCGAAGATGCCAAGGGACTATGGCACGAACTACTACCCGAAGTCTTGTGGGCACACAGAACCACGCCCAAATCCAGCACCAGAGAAAACCCATACTCACTGGTTTATGGAACCGACGCGGTCATACCTGTCGAAGTGGGCGAACCCAGCTTAAGGTACTCACACACCAGCGTATCGGAAAACGACATCGGCAGGCTCAAAGATCTTGATGAAGCCGAAGAAAGAAGAGAAATGGCACACATCAGAATGGTAGCCCAAAAATAACAATTCGGAAGATACTACAACAAAAGGGCAAAAAAAGTAGGGGATTACGTCCTCAAATCCAAGACTCGGGCCTCAAATGACCCAAGTGAAGTAAAATTGAGCATGAACTGGGATGAACCCTACAAAATCACAGCGGCGGCCGAGAAACGAGCATTCCAGCTAGAGACAATGGAAGGAAAGACACTCCACAACAACTGGAACGTCGCTCACCTCAAATGTTTCCACTTCTAAAAAGGTAACACCTGAGTCGTACTCTTTTTCCCTTACCCGAGTTTTGACCCAATTGGGTTTTCTCGGGAAGGTTTCTAACGAGGCGGCGAAGCGGTCACCTGGAGATGTTTGTAGCGCTAGTGCATCATGTCCACCTCTCCATGTACACTCTAAGTCCGACATGATATAGGGACTGGATTAGTGTTATCTCCAAGTGTATATAAAGGCTACGGCCACCTCCAAGTGTATAGACAGGCTACGATCACCTCCAAATGTATAGAAAGGCTACGACCATCTCCAAATGAATGAAAAGGCTACGGCCATCTCCAAATGAGTGAAAAGGCTACGACCATCTCCAAATGAATGAAAATGCTACGGCCATCTCCAAATGAATGAAATGGATAAGGCCATCAGGCTACGGCCTATATTTTACATGGCTATGGCCATCGTTTTATATGGCTAAGGCCATCAGGCTATGATATTTATTTTACATGGCTATGGCCATCGTTTTATATGGCTAAGGCCATCAGGCTACAGACTTCATTTTACATGGCTATGGCCATCGTTTTATATGGAAAAGGCCATCAGGCTACGGCCTTTATTTTACATGGCTATGGCCATTGTTTTATATGGCAAAGGCCATCAGGCTACGACCTTTATTTCACATGGCTATGGCCATCGTTTTATATGGCAAAGGCCATCAGGCTACGGCCTTTATTTCACATGGCTATGGCCATCATTTTATATGGTTAAGTCCATCAGGCTAACGACCTTTATTTTATATGGCTATGGCCATCGTTTTATATGGCTAAGGCCATCAGGCTACGACTTTTATTTTTACATGGCTATGGCCATCGTTTTATATGGCAAAGGCCATCAGGTTACGACCTTTATATTACATGGCTATGGCCATCGTTTTATATGGCAAAGGCCATCAGGCTACGACCTTTATTTCACATGGCTATGACCATCGTTTTATATGGCTAAGGCCATCATGCTACGACCTTTATTTCATATGGCTATGGCCATCGTTTTATATGGCTAAGGCCATCAGGCTAATGACCTTTATTTTACATGGTTTTGGCCATTGTTTTATATGGCTAAGGCCATCAGGCTACGACTGTTATTTCACATGGCTATGGCCATCGTTTTATATGGCTAAGGCCATCAGGCTAACGACCTTTATTTTACATGGCTATGGCCATCGTTTTATATGGTTAAGGCCATTAGGCTACGGCCTTTATTTCACATGGCTATGGCCATCGTTTTATATGGATACGGCCATTAGGCTAACGACTTTTATTTTACATGGCTATGGCCATCATTTTCATCGGGCTACGACCTTTATCTTTACATGGCTAGAGCCATCATATTCACAAGGCTACAGCCGCCTATTTTATATGGCTAAAGCCATCAGGCTAACTTTACACAGCTATGGCCGACAAAAGCAATTACGGTAATGAATAGTACGACGACATGCGTAAAGGTAGAAAAGATTACTTACAACAAAATTATATATTTTCACAAAGAGGAACAAACACCCCTGATACAAAATCAGTAAGAACAAGTATATTTATAAAGACCCTAAGAAACCACTACTTATCTAGCCCGACATGGCCATCAGTGGCCCGTCCTCATTTCCGGGAGGGTACGCCCTGGAAATCCAAGAAATGGACTCCAAGCGATTGATATCTACTGAATTGCCACCCTCCCGGGCCGGTGATTCAGGACCGTAGCCCGCCGCCTCACGAGCGACTCTAACTAGTTGGCGCTGGTTCTCAACCTCCGCTTCTGACGCTCGACCAGCCGCCAGGAATTCCTCAAGCACGACCAGCCTGGCCTCCGCATACACCCACATCTCGTGCGCCTCACCAGACGTATCAGCTGTGCAAGAGCTAGATTAAGCTCCTCGACCTCAGCCCTCATGGCTTTGAGTTCTTACGTTAGAGCCGCCACTCGAGTGCGCAATTATGCCTCCTCCTCCGCCACAACACGACCAAGCTGTAGCTCCTCGTCCTTGGCCTGGATAAGGACCCCAATCTCCACGGCCCGAGCAACAGCGGCCATGAGCTGTTCATCCACCTTTTCCAGCTCGACCACTCTTTTCTTCAATTGCGCCTCGGACTCCACTAGGCACTCACAAACCACTCTAAAGTCGGGGTCATGCTTGTACATGTCGGCCAGGGTTCCATACGCCTCGCGCTTCTTATTGTACTTCTGCACCAGCCGATTGTATTTGGCCATCTTCTCTTTCCGGCGCTGATCCCTCTCCACCTCCAAGACAAGAGTCTGGAAAAGAGACCAAGTAAGCACAAGAAAATCATAACCCTACATAAAGAAAGGTCATCAAGCAAGGCAGAGGCATACCTGTAGGGCCGTGCCTGCCACCCTTTGGGCCAAGGCTTTATCACTAAGCTCCGCCAGGGTCGCATGCTCGGCACTGCCGCACAAGAGCGTCATGCTGGAGGCCGCCTCCACGCAGTTCTCCAGCAAATTATAGTGACTTGGGATCACCATACGACGAGAAGATTGGCCGGCCATCATCTCCACCTGGTCCAAGGACCTGCTTCCCCTGTTTGCACGCTCCGTGGCTGCCCCCGAGCCCTCCACATCCATGTCTTCTCTTCTCCTTGTCGTGGCCTCCCTCATAATATCATCTCTTCCTGAGCGAATAGCTCTGCCATAAAGGTCGGCCTTGATACTGGGTAATATGGCCTAGCCTTTCCCGACTAGGTGGCCACGACTTTGCCAGTGAGGATCCGACGCTGCCTCCTCTACAACGTCTCCTCCTCTTCACGGTCCCCCTCCGCAGGGTGCGGAGCAGGATCAGAGGGGATCGGCATGACAGAAGGCGTCTTACGGTGGCAATCTCAGGGACAGTCGCCGGCACCTTCACGGCCACCGCCTCAGGTACAACCCCCATCACGGCCTCAGATGTTATCTCTGGGGACGCTTCTAATGTACCCTCCTGTCTTAAAGGGGGCTAAGCACTGCCCCTGGATGTTCCGACGAAGACCAAATCCGCCTTAGGATAGGATACCGTCCTAGAAGGACCGGCCGCAGTCTTCTTCTTCTGCTGCTTCTTCTTCCTCGCCTTCTTAGAGGCGCCCCGACCTACCAAAACACATGTGAGACGGGTAAGAAAATTATATGGGCCCCCAAACCATAACAAAGATTAGGCAAAGCCGTTACTAACCAGGCCGTGGAGCCTAAGGAATTCAGTCCAAGAACGGCTTTCCTCTGCAAACGGTATCAGCGCCTGCACCCACGACCTAATGTCGTCAACACTACGAGGAGGGCGAGCAGCCACTGCATGAAAACAAAGGAAAACTCTCAACAGTGAGAACCAGCAAAGTAAGGTTAAAATAGTAAACATCATGCACGAAAATACTTACGTGCATCCACACTTCTAGAAATCCATCAGGGTTGGACACAAGGTGTTCGGTACGGACGTAGAAAAACCTCGTCCAATTCACGATTGGCCTTGTCGTCCACCTGCACCATGAAGCTTTTCTTGCCCCTACCCCTCAACTGGAGCATATAGCCTCTCATGAAAACCACATTGAACATGTGCAAAAGGTGATGAACGGTCACCACTTTTCCGGCCTTCGCCGCGTAAACGGATACTACCCTGCACACCTTCAAGGCATACGGGGTAAGCTGGGCCGAACACGCTCCAAACCAGCGACACAACTCCTCCGCTAAAGGGTAAATTGGAAGGGAGTATCCAATTCGGAAGGCGTATTCGTAGAAGGCATTGTACCCGGTCCTAGGCTTGTTAGCGTAATCTAGCCCCGCGGGAACCATGCCAATGTGATTGGGAATATCATACGTCTCCCTGAGAGAGGCCAAGTGGGACAGCGTCATCTCACTATGCTCCCAAGTGAGGAATTTACGTTTATTCAGGAAGTCGCTCCTTTTGCTCATATTGCGTGGGAGCAGGTTAGCCAATGATAGAGGAACAAAAACTTCCTCGGCCTCCTCGCCGTCCGAGCATGACGAAGCCCTGGTAGAAGCAACGTCCCTGGCTCTGTTATCATCACGCCTACGTTTAGCCATAGTGAATGATGAAAGAAAAAGGTATTACGGGTCGGAAGTTCGATTCTTGAGAATGAGAATTTCAGAGAAGAAAAGAATAGCAAACACCAGAAAAAGATAGGGAAAGAGTGAGGAAATACTCTCCGAAAAGATCGAAAGATGAACCTAGTCCAACTCTCCACCTATTTATAAGAAAAGGTACAGAGAAATCGAAAGCGCATGATTCAAAAAATCGGCGCAGGAAACCCAAACGTCACGTCATAACCTGAACCACCTCGGGAGCAGAAGTAATGATCACGCATGCGATCGATGACGTCACCTCAAAAAGAAATTCCAAAAATGAGGTAACATGTTAATGGCATGACCTTTTCACACAAGAACGCGTCTCTCACAGAGGTATCAACAGGAACGATCAAATTTCCATAGGCGTCAAGCACGCATGTCCATCATTGGAAACGCCTTTCGACTGCGTCCCCAATAAACGGAGGGACTATCTGTATTGGGCAAATTCGGTTCCCCACGTCCACATATTATCCACATACGGCCTCACTAAAGAAGCAGCCTTATCATGGTCGACTTATGTAAGGCCGGTCCTAGTCAATAAACGGACCAAGTGATGTGACTCACTGTGATGTCACATCAAGCTCTGACATTCGTATATCGAGGCCACCAACTCCTGTACTCTTTTTTTTGGTATTATTTCGAAGAAGGTCCCTTAGTATATAAAGAGGACCTTTTCCCTTTGTAAAGACTTACGTGCATTTCCTTACTGAAAATATACAACTCTCTCTCTCCCCCTCTCTCTTGTGCAAAAAACTTGTTATACATCTTACTGCTCTTACATCTCGATCTATATATTATAATCTTCGATTTCTATTATTTAACATTCTCTAGATCACATTACTCTTGATTACGATTAACCCATATTATTTTTGATTGTTTTAAAGATAATTAAATGTTCGTATAACTTTTTAGTGAAAGAGTTATCATTATTTATTATTATAACGTTACTCGATTTTATGAACAGCCTAAATATCCTCAGATGTTCTCTGGTAAAAGAAAAACCAATATAAAATATGCAGTAGCAAATTGTCATTTGACTCATCAAGATATGTAAACAGGCAGAGTGATGTAGCGGAAATCACGCCAAGGGAAATTGGGAATGGTTGGTGTGGAAAAAACAAAAAGCTGTCGAAAAAGTTAAAGAGAGTCTTTGACAGCCCATCAATTGTGGTCTGCTTTTTCACATCAGTTATGAATACTTGCATTCTATAAAGATAATGGAGTCATTATTATTTGAGACAAGTCAAAAAGGAATTTTTTAAATTTATATTATTATAAAAATATGAATATAATAATTTTTTTACGAAAATAAATTTATAATATTAAGTATAATAACTCACAATAAAATAATATAATCGGAATTCGAGACATTAGTCCTGCAATCCTATTAGTTATAGGATATTAAATCCTACTTGATTACCATTTATTTGAAATCCATTAACAAAAACTCTTTCATCTATATTAATAACCCTTTAACTTTGACGACTTTTAACAGTTTTTAAAAAATTAGATGAATTATATCTTCGCATAAGTTTATGTCAATGACAAAAATGCTGACTAAAAAGTTTTATATGAGAAAATAAATAACTTGGAGTCTTCAACTTCAATGAGACATGTAATTGAATTAAAGAAAGTTTTGTCTTACCATACAAATAACTCTAGGAATCTGCTACACTCAATAAACAAGTCAACCCAATAATTATTGCTTTATGGATATGCAAATTCAAATATATGTCAAAATATTCACAAGTATACATATTAATTTCGTGTTTTTACTATTTATTTTTCTTCCTATTGCGCTGTACGATTGCCATTTTAGCCTTGGTATACTTTGAGTTATTTTTCATATGTTTTTGCAGAAAATTAGGAACTTAATTTGAAGGGGTGTTCTTGCTTATTTGTAACTGCAAATATTCGTTGCAACACAACTCTTGCAATAACAAAAATTCTTTCCGGACAATATTTTCTAAATTCAATGTGTATATTGTTGTATAGATTTAACAATTGGTTATTTCAACTTAATATTAAGCTCAACTTAATAGTTATTACAATCCAATCAGTTGGAACTTCAACAACACTTTAAAACTTTGAATTTTACAAAAATTACTATCTCGAAAACTAAAAGTTAAGAGTAGAATAGTTCGGATTAAAAATGCCATTATCGAACTAGATATATAAGGTTGATATTCTTGTACTATCATAAATGGTTTAATACTGTTTTTCTGTTAAAACATTCTTTCGTGAATTCTAGCTGTTGCTATTGTTGAGTATAACCTTAATGCTTAATTATATTTTATAGCTAAATTGTATATTGGATTAATGCATTTTCAGTAAACAATTTAATTATAAAATATTTTGTATGAAAAGTATGATGGAACTGAAATGCTCCTTATAATGAACAAGTGCATGAATGTAGCGTTAATATATGAATCAACGTGAATGACTCCCAGAATGCAACACTTAAAACATTCTGTGGACAATGAAAAAAAATAATTTCTTCTTAGTCTATCCTAAAATAATGTCATAGTATTTCCTTATTTACTATAGTGTGATCATACAAAAATTTATGATTTCTTTTAGATAATAATTTATCGGAAACATCATTTCTTCCTTCATAAGATAGGGATAATGTCTGTGTACACACTATCCTTTTCAAGCCCTACACGTGGATTGCATTAAATTTGTTGTTGTTCTTTTAAATAACAATTTTTAAAAAATATTTTTCTTTTTAAATTTTACACCGAATCAAATACCGTTAAATTCGTACCTAATCGAACACCACGATATAAATTAAGACGGAAGAATACCAAATAGGCTGACAGGGCACGCTGTTATTCAATAAACAGTATAATTTTCTTTCCTATGGAACCGTAGGGTAGGTAAAAAGCAAAAATTGGTTCTATAATGAAACATGCATTAGCGCGACAAGAAAAATCATGACATTCTCAGGTATCTAAAATATAATATTAAAATATGGCTCTATTCATAATTTCATATATAGTGTTCGGAGAGTTAATTAGTATATTTTCAAAAATATGTTAATTTATAGATTTTAATTATTTTTTGTAAATCTCAAAAACAACTTTAGAGTATAATTTTTAAAGTCTTCTGGTCACAAAACTTCAAATTCTTTTCAAATAAAATACATATATCCAAATACAATTTGGACTTTCAAAAATAACTTTCCATCTCATCTTCAAAAATTCATTTTCTTTTAAATTTCAATAAAATTTATGTCCAAATGCTAGCTAAATTATTTGGAAGTTAAACTATGGCAACTGTGGAGCTAACTAGGGTGAAGCTTTGCCTTTGGAACAACAACAATCCATGGAATCCCACAAGGGGGAGAATAATGTGTACGCAGACTTTATCCCTACCTTATCCTTACCCGGGAGGACAGAGAGGTTCCTCGATTTGAGAAGAACATGAACAAGTAAATACAACCTTCGCCTTTGGAACACAATCTTGCAAATGAATTAAATACAAAGAATTGACATTACATTAAATTAAGGAAAACTACACAATGGACTGATTCCTGCACTTAGGCTTGTTACATCTTCAGATTGTCCCAAGTGCAGTACTGATAATAACAAGGCTTGTTACATCTTCAGATTTTCCCAAGTGCAGTACTGAGAATAACACAAAACAACCAAATTATTACTAACATACTTTAAGAAACATAAATCATCACTATTTGCAGTAAGATGCTGCAAATTGAACATACACTAGGACTATGAAACACCCGAGAAGACCAAAATCAGTAGCCGGGCAGTCCATCTTCAGTGGTGGCAAGGGAAGGCGATAGAGAATTACGCGATTCATCATAATCTTCACCTAATGGAGATTGTTCAACTCTGATCTCCTCAATCAACTTAACCACTTCAACCATAGTAGGCCTTTTTTCGGGTTGTGGCACAACACAAGCCATAGCTACATGTAACATTGACACTAATTCCTCCTCAATGTTCTTGTACCTCAACAATTCTTGATCAAAGACTTCAGCAGTCCACTCATCTCTGACTACGGATCGAACCCATTTAGGCAAATCAACAGCCATTTCTTCCTCCTCAACGCGTGGCCTAGTCGGTGAAGGGTACTCCGAGGGAGCTTTACCAGTAAGCACTTCTAATAATAAAACTCCAAAGCTATAAACATCAGACTTTTGAGATAACCTCTTCATTTCAGCTTGTTCAGGTGCTTTGTATCCTCCCAATCTAGCTATTGCATGAACAGGATTCAATAACAATGACAGCCCAAAATCAGAAATACAAGCCACTCCATTTTTGTCAAGCAACACATTAGATGATTTCACATTCCCATGTGGAATTCTTGAATCTGCATACTCTCCATGAATATGAGCTAGCCCTCTAGCTGCCCCTAGCACTAAACTAATTCTTGTTGTCCAATCCAATGGAACTCTACCTGGTCCTCTGCTCCCTGTTAAAATCAAGACAACACCACAACATTAGCTTTCTTACAAACCCAAAAGAAAATCTTGAAATAGTAGCGGAGCCAGAAATTTAATTGAAAGGTATCAAAATAAAAAAAAAAATCAGCATATAAAGTATTTAAGGAGATTCAACATATAATATATATACCGTGGCAGAACCAGAAATTTCAGTAAACGAGTTCAGTATATAAAGAAGTAAACATACATAGAGAAGATTCAACAAAAGAATTGACCTAGTATATACAGTCAAATTTTCAGGTGAATGGAATCCGAATAACACGTTGCGCCTATCTCAGCCGTAAGTATATACATAAAAAGATTTGATTCTACTATACAGTGTTATTTTCCGCCAAAGAGGTGTCAATTAAAAGGGCAGCCCGGTACACTAAGCTTCCACTATGCATAAGGTCCGGGGAAGGACTGAACCACAAGGGTCTATTGTATGCAGCTTTACCTTGCATTTCTGCAAGAGGCTGTTTACATAGGTCGAATCCGTGACTTCCTGGTCACGTGACAATAACTTTGCCAGTTGCGCCAAGGCTGGGCGTAAATTGACTGATTAAATTACAAAAAACAATCTTAATGTTACCATGAAGAAGTGAGTGCAAACTCCCATTAGGCAAATAGTCATAGACAAGCAATTTTTCTTCCTTGGCATAATAATAAGCTCTAAGTTTCACCATATTAGGATGTTTAAGCTTCCCAATAACATCCATATATTGTTCAAACTCCTTTCTTGCACATGGATTTGCATCTTTCAATCTTTTTACTGCAACAGTACAGCCATCATCAAGAATTGCTTTATAAACAGTTCCTAAACAACCTTTCCCAAGCATTTCAGCTGATGCTCTTAACAATTCCTCAAGTTCAAACTGTTTCCTCCTATCAAAAAACAGAAGCTTACTCTTATCAGTAGCTGTTGTTCCATCACTATCTCCACCATTATTATTATTAGCATAAACTCTTTTTTCATTTGAATAACTACTCCTTTTCCCACATTCACTTCCTCCTGACACTGAATAACTTTCCCTTGAATATTTCCCACAATAATATGCTACTATAAATGATACTACAATTAACAATGCTACTACATTCACCATTACTATTGCTACAACCCCTCCTTTACTTAACCCTTTTCGCGATTTTTTCCCCGGTTCCTCAATTGTTGCAGTTGAAGTTGCAGTTGAAGGTAAAGAAGTTGGATTTGAAGGAACTGTTTGTGGTGATTCTGTTTCACCTATGTATGAACACTGAGGTAAATTCCCAATTCCACATAACCCCTCATTTCCAGCAAAACTATTTTCGTCAAAATGGTTATATAAACTCTTTGGAACAGACCCAAAAAGCTCATTATTTGAAAAGTTTAGTTCTTTAAGATTTTCAAGAGAATTCAAGAATCTTGGAATAGTTCCGGAGAGTTCATTGTTTTGTAAACGAAGAGTGAGTAAACGCGTGAGATTTGATATTTGGGTTGGGATTGGACCTTCAAGATTGTTGTTTGAAATGTCGAGGCGGAGGAGACGGTGGAGGGAGGAAATTTCCGGCGGAATTTTGCCGGAAAAGTCGTTGCCGGAGAGGTAAATGAGCTTGAGGTTGATGCATTGGGCAATGGGTGTGAGAGTACCGTTAAGGCGGTTATTACGGAGGTCGAGAAGGCGGAGGAAAGGTAAAGAAGAGAGGGCAGTGATGGGTCCCCGGAGATTGAAGGAAGGGAGGATCACGGCGGAGACACGGTGGTTTATGCATTTTATACCTAGCCATGCGGCGGTGCATGCGGTGGTGGAGTTAGTTGGAAGGGTCCAATTATGTAGGAGTGTGCCGTGGATGTCTGTTTGAGAACGGAAGAGGAGGAGTGCGGCGGTGTCGTTGTCGTTGACGGCGGCGGTAGTGGCTGTGATGGTGATGGAGATAAGTAGTGTAAGGAGGAGAATGGCGGACGAGGAGGAAAAACGGTTCATTTTTGGTGTTTAAGGCATAAAGAGCGGGAAGTGGGGAGTAAAGAGGAATTGAGTTTTTTTTTAAAAGTTAGGAAGAGAACAAACAAGTTGAACAAATGGAGCAGTTTAAATATCGACTTTCATATAATTTGAAATTGAGACATAATTGATTGATATTTCTTACTATAATAATTCGACTATAAAGTATTGACTCACTTATTAACCTTTTTAGTCGCTATTTTTTTCTCATTAACCTATTTAATCCGCAAGCTATATTTTTAAAAAATTATCAGTTTGGCTTTTGTAAAGTACATTGATTCAAGTTTGATATATCCGGGCGATAAGTAATTTTTGAGAATTCTATGATAATATTGAATTCAGGGGTCGTTTGGTAAGGTGTATAAAAATACTACTATACGTTAAATATGATATATTAGTAATATTGTGATTAGTTATGCCATTTATGTAGGGATGTTCATCGGGCGGATTGGGCGGCTTTTTACTCTTAACGGTTTGGCTTAGCGGTTATCGGCTTTTAAATGTATTAATCCGTTAGCCACCCGATAAGATATCGGGCGGATTGGTATCGGGTTAGCTCTTATAGGGCGGTTAATGAGCGGTTTATCAGCCTAACATACATGTTCACTAAATATCTCTTATTCTCCTCGTCTTAGAAATAATGAATTGCCATAAAAAATAATATTTTAGAGGCAATATGATGCAGCTAATGAAAAAATCGTCATCAGCATGTAGATTAAAAAATAGATAAATTCACTACTAGTTCAGTATCGAGAAAAATAAAACAGAACTTATCTTCTGTTAGAGGCCACACTACATGTGTACTCATAAGCTTCAGATATAACCAAAAAAAATCTGTCACGCAAATTTCCATTCAGCTCCCACAATGAACTTTTAAAAACTGAAGTGCTCTGTTAAATTCTACTCTCTACACTCCTCTTCTATAAATAACTATCGTTCTCCATTTTCCACAAGCAATCATCCAAAATGCACAAATTTATTTCATGGGGTGTCGTTCCTCTAGTCATAACCAACCTATTAAATTCTTCTTTTTCCATGACACACATAGAACTATATATGTATTAGACAACTCAATTCTATCACTAAATTATATATATATATATATATATATATATACATATATATATATATATATATATATATATATATATATATATATATATATATATATTCTTAACGGGTTAACGGATTAGCCGTTAAGAAAATTTAATAATCCATCCCCAAACCGATAAGCTGTTAATAAAAAAAATTCAATCCGTTCCCCATCCGTTAAGCCGTTACCAGTAAGCCGTTAAGCTTCGGTTTGGATCAGTTTTCGATTTCGGATCGGTTTCGAACACCCCTACATTTATGCACTATTTGGTTTAATATGTATGTAACTTTATATGCTTATCCATGTTTTAAAAATTATATGGTATTACTAATGTGTTCGCTATGTATTAGTGATACATGAGGTAATACCAAATTAGGGATGTTAAATGGACGGGTTAAATAAATTTTGGGTGGGTCAAAATAAGTTGAGTCAATAATTGGGTAGGTCACTGGGCTAAGATGGATTGAGTCAAAATTGATTAAAATTTGGGTCATAACCCAAACTGCACAACTCTTATTAAACTTTAATTAATATATGTTATTTTCTTATAAATTGTATAATTACTAAATAATATTTTTTTTTACTTTTTGTTATGGTCATATTTAAAATATTAAACACAAAATAAAATTATTTCTAAGATATTTTGACAAAGATACTCATGGATCAATTTGAGATAAAAATTAGCCCAACTTTAAATAAGTTGAAATGGCTTAGGTCAAGATATACTAAGTTCAATAAATGAGCGGGTCAATAACCAACCCAACTTTGGGCGGGTTCTATCACTAAATTTTATATATATATATATATATATATATATATATATATATATATATATATATATATATATATATATATATATATATATATATATATATATATATATATATATATATATATATATATATATATATATATATATATATATATATATATATATATATATATATATATATATATATATATATATATTCTTAACGGGTTAACGGATTAGCTGTTAAGAAAATTTAATAATTCATCCCCAAACCGATAAGCCGTTAATAAAAAAAATTCAATCCGTTCCCCATCCGTTAAGCCGTTACCAATAAGCCGTTAAGCTTCGGTTTGGATCAGTTTTCGATTTCGGATCGGTTTTGAACACCCCTACATTTATGCACTATTTGGTTTAATATGTATGTAACTTTATATGCTTATCCATGTTTTAAAAATTATATGGTATTACTAATGTGTTCGCTATGTATTAGTGATACATGAGGTAATACCAAATTAGGGATGTTAAATGGACGGGTTAAATAAATTTTGGGTGGGTCAAAATAAGTTGAGTCAATAATTGGGTAGGTCACTGGGCTAAGATGGATTGAGTCAAAATGGATTAAAATTTGGGTCATAACCCAAACTGCACAACTCTTATTAAACTTTAATTAATATATGTTATTTTCTTATAAATTGTATAATTACTAAATAAATATTTTTTTTACTTTTTGTTATGGTCATATTTAAAATATTAAACACATAATAAAATTATTTCTAAGATATTTTGACAAAGATACTCATGGATAAATTTGAGATAAAAATTAGCCCAACTTTAAATAAGTTGATATGGGTTAGGTCAAGATATACTAAGTTCAATAAATGAGCGGGTCAATAACCAACCCAACTTTGGGCGGGTTGGGCGGATCATTTGGGTTTGTGCCAAATTTGACAGCCATATACCAAACAAGAGATTAATAATTGGAAATTACCAACTATGTCCATTTATAAGTAGTTTATTACAAAAATTATCCAATTGATAAAATATTACTAATATTAGCCAATTAGCTATTTGTAGCAAGAAAATATCAAATTTTGCTTTGTTTTGAGTGAGTGTTATTAGAATAGATTGAGTACAACTTAAGGAGCTTGAATCTCAGTTTTGGTTTGGGGATGATTTGGTGAAGTTTTGATGTGGTTTGAATTGAAAATTCGAAGTAAAAGCTGAAAATGAAAAAAATGATATATGTATCCCATTGTGTATCACACATATATCACATTTATATCAATTGTGTATCACATATATATCCGTGTATACCTGTGTGTGGGATACATGCGTGATACATGTTTGATACATGTGTGTCGTAGAAGACTTTTATGAACTCGATTTAATTATGAATTTTGATGTAAAACCAGTCCAAATCACCTACGATCTTCCTCAAATTTTGTATATTGACTTATATATATATTTTCAATGAATTTCAACTACGCACATTGAAATGTTTCTTTTTTATTTACATTTGTGGAATATTGTATAGATTTTTATATTTTATCACCATATTTGCTACCCCCTCCATAAAATTTCCTTTCCGTCTTGTTTCTAATATTGTTAATCACGCTTAAAAATATGAAAGGTGATTTTTGCATCTGATTCTCTGAGAGAAAGAATCCTATTATTTGATTTTTCAAGTTTCATTGACTAATTTTGATAAGTCTATGACTGATGGTTAGAGATTGATAAATTAAAATTTATTTGCGATATTTATGTAAGTTTCCCATTAATAATACTAAAATTAATACATAATTGTTTAGCATATGTCGGCAGGGAGGGAAAGAGAATTTGAGTTGAATTTTGACACTGTGATTTGTACCATTTTTAGTGGGGGGAGAAAAAGAGAGAAGAAAGAAAAGTTGGGGGAAATGATTATAGGAGGCAAAAGATAGTGCATGAGCATATGAGAGGTGGTTTTATGGGAATGATTGATGTTCTTTTCTCCACTCCCATTACAAATGGAATCAAGTAAAGTAAAAGGGGTAAAAAAAGGGAGTATATATATGAGGAGAAATAGTTTCTTTTTTCTTTTTTTTTTCTTTCCTTTTTTCTAGTCTTTTCAGTAAGGTGATTTTCTACTTGGAGAAACATAGATGTAGCAATTTTTTTGAGAAAAAAAAATTGTTTTCATTCGATGTGCGATGTCTGATTTTATATTGTTAGACTCTCTGAAAATATCGATTAATGTGTTAGATTCTCCAAAAGTAATATATCTTTGAAAAAATTAATACGGATACGACAACAGTTTTGGAGAGTCCATACAATATAGGTTTACTTTGAGGCTCAACTAATTTGAATTCATGTCCGAAAGTCTCATATTAGGAGTAAAATATTTTTTTACTAAAGAAAACTTTATAACGAGAGCTCGAACCCGAAACTTTTAATTAAGAATAAAAAAAATACTTACTACTCTACCGCAACCTTTGGCAGTAAAATGTCAATTACATTCAAGAATTCCTAAACAATGCAATTATTTATATGGTGTAGGCTTCTAGCTTACTATAATTTACAATTAGACATATTTAATTGGTGATTAGAGTAGAAAACTGAGGATGGTTTCTGGAAATGAAACTACTGTCCAAAAAGAAAACTAGAGCAAAATCGCGAGGCTACGAAAGTATTTCCTTCAATATGACCTCTTTTATGTTGGTTTTAAATCGCAATTATTTTAAATAGAAAGCACAAATGCATGCCCATATTATCTTAAGCAAAAATATTCACAATGTAACACCAGTAATTAAGCCATTCAAGAACTCACATTACTTTTGTGAATAACAAATAAGGCTGTGTTGAGTATCGGTTCCGAACCGGAACTGTGACCGGAATCGCGGTTCTGGCGGTTCCGCGGTTCTAAACGGTTCCGGTTCCGCGGTTCCGGTCCGGTTCCACCCTTTAGAACCGTGGAACCGAAACCGGAACCGGACCGGTTCCAGCGGTTCTAAACGGTTTCGATATTTAAATAAATTTTTTTTTTTAAATTCGGACCGTTGGCGGAACCGTTTGGAACCGTCGGAACCGGTCCGGTTCCGGTTCCGGTTCTATCCGGTTCCCAACGGCCATATTTTTTTTAAATTTTTTTTTTTTAAAATTCTGAAAATCAGAACGTTGGTATTGAAGAAATAGCCGTTTGACATTTTTAAAATTTAGCCATTTGACCCCTCAAATTTAATTTAACCCCAAACTTTATATAATTACACAATTTCCCATTTCTCAACTATAAATACCCCCTCATTCTTTCATTTTAATTCACCAATTCATCAATCTTACTCAATCTCTCTCAATCTCTCTCAAGCTCTCTTTCAATCTTTCTGTGCAAGTGCTTAATTTTTGTTGCAAATTCGTGAAACATTGTGAAGTTGTTGAATTGAAGTTTTCAAGTGTTCAATTACAACGATTTTCAATTTTCAAGAAGTTGTTCGTCAATCCGGTAAACTCGTTTCAACTCTTACGTGCTAAGAATATTTGTTGTGTGTTGTTATTTTCCTTAATTATAATTAGTATGGCATTTTCATTGAAAAAAATGTTCGAAAAAGGTACATCTAAATCCGGTGAAAGTAGTCGCCAAAATCCTACCCCTCCCCCGGCTCCCCGACCTAGAAAAGATAAACAAGTTCAAACTAGTAGCCAACCTAGAAATACTAATGAAAACTTAGGAATACTTGATAGTGATCACCCGTGTTTTCAATTTAGCGATGTTAATTTTCTACATGATATAGCAGTCGGTGATAGAATAGATGATGATATTATGAATTTGCTTTATCCTAATGCACCAATATCAGAGGGAAATGAGGGTGATGATGATGACGAAACCCAACATCCGGTAGGTTTAGATGATACACCTACTAGTCCTGCTCCTAATTACCCAGAACACCCACTCGTACAAACTCCCACTTTTAGTAGACAACCTCAGAAACGTACAGAAACTTCATTAGTTTGGCATTTTTTTATTCAACTAAGAGATAAAGATAGGGCTAAATGTAAAACTTGTGGTAAAGAACTTGTTCATAGGTATACGGGTGATCGTAGCGGAACAGGTAGTTTAGTTAAACATATATATATACATCCTAGCGATAAGGCTAGATATTTTCAAATGAAAGCGGAACAAGAGGGGAAGTCAAGTCCTGATACTACAATTAACCAAAGTACTGGTTCTAACATGGTTCAACCAGGAATAAACACTGTCACCGGAGGTATATTGTACTACGATCCTAATAAGGATCGTGAAGAATTAGCTAAAATGATTATTGTTATGTGTTTACCTTATTCTTTTGCTTCTAATCCTGCTTGGATTCAATATATTAGACTAGTATTTAATCCTACATATAAAGGTTGGCCTCGCGCCACAGTTAAGGCCGACATTTATAAATATAAGCATGAATATGAACAGTACTTGCTTTATTTATTTACTCATATAAGTAATCGTATGTCTATTACAACTGATATTGGTAGAAGTGGAAATGATTGTGATTATCTAACCGTGACCAGTCATTGGATAGACGAAGACTGGACCATGCAAAAACGCATTATAGCATATAGAATAATTAATTCACGGCACACAGGTAAGTTTATTGCTAGCACTGTTTCTGATGTTTGTAGATATTTTTGTTTTAATGATAGAATAATGTCAATTTCCATGGATAACGCTAGTAGCAACACAACTGCAATAGGTATTTTAACTAGAAAACTTAATCCTGCTTTTACAAATATTTTCCATGTTAGATGTATATGCCATATTTATCATTTAATTGTTGGAGATGGTATGAGAATTTTAAACATAGAAATTGAAAAAGTTAAACTCGCTCTTAATTGGATTTTTTATTCAAACCGTAGAAGTAGACTTAGAGAATATTATAAAAAATGTGACGAAAGTGGCCTTAGAGAAAGAAAGGTTCCTAAACCTTGTCCGACTAGGTGGAACTACATGTATGAAAGCTTAGTAGTGGCGTACGAATATAGAAACCCAATAACCGCTACTTATAATTCTAGGATTGTGAGGATGAAGATAATGATATGCTAACTAATCAAGATTGGAATAACGTTAAGATTCTTTTAGATTTTTTAGAACATTTTAGTGTGGCTACAACTGCTTTATCTGGCCAATATTATCCTACAATTTCAAACTGTTTAGTATATATTGCCGCACTTGCTAATTTATTTGCTGATTTTAACTAGGGAGGGGAAATTTATGAAAATGCAATATTTGAAATGAAAAAGAAATTTAAAAAATATTTTTTTCCAATCCCTCCTATTTTTGGTGTGGCTGCTTTGTTAAACCCTACTATGAAAGCAGGAGGTCCTAACTTTTGGTATAATAGTATTTATCAATGTTTAGATCTTTCACCAGAAGAAATGGCTACACTATCTGATGCGAAAGCATCAATTACAGTGAATGCTCAAACTGTTTATAATGCTTATAAACAGGCCTTAGAGCATGCTAGGCCTAATATTCCAACTCCTACTTCGTCCACGTCACAATCGTCTAAAAGAGTTGCTGGCTTAACAGCTCTTAAATCGTGGACGGAGTTCAGGGGTACTCAAGGTGAGAATTTAGATGATATTTCCCATCTAAACGAACTTCAAGTTTATTTGTCGCAGGGGCTAGAGAATGATAATCCAGACGGATCTTTCGACCTTTTGGATTGGTGGAAGACAAGGGAAAAGCATTTTCCCGTTCTTGCAAGGATGGCTCGGGATGTTCTGTCCATTCAAGCGTCAACTGTTGCATAGGAGAGCGTATTTAGTCAAGCCAGACTACAAATAGGAGATCATAGAGCGTTGATGCGGGACAGCTTGGAAAAATCAGTGCTCTTCCGAGATTGGATAGGCTCTGAAAGAAGAAACTTTGGGCTAGCTGAATCTCAACCCGAAATAGATGAGTGCTATGAAGAAATGCTAGCAGAACTTGCTCAAGACTCATCTTCACCCGGAAGTGGTGATGAACAAGCTTCATTTCCACCACCGCCAACACAACCACCTCCAAACCTTGAAGGTTTTATGAGATTTGTTAGAAATAATACATAAATTATGATGTAACTTGTACATTGGCATGTCTTCTTTTAGTTTTTTTTCCTTTTAATGGTGGTATTAGTACCATGTTGTGCTCATTCCATTGGGGGAAGGAAGACTAAGAAAGATATGCCATTTTGGTCAATAAATATGCTTTTTATCATATACTTGAATATATTTGTCTCAATATTTCTTTGTCTTTACTTCTATATCATCCTTGAATATAAAATATTTATATAACATATAATATATAACATACAACACATAATACTATTAATACTAACTACTACACAATATACATTATTTATATACAATATATACTACATTACTGCAACATATACTACTTATATACAAAATATACACTACTTATTTTGAATATATACTAATTTCCAAACACAATATATGCTATAGTAAGAACATAGTACACCATATAAAAATATATTCTACAATATACTAATCACTACTATACAAGATATTTAATTAAAAAAAAAAAAGGTCGGAACCGCCGGGAACCACCTGGAACCGCCAGACCCGCGGTTTCGGAACCGCCAGAACCGGAACCGGGTGGTTCCGGAACCGTATGGTTCCGGTTCCGGCTCCGGAACCGCCAGAACCGGGAACCGCCAGAACCGGAACCGTTATTAACAAAAGACGGCAAATTAGCTAGCTTATATATACAAAAAAATAGATACTAATTATATATATCTATATATAAATATAAATATAAAATTATATATTACATGTATTTATCGTCTATTATTTTTTGAAAGGGCTTGTTGTTTTTCCCAGAAAAAAAAAGTTAGCATGTTAAGCTTTGATAATAAGAAATACCTTGGTGTCCTTCTCCAATGGAGAGTATTAACAATTATATTAGATTTTTTTTGTTTTTCGTTCGGTACTTGTATTTGTCACGATTCAAATCCGGTCGTGATGGCGCCCAACCATACAGCTAAGCAGGCCTGACCAATTACCTCTCAAGAACCCAATCTGATAACTCATTTCCGATAATCTAAGAGAATTTAACAGTTTAAAAATAATAAGTCGATGTTTAAAATAAAACAGTACGGAACAAACCAAATATCTGACAAAAATACTCCCACAGAATCTGGGGTCACGAGTCTAGAGCCTTTAAACAAATGAGTAACAATGTTCGAAAATATAAGTCTAGAAAGCAGAAATAAACTGAATAAAATGGGAGAAGTCGAGCCCTGCGAATGTCAGGCAGCTACCTCGACAACTCTGAGTAAATTCTGGAAGACAGCAACTGCTCAGCTAAGTCTCCGGAACACCTGAATCTGCACACAAGGTGTAGAGAGTAAAGTGAGTACTTCCAACTCAGCGATAATAGACATGTATAATGACTTGAAAGTAAGAAATCCCGAAATACCACAAAGGAAAGTTAAAACTATCCTCTTAGCACATTTAACGAAGAAACAATAATAAATCAATGACAGACAGATATCAACGTATGAATGCAATGCAATGCACATGACCCGTTGCGGCGTACAACCTGATCCATTTGGTACCCCCGCTCACTAGGGGTGTGTACAAACTCCGAAGGGGCTCCTACAACCCAAGTGCAATATCATCATATCATCACTGCGGCGTGCAGCCCGATCCATACTCAGTCCACAGTATGCATATGAGTCACATAACCGATTCAATTAAATTCTCAGTTTTCAATTATTAAGAAAATATAATTTAGTTATTTAACTTCAGAAAAAGTGACTTAGCATTTCATAACAATGATTAATCACAGGGCTGAGATCAATGATTATGCAAATCATGCTATCACAGCGGTATTCATCCTCTAAGGATGCTACAGATCGGCACAAGGCCCCAAACATGGCAATAAGTCCAGATATATTCAATATAAGGTGCGTATCAGTCCTCAGTCATAAACAAGCCCGCACCTGCCATGGGGTACGAGTCACGCCCGAATATAGCGCCACAATGTGATAAACCGGGATTTCAAACCCTCAGGCCGTCATCTATACAGACTACTCACCTCTAAACGGCCGCAGACTGGTCCGCGATGCCTTTTCCTCTTGAATCTTCCTCTACGCGCGTCGAATCTAGTCAAAACCACAATAAATATGGGCTAAAGAAACACAACCCAATCAAAAATACTCGAAAAGTACTAAAATTTACGAAGTTGGTAAAACCCGAGCCCCAGGCCCACTTCTTGAAAAATTTCGAAAATCACATCAACGGATTACTCGTCTCGCCACGAGTTCGTACATATAAAGTTTACCGAAAACGGAGTTCAAATGGCCTTTCAAATCCTAACAATTCATTTTCAAAAACCAAGCCCTAGTTCGTTACAATTTCAACCAAGCCCTACAATTTCAAAATGGTGTTTCTAAGTCAAGAGACTTACCTCCACTCAATACCCATCGAAAACCCTCATCAAATCGGTCAAAAAGCTCTCTTGGCGGAGTAAAAATAGTGGAAAAGTGATATGGGTCGCAGATGAAATAACACTTAAAAGCATTCTACCCAGACGAAAATCCTTCTTTGCCAACACGATACCTTGTCGCGAACGCAAAGAACAAAAATGTTCAAGTGGAATTTAGCACTAAAACCTATATTAGTCACTAGGTTTCGCCCCTTAGAGGCAGGTATTGATTATTTTGAGTTCTTGGAAGGAAAAACAAGTGTGAGAGAATAGCTCAAACCTATTTCTTCTTTCCTTTTGATTTTTATTGCTAGATTATGTTGAGTCTTAGTTTTGTTTATTTACCCATAGTTATGAGTAGCCAATTTCCCTGTCTAAGGTCTTGATGGAACCTATTGGGGGTTGAACTTCTTGTTTATGTTAATGCAAATTTGCCGGGTTTCATCTTTATTTATTCAACTATGTTCTTGTTGTAGCTAATTGACAGGATCCTCAATTAGCTGTGCCTATTTAGCGTGCATAACTTGGAAAAGAGTGAATATTTAGGTTGTTGTTGAATAACACTACTCCTAAAGTAATAAGGAATCTATTACTGCGGGTTTAAAGGCGAGATTAGGAATAACGGAGCCTTGGTGCAATATTAAATGAACTGTGTTAATTAAAGCTAACTAGTGTATCTCGGGAGAGTGCAATAGTATATTACTGTAATTGCTCGGGAGAGAGTTGCGGTAAGTTGACTGTTCATTATTGATAAAGTGTGTTGGTAAATTTGTTTGAAGCATAAACAGAAGGGATTCCATCAATAGGGGAAGTCATTATCTTAGCGTTTCTCTCATTCTTGTCTACAACCTTAGTTAGTTAGCTATAGCTTGTTACTTTTCTACAATCTTAGTTCGTAGTAAAATCTCCACTTGTGATTCAAAAGTCTTGGGAAGCTGGTTCTGAAGAATTTAGTGGGTCTAAAGGTGTTAGTTGATAGGTCTCTCTGTGGATTCGACCCTGGGCACAATACTCGGGTTTTATTTGCAACGTCCGCAGAGTCCTTTTTAGAGGACATACTTGGGCGTGATCAAATTTTGGCGTTGTTACCGTAGAGTTAACGGAATTATCAATTGTCATTGCTAGAGTTACAAAAATTCTTTGTATTGCTAGTTTTTTTACACCCAATTTTGGTAGAAACTTTTGATGGTTGACTTGGTTTCACAGCTGTATGCCTAGAAACTCTACAAGGACTGGAGAACTACTTGAAGGACTCTCAGCCTGAAAAATATTCCAGGCATTGAATCGTGCCAACAGAAGACTTCAACCATCTGAACAGACAGACAAACTCCAAAATTGAAATGGAAGGCGTAATCGACCCCAATGAAAACGGCAGACAGGAGCAAGTCAACTTAAATGCTGGAGAGGCGGCACCTCTTGTGCCGGAGGGTGCACTTTATGACTGGGCACAAATGAAATCTGATAATTTGGCAACTGCCATAGTTGTGCCATCAATACAAGCTAAATCATTCTAGATTACATATAATATGCTGCATTTGTTGCAAAACAAGGGATTGTTTTCTGGAACGCAAGTGGAAGACCCTTAACAACACTTAAAGAATTTCCTTTCCATATGCAAAACTCAGAGGCAACCCAATTTGACTCCGGAAGCAATCAGGCTGCTATTATTTCCTTTCTCTGTGACAGGAGCTGCTCAGATTTGGCTAAACTCACTCCCCATCAACTCCATTGAAACTTGGGATGAGTTAGTCAAACAGTTTCACAACAAGTCCCATCCGCCCAACAAAACAGCACAACAGATTGATGAGATCGTGAGCTTCAAATAGAAACCTATGGAAACTTTGCACGAGACATGTGGAAGGTTCAAAGGAATGTTGGTGATGTGTCCCCATCATGGTATTCCAGAGCAGATGTTGGGACAACGGTTTTACATGGGACTTTATGACAATATGAAGAATATTGTGGATGCCTCAGCTGGTGGGGCATTTTTAAGCAAGACATGGAGAGAAGGCCAGAATCTGTTGGAAAAAATGGCTCAGAATCCAGGGTGGACAACCAGAAATGCACCTATCACTCCGGTGGTGCATTCAGCACCTCTTGATCCTTCCAACACTCTGGCTGAAAATGTGGTGACTCTTTTGACACAGATGAGCATCCTCACCAAGAAGGTGGAGGAGTCGGGACAAAAACAGCTGGTACATATAGTTGATACTACCAATGGGGGCTTGTGCACATCCTGCATCAGTCAGCCAATTGGTAATCCATGGAACGTAGAGCATGACGTTCATCATCAGCAACCCGAAGATATGAATTATGTGGCTAACTACAGGGGTCAGAGGCAGGGTAATCAGAACTGTGGCCAACAAACTCAACAGCAGGACATGCCACCGCAGCCACATTACAATGGAGGGAATATAGGAGGTATGAGACCCCCCAACAACATGGCACCTTATCCTAGGCCACAAGGGTATAATAATCAGCAAAAAGGGTACCGCCCACTTCAGCAATAGCATGGTGGGAGACATGAAGATGGGTTCTCTAGGCTAGAAGCGATGATGCAGCAAGTGATTGGGTCCAATGCAAAGATAAATGAGAGGGTAGATGCATATGATGCAGCTATTAAAAATATTGAAATGCAGGTGGGCCAGATTTCTATGTCTTTGAGTAACTGTCCTCAAGGGACATTGCCTGCAGATACTTAGACCAACCCAAAGATCAGGCCCAGAAGCAGCTGATGATGGTGAGTCTCCACAATGGGAAAGATCTTGATGTTGAGCAGGAAAGAGACCGTGAGAATATGCAGATAGAGACACTCATTTAGGTACCCATTAAGCTGGATGAATCAACAAGGCTGACAGATGTGACAGTCCAACATGTTCCTGAAAATCAAAATATGCAACAAGAGAGCGAGAAAGTCGCCGAAACAGTAAGAGAGTCAGTGGAAGTGATGATAGTTGAGAAGGAAAAGTCCCAAGTCATTGGGAAGAAAAGACCTCCTGCACCATTCCCACAAAGATTGGCCAAGCACCAAAAGGAAAAACAATACAAGAAGTTATTTGACATGCTCAAGCAAATTCAGGTAAATATTCCATTGATCGAAGCTTTAAAGGAGATGCCTGGATACGTAAAGATGATGAAAGACTTGATGTCTAGGGAGTTTTACTTCCAAGACTTGGCCACAGTAACACTTACACAAACTTGTAGTGCAGTGGTGACCAGACCCGTTGCTGAAAGGCTCTCTGACCCAGGTACTTTCACTATTCCTTGTACTATTGGTAATTTTGCCTTTACAAAGGCACTCTATGATTTGGGGGCCAGCATTAACCTCATGCCCCTGGTTGTTTACAAGAGGTTGGGCACTGGGAGAGCTAGACCCACCTCTATGCTGCTGCTGCTGCTGCTGCTGGCTGACAGGACTGTAAAGCGTCCATTTGGGATCCTAGATGATGTACTTATTCAGGTGGAGAAATCCGTGTTCCCTGCAGATTTTGTAATCTTGGATTGCAAGTAGATGAGGAAATTCCTATCATTTTAGGAAGACCATTCTTAGCCACTGGGAGAGCCTTGATTGATTGCGAGACTAAGGAGCTTAAGATGAGGCCGAAATATGAAGAGATTATTTTTAATGTGCAAAAATCGATGAGACGTCCAAGTGAGTTTGCTAGTTTCTCTCTCATTGATGCTGTGGACGTAATTGTTCAGTCTGATGTGGACGTATTGACAGTGAGGGGTCCTTTGTCTGCATGTCTGTCAAATTTGGAGGATGCTAATGGTGAGGAGTTGGCAGAATGGGTGTTGCGTTGGAAGGTAAGGGGTTTTGGGATAAGAATCTTGAGTTTGAACCCCTACATTTGGAAAAGAGAGAGATTCCTCCAGCTAAGACGTCCATTGAAGAACCACCGAAGCTAGAGCTAAAGCCCTTGCCAGCTCACCTTAGGTATGAATTTATGGGACCGAACTCCACGTTACCTGTTATTATCTCATCTGGTTTTCTGGATGCGCAGGTGCAACAGCTTTTACAGGTACTGAATGACTGCAAAACTGTCATCGGATGGACCACGAAAGATATCAAGGGGATCAACTCTGCCTATTGTATGCAGTGCTATTAAATCATATTTAGACTATTTTTATGATATTTAACTGTTTAAAATGAGAATTTGGTTCAATTGGCTGGCCTTGTCTTCACGAGAGGCGCCATCACGACCGGATTCGGGGTTAGGATCGTGACAATTATAAAATATGAAAATCTAAAAATCGCCATGAATTCCTGTATAATGGCTCTAGAATGCTAAAAAATAAGGAACGTTCATGGTGAAACGATGACTATTGTTCATTAGGTCATATTTATGGGTCCAAAACTTTTAGGAGATTCAGGGCCGATTACTCGAATTCATGCAGATGTCATGGAATATAACATATGAAAATTTGGGAATCGTCTTGAATTGCTATTTTGTGACCATAAAACGCTTGAAACGAGGAACAATCATGGTGAAGAGATGATTATTATTTATTAGGTTATTTTTTATGGACCCGAAAATTTTAAGAAAATTTGGAGCCGGTCGCCCGAATTCATGAAAATGATGTGAATTATAGCATACAAAAATTTGGGAATCGTCATGAATTCCCATTTTATGCCCATAAAAAACCCAAAACGCGAAGTGATGACTATTATTCATTAGTTCATTTTTATGGAACCACAAAATTTTAGGAGAAACGGGCCAATCGCCAAATTCATGCGAATGGCATGTATCACACAAAAATTTGGGAATCGTCTTGAATTCATGTTCTATGGCCCTAAAATACCAAAAATGAGTGATGACTACTTTTCATTAGGTCGTTTATCGTGGGCCAGTAAAATTCTAGGAGATTCATAGTCGATTGCCCAAATTCATGCAGATGGACCGGATTATAGCACACAAAAATCTTAAAATCCTCCTCAATTCCTTTTATGGCCCTAAAACATCATAAGATGGAGAACATCCATGGTCGAAGATATAATTATTGTTCATTAAGTCCTTTTTTATGGGCCCGAAAAGTTTTAATGGATTCTCGTTTTATGGCACTAAAACACCAAAAAAATAAGAAACGGTCATGATGGAGTGATTACTATCGTTCATTAGGCAATTTTTGGTGGCTCGTAAAATTTTAGAAGATCCAGGACTTGTCACTCAAATTCATGCAGATGGCGTGGACTATAAGACATGAAGATTTAGGAATCATCCTGAATTTTTGTTTTATGCCCCTAAAACGTCAATAAATGGGGAAAAATCATGGTGAAGTGATGATTATTTTTCATTAAGTTATTCTATGGGCCCCTAAAATTTTAGGAGATTCGAAGACAGTTCGATGAATTCATGCAGATAACGTGGACTATTGCACAGAAAAATTGGAAATTTTCATGAACCCCAAAATGCAAAAAAAAAAAAGGAACATGATGTGCACAAAATACAACACAAAATTGATGCTCGCTAGCCAAAGATAGTGTAGTTTAATTATTGTCTCCATAGGAATTAGATTTTAAATAATGTTCAAGTAATTTTTGGCTTAAATGCCATTCAGTATGAACTAAAATAACTATTAAAACTAAAGCAATTAATAGTTGATCACAGAAAGACAAAAGTTGTGCAACACCAAAATAATCAAATAGGAGAAATAAGGGTCGTGACAGGATAGGTGCAAGATGGTTATTTGGGATCTAACTCTAGTTCAATTTACTCTAATATTTTAATGATTCTCACGAAGTCACTCGATGTTAGTTCAATCGTATATTCAAGACTCATCTCTCAATTAAATCTAAACTCTACGCTAATATAAAATACTGTAAAGATATGCAAGAACACGTTATAAACTAGTCTTTATGAAACCGTCTCTCGAATATTCTCCTAACTTGATTTAGTCAAGAATTCAACAAGCTCTTTTGATTACTTAAAAGAATCGCTGACTCAAGCAAACAAGATAAGGCAAATTTAAACACCCAAAATATTCCTCTTCCGATTACATAATTCACTGAATAAAATTGCAATCAATTCAAAGCCCCATAAACGAGTCCATGCAAAGAACTAGAGTTAAAATCTACAAATATCAATAAAAACACCATTTGCATCAACCCCAAAAGTAAACTACTTCATAATCATGGAGAGAGTCATCAGAAATAAGTTAGAAGAATAAGAAACCACGAATTCAATCCAAACTCGGGTGTTGAGTTAGAGGAAAGAATGATTAACCCTTGTGCTTTGAGTTTCATATGCTCTTCCAATCATCCGTAGGTCAAAAGTCCCTTCAAAAACGTATTTTTGGTATATTTATACTATGTAAAAGCGAGTCCGGATGGAACTATCCTTCCCAAGCCGAAACATAAAAATATTCTAAGAAATTATACAAGCGCATCGCTCCCCCCCCCCCCCCCCGTGCCATGCGCCGTGGCTGTGGCAAAGTTTAAACCAAGTTTCTGACAGGGTTTCTCCTGCTACACTTTCGCAATGCCCCATGCAACATAGCAATGTAGTTTCCCCATGCAACATGGCAATGTAGTTTTCTCAGAGTAATTTATTAAATCCTTCATTTTTTTGATACCTAACTAGGTTTTTGACCCCCGAAATCAATCTCGGTTCAATTTCTAGGGCTTATACTTAGACTTCAAAGCTCCAACTTATTCAATTTAGCTCCAATTTTTCTTTTAAAACTTAGTATCATTTCCCGCAAGGCATAAAATACGTAATAAGTGTGAATCACCATCATTTCACCTCAAACACAAGTATAGAATAGTAATCCGCGTGCAAAATACAACTAAAATATGGGTTTCTCGCCTACCGTCAGAACGATCATGGAGAAGCGATTATTATTATTCATTAGGTTCAACTTTTATGGGCACGCAAAATTTTAGGAGATTATGGGCCGACTACCCAAATTTATACATATGGCATGGACTATAGTACACAAAATTTGAGAATCGTCCTGAATTCCTGTTTATAAGACTAAAACGCCAAAAATAAGGAATGGTCATGGCAAAGCGATGATTATTGTTCCTTAGGTCTTTTTTATGGGCCCGTAAAATTTTAGGAGATTCGAGCCAATCGTTCAAATTGATGCAGATGGCGCAAACTATATCGAATATTTGAGAATTATTCTAAAATTCATATTATATGGCCCTAAAATGCCAAAAAATGAGGAATAGTTATGGCAAAGTGACGACTATTGTACATTAGGTTATTTTTTATGGGCCCTCAAAATTTTAGGAGATTAGGGGCCAGTTGCCCAAATTAATAGCATACAAAAACATGGGAATCGTCATGAATTTTGTTGCACTGCTCTAAAATACCAAAAAATGAGAAATGATCAGAGCGAAGCGATGAGTATTGTTCATTAGATCGTTTTTATGGTCCCGTAAAATTTTAAGAGATTCAGGACCGGTCGCCTTAATTCATGCAGATGATATAGAGTATAACACATGAAAAGAATTCCTGTAGTATGGCACTAAATGTCAAAAAAACGAGAAACGATAATGGCAAAGCGATAACTATTGATCAATAGGTTTTTTCTATGGTTCCACAAAATTTTAGGAGATTGAAAATCTAAGAATCGTCTAGAATTCTTGTTTTATGACCCTAAAATACCAAAAAAGGGAAATAATCATGGTGAAGCGATTACTATTGTTCATTAGGCCGTATTTGATAGGCCCCCAAAATTTTAGGAGATTCGAGGTCGTTCGCCCGAATTCATGTAGATGGCTAGACTATAACACACAAAAATCTATGAATCGTCCCAAATTCCTGTTTTATGGCCGTAAAAAGCAAAAAAAAAAAAAAAGAAAAAATGAAGAACGGTTAAGGAGAAGAGATGACTATTATTCATTAGGTTATTTTTATGGTTCCATAAAATTTTAGGAGATCCGAAGCTGGTCGCGCGAATTCATGCTGATGACGTGGACTTTAGCATACGAAAACCTGGGAATTGTGTAAAATTCATGTTTTATGACCCTAAAACACCAAAAAATGAAGAACAATCATACCGAAGTGATGACTATTGTTCATTAGGTTATTTTTTTGCCCCGAAAAGTTTTAGGAGATTCGGTATCAATCGCCCGAATTCATGCTGATGACGTGGACTATAGCACATGAAAATCTGACAATCGTCATGAATTCCATTTTTATGATACTAAAATGAAAAAAAAGAAGAAGGGCGAAACGATGACTATTATTCATTAGGTTATTTTTTATGGGCCCATAAATTTTAGGAGATTGGGACGAGTCGCCTTCCTTTCCCTTGCGCGTACTGTGGAACCTCCCTCTTACCTACTGTCTCTTTGCAGTGCCTTCTTGAGAAGTTTGCATAGTCTTACCATTGCAATGATGAACATGAATAGAGGCGGGGTGTCCTTGGCTTAGATCTCTCTGCTGAGAAAAAATTCCACAAGTGCAGCATTGACCAGAATTGAATAGCACACGTTGGAGATGCTAAATGGGTATCCACTTTGACCACAAGTCTCGAAATCCCATCTTCTGCAGGATATTCCAAAAGAATGACCATTTGGATTTTCTAGAATTTCTCCCCTCACTATCTATTTACGTATGTGAGTATAGCTTCCATGTAAATTTGCCATTCTTTGTGCTTCTATCACATTGTTTAAAAAATAGACACCTTCATTTTTCACAAGGAAATCCTTAAGCTCCGCGTTAACTACACAATGACAACGTACTTTGCTCCACGAAAAAGGCTGTCCGCAGCAGCAGTAGTACGCAGAAAGAAATCTTAGAACGCCGCAAGAGAACTGCAACGCATAAGGGAACTCTCTCAAGGTCACCAATGAAACACGTATAACTATGAGTCCTGTTCCATTACAGTGAGAAGAGAAGAATAACATAGAAGGGAGAAAAGCCTAGGATCAATTTTTTTTACAAATTTGTTTCCAGTCAGATAATCATTTACTTAGTGAAGTATTTATCCTCAAGCATAACAAATTGAGCATAAAGCTTAGGAAATATCATTACAATATATGACAATGTTGGAAGCTGGCTCTTTATAGCTTCACTGCAGGAACGCTCGAAGCTTGCTCTTTATAGCTTCATTGCACAATTAGATCTTCACATATCTAAATTTTCTAACAAAAGAGAACTAGTCACATATATTGCTCCTTCCTAAAAATGCAATTCTAACGCAGTTAAGATTATATAGGAAACTAATGTAAAAAGATCTTGAATAGCTGAACCATGAATGGACTCTAAAAATATTCCCAACACTCAAAATCTTTTAACACTTAGACTCCTTTACGTCTTATTTTGTTTGTTCTTATGTTACAACTGCAGAAAAATAAGGGAGAATGAATTCACATTGTTAGAATATGTAATAGTAGAACCCTAATCCAATGTGTATTAGGAGTAGCCTAATCCAATGTTAATTAGGAGTAGGTTAGGTTATGTGTATTATATATAGGGCTCATTGTATCATGTTTAATATCAGTTATATTTTTCTCTCGTGCTTTCTCACACACATCTGCAAACTCTTTTGGCAAGGGAGTAAATACCAAGTTAGAAAAGTTATTTAACACCTACTTAACTGTTTTTTTTGTATGATACTTGACTTCACATCATAGATTAGCATCCTGAATCATTATAATTTTCAGTCAAATACTTCCTTTAGCTTCAAAGGTTCTCTTTCTCCGGTGAATGATCTCAGCTTTTCGATATGATGTCTTCTAAATCAGCTGCTTTACATTGGTTAATTACTATGTCCCTGTGAAATTTCTTCACAAGCTTACAGTTATTTCACGTAAAACAACATTAATGGAGAAGGAAAAGGGGGCAATCCCTGTTAGTAAACCAGATAACAAATTAGTTTACTGTAAAGATATTAAGTGTTTGCACTAATTAATACAAGATATCTCTTGTTACTCATCTTGATTTAGTTGATTCTCACCAGGTTATGTCCAACAAGTTTGTTATGCCTTCTGTTTGTACTGGGCACAAGAAGGAATCTCAAATGCATGTCACAATTTTTGTGAAACTACTAACAGCATAACCAGAATGTCTACAGGGGCTTTAAGCACAAAATGCAATGAAGAAAAAATTGGAAAATACACGTGTAATATAAAAAGAATAGCAGTAATTATATCCACATTGTTATGAAATAATATAAAGACAAGAACAATAATGCAAGAACAAGAGCAATAGAGAGAATAGAGAGAGAGAAGTATTCTTATTGATACTTAGAGATTGTTAGGGATGTGTTACAATGGTAGAAGACCCCTTTATTTATAGGGAGGGGGATGATTTAGCTACCAAGAATAGAACTCTAGAATCTCTCTAATTATAGACATTCACCTTAAATAGAAGTCTATTTATAACACTCCCCCTTGAATGTCTATTCAACAATGTGCCTCGTTAAAACCTTAAAACCAAAACCCAATGGGAAAAATTAAAGAGAAGGAAAAAGAGTACACATGTTTGAATATGCGCCTATTGGTTGCCTCGTTAAAAACCTCGCAAGGAAAACCCAGTGAGACAAAACCTTGTAAGGGAAAAAGAGTGCAATGCGCATTAACTCCCCCTAATAAGAACATCAATTTATATCCTTGAGCATTTGCATTCCAATCTTGTGCATCATCTTCAAAACGATCTTTGGTGGACGTTTGACAAATCAACCATATTGACTTGAATAAATATTCCGCACCTTGAAATCATCATCCTTGATAGATATGAACATCTTCATATAATGTCGTGGAATAACTCTTCAATATCTCCATAGATGCATTCTCAATGCCATCATGCTTATAGTTATAGCAAGATACATATGTACACAAATTGTACTAAGGATGTGGTACTTCAGGACCACGAATTGCATATGCTTCAAGCAACTTAAATCTTTCAAGTTAAGTCATATAAGCCATATAATAGACTTTAGATGCATATCAAGTTTTCCATGTCATGCTAGACAAATAAGATATCGAAAACTGACTATACATACCTTTGACTTTTATACTTTCAAGCATTTGAACTATAGGTTCAAAACTACATGTCTTTCATATGGAATCAATTCTTCTTGAATTGTATCTCTTCCATTTAGTTACTTTCTTTGGGTCAGCAAATGCGTATAGCATGCTTTGCAATATGTTGCAATTGAATTATCCCTTTTATGAACTTCAGGTTCATATCATGATATTTGGGGATTTACATATACAAATGATAATTCATCCCATGTAACCTCTTCTCAAGTGTTTATCATGTCTCCCCCTCATGTTAGTAAAGCTAACTTGTTTCCTCAACTTTGAGAAATCATCTTTGTGCATTATCATGTCAATATACACGGCACATTAATAATAAGATGAAATTATTTGGTTCCTGACCCTGAACCATTTGTGAGGGGAGAATATAATATACTCTCGTATACAACGTATATCAAACTGATATATATAACTTTGTTCTCATAAGAAACAGTTTAGCTATTAAGTGGAAGCACTCAATAATTATCTTGCTAAACCAACTTTGATATAAACCAACTTATCAAGATGAACTATCTTGAGTAGAAAAACTGGAAATTATGCTCGAAGTTAGATTACTGAGCAATTTACCTCGCAAGCACCGGCCAGGCTGCGGGTTAATAACAATTGCGCATGTAACCATATCATAGATGCATCATATGTGGTATACATGGCAGGTGAATGGGCCCATATTCACCTTTGATATTTCCAGAATTTATGGGCTTCAACCCGAACTCTTTAGTTGGTCAGTTCATTAATGAGAACAAGTGATACAAGAGAATTCGTAAAGAACTTTCTAGTTCTTTGATATTCACCTGTGTGAATTTGCACATCATACTTAAAATGAGATGGCTAACACGAATGCCAACTGAATAAATTATCAATATTGGTAAACTTCAAATTTACACCATGACATGTGCACTTATCAATAAACTTCAGGTTTATTATGACATGGGTTTTTATACCAGTATATATCCACTTTATTGTGGTATTCTTTCTTTTGTGTAGTACAAACTGGAGAACAAAGCGGGTAGCTTTTCACATGCAAATTACCCCGCTACAAGTTGTAGTAATAGGAGATATCAAAGCCTTCCTTTATTTATAGTCTCAATATAATCAATCGCTTTCGCGTGTACTTTGGAAACTGAATAAGTTTCTTTGAGACTTACTACAGCACAATACTCAATTGTGTTTCTCCAACATAGTAATAATTGGCTCTTCTAGAGCTCTTAATTAATTTTGTACTACCACAGATTCATCAACATCCATGTGGTGAATATCTTTCTTAAAGAGAAAGTTATACCATTATGGTCATGTCAAACTTATATGCAAGATATGTTTCTTGCATTATCGTTGTCCTTTAATAGTCATATTTCCAAAATACTTTGGCGTACAATAGGTACGTGACCAACGATCATTCATGCCATATATCATCTCAAACCTCCTTCTAGGGGTGAGTGTGGTATCATCTCAAACCTCCTTCTAGGGGTGAGTGTGGTATATTTAATACCAATTTCATGTTCATATTCTTCCAATAATGAATATGTATTCGTGAATCAGATGTTGTCACCTTCACTTCGGGGATATGTGGTTTTGTTATCCTTTTCAAATCTATAAATGCGTCAGGCATTTGATTTGCTATTCTTTGCAAATGGATAATCTTTTGTGCCTCTTTCACAAATAGAGGTATGTGGATCAAGATGAGATAATGATGCATTTTTCCACAAAATTTCCCGTTTGGTTTCACCAACTTCTCCCCCTAATTTTGGGAAAAGTGTCTCATCAAATTGACAGTCTGCAAATCGTGCAGTGAACAAATCTCCTGTCAATGTTTCGAGGTAGCGAATAATGGAGGGCGATTCAACCTCAACATATATTCCTAACCTTCTTTGCAGACCCATTTTGGTGCGGGATGGCGGTGCTACAGGCACATATACTGCGCATCCAAAGATTCTTAAATGGGATATATTGGGTCCATGACCCAAAACCAATTGCAACGGGGAATATTTGTATCAATTCGTCAGTCAGAGACGAACTAGCATTGCTGTATGCAAAATGGCGTGACCCCAAACCGAAGTGGGCAGCCGACGAACTAGTATTGCTGCATGCAAAATGGCGTGAACCCAAACCAAAGTGGGCAGCCGACGAACTAGCATTGCTGCATGCAAAATGGCGTGAACCCAAACCAAAGTGGGCAACCGATGAACTAGCATTGCTGCATGCAAAATGGCGTGAACCCAAACCGAAATGGGTAGCCTCGTTTTCATGAAGAATTCAAGATTATTCTCATCTATTGTCTCAATATGATATCCATTTTGAATGATATCTTTAAAACTCAACAAGTTCTTCTTAGACTTGGAGGAGAATATTGCATTCTCTAAGATAAACGTCGTGCCTTTGGGCAGAGTTACAGTTGCTCTTCCGGAGCCTTCAATCAATTTACTTCCCATGGTTTGACATATAAAAGAAAATATACGAACATGAGAATAAACAACTTCAATCCGTTTGTGTCACATAATATTATCAAAATCTGCTGATGTCAGTTGACTAAAATAAATCAGATAGTCGATTATATGTTTTCCATAATCGATTACTATGCAGTTTGAAAATTTCAGTTTAAGCATTTTCATAAAACAATCGATTGTTAAACACACACAATCGATTGTTGAGCATTGACAATCGATTGTTAAACATAGACAATCGATTGTTGACAATTTTTGAAAAATTCCATATCACACTGTTTTAAGACAATCGATTGTTAAATATAGACAATCGATTGTTGGCTATTTTGAAAAATTCCAGAGCAGTCTTAAGACAATCGATTGTTAAGCATAGACAATCGATTGTTGACTATTTTGAAAAATTCCAGATTACTGTATAATGACAATCGATTGTTAGACATAGACAATCGATTGTGGATGATTTTTGAAAAATTTCAGATTACACTGTCTAACGACAATCGATTGTTAGACATAACAATCGATTGTGGATGATTTTTGAAAAATTCCAGATTACTGTCTAACGACAATCGATTGTTAGACGTAGACAATCGATTGTGGATGATTTTTGAAAAATTCCAGATTACACTGTCTAACGACAATCGATTGTTAAACATTGACAATCGATTGTTGACTGTTTTTGAAAAATTCCAGAACGCTGTTTTAAAGACAATCGATTGTTAATCATAGACAATCGATTATTGACTGTTTTTGTAAAATTCCAGATCTGTTTTAAAGACAATCGATTGTTGATCATTGACAATCGATTGTTTTGCAGTTTTTATGCAAAATATGAGATAGCCGACTAGTTTTTCAGGTTAGTCGATTACCTCTACTGGAAAGTAAAAATATTATTGATATTTGAGCATATTGATACATTCTAAAGAACTAATACTAACATTATATCATGAACTAACTAATACGAGCTAATACTAATGGCTATTAGTTTATTCATTCACTAATACAAACAAGTAAAATAAAATCAAATAGCTCCATCTTCTTTCATCACGGATCCATCACCGATTAGGTGGTCTATCTTCCCCTCGGGTTGCTCAAAAAAGTCTGCCACATCCAAGTGGGTGATGTCAAAGTTGTCGTCAGAGACAAAATTCGTTTCAGGGCGTTTACTCTTTCGAGATGCTTGATAAAGGTCAACCAAAAGTCATGGTATACGGCAAGCCCTTGACCAGTGCCCGTTTTCACCGCAACGATAATATATAGTTTATAAACTATTTGCTTTTGGGTTCTTATCGTATCGTGCTTGTGGCAGAGTGACCAACTTCAGGTTGTCATATCTCTTCTTTAAGCCATTCCACAAGATAGGTGGATCTTTGACTGTGATCTATTCAATTTTCAAACCTTCATCAAGGTGATGGCGCAAGTAAATCAAGGCCTTAGCACAGTTTCAAACCTTCATCAAGGTGATGGCGCAAGAAAATCAAGGCCTTAGCATAGTTTTGGGTGGATGCATTATTTCTGTCTTTAATGGCGTCTCCAAGACCCATAGCATCTAAGTGGATTTCAGCATCCAACACCCATGTCATATAGTTCTTGCCCGAAATTTCAAGGGCAACGAACTTTCTTTTCATAATGTCAGACATAAAACAAATTTACATCAAGAGCGTGTTCATACTTACGGGCTCTATTACAATTATCACATTCACTTCAGGGAATGGATCATAATCATGTGCTTTACACAATCTCATGTCAAATATTACTTTCATAAAGTGAAAGATTATTTTGAGAATCTTTATTATTCTCATTATCACAATAATGACGATTATAATTTCGTCTATTGCCACGTCCACATCCATTGATACCTTTACGGTAATAATTTTGTCTTCTTTCAGACTTATCACATACTGCTACCACATTCTCTAAAGGGAATGGAGCAAATTCAATTGGACGGAATTCTTTGCCACGTCCACATTCATTGATACCTTCATGGTAATAATTTTGTCTTCTTTCAGACTTATCATATACTGCTTCCACATTCTCTAAAGGGAATGGAGCAAATTCAATGGGACGGATTTTTAATTCTTTGCCCACAATCATACATGAATTTAATCATGGCAGGACATAGAGATTTAACCACTTCATGTGGTTATAATTTCTTACACACTCCATTAGAGTTATAATCAAACTTTGTTGTCTATGTTTGTATATAAAATCAAATTATAGAATTCCAAGAATTTGAAAGAGAAAAGTAAAATACTTACCTTAATTTTCTCAAGAAGATTCTTGAGACGGTAGAGTCTCGTGCCTTTTAGAATCACGAACACGGAACCGAGGTCGAAATCTCGAATTTCTGTTTCCAATCTTTCTTTCACGTTTTCTATTTCTGTTTTCTGTTTCTTTCTTCTCCTTTGTTTTCAATTTTTTTTTCTCTTCCTCTTCAACGTTTTCTTTTCCTTTTGCTTTCCAGTGTTTTTTCTCCTTCTTTTGTTTTCTGTTTTTTGTTCCTCCCCTTTTTTTTTTTGAAGCAAAACCCTACACAAACAAAAAGTTAAGACAATCGAAAATTTCAATTGGTTAGAGACTCGTGCTGATAATGTGTTATGAAATAATATAAAGACAAGAACAATAATGCAAGAACAAGAGCAATAGAGAGAATAGAGAGAGAGAAGTATTCTTATTGATACTTAGAGATTGTTAGGGATGTGTTACAATGGTAGAAGACCCCTTTATTTATAGGGAGGGGGATGATTTAGCTACCAAGAATAGAACTCTAGAATCTCTCTAATTATAGACATTCACCTTAAATAGAAGTCTATTTATAACACACATATAATAATTTTATGGATAAGGATTAACAACAACAACAACAACCCAGTATAATCTCACTTAGTGGGGTTTGGGGAGGGTAGTGTGTACGCAAACCTTACCCCTACCCTTGGGTAGAGAGACTATTTCCAATTAGACCCCCGGCATCCTTCCCTCCAAGAACTTCCCACCTAACTCTTGGGGAGACTCGAACTCACAACCTCTCGGTTGAAAGTGGGGATTGCTTACCATCAGAGCAACCCCTCTTGTCTAATAACTACAAATTAATTGAAATTAATGGAGTAAAAACTATGTGAATTGTGAACTAAGTTAAACCATCTTATGGTTTTTTTATTCAAAAGAAAACTATGGAGTTTTAAGTTCCTTATTAAGTTGACCAGTTTAATTATGCAAAATTTCTAATCTATTGACTGACAAATTCATCAATAACGCTTCCTTAACATTGACACATCGTTTCGCCAACTGTATTTATTGTCTAGTGCTATCCAATTTAAACCAGAGCCCCTTGGCATTGAAGAGCATGCCTTAGTTCCTGCTAATGTAACACGGTTGGCAACCACTCCCATCAGTTCCTTTGACTAGCGCATCCTCCAGAATCTCATGCTGCACCTATATTAACAAATTCAGCGCGGGTGTGGCTACACACTAGATTTGGTCAATTCAACTAGGTGCATCGACTAAAACTTTGAAATAGTACAGTTAGGTCCACACCCACATCGAATAGCTGCACTTGAGTCCATGTAATGTAGATGCCTGCACAAATGCGCTGCCTAAGCAAGGTGAAATGACCAGCCTATTCTGCACCTAATTTTAGGCTCTTCAAGTGGACCTTTAACAAAATTGAACAAAAGCAAAGGAAGTTGACATGACAAGCAAAGATAAGTGAATTGCTTGAGTTGTAGTGCAGTACCTAATCCATATCTAGTGCAATGCCTAACCAAATAAATGACCACAGACTAGTACTCTTGGAGTCATTTGACAACCAAGAGAAGAAAAAAGTTGTTGATGTTGCAAGGGTTAATGCTCAACTAAGTAAATGAAGAAAATATGAGCTAGCGCACTGCATTTTATCTGCACTAACTGAAATCTTGCAAGTGATTCATATGCACTTGGCTCTACAAAATATGTCGCGATGTCTCAATGTGGTTAAGAATTACAGTGGCTTCCCATCGACAATGAAACTGCATTTTACTGATTCTTCAACCACAATAGATGTTCACATTAACTCTATCAGCACACATTAAACGGCAACCCAAAACACTAAGCTCCCGCTATGCGCGGGGTCCGGGTAAGGGACGGACCTTAAGGGTCTATTGTACGCAACCTTACCCTGTATGTTTGAAGGAGGCTGTTTCCACGGCTCGAACCCGTGACCTCATGATCACATGGCAGCAACCTTGACACAGGATAGTCTGAAATATGAACATCCCAACTTGTCCAAGGAGGTAGGACCACAGCACCCGAAAAATTTCAGTTCAACCGTACGATTCTTTTAGTTTACACCCAAAAAACCTGTTCAGAAAAAACAAATCATTCTAGGAGTAATATTCTTCTATTATATAACGATTACCCCTTAGTTGTAGCCTGCAGTTTGTACAGAAACATATTTTGAGTCAACCTCAAAGCGGAAAATAATCAGGACCACCTCTATTATATATGCTATTTGGTACCTCCCAAACGATATGTTAAACTAGTATTTCAGCATCAGTGATGTCTCATGCCATTGGCTTCTCCTGAAGCAAATCTGCTGAAGGCAACATGACAAGATAAGTGAGTTTAACCCTGTATTGTGGCCCGTTCAGGCTCGGGACCGCGATCCTGGCGGGCCTGCCGGTCCTGCTGGGCCAGTCCTGGCGGGTCCAATGACTATTTTTTGTAAAAGAATTTTTTTTTTTGAAAATTCAGTAACGGCTCTTTATAAAAAGTAGCCATTTGGAACTTTGAAAAATAGTCATTTGGCCCCCAAACTTTAATTTAACCCCACGCTTTATATAATTACACTTTTTCCCATTTCTCAACTATAAATACCCCCTCATTCTTTCATTTTTATTCACCAATTCATCAATATCTCTCAATCTCTCTCAAGCTCCCTTTCAATCTTTCTAGTACAAGTGCTTAATTTATTGTTGAAAAATCGTGAAAAATTGTGAAGTTGTTGAATTGAAGTTTTCAAGTGTTCAACGATTTTCAATTTTCAAGAAGTTGTTCGGCAATCCGGTAAACTCGTTTCAACTCTTACGTGCTAATAATATATTTTTGTGTTGTTTAGTTTGCATAATTCTAATTAGTATTGCATTTTCTTTGAAAAAAATGTTCGGAAAAGGAAAAGGTAAAACCGGTGAAAGTAGTGGCCATAATACTACCCTTCCCCCGGCTCCCGGACCTAAAAGAGATAAGCAAGTTGAAAGTAGTCGCCAACCTAGACGTCCTAATCTGCCTCCCCTAATGCTTGATAGTGATCACCCTTGTTTTCAATTTACCGATAGTGAATTTCTAGATGATGTCGCAGTAGGTGATAGATTAGATGATGAAATTATGAATGCTCTTTATTCTAATGAACCTATCTTAGAGGAAAGTGAGGATGATAATGATGATGATGAAACCCAAGCACTAGATTTAGATGATACACTTACTAGTCCTGCTCATAAATCAGGTAATGAACCGGCACACCCACCTGTACAAACTCCCACTTTTAGTAGACAACCTGCTAAACGTCAAGAAACATCATTAGTTTGGCATTTTTTTACTCAAGTAAGAGAGCACGACAAGGCTAAGTGTAAAACTTGTGGGAAATTACTTGTTCATAAATTTACTGGAGACCGTAGTGGCACGGGTAGTTTGACTAGGCACATAAAAATACACCCTAGAGATAGGGCTAGATTTTTCCAAATGCAAGCGCAACAAGAGGGGGGGACAAGTGTAGATTCTCAAGTTAACCCTAGTACAGGTTCAAATCTAGTTAAACCAGGAATTACACTATCACCGGAGGTATTTTATATTACGATCCAAATAAGAATCGTGAAGAATTAGCAAAAATGATTACTGTTATGTGATTGCCTTATACTTTTGCTTCTAATCCTAATTGGGTTCATTATATTAGAAGAGTTTTTAATCCTACTTATAAAGGTTGGCCTCGCGCAACAGTTAAGACCGATATTTATAAATTCAATTATGAATATGAACAATATTTGCACTATTTATTTACTCATATACCTAATCATATTTCTATTACAACTGATATTGGTAGAAGTAATAATAACCGTGATTATCTAACTGTTACAAGTCATTGGATAGATGAAGACTGGACAATGCAAAAACGCATAATTGCATATAGAATAATTAATTCACGGCACACGGGTAGGTTTATAGCTAACACTGTTTCAGATATATATAGATATTTTTGCTTTAGTGATAAAATAATGGCAATTTCTATGGATAATGCTTCTACTGACACTAGTGCAATAGGCATGCTAACACAAACCCTTAATCCTGCATTTAGTAATATTTTCCATGTTAGATGTATTTATCATATTTATCATTTAATTGTTGGTGATGGTATGCGAATATAAAAGATAGAAATTGAAAATGTGAGAATGGCTCTTAATTGGCTATTTTATTCAAAACGTAGAACTAGACTTAGAGAGTATTTTAAAAAATATCACGAATATGGCCTTAGAGAAAGAAAGGTTCCTAAACCTTGCCCGACTAGATGGAATTACATGTACGAAAGTTTAGTAGTAGCGTATGAATATAGAAACCCAATTAATGCTACGTTTAATTCTCGGGTAGGTGGTGAGGATGATGATGAAATGCTAACTACCCAAGATTGGACTAATGTTAAAATTCTTTTAGATTTTTTAGAATATTTTCAAGTTCCTACAAATGCTTTTTCTGGGCAATATTATCCGACTATTTCTAACTGTTTAGTTTATATTGCCGCACTAGCTGATTTGTTTGTTTAATTTAGCGAGGGTGGGGATATTTATGAACTTGCAATAAATGAAATGAAACAAAAGTTTAAAAAATATTTTTTTCCAATCCCTCCTATTTTTGGTGTAGCTGCAATGTTAAATCCAACAATGAAATTAGGAGGTCCTCATTTTTGGTATTCTAATATTTATAAAGCTTTAGATCTTTCAGAAGAGGAAATTGCTACACTTGCTGATGCAAAAGCATCAATTAAAGTTAATGCCCAAACTGTTTATAATACTTATAAACAGGCGTTAGAGCATGCTAGGCCAAATATTCCAACCCCTACTTCGTCTACATCACAATCATCTAAAAGCTGCTGGCTTAACAACGCTTAAATCGTGGACGGAGTTCCGGGGTTATCAAGGTGATAATTTTGATGAAATTTCCCATCTAAATGAGCTTCAAGTTTACTTGTCACAGGGACTAGAAAAGGAGAATCCAGGCTCTTTCGATATTTTGGAATGGTGGAAGTCAAGGGAAAAACATTTTCCCGTTCTTGCAAGGATGACTCGGGATGTTTTGTCAATTCAAGCTTCAACTGTTGCATCGGAGAGCGCTTTAAGTCAATCAAGACTACAAATCGGTGATCACATAGCGTCGATGCGGGAGAGCTTGGAAAAATCAGTGCTTTCTAGATATTGGATCCGCGCGGAAAGAAGAAACTTTGGAATAGCAAAATCGCAACCGGCAATAGATGAGGCATATGAAGAAATGATAGCAGAACTTTCTGAGGAATCGGCTTCACCCGGAAGTGGTGATGAACAAGCTTCATTTCCACCACCGCCAACATAACCTCCTCCCAACCTTGACAGATTTATGAGATTTGTTAGAGATACAACGTAAATTATGATGTAACTTGTACATTGGCATGTCTTCTTTTAGTTTTTTTTCCTTTTAATGGTGGTATTAGTACCTTGTTGTGCTCATTCCATTGGGGGAAGGAACTAAGAAAGATATGCCATTTTGGTCAATAAATATGCTCTTTATCATATCCTTGAATATCTTTTCTCTCAATATTTCTTTGTCTTTACTTCGATATCAATCCTTGAATATTTATATAACATACAATATATAACATAGAATGTATAACATACAACACAATATACTAATTACAATAACGTAATATATACATTATACACTAATTATTACAACACAATATATACATAATATATATCCATATATACATAAGATACAATATATACTACTTACTATAACACACTATATACATATACAATATATACTAATTACTACAACACATTAAATACATAACATATATCCATATATACATTACATACAATATATACTAATTACTACTACACAATATATACATAACATATATCCATATTTACATAACATACAATATATACTACTTACTACAAACACTATATACATAATATACAATACATACTAATTACTACAACACATTATATACATAACATATATGCATATATACATAACATACGATATATACTAATTACTACAACACATTATATACATAATATACAATATATACTAATTACTACAACACATTATATACATAATATACAATATATACTAATTACTACAACACAATATATACTATACTAATAACTTAGTACACTATACTAATGATTACTATACAAGATATTGACTTAAAAAAAATAAAAAAATAAAAACCTGTCAGGCCCGTTAGGCCCGTCAGGCTCAGCCCGCTAGGCCCGGCCCGCTAAGCCCAGGCCTGCAATGGACTTAGGCCCGTAACGGGCCAACCTATACCGTGAGGACCGCCAGGCCCGGCACACTAAGCCCGGGACCGCGAGGCCCGTCCCGTCAGGCCCATTTAGGCCCGGGCCCGGGCCAGAATACAGCATTAAGTGAGTTGTCTGAGCTGTAGTTGAGTAAACAAGCCATATTGATTGGAGAATGCCTAATACAAATACAGGACCACTGGCGCTAGTTCTACTCTTGAAGTAATCTGAACAATCAAGGGAAACAACATTTGAATCATTGCAGTGCAGAGATTAATTCTCAAATAAGCTTTTAAAAAAAGATCAGCTGAAGAACTACAGTTTTATCTGCATTAAGTTAAAAATTGCAAATGATTGATATGCACTTGCTCTAGAATACTTTTTAAAAAAAATATTGTAAACCCCATCCCTTCCCAGGAGTCAAAAGGTGGCTATTGCCACTTTGCTTCCTTAATGACTCAAAGACCCGAGCTCATGGTTGGAGGTGGAGGGCCTTTTTCCACTAGGTTATCCTCCCTTGTTGGCTCTACTTATAAATGTCTTATCGTATTTCAATTCTGCAGTTAAGAATTAGGTTCCCTCCCATAAATAACGAATCTTGATTTTAGTGATGGTTTAAGATCACCAGATGATTTTCTTATTAGAATATATTATGTGTATCTTTTTATTATTGGTAAGATATTCTTTCATTATTGTACAGTTCTATAGTTGGTAGGATTTGATTTCTTTCATTATTGTACAGTCCTATAGTTGGTAGAATTCGATACCTCTCTGTACTCTATATATACTTTTGTGAGCAATACGAGAAAATCAATTCTCCCAAAACTCTCTACATGGTATCATACGCCAGTGGCTTATCGCCAAAGAAACCCTAATTTTTTCCCTACCCGCGCTGCCGCCGCCGCTGCACTAATCGGCAGCCCGCCGCCGACGACCTTCTCGATCCACTGCCTCTCTCCGGCGTCTTGCCGCGCCACCACTGCACTAACCGGCAGCCCTTTCTCTCTCGACGTCGATCAGTGCCTTCTCTACCTCGCGCTTCATGGCCGCTACGGCATCCAACGATCTTCTCCAGCCGATTGCCATCAATGCATCGGCTCAGATCCCACTTAAATTGGATTGCACTAATTACCTGGCGTGGAAATTCCAATTCCGAACCCTTATTACGGGTTATGACCTCCTCGGCGTCTTGGACAGATCGAAGCCGTGCCCACCAGCCACTATCGTCGACAAGGAGGTAACTTCCCCAATCCAGCATATCCTTACTGGATTCGCCAGGACAATCTTATTCTCAGTGCCATCATCTCGTCGATCACATCAACGGTCATCTCCTTTATTGCCGCTGTGGAAACCTCGAAAGAGGCCTGGGACATCCTCGCGCGCACATACGGCACTGCTTCTCGTGGTCGAATCATGGCTCTCAAACAGCAACTCCAGAATCCGGTAAAAGGTTCTAAATCTGTTACTGATTTTATGCACGATATTCGCGTGATTGTGGATGAATTATCTCTCATGGGTGTTACTGTTGATTTTGAGGATCTTTTCATTAAGGTCCTAAATGCTCTTGATGATCCGTACATGGAGCTCTCTCATGCTATCCAAGCCCGTGAATCTCCAATCTCTTTTGCTGAATTACATGACAAGCTGTTAAGCATGGAGGCTTAGATTACTGCCCGTGCGCCAGCAACCCCCGCCGCATCTGATTTAGCTCCGTCGGCTTCCTTTGTCGCCGGACAGCAGTCCGACCGTAACCGCTTCGATGGCCGCGGGAGCGGCTGTGCAGCCGTGGTTTATCCTCCGGCCGCGGTGGTTACTCCAGCAATGGCCAATCTCGCGGGTATAATGGGAAGTGCCAGCTCTGCGGTGAATTTGGCCACTCCGCGCGCCGGTGTCCGTCCTATCCTATTTCTGGCGCAAATCAGCCCCCTTACGGTGGACCACTGCCGTGACCAGCATACGCTGCGTCATCTTATCCGGCTGCTCACAAAGCCCATCACTCTCCATCTGATTGGATCCTGGACTCTGGTGCCACTCATCACATAACCAATGATCTTGCCAACATGTCTCTTCACAGTCCTTACACTGGTTTCGATGATGTGGTTATTGGTAACGGTGAAGGTTTAAAAATTACACATACTAGCCACCTTTTTAGTTATTCATCTCTTTTATTGCCTGGGGCTCTCTGTGTTCCACATACTCGTAAAAATTTGATCTCTATTGCTCAATTATGTCGTCACAATAATGTTAATGTTGTTTTTTCTTATACTGATTTTCAGGTGAAGGATCGTCGCACGTGGGCAACACTCGTCAGCGCCCACGTAGGAACGACGCCAACTACTGGCCGGCGGCTTCCCATCTCCCGTCCGCCCTCACGGCACAAAAGCTCCCTGCTTCATTGTGGCATTCTCGGTTTGGTCATCCGTCAGCTAAAATCCTACGTCATTTAGTGTCTTCTAGCAGTATAGCGTCCAGTAGTGTGTCTGATTTTGCTTGTGTCTCTTGCAAGCTTCATAAGTGTCATAAGTTACCTTTATATGAGTAAAGTTTATCATCTACTGCTCCGCTGTAGCTTATTTTTTCTGATGTATGGACCTCTCCAATTATTTCTAATGAAGGATTTAAATATTATGTCATTTTTGTTGATCATTTTTCTAAGTACGTTTCATTTTTCACTTTACGACGTAAATCTGATGTCTAACAAACCTTCCCCACTTTTAAGTCCATTGTCGAAAAATACTTCTCTACTAAAATCATTACTCTGTGTACTGATAATAGGGGTGAATTCCTAGCTTTACACTCTTTTCTTGCCTCCCATGGCATCTCAGATATCACTTCACCTCCTCATACACCTCAACACAATGGCTATGCTGAATGCCGTCACCGTCATATTGTCGATACTGGTCTCACTCTCCTTCATTATGCCTCTGTCCCTCTCATTTACTGGCCTTATGCCTTTGCCACAACAGTCTATCTCATTAATCGTCTTCCCAAGACAAATCTCTCGATGCTCTCCTCCTTTGAGTCTCTCTTCCATAGGCGCCCCAACCTTGCCAAACTGCGTGTCTTCGGCTGTCAAAGCTTCCCTTGGCTTCGGCCCTACACCTCACACAAAATGGAACCCAGATCTCGTGCATGTTTCTTTTTCGGCTATTCATCTACTCAAAGCGCATATCTATGCTTTGATCCCTCAACGTCTAAAATCTTCGTCTCGCGTCATGTCACCTTCTATGAAGATATCTTCCCGTTCTCCCAATTGTCTAAACCCGAGTCTCTACCCGTACCCATTCCGGTCACCCTAGAAGTCCTTCCGCTGCCTCCGCCAATACCTGCCGCCGCTCCCACTGGCGATCCTTCACCGGACGCACTGCCAGCGCCAACGCCCGCACCACCAGCGCCTTCTACGGCACCGCCAGCGGCCCCCGCCGCTGCTACACCCACTATGCCGCCACCTTCATCCTCTCAGGGTGCTCATCACATGCAAACTCGCAGCAAAAATAACATCTTTACGCCCAACAAGAAGTTTGGTATGTCTGCTGTATCCTCTCCAGCTGTTACAAAACCTCAGACTTTGTCTAGTGCTATGTTTGATGAGCGCTGGCGCGCTGCTATGTCATTGGAGTTTGATGCTCTGCTACGAAATGGCACCTGGGATCTTGTTCCACCTGATTCTTCGCAGAATGTTGTGAGCTGCAAGTGGGTTTATCGTATCAAACGAAAGCCTGACGGTAATGTGGATAAGTTCAAAGCCCGACTTGTTGCGAAAGGCTTTCATCAGAGACCAGGTGTCGACTTCCAGGAGACTTTCAGTCCGGTTATTAAGCCGGAAACTGTGTGTTTGGTTCTCAGTCTAGCTGTATCCAAGGGCCGGCCTCTTCGTCAAATGGATGTGAACAATGTCTTTCTCCACGTGAGGCTTACAGAGGATGTCTATATGGCACAACCACCGGGTTTTGTTGACAAAGCCTATCCATCTTATGTCTGTAAGTTATAGAAAGCAATTTATGGTCTCAAACAGGCACCCCAGGCATGGTACAGTGAGCTCCGCCAATGCCTTCTGGCCAAGGGTTTCGTCACTACCTCTGACACTTCGCTCTTCGTCTTTCAGCATTCTGGTAATACAGCCTATTTTTTGGTAAATGTTGATGACCTCATGTTGACTGGTAATGACTCTGCCTTCTTGAACCGTGTGATTGACTCTCTTGGGACTAAATTTTCTCTTAAAGACATGGGTGATCTATGCTACTTTCTTGGTGTTGAGGTTCTGCGCAGCTCCAAGGGGTGTTTTCTTTCTCAGCGTAAGTATGTTGTTGATCTTTTGACTCGTCATAATATGTTGGAATCCAACCCTGTTCAGACGCTAACAGCGACATCCACCTGCCTTCATCTAGCCGACGGCTCGGCTCCTGCCGACGCATCCGCCTATCGACAGGCCCTTGGGGGCCTCCAGTATCTCTCCTTCACTCGTCCTGATATCTCCTTTGCTGTGAATAAACTCTCACAGTTCATGCACTCTCCTACTGTCACTCATTGGGGTGCAGTTAAGCGCCTCTTCCGGTATCTGAATGGGACGCGTGACTTCGGAGTCTGGTTGCGTCCTTCATCTGCTATACCTCTGCATTGTTTCTCTGATGCTGATTGGGGTGGAAACTGTGATGATCGCTCCTCAACTGGTGCCTATGTTGTCTTTCTGGGGCCTAATCCTATTTCTTGGAGCTCCAAAAAGCAGCGTTCCGTTGCACGATCTTCTACTGAGGCTGAACATCGTGCCATTGCTTCTGCTGCCGCTGAAGTCCGTTGGCTTCATTCACTGCTGCGCGAGCTTCATGTCCCTCTTCCGCCTGCTCCTGTCATTTACAGCGACAACATTGGCGCCACTTACCTCTGTGCCAACCTTGTGTTTCATTTGCGCATGAAACACATCTCCATTGATTATCACTTTGTTCGTCAATTGGTTCAAAATGGGTCTCTTCGTGTTGCTCACGTATCCGCTGCTGATCAGCTTGCTGATGCTCTCACCAAGCACTTATCTCGTCCTCGACTTCTTCTGCTGATGTCCAAGATTGGCGTGTCCTCCGACCCTCCATCTTGAGGGGGCGTATTAGAATATATAATGTGTATCTCTTTATTATTGGTAGAATATTCTTTCATTATTGTACAGTTCTATAGTTGGTAGGATTTGATTTGTTTCATTATTGTACAGTCCTATAGTTGGTAGGATTTGATACCTCTCTGTACTCTATATATACTTTTGTGAGCAATACGAGAAAATCAATTCTCCCAAATCTCTCTACATTTCTCAACTCCAACAGCACAAACATCATTTTCATGATATACACCATCCCACAAAAGTATTAAAGATGAACAATCCCAGCAATGTCCAAGGAGGCAGGACCACAGATTTCAAAATACTTCAACAGTAAGATCCTTTTAGTTTACATCCAAAACACTAGTTCAAGAAAAAAACAAAATATTTTGGGTGTAGTATCCTCTTCTATTACACATTCCTTCCTGATTAAGTCTAGCCTGCAGCTCGTACCGAAGTATATTTTCAACCAACCTCAAGACAGAAGTCAATCCCCCCCCCACCCCACCACCAAAAGCAGGACCACATCTTCAAAAAATTTATATTCAAGCCATCACAATGGTACATGACATTTGAATTTATTATGAAATGGAGAATGATAGAACTATAATAGTATTCTATAGAACAATCATTACATGGCATGTGCACCAAAAAAAACAATATATATCCTACATTTAAACACATAACAAAAACACGTAGTGAAGCCAACATTTCACGCATATTACTGGAAGCTTTTAATCCAGTCAAAGCTTTCTCGTATAGGTCAGCAAATCATAACCTTTGCAATTCCATCCTATTTTAATGTTCACTTCTGTTGATTTTTCCCTAAGATTCTATAAACACAGATATTATTCGTTTCATAAGTTGTCTTGAATACTGCAAGAACAAATCCTTTCTAAACTTCCACAAGTACCGGGACGACAGGGTGAATCCAGAATTTGAATTTAATAGGTTAAAATTTTCAAAGTACTCAACTCCATGAGGTAGAAATATGTGGTGTTTTCTTCCCATTAACCTAAGTCTTTGTGGACAAAACTAGCTGGTACTTGAGGTAGCATGTACTTGGTGGGCAGAACTACCTGGTATCTGAGCTACCAAGCTGTCCCGAACACTATCATCATTAAAATAAATTAAATTTTCTATAGTGGCTTCAATTGAACCCGTTCCTGATCAGGACCACCTTTTTATATCTACTATATTATTTATCTTATTTTCGGGCCACCTAATACTTCCTCATTTTATTATGATAGATAAACTATGCCACAATAATACCGATAAATTATGGAAAATAATTGCCAGGTGAGAAGATCCATAGTACCAATAATTTATTAGATTATAAGTTTCATTAGTTGGGCCATTAATAAATGAGAAAGTAACAAACTAAAACGATCACACGTTATCAATTTTGATTTCAAACTGAGACTTATAATCCTTATGCTGTGATAGTCGTCATGAAGACGTCATTTGATTGAAAAACCAACGAAATATTTCTAGAATTTCACTAAATAGATGGATTATCTAATACACATAAAACAACAAAATTTCAGACTAAAAGTTCGCAAATTCAATCAACACATATAATGTATGGAAAATTTAAAAAAAAAACAATAATGACCTAAGGGATAAAGCTCGCGCCACCGCAGAGGTGTCAGGCGCCGCGGAATTTCAGCCACCGTAGATGGAGGTGAATCGCGAACATTACTGTTTGAAATTTCAGATTTTAAAATAAAAAAGTTGAACATATGAATGTTTCTATATATTATTAAAACGACAGGATAAATCTCTGCAAGTGGCATCCTAAAAGAAGATACATGCATAATTAGTTACTAATTAATTATTTAGTTATTAATTATTAATAATTAATAAAGATATTAATTTCTAAAATTAACTACTTATATATGGGTGAAGGTTGATTTAAGCAGGGACGTGATGATTGGATCTCAGGTCATCGCCAAAAGGGATAGTATCAGATATCTTGGGTCGGTGATTCAGGGAGACGGAGAGATTGACGGGGAAGTCACTCATCGTATAGGAGCGGGGTGGTCAAAATGGAGGCTTGCATCAGGAGTCCTGTGTGACAAGAAAGTTCCACAGAAACTCAAGGGGAAATTTTATAGAGCTGTGGTTAGACCTGCCATGTTGTATAGGGCGGAGTGTTGGCCAGTGAAGAACTCTCATGTTCAGAGAATGAAGGTTGCGGAGATGAGGATGCTCAGGTGGATGTGCGGGCTCACCAGGTTAGATAAGATTAAGAATGAAGTTATTCGAGAGAATGTAGGGGTGGCCCCGGTGGATGAGAAGATGCGAGAAGCGAGGCTGAGGTGGTTCGGGCATGTGCGGAGGAGAAGTCCCAATGCCCCGGTGAGGAGTTGTGAGCGGCTGGCGATGGTCGGCGTACGACGAGGCAGAGGGGGGCCTAAGAGGTATTAGGGAGAGGTGATTATGAATGACATGGCTAGAATGCGGGTTTCCGAGGACATGGCCCTTGATAGGAAAGTCTGGAGGTCTAGTATCATGGTTGTAGGATATGGGCTCCTAGAATTTTTCGTACTCCTCACCCGGGGTTGGGTGAGGCTTGGCAGGGCTATCCATAGATGATTTGTGTATTGAATTGTGTCTCCCTTATGATAGTTATTTATGGTAGTCATTGTCTGATATTATTACATGCTATTTTATTTATGATTCTTATGTTTAGATAATTATTTACGCTATTTCTGTTGGAGTTACTAATGCCCTTTTTTTTACTTTTGTGTTTCCTTCCCTTCACTGAGCTGAGGGTCGATTGGAAACAGCCTCTCTGCCCTTTCGGGTAGGGCTAAGGCCTGTCTACATATTATCCTCCCCAGATCCCACTTTGTGAGACTATACTGGGTAGTTGTTATTGTTGTTGTTTGGTTGATTTAGGGTAGTTAATTTATTTATTTCATTATTTAAAATTATTTTTGTTTTTATATATTTTAAAATAAAAGTGTATTTATTCACTAAAATTTAAATAATATTATTTAGAAATTACCAAAGAAATTAGCAGACAAAACTATAAACAAGTAATATGCTAATAATTTCTATTAACAATATAATTATACTAAACCTTGGATATTATAATAAGCAAAAATTCGTGAAAATAAGTCATTTGGTAATTATATAAGTCCCTTTAATTTAATAGAGCTTATTCATTAAAATTCATACAATATCTACTCATATTTATATAGAACATGAGAAGCAAACCATTGTGATGATTCTAAATGTAACATCAAAAAATTAACAAAGTATCAAAATTTAGGACAAAACTCCAATAAATTTGGAGATTCAAAATTTGTGTACAAAAAAAAAAAACATCAAAATTGACTACTCAAACATAGGTGATATAATAAAGGCTAATAAATTTCTATTTTAGCAATATAATTATACTAAATAGTGGATATTATAATAAACAATAATACATAACAAAAAAGTTATTTAATAATTATATAAGTCTCTTTAATTTTTTTTTTGTAATTAAACTTTATATTAATCACCAAAGTGGTTGTCATACAAAACCATAGAGCAGCTTTATACTCAGCTGTCTATCCAAAATGAAACAAAACTGACTAACCTATACTGTCAAATTTCAACATTAGAAAAGGCAATATTGAAGGTGTACTCGTACCATAGGAGGTGCCCTAACGATACAAGTGTATGCAACGGATCTAAGAAGTTTGTCACAAACACAGAAGGTGTTTTCAAATATTCTCGCATTCCTTTCCAGCCATAGGACATAGAGCATTTATGTCAAAGCCATTTTAACTGTGCAGGCTCGAGTGGATTTTCCTTTAGCCTGCTCTATAAACCAATGTACAAACTGAGGCCAACCTTGTCAAGGAGGTTGTCGAACTTTGATCCAGTGCAATGTGTGAGACCTCAGTTGATTTGCATAGGTGCATTCCAAGAATAAATGATCTCTTGTTTCTTTAGCTTGTAGGCACATAACACAAATGTCATCTACAGTTAAGTTCCACTTAATCAACTTGTCTTTGGTAGGAAGTCTGTCTTGCAGCAGCAGCCATAGGTTAAATAGAGCTTTAGGTCGAGCATGATTCTGCATTGTTAAATTCTTCCAAGGAACTCTAGGTGCCTCTCCAATCTGTCGGAGATATAGCATTCTGATAGTACAAACAGGCTCATGTATCAGTTGATATTATTGTAATAGCACAAAGCCTTCAATGATCTTCCGGACCATCCAATTAGCCTGTTTAGGCACATTTATGCACTCCAGCTGATTTTGTTTGATATATAGTGTGTGAATCCACTTCACCCATAACACATCCTTCTTGTGTGCCAAATCCCAAGTTAATTTTGCAACAACAGCTTTGTTCCATAGTAACAGATTGGTCAAATTTAAACCTCCAGCAGACTTTGGCAGACAGACTTTTTCCCAAGCAACATATGCTTTCTTTGTTACATTAACTGAGCCAGACCATATGTAGGATCTACATATTGCTTCTAGTAGTTTGATAACATTGGAAGGGATGAGAAAGAGTTGTGCCCAATAGGCTTGAATACCAAAGATTACTGACTGCACCAGTTGCACTCTACCAGCATATGAAAGTTGTCTGGCTGTCCAGGATGTAATCCTGGCAGTAATCCTGTCAACCAGCGGCTGCCATTGAAAAACAGTCAGCTTCTTGGTAGATAATGGTACCCCCAAGAAGTCTCTTTAATTTAATAGAGTCTATATATTATTAAAAAGAGAGGACAAAGCTCTCTCCTTAAGCCAAGTGACATCCTAAAAAAAGGTCACATGGTAATTAGTTAATAATTAGTTATTTAGTTATTGATTATTAATAATTAACAAATAAATTAATTACCAAAATTAACTACTCAAATATGGATGAGGTTGGTTTAGGGTAGTTAATATATTTATTTCATTTTTTAAAATAGTTTTCATTTTTATATATTTTGAAATAAAAAGTGTATTTATTCATTAAAATTCAAAAAATATTATTTAAAAATTACCAAAGAAATTAGCAGATAAAAATATTAAACAAGTAATATGCTAATAATTTCTATTAACAATATAATTATACTAAATATTGGATATTATAATAAACAAAAATAGATAAGAAAAAAGTTATTTGATAATTATATAAGTCCCTTTAATTTAATAGAGATTATTCATTAAAATTCAGACAATATCTACTCCTATTTATATAGAATATGAGAAGCAAACCATTGTGATGATTTCAAATTTAACATCAAAAAATTAACAAAGTGTCAAAATTTAGGAAAAAACTTCAATAAATTTGGAGATTCAAAAAGTATGTACAAAAAATATGATAAAAATAATAAAATTAACTGCCTAAAATTAACTACTCAAACATAGATGATATAATAAAGGCTAATAAATTTCTATTAACAAAATAATTATACTAAACATTGGATATTATAATAAACAAAAATATATAATAAAAAAGTTATTTGATATTTATATAAGACCCTTTAATTTAATAGATATTATTCATTAAAATTCAGACAATATCTATGCCTATTTATATAGAATACGAGAAGCAAATCATTGTGATGATTCCAAATGTAACATCATAAATTAACAAAGTGTTAAAAATTAGGACAAAACTCCAATAAATTTGGAGATTCAAAAATTATGTACAACAAAATGATAAACAAAATTAACTACTCAAACATAGGTGATATAATAAAGATAAATACATAACAAAAAATTTATTTGATGATATAATAAAGGAAAATACATAACAAAAAAATTATTCGATGTTGTATAAGTCCCTTTAGTTTAATAGAGATTTTATTCATTAAAGTTAGATAATATTATTGAGAACAACAAAATAAAATTTAACATAACAACTATTTCAATAATAATAAATTATATATCTTCTCTTATGTTACAAAGAATGCGAGCAGATGGAAATATTAAACAAAGTAATATATTAATAAAAATTTCTGTTAACAATGTATAAATACTAAATATTGGATAATATAACAAAGAAAAATATAAAACAAAAAACTTATTCACACACTATATAAGTACCTTTAATTTAATAGAGATTTTATTATTGGGTATATTGTATTGACAAATAAGATGACAATTGAAATTTATTAAAGCGATAAGATCTAATAGGATCAAACAAGCCCGATCACAATTTAATTTAGTTAATATTTTTTTAATTCACCACGTGTACAACTACTAGTGAAAATGTAAAAGGGTTAGGACATACGGGCTACTTTTGGTGAGTCGGGTTTAGGCGGCAACAGCCTGGACAAATGGTAAAATTTGAAAAACTAGCCTAAATAATTGTTTATCCAGCCATTTAAATTAAAAATAGTTGACAGATGTATAAATTGTATTATATATGTATATATAACTTATGTAAAATAAACGGTCAATCCGCCCCGTTATTATGTAAAAACATTTATTTTTTTTAATTTTGTCGAAACTCGAAAAGAGTAGAATATACTGTAGGAAAGAAGGTGGTATGCAATTAGATATTGGAATTTAAAACTCATAAAAAGGCATCTATGGTGCAAATCAAAGGCCAATACCAATAATTAGGATGGAGGCATTAGTGATGTGCGAATTTTTGTTTAATAAGATATTTTAGAATTGATATAAACAGCTTACCGATAAATAAATACTGTGCATAATTTCTCAAACAAATTAACATGTCTTTAATTTTTAATATTTTCTTATTTTTTTAAGTGAAAATATTATTTGTTTTGTCATAAATTTTTTCTGCAACAAATATAACTAGGTAAATATTTATCAAAAGATAATTTTGACAGTTTTCTGTAATAAAATTTACATAAAATATTTTCTCACTCAAAAAGTATAGGAAAATAAAATGGATATAAAGCGTAAAATTTATAGTATTTTTTTTTTCTTTCATACAACCAATGGACGACACCTTTATCAACAAAAGTACACATCAAATTGCTCAAAGGTCCCCCACCTTCTCCTGTCTTACCCTACTTACTGGCGATTACAACAACAATAACAACAAATTTAGTTTAATTTGATCTCACATATAAGTTCCGAAGAGGATAATCTATACGTAAACCTTACCCCTATCTAAAACAGATAGAGAGGTGTTTCCAATAGACCCTCAGCTCAAGAAGGGCAAGAAGAAAAAGAGGGAAGCAAGGAAGGAAAACAGTATCCAATAATAGCAACACGGAATACAATACTTGAGGCGAATAAAATCACATGCCGTAGTAAAAAGCAAAGAATATGATAGGAAATACATAGTCCGTAACCTAAATGATGATAAAGTGGACTCAATATTTATTTTTTTTATTAAAAAAATAGTTACTTTTATAGGTATTTTGTAGTAATTTATTGCGAATTAGGTTAACGGAGTTTTACCGTTAACGTAATTCGCAGTAAACTACTGCGAAATCATAAAAAAATATTTTTTTAAAATATAATTCGCAATAATTTACTGCGAATTACGACTGAACGAGGTGTCTCCTTAAAAGCTGGGCCAGGCCATTTTTAAATATGCATTTTGCAGTAAATTATTGCGAATTAACCTAATTCGCAGTAAATTACTGCAAATTAATCTAAATCGCAGTAATTTACTGCAAAATGCACATTTAAAAATAGCCTGGTCGTCTCCCTTGACCAATATCTCCACCATTAAAATAGTAAGCTCCCCCCGTTCTGGTCCCCCCTACGTCGTTTATTAAAAAAAACTTCGGCCCCACTCGTCCCATAAAGAACAAGGAGTGAAGGTCCCACACACAAGAGAAGGTTTCGATTCCATGTTTCGGTTGCAAAATTTCGAATTCAAAAATATTCAAAAGATTTACATCGAGTTATTTCAATTTACTTCATGGCGAAGCTCATATATTTATGCATATTAGTATTGTCTCATATGTTTTTATGTGAATTTATGTTATGTTTGTGTTCTTTAATATACCCAAATTGATATATTTGATACCCGAATTTAGGTTATGTTTGTGAACAAAAATTACACCGAATATTTTATTATTTTTTATTTACTTACCACAATTTATATTATGTGTATGACCAAAAATGTTATCGGATTATTTGTATTATATTTCATTTATATACCTGAAAGTGTATTATTTTTTGTGATAAATATAGAGCCATGTAGTGTAGCAAAATATAGTAACTTTTAGTGTAGTAAATATATCCTTTTTGCGAAGTAAAATATAGCCTTTTAGCGTAGTAAAAACGTAGAGTTTTTTAGAGCCTTGTACCATAGTAAAATATAGAGCCTTGTAGCGTAATAAGGATAACTCAGTACTACCGAGCCTAAAAAATGAAGCCTTGAACTCATACATAATTATTCTCTCCAAGTAAAAAATTTATAATAAGGTAAGAAAATTCTAAAAATGCTGAAATTGAGAATTATAATAATTAACGATAATTCGGTGCTATCAGGCCTAAAAATAAAGTCTGGAACTCATACATAATTATTCTCTTCAATTCAATAATTTATAATAAGGTAAGAAAATTGTAAAAATGATGAAATTGAGTAGCATAATAATTAACGATAACTCGGTGCTACCGGGCCTAAAAAATCAATCCTGGAACCCATACATTATTATTCTCTCCAATATTAATCATAATATTTAATTAAATCTGTAAGGTAAGAAGATTCTAAAAATGTTGAACCCATACATAATTCGGTAATACCGAGCTATTTAAATCAAGTCTGGAACACAGACATAACTATCTTCTCCAATATTAATCATAATTAATTATTTAATTTATTAAATAGCACAATAAATTAATTTTGTAGATCAATTTTATTTTAATTGCATTTGAAAAACATTTTTACTTATACAGTACATCACAACCACAAACATTGACAACTTAAAACAAAAATAAACAGTAGAACTAACAAAGATACTTAACAGTAGAACTAGTACAAACACTAAACAAGGCAAAACACAAAGAGCAAACTACTACACTTATCACGTAAAGCAATAAATAAGTTCAAAGGCACGTTTGCGACCGAGATATGCCTTTCTTTTTGTTACAGTCCAACATACTCCTGACGGACGGCTGTAATACACTCTTTAATCTTGAACCTAATGGACACTAACAAATATGAAATCAAGACAAGAGAAATCAAGTCGACATCCAAGTTGAAGTGATTCTCACTGTATGTGTCCATTTTACATCTGTGCTCGCTAATAAATTTACCCACTTTCCACAAATTTGATTTCTTTTTGGTGGCACGCAACATCCAGTGAAAACCCATAAACCATCTACGACATACACATTTCTCCGTAGTTGACTCATGTACCGTCATCTCACGGCACTCTTTTATGCTGTAGATGTTTACAGCCCTATTAGGCGAGCTTTATCAGGGAAATACATACCCTTAGCCAGAACAAATGGCTTGGACTCATCCCACATTTGTGACCAAAATTCATCATCATCCCTTGTGAGGGCATCCACGTTCGGCATGCTTGGAAAATTATCAAGGTAGGGGATATTCCGGTCATGAAATGGCACGTAGGACTCGTACATTCTATGTTGCACGGGTGGTGGAGGAACATGCTCCATCGCTGGTTCAGGTTCAACATTTACTTCCTCCTCCTCATCACCAACCTCAAAAAGGAAGGGTGTGTTCATCCCCAGACTTATCCGCATTATTATCGTAATCACTATAATCTTTATGATTCTGCGCATCTGCCAAATCACGAGTAAATACATCGTCTATGGGAAGCTGTGTGAGGTCAGGAGCTTCAAGAAGTTGGTTTTCACTGCATAAAAAGAACAAAATATAAGTTACCTAATACTCCGTAAAAATACTTTACATAGCTATATCACTTTACTTACAAGTCGTATTGTCTTGACATTTCTTGTTGACGACGACTCCCCGATGGACCACCGTGGTCCAATACTCCAGACTACGCATATTCCAACTAGGGGTCGGCTCATAACTTGTAAAATTCATATCCGTACGGTACCCCATATGAAAAATATGACCGTTAATACAAATCCAATTCAAATATAAATAAACAACACTAAAGCATAGCAAATTAAAGTTTACCAGTCCTCTTGTTGATTATATAAAGTCGATAAATTATTCTGTGGCTGCTCATTCACCAGTGGTGACAAGTTTAAATCAAGCCAAACTCTTTCTTCACCAATCTGTCTGGCAAATATTGCTCCAGAATAACCATCTGATGACTGGGGGTTATCCCTGCAATGCACACCCTCTTCCACCTTGATGTATATTTCCAATAATTTTATTACAATAAATTCCCTGTATTCTTCCGAAATCTGCAAAACATCTCTAAGAGTATCATCATCATCGATGTTAAACTCCAAATAATGAGAAAACCCCTGCGGAGTCACTGAATACAGAAATTTACCGGTTACTTTGAAGTTAACCGAACGCCTCCTTTCACTCATTTTGTTACGTAGCAACGATACCAATGTATCGTACTCCATATTAAGCGGCAATTTAACGTGACACTGTGGAGGTGACTTGTACCTCACAGAGTTATTCTCCAGCACAACCTCACCACCCAATATAGAGAAACCTTTTTTTTTGCACTTCAAACATTGTAAAAAGGATTGATAAGAAGAAGAAAGAAGTTTATTAAATGAATTTTCATGAAAATGAAACGCCTATAAATAAGGCAAGTCCGAGCTCGGGGCATAGAATTTTTCAAAGGAATTCGCAATAAAATACTGCGTTTTATATTTTTGAATTATTGTTGTTGTGTCAGTCAAAATAATTAGGTGAAGCCAAAAATAAAGAGGTAATTCGCAGTAAATTATTACGAATTAGTAATTCGCAGTAATTTATTAGGAATTGCCTCTTTATTTTTGGTATGGCACAGATGCTTAATAAAAATTATAATTTAAATGTAATTCAGAGTAAATTAGTGCGAGTTACATTTTAAAAAATAATTTTTTATGATTTCGCAGTATTTTACTGCGAATTACGTTAACGATAAGAATACCGTTAGCCTAATCTGCAGTATTATACTGCGAAATACCTATAAAGTAACTTTTTCTAATATCAAAAACGAATTTTGAGTCCATTTTATCATCATTTCGATTTCGGACTCGGGAAATACATGCTACTAAACCTATCTGTGCACACTATAAACTACCTACTAACCTTTTACCTTAATCCTCGACCTCGACACCCTCTTATCAAGTGTCATGTCCTCAGTGAGCTGAAGCACCGCCATGTCCTGTCTAATCACTTCTCCCCAATAATTCTTAAGCCTACCTCGACCCCTCCTCAAACTCTCCATGGCCAGCCTCTCATACCTCCTGATAGGGGCATCAATGCTTCTTCTCCTAACTTGTCCGAACCATCTCAGCCTAGGGATTCTTTTTCTAACATTTATTCTTTTATATTTTAATTTTTTTCTTTAAATTTTATAAAAATGATAAACAAGTAGAAGAAAAATAGAAAACATAAAAAAAGGATAAACAAAAAAAAAAAAAAAACAAAAAGAGAAGAAAAAGAACAAGCCCATGGACCATTATATCGTATATTGTCAAAATAGCATGCTATAGCCAATTTTCGCACTGGTCAATTAAAAATAGCAGTGTTTACTTAGTCAATAAAAAATAACTACTTATGCTGGAACTTCCGTATAATATGCAGGCGTATTTTTCGGATTTTGAACAGTATTTTTACTCAAATTTATCTTTATATAAAAAGTTGCTATATTTCAATAATTTTTGAAACTTGACTGATTTTCAATTACCAGTTATAAATCTGGCTATTTTTAATTTTTTCCTTTGTATATTTCCTGAAGCCGGGTCAAACCGGCCTGCAATCACAATCTAATAAGAATATCGTATCTTTAATTTTCTATCATTATCCTTTTGGTGTATTATGCTCAATCCAATACAATTTTTGTTTTCAGTGTGCATTAATTTTTTTAGACATATATTTCCTTTCATTTGATTTCTTTTGAGAAGATTGATTAAGGCATCATTGGATTATAATTAGTATATTTAAGGTGACAATGATATTGTGGTCCAGGTTAATAAGTCCTCATCTCCTTCGTCAGGTACTTAGTAGGGGCGACTCATTAGTAACTAATTGCTTTAGGCCCCAGACTTGTAGGGCCCCAAATTTCTTGATAGTTAGTAAGGTTATGTGTTAATGTTTTTTTTTAAAAAAAAAAATAGTTTAAAAGAGTAAAGTACATTTTCACTAAAAAAGACTTGTTTCTTTTATAAATGTCGATATATATAGCTCGTAGAATAATGTTAATAAATCCCGTAATAGTTACTTTAGCATATAGTATTTTTTCAAAACTAAAATCAATAAAATCTTATATAAGATCAATGGTATCTCAATAGAGATTAAGTGAGTTAGTCATATTATCAATTGAACAAGAATTATTAAAAAAAATCAAATAAATTTTGTCAATAACTTTATCGCAAAAAATTAAATACATTGATTTCAAATAAGAATTTATATATGGCCTCTTGTTGAAATTTGTGTTTTAGGCCTCTAAATTTATTGAGCCCCCTGATATTTAGAAAGAGAAAACAACAATTTAGTTTGATGATGCTCTATCAAATACCTAAAAAACATGCGTAATGTTATGAAATAATATAAAAGACAAGAACAATAACTCAAGAACAAGAGCAAATAGAGAGAAGAGTAGAGAGAGTTCTTCTTATGATACTTAGAGAATGTTAGGAGTGATTTACAATGGTAGAGGGCACCTCTATTTATAGGGAGGAGGATGATTTATCTACCAAGAATAGAACTCTAGAATCTCTCTAATTAAAGACATTCACCTTAAATAGAAGTGTATTTATAACACCCCCCCTTGAATGTCTATTCAATGATGTGCCTCGTTAAAACCTTAAAACAAAACCTAATGGGAAAAATTAAAGTAAGGAAAAAGAGTACACATGTTTGAATATGCGCCTATTGGTTGCCTCGTTAAAAACCTTGCAAGGAAAACCCGGTGGGACAAAACCTTGTAAGGGAAAAAGAGTGCAACGCGCATTAACTCCCCCTGATAAGAACATCAATTTATGTCCTTAAGTCTTCGCATCCCGATCTTGTGAACTAGCTTCTTGAAGGTTGACTTTGGTAGAGATTTTGTAAACAAATCAGCCATATTGTCGCTTGAACGAATCTGTTGAACATTGATATCACCATTCTTTTGAAGATCATGTGTGAAGAATAACTTTGGTGAAATATGCTCCGTTCTATCTCCTTTTATGAATCCTCCCTTCAATTGAGCTATACATGCTGCATTGTCTTCATACAAAGTTGTGGGTAGTTTATCACACTTCAAACCACATTTGTCTTGGATATGATGTATTATCGACCTTAACCACACACACTCCCGACTTGCTTCATGAATAGCAATTATCTCGGCATGATTAGATGAAGTAGCCACAATTGATTGCTTAGTCGATCGCCAAGATATGGCGGTTTCTCCACAGGTAAACACATAACCCGTTTGAGATCGAGCCTTGTGTGGGTCGGACAAATATCCAGCATCAGCATAACCAACAAGATCCGGGCTGCAATTCTTGCCATAAAATAAGCCCATATCGGTAGTTCCCTTTAGGTACCGCAATATGTGTTTGATCCCATTCCAATGTCTCCTCGTAGGAGCCGAGCTAAATCTTGCTAAGACATTAACTGAAAAGGATATGTCAGGTCTTGTAGTATTTGCAAGATACATTAGTGCGCCAATTGCGCTAAGATATGGTACTTCAGGACCAAGTAGCTCTTCATTCCTTTTTTGTGGTCGGAATGGATCTTTGTTCACATCAAGTGATCGAACAACCATCGATGTACTTAAAGGATGTGCTTCATCCATGTAAAACCGTTTCAGTACCTTTTCTGTATAGGTAGATTGATGAACGAAAATTCCGTTTGCCAAATATTCAATTTGCAAACCAAGACATAGTTTAGTCTTTCCGAGATCTTTCATCTCGAATTCATCCTTTAGATAATCAATTGCCTTTTGGAGTTCTATAGGGGTTCCAATAAGGTTTATGTCATCAACATATACGGCAAGTACAACAAATTCCGATGTTGTTTTCTTTATAAAAACACACGGGCAAATGGCGTCATTTATATAGCCTTCTTTTAACAAGTACTCAGTAAGACGATTATACCACATTCGTCCAGATTGCTTTAGACCATACAAGGAACTTTGCAATTTAATTGAGAACATTTCCCGAGATTTTGAATTATGCGCGTTTGGCATCTTGAGTCCATCGAAAATTTTCATGTATATCTCATTATCAAGTGAGCCATAAAGATAGGCAGTAACCACATCCATTAAGTGCATGTCAAGTTTTTCATGGACAGCAAAACTTATGAGATAACGAAATGTTATCGCATCCATTACAGGCGAATATGTCTCTTCATAATCGACACCAGGCCTTTGAGAAAAACCTTGTGCAACAAGGCGTGCCTTATATCTTTGTACCTCGTTTTTCTCATTTCTTTTGCGTACAAAGACCCATTTATAGCCGACAGGCTTAACACCATTAGGTGTTTCAACTATAGGGCCAAAAACTTCACGTTTTGCCAGCGAATTCAATTCTGATTGAATTGCTTCTTGCCACTTTGGCCAATCATGTCTTTTTCGACATTCTTCAACAGATTGAGGTTCGAGATCCTCACATTCTTGCATAATGCTAGATGCTACATTATAAGCAAAGGCATTATCCACCACAATATCCACTCGATTAATATTTGCCTCAATATTAATTGGATTTAGGGATAGTTCCGTATTTTCCAGAGTCTCGGGCTCAATGGATTCTTCATGAGTCTCAGAATTTGTTAAATCATGAGATTCTTTCGTGGTGTCATTTTGATCGTTCTTTTTCCTCTTTCTAGGATTTCGATCTTTGGAACCTAATGGTCTGCCACGCTTCAGGCGTGCATTCGACTCATTGGTTATGACACTAGATGATTGTCCAACAGGGACATCAATACGGATTGGAACATTTTCCGCGGGAATGTGGGATTTCGTTATCCTTTTCAAGTCCGTAAATGCGTCAGGCATTTGATTTGCTATTCTTTGCAAATGGATAATCTTTTGTACCTCTCTTTCACAAATAGAGGTATGTGGATCAAGATGAGATAATGATGCATTTTTCCACAAAATTTCCCTTTTTGTTTCACCAACTTCTCCCCCTAATTTTGGGAAAAGTGTCTCATCAAATCGACAGTCTGCAAATCGTGCAGTAAACAAGTCGTCTGTCAATGTTTCGAGGTAGCGAATGATGGAGGGCGATTCAAACCCAACATATATTCCTAACCTTCTTTGCGGACCCATTTTGGTGCGGGATGGCGGTGCTATAGGCACATATACTGCGCATCCAAAAATCCTTAAATGGGATATATTGGGATCATGACCCAAAACCAATTGCAACGGGGAATACTTGTGGTAATTCGTCGGTCTGAGACGAATTAGCATTGCTGCATGTAAGATGGCGTGACCCCATACCGAAGCGGGCAGCCTTGTTCTCATAAGTAATGGCCTTGCAATCAACTGCAGGCGTTTAATTAACGATTCTGCAAGACCGTTTTGAGTGTGAACATGAGCTACAGAATGTTCAACTTTTATCCCGATTGATAAGCAATAATCATTAAATGCTTGGGATGTAAACTCAGCAGCATTATCCAGTCTAATGGACTTGATTGGATTATCTGGAAATTGTGCTCGTAGTCGAATTATTTGTGCCATTAATTTTGCAAACGCAAGGTTGCGTGATGACAACAGGCACACATGAGACCATCTACAGGATGCGTCTATCAAGACCATGAAATACCTAAATGACCCACTAGGTGGGTGAATAGGTCCACAAATGTCCCCTTGTATACGTTCCAGAAACGTGGGTGACTCAGTCCCAACCTTTGTTGGTGATGGCCTGATAATCAACTTGCCTTGATAACACGAAGTGCAAGGATATTCATTATTCGAAAGAATTTTGAAATTCTTTAACGGATGCCCATATGAGCTTTCTATAATCCGTCTCATCATGACCGATCCTGGGTGTCCCAATCGATCATGCCAAAGTACAAAGGTATTGGAATCAATAACTCTTTAGTTTACTGTTGAATGTGCCTCAATTGCACTAATTCTTGTCCAATACAGGCCACAAGATAAAGACGGGAATTTCTCAATAACCCTCTTTTGGCCGGAGACATTCTTTGTGATGACGAGATATTCAAGATTATCTTCATCCATTGTCTCAATATGATAGCCATTCCGGCGTACATCTTTAAAACTCAACAAGTTTCTCTTAGACGTGGAGGAGAACATTGCATTCTCTATGATTAACGTCGTGCCTTTGGGCAGAGTTACAATTGCTCTTCCGGAGCCTTCAATCAATTTACTACTTCCAGAGATTGTAGTAACGTTTGCCTTACACATATTCAGTTGAGAGAAATACTTCCTTTCTTTGAGTATTGTATGTGTAGTACATGAATCAACTAGGCAAATACTTTTACAGTTGGACGTTGATCCAAGTTCGCTTTGTGAGATATCCATATTTGCTATCCCATAGTTTGACATACAAAAGAGATACAGGAACATAAGAATAAACAAGTTCAATTCGTTTGTGTCACATAATATTTTCAAAATCTGCTGCTAACAGTTGACTAACAAAATCAGATATGTTATCCATTACTTTGCAGTTTGAAAATTTCAGTTTAAACATTTTCTTCAAACAATCGATTGTTAAACACAAACAATCGATTGTTGAACATTGACAATCGATTGTTAAACACACACAATCGATTATTTGCTATTTTGAAAAACTTCAGATCACACTGTCTTAAGACAATCGATTGTTATGCACAGACAATCGATTGTTGGCTATTTTGAAAAATTCCGGAGCACACTGTTTCAAGACAATCGATTGTTATGCATAGACAATCGATTGTTGGCTATTTTGAAAAATTCCAGAACACACTGTTTCAAGACAATCGATTGTTAAACATAGACAATCGATTGTTGGCTATTTTGAAAAATTCGACCTCACTGTTTCAAGACAATCGATTGTTAGACAAAGACAATCGATTGTGGATGATTTTTGAAAAATTCCAGATTACACTGTCTTAATGACAATCGATTGTTAGACAAAGACAATCGATTGTGGATCAATTGTTTTTCAACTTTAATGCGAAAATAGTTGATAATCGACTAGTTTTTCAGGCTAGTCGATTACCCCCACTTGAAAATAAAAGTTTTATTGATATTTGAGCATATTGAAGATATTCTAAAGAACTACTACTAGTATTGCATCATGAACTAACTAATACGAGCTAATACTAATGACTATTAGTTTATTCACTAACTAATACAAATAAGTAGAACAAAATCAAATAACTCCATCTTCTTTCATCACGGACCCATCGCCGATTAGGTGGTCTATTTTCCCCTCGGGTTGCTCAAAGAAGTCTGCCACATCCAGGTGGGTGATGTCCTCATCGTCGTCATAGACAAAATTTGTTTCAGGGCCTTTTCTCTTTCGAGATGCTTGATAAAGGTCAAACAAGTGTCTTGGTATACGGCAAGTCTTTGACCAGTGCCCTTTCCCACCGCAACGATAACATATAGTTTCTGAACCATTTGCCTTAGGATCTTCATGACCCCGTTTCTGCTTTCGGCGGTTATCTCTCTTTGGGGGTTGACGGACTTCTTTGGAATTTCTTCCTTGTCTACGTCCCTGGCTATGACCCCGTTTACGACCATGACCATGGTCCTTTTCATGTTTGGCATAATGAGAGTGCACCTTATCTGCTTCAGGCAGTGGTGTGGACCCAGTGGGTCGATTTTCGTGATTTCTCATGAGCAGGTCATTATTTCGCTCAGCCACTAGTAGAAGAGAAATCAGTTCAGAGTACTTTGTAAAGCCTTTCTCTCTGTACTGTTGTTGCAGTACTATATTGGAGGCATGAAACGTTGTAAACGTTTTCTCAAGCATATCATAATCGGAGATATTATCCCCGCATAGCTTCAATTTAGAAGTAATTCTGAACATAGCAGAATTATATTCAGAAACGGACTTAAAGTCCTGGAGCCTCAGATGAGCCCAATCATATCGTGCTTGTGGCAGAGTGACCAACTTCAGGTTGTCATATCTCTCCTTTAAGCCGTTCCACAAGATGAGTGGATCCTTGACGGTGAGATATTCAATCTTCAAACCTTCATCAAGGTGATGGCGCAAGAAAATCAAGGCCTTCGCACATTCTTGGGTGGATGCTTTTTCTCTATCTTTGATGGTGTCTCCGAGACCCATAGCATCTAAGTGGATTTCAGCATCCAACACCCATGTCATATAGTTCTTGCCCGAAATTTCAAGGGCAACGAACTTTCTTTTCGTAATGTCAGACATAATCGAAAATTAAATTAGGAAGAGGGAAATACCTTAGATTTTTCGAGAATGGTTCTTGATACGGTAGAGTCTCGTGCTGATAACGTGTTATGAAATAATATAAAAGACAAGAACAATAACTCAAGAACAAGAGCAAATAGAGAGAAGAGTAGAGAGAGTTCTTCTTATGATACTTAGAGAATGTTAGGAGTGATTTACAATGGTAGAGGGCACCTCTATTTATAGGGAGGAGGATGATTTATCTACCAAGAATAGAACTCTAGAATCTCTCTAATTAAAGACATTCACCTTAAATAGAAGTGTATTTATAACACGTAACAAATTTTTGACGAATTAATTACATAATTACATCTCAAACAAATTTATTCTGAGGTGTTTTATAGCAAAAGTAATTAACCAAAAGACACGATCGACTACTTTGCATGCTAAAGTAATTATCGATATTGGAATATTGGATTAACGGTTCGGTAATGGATTAAATTCTTTTTATGGAAATTACCAGTTATGTCCATTTAGAAGTAGCTCATTACAAAAATTGGTCAATTGATAAAATATTAACAAAAATGGCCAATTACTTAAAAAACATGCGTAACAAATTTTTGACGAATTAATTACATAATTACATCTCAAACAAATTTATTCTGAGGTGTTTTATAGCAAAAGTAATTAACCAAAAGACACGATCGACTACTTTGCATGCTCAAGTAATTATCGATATTGGATTATTGGATTAACGGTTCGGTAATGGGTTAAATTCTTTTTATGGAAATTACCAGCTATGTCCATTTAGAAGTAGCTCATTACAAAAATTGGTCAATTGATAAAATATTAGCAAAAATGACCAATTAGCTATTTGTAGCAAAACAATATCAAATTTTTACTTTTTTTTGGGTGGGTGCTATTAGAATAGATTGGGTATATCTTAAGAAGCTTGAATCTCAGTTTTGGGATGATTTGGTAAAGTTTTGAGGTGGTTTGAACTGAAAATTCGAAGTAAAAACTGAATATAAAAAAATGATACGTGTATTACACAGTGTATCATATATGTATCATATTTGTATCGATTGTGTATCACATGTATATCTGCGTGTGACGTACATACATGATACATGTTTGATACATGTGTCACAGAAGAACTTTTGACATCGATTTAATTATGAATTTTGATGCAAAACCAGTCTAAATCATCTCCAATCTTCCTCAAAATTTGTAAATTGACTTATCTATATGTTTTCATTGAGTTTCAATTATACCCATTAAAAAATTCTTTGTTTGTTTCGATTTTTGAAATATTGGCTAGAGGTTGCTAAGTTGAAACTTATATATGACATTTATGTAAGTTTTCCTTTTTTTTATTGGGTTATCGGTTCGAGTTCGGTTTGCATTTTTGTTATTGGGTAGAGACCGGTAATCCAATAAGAATGAAGTAATTTGTATATACTAGGCTTTTATTTTCCTAATTCTCTCTTCACTCTTCAGTCATCTGCGTCTCAGTTCTCATTCTTGTTTTCGCCGTAGCCCCCGAGAGTCAAGATGCAAGGCTCACCACCAGTTCTCCACCAAACGCCAGTGCCTTACCAGTTCTTCGCCACTCACTCCCTCACTCGTCAATTGCATCGTGTAAATTTTGGATCAAGATTTTTCTGTTTGCTTCTTGGTAATTGTTATAAAAGTGTACTTTGATTCTTCTGCTGAAATAGATGAGTTGCAATTTTTTGATATTCAATTTGAGTTAACATATGTGATTTTGTGCTATAAGGTGTTGATCCATGGTGTGTATCACTAGACACTACACAGAAGTGGGAGCGTGCTTTTGTTAAGAAACTACAAAAGTTGATAGTTTACAGTTTACACGTTATGGCAGTTTGATTTCTTTGTTTTATATATTGCAAAATCTTTTAGTTGTTTTATCTTATCGGGTAAACCGATAACCAAACTGATAAGGATATATAACCGATTAAATGATAACCGATAACCAATATCTTATCGGTTTGGTTATCGAGTTATGATATTTGTAAATCGATAACCAATAGGCGAAACCGATGATGTTCAAAATCGAACCGAACCGACCAATGCCCACTCCTACAAAGAAGAGGGTCATCGAATTCGATTAACTTTAACAAAAAGTCTGACTATATAAGTTTATATATGTTGAAAACAGTCGTATATTTTACTTAAAACTCTACAAAATTTCGAGGGGGCCACTAGTTGAGAAGTTCGTTCATGTGCTCCCACTACCTTCAAATTCTAGGACCGCCTTTGTAATACACGAAGTTATTACTTAAAAAAAAGGTCCACAAATTAAAAAAAAGTAGATATTGAACTAACGAATGAAGATGCCATGCTTGTTTTCATCACAATGGACAAACTTCATAGTTAATTGACTACTGGGATTGCACCCTGTCAAGTAAAAATATTTGCTACTGTAGTTTAATATATAGTTTCTATAAATACTCCAATTGGCTAAACACAGAATTGCAGATCACTCAAAATAGATTCCTCAATCTTTGCCCTTTAGGATATCAGAAAATACACCACATTTAACTACTATTTGATAAAAACTCTCCATATCAGATTTCAGAATTAATTCTTCTTTCTTCACTTTTGTTTAATCATTTCTTTTCTGGAAGTTCAAATTCATTCCGGAATTAACAGGTGACAGCTTTTGGAGGAAAGCTCAAGAAGAGGTATTTAAAGCTTAATTAAGTTAGCATAGTAGGAATTAAAGGTCTTTTATGTTCTTAATTTTCTTTATGAATTTTTATTTGTTGTTTCTGGTAAATTACAAAATTTCATCTTCTATTCATCTAGAGTAGAAAAGGTAAAATCAAATCACATCTTCATGAAGTTGGTGAGGGGGAGGAGTAATGGTAAAGTTGTTTCCCGAGTTATAGGTCATGAGTTCGAGCACTGGCGAAATCAGGAATTTTCTTAAGGGTGTTCAAACTTGAAATAAATAAAAAAATTAAGTGGATTTCGCTTTCTCAATCTATTTATTCATTTTAAATTCCAACTTGATTCTCAAAATCTTTAGTTAACCACATGTTGATGAACTAGCTAGATCGTGTGCTTGCTTCCATTTACGGCTCAACGTTGGAAACTTTTGTCCAAATATCTTTTTCGTATTAAACAGTGACTATTGCTCCATTACATTTTAAATAAAGGATTATTATTATTATTATCATCATCATCATCATCATCTTAGCCTTCGATTTCTATTACTACTTGTCGTGTCCCTTGTGTTGGTTTTCTTATTATTTTATTATCTTGTTGCTGTTGTTTCTATCGTTGCATTGATTATTTTCAACTTGGCTTCTTCACTACTGTTCTTCTTTTTCAAACCCGTTGTGAATTGCTTCTCTTGAGCAGAGGATTTATTGGAGACAACCACTTTACCTCCAGAAGGTAGGGATACTAAAGTTTACATATACATTACCCTCCCCAAATTCCATATCACAAAAATATATTGGATATGTTATTATTGTTGTAGTTGTATTTTAAATAGCAGCTAAACTCTAATAGCCAGCCAAAAAGTGGTAATTCTAGTTAATTTTTTACCCCTTCATCCCACAAGCCCAAAGGCCAACTCCCCAACGCAATCCAAAAAAAGTAAAAAAGGAAAAAATCTTTTCTTACTCTATTTTATGTGATACTCTTTCAAAAAAAGAAATAACACTTTCATAAAAAAATAATTTAACTATATATATTTTATCCTTAATGTTATGATTTTATAGCAACACCATTTCATTATTTGTTTAAGATCACAAGTTGTAAAATATTTTTTGCTGTTCTTAAATTTCGTGTTCAACCAAACAGGAAGGAGTACTTTTTTTTTCTTTCATTCAAAGATGATATGAAAAATCACCCCCTTGATTTTATTTCCTTTGATATGCAGGTTGCTGAAGAAAAATTAAAGATATCTTATTGTGCTAAACAACCAATTTGATTCTCAAAACAAACAAAAGCAATGGAGTGTGAAATTTTAGGGTTGGTCCTACTCTTACTTCTATGGGTTGCATGGGCAATGGTGACTGAACGAAGACAACGGCGGTTGGAAGAATTAGGGCAGTTGCCACCAGGACCACGGTGGTGGCAGCTAGTGACAAACATTTTTCAATCAGGTTTTGCACCTCATGTTTCATTTGCAAAATTAGCCACCAAATATGGTCCTATAATGACACTTTGGTTAGGTTCAATGAGCACAGTGGTAATTTCTTCCAATGATGTTGCACGTGAAATGTTCAAGAACCATGACATGGTGCTTGCAGGTAGGAATTCAATTTTGAATAATTAACCTAAACAGGCGTCCATCCAACCGTTTAAATGTAAAATAATTAATGACATATAATATATAAATAATCTAGGTATAACACGTGTATAATCCATGTACACCTGCTAGAAAAAATAAATAATGAATAAGGCTGTCTATTTGTGTGTAGATCGCTTCATTTCTTTGGTAAAGTACATTAAGCAATCCTTAAACTTACCGATATATTTTATTTAGACACTCAAACTAATGTGTGTTCCAATTGAACCACATGAATACATGATAAAGTATTCCTATTAGATACTTGATCTTCTTTCCTGAGGAGATTTTGGAGAAATGGCTCTTGATTTTTTTCGTTCTAATGGAGCAAGTCTTTTGTCTAATGTAGCGAATCGTATTGTTATTTAATTGGGTTCTTTTTTAATTCTTGTTTTGTTTGTTATAATAACAGTTTATATATGATATGTATAATTAAAGGACGTTTTAAGCGGTTAACTTATCCACGTAATGGACACTTGGAAACACGTGCAAAAGCTTCAAAGGTTTGATCCTCGGAAGTATTTAGTAAAATTACTTTATCACGTATTCAAGTGCTCAATTGGAACATACTCAATCTAATTCAAGTGTATAAATAAAATATACCGACAAGTTTATGAGACTGTCGATGTAATTTGCCTTTTTTAAACGTTGTTTATAACAACTTGTGCACATCTCGTTTTTTTATACATGCTAAAATTTGAACCTTGGTCGCATATGATCTGCACCCGCTTCATTAACTGCTACACCTCACTCTTGGTTACTCCAGGTAGGAAAATATATGAAGCCATGAAAGGAGATTTTGGCAACGAGGGTTCACTCATCACAAATCAATACGGACCACATTGGCGTATGTTAAGAAGATTAAGCACGAAAGAGTTCTTCGTCAAGAGTCGTCTCGACGGCATGAGAGGTACACGAACAAAATGCATTGATCAAATGGTCAAATTCATAGGAGATGCAGGCAACTCTGGTACAACTTCCATTGACGTGGGGAGGTTTTTCTTCTTAATGGCATTTAACCTAATTGGAAACCTCATGTTTTCAAAGGATTTATTGGATCCAAAATCAAATAGAGGTGCAAAATTCTTTTACCATGCAGGGAAAGTCATGGAATTTGCAGGAAAACCTAATATGGCTGACTTTTTCCCTATTTTGAGATCCATTGATCCACAAGGTATTAGGAGAAAGACTCAGTTTCATGTGAAAATGGCATTTGATATAGCTGGTGGATTTCTTAGAGAAAGAATGCAAGATACGAAAAATGATGAAGAAATGAAGAAGGATTATTTAGATGTTCTTCTTCAATATCGTGGTGATGGTATTGAGGGTCCTTCTAGGTTTTCTTCTCGAACAATCAATGTCATTCTTTTCGTAAGTGCTCCCTCTCTCTCTTTCTATATGCTTAATATTTGTTGAATTTAAAGTATATATACTGATAATGTAAAAATTTACTATAAGCCAGGGAATACACCTTACGGCAAGCAGTACCACGTATCTAATAATTTATTAAATATGTATATATAAATTGTCTACAAATAGGGGCGTATGTAGAAATTTTTGTAAGCAGTATCGAAATATATAGAAGAACTGAGATATAACTTTGACTATCATACTTTTAGACAAGAAATAGCCTTAGTTCATTGGTTTTGTTATAGAAAAGGTCATGAGTTCAATTCTACTTCATTACAATTTTAAACCACAAAGGCTCTTTCAAAAATTTGCAAAAGAAAAATGTGTGTCAGTTGAGGTTTAAACCTTTGACCTCCTAGAGCAAAATCTATAGCACTTAACCAACATACGAAGACACTATTTATGTCAAGTGGTGTTATTTTTTCCTGCTTATTCGTTTTCGTAAAGTATTAATACATATGTTTAGTAATATTTTTCGACGAAGCGGTATCGCATGACACCGCTTCCGTAAGCGTGCCTCCGCCCCTGTATACAAAAGGTACACATACAGAAAATGACACCTCTTGTTATTGTAGTGATTTATTCATTAATTCATTTCTTAAAATGTTGACCGCGCTTATCAAAAATCACGCGTATGATACTGTTATCAGCGTATTTACTCTGTTATAGTAGATAAGAAGTCTTATTTTTAAGTTACTAATCTCACTTCTTTATGAACGGTTACTTCTAGTTATCTTTTAATGACTTGATAATGTAAAAAATTATACATTATCAAAGTATTTAAGTTAAACTCATATTTTTTTATGAAGTTATCTTCTTTTATTTCTTTAAATAATATAAGAGTAACCTAACCGGCCATATGGTAGTTTGATTGTTAGAAAATGGAGTTTTGTTTTTTCATGATCAATGATTTAAATATAGTTGACAATATACGGCAATTGATCTTTTCAAAGATTTTGTGACAAGCACCTTTTGCCTAAGTTAATTGGTTGTTTTAGGTCTCTCCGTATCAGACCAAAAAGGGTAGCTAAATGAGTCAAATAATAATTATTATTACCCAATGATTTCAAATTTTAAATATTCCCTTAATTTTTATATTGTTGGTGTGCAACCTCATAATTGTAGTTGTAGGCAAAATAATATTGTTCATTTATCTATACTTCCCATGGTGATTCTATTAAAATTGAAAAACATAACTGAATAAATATTACACGTGCTTCAAGTTGAATTCATAATTTAATAAATAAAAACATACTCTCTCTAATAATTTTTACTGGTCCATTGTTATCAGGAGATGTTCACAGCAGGGACAGATACAACAACAAGCACGTTAGAATGGGCAATGGCGGAGCTCCTCCATAACCCTACCACTCTCCAAAAAGTCCAAGCTGAGCTGAGAAGAATCATCAATCCCAGAAAGAAGCTAGAAGAGGAAGACTTAGACAAATTTCCATACTTAAATGCAGTGATCAAAGAAACCCTAAGGTTACATCCTCCACTTCCATTCTTGGTTCCACATATGGCAATGGATTCTTGCACCATGTTAGGGTATTACATACCAAAAGAAACCCAAATTCTTGTTAATGTTTGGGCAATTGGTAGGGATCCAAAGACTTGGAAAGATCCTTTAAAATTCAAGCCAGAGAGATTCTTGGAACCTAATATGGTTGAATATAAGGGTCAACATTTTGAGTTTATTCCGTTTGGTTCTGGTCGAAGGATGTGCCCTGCAATTCCACTCGCTTCTCGTGTTTTGCCATTGGCTTTAGGGTCAGTGTTGCACAAGTTTGATTGGGTTTTAGCTGATGGAATGAAGCCTGAAGATTTGGACATGAAAGAAAGAATGGGGATTACTTTAAAGAAAGCTATTCCATTGAAGGCTATACCTATTGCATACAAAGGGTAACAAGGATTATATTCACTAGAAAGAAAACACTTCAATGTGTAGATAAGGCTAATGCTAAGATACTATACTATGAGTGAGAAAAAAGCCAGTGTAAAAAGAACCCCCACCCTCCCAAAAAAAAAAAAGAAGAAAAAGAATAAAGAGAAGTTGCAACATAAATTGTAAATGTCTCTCTTTGACTACGAAATGCAGTGTTTTTAGCTTAATTTTGGGATGTCGTTATATACTTTTATATGCATACCAGATGGCCATGTTGTCAAACAAAGAAAGCTGTGTATAATGGTAGCCCAATATATAAGGTATTCCGTGTTCATGTAAGTATTAGTCGTTGTTGTCGCGATAGACTGACCTATAGGTCACATAGAGACAATTTTATCATATTGCTCTGTGATGACCTAAAATGTCATCACTTGTGTTGCAATGAAATTCTACATTCGGAGGTCTTAAAAACCTCCCTTAGCACCACCTCAATTTGTGTGCGCAGCCGAGCGCGTAGCCGGAGAGCTTAAATGTGAAAATCTGTGAAAAATGATAAGTTTTGACTGTAAAATGAATAAATTTGACTTCGGTTAATGTCTTAGATAAACGGATCCGGACCCGTAATTTAACGGTCCCCGAGGGTATGTAAAAAAATATGGGACTTGGGCGTATGCCCAAAATCAGATTCCGAGTTCCCAAGGCCGAGAAATGAATTTTTAAAGAATTTTTTTCTGAAATTATTTATAAAAATATTTAAATGAAATTTGCTTAGAACATAATGGTATCAGACTCGTATTTTGGTTTCGATATCTAGTATAGGTCCTATATATGATTTAAGACAATTCTGTGGAATTTGGTGAAAAACGGATGTCATTTGACGTGATTCGGACTTAAATTGCAAAATTGATGTTTCAAAAAAAAGTTTTGAGAAAGTTTCAATGATCTCGAGATTTAATTTGATGTTCATGATGTTATTTAGACGATTTGATTACACGAATAAGTACGGAAGATATTTTTGAGGTTTTGTGCACATTTGATTTGGAGTTCCGAGGGCTCGGTGAGTTTCGGGTAGGTTCCGGGGTGTTTTAGGCTTATAAGATGTTGCAGGCTCAGAGAGGTGGAGGACCCCTGAATAGGGTAGTGAGGGTCCGCACGATATGGACTTCTGCCGCGGAGAGGCTTGTACGGCCGCAGTAATTTTGGTGCGGTCTGCGGTGAAGAACACTTCACTGGTACGACTTCGGAAGACTATATTTTTTTATACATAAAGAGTTTTGCGATGATTCTATGACAAATGTTGTGGTCCTTCGTGTCTAGTTTTCCGAAATATATTATAATAAAAATTTGGACATCCGTAGAGAAAGTTATAAAAAAAATACTAAGACCTATCACTGCAGAACAAAGGAAGCGTGTGCAGCCGCACAAAAACCGCAGTTGATTTTGTGCGGTCCGCACAGGGCATCTGAGGGCAGTATATTTAGACGGAATTTTCAGTTATTATTTAGTTTTTAAGGCCCCAAAAACATAAAAGGCGATTTTTCAAACAACATTGCTTCTCAAAATCAATTGTAAGTCGTTTTTAACTAGTTTTCTTTAATCATTAACATCTTTTAATATAATTTCAACTTCAAATCAATAATTTTCATGGGGAACATTGGGTGTTTAGGGTAGAACTTACGTTTTTCAAAAATTAGAGATTTGGACCTCAATTTGAGGTCTGATTTCAAAATAAATTATATACTTGAGTTCGATAGGGGAATGGGTAATCGGATTTTAGTTCGAACCTCGTATTTTGACCACGTGGGCCTGGGGGAGATTTTGACTTTTTGGGTAAAACTTTAAAAAATTTCATTGTCATGCATTTAAATTGATTCATTTAGTATTTATTAATATAATTAAGTAACTTGTGGCTAGATACGAGTGAGTTAGTGGTGGAATCAAGAGGTAAAGCGATAGTTGAGGGTTGAATTGCGTTCGTGCCATTGAGGTAAGTGTTTGGTCTAACCTTAGCTTGAAGGATTAGGAGTTGAGTCCTATTTTCTATGCGGTATTTGTAGAGTACGACGCATAGGCATGGAGACAAGTATCTATACGTTAGTGACTGGCATGACCGCGAGGCTTCATATTGTGAATATCTTGATTTTGTTGTATCATTCATGCCTCTGTGATGATGTCTAATTATTGTGAAAAGTTTGTGAAAGGAATTGTGACCGTTGAATATCGAGGAGCATTGGCTTGAGTTATATTATAAATTGTGAAAGTATATGAGGTGATTGAACCCTTTGGAGCATTGACTCAATTGGTAAAGTGAGTTATGAAATAAAAGTGAAAGAAAAAGAAAGAGTTATTAAATTGTTCCCTTGTTGGGATATTTTTGCTTTATTGGTTATCTCCTTGCTGGGATAGTATTGCTTTATTGGTTATCCCCCTTTCCGGGATTTAATTGTTTAATTGTTGTTTCCTTACTGGGATCTAATTGTATAATTGTTGTTCCCTTGCCGGGATTCTTATATGATCTTGTTTATTTCCTTGACCCTTTTTTTGTGATTGTTGTTTGGGTGAGGAAGAATGCTAAAGCACGAAGAGTGATGCCGTGCATTATTTGCTATTGTGAGGAAAGAGTGTAAATCATGAAGGGTGATGCCGTGCCGCATGATGTACATTCCGTGCCGATTTTATTGACTATATGGTGAGGAAAGAGAGTAAAAGCATGAAGGGTGATGCTGAGCACGTATTTATTTATATGATTGCTTTGGTGAGGACGAGAGTAAAAGGACGAAGGGTGATGTCGTGCATACTTTTATTATGTAATTATTTTGGTGAGGATAATAGTAATAATATGAAGGGTAATGTCGTGCAATTGTTGATTTCTGCTTCTTTGTTGATATTCGAGTTATGTTGTTTCTTTCCTTACTTGATGCCTTTCTCTGCACTGTGTGCATATCCTGACACAACTTTTGGGAAATAGTTGGAGTGCTTTTCTTCAGTCCACCCGGAGAGTCAAAGTAGACTTGCAGGCATCTGCATGACCTGGCATCTCCCTCTATCTCTATTTCTTGTTTCATTCTCTTTTGTTCAGAAATAATATACTGTTATTTTTTCGGACCTTCTATATAATCTTAGATAGTCTGTGACACTATGACACTAAATTTTGGGTACTTGAGGTTTTAAAAGTTGTAATAGACGTTGATTTCAGAAATTTCATTGTTATCTTCCGCTTAATTATTTAAGGTTCTGCTAACTTTACGTTATCACTTATATTTGTTAAAAGAAGAAATTTGATAATGAGGTAGGTAGTTAAGGGTTGGCTTTCCTATCTCTCATTAGTAGAGACCATCTCGACTCCCAAGGGTGGAAAATCTAGGTTTTGACAAGTTGGTATCGGAGCTCTAGGTTACACGGGTCTCACAATTCACAGACAAGCTTAGCAGAGTCTGAGGATCGGTACAGAGACATCCGAATTTATCCCCAGAGGCTAAGAGTTAGATAACTTTACATTTGTTCTTTCTCGTCATGCGCTTTTGTTTTTCAATGCTAACTGAAATTCTACTCTATTCCTTTGTAAATAGCGAGAACATGAGCTTGCTTATCCACCGCTCAACAGCCCGATCCCCCAGCAGCAGCTCCCACGAGGGCAGAGAGCGAGGCCGAGGGTATGATGTCATATCAGTTCTTGTTAAGAAAATTGAGCCGAGGATGACACGTGTGAAGGAAAATTCCTACAAAGGTTATATGGTGCTTTCGTAAATGTGAGAAAATACTAGGATATATTGAGCCGCTGTTGATAAAGAATGCTCGGTGCATAAAGAAGGAAAATGGTTGTGTGTCTGTATGAAATCATGTTCTGCGGTGTTAGGGTGCTAAAGAGGCACGAGTGGTTCTGTTCGTGTAGAGTGGGTGAATTGTAGCTGAATAAGAGTGAACGACTCTCGAGAATGGTTTTACTATGTTCAAGATTTTGCAGGTAACAATCAGGTGTCTTAAGTCTGTGTATATGGCTAGAGACTGTGTTTTCAATAGAAAAGATCAAGACTTGCAGTATTTTATGTTAATCATGGGATTTTAGTTATCCGTATTTGGAAGGTAATGGTAACGAATTCAGATTCGCAGAAAGTTCTTCAAGGTAAAGCATTCTGGAATATTGTATTTATGAGAAGCATTTGAGATGGCATTCCGTGGCCTATGGGTCTTAGATAGTGAAGTATTATATGGGAGTCTCGTGTGGTAACCTGAATTGAGGTATTATGGTGCTAAAACAAGGGAGAATATCAAATTGATGATGAATCAGGAAGGAAATTAGGTAAATAGAATAACTTGATAATAAACCGAATCGGTATGATAAGGGTATGATTAATTCTTGTATGTGTTCGAGGTAATGAACCTTACGGGTATTGTGCAACAAAGCTTTAAGTGCTGGCAGTTTGCTTAACTTGGTTTGGGTAAAAGGATTTAGTCCTGGCAGTTTAGCTTATGCAATGGAATTAGGAGAAAGGGCTCTTGATGTGTTTTACCTTGGTTTGAAAATGAGTATATTTCCTATGGGTATGCGAAGCATGGATATTATCCTAGTGTGGTATGGTCTATGTTTTATGATATGGAGAATTGAGATTTGCGTGTTCAAGGTTATGGTTCAGTTCGTAATGGGGAAATCATTAAACTATAGAGCAGCACGAACAACTACAGGTGAGTAAAGAATCGATCTTCAGATGATTAAGGTGATGTAAAATGATGATACGTCATGAGTATCGTGACATTTTCCTGTTGGATCGACTACGAATATTTTAGTTTGTTGATGGCGCAGGAAATCTGAATAGCTTTCGTGGTATGAATGGATACTTGATGTGTGTTATGTATTCATACGGCAGAGTGTAGGATCAGGCATAGTGATTCATGTGTTATATGTGTTGGGGACTAGAAGTTCTCGAGATCCAATGGTTGGGGGTCGTGTGTATCGACATCGTCTAGCAGTTGTTGGAAATTGGAGGTCCGAGTGGATCTTTCTTTGCGTGGTATGTTAAATCTGGCATATGGTATATTATGGCAGACTGGTTGTTCCAGAGTCAGATTGTCTAGACTAATGTGTTATGTGCTATGTCAGGAAATGCCACAGGCTGCATGGCAAGGTACATGGAATTATGTTCTAGAAGGGTAGCTTGTATTCCAGAGACCAGCGGACGCCTGGCAAGCATTGCTTATTGATTGGGCCTTCGTGGCGGATGTCGGTGCAGAGGTTTCTATCATTGATCCAGTTCTGGAATTGAGGTTTTGGATGAGTTTTCTTGTGACCGGGAATGAGGCTATATGTGTTTATTGTAATGAGCAAATTTGACTCGATGTGCATCTCCTTTTGTGAGATATATGTGCGGAACGGGTGGCACGTCGCCACGGGTATGGTATATGGATCGGGTGGCACGCCGCCATGGGTATGTTATCTGGACTGGGTTGCGCACCGCAACAACGTGATGCGGAGAATAGTTTTCCTATATGTTACTTTGTATGCCTTGTTTTCTGGTTTATGAGGAAAATCCGTATTGGGTGTTGCTCAACGAATAGCGTACCGATTGTGTCCTTTTAAGATTGAATAGTGTATAATACTTACTTCACCGTGGGTGTGATGGATTGCTTGGTTTCAGACCTCAATCTGTGCGTGACTGTCTGTGTTGAGCATGGCGAGTTGAGTGCTTCATGGGTAATGTTGTTTGGATAGAATCGCGCGTTGTGGCAAGGCCACGTGATGTTATGACCTTTCGAGGAGGATTCAGGTACTCTTTTTCTATGATGTGAGATGAGATCTCAAATCTGTGTTGTGATCGTACGGAGGAATTTGAATTATAGCTCTTTCGTTTGGGTCAGTTGTCATGATTTGAGTGTGTTCAGATTGTTTGTTATTGGTGCCCGTGATGAGCACGTTGTGGCTTAGGCCGGTATTGAGGTGTCATATAACCAGAGTGGCGCGTTGTAGTTGAGATGATCACTGGGGTCATTACTGAGTATGAGCATATTTGATTTCAGCCTGTTAGGAAGGTAATATCGAGGTTTGGCTCCGAAAATCTGTGGTAGTATCAGTCAAGAAGGAAATGGATTCATGAATGGTGGATCTGAGATAGGTTCGGTTTATCGCGTGCTTCAGTTGCCGTTGGCAGTATATAAAGGTGTTGGGATAAGACTTTAGCTAATAAAAAGGTTTTTCTATTAGCTTTTGGTTAGTATGGGCAATTGCTGTGAATGGAAGTTATATCTGCATGTGTTGAGTTATGTGGTATATCATATGATTGCAGCTGAGGTTGCAGGTGTGGATTATTACAGCTGGTTCGGGTTTATTCTGAGTGAAAATGTGAGGTTCGGATCTTGTATAAGATTTCAGAGGATGAACTGTAGTTATATGGGTTATGGACTAAATGGGTGAAATAGGTGAAAGATTTCAGCTATATTCTGTTATCGGACCTATGTGAGATAGGGGGACGTGGGATCACCCCAGGTATATGCTTGGTAAGGTCATTCAGCTATTGGGTTGCTTCTAGTACAATTCTGGGTATGCTCGAGGACGAGCGTTTGTTTAAGTTGGGGAGGATGTGACGACCCGACCCGTTGTCTTATGTGTTACTCCTCTGTTTCCCCATTATTGTATTGCTTCATGTTTCACTATCAGTATTAGAGTCGATCGGGTGTAATTGAATCGGTTTTGGTTGAAAATAAGGCACATGGCCTCTTAGAAGGAAGCTTGTCTTGGAAAAGTCATCCGGAAGTTGACTTGTGAGTTAGAAGGCTCAGATGTGATTTCTGATGATTCAGTTAGCTTCGCGAGATGATTTGTGACTTAGGAGAGCGATAAGAATTTAATTTGAGGTCCGGTGTAGAATTAGGATTGAATAGGAGAACTTTGAATTTTGCCGGATTCCGGTTGGTAGGTGAGATTTTGATCCGAGGGTCGGAATGGAATTTCAAGAGTTGCACTAGCTTTGTTGGGTGATCTTGGATATGTCTGCAAATATTCAGGTCATTCGGACGTCATTTGGTCGGCTTTTTGATTAAATATGAGTTTAGGAAGTTTTAAGAAAATTTAGGGTTGAATCCGTGATAATTTGATGATTTTTGTGTTGTTGTGTGTGTTTTTGTGATTGAAACAAGTTCGTATGATGTTTTGGGACGTGTTGGTGTTTTTGGTTGAGGTCCCGGGGGCCTCAGAGCGATTTCGAATGGTTAACCGGACTATATGTAGCCTTTTAGAATTGCAGAAATTGCCGAATCAGGTGTTGCAGAATTTAGGCCTATGCGATTGCAATGCCTTGGACGTGATCGCATAGAAGAGTTTGGGCAGGCTGGATATTTGGTCTCTGCGATCGCATGATGTTGTCTGCGATCGCGTAGAGTTGTGTCTCAAAGTAGTGCAATCACATATGTATTGCTACGATCACGTAGTTCATTTTGAGGTTGAGGAAAATTTGTGCATTGCGATCACAAGACCTGGTCCGCGATCGCATAGAAGTATTTCGTTGGGCAGATCAGTTTGTGTTTAAACATTTCATCCGCGACTTGGTTTATTTTCCACCATTTTTTAGCAAGCTTGAGAGCTTTTGGAAAGGAATTAAGAGGGTTTCGACTGGGAATCGATTGGAGGTAAGTTTTTTGAGTTAAATACGTCATTTAATCGAATAATCATCCATTATTTCTCTGAATTTGGGTATAAAAATTGAAGAGCTAGGGCTTGAATTTTTATATTTCAAATTGGGGATTTGATAGGTCATTTGAGATGGATTTGGGAGTTCTTGGTATGCACGAACTCGCAGCGAGACGAGGATTCCGGAAATTTAAGTTTCGTAATTTTTCGAGAAGCAGGCCCGAGGCTCGGGTTTTGCTAGTTTCGAGGTTCTTGCTATAATTCGATTGTTTTCGATTGGGTATTTCCCATTTGCATATTATTATGTATTTCGCTCTATTTTTTTGCTAGATTCGACGCGCGTGGAGGCCAATTTGAGGGGCAAAGGCGCCGCGAGCTTGAGATTTTGCCGGTTCGAGGTGAGTAATACTTTGGAATGATATCCTGAGTGTTTGAAACCCCGGATTTGCTCATCCTAGTGCTGTATTGTGGTGACTTTCACGTTGGACCTGAGCGTGTGGTAGAGCACCGTTGGGAATTGTGACTTGGTCCGTCCCGGTTGTTGGGTTTTACCGCGAAATTGTCAATTATTTGTTATCATTATGACTTGGGCTCATTGCCATACTTGGGGCTTATTGCCGATTATTTGAACTCTTTATGAACTATCATCATAATTTTCCTCACTATTTGAAAGATTATTTGAACTCAGTCCATGTGATTTATACTGTTTCCTGAACTCAGCTATATTTTTCTCAAACTTGGAGTTTTAATTGATATTTGAACTATTGTTGAGGCGAGTATTAATGGTTTACGGATTCCCGAGGGGCTTTTGACTATGTTGGACTGACTGAGGCCGAGGGCCATATGTGAGGGCATAGCGATGTAAGGAGGCTTTCAGGCCCCGAGTGTTATGTGTGCATATGCATGTACATGCATGGATCGGACTGCACACCGCATTAGCATATTGCATGGATCGGGCTGCATGCTACAACATTATATATATTATATTGGATCGGGCTGCATGCCATAGCATTATACATATTGGATCGGGCTACACGCTGCAATATTATATATATTATATTGGATCGGGCTCCACGCCGCAACAATATATATTATATTGGATCGGGCTGCACGCCGCAACATTATACATATTGGATCGGGCTGCACGCTGCAGCATTATATATATATTATATTGGATCGGGCTGCATACCGCAACATTTTTGCGCTTGGGCTGTAGGAGCCCCTCTGGAGTCTGTACACGCCCCCAGTGAGCCCAGGGTACCCATGGATCGGGTTACGTGCTTTAGCGGTCATGTGTATTGCATTGCATTCACGCATTCACTCCTGTTTGTACTATGTGGCACGACATTTAGCACTCATATATCATTGGCATACATATTGTTACTTGCCTTGTTGACCAGATACCCTGGTGTTATATGGTTAAGGAGTGCTGAGTTCGAGAGGCTGATGTTATATGTTGTGAGTCCGGTGTGAGCTCGCAGGGCTGGTACTGTACTGAGAGTTGATATTGAGCCCGAGGGGCAGGTTTCTGACTACTTCGTAGTTATTTATATTACCTTTGCAACTGTTAAAAAAGCATATTTTCAAAAGAGATTTTGAACAGATCTTGAGATTTTCTAAAGGAATTTTTTACAGTATTTCGGTTTTTCTCAAAAAGGGTTATTCTATCTTTTATAGCAGTTTGATGTGCTCATATATGTTTTCTTATCGCTCAGTTATTATTCTCTCTTATTACCACTGAGTTGGAAGTTCTCACTTTACTCCCTGCACCTCGCATATAGTTGCAGGTACTGTTCACCCGGTAGCGGGTTATTAGCGGATTGAAAGTATTGCAATCATAGCTAAGAAAAGTGACCTCCGGCGTTCACAGCACCGAGATTCTTCTTCTTCTTGATTCCCGAATTTTACTATATGTATTATAGCCTTTTAAATTTTAATAAAGACACTTCTAGATGCTCGTGACTTGTGACTCCCCGGTCATGATGTATTGGTATTCATATTGATTAATATCATAAATTTTGATTCGATTCGTTATATAACTGGCTAATTGCTTTAAGTGGTGTTTTGAAACGGTCTGGCTGGCCTTGTCTTCATGAGAGGCGCCATCACGATCGGATTTGGGAATTGGGTCATGACAGCTACACGCGGTAGCGATTATCATATATTGGTATTGAGGCCGAGAGCCTGTTCTATGCCGATTCCTGGCTGATACTGCGCTTGGGAGGAATGAGCCCCTCCAGAGTCTGTAAAACCCCCAGTGAGCGCAGTCGATGATAAATAAATATGGATGGCTCGGGTTGCATGCCGCAGCGTATTCATGTGCATTGCATTATATTGCATTTTTTAATCTGATACTTGATTGCTATTTTGATATTGTTTTGCTGTTAATTCGTAGCTAGAATATAGGACTGTTGCTTTAGCTTTGCTTTGTGGAATTTCGTGAATTTTTTACTTTTACACATTTTTCTATGCTTATTATTCAGTGAGTCGATAGTACTCACCCCTACTCCCTGCACTTTATGTGCAGATTCAGGTATACCGGAGGCTTAGCTGACATTCGTAGTCTCTAGACATCTTCCAGAGTCGTTGAGGTAGCTGCTTGACGTTCGCAGAACTGGCAGCTCTTCATATTCCAGTTTATTATTATTATATTCTTTTCCAGATTTTTATATTCTCATCCAGATATTATTATGCAGTTTTATGTAGAGGCTCTAGACTCGTGAACCCAGATCTTTTGGGTGTGTTTACCGATTTTTGGTGATTATCCATATTACTCCATTTATATTTTTGGATTATTGTTATAAAATTACCATAATATTCTTAAATTTTCGATTTTTGGAGACTTAGTGTTAAATGGAAAGCGATTGGTTGTCAGACTTACCTAGCTTTAGGGTTGGGTGCCATCACGATGGGTTTGGGTCACGACAAACTAGTATTATTATAAAAGCATGAATATAAATATTAGTTTACCAAAATATCCCTAAAATACTTAATTATTAATGTACAAAACTGTAAAAGTACTTTATAATAAATAGAAGATTACAAATTACTAATTACAAATTATAAGTTTAGATAGGAAACAAACAAACATAACTACAACTTATTTACGAGATATTGATAGCCCTAATATATACATACATACATACATACATACATACATATATACATACATACATACATACATATATATATATATATAAAATTTGAAATCAATTCTATATACCACTCTTCAACCTAAATGTGTGTTAATTTATATATGTGGTTGTATAATAATATATCTATTTATATGTATATCTATAAATATCTATATATTATACTATTTATCTATATCTATATTATTATAAAAGTACGAATAATTTACGCTAAATGTTGGTAGACAAAAATATTCTTATAATATTGATTGACTTTTATATCCTTAATTGTTTACATTAATTTTCACAAGAAGTCATAAGAGAAGGATATAGCTGGAAATGTTGTCCATTAATTACGATTAAGAGTTGCAATAGTATATAGGGATTTAACCATGAAAAAAGTACTGCGGTAAATGAAATAAAAATCGATTTTCACGTAAAAAAATTGATATGCAATAAGGAATCAAATTGCTAATGTTTTTCAATAAGAACCAAATTGCAGTAAATGTTTTTCAATAAAGAATCAAAATGCTAATCGATTTCGTGGTATGTTTCCCTGAAAGCCCACGTGCTTTGTTTATAACAATTCTGTATATTTTTGTATGATTTGTTTTAATAGGTAAATAGTGTATCTTTTGGGAAATCAAATTCTTGTAAGCATTATCAAAGTTAGAGAAAATTAAGGGATCATAACATGAATTGGACCAAACATTCGCACTGAATGGAATTACAGGTTGTTATTTTATGTGATCATACAATCGATATATTTAGGGTATTTTCATTTAATTAAATATTTTTGCTATTTAACTGTATTGTTTGTTTTAGAGGTATTCCTATTAGGTTACGAAAAATGCATTATTTTCTCTAACGATAAATTTTAGTTATTCTTATTAGTGGAGGTTCTAAAAAACGATAATGGAAAAGAAAGCAACCATGAAAGTAAAACATTCTTTAATGGTTGACTTTATTCAATTAAGCTGAGGTTTATTTTAAAGTACACTAAAATATCTAGACTGATGAAGGTAAAATTTTAATTTGGCATTTAATTTTTAATTTTGTAAAAAGAAAGAAAATTGTTAGAGGAAAATATTTAACTCTGGAGAATTACGACAACTTATTTATGATAATATTTGACGTAAGTGTTTAATTAAAATTAATTTTAAGATGATTTGATGTTTACTATCTATTTTAAATTTTAATAAACTAACTTAACTCTTTTACAATTATTCTCTTTGTGAACCTGAAGTAGTGACTTAATTATTCATATATTGTTTAATCTATGCGACTAAACAAGAATTGTACCATGCGAAAGAAAAGATTGTAACTTTAACTCTAAGTAATTTCAGTATTTGCCGCAATATGTTTTCTCAAAAGAACGTTACATTGGATTGTGTTTGTCACACCGTATTTCTTAAAATATTTCAATATTAGACTGCATTTATCGCAAAGAGTTCTGGACATGAAAAATAGATGAAAAAAACATACATAAAAATATATCGTATGAAGTAGTTAAAATCATTTGCTAAGATATTATCACATTGCATTTTTTTAACATTCTAGATACAATTGTATTTAACTAACTTAATAAAATTGACGACCTTTGCAGATTAGACTATATCTTATAATTTTGAATTCAAGTTATGGTAATGTGATAACACATTACAACATTTTAAAGATTTTTGTATTTTTTCCACGTCAATTGCTTTAAAATAATTCTTTATTACGTATAACTTTTTAAATAAAATTTAATTTATTTTTTATTCATAAATAATTGATTGAAAATATATGTGCAAAGCACGTACATAGAACTAGTTATTATAAAAGCACGAATAATTTATGGTAAATATCGAACGGCTAAAATATCCCCAAAATATTGATCAACTTTTATATCCTTAAATATTTATATAATTTAAGGATCTAATTGTAAATTACCTAATAATAAAATTCTTTTTCAATTTAAATTACACATACGTCGTAAGAACCATCTTTATAAAATATAGACTTTTGGTTGTCCTTTAGTATTGGAATTGTAAGCAATACAAGGGAACAATTACTGTTGTATTCTTTTCTTTTTTACAGTACTTCTTGCACATAAAAGAAAGAAGTATTGTATAAAGATAAAAATTGAAATGTTATATCTATCGATTCGGGCAAAGGCTAAGATAAGTTTTTCTAAGAGATACATTGATGGTTTAGGGGTTGATAATTGATACACCTTTCTAAATCATTCAAGCTATGAACATAATTCATGGTCCATTTGAAAAAATTGTTCACAGCTATAGTAAGCGAGAAATTTAAAAATAGCCAGATTTACCACTGGTCGTTGAAAAATAGCCAAATTTTAAAAGTCATCGAAATTTAGCTACGTTAAATCTGAACGAAAATACTATTCAAAATTTGAAAAAATACGCTCGTAAATTTTACGGGAGTTCCCGCATAAGTATACTTGAACTCCCGTAAATTTTACGGGAGTTCAAGGATAACTATGCTGGAACTCCCGCAAATTTTACGAGAGTTCAAGCATAATTAAGCAGGAACTCCCGCAAATTTTACTTATTTATAAATAAGAAAAAAGGTCATTCTTTTTAACGCGGACAAAAAATAAGTTCATATAAATTAACACTTTTGTGGTAACAAGTATATTTACATATCTTAAATTAATTATTGGGCGTGGATATTATTACGTACGAGGCACGTACATAGAGACTAGTATTGTGGTAAAAGTACGAATATTATACAATAAATATCGAACGACGAAAATATCCCTGAAATATTGATCGATTTTTATGTCCTTTAAAAATAAAATTATTGCTTTGTAACTATAATTTAGTGTGGGATAGTAATGTCATATTTTAAGATGGTCTAAGTTTACTTTCGTCTATAAAACAAATTCTATATCCGCAAGGTTATTAGATTTACGATTCCTTCGAGTATGAATAACAATGAAATTGATCAAGACTTCCGTGAAACTACGACTGAATATTTAAAGAATATTTGGCACATTAATAGATTTATAAAGATGGCTCAATTTGTTGTGTATTTGGTTGTTGTCATATCTATTCAACAAAGATGATACTTTCTTCTTTAGCTCGTCGATGCTAATTTTGTATCTCAAATATAGATCAAAGCATGCTTCTTTAAGTTGCTTTATTTTTCATGTTTTAGTTTTGGATTTTCAAGAACAAGGTCATACTTATACTTCTATTAGTTTTTCTTTGCCTTTACTGGTAATTCACTATTCATTTCTATGTTCTATGCTCTATCAATTTGTGAAAATTTCAAATTATAGAGATATTACTTTTTTTTTAGTGTTTGTCATCTTTTCTTGCTATCTGATATTCTTAATTAATGCTGATGGGTTGGTGGTGTCCGTTTCGTTCTAGAGTATTCGAAGATAACATTATGTATATTTCTAGTTTTGACTATTAACTGATAACTTTTTAATATATGTATAATTTAATACTTTAATATTGTGTTGTAAGGATGACAATGCTATTAAGATTTATATTTAAATAATATAAGAGGAATAGGGTATATGACTGAAGTATTAACTTTTGGATAATTTTTCTTCTATTTGTTTGCCAAAAAATATCACCGTCAGTAGGAACGAGACCTTTTTCTTCCACGAAGGATTAACAAAGGAGGAACAGAGGAAATTTTTGAAGTAATAAACATGAAAGAAGCATAATAAGGTAAATGGAGCGGTAACACATGAGACGACGGTTAGGTCGTCATATTCTTCCAAATTAAATCATCGCTCGTCCTCGAGCGTATCTAAAGTAGTTCTAGAAGCCAATTAATAGCTGACTAACCTTACCAAGTATATACTCAGGGTTATCCCACGTCACCCTATCTCGCATAGGTCCGATAACACAACATAGCCGAAATCTCACAACCCATCTAGACAATAAAATCTAGAACCATATTGTACTTTCCGAAATCACACACAAGACCAGAACCTCACGTCTATATTCAGAATAAACCTGAACCAGCTGCAATATCCCATACCTGCAACCTCATGTGAGACCATCTGATCTACGACATAATCAAAACACTCGAAACAATATCTACTATTCACAGCGTTTGCCCACAATATCCAAATACCGATAGAAACCTCTTATTCGCTAAAGTCTTATTCCAACACTTTCATATTTTGCCAACGATAAATAAAACACGCGATAAACCGTAACCATTTCTTAGATCAACCGTTCATGAAGCCACTTTGCTTTGGACTAATACCACATACAAACTTCCAAGCCGAACCTTGATATTATCCTTCTAACAAGCTGAAATTAAATTTGTTCATATTAATTAATGACTCCCACAATCACCTCGAATCCAACACACTACTATGGTGATATGACACCTCAACACAGGCCTAAGCCAGAACTTTCACAATGCACGCACCAATAAGAAAAGGTGTGAACATACTCAAATCATGAAAGATGACTCAAACGAAAGAGCTGTACCTCAAGCTCATCTGTACCATCACAACACAAGGTTAGGACCCCGTCTCACATCATAGAAATAGAACACCTGCTTCTACCCCGAAAGGTCATATCTCCACGTGGCCTCGCCACAATGTGCGATCCTATCCAAACACTGTTACACCCACGGTGAAACAATTAACATACGGCATGCAACCCGATATGTCATAACCAATACTCCATTGTCCGAGCAACATCCACTTACTCTTCCCGCTCGACTTTCACTATGAATCCCCACTAGAACCGCACCATATGTGCCCATAACCAATAAATCATAACGTCTCATAACACCGAAAAGCAACTCATAGCTCTCCTCAGATCACTAACAAACTCAATAACGATGGAATCAACATATCCCTCAACAATACAAATTCGGGGCCAACCAAGCCAACTCAAGCTAAACACGTATCTAATCAGCTTACCAACAAACTCATTATCAAGAAACCTGAAGTTGCTCCTTCCACTACTATTACTCCTGCAGGAGCCGTACGATACAGTGCTCGGCCACAAGAAACTGAAAAGGTCCCTCAATACCAGAACAGATTCAATAGTGGAAACCTCTACACTGAAATCCGCCACGAATGTGACGACCCAAAGGGTCATCAACGTAATTCTCCCTTTTTCCGTGCTTTTGAGGCCTTAAAAACCTCTTATTTGGTTGTCTCGATTTGCATGCACAGTCCGGACGTTAAGCCAAAAATTGTTTATGTGGAAGCATATGAATTTTATGTTAGAAACTATAAATTTTGATAATAATATTAATATATTAGACTTTGGTTAATATTTTGAGTAAATGGACCCAAACTCGTGATGTGACGGTCCCGGAGGGTCCGTAGAAAAATACGAGACTCGGCCGTATTCCCGGAATCAAAATCCGAGGTCCCTGGCCCGAGAAAAGAATTTTTCCATAAAATTATTTTCTGAAAATGTCTAAGAAAAATGAAAATGAAATGTTATCAAAAAGTAATGGTATCGGGCTAATATTTTGGTTTCGACACTCGGTACAAGTCATATATGTGCGTTAAGTGCTTTCTGCGAAATTTGGTCAAAATCGGACGTCGTTTGACGTGTTTCAAACCCAGATATCTAATGTTGAAGTTTGATGAACTTTGAAATGTAACCATGAGTTTTGGGGGGTTGATTCTTTGATTTTGATGTATTTTAGCGATTTGATCACTCAAGCAAGTTCGTAGGATGTTATTGAGTTAGTGTGTGTGTTTGGTTGGGAGCTCCGAGGGCTCGAGAGTGATTTTGGTGTTGGTTCAGGATATTTGAGAACTATAAAACACATCAAATTTCTCAAAAATATTGCAGACCGGTTTTCTTCTTCGCGAATGCGGCACTAGGCATGCGTTCGCATTGCCCAGCCCCCAACCTTCTTCGCGATCGCGGACGGTCCCCCGCGTTCACACTGTTTTACCAGCTTCTTCAACGGGTTCGCACTCCCCACTTAACGTTTGCGTAAGCCACTTAGACCCCCCTAACTTCCTTCTTCACGATCGCGTGATCCTAATCGCGATCGTGATGGCCCCGTCCTCCTTCATCGCGAACGCGGCCCTCATGTCGCGATTGCGTAGGGTAAATTCCTTCAGCAAATTTTTACGTTTAAAAATAAAACAGTTCACGGGATTTCTTCCCATTTTCACACGAACTCCTTTCTAAATTCCTCCATTGACGAAATCAAAGCTTCCTTTCTTCATAGTCCTTTGGGCAAGTGATCTGAACTTCATCCCTTCATTACTTCTTCATCAAATTATTAATTTCCTAGCCCTAAGCAATAAATCAAAGTAGAAATTAGTGTTTTTGGGTAGAGTTAGGTTTTTGAGGAATTTTGGGCGATACAACCTCAATTTGCGGTTGAATCCTTATACAAATTATATATTTGAACTCGCGGGCCATGTGATTGGAATTTGGTCCGAGCCTCGAGTTTGGACCATGTGGTCCCGGTGTCAGATTTTGGTATTTTTGAAAAAAAGATAGGAAATTCATTTCTAAGCTATGGAATGGTGTCTTTGAGCTTTTATTGGTAATCTTAAATCTAATTATGCCTGGATATCGTTGTTTCGGAGTTGGATTCTAGAGGAAAGGCGATTTTAGAACTTTGATTGCTATTTTTGGATCGAGGTAAGTGTTTGATCTAACTTTGGCTTGAGGGAATAAGATTATGATATTATTTTCTATGTGCTAATTGTGGAATACAGTGTATAGGCATGATGACAGTTATCTATGCACCGAAGTCTAGCATGACCGCGTGTCTTAATTGCTTTTAACTCGAATGATGTGATACGGCTTCTTGTTGAAATTGATTTAGTTCATGCGATATGAATGACTGAGTATAAATAGTGATTTGTATAATTTTGGAGCATTGGCTCGATTTGGAACTTGTTGGAAGCTAAGTGTTTGAAAGCGAAAGTACTGTGAGTATTCCCTTGCCGAGATTTAGGTATTTTTTGAATTCTCCCTTGCCGGGATATTTGGGATGTTAGTTGTATTCCCTTTTTGCGATTCTTTGTATTTTGTTGTTACTCCCCCCCACTTGAGTTTCGATTGTTTGTTTCTTTGGGTGAGATCTTGTTGTTAATATTAAGGATCGGGTTGCACGCCGCAACTGTATTGGTTGTTAAGGATCAGGTTGCACACCGCAAAAGATATATAATTGAAGATCGGGTTGCTCGCTACAAGAAATATATAATTGAGGATTGGGTTGCTCGCCGTAACAGTCTAACAGTTATATAATTGAGGATCTAGTTGCTCTCTGTAAAAGATGTATAATTGAGGATTGGGTTGCTCGCCGCAATAGATATATAATTGAGGATCGGGTTTCTCGCTGCAACAGATATATTTGAGGATCGGTTTGCTCGCCGCAATGGATATATTTGAGGATCAGGTTGCTCACCGCAACGGATTAAGCGTGCTTGGTTTTATATGTGGAGTTTCATGTTATTCCTTATCAGTTATTGTTGTGTTGTTTTACTTCTTATCCGATAATTGTATTTTAAAATGTCTTACCCCATATCATGTTCCCCTCCATCTTAACTGTTAAGCAGAATGTATTTTCCTGTTATTGCACATATATCTCTACAGGGTAATTATGGTAGGTCCTGTCTAGCCTCCTCACTACCTCGCCGGGGTTAGGCAAGGCACTTACCAGCACATGGGGACGATTGTGCTGATTTTACACTCTGCGCTCTTTTGCATAGATAAAGGCTTCGGGCTGGAGTAGCAGCAGTAGTGCGAGTGTTGGCATTCCGCTCAGCGAGACACCGAGGTGGCCTTGCAGGTGTCTGCGGGACCCAACGCCTCCTCTATCTTCTTATTCAGTCTGTTATCTCATATATTCGAACGGTTGTGTTTAGTAAATTCTTAGCAGTTCATGAGTAGTGACACCAGATACTAGGTAGAGGTGTATTTTGAAACTTTCGCATTTCTTTTAGAGAATTATATTTGAGACATTTGTTTTAGTGTTAAATGTATTAATATTGTTAATATTGTTGATTTTTCATTAAAGAAGTATATGATATCTGTCTTGCCTAGCTCATATTAGTAGGCACCATCATGACTCCCGATGGTGGGAAATCCGGGTCATGACAAGTTGGTATGAGAGCACTAGGTTACTTAGGTCTCACAACTCATAAATAAACTCAATAGAGTCTGAGGGATTGGTACAGAGACGTCTGTATTTTTTCCCTAGAGGCTACATAGTTAGGAAAAACTTCACATTTGTTCTTTCGTGTCGTGCGCCTCCGTTTCTCAAACACCGATTAAATTTCTACTTTATTCTTTCGCAGATGGCAAGAACACGCGCTTCTTCATCTACCCCTCAGCAGTCCAAGCCCTGAGCAGCAACCCTTGAGGTGGAGCCCCAGGTTGAGTTTGAGGAGGAGGTTCCAGTTCCAGCTGCTCTAGTGGACCCAGTTCTGGTCCCAGAGGGGTTCATAGCCATCCCAGTTCTTCAGGATACTTTGATCAGATTGGTAGGCCTTGTAGAGAGCGTCATTCGAGCGGTTTTGCTTCCAGGAGTTTCGCCAGCACTGGCAGTCAGCCGGTGCAGTGGCTCAGGATGGGAGTGAGATCATTATTCAAGAGGCGATCGATGTGGACCATAGAGTAGAGATGGTACTACTACAGGTAGGCGGTCATAGATCGGATAAGAGGCCCTGCCATGTAGGTAGATTCTGCGGTATCACGTCTGGAGGTAGGGGTTCTTATAGTAGAGGCCATCGTTCCAGGCCCTTTCAGTCAGCTCCTCATGTCACTCATAGTACTTCAGGTGATCATTAAGGTCAATAGGGCTAGCCGCAGTTTCCTCAGTTGCAGCGTTTGTGTAGATGTTATGAGTGTGGATAATTTGGTCACATCAGGAGACATTGCTCGAGGTTGAGGGGTGCTCAGCCGCAGTAGTCGAGATTTTACCATACTTGTGGTGATCCGAGGCACATTATCAGATTTTTCCCTTGAGTTTCAGTGGTTCTCAACAGCAGGATATTCGTCCCATGGTTTAGGCACCAGTTTTCTCCACAGCCTACCCATCCGGTTAGAGGTGGGGGTAGAGGTCTTAGAAGTGGAGTTCAGACCACCAGAGTAGGGGTCGACCAGTAGCCAGTTTGGAGGTTGAGTCTTCAAATGCAGACATCACAGGTACCCTTCTGATTTGTATTAGATATGCTTCAGTGCTATTTGACCATGGATATACATATTCATATGTGTGGCCCTATTTTGCATCCTATTTGCTTATGCCTAGTGAGGCCTTGGGTATTCCTTTATATGTGTCTATACCGGTGGGTTATTCTATAGTGGTCGACCGAGTGCATTTTTCATGTGTGATAGTACTTGAGGGGCTTGAGACCCGTGTCGGGTTATTGCTCGTAGATATGGTGGACTTCGATGTTATATAGGGGACAGATTAGTTGTCCCCGTGCCATGCTATTTTGGATTGTCACACCAAGACCGTGACCTTGGCATTGGCATATTTGCCCCATTCAGAGTGAAGAGGGACAATAGATTATTCGACCCGTAGTGTGATATCATATGAAAAAGCTCGACACATGGTTAACAAGGGGTGTTTAATTTATTTGGCATATGATCGCGACCCCAGCGCAGAGGTTCCTTCCATTGGTTCTGTTCCTATTGCTCGGGAGTTTCCCCGAGGTTTTCCCTTCAGACCTGCTGGGCATGCCAGCTGATAGGGATATCAATTTTTGAATTGATCGAGCATCAGGCACTTAGCCTATTTCCATTCCGCTGTATCGCATGGCCCCGTCAGAGTTGAATGATTTAAAGGAGCGGCTTCATGAATTGCATGATAAGGGTTTCACTAGACCTAGTGTATCGCCTTGGGGTGCGCCAATGTTATTCGTGAAGAAAAAGGATCGGTCAATGATGATGTGCATGCATTGATTACCGGCCTTGGGTATTCCTTTATGTGTGTCTACACAGGTAGGTGATTCTATAGTTGTCGACCGAGTGCATCGTTCATGTGTGATACTACTTTAGGGTCTTGAGACCCGTGTCGAGTTATTGCTATTAGATATGGTGGACTTTAACGTTATATTAGGGACGCATTAGTTGTCCCCGTGCCATGCTACTTTGGATTGTCACACCAAGACCGTGACCTTGGCTTTGCTAGATTTTCCGCATTCAGAGTGAAGAAGAACTTTAGATTATTCGACCCGCAGTGTGATATCGTATGCGAAGGCTCGACACATGGTTAAGAAGGGGTGTTTAGCTAATTTGGCGTATGATCGCGACCCCAGCGTAGAGGTTCCTTCCATTGGTTCTGTTCCTATTGTTCAGGAGTTTCCTTGAGGTTTTCCCTTAAGACCTGCCGGGCATGCCGCCTGATAGGGATATCGATTTTGTATTGATCTAGCGCCGGACACTCAGCCTATTTCCATTACTCCGTATTGCATGGCCCTGTCGAAGTTGGAAGATTTAAAGGAGCAGCTTCACAACTTTCTTGATAAGGGTTTCATTAGATCTAGTGTATCGGCTTGGGGTATGCTAGTGTTATTCGTGAAGAAAAAGGATGAGTCGATGAGGATGTGCTTTGATTACCGGCAGTTGAACAAGGTGACAATAAAGAAAATGTATCCACGCCGAGGATTGACGATTTATTCAACCAACTTCAGGATATTAGGGTGTTCTCGAAGATAGATTTGAGGTCTGGTTATCATCAGCTAAAGATTAGGGCGTCTGATGTCCCTAAGACAACATTTTGCACTTGGTATGGAAATTATGAGTTTTTGGTCATGTCATTTGGGTTGACAAATGCCCCGGCAGAATTTATGGAGTTGATGAACCGAGTGTTCAGGCCCTATTTGGATTTTTTTGTGATTGTATTCATTGATGACATTTTGATATACTCCCGCAGTCAGAATGAGCATGAGGTGTAAGGCCCGGTGAAATGAGTGCTCAGATGTTAGCAACTCATAGAGTCGAGTCTACATATGTGAATCGAATTCTCTTACTATTTTGAACTTAAAAATGTGAAATCGAAATTTTTCCAGAAAATGGTCAAAATGCAGTCAAGAATGCGGTCGCAGATCAGCTATGCAGACCACATTCCTACCGCATAGTGAATCAGAGAGAAATCAAATATTTATGTTGAAAATGCGGTCAAATCTGCGATCGCATAATCAATATGCGGACCGCAGAGTGATCGCATATTTTCCTTGAGGAAATTCGAAGGTCAGTTTTGCAGTGCATTCTACGACCGCAAAACTCAAATGCGGACCGCATATTCACCGCATTTCCAACCCGAGAGGTTTGAAATTTGGGTCAATTCTGCGGTCCATTCTGCGGAACGCATGTCTGTTCTGTGATTGCAGATCGCGTCGCAGATCGAACTCGCTTGGTATTTTTTTCTAATATTTTAGACCCGACCCACATTTTATTAAAACACCTTCTCCCTCATTTTAACACACTTCTGATAAAAAATAAGAGAGAGGGAGAGAATCTTCTTGAGGGAGAAAGTGAATTCTTCATCATCTAGTCTTTCAAAATCATTGGAGCTTGGAAAATTCTGGGTGCATTGTCTTCTATTGATTTCTAGGTAAAATCCCTAATCTATTTCCCCCAAATTTTGAAATTAATCTTGGGAAATGAACCCCATACACTTGCTTTGAAATTACGTCATAAAATCTTCATGCATGTCATCAAAACCCTAAAATATTGTAAAAAAGGGATTGGGTAGTAACTATGAGTTTAAATTTCTAAAACCTAAGTGTTGTTCATGAACTAGATTGACTTCTTGATTGCTTGGCGAATAGGGCTAAAGGTTTAATGGGAATAAATCAACTCCAGGTATGTATGGATAACTGTGATCCTTGTGAAATCGCCCTGTGCTAGTTGTGAAATTGTTGATATTTGATATTCATGTGAAACTCATTGTGAAGCTTTTGTGTTTTATAATTGTGTGGTAACACTTTGTGGTGAAAGGGGTGGAACTTGTAATTTGAACAATGGAAATAATGTGCAACAATGGAAATGAAAAATATATGGAACAATGGAAATGTGAATAATGTGGAATAGTGGAAATGGAAATATTATGGAACAACGTGTGTGATTAGTTGTGAATAACTCTTGTGATGGTCTAAATTGTTTACCAATTTGATGAACATGAGGAATTGTTGTTGCCAGTTATGGAATTGCATTACCCATGTTATGGATCTATGTTAGCAATGTGCCATAGTTGATTTCTTGTATTTGTTATTGTGCTGTTTGTTGTTGTGAATTGAAAACTGTTAGGCGAGGTCGGGTTGCGCGCCGCAACACGGTAAAATACAATTTTGGTTTGGTGATAAGGCTGGCCGAGGTAATAAGGGTGGACGATGCAATAAGGGTGGAAAATAGGATCCAATATCACTATAGATATGAATATGAATCATGAAATGATAACTGTGGAAATGTGAAAGGAGACAGCAGGAGAGTTTGTAACCTGTGGGAACTGATTGCCCCTTTGTTTGACTACTTGAATCATTTGTGTGAAATGTTTGGTTGTTGCTCCATGGTTGTACTTGTACTATTATTGTTCAGTACTATACTTGTATATGAAATTTTTCTTGAGTTTACTTGGGAAAGAGTTTGTTCATACACGCCAGTACAATTCAAGTGTACTGACGTCCCTTTTGCCGGGGCGCTACATTCGTGCTATGATTGTAGGTGGATCCGTGGCAGGCACTCTAATCCAGCGTTCGTAGCTCCTCCTCATCTCTATCAGCGGTATTCGTGTTGGTAATCCCCTTTCCTTCCGGGGCCTTGTGTGGATCATGCCACTTATGTTGTTGTATTTTGGAGTCTTATGTCCTTTTGTAAAGGTATAGCCGGGGCCTTGTCGCCGACAAGCATTGTACTATCTTTCTCTTATAGGCTCTGTAGACAGTGGTATGTGGGTTAGAACTTATGTATAAAGGTGTATGTTTTGGGTGCTGTAAAACGTGTATACCACATTCCCTGTTAATCATAATATATATTTTGTAAAAGACGTTCCCTGTTGATCATAATGTGTGGATATAAAAGAGAACGCATATGTTCTTTCGATTGCAGATTTAGTATCTTTTGGCTAATTATCATTGAATAATGTGGGGTAACGCGTGAGGAATAGGAAAGGCACCCAGGTCCAATCGACTGGGGATACCCAGTTGAGTGCCGGTCATGCCCACGGATTTGGGACGTGACAAACTTGGTATCAGAGCCTAAGGGTTTAAAAGAGTCATAGGATGTCTCGGAGCTGTGCCTAGTAGAGCCCTTCTTATCGGTGTGTTGTCGACCACATCTATAAGTTTGGGGCTACATGGGCATTTAGGAAAAACGGTCCTCTTCTTTGTAATTCCAAGTTCGTGCGGTGAAGTGATGTTGTGTCTAATTCGTGCTCTATTTCAAATTTTCAGTGATGGCACCTATGAAGAAAGGTATACTTGGCCTAAGGGCCAATGCCACTTCCAGTGCGGCTGTGGATCATGTGCCGACTGCCGAGGGTGCTACTGTCCTTCCTGCCAATGCTCCTAATCCTGATGTTGCTCCAGCTTCCGATCCCGGGATTTTTGGTGGAGACCTTAAGGGAGCTATCCTCATGTTGACCCAGTTAGTGGCCGCCCAGGCCCAGAGATCTCATGATGCCCCTGTGTCCTCCAGCGGACAGGGAGATTCCTCCAGCTCTAGAGTTCATCATTTTTTGCGATTGAATCCTCCAGAGTTCTCAGGCACAGACCCAGAGGCTGATCCACAAGAATTTCTCGATGAGATGTACAAGACCCTTCAAGTGATGAAGGCTACAGAGATAGACGGAGTAGAATTGGCTACATATAGGTTGACAGGGGCTGTCATTTCGTGGTTCGAGATGTGGGAGGATTCCCGTGAGGAGGGGAGCCCTCCGACTAGATGGGATGAGTTCGTAGATGCCTTCGTGGACCACTTTTTGCCTGCCGAGACCATGGCAGCCCGTGCCACCGAGCTTGAGGTTCTTAGGCAGGGTAGCATGCGTGTTTGGGAGTATCATATGGAGTTCGTGAGGTTTTCCAAATATTCTCCTTTGTTGGTATCGAGTATGAAGGCTAGAGTTTGGCGATTCGTTCAGGGTCTAAGCCCTTTGGTGGTAAATGATTCTGCTACAACGGCTTTGCATTCAGACATGAACTATGGAAAGATTGTGGGTTTTGCTCAGACCACAAATGCCAGGAAGTTGAAGATTCGGGCAGACATGGAGAGTAGCAGCAGGGCCCGGTCTATGGGTCACTCAGGGAGGTCAGCTCCAGGGAGAGGGTAATCAGGACCATCTCAGTCTTATGCTCAGTCCTCAGCTAGTGCACCGTCATCTGTGCACCATCATCTGTGCACCATTTCCTGCAGGGTAGCCCTTCGGGGCAAGGTTCAGATAGCAAGAGGTCTCGCCAGTTCAGTCATTCGGGGGTGAGAACTTGACAGCAGGGAGGTATATGTCCCAAGTATGGGAGATTTCATATAGAGGCATGTTACTTGGATGCTCCAGTATGTTACAATTATGAGGTGAGAGGTCATATACAACGGGACTGCATTGCACCCAGGCAGGGCACGGGCAGGGGACTTGCTCACCCATCCAATTCATCAGTTTCTACGTCATCGGTGCGCCCTCCAGCCCCAGCAGGCGTGGTGCTGCCAGAGGTGGAGCTCGTGGTAGGAGCGGACCCAGCAGGTTTTATGCATTGAGTGTCCGTTAGAGTGCTGAGGCTTCCCCAGATGATGTCACAGGTATTCTATCTGTTCAGACCTTTGATTGCTATACTCTCATTGATCCGGGGTCCTCTTTGTCCTATGTGACTCCATTTGTTGCTTCAAGTTTTGGGATTGGACCCGAGCAGCTTCTTGAGCCGTTCTCTGTATCGACTCCGGTTGGTGATTCTATTATAGCCGCGCGGGTCAATAGGAATTGTGTTGTTATGGTAGGTGGTCGTGTTACCAAGGCTGACCTTATGGAGCTTGGGATGGTGGATTTTGATGTAATCATGGGAATGGATTGGATCTATTCGTGCTTTGCCAAACTTGATTGCCGGACGAGAGTCATGAGGCTCGAATTCCCTAATGAGCCGGTTGTCGAATGGAAAAGAAATGGCATTGTGCCGAAGGGTAGGTTTATTTTCTACCTCAAGGCTTCAAACATGATCAGGTTGGGGTGCATCTATCATTTAGTCCGGGTGGAGGACACTACTCCAAAGGTTCCTTCCCCCGAGTCCGTGCCAGTTGTGAATGAGTTTCTTGAGGTATTTCCAGACGAGCTTCCAGGAATTCCTCCAGATAGAGAGATTGATTTCGGGATTGATGTATTTCCAGATACCCATCCAATATCTATTCCACCGTACATAATGGCGCCAACAGGGTTGCGATAGTTAAAAGAGCAGTTGAAGGATCTATTGGAGAAAAGGTTCATTCGGCCAAGTGTGTCACCATGGGGTGCTCCGGTTCTTTTTGTCAGAAAGAATGATGGGTCCTTCGGATGTGTATAGATTATCGGCAGCTTAATAAAGTCACCATCAATTATAAGTACCCTTTTCCTCGGATAGATGACTTGTTCGATCAATTTCAAGGTGCGAGGTTCTTCTCCAAAATTGATTTGCGGTCCGGGTACCATCAATTGAAAATCATGGAGCAGGATATTCCTAAGACTGCTTTCAGAGCGCATTATGGCCACTTTGAATTCTTGGTCATGTCTTTTGGGCTAACCAATGCCCCGATAGATTTTATGGACCTTATGAATCTGGTCTTCAAGTCATTCTTAGACTCCTTCAGGATTGTTTTCATTGACGACATCCTTGTATATTCGTGAAGCAGGGAGGACCATGCCAGTCACCTCAGGGCAGTTTTGCAGACTCTATATCAGCACCCATTGTATGCCATGTTTTCAAAATGTGAATTTTGGTTGGAGTCCGTCGCTTTTCTAGGTCATGTGGTTTCCAGTGAGGGGATTCAGGTGGACCCCCAAAAGATTGCAGCGGTACAGGATTGGCCTAGGCCCACGACCCCGACGGAGATCTGTAGCAGGGTATTATCGCAGGTTTGTGGAGGGATTCTCCACCCTCGCCTCTTCTTTGACAAAATTGACGCAGAAATCAGCTAAGTTCCAGTGATCAGATGCTTGTGAGAAAGGTTTTCAGGGATTGAAGTCAAGGTTGACTTCGGCACCAGTATTGGCCTTTCCAGAAGGCACAGAGGGGTTTGTAGTTTATTGTGATGCCTCCAGGGTTGGTTTAGGGTGTGTTCTAATGCAGCACGGGAAGGTTATAGCATATGCTTCTAGTCAACTCAAACATCACGAGAAGAATTATCCGACACATGATTTGGAGCTTGCAGCAGTTGTGTTCGCCTTGAAAAAATGGCGACATTACCTTTATGGGGTTCATGTAGATGTGTTTTGAGATCACAATAGTCTTCAATATTTATTCAAGCAGAAGGAGCTAAATTTGAGGCAGCGACGATAGTTAGAATTGCTTAAGGATAATGATATGGACATCTTGTACCATCCAGGGAACGCGAACATGGTGGCCGACGCCCTCAGTCAGAAATCCATGGGTTGTTTGGCTCACTTGAGAGCGGATCAGAGATTCATAGCTAGGGAGGTACATCAGTTGGCCAGCCTTGGGGTTTATATCTCGGCCCCAAATGAGGAGGAACATAAGGTGCATAATATAGCAGAATCATCGCTCGTGGCAGAGGTTAAAGAAAAGCAGTTTGTTGATCCAGCATTGGCACAATTGAAGGAGGCAGCTCTAAGTAACAAAATTTCAGCATTTTCACTCGGCAGCAACGATGGTGTAATATGGTGCCATGACAGGTTATGTGTCCCAAATGTGGATAATCTTCGGGAGAGGGTAATGGCGGAGGCTCATCATTCCAGGTATTAAGTGAACCCAGACCCTACAAAGATGTATCACAATCTCAAGGATATCAATTGGTGGAGTGGTATGAAGAAAAGTGTAGCGGACTTCGTCTCTAAGTGCAAGAATTGCCAGCAAGTGAAGGCCGAGCATCAGCGGCCGGGAGGGTTGACTCAGCTTATAGAAATACCAATGTGGAAGTGGGAAATGATCAATATGGACTTCGTGGCAGGACTACCTCGTACTCAACACTCAATTTGGATAATTGTGGATATGCTCACCAAATCAGCTCACTTTTTGCCAGTCAAGTCCACCGATACTGCGGAACAATATGCTCGGTTGTATATCATGGAGATAGTGAAGCTTCATGGTACGCCACTTTCTATCATTTCGGATTGAGGAGCTCAGTTTACACTAACTTCTGGAGAAAGTTTCAGCAAGGTTTGGGTACTCAAGTGAATCTCAGCACAGCTTTTCATCCGCAAACCGATGGCCAAGTAGAACGGACTATTCAGACGCTCGAGGATATGTTGCAGGCATGTGTCTTGGATTTCAAAGGTAATTGGGATGATCACCTGCCCCATATAGAGTTTTCTTATAATAATAGCTTCCATGCTAGCATCCAAATGACCCTATTCGGAGCATTGTACGGAATAATGTGTAGGTCCCCGATCGGATGGTTCGAGGTTTGTGAAGCGGAATTAATAGGACTAGATCTCGTGCACCAGGCCATGGAAAAGGTAAGAGTCATTCAAGACAGAATGAAGATTGCTCAAAGTTTTCAGAAATCCTATGAGGACGTGCGTCGAAAAGAATTGAAGTTTCAAGAAGGAGATTGGGTATTCTTGAGGCTGTCTCTATAAAAGAAGTCATGCGCTTTGGGAAGAAGGGAAAACTAAATCCTAGGTATGTCGGGCCTTATCAAATCACTCAAAGGATCGGTCAAGTTGCGTATAGTTGAATTGCCTCCTGAAATGTCTCTAGTGCACCCGGTGTTTCATGTATCCATGTTTAGGAATGTTGTAGGTGATCCTTCTAAAATTGTGCCGGTTGAAGTTAACAAGGTTACGGAAGAGTTGTCATATGAGGAGATTGCGATTGCTATTCTGGGTAGGCAAGTACGAGAGTTGCGAAAAAAGGAGATCGCTTCAGTTAAGTGTTGTGGTAAAACCAACAAGTCGTGGAAGCCACGTGGGAAGCAGAAGATGAGATGAAGATAAAATACCCACATCTATTTGAATAAGTTACAAATGATCGTGTGAATCTTGTCCCTAGGAGAGATAATGTTGTGTTCTGTTAGGTGTAAGACTCATTCCTTCTCTTTCTAAGTGCCTTATTGTTGTAGTTACTTTGAGTTGTGCCAACGAAGTTTATGTGTTGTGGTTATTTGAACAATGTGCAGTCTTTTTGGTTATGGAAGTTTTGCGCTCTCTTGGTAAGGTGATGTTGGAAGTAATAGTTAATTTTACATGGAGACTAAGTATCAAAGTGTTCTAATTGTGTAATGATTAGTTTTGCACGGAGGAATTGTATTGAAATGAATAATTGGGTCGTACCCTTGGGATAGGTAAATGGCTTTAATAGTGCAGACGATTAATGTTTAATTTGATTATATGTTATGTGCCAAATGGTTAAAAGTGTATCAAGAGGTTGAATATGTGCAAGTGTAAGGGTTATGCATTTTACAACTATTGTAAAGGTAGTATGGTTGTGTAGTAATGCCTGGAAATGTGTTTTGGGGATTGTTTGACATGTGGTGATGTCCATATTACAAGGGAAACTCTGGAAATTTTTTTCTAAAACAAACTTGAAAGTTAATAAAAGGTGTAGAAACTTGCATATCATGCTTTCAAACATATTTGGTTTCCAAGTCCTCATTCGAGGACGAATGATCTTTTGTAGGGGAGGATGTAAGTCCCCATGAAATGAGTGCTCAGATGTAGCAACTCATAGAGTCGAGTCTACCTATGTGAATCGGATCTCTTACTGTTTTGAACTTAAAAACGTGAAATCAAAATTTTTCCAGAAAATGGTCAAAATGCGGTCGAGAATGCGGTCGCAGATCAGCTATGCGGACCGCATTCCTACCATAGAGTGAATCAGAGAGCAATGAAATTTTAATGTTGAAAATGAGGTCAAATCTGTGATCGCATAATCAATATGTGGACCGCAGAGTGATCGCATATTGTCCCTAAGGAAATTCGAAGGTCAGTTCTGCGGTGCATTTTGCGACCACAGAACTCAAATGCAGAATGCATATTCACCGCATTCCCAACCCTAGAGTTTTGAAATTCGGGCCAATTCTGCGGTCCATTCTGCAGAACGCATGTCTGTTTTGTGATCGCAGATCGCGTCGCAGATTGAACTCCCTTGGTATTTTTCTATTAAATTTTAGACCTGAACCACATTTTACTAAAATACCTTCTTCCTCATTTTAACACACTTCTGATCAAAAATAAGAGAGAGGGAGAGAGTGTTCTTGAGAGAGAAAGTGAATTCTTCATCATCTAGTCTTTCAAAATCATTGGAACTTGGAAAATTCTTGGTGCATTGTCTTCTCTATTGATTTCTCAGGTAAAATCCCTAACCCATTTCCCCCAAATTTCGAAATTAAGCTTGGGAAGGGAACCCCATACACTTGCTTTAAAATTACTTCATAAAATCTTCATGCATGTCTTCAAAACCCTAAAATCTTGTAAAAAGGGGATTGGGTAGTAACTATGAGTTTGAATTTCTAAACCCTAAGTGTTGTTCATGAACTAGATTGAATTCTTGATTGCTTGGCGAATAGGGCTAAAGGTTTAAAGGGAATAAATCAACTCTAGGTATGTATGGCTAACTGTGATCCTTGTGAAATCGTCCTGTGCTAGTTGTGAAATTGTTGATAGTTGATATTCATGTGAAAATCATTGTGAAGCTTTGCGTTGTATAATTGTGTGGTAACACTTTATGGTAAAAGTTGTGGAACTTGTAATTGGAACAATGGAAATGAAAACAATATGGAACAATGGAAATGAGAATAATGTGGAATAGTGGAAATGGAAATATTGCGGAACAAAGTGTGTAATTAGTTGTGAATAACTGTTGTGATGGTCTAAATTGTGTACCAATTTGATGAACATGAGGAATTGTTGTTGCTAGTTGTGGAATTGCATTACCCCTGTTACGGATCTATGTTAACAATGTGTCATAGTTGATTTCTTGTATTTGTTGTTGTGATGTTTGTTATTGTGATTTGAAAACTTTCAGGCGGGGTTGAGTTGCGCGCCGCAACATGATGAAATAAGGTGTGGGTTGGGGTGTTAAGGGTGGCCGAGGTAATAAGGGCGGACAAGGCAATAAGGGTGGAAAATGTGATCCAATATCACTATCGATATGAATATGAATCATGAAATGATAAATGTGGAAATGTGAAGGGAGACGGCAGGAGAGTTTGTAACCTGTGGGGCACTGATTGCCCCTTTGTTTTACTACTGAAATCATTGTGAAATGTTCGGTCGTTGCTCCATGGTTGTACTTCTACTATTGTTGTTCAGTTGTATACTTGTATATGCATTTCGGTTTGAGTTCACTTAGGACAGAGTTTGTTCATACATGCCAGTACAATTCAAGTGTACTGACGTCCCTTTTGCCGGGGGCGCTACATTCCTATTATGATTGTAGGTGGATCTATGGCAGGCACTCCAGTCCACCGTTTGTAGCTCCTCTTCCTCTCTATCGGCGGTATTCGTGTTGGTGAGCCCCTTTACTTCCAAGGCCTTGTGTGGCTCATGCCACTTATGTTGTTGTATTTTGGAGTCTTGCGTCCTTTTTAAAGGTATAGCCGGGGCCTTGTCGCCGGCAAGTATTGTACTATCTTTCTCTTAGAGGATCCGTAGACAGTGGTATGTGGGTTAGAACTTATGTATAAAGGTGTATGTTTTGGGCGCTGTAAAACTTGTATACCACGTTCCATGTTAATTATAATATATGTTTTGTAAAAGACGTTTCCTGTTGATCATAATGTTTGGTTATAAAAGAGAAAGCATATGTTCTTTTGATTGCATATTTAGTATCTTTTGGCTAATTATCATTGAATAATGTGGGGTAACGCATGGGGAATAGGAAAGGCACCCAGGTCCACTCGACTAGGGATACCAGATTGAGTGCCGGTCATGCCCACAGATTTGGGGCGTGACAGAAGCTGCACCTCAGAATGGTTCTTCAGACTTTGAAGGATAGTTAGTTATAAGCCAAGTTCTCAAAGTGCGGGTTTGGGGTTGAGTTCTTTTGCATTCCTGGGTCACGTTGTTCAGCAGAGGGTATTCAGGTGGGCTCGAAGAAGATTGAGGCAGTCAAGAACTGGCCTCGACCAACTTCAACTACAGAGATCCGGAGCTTCTTGGGGTTAGCTGGTTACTACCGATGTTTCGTGGAGGGGTTTTCATCCATTGCAGCCCTGATGACTAGATTGACCTAGAAGGGTGCCTAGTTCAGGTGGTCAGATGGGTGCGAGGGGAACTTCCAGAAGCTCAAGACAGCTCTGATTACGACACCGGTATAGGTTTTGCCCATAGGATCATGGCCTTATACTGTTTATTGTGATGCCTTCCGTATCGGGCTAGGCACAGTGTTGATGTAGAATGGCAGAGTCATAGCATATGCTTCGAGGCAGTTGAAGATCCACGAGAAGAATTATCCAGTTTATGACCTAGAGTTGGCAGCCATTGTTCATGCCTTGAAGATCTGGAGGCATTATTGATATGATGTGACGGGTGAGGTATACATGGATCACAAGAGCCTTCAATACTTGTTCAAACAGAAGGAGTTGAATTTTAGGCAGCAGAGGTGGTTGGAGTTGGCTAAAGACTACGATGTTTCTATCTTATACCACCCGGGAAAGGCCAATGCGGTGGAAGATGCATTGAGTAGAAAGTCTACCAGCATGGGTAGTCTTGCCTATATTCCGGTCATCCAGAGTCCGCTTGTCTTGGATGCTCAGGCCTTGGCCAATCGATTTGTGAGATTGGATATTTCTGAGCCTAGCAGGGTGTTAGCTTGCACAGTTGCTCGTTCGTTGTTGATGGAGCGTATTCGAGAGCGACAGTTTAATGATTCCTATTTGTGTGTCCCGAGAGACACGATGCAGCGGGAATGTGCTAGGAAAATAACCTTGGGAGATGAGATGATTACCATGGATTTTGTTACTAGCCTTCCGATGACTCGAAAGAAGTTTGATGCAATATGGGTTATTGTTTAGGCTGACCAAGTCAGTGCATTTTATTCCAGTTGCCACCACCTATTCGTCCGAGAGGTATGCTGAGATTTATATTAGAGAGATCGTTAGCCTTCACGGGGTGCCTATATCTATTCTTTCGGACCAGGGTTCGCAATTTACTTCGCATTTCTGGAGAGAGGTACAACAGGAGTTGGGCACCCAGGTTCAGTTGAGTACATCATTTCACCCTCAGACGGACGGTTAGTTCGTGAGACTATTCAGATTCTTGACGATTTGCTCTGAGCTTGCTTTATTGATTTTGGAGGCTTCGTGGACCAGTTCTTACCTTTAGCAGAGTTTGCCTATAACAACAACTACCAGTATAACATTCAGATGGCTTCGTATGAGGCATTGTATGGTAGGTAGGTTCGGATGGTTTGATCTGGGAGAGGCACGGATATTGGGTACAGATCTAGTATAGGAGGCCTTGGATAAGGTCAAGATCATTCAGGATAGACTTCGGTCAGCTCAGTCCAGGCAGAAGAGTTACGCAGATCACAAGTTTAGGGATGTTGCTTTCATGTTTGGTGAGCGAGTATTGCTCCGTGTATCGCCTATGAAGGGCGTAATGAGATTTGGGAAGAAGGGAAAGATTAGCCATAGGTTTGTTGGCCCATTTGAGATTCTCAATCGCGTGGGGAATGTCGATTATAGACTTGCCTTGCTGCCTAGATTGTCAGCCCTGCATCCAGTTTTTTATGTCTCCATGCTTCGGAGGTATCACGACGATCTCGCCCATGTGTTAGATTTGAGCACAGTCCAATTGGACAAGGATCTGCCATATGAGGAGGAGCCGATGGTTATTTTAGACCGGCAAGTTCGACGATTGAGGTCGAGGAGTTTTCCTTCAGTGGAGAGGTCAGCCGCCTGAGACATCGACCTGGGAGTCCGAGTCTCATATGCGGAGCCGTTATCCCCATCTATTCCCTGACTCAGGTACTTCCTTCTTTTATCCGTTCGAGGACGAACGGTTGTTTTAGGGGTGGAGGATGTGATGACCCAAAGGGTCACTACCGTAATTCTCCCCTTTTCCGTTCTTTCGAGGACTTATATACCTCTTATTTGACTGCCTCAATTTGCGTGCAGTCTGTGCACGAAGCTGAAAGGTTTTTATGTGGATGTATATGAATTTTGTGTTAAAAACTATGAATTTTGATAATAATACTAATATAGCTGACTTTGGTCAACATTTTGGGTAATTGGACACGGACCCATGATGTGAAGGTCTCGAGGGTCCGTAGGAAAATATGGGACTCGGACGTATTCCCGAAATCGAAATCCAAGATCCCAGCCTCCAAAAAAGAATTTTTCCTGTTATCTGAAAATATCTAAGGAAAATAAAAATGAAATTTGATAAAAAAAGTAATGGTATCGGGCTCGTATTTTGGTTTTGATGCCCGGTACAGGTCATATATGAGCGTTAAGTGCTTTCTGTGAAATTTGGTCAAAAGCGGACGTCGTTTGACGTGTTTCGGACCTAGATATCTAAGGTGTAAGGTTGATGAACTTTGAAATGAAACCATGAGTTTTTGGGAGTTGATTATTTGATTTTGATGTTATTTTGGCGATTTGATCGCTCGAGCAAGTTTGTAGGATGTTATTAAGTTAGTGTGTGTGTTTGGTTGGGAGCCCCGAGGGCTCGGGAGTGATTTTGGGGTTGGTTCGGGATATTTTAGAACTTGAAAGCACATCATATTTCTAAAAAAAATTGCAGATTGGTTTTCTTCTACGCGAACGCGACACTAGGCACGCGTTCGCATATCCCATCCCCCATCCTTCTTTGCGATCGTGGAAGGTCCCTCGCGTTTACACTATTTTACCACCTTCTTCAACGCGTTTGCACTCCCGACTTCGCGTTCGTGTAAGCCACTCTGACCCCCCTGACTTTCTTCTTTGCGATCGCGTGTTCCCAATCGCGATCGCGATGGCCCCAGTCATCCTTCATCGCGAACGCCACCCTCATGTCACGATCACTTAGGGTAAATTCCTTCAGCGAATTTTTATGTTTAAAAACAGAATAGTGCACGGGATATCTTCCCATTTTCACACGAACTCCTTCCTAATTTCCTCCATTGACGAAATCCAAGCTTTCCTTTCTTTATAGTCTTTTGGGTAAGTGATCTTAAGTCCATTCCTTTATTATTTCTTCATCTAATTATTAATTTCCTAGCCCTAAAACATGAAATCAAAGTAGAAATCAGGGCTTTTGGGTAGAGTTAGGTTTTTTGAAAATTTTGGGCAATTCAACCTCAATTTGGGGTCGAATCCTTAAACAAATTATATATTTGAACTCGTGGGGATATGGGTGATTGGAATTTGGTACGAGCCTCGAGTTTGGACCATGTGGGCCCGCTGTCAAATTTTGGTATTTTTGGAAGAAAGATAGGAAATTCATTTCTAAGCTATGGAATGGTGTCTTTGAGCTATTATTGATAATGTTGAATCTAATTATGCGTAGATATCTTTATTTCGGAGTTGGAATCTATAGGAAAGGCAATTTTAGAGCTTTGATTGCTATTTTCGAATTGAGGTAACTGTTTGATCTAAATTTGGCTTGATGAAATAGGATAAGGATATTATTTGCTATGTGCTAATTGTTGAATACGATGTATAGGGATGGTGACAGTTATCTATGCACCGAAGTCTAGCATGACCGTGAGTCTTAATTGCTTTTAATTCGAATGATGTGATACGACTTCTTGTTGAAATTGATTTAGTTCACGCGATATGAGCGGTTGAGGATAAATAGTGATTCGTATAATTTTGGAGCATTGGCTAGATTTGGAACTTGTTGGCAGCTAAGTGGTTGAAAGCGAAAGTACTGTGAGTATTCCCTTGCCGGGATTTAGGTATTTGTTGAATTCTCCCTTGTCGGGATTTCGGATTGTTAGTTGTATTCCCTTGTCGAGATTCCTTGTATTTTGTTGACTCCCCTCGTACTTGAGTTGCGATTGTTTGTTTGTTTGGGTGATATCTTGTTGTTAATATTGATGATTGGGTTGCACGCCGTAATGGTATTGATTGTTGAGGATCGGGTTGCGCGTTGCAATAGATATATAATTGAAGATCGGGTTAAACGCCACAACAGAAATATTATTGAGGATCGGGTTGCTCGCCGAAATAGATATATTATTGAGGATCAGGTTGCTTCCCGCAACAGATATATAATTGAGGATCGGGTTGCTCACCGCAACAAATATAATTGAGGATCGAGTGGCTCGACGAAACAGATATATAAGTGAGGATATGGTTGTTCGCTACAACAGATATATAATTGAGGATAGGGTTTCTTGCCGAAACAGATATATTTGAGGATCGGGTTTCTCGCTGCAAAGGATATATTTGAGGGTTGGGTTGCTCGCCGCAACGGATTAAGCGTGCTTGATTACATATGTGGAGTTTCCTGTTATTCCTTATCATTTATTGTTGTGTTGTTTTACTTCTTATCCGATAATTTTATATTAAACTGTCTTATCCCATAGCATGTTCCCTTCCCTTTTAACTGTTAAATAGAATGTATTTTCCTGTTATTGCACATATATCAATACATGTTAATTGTGGTAGGTCCTGTCTATCCTCGTTACTACCTCGCCAGGGTTGGGCCAGGCACTTACTAGCACATGGGGTCGGTTTTGCTCATTCCACACTCTGTGCTCTTTTGCGCAGATCCAGGTTTCGGGTAACAGTAGCAGCAATAGTGCGAGTGTTGGCATTCTGCTTAGCGAGACACCGAAGTAGCCTTGCAGGCATCTGCGAGACCCGGCGTCTCCTCTATCTTTTTATTCAGTCTTTTATCTCATATATTTGAGACAAATAGTTTTATATTTCTTTCGAACGGTTGTACTTAGTATATTCTTAGCAGTTCGTGAGTAGTGACACCAGATACTGGGTAGAGGTGTATTTGAAACTTCCGCATTTCTTTCAGAGAATTATATTTATGACTTCCGTTTTAGTGTTAAATGTTTTAATATTGTTAATGTTGTTGATTGTTTGTTAAAGAAGTATATGATATCTGGCTTGCCTAGCTCATATTAGTAAGCTCCATCACGACTCCCGATGGTGAGAAATCCGCGTCGTGATAACGATGCCCAATTAAGAAAGCAATCCTTCCCAGCCGTCCGCTGGTCTTTGGAATGCAAACCACTCTGCTAGAACATAATCAGATGCACTTTGCCATGCAACCTGTGGAATTTTCTGGCATGGCCCATAGTGCAATAGTCTAGCATAACCCAACGCTGAGACAGCCAGTCTATGCCCCAACATCATATCAAAATTCTAACATACCAGGCAAAGAAAGATCCAAAACCACTACATAGTCTGTACCTGAGAACTCCCAGTCTCAAACTCCATATAGCACATGAATCAATATACATGTTCCCAAATTCCGCCATATGAATATATATCACACCTCAAGTACCCAATCATTCCATGGAAGATATTTTAAAATTCCACTGTGCCATCCCAGAAAATTAGATATCAACAGTCGATCTAGCAAGAAAGCGCCGCAATACTACCAAAGTATCATCATTTTAATCACATTACCTCTTTCCGAGACAAATACTCTAGTCAAATAAATTCCAATTAGCAGTACCATTTTCCTTGATTATCTGAGGCTACTCGTTGCCTAAGAATTTTATGAACTTATTTTCAAAAGTGACTGCAACTCATTTAGCCAAGACCTTCCGTCAATCCCATCTAGAAGGACAATCATTATACACTCCATGCTTCACATACCCATAGAAAATATATTCATCTCCAAACCACGCTAAAACCCAGCAAGAACATCTCTGTCAATTCTTTTTGTACAAGCTAAACTTTTAGGACTGAATCCTCCTATCCAAACCAAACTAAGTAAGCTTCTTGAACTCAAAAACTTTGCCGCACAATACCTGTAAGGGTTTATTACCTCAAACACATACAAAGAATTAAACATATCATTCCCATACCAATTCGGTCTACAATCAAGCTATTCTATCTATCTAATTTCCTTTCTGATTCATCATCAACTTGATATTCTCTCTTGTTATGGCACCACAATGCCTCAACCCAATTTTACCATACAAGATTCGAACATAAGAACACACTATCTAAGACCCATAGGCCATTGAATACCTTCTCAAATGTTCCCAGAAATGCCACATTCCCGCATGCTCTACTTAAAGAACTTACTGCGATTTGAATTCTTTGCCAGTACCTTCTAGATACCGATACATAGAATCCCATAAACATCATAAAAAATAGCACAAGTCTTGACCTTTTTCAATGGAACACATTCTCTAACCACATACACAACCATAAGACACCTGATTGTTACATGTAGAATCTTGAACACATTAAAACCATCATCGAGAGTAATTTACTACATATTCGAGCTGCAATTTACATGATCAAACAGACATAACCATCCGTTCCTCGTTAGCACTCTTACACCGTAGGTCATGATCTCATTGCAATACAAACAACCATGTTCCTTCTCTATACACTGAGCATTCTTTATCAACAAAAGTTCAAGATATCCTAGTAATTTCTCACATCTACGAAGCACCATATAACCTTTGTCAAAATTCAACTTCACTCGTGCCATCCTCGACTCAATTTTCGCGACCCAAACTGATCCACCAGCATATCTCGTAATGAAACCAACATAGCACATAACCGTGCAATAAGCTAATCAACATCAGCCTCCCTAACTTGGCTCGAAGCCATTCATTAGGACACACTCAGTAACCCCATAATACTTTTTCCCTAATGATGCCACAATATCATACCGAGATTAAGCTCAAATTATTTACTAGTTAATGATAACACAGGTCATCTAGTACTGAAATCCTTTGAAAACCTCGCATTCATCCCCACATCATCTGAGTCCATTCTTCTAAGTGACCCAAATTTCCAAATTACAATACGTACCTTTCAATTACACATAAGATATTCTAATGTACACTTAAGAACACTCTGTAGGAGATAACCCACCTGCTTCACCTCAATTTAGAATTTCAACACACCTTCCACCACCATATACGTTACACAATCAATTTAGTCTTCCTGAGTCTAAACTCATACCGCCGCACATATTACACTTTACTTTTCAACTAGGAGACACAAAAATATTCTTCACGCGCCCATAACTCAGGCTACACAACATATCACAATAGGAAACGAACACTTATCAGTTCATCTATTATCCAGCAGACTCCTTCTTCATTACCAAGTCATATAGATACATCTCGCAGTACTAACATACTCATCACATGGATGTCCAACCCCCATTTCGGCTAATAGGGACAATATCAAACATATAAGTTCAAAATAATTGGTAAGAAAATAAGCACCTCGGTGCTCAAGCCATAGGCAAAGATTCAGCCTCAAGTCCTCCAGACTGGCCCAAGATACTCACGAAGATCACATCTCGCCCCTCGATCGGGGGAATCACAAACCATCAAGGCACATATAATACTGAGTTCTCAAGTGCGTGTTTAGATATGTGGAAGGAATTCCAAGAGTTGCATCTCATGCTGAATTAAGTACGCACGATAAGAATTTCAAGAAAGTAAAGTTTTCCTAAAGGTTTTGCAGCCTCTCGAGGATAAATACAGACGTCTTTGTATCGATCCGTGAGACTCTACGAACCGGCTCAAGACTCATGAGGCCTAGTAACCTAGGCTTTGATACTAACTTGTCATGACCCTAACCCCACATTGGTCATGATGGCGCCTCTCGTGAAGACAATGCCAGTCAACTAACCCAACTTGTCTCTTTCAAAAATAGTTAAACACAAACAAATGAAAAGATATGACTTATTGATATTAATTAATAGAATTACAACCCAACACAGCACTAATAGGGGAGTCCGTGGTTGGGGTTAGGCGAGCGAATGATAGGTTGATGTCTATTAAGTTAGTTATTGGTGGTTACATCCTCAATGTCATCAGCTCTTACGCTTCGCAAATAGGATTGGATGAGAAGGTTAAGAGGCGCTTTTGGGAGGTCTTGGACGAGTTGGTGAGTAGTATTCCCCAATCTGAGAAGTTAGTTATTAGAGATGATTTTAATGGTCATATTGAGGATGATGCTGATGGTTATTGTGAGGTGCATGGTGGCTATGGCTTTGTGGAAGGGAATGGAGAAGGCACTTCCATGGCTTTTGAGCTTTTGATTGCGAACTCGACATTTTAGAAGAGATAGGAGCATTTGGTTACCTTCAAGAGTTCGGCTGCAATGACTCATATTGACTGCCTCCTCCTCAGAAAGAGTGATCGAGGGTTGTGTAATGACTGTAAGGTTATTCCGGGAGAGTCCCTTTCGACTCTCCATAGACTCCTAGTGATGGAAGTCGGTCTCTGGGTGAAGAGGAAGAGGAAGGGCGCCCGAGGCCGGCCTCGGGTTAGATGGGGAGTTTTGTCTAAGGAGAAAGCCCAAGAGCTGGAGAGGAGGTTAGCTGATGGTGGATCTTGGAGGAGTTTTTTAAAAGTGGACGCAAGGTGGTTAGAGATGGCAAATCTTATTAGGGAGGCAGCGCAGGATGTGCTCGGGGGTAGCCAAGGGCTATTCAAGTAGACATCTAGGTTACTGGTGGCGGAACGATGTTGTTCAAGGAAAAGTGGAGGCAAAGAAAGCGGTGTTCGCTAAGTTGGCAGGGAGCAAAAGCGAAGAGGAAAGGAGAGAGAATAAGGAGAGCTACAAGGTGGCGAGAAAGGAAGCAAAGATGGCACTCTCGGAAGCTAAAAAGACGGTGTTTGGTCGCATATACGAGGAATTAGGGGAGAAAGGCGGGGACAATAATTTATTCAGGTTGGCTAAAGTAAGGGAGAGGAAGGCACGAGACCTAGACCAAGTGAGGTGCATCAAGGATGAGGATGGTAGAGTTCTGATGGGGGAGTCTCAAATCAAAAAGAGGTGGCAGGTATTCTTTCATGATCTGCTTAACGAGGAAGGGGATCGAGACTTAGAGTTAGGAGAGTTGGGGTACTCAGAGTTTCATAGAGACCTTGGGTACTGCAGGCGCATCAGGGTGGGGGAGGTAGTGGAGGCTTTTCATAGGATGAGTAGGAGTCGTGCGTCCAGGCCAGACGAAATCCCGGTGAAGATTTGGAAATGCATATGTAGGGCAGGAGTGGAGTGGCTGTCCAGGTTTTTCAATGTGATCTAAAGGACTAAGAGGATGCCGTAAGAGTCGAGGTGGAGCACAGTGGTGCCCGTGTATAAGAACAAAGGTTATATCCAATGTTGTAACAACTATTGAGGTATCAAATTGCTAAGCCACACCATGAATGTCTGGGAGCGGGTGGTTGAGGCGAGGGTGAGGGAGATGACGTCTATCTTCGTGAACCAGTTCGGCTTCATGCCAGGCCATTCCACAACAGAAGGTATCCACCTTGGAAGAAGACTGGTGGAACAGTTCTGGGATAAGAAGAAAGATCTACACATGGTATTTATCGACTTGGAGAAGGCGTACAACAAGGTCCCAAGGAAGGTGCTATGGAGGTTCCTCGAGGTGAAGAGTGTGCCGGAAGCCTACATCAGAGTGATCAAGGACATGTACGATGGAGCTAAGTCTAGGGTTAGGATGGTGGGTAGCGATTCAGATCTTTTGCCGGTGGTTAAGGGGCTCAAGGATCTGTGCTTAGCCCTCTGCTTTTTGCTCTGGTAATGGATGCTCTGACTCTCCACATTCAAGAGGATGTGCCATGGTGTATGCTATTTGCTGATGATATAATCTTGATAGACGAGAAAAGGGTCGGTGTCAATGATAGGTTAGAGGTTTGGAGATAGACTCTTTAGTCTAAGGGTTTCAAACTAAGTAGGTTTAAGACATAATACCTGGAGTGTAAGTTTAGCTCAGAGTCGAGCGAAGAAGAAGTAGGCAGGGTCGTGAGGCTTGGATCTCAGGCCATCACCAAGAGGGATAGTTTCAAATATATGGGGTCGGTGATCTGGAGGGATGGAGAGATCGACGGGGATGTCACTCATCCTATGGGGGCAGGGTGGTCGAAATGGAGGCTTGCATCAGGAGTCTTGTGTGACAAGAAAGTGCCACAGAAACTCAAGGGGAAGTTTTATAGAGCTGTGGTTAGACCATCCATATTGTATTGGGTGGAGTGCTGGCCGGTGAAAAAATATCATGTTCAGAGAATGAAGGTTGCAGAGATGAGAATGCTTATGTGGATATGCGGGTTCACCAGGTTAGATAAGATTAGGAATGAAGTTATTCGGGAAAAGGTGGGTGTGGCCCTAATGGATGAGAAGTTGCGGGAGGCGAGGCTCTGGTGGTTCGGGCATGTGCGGAGCAGAAGCCTAGATGCCTCGGTGAGAAGTTGTGAGCGTTTGGAGGTGGTTGGCATGAGTCGAGGCAGAGGGAGGCCAACAAAGTATTGGGAAGAGTTGATTAGGCATGACATGGCTAGTATGCAGATTTCCGAGGACATGGCCCTTGATAGGAGAATCTAGAGGTTTAGTATTTTTTTTTGGCCAAATTTTTGTTTTTTGTATTAATAGAAGAAAAGAAAATACCACACATAGGTGAATTACAATAAGGGAGTCATATCACCGGAGTTGTTACCCATATAACAACCGGTTTAACCTTACCGTATTCAATCTATTATGATAGAATTACATAACAAAAAAAAAGAAAAATAAAGGAAGATAGGTTTATAAGGTAAGGGGGAGTCACCAGTATTGTCACCCATATAAAAATAACCGTTGAAACCTTACCTTATAAATCCTATCGAGGCCTTACAAAGACTCCAAAATAAAAGCAAGGAAACAATGAAAACTAATGTGATGGTAAAGAAAGATGAAGTAAAGCTTTCTTTTCTTCATATTTGAGAGCAGATAATTCCAATTGCCTTTAAAATTCGCGCTTGTTCCTCGAACGATTAGGCTTTAAAACAGGTGGTTGCATAATTTGCTTTTGCTTTGCAATTCTCATGGGGGGCTTCTGAATGATAGCATCTACGCACATCCTGTTATCACCATTTGTATCTCTTTGACGATATTTCTTACTTGTTTTACTATGCATTGGTGATAAATCCCCATTTCTCGCCGCTTCTGCTCGGCAATGTCATAAGATTTCTTCTTCCTCCCCTTCTTCACACGTATGTCTTCCTATCTCCTAATTCAGAGATTGGCTATTCTGGATGTTGATTAGTGAATCATTTAACACAATCTATTGCTGTCCCTTCTCCAAGGATGTGATTGACTTAGATGGTACAATCTGATTTTGCGAAACTATAGGCAAAGATGTTGCACTGTGATTAGCATGTATATTTTCACCTGTTTTTATATTATCTTTTGGATAAAATATCGGCGCATTATGGTTCAAACTGGTCCTTTGTTTGCAACTGTCGGAAGTTAGACAGTGTACTGTATTGAACATAGCTTCCTTCGATTGTTGAACTGATCTTCATATTCCTCTCCAGCAGTATGTTCTGCATCATCTTGATCATCATCTAAAGAAGTAAAGGCAGCAAAACCTTCTCCCCAGCTCTCGTCATCGTCAAAGTCTCGTTGGTCTTTCCACAATTTTGATTTAGCGACCATGCCCCTCATAGGACTTTGTTTGTTAAATGCAGAGGATGATGACAGATCTCCATAGCAATAGCTCACTGTCTGCATTTCTCCAGTCATGCTTCCAGATTTAGTGGAGAGCACCTCGACCTCTTCAAACTGCAAATGTGGTGCATTTTGAGTTGAATCTTCAGCAGATAGAGAATCTGCTGGAGCAATGACCTGTTTGCCTTGTTTTGAAATTTCCAGTTGACTTGAGGTCTGCTGATGATCAGACTTTTGAGCTCCCTCCTCTTCTGTAAAGTTTGCTAATTGTTTCTCATCCTCAAAATTTGAAGTAGCCAAAACTTCCTGATCATTTGCTTGCCCAGTCTGTTTACTAAAATCTGCAGTTAATTGCATTTCCCCGTATTAGGTACATCTTTGGAAGGCTTAGCAGGTCTTTTGTCCACCCTCAATATCTCCTCCATCGACTTAACTGAACATGCTGTCTGACTTGTATCCTGGCTCTCTGTTGAAACTCCTTGATCACCAGGACTATAAGTTGGAACAGAATAACTCAACTTTGGCACTACTGCAGCTGTAGTAACTATTTCATTAAGCAAAGAAGTGTTGGGAGCATTTTGATGTAAAATGTGTGTTAACTTCTGCTGCGATTCAGTAGATTCAAACACTGTTTCATTCTGCATCAAGTGTTGTTGATCAGTTAAACTATGAGTTGGAAGGGTGTAATCCAACTTTGACGCTACAGCAACTGGAGTGACTGTTTCATTTAACAATAGATTGTTAGGAGCATTTTCATCCTTGGCCTATGTTAACTTCTCCTGTGATTCAGCATATTTTGCATTTTCATTTGCTTGTATGCTTAATGCAATTGTAGGTTTCACATTTAGTGCCACTATAGCTGATAGTTTTTCGAGCAAAACAGTTTCAAGAGACTTCTGTGTAAAATTGTAGGAGGCTTTACTGTTTGGAGCATTTTGATACTTGGCCTGTGATAACTGCTCTTGTGATTCATCATATTCCACAACTGTTTCATTCTGCATTAAGGACTACTGTTCAGTAGCTACTCTCTGCATTGAGGAGTTTGTGCAAACTTGTTCTATCCTTTTTTTGTTTTCAACTTCTGGAAGGCATGATGCAGCAGACTGTCCAGTAAGATCAATGACCTCGTCAATATGCTTCATTGGACCTGCTACCTGCGAGACATCTGGTACACTACTGATCACATCAGTCTGTAAACTTAGTAGTCGTTGTTAATGCATTCCATTTTATCTATTGAATGTGGCTAAATTAATATTTGTGGATGCCCTTTTACTTCTGTTTTTGTTTATCTTTTCCTTTTGCATGTCATGTTACTTATGGTTTATGTTTACATAACTATGTATTGTGATTTTTGCTGGAGTTACTAATGCTTTTTTGTTTATGTTTTTGTTTTTGTTTCGATTTTTCCTTTTCTTTTTCTAATCCGTGGGTCGATTGGAAATAGCCTCTTCATCCTTTCGGGTGGGGTAAGGCCTGCGTACATATTACCCTCCCCAGACCCCACCCTGTGGAACTATACTGGGTAGTTCTTGTTGTTGTTGTCATTATTGTAGTATAGAAATACACAGAACAAGAATAATGAATAATATAGAAAGACAGTGGTGCTGCAAACACTGGTAGTCACCTCGCTAAAACCTCTACAACTCTGCCTCCACGCAGCCAATACCCGCTACCGAGTGAATAAATACTTGCACCTGCACGCGAGGTGCAAAGAGTAAAGTGAGTACTCCAATTCAATCAAGAATAAAGGTAAATAATAATTGAGCTGCAAGAAATCACGCAAAGCAACCAACTTGCTATGTAAAAGCCGGGTATAATTTTCTGAGAAAACAGTAAAATATATGAAATCTTTAGAAATACCTTGGCTCACTTCAAATCTCTTTTATAAATGATCTTTTCAAAAATAACAAAAAATTCTTTCAAAATAGTTAGTGCTGATAAGCACGAAAAATCATCCCCTCGGGCACAAATACCACAGTATAACCGGTAAAGAGGCAAATAAGTACGCAAGATGAGCACCTAAAGAGTTCGCCCCTCGGGAACTATCTCAAAGTAAACTATCCCCTTAGACTCACTCTTAACAACATTCTTAGTCCCTTGGGCTCTCTCTCTCTCTCAAATCACCCTCGGGATAGTATCACATAGTAGCCACTGCGGCGTGCAACCCGATCCACATATCGCTGTGGTGTGCAGTCCGATCCATAGCTCGCTCCGGCGTGATACCCGATCCACATGGGTACCCATGTTCTATATCACTGCGGTGTGATATATCACTGCGGTGTGAAGTCCGATCTAATACATATATATTGCTGCAGCGTACAGCCCGGTCTATAAAATATAATGTTGTGGCATGTAGTTGGATCCATACAAGTATCATTGCGACGTGCATTCCGATCCATATAATCCTCACATCTAGCCCTCAGCCTCACTTCACTCAGTGTATCCTCACATTTGGCCCTCGGCCACACTCAGTCAGGATATCATCACAAGCCCCTCCGGTATTAGCAAAATAGTAGTCCTCAGCCAAATTATCATTAAAAAAATATCATTTAAGACTCAAATTTGAGTAAAAGTGACTGATTTATAAAATAACGGAGAAACAATATGACTGAGTTTAAGCAATAAGTTAAAACAGTGAGAAAATAGTGAAAATAATCCCCGAAGGATTAAAATAGTTGGCACAAAGCCCAAATATGGAAATCTGCCCAAACAGTAGTGATAATAAATAAATTCCAGTCAATTACGCAGTAAATTCATCAAATGGGATGGACCAACTCACAATCCCCAGCGGTGCTCTACCACATACACACTATCCGGCTTGCAAGTAACCTCAATATAGCACTACGATGTGCAATCCGGGGTTTCAAACCCTCAGAATGTCAATTACAATCATTACTCACTTCAAACCAATGAAATCTCTAGCTCGCGATGCCTCTGCCCCTCAAAATGGCCTCCGCACGCGTTGAATCTAGCCAAAATTAGAGCGAACACATCACAATATGCTAAGGTAACAATACCCAATCGAAAACAATCGAAAAATATCAAGAATCTCGAAATTAGCAAAAACGGAGCTCCAGGCCTACTTCTCGAGAAAATTACAAAACTCACATTACTGGATTCCTCGTCTCGCCACGAGTCCATACATACAAAGAACTCCCAAATCCGAGCTCAAATGACCTATCAAATCCCAATTTAAAATATCAAAAACTCAAGCCCTAGTTCATTAATTTTAGGCTTAATTTACATGAATTTCTTGACCAATTTCACAATATAATCGCGTTTTAAGTTCAAAAATCTTACCTTCAACCGATTCTCCTTGAATCCCTCTTCCATCTCCACCAACAAGCTCTCAAAATAATCAACCATGGAGGAAAAATGACCGAAAATCGCCGAAATGAGCTTCTAAAACGTTCTGCCTAGCTCTATATTTTTTCTGCTATACGACCACGGTCTAATGCACTCAATCGGGATGAGCAAATTCCCAACTCCCAAAAATGTGCTATGCGACTGCAATAGAGTTCATGCGATCGCAGTGACCATTTTCCAAGAGTTATGCGATCCCAACCATGCTAATGCGATCTCGAAGAGAAAAATCACAGGGCCCCAAAATCCTTCAATACGATCGCATTGACTTAAATCCCGCAACACCTGGAAAAGAAAAACCTGCGACTTTTCAACCTCAAAACTAGCCCGTTAAACTTTTTGAAACCCGCTCGGGGCCCCCGGGACCTCAACCAATAGCACCTACACAACTTAAAATATTATTCAAACTTATTCCAATCATCAAAACACATAAAACAACACGAAAATCATAAATTCTCATCTGATTAATGCCTAAGGTCTTTAAAACTTTCCGAAACATGCATTCGATCAAAAACCCATCAACTCTGGATAACCTGAAATTTTGCGCACAAATCCAAAATCACCTAATGAAGCTACCACAACTCTCAAAATTCCATTCCGACCCTCGGATCAAAATCTCACCCATCAATCGAATTCGCCAAATATTAACTTCGCCAATTCAAGCCTAATTCTACACCGGACCTCCAAAATCAGTTCCGATCACACTCCTAAGTCACAAATCATCCCCCAAAAGCTAACCGACACACCAAAAATTACATCTGAGCCCTCTAACTCAATAGTCAATATTCGGTTGACTTTTCCAACTTAAGCTTTCCTTAGAGAGACTAAATGTCTCATTTCTTATCAAAATCAATCCAAATGAATTCTAGTACACCACATACCGATAACATACATGAAGGAGCATAAAATGGGGGAAACAGAGCGGTAACACATAGGACGACGGGTCGGGTCATCACAAGAGGGAGCTCGTGAAAACTTATGAAAATACCGTAATACATTGTTCTAGGCATTAAAAATATAACTGGGAAAAATTGCCATTCGCGTTCATGGAAGGCAGGTCACGTTCGTGAAGGGTAGTACTCAACAGACTACCACGCTCACGAGGGAATGGATGCAAATGCGATGAAGGAGAAGTCTAAAGCTTCGGAAACACGGAAGAGGCGTCGCAAACGCGAAGAAGAAATTGCCTGCAATAGCTGAAGCCAAAAACCTGCTATTTTCCTAAGTTCGAAATCACTCCAAAACACCTGTGAAGCACTCTCGAGCCCTCGGGGCTCCTATAAAATCACATGCACTAACTCAACAACATCTAACGAACTTAATCGTGTGATCAAATCACAAAAATAACATAAAAATAATGAATCATACCTCAAAATCACTAATTTTTTCCCAAACTTCATTGATTTTCAAATTTAGAAATTTTAATTCAAAACACGTCAAAAGACGTCTTATTTCAACAAAACTTTAAAAAATTATCTTATACCACATATAAGACCAGTACCGGGCGTCGGAACAAAAATATGGGCCCAATAAAAACTCGTACTAATCAATTTTTATTTCAACTTTCCTAAATCATTTCAGAAAAACAATTTCACCCAAAAATTCATTTCTCTGGCTTGGGACATCGAAATTCGATTTCGAGCATAAGTCCAAGTCCCATATTTTCCTACAGGCCCTCCGGGACAGTAAAATCATGGGTCCGAGTTCGTTTACCCAAAATATTGACCGAATTCAACTTTATCCATTTTAATATCGAAACTTATCATTTTTCATAGAATCTCATATTTAAGCTTTCCGGCTACGCTCCCCGACTATGCACGAAAATCGAGGCGATAAAAATGAGGTTTTCAAGGCCTTTGAAGCATGAAGTTGATAAGAAAACAGGTGATGACCCTTCAGATCATCATATTCACCACCTCTAAAACAAACGTTCATCCTCGAATGGACATAAGAAGGAAGTACCTGAATCAGGGAATAGATAAGGATAACAGCTCCACATATCAGACTCGAACTCATAGGTCGATGCCTCATGAGGCTGACCTCTCCACTGAACATGGACAGAAGGGAAACTTTTGGATCTCAACTGACGAACTTGCTGGTCTAGAATAGCTACCGGCTCCTTCTCATAAGAACAGTCATTGTCCAACTGCACAGTGCTAAAATCTAACACGTCGGCTGGATTGCCGTGATACCTCTAAAGCATGGACACATGAAAAACTGTATGTACTACTGATAAGCTAGGCGGCAATGCAAGTCTATAAGCCAAATCTCCCACTCAATCAAGAATCTTAAACGGACCAATGACCTAGGGCTAAGTTTGCCCTTCTTCCCAAATCTCATCATGCCCTTCATAGGTGACACTCGGAGCAATACTCGCTCACCAACCATGAAAGATACATCTCGAACCTTATGACTTGCATAGCTCTTTTTCCTAGACTAAGCTATACGAAGCCTATCCTAATGATCCTAACCTTGCCCAAGACCTCCTGAACCAAATTCGTGTCCAATAATCGAGCCTCTTCTGGATCGAACCATCCTGCCGGAGATCGACACCGCCTACCATATAAAGCCTCATAAGGAGCCATTTTATACTCGATTGGTAGCTGTTGCTGTAGGCAAACTCTGCTAAAGGAAAAAATTGATCCCATGAACCTCCAAAGTAAATAACACAAGCTTGGAACATATCCTCCAATATCAGAACAGTCCGCTCCGACTGCCCCTCCGCCTGAGGATGAAATGATGTATTCAACTCCACCTAGGTGCCCAACACTCATAGAACAACTCTCCAGAAGCGCGAGGTAAGCTATGTACCCTGGTTCGAAATGATAGATATTTGCACGCCATGAAGGCGAACAATCTTCCGAATATATATTTCAGCAAACCTCTCGAATTAATAGGAGACTTCCACAGGAATGAAATGCGCTGACTTGGTCAGCCAACAATGACTCAAACTGCATCGAACTTCTTCCGAGTCAATGAAAGTCCAGTAACGAAGTCCATAGTGATTCTCTCCCACATCCACTCGGGAAGCTCAATCCTATGAAATAAACTACATGTCATCTAATGCTCATACTCAACCTGCTGACAATTCAAAAACCGCGCCACATATACCATAATATCCTTCTTCATTCTATGCCACCAATAATGCTGCCGCAAATCCGGATACATCTTCATGGCGCCCAGATGAATAGAGTGCCGGGAACTATAGGCCTCCTCTAAAATCAACTCTCAAATCCAATCCACATTGGGCACACAAACTCGTCCTTGCAATCTAATGCCCTAACCCTCAACTTATGGTAGCGAGATCTCAACTCTATCGTTGAAAATACCTTGGAACCATGAAGCTGATCAAATAAATCATCAATCCTCGGCAATGGTTACTTATTCTTGATTGTAACATTGTTCAATTGCCGGTAATCAATGCACATTCCCATCAAACCATCCTTATTCTTCACTAACAACGCCGGCGCACCCCAAGGCGAATCTGATGAAACCCTTCTCAAGCAAATCCCGCAACTGCTACTTTAACTCATTCAACTTTGGCGGGGCCATGCGATACGACAGAATAGAAATTGGTTGAGTGCCCGGAGCCAGATCAATGTAGAAATCAGTATCCCTGTCAGGTGGCATCCCCGACAGGTTTAAGGAAAGACCTCAGTAAACTCACGAACTTTGGGTACTGAATCAATAGAGGGGACCTCAGCATTGGAATCAAGGACATAAGCAAAATAGGCCAAACACCCTTTCTCGACCATACGTCGAGCCTTCACATACAAAATAACACTACGGGTAGAATGACCTGAGGTCACTCTCCACTCTAAACAGGGAAAATATGGTAAAGCTGAAGTCACAGTCTTGGCATGGCAAAGATATCATGATACGAGGATAACCAGTCCATCCCCAATATGACATCGAAGTAGACCATATCCAAGAGCAACAAATCAATACGGGTCTCTAGACCCCCAATCACCACAACACAAGAATGATGGAATCAATCGACCACGATAGAATCACCCACCGGTGTAGACATATACATGAATACTTAGTGGATCACTAGGCATGATCAGGTACGGTGTGAGGTAAGAGGACACATACGAATAAGTAGACCCTGGGTCAAATAGCACTGAAATTTGTCTATCACAAACTAGAATAGTACCTGTAATTACTGCATTTAAAGACTCAGCTTCTGGCCTGGCTGGAATAGTATATCACTGGGGATGTGCCTCACCTCCCTGAACTGCCTCTATACGATGGCTGGTGTTGGATGGCCTCCACCTCTAGCGGCCTGAGCTCCACCTCTATGACTTCTACCTCTACCTCTAGCACCTCTACCCCAACCTTTAGCTGGCTGGGCGGGCTGTGGAACACCTGGTGCCTGTACCCTTGCATGAGAACCTTGATATTGAGAACTACCCGGTGCTCGAGGGCAAAATCTAGCAACGTGACCCGAATCACCACAAGTGTAAGAAGACCTCGGCTACTGAGGGAACTGAGACTGACCCTATCGACCTAAATGACCACGTCAGAATCTCTAAAGTGGTGGTACACTGATGGGATCTGGTGGTGCACAATAAGGTTTCTGATCACAATAGTGCGTCTGAGAACCTGAAGTACCATGGGAAACCTGGAGAGATGACTGAAAGGGCCTGGGAGGATGGCCTCTGCCATATGAATCTCTACCTCCAAACGAGGTGCCACTAAATCTACCTGAATGTCGGGGCCTCTTATCTGACCCATGACCTCCTCTATGTGACAGAACCATCTTTACTCTACGGGCCACATTAGTCGCCTCCTGAAATGTGATCTCACTCTCGGCCTCCTTAGCCATCTGAAGATGAATTGGCTAAATCAGACCATCAATTAACCTCATCACCCTCTATCTCTCAGTGGGAAGTATGACAAGAGCATGTCTAGCTAGATTAATGAACCTTGTCGCATACTCAGTGACCATCATGGAACCCTACTGAAGGCGCTAAAATTGCCTTCGAAAGGTCTCTCGCTGATTCATGGGGAGAAACGTCTCCAGAAACAACACTGTGAACCACTCCCAAGTTAAAGAAAGTGACCAGCTGGTCTAGCTAAGCAATAATCCCTCCACCAAGTATTGGCGGATCCAGAAAGTCGAAAGGTAGCAAAATCAATTCCATTTCTCTCAACGATCCCGATGTTCTGAAGAACCTCATGACAACTATTCAGATAACTGGGGATCCTCTGTGGATGCTCAACTGAATGTAGAAGGGAAGATCTTGGTGAACCTATCCAGCCTTCATAGAGCATCGGTGGACATAGCCGCTTCATCGTCAGTAAGAGCCATGACACCCGGTTGAACTGCCATAGATGACTGAGCCACTGGAACCTGAACCTGTGGAGCTACCTCCTCTGGAGTGCATGTAGCATAAGTATGAGCCCTTTCTCCAGCTTGAGAAGTGGTTGATGCTACTAGAAGCAAACCAGCTCAGGTGACACTCTCCATGAGGCCCACCAATTGGACTAGAGTATCCTAAAGAACTACGGTGGCAATGAACCCCTCTGGGACCTGAGTTGGGCCCACAGGAGCTGCTGGGCTGGAACCTCCTCCTTTAAATCAGCCTGAGGCTACACCACTGGTGTTGCTTCTCGGGGTTGAGCTATACCCCTACCTTAGCCTCTAGCACGGCCTCGGCCTCACCCTCTGCCCCTAATGGGAGCTGCTACTGGGGGCTCGGGCTGCTGAGCGGTAGATGACGAAGTGTGTGTTCTCATCATCTGTGAAAGAACAAAGTAGAAATTCAATTAGCATTGAGGAACCAATCCGCACGACAAGAAAGAACAACTGTGAAATTTCCTAACCTTGTAGTCTCTGGGGGATAAATACATACGTTTCCGTACTGATCCCTCAGACTCTATTAAACTTGTCTGTGAGTTGTGAGACCTATGTATCCTAGAGCTCTGATACGAACTTGTCATGACCCGAATTTCCAACCCCTCAGGATTCTTTATGGCGCCTACTAATAGGAGCTCGGAAAGCTAAACATTAATTACCTTTTCATTAACAATATACTCATTTTTCACAGTTATCAGGAATAACATGAAACAACGGAAATTAATAAATAAGCGGAAGTCATTAATTTAAAGAACTGAATATAAATGTGAAAAATCCAGCATAAGCCTCTACCCAAGACTAGTATCACAATACTCACGAACTACTAAGAATACTAAATACAATTGTCTGAGAAAAAAATATAACTGTTTATCTCGAATACAATGATATAATAGACTAAAATAAAGGATAAAAGAGACGTCGGGCCTGCGGATGCCTGCAAGGCTACCTCGATGTCTCGCTGGACTAAAGGCTTGCTCCTACGCTATTGTTGTTGATGTCTAAAACCCGGATCTCGGAAAACTATACAGAGTATAGCATCATCACAACTGACCCCATGTGATGGTAAGTGTCTAGCCTAACGTCGGTGAAGTAGTGACGAGGCTAGGACCAGACTACCAAATAAACTTGTTGTTGGCCCAAGTTCAGTTGAAGTTTTGAAGATTGACAAATGAACTTAGGGATGGACTAGGTCCATCTTGAGAGACACAGTTTGTCATAACCATTGCACATCGGAGGCACATGGAGAAGATATGTATTGAAGATCACGCCACAAATATCTTCCGAACTGAATCGAAAAGGTTGCATTAAGTTCTAAGGAGGACAGACTCCTTATAATAAGAGAACAAAATCCTAATCTAGGATAAATGTTGGAGTTTATATTGGTTAAGGACTCAAATCGACAAAGGATAAGCATTGGAGTCTCGATCAAACTCTAACTGCTAATCTATTAAATAACCAAGCTGTTCTAATTTACAGGCAATGCACACACGCAGAAGTAAAGCATAATTGAGAGTAAAAGAGAAAGTCTATTTTGCAAGATATATGTGAGATAAGTGTGCATGCCAAAAGCTACCTGAGCAAGATAGAAGAACCAGTTCCATTGTGTTTATTTTATTCTAGTTCAATTGTAGAAGGTGTTTCATATTGTACCTTTTAGCTTATTTAGAAGCAATTGTATAAGATAATTTGAGTATTCAAGTTAGAGTTAACTTGAAAGTATCGCAATAGTTGAGGCTTTATGCCACACTAGGATTAGAGTTAATCCTTAGGTTTACAAAGTGTTTTGTAAATGCTGTTTTTGGCTTAGTGATTTTGGCGGAGTTTGGGAAAATCCTACTAAGTAGTAGGTCGTGCGTTTTTTTTACTTTTTGAACCATATGTTTTCCACGAAAAAAAATCGGTGCACTAACTTTCTGTATTTATTATTATACAAACTGATGTAGTTAGTACACTTAGAAGAATCTGGTTCTTCTAAAGCGTAAAATTAGTACCACACTAATCACCCCCTCTTGTGTGGTATTCAGGTTTAAAATATCAAATTGTATCAGAGCAGGTAATCCTTGACGAGGTTAAAACCTTAGGAAAGATCAACATGAGTGCACCACCTGGTAACTAGGAAGGACAATCCACTGCTACGCCTCCACTTTTCAATGAACTCTACTACTCCTGGTGGAAACATAGAATGAGAGACCATATCAAGGCTGAAGACTACGAGCTTTGGGACATCATCACTGATGATCCTTTAGCCACAACAAAGAAGTCTGCTAAAGGGTTGGATGTTCCAAAGGCAAGAGCTGATTGCACTGCTGAAGACATAAGGAAGCTGGAAAAGAATGCAACGACAAAGAAACGGCTAGTATCTGGACTTGGCCTAGATGAGTATAGCAAAATTCAAAGTTGTTACACTGCCAAGGAAATTTGGGACACAATACAAGTAGCCCTAAGGGAATGCCTCAAGTGAATAGATCAAGAGGAACATTGTTATATTCTCAATATGAGAATTTCACTATGAAGGATGGAGAAACCATCCAAGAGATGTACACTAGGTTCACTACACTGACAAATGAACTTGAGTCTCTTGGAAGGATAATCCTGGAAGAAGACAAGGTCGAGAAGATCTTAACTAGAGTTCTACCAATTGCATGGGACGGCAAAAATCACAGCTAGTAAGGAATCCAAGAATATTTCTACCCCAAAATTGGATGAACTGAATGGAAATCGTACTGCCTATGAATTGAGAAGGTAGACTATGAAGATAGATGCTCCAAAGAAAGAAGAAGTTTGGCTCTCAGAATCATAGAAGGATCAGATCTTGAAGATGATGAAATGGCTATGATTACCAAAGATTTCAAAAAGTATCTTATGAGAGGAAAGGGTTCTTCTAGAGGAACAACAGTAAACAAACCTAGGGCTCCTGAGAAGCAGACAAATGATGGTTGCTACAAATGTGGTAAGAGATACCACATGATGAAGAACTGCCCACAATGGGAGATTCAGTGGAAGAAAGAAAGAGTTGAACGGAGAAACAGAAAGAAGGAACAGGCCCAACCAAGAAGAAACAAAGGTTCAACTTAAGCCATGTTTGCTGTATGGAGATTAACCTCAGAGGAGGACGCAGAAGATGAAGCTGAAAATGAGAAAGCTCTTATGGCCATTGGAGAATCAGAGGATGAACAGGAGGTAAGTATCGTACATCTCTAAGAAAAGATTATATTTTTGTCTAAAGAAAAGTTGATTGAGCTATTATTGGACTTCATTGATGAAGCTGAACTAATAAAAAGTGAGAAGAATGTTCGAATGTGTCGTCCTAGAATCAAAAGGTTAGAGGATAGGGCTGATGAGAGTGACAACAGAAATATTGAGTTGAAGAACCAGGTTCATCAACCTGAAAATAATTTCCTAGAACTTAGATCTGAAAATATTAAACTGAAATTAGGGACGGGAAAGAAAAAGGTTGATCAATCATTTCTCACCCTAGAAGAAAATCTAGGAAAAATGAAAGATGAACTGTACAAGAAAGATGAATTGACTAAAGTCCTGAAAGAAGATTTAGGAAAGGTGAAGCATGAACTAGACAGAACATGCAAATGGAACAAGTCTTTCGATGCACTCTCCTGGCTGTAGGAACATCACAACAACAATAAGAGAGGACTTAGATTTAGGACACAAGCTCCAAAATGGGATCCCAAAATAAGTACCTCACACTTCGTGAAAATAAGATCTACATACATTGTAGAAAGACTGACCATTACAAAAATGAATGCAATGCAAAAGAGAAGGCCAGTCAAAAGAACAAAGCTTTTGACCAAGAAAAACACAAACTGCCTGGTTGGGCAAAGAAAAATTTAATTCATCCTTGTGCCCATAGAAAGGGACCCAAACTAGTTTGGGTTCCTAAGACTAACCCATGGTTTTATTTTGCATGTCCAAGTGAAGCGGAGTAGACAAATATTGTACATGGATAGTGGTTGCTCAAAACACATGACTGGTAACGAGGACTTGTTCCTTTCACTTGAGAACCTAAAACGAGGTAATATCTCCTTCCGAAATGGAAAGAAAGGTGAGATCATTGGAGTTGGAAAGGTTGGAAAGACAGACTCTCATTCTATTGCGAATGTCTATTTGATAGATGGCTTAAAATATTCTGTGTGACAGAGGTAATCTTATGGCTTTCACTTCCACAAAATGCTTTCTGATTATACTTGCTTAAGTGTATTAATTAATGATACCCTCTTTTGGCGCAAAAGACTTGGCCATGGCTGTCTAAATCAATTGAACAAATTAGTCTCCAAAGACTTGGTGATAGGGTTACCTAATATCAAGTTTAAGGAAGACAAAGTTTGTGAGGCATGTGCAAGGGGAAATCAAGTAAGGTCATCCTTCAAACATAAGAAAATGGTAAATACGTCCAAGGCGTTGGAACTGATTCATATGGATCTCTGTGGTCCAATGAGAGCTATGAGCAGATATGGTAAAAGATATGTAATGGTGCTTATTGATGATTTTTCTAGATTTACCTGGGTGTTGTTTCTAATCTCTAAAGATGAAGCGATTGAAATGTTGACTGCTTTTGTTAGAAAAACCCAAAAACAGTTAGGAAATCAACTTGCATCCATTAGATCTGATCATGGAACTGAATTTGAAAATGCAAAGTTTGGTGAATTCTGTAACGAAAATGGAATAGATCATAATATCTCTGATTTTAGGACCCTCAGCAAAATGGGGTAGTTTAGAGGAAGAACAGGACCCTTGAGGATATGGCAAGGACCATGCTTCTTTCCAGTAAACTACCTCACAGCTTCTTGGCAGAGGCTATATACACTGCATATTATATATTAAATAGATGCATGACTAGACCTCTTGTAGAGAAAACTCCCTATGTGTTACTTAAAGGAAGAAAACCAAATATATCCCATCTTAGGGCTTTTGGTTGCACGTGCTATGTGTACAATAATGACAAAGACTCCCTAGGTAAGTTTGATCCCAAATGTGATAAGAGAGTATTCTTGGGATATTCTTCACATAGCAAAACATATAAAGTGTTTAATAAAAGAACTTTGTGTGTAGAAGAAAGTGTACATATTATATTTGATGAATCTAACATTCTCTCTGAGAGACAAGAACATTAAGATGAAGACATCGAACTGGTGAGACAATTGACTGAAGCCACAGTACAAGTCAAGGTGGCATCAAAGGAAGGATTAGGTGCTGGAACAAGTCCTTCCACCTAGGGAAACCTGACAGGGGGAACCAATCTGAGAGAAACTGAACAATATTCTCTAAAGGAACCTGCACCTGAACCTTTTCCTCTGCATTATAACATTGAAGAAGCACCTAGCAGGGACCAACTAGTGTGGAAATCTTACAAGTACCTGAGTTCTCATCCTATTGTGAACATCATCAATGATCCAACATTTGGAGTCAAACTAGATCTCAACCAAAGAACCTGTGTGCATTTGATGCCTTTCTATCCATCATTGAACCCAAAAATGTTACTGAGGCTTTGCAGGATGCAGATTGGGTCAATGTTATACAGGGTGAACTAAATCAATTTGAGATAAGTAAAATCTAGCATTTGGTTCTAATACCCAAGGACAGATCAGTCATTGGAACAAAATGGGTCTTCATGAACAAACTAGATGAAGATGGAACATTTATTAGAAACATGGCAAGGTTGGTGGTCCAAGGTTACAGTCAAGAAGAAAGTATTGACTATGATGAGACTTTTGTTCCAGTTGCTAGACTTGAAACTATTAAACTTCTGATGGCCTTTGCAGCACATATGGAATTTACTCTTCGTCGGATAAATGTCAAAAGTGCCTTCCTAAATGGCTACCTCAAGGAAAAAGTGTTTTTTAACCAACCTCCAGGATTTGAAGTCAAGGAGTGTCATGAGCATGTATACAAGCTAGATAAAATCCCATATGGTCTCAAGAAGGCCCATAGAGCTTGATATGAAAGATTGTCAAAATTCATACTGGAGCATGGGTACAAGAGAGGTAAAATTGACAGCACTTTTTTCGTAAGGGAAAAAGGTAAAGATCTGCTTGTTGTACAAATATATGTTGATTACATAATATTTGGGGCCACTACAGATAGGTTGAGTAAGGAATTTGCAAAACAAATGGGCTGTGAGTTTGAAATGAGTATGATGGGTGAACTCAACTTCTTCTTGGGTCTACAGATCAAACAAAGTCCAAATGGTACTATAATCCACCAGCAGAAGTACACAAAAGAACTAATCAAGAAATTTAATATGGACGAATCCAAAGAAATAGATACGCCTATTGCAACTACCACAAAATTAGATATTGATGAACCTGGTTCATCAGTTGATCAAAAATTGTATATGGGTATGCTTGGTTCACTTTTGTATCTTACTGCCAACAAACCTGACATTGTTTTAAGTGTAGGACTTTGTGCTCATTTCCAGGAAAATAAAAAGAGTCACATTTGACAGCTGTCAAAAGAATATTGAAACACTTGAAAGGCACAATTGATTTGTGTCTGTGGTACCACAAAGGTAGTAATTTTGACTTAATTGGATATGCTGATGCTGACTATGCATATTTCCTAGTGTATAGGAAGAGCATTTTAGGTATGCACACTTCTTAGGGTCTTGTCTTGTATCATGGGCTACCAAAAAGTAGAATTAAGTGGCTCTCTACTGCTGAAGCAGAATATGTTACTGCTGCTTCATGTTGTGCTCAATTACTGCCGATTAAGCAACAACTGGTAGACTTTGGAATTGAAGTGGGGTGAATACCAATATTCAGTGATAACACTAGTGCAATCAGTATGACAAAGAACCTTGTTCATTATAAAAGGACTAAGCACATAGATATTAGACACCACTTCTTAAGAGATAACTAGGAGAAAGGATTAATCTCCATAGAATTTTGTGCCACTGAGAAGCAAATAGCTGATATCTTCACTAAGGCACTAAGTAGAGAGAATTTTGAAAGGAACAGGTTGGAATTAGGGATGATTAATATCACCTAAAAGGTCCAGTTCAGATTTCACAAGAAAGAAAAATGAAAAATAATGAAAAAAAATTGGTTAGGAGTTCTTAATTCATGTATATATCTAGACTAATTCCTACTCAGTCTCATGCTTTAAATAGTATACTCTTGTGACATGTGTTTATATGACTCACTAATCTCATATAAATTTTCTATTATGACATTTGAGGCATAATCAAGAGAAGTTTCACTTGAAGAACCTGGTTCATCAATATATGCTCATGAAAATTTAAGGTATGTTTCTATACTTTGCACGATTAGAAAAATTAAATTACCAATCATGAGCAAGAGTCTTAGATACACTAAACATCCAACAAACTCTTTCCTTTGGGCAAATTGAACAAGTTTCATTGAAACTAGAAATCTAAAAATAACGGGTCTTTTCCTAAATATTAGCGATCCACAATAATCACTAGGGAGACCGAAATTCTCAATTGATTAGACTTCTAATTGACATCTGAAAAAGTTGGTGTTATTGGTCTAATCATAACCCCTATTTGAAAACCCCCAAATCACTCATAACCGTCATTCTTCACTTAGACCTATGATCATCCATTATTTTCTCCAAAATTCTCCAAAATTCTCCTAAGATTTCCAGAAATTCTCCACCATGACAAATCCCCAAGACAATCCTAGAACTCTACCATCAGTGTCACCTAACACCACCTCATATTCCACACCACCTGTTGAAACCCCTAAACCTAGATTCTACTGTCAGAAAATGCTCGCAAGACAAACTGTTGCTTCTGGTCCTTTGAGAAAAGATCTAAATGAGAAATTGAAGGCAATTCAAAGAAAAGAATCTCCAACCAAAGAGACTGCCTAAAACTCTAAATCTGATGATTACATCTCTACCAGTGAAGGAGATGAACCTGGGTCTTCTGAAAAGGCCAGCTCAAGAAACCCAACGAGAGGTAAACTCATGTTTTTTATTTTCTGATGTAGTTCAGGGGGAGGAAAATGGGTTTGTTTTGATAAGGGCTGCTAAAGATGTTGATGGGGATGAGTCTGGGAAAATGAGGAATAAAAAGAAGAAGGAAGTGTTAGCTATATGTGGTAGTGGGGAAGAGGGAGGCTCGAAGTCTGTGGAAGTGGCTCAGGAGAAGCTGTTCAGGGCTTAGTTAATCTGAGTGAACAACAAGATGAAGCGGGTTCATCTACAAAAGAAACTTTGGTGGATATGATGAAGAACATTGGGGCTAGTTATGACCCAAATAAATGCAAGGCATCCTCACAAAGGACCCCTGCTGCGTCTAAACCAACCAAGAAAAGTAAAAATTCATCACCCAAGCCTGCTCCTAGGGTAAGAACCCCAAGAAGTAGAGTTAGGGAGAGTGAAACAGAATTGTAGAAAGCTCTAGATAGAGTCGGAGAAAGAGAAAAGAGAAAGGGAAAGAAAAAATAGGTGAAAGTTCTGAGGCTGTTGTTAAAGAGGGGGAACAAGAGATGGAGCTGGTCCATCAAAAGAGGGGTAGACTGTCGAAGTTCCCACTGACAAATCAAAGGGAACCAGGTCTTCTGCCAAGAAGCCTTCTAAATCTGTACCGGCCGAAGCCTCCTTAGCCAAGAGAAATAGGTAAGCTAAAAAGGGTAAACAAATGAAGATAATTGAAGAAGAGGATGATAAGTGGAGTGGTGAAGAAGAAGAAGAAGAAGAAGAAGAAGAAGAAGAAGAAGAAGAAGAAGAAGAAGAAGAAGAAGAAGAAGAAGAAGAAGAAGAAGAAGAAGAAGAAGAAGAAGAGTCTGAACAAGAACATCATAGGTATGCCATGTTTGGCAAGAGGAAAATCTTGAAAGGAAGACTTCTCAAAGACCTAGAGGAGCCAGGCATGATGAGACTTGTGATTGCACTAGAAGCACATGGGTGGAAGGACATGGTCCTTCAGATAGATGGAAAATTATCTAGGAAAGAACTTTTTGAGTTCATGGCAAATGGGACAATGAAAAATGGGTTGGTACCTAGCACATTGAAAGGAGTGAAGGTGAAGTTTAATGCTTCCAAGCTAGGAAAAATTCTGAACATCCATAGTGAGGGATATGATGATTATATAAGGCAAAGATTGGCTTGTCTAGTTGGATTTCCTACTGATCATCAAATTAGTAGAAACCTGTGTGACACCAAATCTAATGAGGAGGTGCCTGAGGCAAGGGCTATTCAGAAAATTGAAATGAGGCAGGAGCATAAAGTGCTCTTTGAATTTATAAACAAATATCTTCTTCCCATACATGAGAGGAGACATACAGCTAACTACATGGACCTGGTCCTCATGCAGTTCCTGAATGAAGGAAAGCAGATTAACTGGCCTGCCTTCATTATGAAGTTGCTAGAAAGGGTGATAAATGGATCAAAGGTTCATGCCATTCCTAATGGATTTATTCTGACAACTGTGCTTGAAAGATTGAACATTCCCCTGAAGAAGTGGGAAATGGCTTCTAGCAAAGAGCACTTTGGCATCAAAACCCTCCAAGCTTGTGATTATCTGCTCAGTACTGGCACATTTGATCCTAGTTCATTAGTGAAGACTCCTGTGAACAGTAAGGTCAGATCCTTGATTCAGGAGGTTGGTACAAAGGATGCTGAGATAGCAAGGCTTCAATCCAGAACTGCTGAATTGGAGGAAGAAAGAAATGGGTTGAGAGCTAACCTTGCAAAGGAGAAGGAAAACAATGAAGGAATGCTTCAGCAAATGCTCAATCTGCTACAAACCCAACCCTCTAGCTCTACTAAGCCTTAGGTATCATATCCTGTTGTGAACCAGTCTAGACCCTCCTCAGTGAACCAGATTAGGGATCTTATCTGTTTGTTTCCTTTTTGCTTTTGCTCATGGTTGGTAGTTTTGTTTTTCTTTTTGTGGACTGCAATGTAGAAGCATCACTTATCAATGAATGCAGCTTCCTTGATTTTTGTTAATTATGCTCTTAATAGTTAATTTTGATAAGTTGATTTTTGACTAACTAAAGCATGCTTTCACTTGCGGTTGCCCCAGTGGCCATGAGTACTAATTAACTTTCTGGGATTCACATTTTTATGCAACTTTTTGATGATGCCAAAAGGGGAAAGATATTGTGCTTAAACCTATTATCTGAAAATGTGATGTTTATGACCTAATTAAATCTGGCTCTTAATGATAAGTTAAAGATTTTAACTGTTGATATTTCAGTTGAGTTCCAGAGGTTCTCTGATAAAAAAAAGCATAGAGTTTGTCATCATCAACTTAGGTGTTTCATGTTGTACCTTTCAACTTATTTAGAAGCAATTATTTTAGGTACTTTGAGTATTCAAGTTAGAGTTAACTTGATAGTGTCGCAACAGTTGAGGTTGTGTGCCACACTGGGATAAGAGTTAATCCTTAGGTTTACAATGTATTTTGTTAATGCTGTTTTTGGCTCAGTGATTTTAGTGGAGTTTGGAAAAATCCTACTGAGTAGTAGGTCATTATTTTTTCATCTTTTGAGCCAGATGTTTTCCACATAAAAATCTCGGTGCACTTTACTTTCAGTATTTGTTTTTCCGCAAACTGCTGTAGTTAGAATACTTAGAAGAACATGGTTCTTCTAAAGCGAAAATTAGGTACCACAGAAATCAGTCCCCCCCCCCCCCCCTTATTGTGTGGTATTGACGTTAAAATATCACCTATATATATATATATATATATATATATATATATATATATATATATATATATATATATGTGTGTGTGTGTGTGTGTGTGTGTGTGTGTGGTATTAACGATAAAATATCACATGTATATATATATACATACATATATATATACATACATACATATATACATACATATATATATATACAAACAAACATATATATATATACATATATATATATATATATATATATATATATATATATATATATATATATATAAATATATATATATATATATATATATATAGAAACACATATATATACATATATATATACAGACACACAGACATATATATATATATATATATATATATATATATATATATATATATATATATATATATATATATATATATATATATATATGTACACACACACAAAAAAAAAATAGAAAGTAACCAGTCAATAAAGGAAATGGGAACATGCTGTGGGGAGATAATAATTTCAAATAGGAAACCTCACATAAATAAAGAAGCAACGGAACTAGATTATAGACAAGAATCGAAAGAATTACAAACTTGCACGGTATCACCCTTGGTGCTTTTAGTCTCGTCCTCACCAAATCAATTGTATCAATAATCATATGTACGGCATCACCCTTCATGCTTTTACTCTTTTTCCTCACAACGTAGTAAATGAATATCAGTATGGAATGGTACATCGTACGGCACGACATCACCCTTTGTTCTTTACATTCTTTCCTCACAATATCAAACAATATACGACATCACCCTTCGTGCTTTATCACTCTTCCTCTCCCAAACAAAAATCACAAATAATGGACAAGGAAGTAAAAGAAATAATTATATAAATCCCGGCAAGGGAATACATTTAAATAGTTAAATCCCGTCAAGAGAACAATATTAATAGATTCCAATATCCCGGCAAGGGAGAAAATCAACAAACAACAAAATGTCCCGGCAAGGGAATAAACCAATAAGTCTTTCTCTTTCTTTTATTTCTTACTTTATAATACACTTTACCACTTGAGCCAATGCTCCAAAATAGTTCAATTATTTCATATACTTCCACAACTTGTATTACACAACTTGAGCCAATGCTCCTCGAAATTCAAAGGGCACAATTTGTTTCACATGCTCTTTACAACATATAAAATCATCAATTAAGCATGGAAGTTACAATAAAATCAAATATTTAATATATAAAGACCCACAAATATGCTAGACACCAATGTATAGATACCCTTCATCATGCCTATACATCACACTCGATAATTAGCAAGTAGCAAATAAGACTCAACACATATTCCCTAAAGATAAGGTTATATCAAACACCTAACTCAAACTTCCACGGCCAAATCAATCCACAACAATTGCTTTCCCTCTCGAATTCGGCTCCAAATCAATCAATTCTATACGATAATGACTTCATAATATTAATATGTGCTAAACAAATCAAAGCCAATGCCTAATTATAGATTTCAAAGCGTTCTTCCCAAAATTTCAAAAATTTACCCCGGGCCCCCTTGGTCAAAACATGAGGTTCGGACCACGAGCCCACATATATAATTTATTTTCAAATCCGACCGCAAAATGAGGTCTAAATCAAGAATATTCAAAAATCCCAAACTCTACCCAAATCCCTAATTTTCTACCCTAATTTCATGTTTTTGGCTTAGGAATTCAGTAGATAATGATGAAAAATGAAGAAACGAGTTAAAAATTACTAACCCAAGAAGTTTTGGTGAAAGTAAGCTTCAATGGACGCCTAAGGACCTTGGAGAAGAAGGACCTCGTAAAAACTTATGGAAATCTCGTAATACACTGTTCTGAAATTAAATATATAACTGGGCAAAATTGCCCTTCGCGTTCGCGAAGGAGAAGTCTTAATCTTCGCGAACATAGAAGAGACATCGCGAACACGAAGAAGAAATTACCTGCAACGGCTAAAGCCAAGAACCTACTACTTTCCTAAGTTCGAAACACTGTCAAGCCTCCGGGGCTCCTAACCAATCACATGTACTAAATCAACAACATCCTATGAACTTAACTGTGTGATCAAATTGCCAAACTAACATAAAAAACAATGAATCAAATCTCAAAATCACTAGTTTTTCCTCAAACTTTATTAACTTTCAAATTTAGAAATTTAAGTCCGAAACATGTCAAACGACATCCAATTTCAACTAAACTTTACTGAATTATCTTATACCATATATAAGACCGGTACCGGGCGCCGAAATCTAAATGCAGGCCGGTTACCAACTCGTTCTAATCAATTTTCATTTCAATTTCCCTTAACAATTTCAGAAAAATATGTTTACAAAAAAATTTATTTCTCGGGCTTGGACCTCAGGATTCGATTCCGGGCATGCACCCAAGTCCCATATTTCCTATGGACCCTCCGGGACCGTCAAATTACGGGTCCGAGTTCGTTTACCCAAATGTTGCCGAAGTCAAATTTATCCATTTCAATATCAAAAAATAGAATTTTCACATAGTTTCATATTTAAGCTTTTCGGCTACGTGCCCGGACTGCGCATGCAAATCGAGGAGACTAAAAAAGAGGTTTTCAAGGTCTCGAAAGCACAGAATGAATAAGAAAACAGGTGATGACCCTTATAGTCATCACATTCGCCACCTCTAAAATAACCGTTCATCCTCGAACGGACAGAAGAAGGAAGTACATGAGTCGAGGAATAGGTGAGGATAACGGCTCTGCATATCGGACTCAAACTCCTAGGTCGATGCCTCAGGAGGCTAACCTCTCCACTGAACATGGACAGAAGGGAAACTGTTGGATCTCAACTGATAAACCTGCCAGTCAAGAATAGCTACTGGCTCCTCGTCAGAAGAAAAGTCCTTGTGCCGTTTTAACACTCTCACCAAAACAAACCATCTTTCTTCGTGCTCTAACACTCTCTAACCAAAATAATACACGACATCACTATTCGTTTTTTAATTTTCTTCCTTACCGAAACAACAATCACAAGTAATAAGGCAAGGAAATAAATTAAATTACACTAGGAATCCCTGCAATAGAACAATAATTCAACAACAAGTCCCGGCAATGGACAACATTAAAATAACTAAAATATCCCGGCAAGGGAGACAATATATTGATTCTTTTCTCTTTTTAACTTTTAGTCCACAACTCACTTTACCACATGAGCCAATGCTCGAAAGGGGTTCAAATACCATTTGCACTTTCACAATTCGTTATGCAACTTGAGCTAACTCTCCTCAATGTTCAAATGTCACAATTCCTTCCACAAACTTTGAACAACAATTAAAGAACATCACCAAAGCATGAATATTATAATGAAATAATGATAATCACAATATAAGACTCATGGTCATGCTTGACACCAAGGTATAGATACTCATCACTATGCCTATACGTCGTACTCAACAAATACCACATAGCGAATAGGACTCGACTCCTAATCCCTCAAGCTAAGATTAGACCAAACACTTACCTCGATTCCACGAACACAATTCACGTCTCAATTATCTCTTTACCCCTTTATTCACCACCAACTCGCTCGTATCTAGCCACAAGTTACTTAATTACATCAAGAAATGATAAATGAATCAATTCTAATGCATGAAAATAAGTTTTTTCAAGTTTTACCCAAAAAGTCAAAAATCATCGTTGGCCCACATGGTCAAAATCCGAGGTTCAAACCAAAACCCGATTATTCATTCCCCTCACGAACCCAGATATATAATTTATTTTTGAAATTGGACCTCAAAACGAGGTCCAAATTCTCAATTTTTGAAAAAACCTAGGTTCTACCCAAAGCAACCAATTTCCCTCATGTAAAAGTATTGATTTTGAGTTGAAATCATGTTGAAAAATGTTAATGATTGAAAGAAATGAGTTAAAATTGAATTACAATCGATTTGGAAGAAGTGTTGTTCCTATAAAATTGCTCTAGGGAGTTTATCTTTTTTAAAATATGTGTAAAATTGTTGATTTTTGGTTATGAATAAAAGCTGTAGTTCGTAGGTATGAGAAATGCGAACAGGGGTTCACAATTGCGAACCCCGACCTCTGCTATGTTGGGAATTGCGAAGGGGGTTCTCGCATTTGCCAGGGGGAAAATGGGAAGGGTGCGTGGCAATTGTGACGACTGGCTTTAAAGGAGGGGGATCACATTTGCGATAGAATCCTCGAAATTGAGATGATAGGCTGGTGTGGGCCTCTTTCGCATTTGTGATAGGCCTATCGCATTCGCGAGCCAGGCTTCGCGAATGAGAAGCCTACAGGCATGTAATGCAACATCTAAAAATCTGAAATTTTTCCAAGGCTAGGATACATATTATGGCTTATTCAAAACTCACTCAAGCCATTGGGGCTCAAACCAAACATGCACACCAACCTACAAATACCATACGGACTCGCTCGTGCATTAAAATCACTAAAATAACATTAACAACTATGAATTTAGCATCAAAATTATGAAATTTTCTTAAGAACTTCAAAATTTTAATTTTCTCAAAAGACGATCTGATTCACATCGTTTCAAGTCCGTTTCTCACAAAATTTCACCAACTTATCTTAAATCACATATAAGACTTGTATCGGGCACCGAAACTAAAATACAGGCCCGATACCATCAAGTTTTAATCACATTTTAGTTCTAAAACTCATAAATCATTTTAAAAAAATTAGTATTCATGCTTGGGATCTCAGAATTCGATTCCGAGCATATGCCCATGTCCCAGATTTTCCTACAGGCCCTCTAGACTCTCAAATTACGTGTCCGGATCCGTTTACCCAAAATATTGACTGAAGTCAAGTTAATTTATTTTATAGTTAAAATTTATTATTTTTCACATATGTTTACATAATGGCTTTCCGGCCACTTGCTCGGACTGTGCACGCAAAGTGAGGTAATGTTGAAAATGGATTTTAGGGCCTCAGAATGCAAAATTTTATAGTAAAATAAGTTATGACCTTTTGGGTCATCACAAGTAGCTATGGACCTGTGTAACTGGAGAATTCAAGATCCATTAATCTTGTCAAACCTCTCCTTCAATTCCTTCCAAATAGCACATGCATTTGAGAAATACACAATTCCACTTAGCAAATCACTCGATACACAGTTTACTATCCATGAGAGAACAATTGCATTGCATCTATCCCACATATCTATCAAATTTGTGTTGTAATCTACCTTCTGACAGGTATGTTCAATGAATCCTATTTTGCTGTGACCTAATATCGCAATATGCATTTCTCTACTCCACAGAGGGTAGTTATCTGATGCTGTCAATTGTAGAAATATGGGATGATTATGACATAGATTCTCAGGTAATGTATTATTTACAGTTTCCATTTTAGGATCTCTTTAATTCGTGCCCTAAAATCATTGAAGAGAAGATGAACCTACTAAACAAGAAATGAATTGCGGAAGCTAAGCTAAGATCGATGAGCTTAGTCCATATTAATGGTCTTATTTCTCTAATACCATGAAGAAACCTATGCTAAACCGCCATGCAAGCTAAGTCTCAAGCTTCAAGTATGGAGAAATGGTAACAGAGGAAGAGACGAGAGAGAAAGAGAATTAGTTATTCTTGCTAATCTTAAAAGAAATATTGTATAACATACACTATTTATACTTAGAACTAAATATACTACTAACTAAATAACTAACCCATATTACTAATCTAACAACTTCCTAACCATAATTAAACTTCCTAACTGACTATTACACAGCTTCCACGTGCTTAATTTCCAGTTGCCTCAATACCTTTTAAATTTATTTTTCCATGTTGTTTTATGGTAGGACAAGATTCTTCAGCAATTGACTAACCTTGTCTTATTTCTCTGTAGGCACCTAGCGCAGTACATATCGTAAGTGCAAAAGCCAGTCTTGAGACACGCAGACGAAGTCCCTAATTTCTACTATATAATCTCAAGTTATATATGTTAGAACCAAAACTTTAAAGTTAAATACTTTCATATTTTAACCAAGATCTATCATGTCAAATCATTCAGAACAAATACTAAATACAAAAGCGTACTTGAATCCAAAAGTGTAACAGAAACCACTGATTCTTGCAGTCTACGGTCTTCCAAAACAAGACGTAAGACGTTGTACTCTTTCTAATGATTGGATGTTAGAGAAAAAAACTTGTGTTTGATTTGGGGACTATAACACATTCAATAGGTGCATAAGTTTATGTATTTCTAATTAACCCATCATTAAACTATAACATCATGATATCTACAAATAAGACTCTATACTTTGTAAGAATCATTTAGGCCAATTTAACTTTAAACCTTAGTGTATCACTTTAATTTTTTTTAACCTTATAGTGATATTAATCAACACACAATTATTCTTAATACAATATATGTACAAGTCTATAAATTCTAATAATATATACTCTTATCTTTTTTCTTTTTCTAGGTTCTGCTTAAAATAAAACGTCAATTAGTTCCTAGTTATTTAGATTTAAATAGATTTCATTTATTTTTTGATCATGCAGTTGCTCAAACATGTCACGATCCAAAATACACTAAGAGTTGTAGTGGCATCAGACACCGCTGTTACGCAAGTCAAAAAATATAAAATCAAATTCTTGTTTTAAATATTTTTGAAATCAATTCTCTTATACATTGAACCAATACATAGTAAATTCCAGTGAATAAATAATGAAACATTTAACAACTTTTAAAATTTCTTAATAAACCCATAGACATCCCAGAACCCGGTGTCACAAGAGCATGAGCAATTTTAAAGAAATAATATAATACAACAACCATCCGGAATACAATATTAGAAAGAAAATAAATACACTAATCTGAAAGAGTCTCTACCAACTGCGGGTCATCTCGAGAAGTGCAGCTCACCTAAGTCTCTGTATCAACCATGCTGCTACGCCCACTAGGCCACTAGAGATGCATGTGCCTATGCAACAAAATGCACAGCAAGTGTAGCATGAGTATGAAAACAACGTGTACTCAGCAAGTATCCCGTCTTATATCAAAGAAGTAGAGATGAGAGGTCGACTTCGACATTTGCTAGTGGTCCAATAATAATATAGTGAATTGAGAATATTCATAAAATGACATTAACTTAATAGCATGAGCCAATTAAATAGTTCTATTATTAATGGGAAATTTCCATATTTAATTTTATCATATAAGCATTTGTCTTGGGACAGGAGAACAATTATCAACATCTATATATCTCAAGGCAGGCAACAAAAGCATGCAAAAATCGTACCGAGGACGTACGGCCCGATTCAATAATATTTAAATTGTGCACTGCCGTAGGGTCGAATGGTACAAACCACAGGTGTTCGGCCCGTTCCGAAATTAAACACAGAGACAGTCAATCAAGAAGTCAAGAGGGAACAATTATCCAAAAAAAAAATGCCCATTCTCCTTTAAAGATATTAGAAAATTAAGTTCAATATTTACTAATTTGATCTGATTTAAGCAAATCAAACTGTCAAAAAGATTACAAATATTCCAAGTATAGCATGCTTTTGGGTCCTAAACTACCCGGACTTAAACATAATAGTAGCTACACATGGACTCTCGTCACGTCGTGCGTACGTAGACCCCACAAATAGAAGAATATAATCATTTATTTTACCTATGGGGACAATTCTCTCTTACAAGGTTAGAAATGAGATTCACCTCGCTTCGAAGATCCATAACCGGCATTCCACGCCCTTCCAAAGACTCAAATAGATGCTAAATGCTACAAACAAGCCAATAATTATGCAAATCCATTAATATATGTTCAATTGCTCCTTACAATCCTATTAATAACAATTCCTAACCCCGATTGAAAAGTTAACAAAAACGCCCTCAGGCCCACATGCCCAGACTTCAAAAAACTTCGAAGACTAAGCTTACCCATAACACAACGAACATAAATATATAATTTACTCTCAATTTCATACCCAAAATCGTGGTCGAATTCCAAGAATATCTATATTCTAGGTTTTCCCTCAAACCCCAAGTTTCTACCAATTTCATACTCAAATCCGTACATAATCAATGTATTTAACTCAAGATAGATGGGGGTATCTTACCTTATCATTTATGATGAAAATCCTCTCTTGAAACTTCCCAAGAATCGCCCAAGTCAAGAGAAAAATGATAGAAAATGGCCATGTCCTAATTTTTAAAACACTCATTGCCACCAGTCATTTCGCACCTACGGTCTACTGACAGCTTCTGCGGCCCACAGGTGTGACCAATTGCCACTTCTGCGGTCTTCTCCCAAGCCTTCAACTTCCGCATCTGTGCTTCCCCTTCTGCAGGTGTGTTCCTTCATCTGTTGAAAAATGACCGCTTTTATGGTCCTAACCTAGTCGTCTAATTCTTCTTCTGCAACACGAAGGGAGTTTCTGCGGCTCCGCACCTGCGGCCCTAGTTTCGCAGGTGCGGTTACACCAGCAACCAGAACTTCAGCCTTCTCCAAAATTCTATTTTCAATCTATTAAGCACCCGGAATCCACCCGAGGCCCCCGGGACCTCAACCAATCATACCAACCAGTCCCAAAACACATTATAGACTTGCTCGAGGCCTCAAATCATATCGAAACACTCTAAAACCACGAATCGACCTCCAATCCAAGCTTTATGAACTTTAGGACTTCAAACTTCTGCTTTCGATGTTTAATCCTATCAAACCACGTCCGATTGACTTCAAATTTTTCACACAAGTCATATTCGACATTATAGACCTACTCAAACTTTTGGACTCGAATTTTGACGCAGATATCAAAAAGTACACGTCCGATCAAACTTCTAAAAAGCCTATAAATTTCTATCTTTAGCCAATTGACTCCAAAATGACCCACGGATCTCCGAATTCACTTGTGATCGCGCTCCCAACACAAAAATCTCCATACGATGCTACTCCCAGTCTCAAAATCCCAAGCAGATATTGATAACCCTGAAATACATTTCAACCCAAACTTATGAAATTTCTTCCAAAAATGCTAACCTCCACAATAGGCGCTAAAATTCTCTCCGGTCATTCAAAAACTGATCCGGGCATACGCCCAAGTTCGAAATCATCATACGAACCTGTTGGAGCCCCTAAATCCTTATTTCGAGGTTGTTCACTTAAAATCCAATCCTAGTTAATTCTTCTAACTTAAAGCTTTTTCTTCCTAGAGTCACGAGGGGGACGCTTGTTGGTGAGATCGAGGGGCCGAGGCATGAGAAAATCAGATGGATATCCCAATCTCTACAGCCTACTCACGTTGTATACTGCCATCGTACATATATAGTAATTGTATTGGTTGGATATCCAAACATCGAGGGCCCACAGAATCAAATCTATTTTGCTTTTAGATTGTTTGTTTGCTCTTTATAATAAATAAAAAACACATAAACCAACAAACGTTAATAAAGACTAGAAACAAAGAATTGAAATGAGAATTCTCTTTCCAAATCGACTCTGAACTTCCCGAAATCAAATTTCGACCACGCATTATGCCTGAAGTGAAGCTGCTCATGGCCTCAAACCATTGAAGAACACGCTATCTCAAAATGATCGGTCGGGTCATTTCTTTCTCTCCCACTTAAACATACATTCATCCTCGGCGCTGCTAAGAACTGCATTGCAATGGACTAAAATTACTGTTTAACACTTCGAGCACCTACCCGTGCTACCACAACTCAGTTGGGTGCCCTAGCTCGGTCAATTTTAAAATACCCTTTTTCACTTAAGCAAATAAGCCTTAGAGCCCAATTCAATCACCCGAAATTCTTTTCCAGGATTGTTCCAACATACGCTCACATATCAATAACTACACGCAGCACCAAAATATGATTGCATATCTTAGCTGAATTCACACCTTGCACCACCTTACTCACAGAACTACAATAACATTCTCTGATCAAACAAATCGAAACTCCATGAATTTGATGCTCTCATTGCACCTGATGACCTACATAGGTCTTACTCTAACTCTTACTATATCTCCACGATGAAAGAGATGTATAGAAATTCATAAATGACTGTCAAATCAACAAATCATTGTGTCTATTCTCCTGACAAGAACCCTCACCTCATTTTGAACCAAATAATAGTCTTTTCTCCTTAATATAGTTCATACAATCATATTGCATTGATCCTAAATTCGATGATCTCGTTTACCTAGTACGAATTGCTCAGGCAATAAGCCACCCCAGACATGATCAAAAGACTCATATGATGCCACAACTTGCCAATAAGCTTCCAATTCGTATGAGTTAAAAAAGGGAAACAAACTCTAGAAGGAACAACTCAACTCACGCACTAATGCCGACTCTCCTTAGAAAATAGGAAGCAAGGCATACAAAAATAGCATATAAAAAACTATATTAAACATCATGTTGTTGCGGTGCGCAACCCAATACAAATAACATAACACTCACCTAAGGAGATGCCCATCGATCCAGATTGCTCATTACAATAAATACCAAATATTGGTCATAAGCCCACTAAGTGCATAACTCCATCCCCTGATGGAACATATAGCACAATGAGCTACAAAACTCAAGCACAACTGAGGTGCGATATATGTTTTGAAGCTCAATAGCCATTTTGCTCAAATAACATCATATATATATATATATATATATATATACATATATATATATATATACATATATATGGAACCTCAGAACATATGCAATTCACCAAGCCACCTCACAACTCGCACGGCATAATATATCATTGCATGAAATAGCTGACAATGAAATAACACCCTAACTACTCTTCCATAAGGAGTGCATTGCAAAAATAAACACATCTGGCCTGCTATAGAGTCATATTCACATTTAAATCCATCTACAGACCTCAAGTTGATTATATTCGTATTGAACTAAGCCAATAATCTTTCCTGGGTCCATAATAACCCCATTTTCCCTATGGATGTTTTTGCACATTTGCCCATTATATATGCAAAAACATCCTTCCAATCCAAAGTTATGTTGTATCTTTATTCATTTCAAGTAGCCTCTTTCAGTTATATCAAATCTCTTGCCACATAATAGCCATATTTCAAATTAAATCCGTAAACCCCTAATCACCAATAAATAAAATTCCTAAATCATTCCAGACACCCCTTAAGGTGCGTAGTCATCCTACTACTAATCTCATACGCAACTCCATCACTCTTCCACTTTGGCAGAATTCACCCCTTTAATCGACTATTCAACCTTTGCTTCATATACCTCGCCTTCTAGAAAATTTAACCACCGCCTGAAACTCCCCACATTTCCTTCCTCATACTTTGCTGCTCAGTTTTTGCCTCAAGTAAAATCCACCTTCATAGCACTTGAACCCACGAACCGCTGCTAACTTTAAGCCTTTTCGAAGATCATCTTTCTAGAGCCGTCAATATTAGAAACACCGATTTAATCCTGAACCGCCATAACCGGCGATATCTAACAGCCGTTTCTCCAATATTATTTACAATAACTTACCCCAAAGGCGAATTGTAGAAGACCATAAAACCGGTGAACATAAAATATTCAATCATGGAAGACGATGCAAGATTGCAGATGAAAATCCCATCACAATTGAAATCACCAAGTCTTGTTACTCCATCAGTCTAAATCTGGACATCCCTACGCCAATTGCTTTTTCCACTTCCAGAAATGAAATATCATATCTGTGAATCATACACTGAGTAGGCTTCCTTTCAAATCATTCATTTCCCCAACATATAGGCAAGTATCCTGCTATCAAGTCAATACAATGTGATAACCAATCGTGAGCATCATAACAACCTGTGTATAGCCTCCTAGCTCTTAGAAGCACAACTACCGAGCTAAAACAAGAGAAAACTTATTTTGCAAAGAGATGACAATAACGCAATCAACTATACCGTAAGAAACATCTCGCACCACATATGTAGTACCATTACAGTTATTCAATTCTCGATTTATAACAAGCGATTTGCATCACGTAGTATTAAGTAGGAAAGAAACAAGGGCATAAGCCTCAAGGAATCAAATCGCACGATGAAGAATCAAGAAGGGAAGTGCTCTTAAAAACCCTATAGCCTCTCGAAGATAAGTACAGATGTCTCCGTAAGAATTCGCAAGACTCTACTGGACTCGCTCATGACCTGTGAGACCTAAGGGAACCTAGTGCTCTGATACCATATTGTCACGACCCAAAATCCACTAAGGGTTGTAGTGGCTCCGGACACCGCTGTCAGTAAAGCCAACCAAAATAGTAAATCAAATTCTTACTTTAAATATTTCTGAAATCAGTTCTCTTATACGTTTAAACAATACATAGTAAATTCTACTGAATAAATATTGAAACATTTAACAACTTCTAAATTTTTTGAATAAACCCATAGACATCTCAGAACCTGGTGTCACAGGTGCATGAGCAATTTCTAAGAAATAATGTAACCGTCCGGAATACAATACTGGATAGAAAATAAATACAGTAATATGAAAGAGACTCTGCCGGCTGCAGGTCATCTCGAGAAGTGTAGCTCACCTAAGTCTCCATATTAAACATGTTTACGCCCCCTAGGCCACTAGATATAGATGTGCTTGTGCAACAAAAATGCACAGCACGTGTAGCATGAGTATGGAAATAATGTTTACTTAGAAAGTATCCGGTCTAATCTTGAAAAAGTACAAACGAGAGGTCGACTTCGACACTTGCTAGTGGTTCAATTGTAATATACCAATAATGTAGTGAATCAAGAATATTCATAAAATGAATTTATCTTAATAGCAGGAGGTAATTAAATAGTTCTTTTATTAATGGGAAATTTCCAGATTCAATTTCATCATTTAACCATTTATCTTGGGACATTGAGAACAATTATCAACATTTATAAATCTAAAAGTAATAAATACAAGCATGCGCAAATCATGTCGACGATGTACGACCCAATCCAATAATATTTAAACTGTGCACTGCCAGATGGTCGAATGGTGCGAACCATAGATGCATCTATTTAATCCATCAAGGCATTCGGCCCGTTCCGAAAATAAACACACAAAGACAGTCAATCAAGAAGTCAACATGGAACAATTATCCAAAGAAAATTGTGTTCTTGATTCTTCTTAAGATTATCTTGACACTGATTAAGTTAAACGGGTGGACTAGACATGAACTAGTGAATAAAGTTTCTAGTTGAGGATAATTGGAGTTGTGAATTATTTTCCTTGTTATAAATATATGGTATATGGCTTGAATCATTGATGAATTAACTCATTTTCATGTTAATGATACTATTATGTTAAAGTAAGAAGCCTATAAGGGATAATATGAGGTATATGAATTCCAATTAGAGCTTGCCGCTCTTCGTGAAGTAGTTGTGACTTGTTGTTGTTTTATGGTGTCTTGTTATTGGTAATTATGTATTGCTAGATTTCTTTGGTCATTTTTGTTGGTATATAGTACTGGAGGAAGCGCTTGTTACAGGGGATATGCCACAGTAATTTACATAAACGAGCTGCTAGTTTAAGTTGCGGACATAGCCTTTACTTAACACTAATTTTGAATCTCCTTATGCTATGATAGATTGAGTTGAATAATTTGAAGAAGTACTTGGAAGGTATTAAGGACTCAATGCAGTTAAGGTATGTTAATGGTATTCTTTCTTTCTTTTGTCACAATCTAAAGTGAAATCAATACGCTAATTCATAATGGATCTACTCCTAGCAACTAAGGTTGTCCATTTTTTTCTTTCCTTATAATGTTATTCCAATCATGTATGTATGATGCTTGAATTCAATTGAAATTCATACTAATGGTATGATGTCTGTAATGTTAATAGAAGGTGCAACAACCATACATTACTCCAAAAGATTTAGAACGTGATTCCATGAGTCCAGCAAGCATTATATATGTATATATTTTACTCTATCAAGTCGCGCTATAGCCCACCGGGTATGGAACTTATTATGAAATTATTATTCAGTTGGATTTTACGGAGCTCCACGTGGTCGGGTACGATTCTACCGAGCCTTGTAATGGCCGGGACATTTTTAATAAGTCCTCTTTGAGGCTGGGTACAATTTGATGATGATGATGATGATTCCCACATAGGCGCATATTTTTAAAATTTTATGTATATATATGTATTATGCATTTCATGTCAGTAGCCCTCAGAGGCACTCAGATGTTACAGGTTGTATCCTCTCTATCTCTCTTTACATTACTGTTATTGTTTATGCTTTTCTGCCTCACATACTCAGTACTTTATTCGTACTGACGTCCCTTTTGCTTGGGGACCTTGCGTTTCATGCCCACATGTCCCAATTGATAGGTTGACATCCCCTAGTAGGCTATCAGCTCAGTGGAGATGTTGTTGCACTCAACTTGCTTCGAAGTTGCCTATTTGGTCAGTATGCTTTAGATATATATATTGATTGGTATATTGGGGCCCTGTGCCGACCTTTATGTTTTTATGTACTATTAAATGCTTGTAGATAGATGTCAGGATTATGGATACTTTTACGGCCTTGTCCGCTTATGTTTTGTGTTTACAAATGGTCATGTCGTCCTTGTAGGCCCGTATATCACGTGTATAAGTTTGTATATCATGTTGGGTCATTATATGTTGAGTTTTCTCTTATGTTTTATTCTTGTTATCTCATGATGGGGTTTTTTGGCTCATTTACTCATGATAGTATGTAAGAAAGATAAGTTATGTTGGTACTCGGTTGAGTAAGGCACCAGGTGCCTGTCGCGGGACTTCGATTTGGATCATGACAGAATATGCATGGAAAGTTTTAATATCCAAAAGACTATATCTTGTATAATTTTCCTAAGCAGTGTTTCTTTATAAATAGGGATGTTTTCTGCAAATATTCTTTATTTACCTTCAAGTATAAGAAGCAACAGAACTAGCATATATTCCAAGACATGAAATCTGCAACACATGATGCAACAACCATCCCATCATTCCATTCACCAGTTCCTTTTTCAGTTCTCAATACTGAGGAGTCCCTTAATGATATTCTAGGAATAATTAATGATGAAGAAGGCATGACCCTAGAAGATCACCAACATTTTATTGAAGGGGAGACAGAACAAATGGCTAATGAAGAACTAGTCAATGAAACAAAGGGCCCTAGGAAGTCCACAAGAGGCAAGCAAGTACCAGTTTGGATGACTAACTATGTGACTGCAACTTCACTAGATCAGTCAACTAAACCTTACTCTATTTGCAACTATGTTTTCTATGATGGATTGAAGCCAACTTAACAATACTACTTGAGAGCTTTTCTCAGCTGTCATTGAACTACAGACATTCCATGAAACATCCAAATACAAGAGGCAGATTGAAACCATGAAGGCAGAAAATCAAGCATTAGAAGATAACAAGATATGGGAATTGGTGAAATTACCAGTGGAGGAAACTCCCATAGATTGCAGATTGGTTTAACAAATAAAGCAAAAATCCAATGAGGATATTTAGAGATGAAATTAATTCTTGGTAGCTAAGGGATATAGCCAGAAAGAAGGCTTAGACTACTATGAAATACTTTTTCCAGTTGTGAAAATGGTTACAGTTAGAGCTGTAATTTTTGTTGCAGCCACTGAAGGGTGGCATATACATCAAATGAATGTATATAATGTCTTTATTCAAGGGTACCTTTATGATGAAGTATACATGAAGCTACTTGGGGGATTTATCAGCCAGGGAGGGAATGAAGGCAAGATATATAGGCTTGTCGAATCCCTTTATTTGCTGAAACAAGCAAGCAGACAGTGGAATGTAAAATTTACTGAGCTACTGCTTCATCAAGGTTTTGTGCAAAGTTCCCTAATCTATTCCTTGTTGACAAAGTAACGGGACAGAAAAATTATTGGCATCCCTGTGTATGCGGATGACATGCCGATTACTGATAATGATTTAACACTCATGGAAGAATCAAAAAGCAATTGCATCGGTCTTTCAAGCTGAAGGAATTGGTCAAGTTAAAGTATATCTTTGGAATTGAGTTTCATAGATCTCACTGAGGAATAATAATGAATCAGATAAAGAATACTCTGGAGCTCATATAAGAAATAGGGTTAAGTGCAGCTAAGCCAAATTAGACACCTTTGGATTGCAATAAAAAATTCACGGCTACTGAGCTAAATGATGTTGTAGGATCAAGCAATGATGAACTACTGGAACATAAAGGGAAATATCAAAGGTTGATTAGTAAGTTTCTATATCTAACCTTTACCATGTTAAATATTGCTTTTGCTGCTCAGACACTTAATCGGTTTATGAAAAATCCTAAAAAGTCACACTGGGAAGCAGCCATAAGGGTAGTTAAATATGTGAAGAGAGAACCATAATTAGGCATTATGATGAACAGCAATAAGAAGAATACATTGACTGCATTTTGTGATGCTGATTAGGCATCTTGCCCAAACATAATGAAGTCTGTAATAGGCTTAATTGTAAAACATGGAGTTGCATGGAAATCAATGAAGCAGAATATAGTGTCAAAGAGCCCAGCAGAAGCAGAGTACAGGAACATAACTTCAGTGGTTTTAGAGTTAGTATGGTTAAGAGGAGTGTTCAAGAAGCTGGGAGCAGAATTAGAGTTACCAGTTTTGGTACACTGTGACAGTAAAGCTGCATTGCATATAGCAGCAAATCTAGTATATCATGAAAGAATAAAACATATTGAAATAGATTATCATTTCATTAGACAAAAGATTCAAAAGGGACTGAATAGAACGATACATGTAGGTTTGACAGTCCAAATAGCAGACATACTCACAAAAGGGCTTGCAAGACAACAACATAAATCTTTAATGTCCAAGCTCGGAGTGCTCAACATTTTTACTCCTACCAGCTTGAGGGGGTGTATTGAGGCAACTGAAAATTAAGCACATGGAAGCCGTGTAATAGTTAGTTAGGAAGTCCAATTATGGTTGGGAAGTTGTTAGATTAGTAATTTGGGTTAGTTAGGTGGTTAGTAGTGTTTTTAGTTCTAAATATAAATAATATATGATGTACAATATTTCTTTTAACATTAGCGAGAATAACTGATTCTTTTTCTCTCTCGTCACTTCCTCTGTTACCATTTCTCCATACTTAATGCTTGAAACTTAGCTTGCATGGCGGTCTAGCACATGTTTCTTCAAAAGACAACTATATAATAGAATATCATGACTCGTATCATCACTCTTTTACATATGAACTTTTGTTCGACCCTTAAAAATGTACACATTGCGAGTCCGTAACATACATAGACTCTAGATACACCACATATATAATTATAAGAAGGATGAACATTAGTTATCTTTACAGAATAACCAACAGTAAATTCGTTGTAAACTACGATTCAAGCAGATGGATAAGATGCTTATAGCAATTCCGCAGGTTGATGTTGACTACATACTTGGAGAATTTGTTATATGTTTGTGATTGTCTCATATGTTGAGTTGAGTTGAGTTGTATGCTTGTAGACAATGAAGTGATTATGACAAGAACCATCTAACTTGAGATTCGTAATGGGTAATAGAATTCTTATACTTAGAATATGATGTTATTGTTGATAGTGGATCATAGGAGATTAGGGTGGAATGGTAAAGTTGCAATTCATCTTCGGCGGAAGATCTTGAGTTCGAGATTTTTTTTACCTCTAAAACAAAGATTTTATATTACTGCATCAACGAACAATAAAGTTACTATGTGAAGATATGTGAAAGTTATGTTAGATCACTTCGAGTTTCTTTATATTCCGAAGAAGTTAAACAAAGTAGCTCATTGTTTAGCTAAAGTTTCTATTTCTTTGTTGAAAGACATCTCCTGGGAGAAGTTTTTCCCAACTTGAGTTAGACATTACATGAGAGGTTTAAGATGCTTAAGAGTATGGTGATACTATCCTGCATCACCCTAGAAGGATGCGAGTTACATAAGATGTATATATAGAGAATAAAATTTACAGATTATTTGGATGAGAATTGCATAAATTATGTGATTGGTGACTTTTAGTACTTTAAAAATTCCTTAAAAAAATATCCTTTCTCGCATATGGTGAGATGAAGACTAATTTGGGACGGAGGGAGTACATTGTTGTGTCTACCTTTAAGGACTTTTGACTTCGTTCTCATAAATACCAAGAAGAAGCCAACAGAAACATGCCGTATGTAGACATCGTAAGTGCCACAATAAATCATATATTTATTTATTGGCTTCTTCAATATTATTAATATATACTTCTTTCGGTTCACAATAAATGATTAATTTATTTTTGTTATTTTGGTCCAAAATAAATACTTATTTATATAATTAAGAAAATATTATCTTTTTTTCAAAATTGTCTTTATGTAAGTATCCCTAAAGAGTTTTTTATTCCTCACATTAAAATATGTTGCAATATTTAATTAGGATAGTTTGGTTACACTAGCTATTTTTTTCTAGAATTTTGTATTTCCTTAATGAGCGTGCCCAAAGCAAATTAGTCACTTACTGTGGACGGGAGGAATTGAGTATATAAGAGTATATGTTTATAATATTGAACCTTCATCAATAAACAGTTCCTCTTTTTTTACGCAAAAAACAATACCACTATAAGAACTTAAATATCTAATTTTTAGTAAGGGATATACAAATCGAACTGGAAAATTTTACCAAATCGAAAAGTCAAATCAAATCGATTAAAAAATTCGATTGTTTGGTTTTGTATTGAGAAAAAAAAATCCGAACCAAACCGACATATAAATATATAATTTTTATATATTCTTTTAAGATTTTATATAGAATTTTTTTAAAAAATATCTAGAAATATTTGGGATACTCATATGAAATATAATATATTAATATAATATGAAGTACTCCATATTTATTTATATTAAATAATGAGTTATATGATCACTTCCTTATCAAGTGTTATTGAAATGCATCAATCTCTTTATTTTTCCACATTCATATATCATTTTTTAGTTTGAAGTGGTTATTATTATTTAGCTATTATATTAATTTTATGTCTAATTACTAAAGTCGGTTAACCTTGAAAGTGTACATCAAGGAAGAGGGGACTATAAAAATAATTATCATATGTTACCAAAAAAAAATTTCCCATAAGAATATTTTAATAGATAATATATTTTAAATTTTTACTAAACATATATTTACTTATAAAAAATTAATAAAGTAAGATTGAAGTAATATATAACTATCGGAAAACTCAAAAAATCCGACAAAACTGACCCAGTCCAAATTGATATAGTAGGTTTAGTTTGACTTTAATAAAAAGGAAATTTTATACCCAATAGAAAACATTAGTACCCTATTTATTTTAAATAAATACCATTTTAAAATATTACATCCTATAGATACCTTTTTTCCTTTATTGCAAAATATCTAATTATAGTTAGATCCTACATTTAAGGCACCATATATGCTAAATATTTTTCTCTCTCCTCTTCAGTCTTTTCTCTCACATAATCACCGTATATCTGCTCTAACCACATTCTCTCCCTGTTTGCATACACTTTACTCTCTTCTCCCACAAACCCAAGATTCATAATACTTCTCCCACCCAAATTTTCTGTTTCTTCGCCATTATCAATCTCACATTCAGAATCTCACTATAATTGAAAAAGAATTTGGGATTCTAGCTTCTATTATTGGGGACTCGTTCTTCGTTTCCCATTGTTAATGCTAAAATTTGACACAGATTAACTGAAGGATTAAAGCAGATGAGTCAAAAACCAAATCCTTGAAGCTATTCAAGTGTATTATTATTCAGTTGTTCAAATGTATTATTCATAAAAATACTTCTGTTGTATGCAGTTGTGTTTTTTAGTATTCATCTATACTCAATTCTACTCAACTGTATAGTTCATATGTATTTATCTGTATTCAATTGTCATTTCTATGTATTCAGCTATATTGAATTAAATATGTATCTTTCAGATTTAGTTAATATTTGAAAAGGAATACAAATTCAAATGTATTAAACAGGTTATTGTCTAGTTAGAGAATATAAATTCAGACTTAATGAAATTCGATTGTATATGCATATAACTTGTATCAATCGAGAAAAAGGAGAAGAGAATGGAAGAAGTTCTGTGACGACCCAAAGGGTCATCACCGTAATTCTCCCTTTCCTTGCGCTTCTGAGGCCATAAAACCCTCTTAATTAAGTTGCCTCAATTTACGTGCACAGTTCAGACGAGAAGCCGGAAAATTTTTATGTGAAAATATTTGAATTCTGTGTCAAAAACTATGAATTTTGATACTAATATTGCTATAGTTGACTTTGGTAAACTTTATGGGTAGACAGACCCGGACCCGTGATGTGACGTTCCCAAAGGGCCCGTAAGAAAATTTGGGACCCGGGCATATTCCCGGAATCAATCCGAGGTCCCAGGCCCGAGTTCAGAGCTTTTTTGTGAAATTATTTTATGAATATGCTAAAGGAAAAATGAAAATAAAAATTTATCAAAAGTAATAGTATCGGGCTCGCATTTTAGTTATCACGCGCGGTACAAGTCTTAAATGGGCGTTAAGCGATATCTGTAAAGTTTTGTTGAAAACAGACGTCGTTTGACGTGTTTCAGACTAAAAATGAAAAATTTGAAAGTTTTGAACTTTGAAATGAAAATCATGAGCTATGGGGGTTGATTCTTTGATTTTGATGTTATTTTTGGCGATGTGATCGCTCGAGCAAGTTCGTTGGATAATATTGAGTTACTGTGTATGGTTGGTTGGGAGCCCCGGGGGCTCGAGACTATTTTCGGGGTTGCTTCGGGATGTTTTGCACTTAGAACAATTGCAGAAAAATTGCAGCAGGTTTCTCTGCATGGAGTTCATGTCCCTCTAGTCGCATTCGCGATGCCCTCCTTTTTCCCTCCTTTGCATTCACGATTAACCCGTCGCGTTCACATATAACAAAAATCTGGACCTCTGTTTTTTACTCTACGCGTCCGCGTAAAGGCTCCCGTGTTCGCGGAGCTTGGCCTGCTCATTCTACGCGTTCGCGTATGGCCCAAGCGTTCACGTAGGCCAACTGTGAAGCCCCAACTTCTATTCTACGCGATCGCGATTCTTCCCACGGGAACACGATTCTCAACCTTCCCAACCCTTCACGAACGTGACCCTGTTCACGCGAACGCGAAGGGTAATTGCCCAGCGAAAATATTTAAACTCCAAAACATTGTTCACTCCGGATTTCACCCATTTTTCACTCGAACTCTCTCCAAAAATCCTCCATTGACGAGATTCAAGCTCTACCTTCTTCCCAACTCTTTGGGTATGTAATCCAAACATTATTTCCTCACCATTTCTTCATCAAATCATTAAATTCCTAGCTCTAAAACATGAAATCAAAGTAGAATTTAGGAGTTCTAGGTTTAGTTAGGGTTTACGGGATTTTGGGTATTTTAACCTCAATGTGAGGTCGAATTTAAATTCTAATTATATATTTGAACTCGTGGGGTTATGGAGGATTGGGTTTTGCTCTGAGCCTCGGGTTTGGACCACGTGGGCCTGGTGTCGGATTTTACTATTTTGGAAGTAAGCTACGAAATAAATTTCTAGGATATGGGATTGTGTTTTTGGATTCTTATTGATAATGTTGAACCTGATTATGTTAGATATCGTTGGTTTGGGGTCGAATTCTAGAGGAAAGGCGATTGTTGAGCTTTGAGTTACTATTTTTTAGATTCGAGGTAAGTGTTTGATATAACTTTGGCTTGAGGAAATAGGATTAGGTTAATATTTGCTATGTGCTATGTGGAGTCGGTGTATAGGTATGGTGACGGTTACTTATGCGCCCGAGTCTAGCATGAGCGTGAGTCATAATTGCTATTAAATTTCGAAAAAAGTGAAAAATTGTGCTAATTACTCTCTAAATGAACCATGAAGTGGTAGTTGAGAAGAAAATGAACAAAACAGGTAATTTTTGGTAATTTCCCCTTGCGGGGACGTATTGTTGAATTATTTTCCATTGCCGGGATTTATGTATTACTTGTATTTCCCCCTTGCCGTGATTATTATTATTATGGTTTCATTTATACCTCGCCCTATTATCTGTGATCATTCTTTGGGTGAGGCTGAGTGATAAAGCACGATGGGTGATGCCGTGTAATTGCTTGGCTGAGGTTGAGTGATGAAGCACGATGGGTGATGCCGTGTAAATACTTGGGTAAGGTAGAGTGATCAAGCACTATGGGTGATGCCGTGTAATTGATTGGTGAAGAAGAGTGATAAAGGATAATGGGTGATGCCGTGTACCTACTTCATGCTATTGATTGGGTGAGGAAGAGTGACAAAGCACGATGGGTAATGCCGTGTAACTACTTTATGCTATTGATTAGTGAGGAATAATGATAAAGTACGATGGGTGATGTCGTACACTTTTATTGACTATCTTGGTAAGGACGAGCGTAAAAGCACGATGTGGTGCCGTGCAACGTTTGGTTTACTAGTCTTTTTTTATGTTATTTATATATTTTCCATTTCTTTGTTTGTCAATTATATAATTGAACCTTTATACCCCCAGCATGTCCCCTCCCCATTATCTGATTTAATTTTGCTATCTTTGTGTTATTGCCCATATATTTGTACATGTTGATTGTGGTAGGTCTCGCTTTGCCTCGCCACTACTTCGCCCGGGTTAGGCCAGGCACTTACCAGCACATGGGGTAGGTTGTGCTAATACTACGCTTCTGTGCCTTTTTGTGCACAGGTCAGGACACAGCCTACGGACTGCAGTAGTAGTTAGTGGGCGATCCTTTAGTCCAGAGATTCTGAGGTAGTTCGCTGGCGTTCGGGGGCCCCGAGTCTCTTCTATCTTTTCTAGTTTGTTTTTATTTTATCAAAGCAAACATATGATGTATTTCTTTCAGACTATTGCTTTAGTACTCTTAGTCGTCCGTGAGTAGTGATACCAGATACTGGGTAGAGACATGTTGTTAATTTTCGCATTTTGTTTTCGCTATTGTTGTTAAAAGGCTTCCGCATGTTTTAATTCATTATTTTAGTTTTTATTTTGTTCTACATTTAAGTTTTGTAAAAATGATTATAAAGGTTGGCTTGCCTAGATTCGAAAGTAGGCGCCATCACGACTCCTGTGGTGGAAAAAATCCGAGTCGTGACAAGATGGTATCAGAGCACTAGGTTACTTGGGTCTCACAACTCACGAACAAGCTCGGTAGAGTTTGAGGGACCGGTACGGAGACGTTTCTGTTTATGCCCCAAAGGCTACGTAGTAAGGAAAAAATTTCGCTCCGTTCATTCTAGTCATGTGATTCGGTTTTCCCAATTATTGATTGTCGTTTTACTCTGTTCTTTCGTAGATGGTGAGAATGTAGAAAATCATTCTATCCATGATATGTGCACTTTGGTTGTATTAGCATGATTTTCAGGTATAGGTTTTGATGAATAACAAACAATGAAGTCAAGTGTTGAACAAAGTTATTATATGACAAACAATCAAGATTGATTGCCGAGAAGCATATTGAAGAACGCATCGCATGGAAAAGCCAAAGACGAGCTCAAAAGTTCAAGACCGAAGACCCAAGGCGTAGGTCGTTAGGTAGAACCAATGTAAGAGCAACGCTTAAGTTATCTCGTCTTTTGGCTCAACATAGTGTTGGAACACATTCTTATGTTGTTAAAACTAATATTGTGTTCATCTTTATAGGTTTTGATAATTGACAAACCGAAGTAGATGGAAAATTTATATATGCCAAATAATTGTGAGTTATTATTGAAATACGCTTTAATTTATATTTTAACTAAAGTGTGTTTGTTTTGTAGATGTGATATGTGAAATTAATAAGCGGACTAAAGTTGAAGTCGAAGAACAAGAAGTTCAAGACAAGATCAAGAGAAGCAATGAAAATAAATGAAGACATATTTGAGTCATATTTATATTGTGATCTTGATTCAACTTTAAATTTAAGTCTTGGCTTCTCTCAAAAATAATTTTTATAAAAATATGCATATCATTAATATTTTTATTACACTTAGAACAAATTGATTTTAAATGTTTTTATTGATCCAAAAAGGTCCTTAAAATTATTTTTCATGTTTAAGACATATACTATATTCATAGTCTTCAAACAAAACAACGAAAAACGTTTTATAGCTGATTTTTCAGTAAGTTAATCGATTAATATAACAGATAATCAATTAACCAATATATTCTATTAAACTAGACCTTTTCCGCAAGGCATGTTAGTCGACTATCCTATTTAGTTAATCGACTAACCTAATGACCGTTGCCTAAGTTAATCGATCATCACTTTAGTTAATCGATTAACCTTATGTCCGTTGCCTGTTCAACGACTAGTTTTTTAAAAACGTTAAAACAGGTTAGTCGATTATCTATTTGGTTAATCGACTAACCTCAACAGATTTTAAAAATATTGTTTAATTATTAAGCAACGGATACAAGAGTTTTTGGGGCTATAAATACATCCCAAAACCTCTCATTTGACACACAACATCTGAGCAAAATCATATACAAGCTTTCAAATATTTATCACATTCATTTTACTATATTCAATTGCTTTTGAGAGCCAATTTCTTGAATTTATTGTTGTGTTCTTGAGCGTACTTGTTAACTCATATCTACTCTTCAAGAGAGTTCTGTCTAAGTGAGTGTTAAGTGTTTGTATACACTTGAAGGGAAGTTTTAATCCCTTGCTGTAGTAAGAAGGAACGTTTTTATTCCTTCTGTTGAAGTCTTGAAGTGCGGTATCTTCGAGCAAAGGTTGTTGAGACTTGTGTGATTCAAGTTCTCAAGTTGTAACGGTTTGTTGAGCACCCGGAAGCTTAACAAGATTAGTTGAACCTCGAGATAGTATCTCGGGAGACTGGACGTAACCACATTTGTGGCCAACCAGTATAAATTTGGTGCACTTCTTCCTTACTCTTTTATTTCCGCATTTGAGTTAATTTTTTATTCCTGCGAATTTTTATAAAACGCTATTCACCCCCCCTCTAGCGTTAAGCATATATTCTAACAATTGGTATCAGAGCCTAACTCTCTGAAATACTTAACCGTCTGAGAGAAACTATCCATGGCTTCTACTCGCGGTGCTTATGCAGGATTAGGTGAAGGTCAATGCACCACAATGCCACCACTATTCGATGGCGCAAACTATACTTATTGGAAGGAGAGGATGAGAATATTCATCCAATCAAATAATTATCTACTGTGGAAAATTATAAAGAATGGAGAGCAAATACCAACCAAAAAGGTTGAAGATGAAATGGTTCCTAAATCCGAAGATGAATACGATGCGGACGATATCAGAAAAGTGGAGAACAACGCTAAAGCCATCAACATGATGTACTGTGATGTAAATTCCGATGATTATAGGAAAATATCATGTTGCACAACGGCCAAGAAAATTTGGGATAAATTGGAAATCACCTATGAAGGTACGGACCAGGTAAGAGAAGCTAAAATTGATTTTCTAACCCATGAATACGAATTGTTTCATATGAAGGAAAACGAGAAGATAGATGACATGTTTGAACGATTTTCAAAAATCGTTAATGATCTTCATGCTCTTAAGAAGACTTTCACGGATAGGGAGCTTGTCCGTAAAATTCTTCGAAGTCTCTATCCGGAATGGCGCTCCAAAGCCGACGCTATTCAAGAGTCAATCGGCATTACAAATGTCACAATCGAAGGGCTTAGAGGTAATCTTAAGACCTATGAATCTACTATTCTTAACCCTCCTTTGGATGATCAAAGGAAAAGGAGAATCGCTCTAAAAGCAAGCACGGCTCAACCTCAAAGTGATGAGGATTTAAGTGACGAAGATAACGAGTTTGGACTCGTTATTAAGAAATTCCACAAGTTCATGCGAAAGGAGTATGAACGGAAAGGGAAGCGACAAGGAGGTCAATTAAAATGCTATGGATGCGGAGAAATTGGGCACATTAGACCAAATTGTCCAAATGCCAAAACTGAGAAGAAGGTCGTCAAAAAGCAAAGGGCCTACATCTCTTGGGGAGGCGAATCCAGAGACGAATCAAGTGATGGAGAAGGAGACAAGACCGCAAACTTGCGTCTTATGGCACATGAAGAAGATCAAAATGAGGTATGTACTACTTCTAAAAACTATTTCACTTTAGAAGGAATGCAAGATGCCTTTGAAGAATTGTATATTGAGTTTATTAGCTTTTCAAAATCTATAAAAGATTTAAGAAAACAAATTTCTTCTAAAGAAAAGGACTTTGAAAAACTAACTCTTGAGAATGAAAAATTAAAAGAGGAAAACAAGTTTTACGGCAAAAGAAGCGCCGATAAACCCGAAAGTTCAAATAAGGGTTGTACTTCTTGCAAATCTCTAAAGGAAGAAGTAGAAAGTCTTAGAAGCACTTTGCACAAATTCAATTCTTCACACAAAAATCTCAATGATGTGCTTGTAAATTTGAAATCCACTAAGCACGGTATAGGCTTTAAAATGGGCCAAAAGAAAAAGTTGAGTCCATTCCTAAACCACCTAAGACTCAACTTAAGAAAAATAAAATAAATATCAACACTCAACCTAGAAATAATAATTATAGAGTTGTTCCTCATCCTAAAGCAAATGCTAGAAGAAATGTTGGTATGTATAGACCACCTAGACAAGACTCTCAAAAATTGCATCAAAACAATTTTCCTAAAAATAGAGTGAATGAATTTAGACCCCCAAATTATTATCATCCAAGAAGAATGCATAATCCAAATGTCATTTGCCATTATTGCAATAAAATAGGACATATAGCTCCTGTTTGTTTTACTCGACAGGCATTTCAACACTAGCCAATCACACCACTATGTTGCACCTAACACACAAGGACCCAAAATGGCTTGGGTTCCAAAATTTCATTAATTTATTTTGTAGGTGTGTTTGAAGGGATCAAGTGTACTTTGGTACCTTGATAGTGGATGCTCCAAACATATGACCGGGGATGCATCAAAATTCCTTCAACTAAAACCCAACGAAGGAGTAAATGTTATTTTTGGAGACAATAACGAAGGAAAAATTATCGGCATTGGCACGGTCGGTAAGGACGAATCCTCCTCCATTAAGCATATTTTGCTAGTAAAAGGTCTTAAACATAATCTCTTGAGAATAAGTCAATTATGTGACAAGGGAAATCTTGTATTGTTTGACTCCGAAGAATGCTTAGTTATCCGTCGTAGTGATTTTAAAGTTTATTCTTCGTGGTATTAGAATTGATAATATCTATATGGTTGATCTTGGAAATTCTTCATCAAGTTTTGTGAATTGCCTTTTGAGTAAAGAAGACGACATGTGATTATGGCATCGTAGAGTAGCTCATGTCAACATGAATCTTTTAAACAAATTAGTTTCTCAAGATTTAGTAATCGGTCTTCCAAAACTAAAATTTGAAAAAAAATTCTATTTGTGATTCATGCCAAAAAGGGAAACAAATTAAAGCCTCTTTTAAATCAAAAAATGTTGTTTCAACCACTAGACCTTTACAACTTCTTCAAATGGATCTTTTTGGACCATCTCGTGTTGAAAGTCTTGGTGGAAATCTTTATGCTTTTGTAATTGTTGATGACTACTCTAGATTCACATGAACGTTATTTCTTGCTCATAAAAGTGATGCCTTTCAAGCTTTTAAAAGTTTTCTTAAACGTGTTCAAAATGAAAAGAACACAACCGTCACTTCCATAAGAAGTGATCCTGGGGAAGAGTTCGATCATAATCTCTTCGCGGATTTTTGTGACGAACTCGGTATTGAACATACCTTTTCGGCTCCACGTACACCACAACAAAATGGAGTGGTGGAACGTAAAAATCGATGTCTCAAAGAGATGGCTAGAACCATGCTCGATGAGGCTAAGATTTCCAAATAGTTTTGGGTGGATGCCGTGAGTACCGCAAGCTATGTTTTAAACAGAGCTGTCATAAGACCGATACTCATGAAAACTCCCTATGAACTCTACAAGGGAAGGAAACCTAATCTTTCCCATCTTAGAGTCTTCGGTTGTAAATGTTTCATTCACAACAACGGAAAAGATAACTTGGGAAAATTTGACGCGAAATCTGATGAAGGAATTTTTCTTGGTTACTCATCGCGTAGCAAAGCATATAGAGTTTTCAATAATCGAACCAAAACTGTTGAGGAATCTCCTCATGTAGTATTTTGCGAAAATAATGCTCGCTTGGCGAGAAAGGATTTTTGTGATCATCTTGCAGATTCTCTAAGCAAAATAAGTCTTCAAGACAAGGTGCAAAAGGAGAATCCAAAGGAAGTTCAAGATGAAGTTGTGGAACAATCATCGGAAGAAGCACCACCACAAGAAGAAGAATCGATGATGCCTAAGGCTTAGAGGACGTCTAAAGACCATCCTCTTGACAAGGTAATTGGCAACATCGAGAAAGGGGTAAGTACACGAAATCTTCTTAAAGACACTGTAGGGCATATGGCTTTTGTTTCTCAAATAGAACCTTAAACCATTTCCGAAGCAATTGGGGATGAGCATTGGACCTTGGCAATGCAAGAGGAGCTTAACCAATTCAAACGTAATGATGTTTGGGAATTGGTGCCAAGACCCGATAATCACACCATAATTGGTACGAAATGGGTTTTTCGAAATAAATTAGATGAAAATGGTATAATCACTAGAAACAAAGCTAGACTTGTTGCTAAGGGTTATAATCAAGAAGAAGGAATTGATTATGAAGAAACCTATGCACCCGTAGCACGACGAGAAGCTATTCTTTTATTACTTGCTTTTTCATCATCTATGAAATTCAAATTATTTCAAATGGATGTCAAGAGTGCCTTCCTCAATGGGTTTATTCAAGAGGAAGTGTATGTTGAACAACCCCCGGGTTTTGAAGATCTTAAATCTCCCGATCATGTCTTCAAGCTTAAGAAAGCGCTATATGGACTTAAACAAGCTCCTCGAGCTTGGTACGAGCGCTTAAGCAAATTTCTTTTGGACAATGAGTTCGAAAGGGGGAAAGTTGACACTACACTGTTTATCAAGAATAAAAACAATGACATTCTATTAGTTCAAATTTATGTCGATGATATTATTTTTGGTGCTACTAATGATTTTTTATGCGAGGAATTCTCTAAGTTAATGACTAGCGAATTCGAAATGTGAATGATGGGTGAGCTAAATTTCTTCTTGGGGTTGCAAGTGAAACAAATGAAAGAAGGAACTTTCATTTGTCAATCTAAGTATTGCAAGGAATTGCTAAATCGTTTTGAAATGAGCAACTCCAAAGCAATGGCTACTCCAATGAGCACATCCGACCATCTTGACAAGGATGAGAAAGGTAAGGAGGTAGACACCAAGAAATATCGAGGTATGATCGGATCCCTTCTTTACCTTACTGCAAGTAGACCGCATATTATGTTTAGCGTTTGTCTATGCGCTAGATATCAATCTTGTCCGAAGGAGTCACATCTTACTGCGGTAAAACGGATAATGAAGTACCTTGTTGGAACGATAAATGTGGGACTTTGGTATCCCAAAGATTCTTCATGCCAACTAATTGGCTATTCCGATTCTGATTTTGCAGGTTGCAGATTAGACCGCAAGAGCACTAGTGGCACTTTCCATTTGCTCGGTAGCTCCTTAGTTTCTTGGTTTAGCAAGAAACAAGTTAGTGTTGCATTATCCACAAGCGAGGCTGAATATATAGCCGCGGGGAGCTGTTGCGCACAAATCCTTTGGATGAAGCAACAACTCTCGGATTATGGTCTTAGTGTTGATCATGTTCCTCTTCGATGTGACAATACTAGCGCCATAAGCTTGACGAAGAATCCTATTCTTCATTCAGGAACGAAACACATAGAAATTAGGCACCATTTCATAAGAGATCACGTTCTAAAAGGTGATGTCGAGATTGAGTTTGTCGAAACCAAACATCAATTGGCCGACATCTTCACTAAGCCTTTAGATAAAGAGTCATTCTTTCGTATTCGTAGTGAACTCGGAATACTTGACTCAACCTTGATCTAATGCATACATATAGAGTGCATTATTTTCTTAAATTATTACTAACTTGGGCGTCGGAGGCGTTTATTTCTATTTTGCAGGTATCGCCCTAAAGAGAGGGGGAACTTAGTTGAAGTTTCCTTAAGTCATTTTTTTTGGCTTGGCAAATGGCATGATCAATTATAAATTTTTTTTATTTATAATTTTTTTTTAAACTATGTTTTATTTTAAAATAATCGACTATCATAAAATGATAATCGATTATCAAAACTGTCTGCTTTTCGACCTATTTTAAAGTCGTCGAAGTTAATCGATTAACTTTAGGATAATCGATTAACCTATTCATCCGGAACTCAAACTGTCACAAGTTAATCGATTAACTTTTCAGATAATCGATTAACAACGGCCAGAATTTCAAAAATTCTTACTGTTTCTATCCGTTTGAAGGCTTCAAAATCTGAAAATTTTTCATTAAATTTGTTCTCTCTCTCAACTCTAAAATGGGGATGTCAAATAGTCATTTTCTCACTTCACAATCACTTTTATTCACAAAAATTCTCTTCAAAAGCTTCAAAATTCTTCAAAAAAAAATTTTTCTACTCTTTCAAATGGCAAATAGAAATACCAAGAGAGCTCGTACCGGCAAGAATGTTGCCTCTTCCTCCAACATCCCGCCATCTCTACATTGCTACCAAGATGGATCTTTTTTATGGTTCAATCAAGAAACCGAACTTCTTCGGTTTATTCAAAAATTTGAAAATCGAGAAATTCTTCCTCCTCGATTTACAACCGGAAGATATCTCGCCGACTCTATTCATTCAACCATACTTCTCCAAAGTCAAATAATCGACTTTGTTTATCTACAATACTCCTACATTCATCCTCATTTAATTCAAGCGTTTTATTCTAATTAAAGAAAGATGAGGACGGGGAACTTTCTTCCAACGTCAATGGCGTTTCTATACTTTTGAGTGAGGAAAATATTCAAGCCCTCACAAATCTACCCTGAGATGGCCAAGACATCGATCACTACACCGGGGTCGAAGGAATTTTATTTGATGAGCAAGTCCTTTTCAACCAAATTTGAATTGGACACTTTGAATTCACTCCGGAGCAACGTCGACCCCCTATTAAAAATATGCTACCGGAATTTCGTTTAATATTCTATATCATCACTCGTGTTCTCAAACCACAAAAACACAATCATACTACAATTGGTCGTGAAGACGCCAAAATTATGCATGCTATTATTTCCGGAGCGCGCATCAATTGGTGCAAGCTTATTCTAACTCACATGCATGATTCAATAGGAGATGACAAACCGCTCCCATATGCTCTTCTTATAATGTTTATCCTTGAGGCATCACAAATCAATACCAATGTTGGTCCTAAGAAAAATCGCACCAAACATTGGGAAATTCAAGAAACATCCTTCCATGGCGGTAATCATCATCCTCCTCCTCCTCCTACTCAAAGTCGTCGCCCTCGTGCTCCCTCGGATGCTACACTCCGAACCATTTCGGAGCAACTAGCTTCACTATCAACTTCCATGAATCAGATTGATAAAAATGTGTCCCGCACGGAAAAAAACGTGCGAAGGTTGAGTAATGAACTTCACGGGTATTTTGACCACGTCAATTATCCCTATTCTCAAGTTTATTCCTCAAACGACTCAAGTGATGAATTCGACGACGATAGCTTTTAGCTTTTATTTTTATTTTTGAAATTTATTTTGTATTACCTCTTTTATGTAATTTTTCCTTTTCATTAATAAAATCGTCTTTTTGTTAATGTCAAAAGGGGGAAGAAAAAGGGTATATGCATATGTATTTTGTTTTTGCATAAATTGAGGGGGAACTCAACTATAACTCATCTAATATTTTGGCATAATCAAAATATATTATTTTTAATGCATATCCCCATATCGGTTTGCCATTATCAAAAAGGGGGAAATTGTTAGAACACATTCTTATGTTGTTAAAACTAATATTGTGTTCATCTTTATAGGTTTTGATAATTGACAAACCGAAGTAGATGGAAAATTCATATATGCTTATTATTGAAATACACTTTAATTTATATTTTAACTAAAGTGTGTTTGTTTTGTAGATGTGATATGCGAAATTAAATAGCGGACTAAAGTTGAAGTCCAAGAACAAGAAGTTCAAGACAAGATCAAAAGAAGCAATGAAAATAAATGAAGACATATTTGAGTCATATTTATATTGTGATCTTGGTCCAACTTTAAATTTAAGTCTTGGCTTCTCTCAAAAATAATTTTTATAAAAATATGCATATCATAAATATTTTTATTACACTTAGAACAAATTGATTTTAAATGTTTTAATTGATCCAAAAAGGTCCTTAAAATTGTTTTTCATGTTTAAGACATATACTATATTCATAGTCTTCAAACAAAACAATGAAAAAATGTTTTATAACTGACTTTTCAGTAAGTTAATCGATTAACATAACAGATAATCGATTAACCAATATATTCTATTAAACTAGACCTTTTCCGCAAGGCATGTTAGTCGACTATCCTATTTAGTTAATCGAGTAACCTAATGACCGTTGCCTAAGTTAATCGATTATCACTTTAGTTAATCGATTAACCTTATGTCTGTTGCCTGTTCAACGACTAGTTTTTTTAAAACGTTGAAACAGGTTAGTCGATTATCTATTTGGTTAATCGACTAACCTCAACAGATTTTAAAAATATTGTTTAATTATTAAGCAACAGATACAAGAGTTTTTGGGGCTATAAATACACCCCAAAACCTCACATTTGACACACAACATCTGAGCAAAATCATATACAAGCTTTCAAATATTTATCACATTCATTTTATTATATTCAATTGCTTTTGAGAGCCAATTTCTTGAATTTGTTGTTGTGTTTGTTGGAAACACGTTTCAAATGCAATATACTAAACGTGTGTTCTTTTGTAGGTTTTGATGAATGTCAAACAAAGCAATAAGCGATATATAGCAGTGCTCAAGGACAAGCACATAATGGATGCATTGCAAGAAGCTCAAGACAATGCTTGGAAATGTTATAATTGAGTCAATATTAATTGTGATCTTGATTCCTCAATCTTGGCTCATAACATGGCTTCTCTACTAAAATTATTTTTCCAAAATCATGCATATTTAAAGTAAGTGTCAAATGATTTTAAACTATGCATATTTACATTTGTTAAAATGTTTTCCAAACATGCCTCAAAAATCTGGGCTAAGATAATCGATTATGTACTTATGATAATCGAGTATCTCTAAGCCAAGACTGCATGACAATCGATTGTGAATTAATGATAATCGATTGTGAGTAAGCCAGTTAACATCAGGTTTTTGCAAACTGCATAACAATCGATTGTGTACTTTCGATAATCGATTGTTAACTGAGGCAAAGTTTTCAAAACTCATAAAAATCGATTATGAACTAATGGTAATCGATTGGAATGAGAAAAATGTCTCCCAGTGTTTTTAAGTAAAATAATAATCGATTGTGGCTTTTGATAATCGATTATATATGAGACAGTAAGTTTTGAAATTAATTAATAATCGATTGTGGCTTTTGATAATCGATTATATATGAGACAGTAAGTTTTGAAATTAATTAATAATCGATTGTGGCTTTTGATAATCGATTATATATGAGACAGTAAGTTTTGAAATTAATTAATAATCGATTGTTCTATTTGATAATCGATTGTTGAAGCTGACCGTTGTCATATTTTTTAAATTACCTTCAGGTAATCGATTGTGATATTTAACAATCGATGTTTTAGCGTAAAATCTGGAAAAGATTTTCTGAACGTTGTTAAAATAATCGATTATTGATTTCCTGATAATCGATGTTTTATGCCAAAAATTGGAAAGGATTTTTTAACGTTATAATTAATCGATTATTGATTTGAAGTAATCGATTGTTAACGTAAAATCTGGGATTGATTTTTTGATCTGATAGGCAAACAATCGATTGTTTAGTCCTGACAATCGATTGTCACTGAGTAATTTCAGCAATCCTTAATTGGCAATTAGACAACGGTAAGACTGAGTTTTTCACCTATAAATACAGGTTTAACTCAGTGTTTTCACAAGAACAACATATACAATTTAAGTATTTTCATTGCTAAAAGCTTTCTTACATTGATCATCATTTTCATTCATCCATAAAGCTTTTTGAAGAGCCATTCTATTGAGCTAAGTTGTTGTGATCTTGAGCGTACTATTTCTACTCATATCTACTCATTAAGGAGTACTTTGTAAAGTGAGTTTGTTTTGTGTTTGTAAGAGAATTGCGATTCTCGTTTGTTGAGGAACTTGTGATTCCTCAGTTGAAGTCTTTGAGGTGAGGAACCTCCGAGCAAATTGAAGTCTTTGAGGTGAGAAACCTCCGAGCAAATTGAAGTCTTTGAGGTGAGGAACCTCCGAGCAAATTGAAGTCTTTGAGGTGAGGAACCTCCGAGCAAATTGAAGTCTTTGAGGTGAGGAACCTCCGAGCAAATTGAAGTCTTTGAGGTGAGGAACCTCCGAGCAAATTGAAGTCTTTGAGGTGAGGAGCCTCCGAGCAAGTGTTTGAGATTTGTGTGATTCAAGTCTCAAGTGTAAAGGTTTGTTGGGCACCTTAAGCTTGACCAGGTTGTTAGTGGAAATCTCGAGAGAGTCTCTCGGGGACTGGACTAACCACAAAGTGTGGCCAACCAGTATATATCGTGGTGTAATTTATTTTTACTGCATTTGTTTATTTCCTGCAAAGTTTAAATTCCGCAAGAAAACGCTTAATTTTATTAATACGCTATTCACCCCCCCTCTAGCGTAGAGCGTTATTTCCAACAATTGGTATCAGAGCCATACTCTCTGAAAAACTTAACAGTTTGAGAGAACCATCCATGGCTTCTACTCATGATTCTTTTGCAGGAATCGGTGAAGGAAACTGCTACACCATGCCTCCAATATTTGATGGAAACAACGAAGAAGAGGTAAGTATCTCTAACTCTCACTCGTTCGAAGAATTACAAAATGCATATGAAGACTTGTATGGTGAATTTTGTAATGCTGTCAAAATGATTAGAGATTTGAAGAAATCACTTTCCCAGCAAGAATTAGATTTTCAGAAAAATCTCTCTTTAAAAGAAAAAGATTTTGAGGAACGTCTCTTATTGAAAGAAAAAGATTTCAAAAATCAACTTTCTCTAAAACAAAAATTTTTTGAAAATCTGTCTCTTGATAACGAGAATCTTGTAAAAGAAAATCAGTTTTTGCAAAATGATAGTGTAGAACTTAGACAAGTCGTTAAGACTATGCATGAAGCTTCTTATGTTGATAAATGCTCTACTTGTACTTCCTGCGATTCTTTGAAGTTAGAAAACGCAGAACTTAGGAAAACTTTAGAATCACGAAGTATAGATGTCCCTAAGGTTATTGAAGAAAAGGAAACGTCGAGGAACAATCAACGGCATAAAAGCAGAAATCCCATTAGAAATTTTACTGATCCACCTAGAAATAATTCTAGGGCTGTAAATGAGTCTAGGACAAATTCCTTTAGACCACCTAGACATTACGCTAGGATGTATGAAAACAAGTCTAAAACTAACGCCTTTAGATCACCTAGATACAACTCTAGAAATTGGAATAATGAATCTAGAGTTAATCACTTTACATCGCCTAGAATCAATACTAGGACTATTGTTGATAAGCCTAGAACGAACTACGTTAGACAACCTAGAAATGACTCTAGGATTCTCAACGCCTCTAGGAATGACTCTAGATCACCTAGAATGTATTTGGCGCAACCTAGGCATTAGCACAATCCAAACGTAGTATGCCATTATTGCAATCGGATAGGTCACATTGCACCTGTGTGTTTTGCTAAACATAGAAATTTATCTTTTGGTTATAATTATCATTTGCCTAACCCCAAAGGACCCAAAAAGATATGGGTACCAAAAACCTCTCCGTAGATATTTTTGCAGGTGTGCTTGAAGACTACAAAATTGTAGTAGATGCGCCAAGCACGACACCCAAAAGGCATCGAAAGGAATTTCGGTTAGCTATTTTTTTAAAACTGAATATGTGCAAATTATTAATGTTGACAGTTTTGTTGAAGCTGGTGTTATTAACATATAAGTTGTCAACTTGATTCTCACCCTGAAAAACGTTGACATGCGTTAGTTGTAAGAATCAATTTGTGAAATTTCTTGTTGACTATACTTGTTGATTGACATGCTGAAAATTCATTTTTGATTACTAGTATCAACTATTTAAATGCTTGATCCATGCTTTGACAAATGTTGATTTGTGCATTGAATGAGTACCTACTAAATCATGTTTAGTTGAATTATGTCTTGACAATTTTTTTAAAACAGCAAAGTGTTTTAAATCATGTTTTAATATATGGTTTGATAAATGCCTTTAGCATACTCTCATAATCGATTTTCAGAACTTAAAACCTTTTTGGTCTAGTCCACAATCGATTGTTCACAGGCACAATCGATTGTTCGTGGTTTTCTGAGTTTTCAAAAACTCTCTGCTTCTTGCAGATTTTTCAGGAACTAAGTGTCAAATAGTTCAACAATCGATTGTCCCCTTTCAACAATCGATTGTCAATCGGTAAAAATCTCAAAGATTTGTTACCATTCTGAATTCTGAACTCAACAGCTATCATTTAGCATCGTGTCAGTTCAAAATAGGCATAAACGCTCTTGAAATTTTTTAAAGGCTAGGCTTTCATTTTTATCATGCCCAATTGTATGTGTTGATATGTCTTTGTTAACCATCCGTATCAATTCTCCTTGAATCATGCTTTGTTTTGGTTCTCATTATTGCAAATGCGCTTAATGGAAATATTTGACATTTGTTGCAATATGGATTACTGAAAATAACCTTGTGCATCACTGTTAATAAAATAACATTTGATGCATTTGTTATGCTCTCCGTCAAATGGATCTTTCATTGCTTGTGTAACAATCGGTATTTCCTGTAAAATGTCAAATTGATGTGTTTTGCTTAAACAGGTGATAAGATGGTTGATTCATGATTTGACTATCTATTTGAAACAGCATGCGATATATGTTTTGACAAATGCCTTTCAAAATAACAATAGTTTTTTTTTTGATAAAATTGATAAATTTATAGAAGTCGTCATATTTTATATTCCTCAATATCCTTCCTATTCTTCTGTGAATATGGTAAAAGGAATTAGCCTTAATACAATCTTCTTATCAAAAGAAGAAATGTTTTAGGCAATTTGTTACAAGTAAGAGGGAACTTGTGCTTTGAAAGAATTGATTGCATAAATTTTATTGATGATATTTTCTTAACAAATATCTGTTTGGTTTTTGAATTGTTATTATGGTGATAAATTGTTTATATATATATATCGGAAATGGCTTCACTTGATTAAATGTTGGAAATGCAAATGTGCTCGCTTGAAGCATTCAATTCAATTTCTAGCAAATTGAGATGTCAACGATGGAGGATGACATCAAGACAAACCGGGTATGATCGTTCCTTACTCTACCCTTTAGCTAGTTGAATTGGCATTATATGTCACAAGTATTGATATGAATGTTATTTTGATAAATTGCATAATTGATTAAGTGCATAAATTGTATTGAGTTTTGATTTTCTAAATTGGTATTTATAACAATTGGTGTTGATTATATGTATCCATGATGGAAAATCTATTTTCATAAAAACGTTTTCATCCGAAGAATCATTATCTTCCTCCATGTGTTGATGACGTTGTTTCATTCATAATCAATTGTCATAATTCCAAAATTGATTATAATATATTCAAAATTGATTACCATACTTCCAAAATCAATTTTCAGGACTTAGACCATTTTTTTTGCCCAGTAAACAATCGATTGTCAAATTCAACAATCGATTGTCAGTGATTTTCTGAAATTTCAAAAACATTCTGGTTCAAGCCAATTTCTCAGAATCTAAGTGTCAAACTTGACACAATCGATTGTCAGACGGTATTAATTAAAAAAAATTCTTACCGTTCTGCTCTGCTGACCCCCTTTAATCGATTGTCAGTTTCCTTTTCAGAATTCCAACGGGCATATCTGCTCAACAATCGATTGTCTCCAGCAAACAATCGATTGTCTCCAGCGGTCTTCTTAAAATCTGACCGTTTTTGAGTCTTCAATTCAGCCATGAATACCATATCTTCTCCCACTCTATAAATAGAGATGTATTCTTCATTCTTATCACAACAAAATCAAGTCTAAGTCTTCAAATTCTATCAAAAGCTCTCCTTGCAAATTCTTTGTCTTCTCAAGTCTCTTTCAATCAAAATGCCAAGAAAATCTAGAGCTTCTAAGCAAGATGCCTCTGCCTCTGCTCCTCCTACTCCCGGACTGTTTCCATACCAAGATGGAGATGTGTTATTCTTCAGAAGCGAAGCTTCACTAAGTCGCTTTGTTACAAGATTCGAAAAACGGGATATTCTTCCTCCTCGTTTTTCCACAATGAGGTATCTTGAAAATTTTAGTCTTGCTATACACTTTCTTCAGCAATGCAATCTTCTAAACTTCCTTCTCCTTTCTTTTGACTTTATAAATGCTACACTCGTTCGGGCATTCTATTCAAATCTCCGCCAGAACGATCAAGGTGATCTTGTCACCTTTGTAAATGGTGTTAAAATTATCATTTCTGATGAATCCCTAAACACCATTGCCTATCTCCCAAATGATGGAGAAGTCATTTCTCAATATGTTGGAATAGAAGGAGAATTATTTGACGAAACCTCCTTTCTTCGTCAAGCTGGTCTTGTTAACTATGATCCACGTCTCACTTCTCGTCGTCCTACGATCACAGGAATGGATCCGAACTATCGGTTGATATTCTATTTCATCACCCGAGTTCTCAAGCCCCGAAAAAGCTGTCACACCACTATTTCCCAAGAAGATTGTAAACTCATGCATGCCATTTCTTCCGGAGCTCGATTAAATTATTGTAAATTAATCAAGCTTCACATGTGTGATGCTCTCGCCGAAGGCAAACATCTTCCATATGCACTTCTTGTCATGCATTTTCTTGAATCCGCCGGCATTATCACGGCAAATGGTCCACTTAAAAATCGGACCAAACACTGGGAAATTTCTGAATCTTCATTTCACAGTGGTGGCAATCATGATAATCAACCTCCTCAAAATCCTCCACAAAATCCGCCTCAAAATCAAGATCCAAATACGGAGATAGTAAATCATCTTACCCGTATTGAAACAAAAGTTGACACTTTGTCCCGCTATGTCCTAGGATATTTTGACCATATCAACTATCAATATGGCAATCTTGTCCCATTTGAGGCACCGCCGCAAAACATGGACGAAGATGATGATAACGAGGATTAAATATTTTCTTGTATTTTTTCATTAAATGGCCTATGTAATGTTTTATCTATTTAATGAAAAGATGATTTTCATCTGCAATATCTCTCCTATTTCCATTATGCATACTTACATGCTTTCTTTGAATGTGTTGCATAAATTCAGGGGGAATCTTATATTTAGGGGGAACTTCTTTCCAGTGCAAACTATTCGATTATCCCGTATAATAATCGATTATGTTGACATTTGTTGAACTAGCATGCTATTATTAGACTTGTTATCTAGCCATTTTTTTGTTAATGTCAAAAGGGGGAAAATAAACGGGCTATGCATGCATAATATATTCTTATGAAACATGAACATGTCTATGATGCATATTGAATTATCTTGAACTGTTATTATTATGCATATCCCGATACATGTTTGCCATTATCAAAAAGGGGGAAATTGTTGGAAACACGTTTCAAATGCAATATACTAAACGTGTGTTCTTTTGTAGGTTTTGATGAATGTCAAACAAAGCAATAAGCGATATATAGCAGTGCTCAAGGACAAGCACATAATGGATGCATTACAAGAAGCTCAAGACAATGCTTGGAAATGTTATAATTGAGTCAATATTAATTGTGATCTTGATTCCTCAATCTTGGCTCATAACATGGCTTCTCTACTAAAATTATTTTTCCAAAATCATGCATATTTAAAGTAAGTGTCAAATGATTTTAAACTATGCATATTTACATTTGTTAAAATGTTTTCCAAACATGCCTCAAAAATCTGGGCTAAGATAATCGATTATGTACTTATGATAATCGAGTATCTCTAAGCCAAGACTGCATGACAATCGATTGTGAATTAATGATAATCGATTGTGAGTAAGCCAGTTAACATCAGGTTTTTGCAAACTGCATAACAATCGATTGTGTACTTTCGATAATCGATTGTTAACTGAGGCAAAGTTTTCAAAACTCATAAAAATCGATTATGAACTAATGGTAATCGATTGGAATGAGAAAAATGTCTCCCAGTGTTTTTAAGTAAAATAATAATCGATTGTGGCTTTTGATAATCGATTATATATGAGACAGTAAGTTTTGAAATTAATTAATAATCGATTGTGGCTTTTGATAATCGATTATATATGAGACAGTAAGTTTTGAAATTAATTAATAATCGATTGTGGCTTTTGATAATCGATTATATATGAGACAGTAAGTTTTGAAATTAATTAATAATCGATTGTTCTATTTGATAATCGATTGTTGAAGCTGACCGTTGTCATATTTTTTAAATTACCTTCAGGTAATCGATTGTGATATTTAACAATCGATGTTTTAGCGTAAAATCTGGAAAAGATTTTCTGAACGTTGTTAAAATAATCGATTATTGATTTCCTGATAATCGATGTTTTATGCCAAAAATTGGAAAGGATTTTTTAACGTTATAATTAATCGATTATTGATTTGAAGTAATCGATTGTTAACGTAAAATCTGGGATTGATTTTTTGATCTGATAGGCAAACAATCGATTGTTTAGTCCTGACAATCGATTGTCACTGAGTAATTTCAGCAATCCTTAATTGGCAATTAGACAACGGTAAGACTGAGTTTTTCACCTATAAATACAGGTTTAACTCAGTGTTTTCACAAGAACAACATATACAATTTAAGTATTTTCATTGCTAAAAGCTTTCTTACATTGATCATCATTTTCATTCATCCATAAAGCTTTTTGAAGAGCCATTCTATTGAGCTAAGTTGTTGTGATCTTGAGCGTACTATTTCTACTCATATCTACTCATTAAGGAGTACTTTGTAAAGTGAGTTTGTTTTGTGTTTGTAAGAGAATTGCGATTCTCGTTTGTTGAGGAACTTGTGATTCCTCAGTTGAAGTCTTTGAGGTGAGGAACCTCCGAGCAAATTGAAGTCTTTGAGGTGAGAAACCTCCGAGCAAATTGAAGTCTTTGAGGTGAGGAACCTCCGAGCAAATTGAAGTCTTTGAGGTGAGGAACCTCCGAGCAAATTGAAGTCTTTGAGGTGAGGAACCTCCGAGCAAATTGAAGTCTTTGAGGTGAGGAACCTCCGAGCAAATTGAAGTCTTTGAGGTGAGGAGCCTCCGAGCAAGTGTTTGAGATTTGTGTGATTCAAGTCTCAAGTGTAAAGGTTTGTTGGGCACCTTAAGCTTGACCAGGTTGTTAGTGGAAATCTCGAGAGAGTCTCTCGGGGACTGGACTAACCACAAAGTGTGGCCAACCAGTATATATCGTGGTGTAATTTATTTTTACTGCATTTGTTTATTTCCTGCAAAGTTTAAATTCCGCAAGAAAACGCTTAATTTTATTAATACGCTATTCACCCCCCCTCTAGCGTAGAGCGTTATTTCCAACAGTGTTCTTGAGCGTACTTGTTAACTCATATCTACTCTTCAAGAGAGTTCTGTCTAAGTGAGTGTTAAGTGTTTGTATACACTTCTCTTGCTGTTGTAAGAAGGAACGTTTTTATTCCTTCTGTTGAAGTCTTGAAGTGCGGTATCTTCAAGCAAAGGTTGTTGAGACTTGTGTGATTCAAGTTCTCAAGTTGTAACGGTTTGTTGAGCACCCGGAAGCTTAACAAGATTAGTTGAACCTCGAGATAGTATCTCGGGAGACTGGATGTAACCACATTTGTGGCCAACCAGTATAAATTTGGTGCACTTCTTCCTTACTCTTTTATTTCCGCATTTGAGTTAATTTTTTATTCCTGCGAATTTTTATAAAACGCTATTCACCCCCCCCCCCCTCTAGCGTTAAGCATATATTCTAAAACATAGGTCATCATAAATATGCATAATATCATTTTATCAAATCATATTTATCATAAACATATTTCAAATACTTCAAACAAAATGATTTTAACGTTTTCATTTTAACTAAAATGGTTTTTGAAGTAAGTTGTCAATTCTGTACAGCATAATAGAATAATCGTTTATGCAAAAGTGATAATCGATTATTCTGGGAAATTCCATTTATTGGAAATTTCCGCAAGAGTCAATAATCGATTATCCTCAAGAGCATAATCGATTATTCTCTATCCGTTGCCAGTTTTTGAACGCTGTAACAACATAATCGATTATGCATATCACAATAATCGATTATCCTGCATAAAATCAGCTTCCGATTTTGTAACGGTAAGCTGATAATCGATTAGCCAAATATGATAATCGATTATCCTTGCATAAGATCAGCATAATTGATTGTAAATTAAGCAACGGACATACAACTTCTACCACCTATAAATAGAGGTCTTTTGAGCTGATTTTATAAAAAAACAGCACCTCTCATTGTTCATATACATATTGATATCATTTGTGCATCATTATAGAGCTTTTGTTGAGCCATTTGAGAGACAACATTGAGTTGTTGATAGAGCTGATATTGTATCTCTTTATCTACTATTTTGAGAGAGTTATTGTTGTAAAAGAGAAAGGTGTTTGAGAAGACCATATCTTCTCATTGATTGTCGGGTTTGCTAAGTACCCGCAATCTTAGTGTGTGAAGTATTGTGGTGTGGTATCCACGAGCAAGGTGAAGTCTTGAGGTGAGGTATCCTCGAGCAAGTTGAAGTCTTGTAGAATGTACATCTACGAGCAAGTGTAACGGTTTGTTAGGCACCCGTAAGCTTAACGGAGTTAGTGGAATCTCGAGAGAGTCTCTAGGGGACTGGACTAACCACTCGTTGTGGTGAACCAGGATAAATTCGGTGTGTTCTTTCCTTACTATTTTAATTACCACATTTACTTTACTCTTGCAATTTTAATTCCGCAATATTTATCAATATTCTCGTGCCGCACTATTCACCCCACCCTCTAGTGACGGGCATAAATCCTAACAATTGGTATGATAGCCTAACTCTCTGAAAGCCTTAACCGGTTGAGAGAACGATATATATTTTCTGTTGAGAATATTGAACGCAGGAATGATGAGCGAAGGACACTCCACTTATAGGCCTCCACTATTTGACGGAACAAATTACACATATTGGAAAGAGCGGATGAGAATCTTCATCCAATCAAATAACTTTCGCTTGTGGCAAATCATCAAGAACGGTGAACAAATGCCAACAAAGAAAGTTGGGGAAACCACGGTTCCAAAGAAGGAAGATGAATATGATGCCGAGGACGTCAAGAAAGTTGAAAATAACGCAAAGGCCGTCAACTTATTATATTGTGCTGTGAATCCGGATGACTATCGGAAGATTTCTTGCTGCACAACTGCCAAGGAGATGTGGGATAAACTCGAGATCACTTATGAAGGTACGTCTCAAGTCCGAGAATCTAAAGTCGATTTTCTAACACATGAATATGAACTCTTTAAAATGAGGGAGAAAGAACCCATCGGTATTATGTTCGAACGATTCTCAAGAATCGTCAACGATCTTCATGCTCTCGGGAAAGTGTACACGAACAAAGATCTTGTTCGAAAAACCCTACGGAGTCTCACTCCCGAATGGCGTTCTGAAGCCAATGCCATCCAAGAGTCGATAGAAATCACGGATGTCACAACTGATGGACTAAGAGGTAACCTCGAAACTTATAAAAGCACAACTCTTAATCACTATCTTAGAAGTAAAAGTTCGAATAATGCCTTCAAAGCCTCATCTTCTAAAAGAGTAGAGGTAAGTGATTTGGAAAGCGATGATGATACTATTTCAAATGATATAATTAAAAAGTTTTATAAGTTTATGAAGAAGGAAATAAAGAAGGAAGAACCAAGTCCTTCATGGCAAAATTGTGGAAAACTTGGCCACACCAAATGACATTGTCCAAAACCCAAGGACAAGAAAAAGAAGAAACACCAAAGGCGCGTGACATGGGATTCGGACAGCTCGGGCGACGAAACTGCCGCACTATGCCTCATGGCCAACGAGGAAGAAGAGGAAAGTAATTCTAACTCTTACTCGTTTGAAGAAATGCAAAATGCCTATGATGAATTATATGGTGAATTTATTAGAGCTTCCAAAACCATAAAAGAATTGAAGAAAACACTTTCTTTGAAAGAAAAAGATTTTGAAAAATTGACTCGTGATAATGAGAAGTTAGAAGAAGAAAATAAATTTTAAGAAAATGATAATATTGATCTTAAAAATAAAATTAAGGAAATGAATGAAGCCTCTTCAATTGATCAAAGTTCCAATTGTTCTTCCTGCATTTCTTTGAAAATAGAGAACATAGAACTTAGGAACACACTAGAAAAACGTAGTGTTGATGATCCTAAAACAATTGAAGAAATTAAGAAGAATATTCGAAAGGATGATAGAAATGAAGTTGGAAAACCTAGAGATAATTCTAGGAACTTCACTAATGAGTCTAAAATTAATCATTTTAGAAACAACTTTAGGAGTTTTGTTAATGAGTCTAGAATGAACCATTTTAGACCACCTAGAAATAATTCTAGGAATCGCAACACTTCTAGGAATAACGACTTTAGATCACCTAGAACGTTTTTGGCTCAACCAAGACATATGCACAACCCGAATGTTATATGTCACTACTGCAACCGGGTAGGACACATAGCACCCGTATGTTTTGCAAAAAATAGAGATTTATCATTTGGCTATGATTATTATTTGCCTAACCCCCAAGGACCCAAAAGCAGTTGGGTACCGAAAACCTATTTTTAGGTACGTTTGCAGGTGTGCTTGAAGACTACAATATCGTAGTAGATGCACCAAGCACGAAACCTTATTGCATCGAGGGGGAACTTAGGTTAGTTATCACATTTTTGATAAAAACGTAATAGTTGATATGTGTTAACGATTAATATATCTTTGTTAACAATTGGTACTAATTATTTTTGTTGATTCATGTTTTGATAACGTTTATTTTGAATAACAATTGGTATCAAAATTAATGATTGATTCAAGTTTGATGAATATTATTTTAATTTAATTAACAGTTGGTATATTCTGAAAAATAAATGATTCATGTTTTTTTTAATACAACTATTGGTGTGTTAAAAATTAACAGTTGATATATGATTTGCTAAAAAAACCATTATTATGTTTGGTATGTTTTTTACTAACATTTGGTATTATTTTATGTTGGTATGATTTTAATCGTCAATATATATTCCTCATTATATTTTCTATTTTAATTCTTGACACTAACAATTGGTATACCCAAAAGGGGGAAGTGTCGAAAGGGGAAAAGTAGCCTTTGTAAACTCCTTTTTGCTAATGCCAAAAGGGGGAAGAAATTAGGGGATATGCATCAAATAAGGGGGAATGAATCGACGTTATAGCATGCTTTATTTGAGGGGGAATTATCATTGAGGGGAATTGTTTGCATGAATTGTATGTTGAGATATAGCATGAATTTAGGGAGAATCCGATATGCATATCTCCTGTTGTTTGTCATTATCAAAAAGCGGGAAATTGTAGAAAATCATTCTATCCATGATATGTGCGCTTTGGTTGTATTAGCATGATTTTCAGGTATAGGTTTTGATGAATGACAAACAATGAAGTCAAGTGTCGAACAAAGTTATTATATGACAAACAATCAAGATTGAATGACGAGAAGCATATTGATGAACGGATTGCATGGAAAAGCCAAAGACGACCTCAAAAGTTCAAGACCGAAGACCCAAGGCATAGGTCGTTAGGTAGAACCAATGTAAGAGCAACGCTTAAGTTATCTCGTCTTTTGGCTCAACATAGGTCATCATAAATATGCATAAAATCATTTTATCAAATCATATTTATCATAAACATATTTCAAATACTTCAAACAAAATGATTTTAACGTTTTCATTTTAACTAAAATGGTTTTTGAAGTAAGTTGTCAATTCTGGACAGCATAATAGAATAATCGATTATGCAAAAGTGATAACCGATTATTCTGGGAAATTCCATTTATTGGAAATTTCCGCAAGAGTCGATAATCGATTATCCTCAAGAGCATAATCGATTATTCTCTATCCGTTGCCAGTTTTTGAACGCTGTAACAACATAATCGATTATGCATATCACAATAACCGATTATCCTGCATAAAATCAGCTTCCGATTTTGTAATGGTAAGCTGATAATCGATTATCCAAATCTGATAATCGATTATCCTTGCATAAGATCAGCATAATTGATTGTAAATTAAGCAACGGACATACAACTTCTACCACCTATAAATAGAGGTCTTTTGAGCTGATTTTATAAAAAAACAACACCTCTCATTGTTCATATACATATTGATACCATTTGTGCATCATTATAGAGCTTTTGTTGAGCCATTTGAGAGACAACTTTGAGTTGTTCATAGAGCTAACATTGTATCTCTTTATCTACTCTTTTGAGAGAGTTATTATTGTAAAACAGAAAGGTGTTTGAGAAGACCATATCTTCTCATTGATTGTCGGGTTTGCTAAGTACCCTCAATCTTAGTGTGTGAAGTCTTGTGGTGCGGTATCCACGAGCAAGGTGAAGTCTTGAGGTGAGGTATCCTCGAGCAAGTTGAAGTCTTGTAGAGTGTACATCTACGAGCAAGTGTAACGGTTTGTTAGGCACCCGTAAGCTTAACGGAGTTAGTGGAATCTCGAGAGAGTCTCTCTGGGACTGGACTAACCGCTCGTTGTGGTGAACCAGGATAAATTCGGTGTGCTCTTTCCTTACTATTTTAATTACTGCATTTACTTTACTCCTGCAATTTTAATTCCGCAATATTTATCAATATTCTCGTGCCGCACTATTCACCCCCCTCTAGTGACGGGCATAAATCCTAACAGAGAACACGTGCGTCTTCTTCTGCTGCGCAGCAGCCCGAGTCCCCAGTAGCAGCTCCCGCGAGGGGCAGGGGCCAAGGCCGTGCCAGAGGCCGTTCTAAGGTCAGAGCTCAGCCCCAAGCAGCAGTTCCAGAGGTGGAGCCTCATATGATTTTGATGAGGAGGGCCTGCCCGAGTATCAGGGGTGCTCATCCGCAACAGCCGAGGTTCTACCATGCTTATGGTGATCCGATACACATGGTCAGATCTTGCTATAGAGCTCTGAGCAGCTCTCAGTATCCGAGTTATTGTGCCTGGCGCCCAGCACCGGAGGTTTCACAGCCTACCCAGCTGGCTAGAGGCGGGGGTATAGGTCTTAGAGGTGGAGTTCAGATCGCCAGCAGTAGGGATCAGTCAGCGGCCAGTTTGGAGGTTGAGACTTCTGATGCAGACATTCCAGGTATAGTTTTGATTTGTGTTAGAGATGCTTCAGTGCTATTTGACCCTAAATCTATGTATTCATATGTTAGTCCTGGTTTGCACCCTATTTGATTATGCCTAGTAAGGCCTTGGGTTTTCTGTATATGTGTCTACAGCGGTGAGTGATTCAATAATGGCCGACTGAGTGCATCATTCATGGGTGGTAGTATTTGAGGGTTTGGAGACCCGTGTCGACTTATTTCTTTAGATATGGTGGACCTTGACGTTATATTGGGGATGGATTAGTTGTCCTGTGCCATGCTATTTTGGGATTGTCGCACCAAAAAAATCGTGACCTTGGCTTTACCCGATTTGCTCCACTAAGAGTGGAGAGGATTTTAGATCATCCAACCTACAGTGCGATATTGTATTTGAAGGCTCGACGCATGGGTAAGAAGAGGTGATTAGCTTAATTGGCATATGATCGCAACTCCAGCGCAGAGGTTCCTTCCGTTGGTTCTATTCCTATTGTTCAGGAGCTTCCCCGGTATATTTCCATCAGACCTGCCGGGCATAGTACCTAATAGGGATATTGATTTTTCCGTTGATCTGGCGCCGGGCACTCAGCCTATTTCCGTTTCATCGTATCACATGGCCCTGCTAGTGTTGAGAGAGTTAAAGGAAGAGTTTCAGGATTTTATTGATAAGGGTCTCATTAGGTCAGAGTTTCGCCTTTGAGCGTACCCAACATTATTGCAAAGAAGAAGGAACAAAGACGGTTCGATGAGGATATGTTTCGATCTGCTTCAGAGCACCAGGGTCTTTTCCCAAGGATAGATTCTGGATATGGTTACCACCAGTTGAGGATTAGAGAATTCGGTGTCCTTATGATAGTTTTCCGCACCAGGATTGATTTTGACCATGGGATCAAGATATCCTATGGTTTATTATGTTGCTTCTCGGATTGGAACTTGGCGCAGTGTTGATGCAGAGTAGCAGGGTCACGATATATGTTTGAAGGCAGTTGAAGATCAACGAGAAGAATTATCCAGTTCATGACTTAGAGTTGGCAGCCACTGTTCATGCTTTGAGGATCTAGAGACATTATTTGTATGGCGTGACGTGTGAGGTGTACATGGATCACAAGAGCCTTCAGTGCTTGTTCAAGCAAAAAGAGTTGAATTTGAGATAGCGGAGGTGGTTGGAGTTGTTAAAAGATTATGATGTTTCTATTTTATACCACCAGGGGAAGGCCAATGTGGTGGCCGATGGATTAAGTAGAAAGTCCACCAGCAGGGTAGTCTTTCCTATATTCCGGTCAGCCAGAGACCGCTTGCCTTGGATTTTCAGGCCTTGGCCGACAGATTTGTGAGATTGGATATTTTGGAGCCCAGCAGGGTGTTAGCTTGCACGGTTGCTCGCTCGTCATTGATGGAGCGTATTCGGGAATGGCAGTTCGATGTTCCCCTTTTGTGTCTTCTGAGAGACACAGTGCAGCGGGGAGATGCCAGGGAGATGAACTTGGGAGATGATGGCGTATTGAGGTTGCAAGGGCGAGTTTCTGTGCCCAATGTTGATGGTATGCAAGAGTCAACCTTAGCAGAGGCCCACAGTTCTGGTATTCTATTCACGCTGCGAGGATGTATCGAGACTTGAGACATCGTTATTGGTGGCGTAGGATGAAGAAAGACATTGTTTCAAATGTGGATCATTGTCTGAATTGTCAGCAGGTTAAGTACAAGCATCAGAGTGCCGGTTGTTTATTTCAGAGGATTGAGATTCCCGAGTGGAAAGGGGAGAGAATCACCATGGATTTTGTTACCGGCCTTCCGATGACCCGGAAGAAGTTTGATGCTATATGGGTTATTGTTGATAGGGTGACTAAGTCAGTGTATTTTATCCTAGTCGCCACTGCCTATCCATCCGAGAGGTATGCTGAGATTTATATCCGGGATATCGTTCACCTTCATGGGGTGCCTGAACCTATTATTTTGGATAGGGATCCGCAGTTTACCTCGCTTTTCTGAAGAGCGGTGCAACATGAGTTGGTTACCCAGGTCCAATTGAGTACAACATTTCAACCCCATACGGACGGTCAGTCCGAGAGGACTATTCAGATTCTTGAGAATATGCTCCGAGCCTTCGTTATTGACTTTGGAGGCTTGTGGGACCAGTTCTTACCTTTATCAGAGTTTGCCTACAACAACAGCTACCACTCCAGTAATCAGATGGCTCCATATGAGGCATTGTATGGTAGGCGGTGTCGGTCCCCAGTTTGACGGTTTGAGCCGGGAGAGGCTCAGTTATTGGGCACAGGTTTGGTACAGGAGGCCTTAGATAAGGTCAAGATCATGCAGGACAGACTTCGATCAGCTCAGTCTACGCAGAAAAGTTTTTGCAGATCGTAAGGTCAGAGATGTTGTTTTCATGGTTGGTGAGCGGGTGTTGCTCCGTGTATCGCCTATGAAAGGCGTGATGAGGTTCGAGAAGAATGGAAAGCTTAGCCCTAGGTATATTGCCCCATTTGAGATTCTTGACCGTGTGGCGAATGTGGCTTATTGACTTGCATTGCCGCCTAGCTTGTCAGCCGTGCATCCGGGTTTTTTCATGTATCCATGCTTTGGAAGTATCATGGTGATCCCACCGACGCGTTAGATTTCAGTACTGTCCAATTGGACAAGGATCTGTCATATGAGGAGGAGCCGGTGGCTATTTTAGACCGGCAGGTTCGTCAGTGAGGTCGCGGAGTTTTCCATCAGTGCGTATTCAATGGAGAGTTCAGCCTCCTAAGGCAACGACCTGGGAGTCCAAGTCTGATATGCAGAGCCGTTATCCCCATCTATTCCCCGACTCAAGTACTTTTTTCTTTTGTCTGTTCGAGGACGAACTGTTGTATTAGAGGTGGATGATGTGACGACCCAAAGGGTTATAACCGTAATTCTTTCTTTCCTTCTGCTTTTGAGGCATTGGAAACCTTTTATTGGGTTGTCTCGATTTGCGTGTGCAATCCGGGCGCGAAGTCGGAAATTTATATGGGAAAATATTTGAATTATGTGTTAAAAACTATGAATTTTGATACTAATATTGCTATAGTTGACTTTGGTCAACGTTTTTGGTAAACGGATCCGGACCCGTGATGTGACTACCCCGGAGGGTCCGTAAGGAAATTTGGGACCCGGGCGTATTCCCGGAATCAAAATCCGAGGTCCCAGGCCCGAGTTCGGAGCTTTTCTGTGAAATTATTTTATGAATATGCTTAAGGAAAAATGAAAATAAAAATTTATCAAAAGTAATGGTATAGAGCTCGTATTTTGGTTCCAATTCCCGGTAAAAGTCTTAAATAAGTGTTAAGTACTAACTATAAGGTTTGGTTGAAAACGGACATCGTTTGACGTGTTTCGGACTAAAAATGGAAAATTTGAAAGTTTTGAACTTTGAAATGAAAATCATGAGTTTTGGGGGTTTATTCTTTATTTTGATGTTATTTGGGCGATATGATCGCTCGAGCAAGTTCGTTGGATGATATTGAGTTAGTGTGTATGGTTGGTTGGGAGCCCCGGGGTCTCGAGACTGTTTTCGAGGTAGGTTCGAGATGTTTTGCATTAAGAACAATTGCAGAAAAATTGCAGCAGGTTTCTCTTCACGGCGTTCGCGTCCCTCTAGTCGCGTTCGCGATGCCATCCTTTTTCACTCCTTTGCATTCGCGATTAACCCATCGCATTAACATATAACAAAAATCTGGACCTTTTTCTTTTCCTCTACGCGTCCGCATGAAGGCTCCCGCGTTCGTGGACTCTGGCCTGCTCATTCTTCGCCGCGTAGGCCAACTGTGAAGCCCCAATGCGATGCTCAACCTGCCCAACCCTTCACGAACGCGACCCTATTCACGCGAACACGAATGGTAATTTCCCAGCGAAAATATTTAAACTCCAAAATAGTGTTCACTCCGGATTTCACCCATTTTTTCATTGAAACTCTCTCTAAAAATCCTCCATTGACGAGATTCAAGCTCTACATTCTTCCCAAATCTTTGGGTATGTAATCCTAACATTATTTCCTCACTATTTCTTCATCAAATCATTAAATTCCTAGCTCTAAAACATTAAATCAAAGTAGAATCTAGGGGTTTTGGGTTTAGTTAGGGTTTACGGAATTTTGGGTATTTCAACCTCAATTTCAAGTCGAATTTAAAATCTAATTATATATTTGAACTCGTGGAGTTATGGGGGATTGGGTATTGGTCCGAGCATCGAGTTGTACCACGTGGGCCCGGTGTCGGATTTTAGTATTTTTGAAAGTAAGCTAGAAAATGTATTTCTAGGATATGGGATTGTGTTTTTGGATTCTTATTGATAATATTGAACCTGATTATGTCAGATATTGTTGGTTCGGGGTCGAATTCTAGAGGAAAGGTGATGTTGAGCTTTGAGTTACTATTTTCGGATTCGATGTAAGTGTTTGATCTAACTTTGGCTTGAGGGAATAGAATTAGATTAATATTTTCTATGTGCTATGTGGAGTCGGTGTATAGGTATGGTGACGGTTACCTATGCGCGCAAGTCTAGCATGACCGTGAGTCATAATTGCTATTAAATTTCGAAAGAAGTGAACAATTGTGTTAATTACTTGCTAAATGAACCATGAAGAGGTAGTTGAGAATCAAATGAACTAAAAGAGAAAATTTTTGGTACTTTTCCCTTGTCGGGACGTATTGTTGAATTATTTTCCCTTGCCGGGATTTATGTATTACTTGTATTTCCCCCTTGCCGGGATTATTATTATTATTACGGTTTCATTTATACCTCGCCCTATTATCTGTGATCATTGTTTGGGTGAGGTTGAGTGATAAAGCACGATGGGTGATGCCATGTAATTGCTTGGTTGAGGTTGAGTGATGAAGCACGATGGGTGATGCCGTGTTATTGCTTGGGTGAGGTTGAGTATAAAGCACGATGAGTGATGCCGTGTAATTGATTGGTGAGGAAGAGTGATAAAGCACAATGAGTGATGCCGTGTAACTACTTCATGCTATTGATTGGGTGAGGAAGAGTGATAAAGCACGATGGGTGATGCCGTGTAACTACTTTATGCTATTGATTAGTAAGGAAGAGTGATAAAGTACGATGGGTGATGTCGTACACTTTAATTGACTATCTTGGTGAGGACGAGAGTAAAAGCACGATGGGTGGTGCCGTGAAACATTTGATTTACTTGTCTTTTTTTTTATGTTAGTTATACATTTTCCATTTCTTTGTTTGTCAATTATATAATTGAACCGTTATACCCCCAGCATGTCCCATCCCCGTTATCTATTTAAATTTTGTTATCTTTCTGTTATTGCACATATATTAGTACAGATTGATTGTGATAGGTCCGGTTTAGCCTATTCACTACTTCGTTGGGTTTAGGCCAGGCACTTACCAACACATGGGGTCGGTTGAGCTGATACTACGCTTTTGTGTCTTTTTGTGCACTGGTCAGGACACAGCCTACAGACCGTAGTAGTAGTTAGTGGGCGATCCTTCAGACCAGATATTGTGAGGTAGTTCACAAGCGTTCGCGGGCCCCGAGTCTATTCTATCTTTTCTAATTTATTTTTATTGTATCAAAACAGACATATGATGTACTTCTTTCAGACTATTGCTTTAGTACTCTTAGTCGTCTATGAGTAGTGACACGAGATACTGGGTAGAGACATGTTGTTAGTTTCCGCATTTTGTTAAAAGACTTCCACATGTTTTAATTAATTATTTTAGTATTTATCTTGTTCTACATTTAAGTTTTGTAAAAATAATTATAAATGTTGGCTTGCCTAGCTTCGACACTAGGCGCCATCACGACTCCCAATGGTGGGAAAATTTCGGGTCGTGACAAGTTCGAACAGATGCTGCTATGATTTTTTGTTGTATTCACGTTTTTGAGTTGATATCTTCGAGCAGAATATAGATTAACGTGTTCTAGTTTTTTGTCCGTTGAGTTAAATTAGGAGAATATCATGTGATTTGATTTCCTTCCGTTTTTATCCAGTTTAACCTTCCAGATTTTGTGCAGATACGTTACTGTATTCACGTTAATGCCGCTTGAATACATCTAAATACATATCCTATATAGCTGGAATTCCCTTTTTAGCGCCTATTTTTTTGTTGTACTAATGAATACAACAGCTTAAATACATGAAATACATTGTATAAAAACATATAAGGTATTTATAATATGTAATATAGCAAATGGTATCTATAAATGGCTAATTAGACCTAAAAGATGGTGCTTTATGAAAAATTCTCTAATAAAAATCAAACAAACCCGGTCCATATATACCCCTATCTTTTTAGTTAATGGACGGTGGGGTGACTTTATATTTTAGTGGGTATAATAACTTTTTTGTTCTCATTACCTACCAGTGACCAATTATTTAATTTGTTCATAACTTCATACTTCTTAATGAGATGTGTTATAATCCTAAAATATTCAAATTGAATACATGTTCCAGCTTTGCATATCTCCAAGGAGTTTATTAACGTCAATTGCTCTCAACAAAAGACTCTTGGAATATTTATTATCACTACAAAAAAAAACTCAATTACCAACAAAAAAAATGTTGGTAAATTGATCAAATTGGTTGGTATTTTGACTTACTAACCGATTACCAACGGAAATTGGCCTGTTGCTAAAAGGCTCGATGGTAAATTTTACCAACCAGATTGAATTGGTTGGCAAACTTACCAACTAAAAATTCGTTAGTAAACACCAAATAAATATGTTGGCAAATTTTGAATCTTGAGTCCAAGATTTTCGTTGGTAAATTTACTAACAAAAATTCAGTTGGAAGTTCGTTAGTAAATTTACTAACATATAGAAATTGAGTTAGTAAAATTGGTTTTTGATTATTTAAATTGTGTTTGTAATTGGTTGGTAAATATAGTAACAAGAAAATTTCCATTAGTACTATGTTAGCAACTATACTAATGGATACCAATTTGGTTGGTAAATCCGATAGTATAATTTTAAAAATACATTGGCAATCAGTTGGTAATTTTGTCTATAGAAAAGTTCTATTTAGTAAATTGTAGGCAATTTACAAACAAATTTCAAATTCATTAACAAATATGGTTATAATAATTGTATTAATATTCATTTAAAGCTTTAAAAGATCCCAAAAAAACGAAAATAAAATAAAAAACATACTAAAACTTTATAAATAATAATATCTATCATGAAGTTGAAAGCAGAATCCAAGATGTGTCTAACATAAAAGAAGCTAACATAAATCTAAATGTGACTCGTGTCATTTGGCGACGAGTCGTGTCTACGAGAAGGCGGTGTAGGTAAGCCACCTATGAGGACCGATAGACGGTTTTGGAGTAGTTGATCAACTTGCTCGCGCACCTCTTGCTGCATTTCTTGTCTCATTTCTTCACGCATTTCTTCTCTCATTTCTTGTCTAATCTCTTCTCTGATCTCAGATCTCATCTCATGCTTCATCTCTTCCTTAATTTCTTGCAAACGATGTCCTACACATTCACTCACCCGTGTATTGAAGTCTAGATCTTGAGGTGGAGATATCGAGCTGGAGGAAGCACCAACATGCCCATAGAAAGGAGCTTGAGAACCAAGACCATAAATGCGCGTCTTCTTAACACCAACTTCCTCCAAATATATTTGTGAGAAATCAACTTCAGGAGGCTCACCGGACCCATCTTCAGGCTGAGACGCAGATAGAATTTTAGACATTATGGCGTCCTGGACAAAAAAAAAGATATAAGCTCTATAATAATAACTTTGACAGAGAAAACATCAAGAACACAGTCATAAAATGTAACAAAACTGAACAGTGACGCAGGACATGCTGGGTAAATTAAGAGGTGACGCTAGAGATTTTTTGAATGCAAAAAATGCAAGTCGTCGAATGGAAGAGGGTCTACCTAGTAGAGCAGCTGCTCCTATTCTGTCAGAATCACAAATGCAAATAACGAAAGCCAAAGAAAAAGCTGTCCAAGCAGGTAATAAGCATAAAAATGGAGTGTGGAAGATTGTTGTTAGAGATAATGCAGCTGCTTCAAAAGATGCTCATGAAGCTGAGTCAGGTTGTGAATATGATCGATCAGCGAAAGAGGTTGTGAATATCCTGGGCAAAGGAGGTTGTGAAACTGATTCTCATGAAGCTGATATTGATGGTCATTCAGCAAAGGAGGTTGTGAATATGATCGATCGACCACACATTACTGTTGTATCGTCTGTCATAGCTGGAGTTACGGAAAGCATTAACTTATCAGCTGATCTTGCAAATATTTCAGCAAAGGAAATGCCTGCAGATGTCTATTGTCAACAAACTGAGAATGTTGAAGCTGCCAAAAATAAAATTTCTGTCACAAATGATGATGCTGCAGAATTTTTATTAGGAACATCTCAAGTTGTTATCCGAGCTGATCAACAACTGTCAACAGTTGAATCCTCTAAAGTTGTTAAGAATAGTACTCTGTTGGGGGAATCAGGTTGTGAGGACAGGGGAAATTTGAATGCGATTAGTGCAAGTCGACGAATTGAAAACAGTCAACAAATTGAGAAGGGAGATACTGCCAATGCTGCAGAAATTGTTTCAGGGACATTTGAATCAGTTCCTCGAGTTGACCATCTTGCTGATCAACTTGAATTGGTTAGGAAATCTGTTCAGATGTCTAATGCAACTGCTAAATCAATTCAACGGTGTGGAAGAGGGAACGAAGGCTCTACTGTTATATTGGTGCAGCAAGCCAACAAGTTGGTAAGTTCAAATCCAACATTTTCAGTCACAATGCCTAATTCAAATGAAGATGAGGAAGCTATAACTGATGCTACACATAACAATGAGCCTCTATCTGATCGAGGCCATAAGAATGCTCAGACTGATGCTTCTAAAACAGCCTGCTCAAAAGACAAATTTGCAACTGATAGGGGGAAAAAATCCATGTCTTCTGTTTCTTTAAAGCCAATAAGCATGAAAGAATTTGAACTCTCAATAGCAAACAGCTCATGTGATATAGGCTCAGTGTCAGGTACCAAATATGACCACTCGCAGCAGCAGTTGTATGATCAAACTGGACAATGCTTCAGTGGCAAGGCCAATTTTGTGAATAAGCAAAACAGTGACAACATTCCAACTGCATTTGGTTCAGCTTGGTTTTCAAAGCATAATGGCTGGAATAAATCAATGCAGTCCAGTATTCAAGCTGTGAGTGATGGTGTGCATGACACTGGACAAATTGCCATTTCTGAATCAGATGGACAGAACCATTTCGATGACCAACAAATTGCAAGAACTTCTGATTCAACGAAGACCAAAACAGAGAAAACTGTCCAGAAAAACAATAACCAGATAGTAACATCATCCTCTAAAACAGTTCTTGTGATGGAAAAGATGGAAAATCTTAATGGAAACAAGATTGGAGGAGTGATTAAGAAGGTGAACAGTATTACACCCATGTCAATTTCAAGTGCATACAGCGGGGAAGATATCATCGACAATGAAGATATTTCAAGCTTTGAAGAAACGAGTAAACACGTAATTATATCTACCATGAAAGAATCGGTCATAAAATCAAAACTCTGGGATCAAAGACCTTTCGATGATGACGAGAGTTGGGACGAAGGCTCTGGTGGAGGGTCGTCTACAGAAGAAGAGAATCAACAGGAGGGTTATAGCTCAGGAGAGGAAAGTGATACCACGACCAAACCATCTGCTCATCCGAGTCAAGTTAAAAGGAACGGAATCTCAAAACCAGTAGCTTCAGCTAGTGTATTGAACCCAAACAAGACTGCAACAGCATATCCTCTGATGGACCCACAAACAAGTATCACACAAAAAGAACAAGAACAGAATGTTATCATCTCCTCTGCTGACAAATCAACTACTGAATACGGATAAAAGAATTGCATTTTTTCGGAAAACAAGGCGATAACAGTATCGCATCAGTCCCTTGGAATGTTCATATCCTCAGAGCAAGCTCCTATCCAAAATGAAACGGAAGGAAGGCACATATATGAAGAAGGAGAAGAAGAGGATATTCTAACGCAATGCCGAATAAATGCTACAAGGCGGGGGGATTTATCTCCAATGCACAGTAATCCTAATAAAAAGAATCACCGAAGGGAAAGAAGTTGGGACGACAGATCGGTTGAACACGCAGTAGTAAGAAAGCTCCCAATGAGAATGGCAAAGCAAAAACACGCAGTAGCAAGTAAAAGGTGGTATATATAACCTGTAGTTGGGACCCTTAGACAGAATATTGAAGATTCGCAAAATCAGAAGAATGCTTTCCACTGGAAAATAACATTCAATTATCATCAATTCTTTGACTCTTAAGTAACATCTTGCATGCTTTTAGCTAATCCTATAAATTGTGACGATGACTACTATAGATATATATGTTAAAATTAAATGGCCATCGCAATCAAAGTAGCAAACGTCACAGAAAAAATGGGAGAAGTAACTTACATAGGTGCTCTTAGATTTCTGGTCCACAAACTCCTTGTTCGCCTTGACATGTGTCTTCTTCAGAAGCTCATGTGGATGAGCTGGTCTTCCCAGTTCTTTAGCCTAGAATTGAAAACCACGTTCACTATATTAATACATAATCACTAGCTTTGGAGATATTATAACTAGGCTAATAAAAAAGGAATATACCATTTGTCTTGCATGTTCTCGGTGACTTCTGGAGCCTCCTGTGTGGCGCGAGGGACCAGAACCTTCACCACCTTTTTCACTTAGCCGATTCCTTGAGCATTGTGCAGACTTGGCTTTAAAAGCCTCAGTCTCCCAGTGAGGCTTCCAGCTGTCCCAAATAGATACTGGAATAGTTTTGCGCTTCTTCTCACAACTTCTTGCTTCAGATAACATACCCTTGTATCGTTCTGCACATTTGCTCATAAACTTATCCTTTATGGAACCTTCATTTGCAGCGTCCCACTGAAATCGTTTCTGTTTGAGAACATCAAATGAAAATAACACAAGATATTGATAATAACAACAAAAACAACTTATACCGAGTATAGTAAATCCCTTGCTCAAGAAAGATAAAGGAACTCCAAATATTATTGATCTTATAATGCTATAACTTTACCTTAAACTCTTCCCAATAGAAGTCTTTTGTCTCTGGTGTAATAGACTTCCAATTATGTCCTTCAGGATCCAGTTTCTCCTTGAAGATTTTTGTGACAGACCGAGCGACGTCATTGCCCGGGTCCAGTTGGCTAAAGTAAATAAGAAATGAATTATGTTGTTACTCTATTCCATTTAAGCCTTTCATATTCTTTCAAGAAGCATTTGAGATGCACTAATGCATACCAGATAAGCAAGAAACAAAATATTAAAAAGACACTGTTACTCTTACCCTCCAGGGACGATTGTAATTGGGATACGGTTACCGCCAATTGTGTTGGACGAACTTGCTGATCGGATTTCATCTGCAGGTGTACCAAGATCAGAAGAAGAAGATGGTAAGGATCTGCTTAAAGTTGCATCCAAATGTGGTGTTTCTGTAACTGGAGGTTCAGGTGACTGATCAGCTTCGGGTGACTGATCAGATGTGGGACTCAACATCTCACGAGATCTCGGTGTGTTTTAATTCCTATTTTCAGCATATCTACGTGCTCCACCTCCCCTAGGTGCCATATCTGCGATTCCAAAGCCAGATGCAGATGAACAAATAACATATTTAATGAATCATGGTCAAATCTAATTGGATACAATAATTGATATATTATTCCAAGAGTAATTAAATGATATATTACTCCAAGAACAAAATGCTTTGAAAAAATAAGGCATACAAGTATTAATCTAGAGATGGCATATTCAAAAGACAAACATCTAAAAATGAACAAATTTACTTTATAAAGTATTTCAAAAGACAAACTTACTTAAGTTAAAAAAAACAAGAACCCATAAAATCTGAAATCCAGGAACTTTTTCTTAAAAACTAAAAACTAAAAATAAATTATATACTATGTTTCATTCATTCAGACTCTATATTTGAAGAGATTGAAGCACTTTGACTCTATTCACTGTCATTTTCATCATATAGCTCTTCATTCTCATTATCCTCATCCTTATCTTAATCTTCGTCCGATCCAAATTCAACATGAAGTTCTACCTCATCATCTAAATCATCATCCTCGTCTCTTATGTTTATGAATCCACCATTTGGATCATTAAGGAGAATAATGTCATCGTTAGGTACCACATCAAATGTTAAACCAACTTCCTCAGATTGAAATGGCTCAACACCATCTGTCGGAGTTGACTGTGAAGATGATGGAGGCATGTCCACCAAACCCCGTGCTTTTACTTTGCACACAGCCCACCACTCACTCTTATCACGTCGTAAGCTAGGATAAGTTGTATAATACACTTGAGCCGCTTGCATTGCCAAAACAAATGGTTCATACTTATTTAACTTCTTTTCATGGTTGATATCCACAAGTTTATATTGTGGGTGAATCTTCATTCCTGCCTTTGGTGTGGGATCAAACCACTCGCACTTAAATAAAACAGTTCTCTTTATATACTCACTACCCTTGTACTCCAATTCAAGGATATCAGTTAGCACGCCATAGTAGTCACTATCATCTGCACTATAATTAGTTCCTTTTATGCATACACCGCTGTTGTTAGATGATCTAGAAGAACTTCGGCTTTTAGTGTGAAATTTAAAGCCGTTGACTGTATAACCAGTCCATGGTTGTGCTGTTCGACATGGACCTTCTGCAAGGGCTTTGATGAACTGATTATCTATATGGACGCGTGCCTATAAAAGAAAAATAATTAGAGTTTCTTATAAGTGAGGTAAGTATAAGTGGAAGGATATTGTACAAGTACTCACATATGTTTTAAACCATGATGCAAATTCTTCATCAAGTTTCTTATCCACTTCCTTCTCCGTAATTTGTAGGAAATTTTGACAAAGGGAGTCAATAAAAATCCTTTGAATCACATCCAAGAAAATATTTTATTAAGGTTTTGATGATTTTGTTAATCTACAAATGAAAACAAAAGCTTGAAGTCTTACTCGATATATGGGTGTACTTCTGGGCAATTTAATAAAACATAAATATGAGCTGCATCAAGTTCTTCTTCAGTCATATATCTTGGTTTACATCTCCCAAATGCTTTACCTGGATAGGTAAATATAGAAAGATTACCATCGTGCTCATCTTTTTCCCTTGTACCACCATCATCATTCCGTGGAACTTTTCTATGCCTTGTGTAAACATGAGGTTCAAAGTAGTGTGAACAAAACGATGAAGCTTCCTCAACTAAATACGCGTTGCATATCGATCCTTCAACTTGTGCCTTATTTCGAACATTATTTTTCAATTTCCGAAGGTTCCTGGAAATAACACATAAGCTCAAATAACAAATCTGAATTAAAAGAGTTCCTGGGAGCAGAAGATTACAATAAACTACTGCTACATCTTCTGTAGTAGCAGATGACTGTATGCAGAATAAAAAAATTGAGCAGCACCTTCTGGTACATAACAGTAAGATTCATTTCAGTACATTATGGAGAATACAGAGCTTAGTTAGTTCTTCACAGTATAGAATTCATTAGTTACAATACTCCTGTTACTCCTGTTTCTTTATGTCATTCAAAACAAGTTAATGAATCTGTTGCTGAGGATATCTCAAAACCAACAAATGATCTATCAATCTGCAACAATCTTATTAGCACTGTTCCATCGAAGTTGTTAGATGAGAATGAGGATGATGCTGATTGTAATCCTTCAGATGTAAGGGATTATCATCACGCTCTTAATGAAGGTAATCAAGATAAGTATGTCAAAGACAAGAAGGATCCACGTGATGAAGGAATCAATGGGGATGATGAGAAAGCTAATTTTTCAGCTGAGATTTCTGCCTCAATAATTAAAGATGTGTCTGCTTAAGGACAAATGATCGAGAGGAAGAAGCAAAGCAGTTAGATGAAGTTTTTCAGGCGCGAGCTAATGATGCTTTGATGGAAAAAAAATCCTCTGGAGAAAACACTCAAAAACAGCTGCAGCATTCTCCAGTTCAGATATCGAGCTCAACTGGTCTATTTGATCATAACCAATTCACTGCTCGGAATGTGATTAATAATCAATCTGAATTGGATGTGAAGGAGAAGGTGGACGATGATGGTCTGGACTCAAATCCAATTTCCATCGATGCAGACACTAAAGATTCTACTGATCAGTTGGATAATGCAGTTCAAAGCAGCAATGTACCAATGCAAATGGAATGCTCAGCTGCTCAAATTGAATTAGAGCACACAGAATCAAATGGCCAAGTGAAGTTAGTTAAAGAAAGGAAGAAAACTGACAGTAACAAGGAGGATTCAGATGTTGTGGAGTTAAGTCCAAATTTTGAAGATGCTGAACATCATGAGCTTTATAAACAGAAGGATTTGGCTAATCAGTGCAGTCATTCTCCAGTTCAGATATCGAGCTCAACTGGTCTATTTGATCATAACCAATTCAATGCTCGGAATTTGATTAATAATCAATCTGAATTGGATGTGAAGGAGAAGGTGGACGATGATGGTCTGGACTCAAATCCAATTTCCATCGATGCAGACACTGTAGATTCTACTGATCAGTTGGATAATGCAGTTCAAAACAGCAATGTACCAATGCAGATGGAATGCTCAGCTGCTAAAATTGAATTAGAGCACACAAAATCAAATGGCCAAGTATCAGCTGATCAATACTCTATGGGTAAACCACGGGAAAATGATTGCAAAAAAGATGCAATAAAGGTCAATACTGTTACATTGAATAACAGGAATTCAAACAAGTCTCCAGAAAGAACCACAATTTTAGAAGATCAATACTGCAATACATTGCCTAAAAATGCGGCATCCTCGTTGAATCAAAACAGGCAGATTGTGAAGACATATCAAATTATTGAGCAAGTAAAAGGTAGTATATACAAGTATTAACATCAACTATAAAGATACAACTATAAACAGCAACTACAAAGATACAACTATAAATAGAAACTATAAAGATACAAGCAGAAAGATGAAATTTTACCTCTCAAATGGGTACATCCATCGATATTGCACCGGACCTGCTATCATTGCTTCGTAAGCAAGATGCACGGGGAGATGCTCCATTGAATCAAAGAAGCTGGGAGGGAATATACGCTCCAATTTACAAAGAATTTCAGGTATTTCTTGTTGAAGTCTAACCATATCCTCTTCCCGAATTGTTGTTGAAGTGAGATCCCTAAAGAAAGGGCTCATCTCAGCAAGTGGTTCCCAAACTTTTTGTGGTAATAGCTCACGAAACGCGATAGGGACCAATCTTTGCATGAATACATGACAATCGTGGCTTTTCATACCAAACAGTTTATGTTTTTTCATGTCCACACACCTTCCCATATTTGAGACATATCCATCTGGAAATTTCAGATTCTCCACCCATTCACACAACACTTTTTTCGACTTCTTGTCTAGTGTATAACAAGCTTTCGGATATTCGTCACCAACAGTATGTAATTCAGGGCGTCGGCAGAACTCTTTCAAGTCTTCTCTAGATTTGGCATTATCTTTTGTTTTACCATCTACGTCCAGCACTGTGTTGAACACATTCTCGAAAAAGTTTTTTTCTATGTGCATAACATCTAGATTGTGTCGGATCAGATTTGTACTCCAATACGGCAAATCCCAAAATATGCTTCTTTTCTTCCAACCCGAAAACTTACTAATTTTGCCATTAACAATATCAGCCCCAAGCTCTGTCACCTTTTTCAACCCCAATTCATTTATCTCCTTCAATATATCATCACCTGACCGTATCGGGGGAGGATGCGTTCGGACCACTTTATTTTTTCTAAATGATATTCTGTTATTTCTGTATGGATGATCCAGTGGTAGGAACTTACGATGATTGTCAAACCATGACTGTTTGCCACCTTTAGTCAAAGTAAAAGAATCTGTATTCTCCATACAATATGGACATGCTAGCTTACCCGCAGTACCCCATCCAGACAACATCGAATATGCAGGAAAATCACTAACTGTCCACATCAAAGCAGCTCGCATGTTAAAATTTTGCTTTTTGGAGATATCATATGTGTCCACACCTGTACTCCACAATTGTTTTAGTTCTGCAATCAAAGGCTGCAAGAAAACATCAAGCTTTTGCTTAGGGTTATTCGGTCCAGGAACTATAACCGACAAAAATAAATAGGACTCTTTCATACACATCCAAGGCGGCAAGTTGTATGGTGTCACAACTATTGGCCAAGATGAATATTGTTGACCTGTTTGTCCAAATGGTTGAAAACCATCTGTGCATAGCCCTAATCTGACATTACGACTTTCTGCTGCATAAGATGGATGCATCTTATCAAAGTGTTTCCATGCGGGCGCATCTGAACAGTGACGCATCACATTTTCCTCAACTTCATGCTCGGCATGCCATCGCATATGTGCAGCAGTCATGTCGGAAGCATATAACCGTTGTAATCGTGGAGTGAGGGGAAAATAGTACATATGTTTGAAAGGTACAAGATTTCTCTTTGAACTCGATATTTGCCTAGTAGGCTTGTACCTGGGATGGCGACAAAACTTGCAATGGTTGAGTTCGCTGTCTTCTCCCCAATAAATCATACAGGCATTTACACAACTGTGGATTTTTTCTACTGGCATGTTCATTCCCTGCATTAACTTCTTAGTTTCATAGAAATTATTTGGCATTAAGTTATCCGGAGGAATCATCTCATTCACATATTGAAAAATATCATCAAAACATCTATCAGATAGATGGTGTTCAGACTTGATGTGCAATAAGCGTGCAACAGCTGACAATTGAGAATGTGTTTCACAGCCAGGCCACACCTCTTGATTTGCAGAATCTACCAGATCATAAAATTTCTGTGCAACAGGATTCGGTAATTCATCCCTATGAATCGGATCAAATGAGGGGCCAGCGGCGTCAAGGACCATTCTGTGGTATGAAGTAGGTGATCCAGGCTCATCAATTGCACCCACATTTACGGATTTTGTATTCATAGACTGATCCCAATTTCGCATCTCTTCATGTTGATTTATATTTCTCGTAACCTTATTTTCTCCATGCAAGTACCATATATGATATCCAGGTACAAAGCCATCGCGCAATAAATGCTCGTGGACAGTAAGAACATCTTTAAAATTTCTATTCTGACACTTTTTTCGGTTACATGGGCACCTTAGTCTCTCACCATCCCTCCCTTCACGATGATTTTTTGCAAACTCGATAAATTGCTCAACACCCCTTATGAATTCGGGATTATACAAACCTCTCGTTAGCCTTTTGTACATCCACTCGCGATTTGAAGTCATTTTTCTGACAAACTTTCTTTCCTGATAATGTAAAAGTATTACAGTAGCATTTATTGATTACAAAAAATCTTTGGACAATAAAAAAGAGTACTAATAATCAAATTAGGTCTAAAATCCTCGTATATTGAGCAAGAGCTTTCAAATATTTAGCAAAAAACTGGCAGAATAAAAGTTCAAACAGGGCGTCGGCAGAGATAGTTACATACCATAGCAAAGGACTAAAAAACAATCAAGTGAAGCTCACAAGCATATCAATTCATATCGACAATATACTGAAAAAATAAGATTGATAAAAAAAACACTCGCCACTTAGCCGAGTGGGTTGTGGAATTGAGAAGAATCCAAATAATAGCTTGTGAGAGACTTACCACTTTGCCGAATCTATTTTGCAATTGATCAGAAGAATCCAACTGATATCTTGTGATGAGAGGCTGCTTGAGATAATCTTTCAGTTGGGAAAAAAAATGGACGAACTTGCTGATCGTGGCTGGAACTGTCGGAGTCGTCGTGAAACTGAATGAAAAAAAAAACGTGGGGTTTTTTCAGAAACAGAGGAACTGGTTTGGCGGCTTTTTTTTGTTTAACATATCTTCTTTTTTTGTTTGTTTAATTTTTCTTCTTTTTTGCGCCAGTTCTTCTTCTTTTTGTTTAATTTCTTTTCTTTTTTGTTTAATTTCTTCTTCTTTTTTGTTTAATTTCTCTTCTTTTTTATTTTATTTCTTCTTATTTTTTGTTTAATTTCTTCTTCTTTTTATTTAATTCTCCCGCATTCCATTTTTTTTGGGAGTATTTTAGTTATTTTATTTTATTAGACTCTTCTACTATATTAATCAGTCACATGGCATATATAAGAGTCTTTGGTTATTAAATTATCATATAAAATAATAAATTTTAATTGCACCAAACTATATATGTGTATAAAAAATTAAAAAATAATTGCATTCATGTTTAAATTACAAAATATAAACTAAGTCCACAAATAACTTACAGCTTGTTTGGATAGTTGTACCTATTGTATTGTATCGTATTGTTACATTAAATACAATATTTTTTATTGTTACTAAACTTGTATCTTATCGTATCGTTAAATATGTCGTTACATAACGACGAAATGTGCCACTTTATATAACGATCGATTTGGTGTGGTCGCGTCGTTACCTTGTATTTTTCTCTCAATTTCACCCTTCATTATTATTAAATAATTTTATTTTATCATTTACCCTACCTTTTACAATCAACTTCTTTTAATATTTTTTCTCTAATTTATAATATAACCAATTTATTTGATTATTCTTGAGATATTGTTGATCTTAGGTAAAGTTTTATTAATTTTGTTTTCAAAAAACACTTCCCGTTGGAGGAAATATCTTCATGTTTTTTTATGAGCAATATATTTTTTCATATAGGCATGTGAAATTAATAAGAATTAGTAAATCTTTTATTTCATTGAGTATATTTGTTAATTAGAATATTATTTTCTACTTGTAAAAGTTTTTCGTAGTATAGTTATTACAAAATTAGTCAAAAAATCAATATCGAGCCAATTATCTCAAGGTATTTACTGAATCCACTGTAAAGTGAAAATTCATCCAAGTTGAAGAGAATAGGAGGAATGAAGTGGAAAATTATTTAATTAAGTACATATCATTTATTTGTTATAGCTCAACACCCCTTATGAATTCAGGATTATACAAACCTCTCGTTAACCTTCTGTATATCCACTCGCGATTTAAAGTCATTTTTCAAACAAACTTTCTTTCCTGATAATGTAAAGGATTACAGTAGCATTATTGATTTCTAAACATCGTCAGATAGTAGTACAAAAAGAGTACTAATAATCAAATTAGGCCTCAAATCTCAATTATAATGAGCAAAAGCTTTCAACATATATCTACAATACACTGGATAAATTAGATTGATAGAAAATACTTACCACTTACCCGCCGAATATTGAATTGTGGAATTGCGAATATTCCAAACGATAACTTGTGAGAGACTATTGTGAGATTATCTATCAGTTGGGAAGATAATGGAAAGGATTAGCCATACTGTGATCGTGGGTACAGAGAAGAAGCTAAAACGGCGCCAGTTCTCTGTAATTTTAGGAGAGTGGGGATGGTAGGCGGTACCCTCTATGCGCACCTGAAATTTGTGTAATTGGGGGTAATTAATTAGGCGGTACACTCGATGTAATTTTCTTTGAGAATTATTACTTTAATTTGGTGTTTCATTAATTAATTATATATATATATATATATATATATATATATATATATCTATATCTATAAATATTTATATCTATATATATATATATATATATATATATATATATATATATGGATATATATGGTGGCAAAATATTTTTTTTCCTTACTCTTATTTTCTGTCTTTTAATTTGTTTGCGTAGACTTATTTAAAAAATCTTAATTGTTAGAAATTTAAAATCCATAAAATCTTCAAATATTAATTTGAGTTTCGTAATTTTATTTTTGATTCTTAATAAAACTATGTTAATACTAACTAATCACATGAATTATACATGTATCGTTTGGTTATTATATTATCATACAAAATAATAAATTTTAATTGCACCAAACTATATGTATAAAATAATAAAATTTTAATTGCACTCATATTTTAATTATTAAATATAAACTAGGTCCAAACATAATTTATAGCTAATTACTTAATGTTCGAATATGCAATGAAATTTTTCTAATTAATATTAGAACGAGTATTATTATCCACGCCGATATGCGCGTACACTGACCATGTCAAATATTAGAGTTGTTTAGAATTATACAAAAGGTCCAGACTTGCTGTCGACAGAATCCTCACTGAAGAATGCTACAGAATTTTCAATGACAAACTCGACTACTGCTCATCTTTGTAAAGACTATTACAATTTTGCACAGAAGTCAAATGAAAATGCTGCATTAACTGTTGCCACTAATCAATCTACTGTCAAGCTAAAGAGGCTCATTCAATGCCAAAGTTTGATATAACACAACTGACTAAATATATTGTTTCATCAAAGTACATTGTTCCATGTGATCAATTCTTCATATACAACTACTGATGCTATATCTAATGCTGCCTTAGCTCAACCAAATCCTGCTTTACAGTCTGCTGATAATCGACAACACACAAGAGAATATGGACAATGGTCATCGATGGCCAACAAATAAGTAACACCAAAATCCAACAATAAAACTCAGATCGCAGGAAAGTGTTGCGCAAATTTGAAAAGGGAGCAGGAAAATAGACTTAAACAACGTTTCCATTTTGAAAATCATCGAGTAGAAAGAGTAATCAAGGATGCAATTCAAACTCCAGTTTTTTAAAACACTATAGTTGGAAAATTAAAGACCAAGTGGGAGGCTCCTGATTTCATTCCAAGTAAGCCTCCTTGTCGCACATGTATTCACTTCCTAGATACACCACCAAACAATGTGGTCGACCACATTGGAACAAGTAAGTCAGGTGCTATTTTGATGAAAATTGCAACATGGGCAGACAAGAAATCAAATGTTAATTAGGCAAATTCCAATGAGAGCGGTCAAACAAAAGCAGGCTGCTACAAATACGTCATCGAAATCCAACCGTTCAAAAAATAAAAGATGATTTTTGAATACCTTTTGAACAAAGTGGAGGACATAGAAGTACAACTTCAACATTATACAAGTTTGGAAAATAAGGGACAACAATCAATTGGGTACTATACATTTTACTCTACGACTTCATTAGTATCCTCAATTGTAATCTCATCACATAGTATGTTATAAACTCTGTGATGATCATAAAATGTTTAGTCATGTCAAGTTCTTATTTTATGCATGCTTGTTAATAAGTGAGGTTGTCAAACCTCAATTAATAGGATTAGTACGGTAAGGATAGCCCGGTTTCAATACCGGTCTACTGTCCCTTATTTGAACTTTTCCTATTTGTTGTAATGTTATTTTCAATTATTAATAAAAAACTAGCCCTAGGCTCTTGCCTAGTGGATTAAAAAAAAAGATCTATTAATAAAATTTTCCAACCGATTAAGTATTAGTTGGCAAGTTTACTAACAGATACCAATCGGTTGGTAATTTACAAACGCATTTTAAATTAGTTGGTAAAATTAGCAACAAAATCTTTCTGTTGGTAAATAATTGGTTGGTAATTCGTTACTAATCTGTTAATAAATAATAATTCATTTTTTACAACATATTTAACAACGGATATGTACTCCGTTGGTAATATTACCAACGAAAAATATTTGTTGGTAATATTTGAGTTGGTAATCCATTAGTACGCAGTTGCTATATTAGCCGCCTATTTTTCCCGCCATATTTACCAACTGAATTATTTAGTTAGTAACATTTTGGTTGGCAATTCGTTAGAAATCTGTTACTAAATTATGAAAAATAAATTAGTTACCATTTGGTTAGCAATTTGTTGCTAATACACCAACAATTCGTGCGTTGGTAAAATCCGTAAGCAATTGGAGTTTTTTTTGTAGTGTATATTTCTAATAAATAAATTAAAGAGATTGTAATGATTAATATTACTAATTTTATTGTTAATTAACGTTATATAAATACTTAATATGAATATAAATCAATTAAAGTTGACCGAGAATGTACTATAACGTTTCATTTAACATCTGAAAAAATCAGAAAGAAATTAAGTAGGATAAAAATTTTGAGACACCAAAAGTCAGCTAGGTCAAGAAAGTCGACTTTGTAACTCTAGCATATTCCAATAAAATAATAACTTAGCTGGGTCAAGAAAGTCGACTTTGTAACTCTAGAGTCTTGAATAATAGTTGCCAACGAGGATTGTGTGGAGTGATAAATACTTTTTCATGCTTAACTAAAAATTTTGGGTTCGAACATTAGGTATCAAGCTGTCTTTATTAGGAAGGGTGTTACCGCCAATATGAAACTTCCGGATGCAAATGTAAATTTAATTGGATTCCATAACAAATACGGAACACCAGGTAGAAAAAAAAAAATACTGTAATAGTCATCCTATAACCTATGCAAGTATTTTGTGGATCCAATAATAGCTAAATGTGTCCTCATAAATGCTTATTTAAGTGACACCACATTAAGTGTGCACAAAATAACAGAAGCAAAGACTCAATCATCTCATCATCTTCTCTTCCCCAAAATCTAGAGAAATGGAGTTGGAATGGAGCTATATTTTCTGGTCAATAATCATCTTATTACCAGCTTTTATCCTCTTAATCACCAAAAATAAATCATCTCATTCCACCATAAAAATACCTCCACGTCCTCGTGGTTTACCAATTGTTGGTAACATGTTTGATCTTGCTGGATCAGAGCCATACAAGAAAGTTGCCAATTTGAAACAAAAATATGGCCCTATTGTGTGGTTAAAGATTGGGTCCTCAATGAATACAATAGTTGTTCAAACAGCTCAGGTAATCGGAGGTGGATTCAAAATATTTAGTTTACGGGTTGTGAATTACTATCCATTTTGCTTACTAGGTTCTGAATAGATTATTTATACATATTAAATGATCTTTTAATATAAATACATGATTTGGTTCTGTCGAACTCCAGTACCGTAGCCGCATACATTGAAGGCCGGTCAACCAGACGCCCTTCATCGAAAAATTATATTACATATGTAGAAACTTATATTGTGTATATTAAATTTTGAATACTCTCTGTGAAATTTCTGGTTTCACTGACGAACCTGTAACTGTAATAGTTGCTCCCCCTGCAGGCAGCTGCTGAATTATTCAAGAACAATGATGTTACCTTTGCAGATAGGAACATAGTTGATGTCAATTTGGCCCATAATTCTATCAAGTCTCAATGGCTTTAGCCCCATATGGCAACTATTGGCGAATGCTGAGGCGGATATGCACTGTGAAAATGTTTGTTAACAAAAGGATCAATGACACCGTGCAAGTTAGGTGAAAATCCATGGATAAAATGCTTCAATGGATCGAAAGACAATTGAATTTGGAAGATATTAATCGAAATGGGATTGAAGTAACACGTTATGTGTTTCTCGCATCATTTAATATGTTAGGTAAGTCGATACACAAGTTATACTCACTTTATTTATATTTGTGTCGTGATTGCAGTTTAATTTTTCGTACTAAAAAAATATGCTAGGTAATATGATGTTGTCTAAGGACTTAGCTGATCCGGAGTCAGAAAAAGGGTCAGAGTTCTTTAAAGCCATGACTGGAATTATGGAATGGTCTGGTGTTCCAAATATTTCAGACATATTTTCATGTCTTAAGAGGTTTGACATACAAGGTTTAAGAAAGAAAATGGAACGTGACATAGGAAAGGCTAAAGAAATTACTTTTGGATATCTTAAGGAACGAATTGAAGAAAGACAAAAAGGTGGAGAAAAGAGGAAAGATTTGATGGATGTGTTGCTTGATTTTGAGGGCAGTGGGAAAGATGAACAAGCCAAATTATCGGAACATGAGATCACAATGACTATAATGGTAAGTTTTTTAAAAACCTTCGAATTACTCATTTTACTCTTTTAGGTAAAGTTGGAGCAACAATAAATTTATTTCCGTATAATCTGTACGTTAAGGATTCAAGTCATAAAAACACTCACTAATATTTGTATTAGGGTAAGTTTTCTACATTATACTTGAAGTACGACCTTTCCATATCCTACGTGAATACGAAATATTTTGTGTATCAAACTGGCCTTTTAAATTATAAAGTGGGATTATAACTATATTTTTTTATGCATATAAGTAGGGGTGGATGTTCGTTTCTTCGGTTCTGTTTTATGAATTTTGGTTAGGTACCTCAGTTTCACTTGTATATACCGAATAGCGAACTATGGTTAGTTCGATTTGATTTGATTTTTCTTGTTGTTTTCAGTTTAATTCGGTTCTTTGGTATGTTGGGCTATTTCGAATATGTATAGTTGAGCAAATGGCTATATGGTACTTAACTTATTCAATTCACCCCCCTAAAAAATTACTCCTCTGAGTTTAGTTGGACTTGAATTTGGTCCCTTATTTATATCAATACCATTTTGGACATGTTTCCGAGGATTAAAGTTAATAACTTAAAGTATTTTTCTAATATAGTAAGGTCATAAATTCTACTCTTATTCTAAAATTTACTCTACATATGAAATTAGAGGAAATGTTTTTAGCCGGAACAGAGACGACTAGCAGCAGTATAGAATGGGTATTAACTGAGCTTTTACGAAATCCAGAAGCAATGGCAAAAGTGAAAGCAGAAATTTCAGAAGTAGTAGGTCCGAATAAAAAGTTTGAAGAGTCTGACATAGACAATCTACCTTATATGCAAGCCGTACTTAAGGAATTTGTATTTGGTTAATTAATTTTAAAATCACTTCTACGCAGCAATTATAGTTTGGCCAAGCTTTTAAAAAGTGCTTCTAAGTTTATTTTTGTCAAAAGTGCTTCTTTAAAAAGTACTTTTGGGGAGAAGCTACTTTTTTATGGTTCTTCAAAACTACTTCTGCTTCTATTCAAAAACACTTTTTTCCTCTTAAAAACTTGGTCAAACACTTCAACTTTAAAAAATCTTTAAAAAAAAAATATTTCTCAATTTAGAGAAGCTTGGCCAAACACGCTATTAGTAAAGTATTAAACTCAAAAAAAAATTGCTTGAGTTGCTCCTATAATAGTAGAATCCCGATAATTCCTGTAATCAGCAAATCAATAATCCAATTATATACAATACGACGATAATCAAAATAACAAGATAGCCACAGTTTCAAAACTAATCGAAATTAGCCATTGTTTATGTTAAAATAAATCTTTACGAAAATACTGTTTAAAATTCGAAAAAATACTCCAGCGTAATAAACTTGAATTCCAGTATAATATATTTCTCCAACATAATATATTGGAAATTCATATACATGTGCTCTAATCTCTAGTATATTATGCCGAAACTTTCTGTGTTACAACAAAATAATACTTATTTTTTAATGAATTTACAAATGCTGACTATTTTTGTGACAACCCGACCGGTCGTATTTGGAATTTATGCCACATTTCCCCATTTAACTGCTTCCTATAAGTTTATTTATGTTATTTTGATTTGCCGGGACGTTCAGTATTAGAATTCAGAGTGTTCTGGGAAACTTTGTCCTTGAATGAGAGCATAAGTGTTGGAAAGTGGTCTGTAATTGGAACAGTGTGAAGACGACCTTCGAAAGGAAATCCGATGGTTTTGTTAGTTCCGTTAGGTGATTTCGGGGTTGGTAGCGTGTTCAGATTGTATTTTCGATGTCCGTAGCTCATTTAGGCTAGAAATGCCAAAAGTTAGAATGTGGAGGTTTCCGATCCGATGGTGAATTTTTTATCCGAGGGCCGGAACGACATTCCAGAAGTCGCTGTAATGCCGTCATTTCATTTGGGAGGTGTTTACTAAATTTCAGGTCGATCGGACGAGTGTTGGGTAGGTTTTGGATCGAAAACGTGTTTTGAATGAACTTGAAGTTCTTAGGCTTGAATCTTTGATTTAATCAGGTTTCCGATGTTATTCTAGATGTTTTAGGGAATGGAACAAGTTCGAATAAGGCGTTAGATGGTATTTGTAATTTTGGTTGGAGTCCCGGGAGCCTCGGGTGTGTTTCAAATGCTCATCGTGCAAGTTTTGGGAGTTGGAAGAAAAATTGCAGCATGTTCCTGTTATTTTCGCTTCTGTAGCTGGGGGAATGCAGAAGCGACTAGAGGAATTGCAGAAGCGGATGGTGGACTTGGGCAGAGACCGCAGAAGCAGATAGGGTTTCCGCTTAGGCGGAACCGCCTATGCGGGTAGAAGACCACCAAAACGGAAGGGCGGGATTTTAGTGAGACCACAAAAGCGGTTGGTGCTCCGCAATAGCGGGGCCGCTTCCGCAAAAGCGAAAACCACTGTTTTGACAAGGGTTTATCCGAGGCGTTATTTCAAAAGTTGGAAAATTCAATTTGGAGCTCGGTTAAGGGCGAATTTGAGAGGATTTCGACGAGGAGATCATTGGGTAACGTTTCTACTATCCTTTTTAGATATATTCCATCATTAAGTAGTTAAATTCATCTTTTAAATTCGAATTAAGGATCAAAAAGGGAGAATTTGGGTGAAAGTTCACTAGTTAAATATTTGCGTTTTGAGAGGGAAATTGACCTCGGATTTAAGAGATTTTTAAATGGTTAGACTCGTGAGAGTATGGAGTTTCTAAAAATGTAAAAATTATTCGATTCTGAGCCGTTGGCCAGAGGGGCATTTTGGTCAATTTACCCATTTTCGTGCCTTAGCTTTAATTTTAATAGACGATGTTATTTTCATTATGTAATTGGTTTGAATAGATTTGGGTCATTCGGAGTTGGATAATCGTAGCAAGGGCATCGTTCCTTAGTGATGTTTTTCATCGGTTCGAGGTAAGTGGCTTGTCTAACTTTCTGTGGGGAACCTCTCCCCTTAGGATCTATTTCTTGTTATTTTAAATGCCAGGTACGTGAGGTGACGAGCGTGTACTTGTGCTAGTTTTTGAAAATCCGTTTAAGTTAGAATATTTAACTGTGTTTTCTTGCGAATATTCTAAATGCCATTTAACCTTTGTTAGCTTAGGATAAGCATGTTAACTGACTTACTTGCTTAATTGCTTAAACTGTATTATCTGTCCTACGTGAAGCATTCTAGACTAGAAATTGTGTTAATTATTCTTACTTAGCACTTATTTTATTTGAATTGTGTGGTATTACGAATTGTGACTACGGGACGACATTCCGATAACTCCCTTGTATGTGTTTCATTCTATGATCGAGGGTGCGGGATACCAAGAGATCCCATGCATAGATATGATTACAAAATGGGGGATACAAGGAGATCCTCGGGATACCAGGAGATCTCCTATGATAGATATCCGGTGGCGATTTGCACTTCGACTTGCATACTGTGTTTGTTCTCGGTTACTGTCTTATTTATTATTTTGCTAGATTCTCGCAGTAGATTATATCCATACGATCTTTCTTTATTCTATTTATTACTATGTTTTTATCTTAGTAGGGCCTCAACCTTTCCTCATTACTACCCGACCTAGGTTAGGCTTGGCACTTACTGAGTACCGTTGTGGTGTACTCACGCCTCTTCTGCGCATGTTTTTCATGCGCAGATCCAGGTACCTCTATGCAGGTGCATTATCAGTAGCTGCAGGGAGCATTTTGAAGACGTGAGGTATATCTGCCGCGCCGCAAATCGGAAAGTCTCCCTCTCACTCTACCCTCTTTAGTTAATATATGCTATTCTGTTCTTTCTTGTTATAGATTTTTCCAGATGATTAAATCAGTATTATATATTACTCTTAGCATGTGTTGCCTGTGGGTTTCCGGGTCTTTGAGATAGTTTCAGAATGCAAAGTGTTAAAATGTATGTGTCAGGCATCAACTACATACATTATTCTTGTTATTTAGCTTTTGCATTATTTCATACATGTTATTACTTCCGCAATGTGTTAGGCTTACCCAGTTGTGAAGACTAGGTGCCGTCATGACATGTTCAAAAATGGTAAACTAGCATCGTGACAAGTTGGTATCAGAGCTCTAGGTTCATAGGAGTCACGGGACACAGGCCGGTTTATTAGAGTCTCGCTGATCGGTACGGAGACGTCTGTACTTATCTATAGGAGACTATGTAACTATTTAGGAAAAATCTTCACTTCATTGAATTCCTTGTCGTGCTATATTTTTGACATTGACTCTAAACTTCTGTATTCTATTCTCTCACAGATGGTGAGGACACGTACGACCCAGGAAGATCAAGCACCCGCACCCCTTCTGTAGCCGCCAGAGGCAGGGGCCAGGGAAGAGGTCATGGACGCACGCATGGTGCAGCCAGAGCACCTACGCGAGCTGCCACCGAGGTACCGCCGGCAGATCCAGTCAGGGCTCAGGCACCTGACACGCCCACATCCACCATTACTCCAGCTGTCCCGGAAGCATTGGCACAATTTATGAGCATGTATACTACGCTGTCACAGGCAGGGTTGCTTCCCCTTCCTGCAGCCGTGTCCCAAGTCGTGGGAGGAGCCAGATCCCGGATCCCGCACTCCTGAGTAGAGGGTGCACATAGGGCAGGTTCCAGATTTTATCCCTGTCCAGCCTGTAGTACCGGTTCAGCCCGAGGATGGGGCACCTTCTTTTGAGGATGAACATCGTAGACTAGAGAGGTTCAAAAGTATGACCCTCCGATTTTCAGTGGACTATCTACGTATGATGCTTTGTGATTTTTGGAGGATTGTCACTGCATCTTTCGCACTATGGGTATTGCTTCCTCGAGCGGGGTTTGTTTTGCAGCTTTCCAGCTTCAAGAAGCTGTCTATGATTTGTAGCGCACAGTCCGAACGAGGCTGCCTCTCTGACTTGGACTCAGTTTTCAGATATGTTTCAGAGGGAGTTTGTTCCCCAGAGCCTCAGGGATGCATGGCATGTGGAGTTTGAGCATTTGCGCCAGGGCACTATGACCGTTTCTGAGTATGCCATTCACTATTCTAGGTTGGCTAGGCATGCACCGGCTTTGGTGGCTACTATTCGCGAGAGGGTTCGCCGAATTATTAAGGGTCTTATTCCCCCCCCCATAAGGTCTGGCATGGCTTAAGAGTTGGAGATGGATATACCTTATCAACAGGTAGTAAGAATAGCCAGGAGGATAGAGGGTATGCACGCTAAAGTGCGAGAGGAGCGAGAGTAGATAGAGAGGCCAAGAGGTATCGATAGTCATGTCACTACTCTGGTACCCGTACATTAGCAGCAGGACATCATGGTAGGGACTATCTGGGTCGCCCAGTTTATTCAGCTCTTCCTTTATCCAGCAGTACTCCAGCTCCTCCCAAATCTCAGGAGCCTTATTATGCACCTCCGATTTCTAGTGCGCCTCCTGCACGGGGTGCTTCCAGAGTCAGTCCAGCAGGGGTAGGCCCAGTCAGTCTTAGCCACCGCGCCCTCCTAGAGCTTGTTTTGAGTACGGGGACACTCGCCATGTAGTGAGGGATTGCCCTAGGCTTGGGAGGAGTGCACCTCCAAAACATTCTCAGCCGCAGCGTGCCCATCAGGATTCTCAGGCTATTGTTCCAGCTTTAGCTGCCACCCCACTCACCCAGCAAGCCAGGGGCAGAGACCATGGAGATAGAGGTCGCCCTCGCGGGAGGGGCCAGGATAGATATTATGCTCTTCCTTCTCGTGCCGAGGTTGTTGCCTCCGATTCTATTATTACAATTATTATACTGATTAGTCACAGAGAGGCATCGGTTCTATTCGATCCAGGCTCTACCTATTCATACGTGTCATCTTATTTTGCTCCACATTTGGGTATAGCCCGAGAGACATTGAGCTCTCCTATTTATGTTTTTACTCCCATGGGAGATTCCCTTGTTGTGGACCGTATTTATCGATCATGTTTGTTTACTATTCGTAGGTTTGAGACCAGGGTAGATCTTTTATTACTCGATATGGTTGATTTCGGTATTATCTTGGGCATGGACTTGTTGTCACCCCAGTATTCTATTCTTGATTGTCACGCGAAGACCGTGAGGCTGGCTATGCCACATGTTCCGCGTATTGAGTGGAGTGGTACTTTTGATCACACTCCCAGTAAAGTTATATATTTTCTTAAAGCTCTGTGTATGGTTGAGAAGGGGTGCGCTGCGTATTTTGCTTATGTGAGAGATGTCAGTGCCGATACCCCTTTTGTTGATTCTGTCCCAGTGGTACATGATTATCCTGATGTGTTTCCAACTGATCTTCCGGGCATGCCGCCTGATCGGGACATTGATTATGGTATTGATTTATTGGTGGGCACTCAGACCATATCCATTCCTCCTTACCGTATGGCTCCTCCTAAGTTGAAGGAGTTGAAGGATCAGCTACAAGAATTGCTTGAGAAGGGTTTTCTTCAACCTAGTGTTTCACCGTGGGGTTCTCTTTTCTTGTTCGTGAAGAAAAAGGATGGTGATATGCACATGTGTATCGACTATCGTCTGTTGAACAAGGTTACAATGAAGAACCGATATCCTTTGCCTCGTATCGATGATCTATTTGACCAGCTTTAAGATTGATTTGCGCTCAAGGGTATCACCACTTAAAGATTCAGGAGCTGGATATCCCGAAGACTGATTTCAAGACTTGATATGGTCATTACGAGTTCCTTGTTATGTCATTTGGGCTGACCAATGCCCCAACAATTTTTATGCATTTGATGCATAGTGTATTCAGGCCCTATCTCGACACGTTCGTCATTATTTTCATAGATAATATTCTTGTATACTCCCGGAGTCGGGAAGATCATGAGCATCACCTGAGGACAGTGCTTCAGACCATGAGAGAGGAAATTATATGCAAAGTTCTCAAAATGTGAGTTTCTGTTGAGTTCTGTGGCATTCCTAGGCCACATGGTATCGACTGAGGGCATTTGGGTGGATCCAAAGAAGGTGGAGGCCGTGCTGAGTTGGCCCAAGCCCTCCTCAGCTATAGAGATCCACAGGTTCCTTAGCCGGGAAGGGTATTACCGTTGTTTTGTGGAGGGGTTCTCATCAATAGCAGCCCCTATGACTAGATTGACCTAGAAGGGTGCTCCCATTCAGTGGACAGACGAGTGTGAGACAAGCTTTCAGAAGCTCAAGACGGCTTTGACTTCAGCCCCTATTCTGATATTTCCTATTGGTTCAGGGTCCTATACAGTTTATTGTTATGCCTTCTAAGTCGGAATCGGAGCGGTGTTGATGCACGACGGTAGGGTGATTGCCTACGCGTCCAGACAGCTGAAGGTACATGAAAAGAACTACCCTGTCCATGACCTTGTGCTAGCTGCTATTGTTCATAACTTGAAGATCTGGCTTCATTATTTGTACGGCCTGCCTTGTGAGATTTACATGGATCATCATAGTTTATAGCATTTGTTCAAGCATAAAGATCTGAGATTGCATCAGAGGAGATGGCTGGAGTTACTGAAGGATTATGATATTACTATTCTTTATCGCCCGGGCAAGGCCAATGTTGCAGTTGATGCCTTGAGTTGCCGGGCGGAGAGCTTGGGGGAGTTTGGCATATTTACAATCTTCAGAGAGACCCATGGCGATGGATATATAGCCCTTAGCCAGTCAGTTCATGTGATTGGACCTTTCAGAGCCCAGTCAGGTTCTATCCTGTGTGGTTTCTCGGTCTTTATTGTTTGATCATATCAGGGAGCGGCAGTATGATGACCCTTATTTCCTTGCCCTCAGGGACGCAATTCAGCATGGCGATGTTAGGGATGTGGCTATTAGAGATGATGGGGTATTGAGGATGCAGGGTCAGATCTGTGTACTTGATGTTGATGATATTCGAGAGTTGATATTGATAGAGGCCCATAGCTCGCGATACTCCATCTATCCGGGTGCCGCGAAGATGTATCAGGATCTGAGGCAGCATTACTGGTGGAGGCAAATGAAAAAGGACATACCAGAGTTTGTAGCTAGATGCCTCAACTCTCAGAAAGTAAAGGCTGAGCACTAGAGACTGGGAGGGTTACTCCAGTAGATGGAGATTCCGGAGTGGAAATGGGAGAAGATCACTATGAAATTTGTAACTGGTCTCCCTATGACAACGAAGAAATTTGATTCTATTTGGTTGTTGTAGATCGACTGGCCAAAGTCCGCTCATTTCATTCAGTGTGTACTACTTACTCAGCGGAGCGGTTGGCGGGGATTTATATCAGGGGGATTGTCCGTCTGCATGGAATTCTAGTTTCTATCATCTCGGACAGGGGTTCTGTGTTTACATCACGATTCTAAAGAGCCGTCCAGCAGGAGTTGGGTACCCAGGTGACTATGAGTGCAACCTTTCACCCTTAGATGGACTAACAATCTGAGCGCACCATTCAGATTCTTGAGGATATGCTCCGTGCATGCGTGATTGAGTTTAGAGGGTCTTGGGATCAATTCTTGCCATTGGATAAGTTTGCGTACAATAATAGTTATCAGTACAGCATTCAGATGGTTCCGTATGAGGCCTTATATGGTAGGAGGTGCAGATCCCCAGTGGATTGGTTCGAGCCGGGTGAGGCCAGGCTATTGGGCGCTGATTTGATCCAGGATGCGCTAGAGAAGGTTAGGTGATTCAAGACAAACTCCATACATCCTAGTCCAGACAGAAGAGTTACGCAGAGCGGAAGGTTTGTTATTTTTCCTTTATGGTTGGTGAGCGGGTTTTGCTTCGGGTCTCGCCTATGAAAGGCGTCATGAGGTTTTGGAAAGAAAGGGAAGTTGATCCTGAGGTTCATTGGCCCTTTTGAGATTTTGAAGCAGGTTGGGGAGGTTGCTTATGAGCTTGCCTTACCTCCCAGTTTGGCCGGGGTTCATCCTGTATTTCATGTCTCGATGCTTCGGAGGTATCATAGTGATCCGTCTCATGTGTTGGAGTTCACTTCAGTCCAGTTGGACAATGACTTGTCCTATGTTAAGGAGCTAGTGGCGATATTGGACAGGCAGGTCAGAAATCTCAGGTCAAAGGATATAGCTTCAGTAAAGGTTCTGTGGCGGGGTCAGCCGGCCAAGGAGGCGACTTAGGAGACCGAACGGGATATACGCAGTCGATATCCTATCTATTTGCTACTTCGGGTATGTTCTCTATGCTCGTTCGAGGACGAACAATTATTGAAGTGTATGAGGATGTGACGACCGGCCCGTCGTCTTTGGAATTTATGCCCCATTCCTCCATTTAACTGCTTCCTCTAAGTTCATTTCCGCTATTTTGGTTTGCCGGGACGTTTAGTGTAAGAATTCGGAGTGTGTTGGGACACTTAGTCCCTAATTGAGTGCTTAAGTGTTTGAAAGTAGTCTGTAATCAGAATAGTGTGAAGACAACCTCGGAATGAAAATATGATGGTTTTATTAGCTCCGTTAGGTGATTTTGGGGTTGGGAGTGTGTTCGGAATGTATTGTGGATGTCCGTACCTCATTTAGGCTAGAAATGCTGAAAGTTAGAATGTGGAGGTTTCCAGTTCGATAATGAATTTTTTATCCGAGGGTCGGAATAGGATTCTGGAAGTCGCTGTAGCACCGTCATGTCATTTGGGACAAGCGTGCAAAATTATAGGTAGATCGTACGAGTGTTGGGTAGGTTTTGGATCGAATGTGTGTTTTGGATGACCTTGAAGTTCTTAGGCTTGAATCTTTAATTTAATAGGGTTTCTGGTGTTGTTTGAGATGTTTTAGGGATTGGTACGAGTTTAAATAAGGCGTTAGATGGTATTGGTATTCTAGGTTGGGGCCTCGGGTGTGTTTCAGATGCTCAACGGGCAAGTTTTGGGAGTTGGAAGAAAAATTACAGCAGGCTCCTGTCATTTTCGCTTCTGTGGCTGGGGGACCGCAGAAGCATCTAGAGGAACCACAGGAGCAGATGGTGGACTTGGGCAGAGACCGCAAAGCGGATAGGATTTCCGCTTATGCGGAACCGCCTATGCGGGTAGAAGACCACAAAAGCGGAAGGGCAGGATTTTAATGAGACCGCAGAAGCGGTCCCTGGGTCGCAAAATGGAAATCACTATTCTAATAAGGGTTTATCCGAGGCCTTATTTCAAAAGTTGAAAAATTCAATTGGGAGCTCCGTTAAGGGCGATTTTGAGAGGATTTCGAAGAGAAAATTAATGGGTAACGTATCTATGATTCTTTCTAGATATATTCCATCATTCAGTAGTTAAATGCATCTTTTAAATTTTAAATAAGGATAAAAAATAAGAGAATTTGAGTGAAAGTTCATTGGTTAAATTATTGAGTTTTGATGGTGCAATTGACCTCTGATTTGGAGATTTTTATATTGTTAGACTCGTAGGAGTACGAGGTATCTGAAAATGTAAAAATTATTCGATTACGAGCCATTTAACCTATGTTAGCTTAGGATAAGCATGCTTAGCTGACTTACTTGCTTAGTTGTTTAAATTTTATTATCTGTCCTACGTGAAGCATGCTAGAGTAGAAATTGTGTTAATTGTTCTTACTTAGCACTTGTCTTAGTTGAATTGTGTGGTATTACAAATCGGGACTACGGGACGACATTCCGATAACTCCCTTGTATTTCATTCTATGACTGAGGGTGTGGGATACGAAGAGATACCATGCACATATATGATTATATAATGGAGGATACCAGGAGATCCTCGGGATACTAAGAGATCCCTTGTGTAAGATGGAGGATACCAGGAGATCCTCGGGATACTAAAAGATCCCTTGTGTAAAATAGAGGATACTAGGAGATCCTAGGGATACTAGAAAATACTTTATGTAAAATGAAGGATACTAGGAGATCCTCGGGACACTAGAAATACCTCGAGTTTATGATGCGGATGCTAGGAGATCCCCGATGATAGATATTCGGTGGCGGTTTGCACTTCGACTTGCTTACTGTGATAGTTTTCAGTTACTGTCTTATTTATTATTTTGCTAGATTCTCGCAGTAGATTATATCCATATGATTTTTCCTTATTCTATTGATTATTATGTTTTTATCTCAGTAGGGCCTCGACCTTTCCTCGTCACTACCCGACCGAAGTTAGGCTTGACACTTACTCAGTACCGCTGTGGTGTACTCACGCCTCTTCTGCGCATGTTTTTCATGTGCAGATCCTGGTACCTCTACGCATGCGCATTATCAGCAGCTGCAGGGAGCATTTCGGAGACTTGAGGTATATCTGCCGCGTCCGCAGACCGAAGAGTCTCCCTCTCACTTTACCCCCTTTAGTTAATAGATGATATTCTGTTCTTCCTTGTTATAGACTTTTCGGATTGATTAGAGCAGTATTATGTATTACTCTTAGCCTATGTTACCTGTGGGTTTTCGGGTCTTTGGGATAGTTTCAGAATGCAAAGTGTTAAAGCGTATGTGCCAGGCGGCAACATATACATTATTCTTGTTATTTAGCTTTTGGATTATAAATTTCATAAATGTTGTTACTTCCGCAATGTGTTAGGTTTTGCCTAATCGTGAAGATTAGGTGCCGTCATGACATGTTCATAAATATTAATTTAGGGTCGTGACAATTTTTCAATTACCAGTCCGGAAAATGATTAACACATACTATTTTCACCATAGTCTATGCGTGTTAATCGGGCTGAGCCTGACTGGATTCCACCTGGCCCAACTTAGTTGAAGGGTCTTTTGAACTAGTTAGGTTGTTCATTCGAGAGGCTAATTGTTTGCTTGACATACCGACACCTAAGATGAGCAAAGGTAGAGGAAAACTGTATGTATATAACTCTTTTTCAGACCTTCTAATAATTTTTTAGAATTTATCAGCATACTGATTTGGACTTCCCCTGCAGCGGACTTATCACCTACGATTCAATTGAATTCAGTATTGTTAAGATAGTTCATGGATACATGCAAAAAATATTAATGTTAATTAATGTTTTGAATTCATAATTTAGAATATACAGTGAATTAAGTGCTAAGCTAAAGGCGTCAAATCGTTGATCCACCTTTAGTCTTTCCTTGTCATTCCTTGCGTCGACTCCAAATGAAGCAGTTGCTTCAGGCCCCAAGAATTTAAGGGCCCCAAAATTTCTCTTTATATAGTATATTATTTATAAAATTATTTCTTAGTATTGATAAATTCATTTCTTTATTTTCGTATTGATTTTCAATAACTTAATATCTTCCACTAATTAATATAACAAAAATAGTTTTTTGTCAATCTTATTTTACATTTTTACTGAATTATATTTCTCTATTTATTTGTTTGCCACGTACGTATATCTAATAATCTAACTTATCATTTATTTTTTCATATAAATTATTCTCTCTCCGTCCTATTTTATATGAAAATGTTTGACTGGACATGAAGTTTATGAAATAATAGAAGACTTTTGAAATTTTAATCCAAAATAAACCATAGAAACTTATAAGGCTAGAAATGATCTCATTAAGGGTAAAAGATGAAAGTTAAATTATACCAAATATAAAAAGGGGACTATCTCAAAAAAAAAAAAAAAAAGGTGTCATATAAGGTGGGACAGAGGAAGTATGTTTTATGGGTTTTCTCATTTCACTTATGATGCAACCAACATTAAATTCATTCAATTTTTGTACTTTATAAAATCTAAGTTCTCAATTTTTTTCATTTCACATACTCACTTATTAGTAATATGTATTTGAAAATATATTAAAATATAAAAATAAAGTAAAACCAGAAATGTAGAAGAACACAAATTAATCTGAACCATTGAATTCATAGTATTTTCTTAGGGAATTTAATCCCCTCCTATTACCCGAGGTACATGATTATTTCCTCTCTGAATAGAACGGAATACCCTTACTGGTATAGCGGTACTTCAAAACCTCAGTAACCAAGGAACTTAAAGAACAATAGTAAATCATACTTACTGCTTTCTTTTTCTGTTAAAACAATTCAGAAGGAAGAAGGAGAAATTAGAATTTTTGTAAGGAAACTCTGAGGGAGGGTTCATGTATTTATAGCCAAAACGTTGGGTAATATCGAAGAGTTGCAACTCTTCATGTAAGGCTGCAACTCAAACTGTTGTTTTATGAAACATTAATTTATGCAATTCAAATTATTACAGAAAACTTAATGGGGAGGAAAAATTAAATTACCGTTAAGACCTAATTTGAATTAAATAATATTATGTTAATATTAACAAAAAATTTGGTCCAAAAAATTAATCAATCAAATTATTTGACCGAAGTCGAAGCCGAGCAACGACAACGCCGCGAGACTTGCCTTCTTCTCAAGTCTTTAAGAGATAGAAGAAGTGCAATTATATATACACATCAAAACTCTATTTCTCCTCAAATATGGGACAATATCCCTTGACCTTGAACTACCGTGACTTCCGACCTCGACCTTTCTTGACTCGTCAGCGCACTCTTTGTGGGGCTCTTACTGATTGCAAATGGCGGTCGATGAAGGCCATAGTGGTGCTGGCGTTGCCTGCCTATATCAAAGATGTTTTTTTATCCCCATAGAATGTGACTATGAAAAGAACCATCCTACTTGAGATTCAGAGCGAGAAACATATTTCTTATACTTAGAATATGGTGATAATATTGAAATAGCAGATCATGTGAGATTGTGTGGAATGGTAAAGGTTACGATTCATCTTTGGCTGAAAGATCTTGAGTTAGAAATAGCATGAAAGATTTATGATGCTTAAGATGTTGGGATTTTGCTCAAAAATGAGAAGGGTCATTATTCCTTGGAAAAATATTGAAGAATAGCTTGGAGGCTTGCCTATATAAGGGGGCTTAAGTTATGTTTTCAAATGTACCAAACCGAATGCATTTCTAACACTGTTTGTTAGGAGAATGTACTGAGGTTTATGTGATTGTAAGAATTTTTCACATAGTGGTCGGTTGTTGTTTTTTTACAACGGTTGTGGTTTTTTTCCGATTTTGTGTTTCCACGTTAAATTCTTGTGTTGTTTTTATTTATCAATTTTTCTCTTTACAAAAGGGACGGAGATATCGAGGTTTACGGGAAATGGTCAATTTTTTTCCCAACAAATGGTATCAGAGCGAGGTCGCCTAGCTTGGGAGGGAATCTTAGTATGCTCTATGGTCGTAGCGTTGGCTGATCTTCCACATCAAAAAAGATTTTCTGGTTCAAGAAGCTTGTAGGAGGGGAAGTTGGTGCAATTGGAGTATGGAGGCTTGCGGTGAATTCTAGTGGTTAGAATCAAGTCTGGTATTATGGAGGTACATGTCAAGGTAAGCTCTGGCTAGGAAAGACTTGGCAATTAAGTGGTCACGCCGGACCCACCTCTCTTTCCTGGGAACTTACCTGGTGTGCTGTTCACGAGCTACAAACGAGGTACTAAGTAAGTTTTTTTCATCCACGGATATTGGTTAGCGATACGGTTACAATGGGAAGCATCAAGTTTGATATTGAGAAATTTGATAGAAGAATCAATTTTGGCTTGTGGCAAGTTCAAGTCAGGGATATATTGATTCAATAAGGTCTACACAAGGCCCTGAAGGAAAAATCAGAAGCAGGTTCTAGCGTTAATTCATCAAGCAAGAGAGATGAAGAATGGGATGATTTGGATTTGAGAGCTCAAAGTGCGATACGGTTATCATTGGCAAAGAATGTCCTTGCAAATGTGCATGGAATTGCGACGGCCAAGGAGCTATGGGAAAAGTTGGAAAAGCTGTATCAAACAAAGGGAGTCTCAAATCGGGTGTACCTGAAGGAACAATTTCATACATTGCGTATGGGTGAGGGTACTAAAATCTCGGATAATTTGAGTGTTCTCAATGGGATTGTCTTTGAGCTTGAAGCTATTGGGGTGAAGATAGACGAGGAGGATCAAGCCTTAAGACTCGTCTGGTCTCTTCCTTCGTCTTTTGCGCACATGAAGCCAATATTGCTCCATGCAAAGGAGCAGGTGGATCTTTCAGAAGTTATCGCACGCTCATCTCTGAAGAAAGAAGAAACAAAGGATATGGGAGGGATACTTCTTCTGAAGGTGTGTATAAGTGCTATGGGAAACGAAAGGAAAAGAGGAACCCCATGAAGCGGAATGTTGTTTGCTGGAAGTGTGGAGAGCCTGGACACATGAAGAAGGATTGTCCAGCAGGTGGAGCAGGTTCGGCTACAGGCTCCAAGTCAAGTGATGCTGTTAATATGGTCTTTGATAGGGACCATATGACCTTATATGACCCAAAAACATGTACATTCTTATGGTATGCCGCTAATTGCCATGGTGAAGGATGTGAGATTAATAGTAGAATTACACACGGGCATTGATTTGGCAGGGATGCAAGGTGTGTGATGAAACAACTATGTCGATAGCTGATGGACTTTCAAGGAGAGCCAATAGTGGAGGTTGCACCATAATAATCAGCAAGGTGTTTTTCGACATGAGCCGAAGTGGAAATTCTTAGAAGGGTTTATTCTAAGTGGGATACTCTTTATGGTGGAGTATGACAGGTGTTCAGCAATGTGGAGTATGGCGGATAGCTGCTGCTATGATCATTTTTAATCAAGGTGGAGTTTGTTGGGATTTTGCTTAAAAATGAGAAGGGGTCATTATCCCACATTAAAAAAATGTTGAAGAATAGCTTGAAGGCTTGCCTATATAAGGGGGATTAAGTTATGTTTTCAAATGTACCAAACCGAATGCATTTCTAATACTGTTTGTTAGGAGAATGCACTGAGATTTATATGATTGTAAGAATTTTTCACATAGTGGTCGGTTGTTGTCTTTTGACAACGGTTGTGATTTTTTTTCCGATTTTGGGTTTCCACGTTAAATTCTTGTGTGTTATGAAATAATGTAAAAGACAAGAACAATAACTCAAGAACAAGAGCAAATAGAGAGAAGAATAGAGAGAGTTCTTCTTATTGATACTTAGAGAATGTTATGAGTAATTTATAATGGTAGAGAGCACCTCTATTTATAGGGAGGAGGATGATTTATCTACCAAGAATAGAACTCTAGAATCTCTCTAATTATAGACATTCACCTTAAATAGGAGATTTCATAACACTCCCCCTTGAATGTCTATTCAACAATGTGCCTCGTTAAAACCTTAAAACCAAAACCCAATGGGAAAAATTAAAGAAAGGAAAAAGAGTACACATGTTTGAATATGCGCCTATTGGTTGCCTCGTTAAAAACCTCGCAAGGAAAACCCAGTGGGACAAAACCTTGTAAGGGAAAAAGAGTGCAACGCGCATTAACTCCCCCTAATAAGAACATCAATTTATATCCTTGAGCATTTGCATTCCAATCTTGTGCACCATCTTCAAAACAATCTTTGGTAGATGTTTGATAAATCAACCATATTGACTTCAATAAATATTCCGTACCTTGAAATCATCATTCTTGATAGATATGAACATCTTCATATAATGTCGTGGAATGACTCTTCAATATCTCCATAGATGCATTCTCAATGCCATCATGCTTATAGCAAGATACATATGTACACAAATTGTACTAAGGATGTGGTACTTCAGGACCAAGAATTGCATATGCTTCAAGCAACTTAAATCTTTCAAGTTAAGTCATATAAGCCATATAATAGACTTTAGATGCATATCAAGTTTTCCATGTCATGCTAGACAAATAAGATATCGAAAACTGACTATACATACCTTTGACTTTATACTTTCAAGCATTTGAACTATAGGTTCAAAACTACATGTCTTTCATATGGAATCAATTCTTCTTGAATTGTATCTCTTCCATTTAGTTACTTTCTTTGGGTCAGCAAATGCGTATAGCATGCTTTGCAATATGTTGCAATTGAATTATCCCTTTTATGAACTTCAGGTTCATATCATGATATTCGGGGATATACATATACAAATGATAATTCATCCCATGTAACCTTTTCTCAAGCGTTTACCATGTCTCCCCCTCATGTTAGTAAAGCTAACTTGTTTCCTCAACTTTGGGAAACCATCTTTGTGCATTATCATGTCAATATACACGGCACATTAATAATAAGATGAAATTATTTGGTTCCTGACCCTGAACCATTTGTGAGGGGAGAATATAATATACTCTCGCATACGACGTATATCAAACTGATATATATAACTTTGTTCTCATAAGAAACAACTTAGCTATTAAGTGGAAGCACTCAATAATTATCTTGCTAAACCAACTTTGATATAAACCAACATATCAAGATGAACTATCTTGAGTAGAGAATCTGGAAATTATGCTCGAAGTTAGATTACTGAGCAATTTACCTCGCAAGCACCGGCCAGGCTGCGGGTCAATAACAATTGCGCATGTAACCATATCATAGATGCATCATATGTGGTATACATGGCAGGTGAATGGGCCCATATTCACCTTTGATATTTCCAGAATTTATGGGCTTCAACCCGAACTCTTTAGTTGGTCAGTTCATTAATGAGAACAAGTGATACAAGAGAATTCGTAAAGAACTTTGTAGTTCTTTATTATTCACCTATGTGAATTTGCACATCATACATAAAATGAGATGGCTAACACGAATGCTAACTGAACAAATTATCAATATTGGTAACCATGACATGTGCACTTATCAATAAACTTCAGGTTTATTATGACATGGGTTTTATACCAATAGATATCCACTTTATTGTGGCATTATTTCGTTTGTGTAGTACAAACTGGAGAACAAAGCGGGTAGCTTTTCATATACAAATTACCCCGCTACAAGTTGTAGTAATAGGAGATATCAAAGCCTTCCTTTATTTATAGTCTCAATATAATCAATCGCTTTCGCGTGTACTTTGGAAACTGAATAAGTTTCTTTGAGACTTACTACAGCACAATACTCAATTGTGTTTCTCCAACATAGTAATAATTGGCTCTTCTAGAGCTCTCAATTAATTTTGTACTACCACAGATTCATCAACATCCATGTGGTGAATATCTTTCTTAAAGAGAAAGTTATACCATTATGGTCATATCAAACTTATATGCAAGATATGTTTCTTGCATTATCGTTGTCCTTTAATAGTCATATTTCAAAAATACTTTGGCGTACAATAGGTACGTGACCAACGATCATTCATGCCATATATCATCTCAAACCTCCTTCTAGGGGTGAGTGCGGTATATTTAATACCAATTTCATATTCATATTCTTCCAATAATGAATATGTATTCGTGAATCAGATGTTGTCACATTCACTTCGGGGATATGTGATTTTGTTATCCTTTTCAAATCTATAAATGCGTCAGGCATTTGATTTGCTATTCTTTGCAAATGGATAATCTTTTGTGCCTCTTTCTCACAAATAGAGGTGTGTGGATCAAGATGAGATAATGATGCATTTTTCCACAAAATTTCCCGTTTGGTTTCACCAATTTCTCCCCCTAATTTTGGGAAAAGTGTCTCATCAAATTGACAGTCTGCAAATCGTGCAGTGAACAAATCTCCTGTCAATGTTTCGAGGTAGCGAATAATGGAGGGCGATTCAACCTCAACACATATTCCTAACCTTCTTTGCAGACCCATTTTGGTGCGGGATGGCGGTGCTACAGGCACATATACTGCGCATCCAAAGATTCTTAAATGGGATATATTGGGTCCATGACCCAAAACCAATTGCAACGGGGAATATTTGTGTCAATTCATCAGTCAGAGACGAACTAGCATTGTTGTATGCAAAATGGCGTGACCCCAAACCGAAGTGGGCAGCCGACGAACTAGTATTGCTGCATGCAAAATGGCGTGAACCCAAACCAAAGTGGGCAGCCGACGAACTAGCATTGCTGCATACAAAATGGCGTGAACCCTAAACCGAAATGGGCAGCCTCGTTTTCATGAAGAATTCAAGATTATTCTCATCTATTGTCTCAATATGATGTCCATTTTGAATGATATCTTTAAAACTCAACAAGTTCTTCTTAGACTTGGAGGAGAATATTGCATTCTCTAAGATAAACGTCGTGCCTTTGGGCAGAGTTACAGTTGCTCTTCCGGAGCCTTCAATCAATTTACTTCCCATGGTTTGACATATAAAAGAAAATATACGAACATGAGAATAAACAACTTCAATCCGTTTGTGTCACATAATATTTTCAAAATCTGCTGATGTCAGTTGACTAAAATAAATCAGATAGTTATCCATAATTGATTACTTTGCAGTTTGAAAATTTCAGTTTAAACATTTTCTTCAAACAATCGATTGTTACTTACAAACAATCGATTGTTGAACATTGACAATCGATTGTTAAACACACACAATCGATTATTTGCTATTTTGAAAAACTTCAGATCACACTGTCTTAAGACAATCGATTGTTAAATATAGACAATCGATTGTTGGCTTATTTTGAAAAATTCCAGAGCACACTGTCTTAAGGCTATCGATTGTTATGCATAGACAATCGATTGTTGGCTATTTTGAAAAATTCCAGAGCACACTGTCTTAAGACAATCGATTGTTATGCATAGACAATCGATTGTGGATGATTTTTGAAAAATTCCAGATTACACTGTCTAATGACAATCGATTGTTAGACATAGACAATCGATTGTGGATGATTTTTGAAAAATTCCAGATTACACTGCCTAATGACAATCGATTGTTAAACATTGACAATCGATTGTTGACTGTTTTTGAAAAATTCCAGAACACACTGTTTTAAAGACAATCGATTGTTGATGATCAACAATCGATTGTTTTGCAGTTTTTATGCGAAATATGAGATAACCGACTAGTTTTTCAGGTTAGTCGATTACCTCTACTGGAAAGTAAAAATATTATTGATATTGAGCATATTGATACATTCTAAAGAACTAATACTAACATTATGTCATGAACTAACTAATACGAGCTAATACTGATGGCTATTAGTTTATTCATTCACTAATACAAACAAGTAAAATAAAATCAAATAGCTCCATCTTCTTTCATCACGGATCCATCACCAATTAGGTGGTCTATCTTCCCCTCGGGTTGCTCAAAGAAGTCTGCCTCATCCAAGTGGGTGATGTCAAAGTTGTCGTCAGAGACAAAATTCGTTTCAGGGCGTTTACTCTTTCGAGATGCTTGATAAAGGTCAACCAAATGTCATGGTATACGGCAAGCCTTTGACCAGTGCCCGTTTCCACTGCAACGATAATATATAGTTTATAAACTATTTACTTTTGGATTCTTATCGTATCGTGCTTGTGGCAGAGTGACCAAATTCAGGTTGTCATATCTCTTCTTTAAGCCATCTCACAAGATAGGTGGATCTTTGACTGTGATATATTCAATTTTCAAACCTTCATCAAGGTGATGGTGCAAGAAAATCAAGGCCTTAGCATAGTTTCAAACCTTCATCAAGGTGATGGCGCAAGAAAATCAAGGCCTTAGCATAGTTTTGGGTGGATGCATTATTTCTGTCTTTAATGGCGTCTCCAAGACTAGTATCCAACACCCATATCATATAGTTCTTGCCCGAAATTTCAAGGGCAACGAACTTTCTTTTCATAATGTCAGACATAAACCAAAATTACATCAAGAGCGTGTTCATACTTACGGGCTCTATTACAATTATCACATTCACTTCAGGGAATGGATCAAAATCATGTGCTTTACACAATCTCATGTCAAATATTACTTTCATAAAGTGAAAGATTATTTTGAGAATCCTTATTGTTCTCATTACCACAATAATGACGATTATAACTTCGTCTATTGCCATGTCCCCATCCATTGATACCTTTACAGTAATTAGTCTTCTTTCAGACTTATCACATACTGCTACCACATTCTCTAAAGGGAATGGAGAAAATTCAATTGGACGGAATTCTTTGCCACGTCCACATTCATTGATACCTTCATGGTAATATTTTAGTCTTCTTTCAGACTTATCATATACTGCTTCCACATTCTCTAAAGGGAATGGAGCAAATTCAATGGGACGGATTTTCAATTATTTGCCCACAATCATACATGAATTTAATCATGGCAGGACATAGAGATTTTACCACTTCATGTGGTTATAATTTCTTACAAACTCCATTAGAGTTATAATCAAACTTTGTTTGTATATTAAATCAAATCGTAGAATTTCAAGAATTTGAAAGGGAAAAGTAAATTACTTACCTTTAAGGTATACCAATTATATTTTCAATGTTTTCTTCCTTTTCTCCACTGATGCAGGCGGCGGCGGCTCCGATGCGGAGAAATTGACGGCGGCTTAATCTTCTTAAAGAGCTTCTTGAGACGGTAGAGTCTCGTGCTGATAACGTGTTATGAAATAATGTAAAAGACAATAACAATAACTCAAGAACAAGAGCAAATAGAGAGAAGAATAGAGAGAGTTTTTCTTATTGATACTTAGAGAATGTTATGAGTGATTTACAATGGTAGAGAGCACCTCTATTTATAGGGAGGAGGATGATTTATCTACCAAGAATAGAACTCTAGAATCTCTCTAATTATAGACATTCACCTTAAATAGGAGATTTCATAATATTGTGTTGTTTTTATTTCTGAATTTTTCTCTTTACAAAAGGGAAGGAGATCTCGGGGTTAACGGGAAATGGTCAATTCATTTTTTTTCCCAACATAAGAGTATGGTGATACTACTCAACATCACCCGAGAAGGGCGAGAGTTATATAAGACATATTGAGAATAAAATCTAAAAATTGTTTGGCTAAGAATTGCATAAAGTATGTGACAAGTGACCATTAGGACTCAGATTTAAATTCGTAATTTAGAATACAGAGTGAATTAAGTGCTAAGATAAAGGCAAAATCCGTCAAGTTCAAATGTGACAAAGCGGCCCTAGACATATCTTTTAGGGGAAAAATATATTTGTGAAAGATTTAAGAAAATTTTACAGAATCTTAGCAGAACTAGTTAATTAACAAAACCTAGCAGCTAAATAGTTACACTTGCCAAGACCTTATGAAATCCACAAATATTTCACAGCATAGCACGATTATGAAACATTAACACAAATAGGTTGTATCGTTATCTCACATGCAGATCAAATTCATAACATAACAATAATACATTTTCAATTGTGAATAAGACGAAGAAAGAGAGTGATTTTACCGAAAAGGACATGGAAACAGAGACATCATATGGGATGTTGTTATCTGAACGTATAAGTCGCAATTAAAAAATACAATTTATAATCGGCATTTGACAGTTGCATTTCTCAGTCGTATTGAGCAACGCGTTTTATAATTCGCATTCAGCCAATGTGATTTATACGTCAAATTCCTTCTCACTTTTATAAGTTGCATTTTTAAAATGCAATTAAGATACATGATCTCGCTTGTAAATCGCATTTCAGATATGCATTTAGCCCATTTAAAGGTTAATTAAGGCGATTTTAAGAGTCATCTATTTAAATTGAGTATCATGTTTAACTAGCAACATGATCAAGAAATAGATAAAAACTATTTAAACCTGAATGACGATATCTTATTTTGAGCAAAATTTATAAAATTAGCGATCATATAGAGGAAATTAGGTACTTCGTATGAGTGCGCATGAAGACCAGCTTTGGCACTTGTATATACTACAGTAGGTGCATAGAGAGAAAGAAGACAAGGTTAGTCCATTACTGAAGAATCTTATCCTACCATAAAATAATATGGAAAGACAAGTTTTAAATGCAACAGTAAAATTAAATTTCATGACTCATTATTGTCGGTCTGTTCAAATACTAACTTTTATAACGCACTTAAAATGTACAAACTGCGAGTCTGTAACATACATAGACTCTAGATACATCAATAAATTTTAAGAAGGATGAACATAAATTATCTTTACAGAATAATCGATAGCAAAATCGGCCTAATTTGTGATTCAAGAATATGGATAAAATGCTTGATAGCAATTCCGCAGGTTGATGATGTCTGCATACTTGGAGAGTTTGTTCAATGTTTGTGATTGTCTTATAAGTTGAGCTGGCTTGTACGGTTTTAGACAATATAGTATGTATGGGTCAAAATTCGACTCGTGATGATTAATGAGATTAATTCATCCTTAAGTATATTCGGATTGGTTAATGGCGTGACCAGTCATTAATAATGAGTACTCAAAGATCACTCGGCCCAATCAACGAGACTACGGCCTACTCTCTGCTGACGGTCCTCTCAATAAGGCCGCGCCTGCCTAATGCCAGCTGGCAAGATTCATAGCTATAAATGCCAAGAGAAGGAACCCTAGAAGGGGAGCTGCTCTTTCTTCTTCAGTTCCACTTCTAAAAGAAGAGAGTATCATTTTAAGGCTCTGAACCTCTCCATGGAGAGGCAGACCAAACCAATATCATAAATAAGAGATCTTCTATCCTCCCCCCTTTAACAAGTTACAATTGTCTCTTACATTTCATTCATTTGGTCTTTTGATTATACGGTCTACTATGATTGGCCCTTGATTTATTTCGATTGCTTTTATGCTTGCAAAGTATATGAGAACTTGGAGCAAAACAATTTGGCGCCGTCTGTTGGGATTTCATAGCAGAGTTGCGTAGTTCATCGTTGGACAAAAAATGAAAAGAGAACACCCAAAAGGGAAAGCAACACAGATCGAATGAGCCAAGGTAGCAGAGCGGGTGAATGAAACTCAAAAGTTCCGGCAAGAGTCCGAAGCCTCGATTTTCCCCCATTCTCAAGGGAACAAAACAAGAAGTAGAAGAAGGAGAAATAGATATCTCCCTCCCTAAGGGGAGAACAAGGGCGAGAGACCCTCGTCCCGTTAACAAGAGACCATATCGGAAAGTGGTGCAAGACCAGGATCCACAACAAAATGGCTTCTACAGACTAGCCAAGAAGGCTACGTACGAATCAGACAAGATCTTAAACGAAGAACGGTCCCCCCCAACCCCCCAAAGAAAATAGGTCGGGTGAACAGGCAAAAGTTCAACCATGAGTTGAACTAGGACTCACGATATATGCCTTCGACATCAAAAATTGCAAAGGTTCAACTATGGTTGAACAACATCTCAGGCTACATGACCTCGCCCAAAAAGTTCAACTATGAGTTGAACTGGTACTCAGACTATATGCCTACGACATCAAAATTGCAAAGGTTCAACTATGGTTGAACAACATCTCACGCTACGTTCTCTCGCCCAAAAATTTCAACTATGAGTTGAACTGGGACTCAGGCTATGTGCCTTCGACATCAGAAATTGCAAAGGTTCTACTACGGGTGAACAACATCTCAGGCTACGTGCCCTCACCCAAAAAGTTCAACTATGAGATGAACTGGGACTTAGGCTATGTGCCTTCGACATAAAAAATTGCAACAACAACGGTTGAACAACATCTCAGGCTACGTGCCCTCGCCAAAAAACATCAACTATGAGTTGAACTGGGACTCAAGTATGTGCCTTCGACATCAAAAATTGCAAAGTTTCGACTAGGGTTGAACAACATCTCAGGCAACGTACCCTCGCCTAAACAGTTCAACTATGAGTTGAACTGGGACTCAGACTATGTGCCTTCGACAACAAAAATTGCAAATGTTCGACTACAGTTGAACAACATCTCAGGCTATGTGCCCTTGCCCAAAAAGTTCAACTATGAGTTGAATTGGGACTCAGGTTATGTGCCTTTGACATCCAAAATTGTAAAGGTTCGACTACGGCTGAACAACAACTCAAGCTATGTGCCCTCGCCCAAAAAATTCAACAATAAGTTGAACTGAGACTCAGGCTATGTGCCTTCGACATCAAAAATTGCAAAGGTTCAACTACGGTTGAACAACATCTCAGGTTACGTTCCCTCGCCCAAAGAGTTACACTATGAGTTGAACTGGGACTCAGGCTATGTGCCTTCGACATCAATAATTGCAAAGGTTCAACTACGGTTGAACAGCATCTCAGGCTAAGTGCCCTCGCCCAAAAAGTTCAAATATGATTTGAACTGAGACTCAGGCTTTGTGCCTTTGACATCAAAAATTACAAAGGTTCGACTACGGTTGAACAACATTTCAGGCTACGTGCCCTCGCACAAAAAGTTCAACTATGAGTTGAACTGGGACTCAGGCTATGTGCCTTCGACATCAAAAATTGCAAAGGTTCAACTATGGTTGAACAACATCTCAGGCTACGTGCCCTCGCCCAAAAAGTTCAACTATGAGTTGAACAGGGACTCAGGCTATATGCCTTCGACATCAAAAATTGCAAAGGTTCAACTACGGTTGAACAACATCTCACGCTACGTGCCCTCGCCCAAAAAGTTCAACTATCAGTTGAACTTTGACTCAGGCTATGTGCCTTCGACATCAAAAATTGCAAAGGTTCGACTACGGTTGAACAACATCTCAGGCTATGTTCCGTCGCCCAAAAAGTTCAACTATGAGTTGAACTGGGACTCATGCTTTATGTCTTCGACATCAGAAATTGTAAAGGTTCAACTATGGTTGAACAGCATCTCATGCTATGTGCCCTCTCCCAAAAAGTTCAACTGTGAGTTGAACTGGGACTTAGGCTATGTTCCTTCGACATCAAAAATTGCAAAGGTTCGACTACTGTTGAACAACATCTCAGGCTACATGCTCTCGCACAAATAGTTTAACTATAAGTTGAAATTGTACTGAGGCTATGTGCTTTAGACATCAAAGTCGCAATAGTTCAACTACCGTCAAACAACATCTCGGGCTGCGTGCCCTCGCCCAAAAGCTCAACCACAATTTGAACTGCAACCTAGGCCACGTGCCTTTCACAATAAATTGCAAAGGTTTAGCTACAGTCAAACGATGATGAAGGACAAACGACCCTGTACAAAAATTCAGCTATAGAATAAACCAAGCCTCAGGCCAAGTGCTCTTACCGCTAGAAACTGAAAAACCTATTCCTTTACGAATAAAGGGACAAGTTAAGCACCCTCGCCAAAAGGTAAGTACGCCTAACTTAAATTAAAATCCAGGCCGCGATAAGTTCGGCCCCAGTCGAATCACAAGGCCACACCCAACAATTCGACCACGCCCGAACTGGGACTAAGGATATATGCCACCGTCACCGAACAAAAGCTGCAGCTTACTCACGCCAAATAAAGAAAAACTATAAATGAAAAGCAGCCAATCACGACCGAGGTCGTTGACGCTAATGGCCTGCCTAGTTTTTGACTAAGGAAAGCAGACGACCCGACAATAGTCGGATTCGTCCAACTAACCAAGACCGTCAACGTCATGATGGCCAAGGCCGCCAATGTTATCGCAACTAAAGTCGTAGGGAGACCAACACATTCCCCCTTGAATAAGTGGAAAAGAAAAGTTGGAAATAAGAAAGAGAAGAACATAAAAATTGTATATATATTCACAACATTATTTACAACAGGTCACCTCCATTTATACGTACGGCCAAGTCCGAAAAACATAAAAAGAGAAGAAATCCAGACGGCAACACAAAAAAAAGACAAAAAAAACTAACTCTAAAAACCTCTTTTACTCAGCACCACTCGCGCCACCCTCACGGCCTCCCGCACCATCACCTCAAAGGTCACGAGCGGGGCCGTAAGAAGCCGTCTGGTCCCTCAGGCGTAGGTTATCAGCCTCTAAGGCCGGAATCCGATCCGCTGCAGCTTGAGCGTCCTGCTCATAAATGCCGATACGTTCCTCCAGCCCTACAACTCTAAAAGCTGCAACAGACCTTTACAGCTCCTACTCCCTCTCCTAAATGTGAACTACCTCCTCCAACACCCCATCTTTCCTTGAAGTGTCCCTGGCTTTCTTCCTCGAAGCAGTGAGCTCCTCATTCAGTTGGATCACCTGCCTAATTGGTGACTTAGAAGCCTCCGTCACAGCCTTCTGACTCTGGCGCTCCTTCTCGGCCGCAACATTTCTCTCAGCCTCAAACTCCTCATCCCTACGCCTAATTTGATCTTTGAGAGAACTAACCCTTCCCTGAGCTTGCTGCACCAGAAGCTCCCACCTCGCCGGCTCCTCAACTAACTCCCGGATGCGAGAGTCGTTCCTCAGGAGAACTGTGTGGGTCATAAAAGATTCATTATGAATGAAAGGTACAAATTATTTGGCTAAGAATTGCATAAATTATGTGTCTGGTAAACATTAGGACTCAGATTTTGATGATTGGGTATAGGAAGGTTGATCGGAGTAGTCCTTATAAGGAAAATATACATATGGCATCATAATCATTTACTAGACAAGTTAAAGATCACAAGCGCGAAGGTTATGTAATGACCCGATCGGTCGTTTTAAGTATTATAGCCTCATTCCCCCATTTACTACTTTTTCTATCATCAATTATTATTATGTGACTTGCTGAGGTAGTTGGTTTGGTTTTGGGGAGGTTTCGTAACTAATTGTGATACTTAGTACCAAGGTTGGAAGCTTAAGTTAAAAGAGTTGACCGGATGTTGATTTTTGAGTAAATGCTTCCAGAATAGAATTTTGATGGTCCCCGATATCTCTGTATGATGATTTTGGACTTAGGAGTGTGTCCGAGTATTTATTTTGAAGTCCGTAGTTGATTTTGGCTTGAAATGGTGAAAGTTGGAAAATTAGAAGTCTTGGAAATTTAGTTTTGATTGAGATTGGACTTTGTAGTTATCGGGCTCGAATTTTGGTTCTAAAAATTAAAGTAGGCGCATTGTGTCATTATGAATTGTGTGCAAAATTTGAAGCCAATCAATTTTTTTTGATAGGTTTCGGCATCAATCGTATAACTTGGAATTCGTTAGTTTTTATTAGGCTTTAATTGGGGTCTAATTTGACTTTTTGATGTTGTTTAATGTAGTTTGAGACCTCGAATAAGTTTGTGTCATGTTTTGGGACGTGTTGGTATATTTTGTTGAGGTTCCGGAGGTGTTTCGGGTAAGTTTTGAATAAGTTTGGGCATTTCGGCACTTTGATGATGTTCTGGAGCAGTTAAAGTGTGGAAGAAACATTTTCGGAGTGCTGAGTAAAAGCCCATATGTAGCTGCAAGCTCCCAAACTGCGAAGGCAATGGAAAATGTTGGGGCCGTAGTTGAAAATGTGCAGTCAGTACTTTGGGATCAGATTTGGTACTATTAATGAGGGTTTCATCTCATTTTTTTATATTTGGACCTATAGATCCAACTCGGTTTGTGAGAATCTTTCGTGATATTTTCAATAAATTCATCGGGGTGAGAAATTCTAACTCAGTTTTGACTATATTTTATGAATCTGTTGTTATTTTCATCATTTAATTAGTGGATTGAGTTGGGAAATTGAGGTAAATTGTGAAAACTTCATAGGCTTTAATTTGAGGATTTGAGGTCGAGTTGTGGTCGGATTTAAGTAATTTTAGTATGGTTGGACTAGTGGTTAAATGGGTGCTCAAATTTTGTAACTTTTATCGGATTTGGAGATGTGGACCCGGGGTTGACTTTTGAGTTGACTTTTTAACTTTGATTAATAATTTAGCCTTTTATATGGAATTGATTTCTAAAACTTGCGTTGAGTATATTGAATTATACTCATGTTGAAATCATGCCTAGGCTACGCATATACTAGTTGATGAGCGTGTGGGCGTGCATCATAGAATTGGGACTTAATTGATTCCATGGAGTTGTGTAGTCGTATAATCTTGTCATTTTCCATATATTCTCCACATATTAGAGAAATTGAGCTGAGACTCATGTTGAAATCATGCTTAGGCTATATGCTGATATTATTGGTACCTGAATAGGTCATGTTGCTGTTCAATTATTGTTTAATTTATAATTATGTACTCAGTCACATCTATCATTACCATACTATATCTCAGCCTCTGTTGCCATTTATTGATACATCATATCATCATGTCGGGCTGATTTTGATGACATTGCGAGCCTGACAGACTAGAGAGATTCATGATTAAGTGAGGATGAGGGCCTGATGGTGAGTGATATTTATGAGATCAAGCTGCACGCCGCAACATGTTTTATTGATTTATGCCTAGATTTGGCTTATTATAGTATTTGGGCTGTATCTGCCCTAAATAGTACTAAGTGATTATGTGAGATGAGTGTTGGATCTGCCCTCACAATACTAAGTGATTGAGTGTGATTACTGTGAAATGAGGTAGTCATATTGAGTACTCTGAGAGTGTGAGTACATGAGGCTTTCATTGTATTGCATCACAGATGGTATACACATTGGCATGTAGATATGGAGATGTTATATTCCTCACATCATTTAGATTTGATCTAACTTTATCTGTATTGAGCTTAGTTGTTGAACTTGAAAACATTTCTACATTTCTGTGAGGTTATTTCTATATTTGAACTGTACCTGTTGAGCTCATCACTACTTTCAGCCCGAAGGTTAGTTTTGTTACTTTTTGAGTACATTGGGTCGATGGTACTCATATTACACTGTACATTTCTTGTGCAGATCCATATATTTCTGGATAAGGCGGCTGCTAGATTTTAGAGTTTTGATCTATTGAAGACTATCGAGGTAGCTGCATTGGTGTCTGTAGATCTTGACTCTCTTTCCTTTCAGTTATTTGTATTGCTCTATATTTCTATAAAATGTTTTTATCAGTCACCCGGGTTTTGGGAATGTATGGTATTGACACTCGATATTTGCACAGTATTTATGGGCTTTTACTCTTAAACTTATTTATTATGTTTTCAAACTTAAGGAATAGGGTGATTTATTGTGATTGTCGGCTCTCATAGTAGTACGATTGGCGCCATCACGATAGGTGAGATTTATGGTCATGACAAGTTGGTATCAGAGCCTAGGTTACATATGTCTTAGGAGTTATGAGAAAGTTTTGTATAGGCTTGTGGAGCGGTACAAAGGCGTCTGTACTTATCTTCAAGAGAGTGCCGAACCTTTAGGAAAAATTTAACTTTTTTTGTATTCCTGTTGTCCGGAATTATTGATTTTGAGAACTAAACTTTTGTTATTCTATTCTCTCACATATGCTATGGACACGTGCTACCGGATAGGGTGGACCACTACCAGTACCACCAGGTAGGGCCTCGAGGGGTAGGGTTGTGGTAGAGGATGGGGCCATTGTATAGGGCGAGGTGCTGCTCATACATTAACTAGACTTTCACCTGTAGACCCTCCAGTTTCTCTAGCTTAGGAGCGGATACCAGATATAGTTGAGCTGGTTGGACTAGCTCAGGAACCAGCTTTGCGTATTGTCATTCCAAGCCTTTAGGAGGTTATTACCCAGATATTGATTGTTTGCACTTGCCTTGCTTAGAGGTTTTAGCTAAGGTCTCACCATCCACTTCTCAGGTCGAAGGAGGTACTCATGCTCATATTGCTCGTACTCTAGTGCAAGTTGTGTAGAGACTTCATAAATCAGGAGTACTACTAACCTAGTCGGTTGTAGTTGCTCATGACCATGTGGGTACCATCATGAGTGATGAGACTAGAGAAGACTAGAGAGATTTGAGAGGCTCAAGCCTCCATCATTCTGTATGGGCTAGTCAGAGGATGCTCAGGATTGTTGGATAGATGCCAAAGGATTCTTTGCACACCGGGTATTTTGGTGACTAATGGGGTTTCCTTTACTAGTTTTCACCTGACGTGGGAAACCTTCAGATGGTGGGAGACTCATGAGAAAAGTAGTACAATCGGCGCAGCTCCACTTTCATCGCATGAGTTCTCCTTTCTCTTATTAGAAGCTTGTGCCACAAACCCGCAGAAAAGAACTACGCAGACAATTTGAGCAGCTATGTAGGAGGATATGTCTATGACCCAGTATGAGATGAGGTTTTCAGGATTCATTTGTCACGCAATATGGCTGTTCCCATATAGAGGGAGAGGATTTGGAGGTTCATTAATGGCCTCGACTATCAGTTATGTTTATTCATGACTCAGGAGAATACACCAAGAGCGAAGTTCAATAAGGTAATTGATATTGCTCGGTGGCTAGAGATTGTCCATAATCAAAAACATGAGTAGACGAAGGATAAAAGGCCTCATGATTGGGATAGCTCCAACTGTGTTCCTTATGGGAGTAAGCCCAACCATAATAGGGATCATCCTTATAGGCCTGCTCAGATGGCTTGTCCAGTTCATCTATCACGACCCAAACCGATGGGCCACAACGGGTGCCCGAATCCTACATTGATAGATATTAAACACTCTTGCCTTATGTTTTGATGATATAACAAACTTTCTGATAAGAACAAGTTAGGGAACCTGATCTACTTGGGCTACTACAAACTTGAACTGATCTCAGATAAGGATAAACAGCTACAGATTCAGAAGCTAGGAACCAATCCAGAACCTGTTGCTTCTTTGGTTTCTCTGTAGCTACACAGTCATTGGATCACAACCGGAACTGAAGTGACCGACGACACTGTCTCTGCCACAGTGCTATGTACTAACAGCCCACTTTCCTTCTAACCAAACAAAGCACTCACATCACTTCTAGTGATATGATCAAGATGTACCAAACCAATACTTATACAAAGATATCAACAAAAGGTTTCAATTTCCATTCAAGGCTTCAGAAAAAATAGAAAGCTCATTTTCTCAAGCTTGAAGAACAAGGTTGAACGCCACTACGGACCAGTTCCTAAAAGATTGATTGTTGTTATCCTAGTTGAGTTGTAACCTTATTATTGTACTTATTATATCTCCTAAACTGCTTACCTAGAAGCATACTGATTAGGAGTCTTCTTGTAAATCCTCAACTTCACTGATTTTAGGTTGTGAATAGGTTTAGTCATAAAGAAATGTCTTTGTAATTGTAGGGTTGCAAAGTGGCTTGTGGTGACAGCACCACAAGTTAGAAAAAGCCTCTGTAACTAAGATGCTCACAAAGTGGTTTGTGGTAAAGGTACCACAAGTTAATTGAGCAAATCCATTATAATAGGAGTATTGTAGAGTGACTTCTAATAGGTAAGATTACAAGTTAGTTAAAAGCCAATAGGTGTAGGCCGTGGTTTTTTTTATCCCCTTGAGTAAGATTTTTCCATGTGATAATCCTCGGCCTCATTTACTTACGTCCTTATTAAGTACTCTCAGTAGAAACTTGTATAGAACCAGGTACTCTAAGACTTGGTGGACCCATAGAAACTAACAATTGGTATTAGAGCGGGTTTCTCCTATTAGGTTAACACCTAGAAAGGATCCTTATGATGGCTCCACTAAATTTTTGCAACTTTGATGGAAAATATTATTGGTGGTGGAAAGCTTGAATGCACGACTTCATCATGGTTGAGGATTGTGATCTTTGAGAGATTATCTGCAATGGTCCGTTTCCAATCAAGACTAGCATAGAATACACTGAAGCAGACAAGAAATCAATAAAGAAGAATGCATGTGCCAAAGAAATATTGGTATATGGTGTGTAACTTGACAGGTACAATAAACTCTCTGCATGTGACACTGCCAAGGAAATATGGGAGGCTTTGCAAATAGCATATGATAGAACTACACAAGCAAAACAAGACATCTAATATTGTTGATAGTTCTACGATTGCAGATGAAGGTGGGGAGATTAGATATGACTCAACGCTTGCTTTGATTGCACAATCAGACAATGATGAAAACAATGGCAACGAAGAGATAAACTTCAAGGATGTTTAGAGAAATATGAAATCCTACTCTCCAAAAAAACTCATGTGTTTAGCTGACATGTTACTTACTGCATTGGCAGTCTTACGGAGGATATGGATTCATTGGTCTTAAAATTAGAAAAATTAAAACATAATAGAAAAGACTTAGTGGCTGTAATTACTAGTCAAAAGAAGGTTATTGAAATTATTAGAAAAGAAAAGAGTGACATCTTGGCAAAAACTAATGACCAAAAGAGATAAATAATACAGCCCCTAACTAAGTCAAAACATAAAAACCCTGAAAGAGGAAAGGAGATAATGAGTGAGGAATATGCTAGGCTTGAAGATGAGGTGAAGACCTTGAGATGTATGATGAGTGCTGAAATTGAGAAAAATGAGCTCCTCCAAGTCAATATGAAAAAAATCATGATTGATCTTCAGAAGTCTCTAAAGTGGACCTGGTCTATAGAAAGCTCATAAGGAAGAAAACTCCTTAAAACCTCATAGTGAGAGTACCACTACATCTGATAACTAGCGTCGCATCCAATATGGAAATATTTGTCACTCCAAGGAAGGTGTCCAGGCCAAGAGTCATTTAGTACTAAAAGATAAAGTGGCAGCTGAAATTGTGATACAAAAGAGGGACCAGGTTCCACTGATAAAAAACTGGCATTACCTGCATGGACTAAGAGAGCTCTTATTCATCCTCTTGGTTACTACAAGAGACCCAAAATTGTTTGGCTTCCTAAAACTAACTCCTAATCTCTTGTGCAGGGAACGATGAAGGGAAGTGAACAATAGTTGTTTATGGATAGTGGATGTTGTAAACACATGATTGGGAACACAACAAACTTTTTCTTACTTATAGACCTGCACGGAAGGAGTGTATCTTTTGGCAATGGCAAAAAGGGGTATATTCTCGGAGTTGGAAAATTTGGGAAGTCACTCACTCACTCACTCTATTGAAAATGTTTATTATGTCAATGGACACATGTACAGTCTCTTGCGTGTCTACCAAATTTGCTTTAAAGGAAATATGGTGGAGCTCTTGTCCAAAATATGTACAGTCACTGATCTTGTGACTGTTGAGATAGTTCTGGTGTCCAACAGATACAAGAACATATATGTTCCAGATTTCGAATCAATACAGAGTGGTGATCTGAGTTGTCTAAAGGCAGTTAACGATGATGTTGAACTATGGCACATAAGACTGGGGCATGCAAGCATTTTCCTTCTGAACAATCTAATTCAGAAGGACCTGGTCCATAGTCTGCCAATATCATAATTCAAAACTCAAAAGGTCTGTGATGCCTGTGCCAGAGGAAAACATGTAAAGTCCTCATTTAAGTCAAAAAGAGATGCGAGTACCTCAAAGACGTTTAACTCCTACATATGGATCTGTGTGGACCCACGAGGGTGATAGTTGATGATTACTCTAGATTCACATGGACCTTGTTTCTCAGAACAAAAGATGAAACAGTTGAAGTATGCGTGGCCTTTGTGAAGAAAATCCGGGTGAAAATGGAGTCTAGAGTTGTATGCATTAGATCAGATCACGGAATAGAGTTAGATAACGTCAGGTTTGATGACTTTTGTAATGAAAATGACATCACCCACAACTTCTCAGCTCCCAGAACTACATAGCAAAATGGTGTAGTAGAAAGAAAGAACAATGCTTATTGATAGTGGACTTCCAAAATTTTTTTGGGCTGAAACTTTCAACACTGCTTGCTATTTGGTGAACAGGTGCATGATCAGATCAATCCTGAATAAGACCCCGTATGAACTATTGAATTGAAGAAAATTCAAGTTGACTTACCTAAGAACATTTGGATGCAAATGTTATGTTCTCAACTATGGAAATGATTAGCTTGGTAAGTTTGATGCCAAAAGTGACAAAGGTATATTTCTTGGCTACTCTTCTCAACGCAAAGCCTACAAAATATATAACAATCGGACTCAATGTGTTGAAGAAAGTGTCCATGTTATCTTTAATGAATCTCATTCATCATGCGAGAAGAATGTTGAGGAAGACCAAGATGGAGAACCCTTACTTGTTCCCAGTGAAGTCATTAACATGACAAACAAAAAGGCAAATATGATGAGCCAAGTGAAGGAGGCAAATCAAGACAATACTAGGTCATCATCAATAGATCCAAGCACTTAAATCACAACTACTGAAGCTGAAGAAAGAGTGGTTGATGCAGTTCAAGGAACTCCACTGGCATTTGTGACAAGGATAGAGGATAATCAGCCAAACATATAGTCCTCCTCTTAGAATTAACCCCAGACATCTGGCTGGAGACATCAAGGTTCTCACCCCATAGATAACATAATCACTCCTTTAGATTCTGGAGTCCAAACCAAGTTAAGAGCTAGAAATTTACTTATCTTCTCAGCCTTTCTCTCTCAGCTAGAACCCAAGAACATCAAGGAAGCCTTAGATGATGCAGATTAGATTACAACCATGCAAGAAGAGCTGCATCAGTTTGAAAGAAATAGCATTTGGAACATGGTACCTAGACCTCCAGATAGAACCATTATAGTAACTAGGTGGGTGTTCAGAAACAAGCTCGATGAGCATGGAATTACCATATGGAACAAAGCTAGGCTAGCATTTTAAGGTCACAATCAAGAGGAATGGATTGACTATGATGAAACGTTTTGCTCCAGTGGATCGCATGTAAAGATACCACAAGTTAGTTGAGCGAATCCTTTACAATAAGAAGTATTGTAGAGTTGATTGTAATAGGAAAGATTACTAGTTAGATAAAAGCCTACCGGTGTAGTTCGTAGATTTTTTATCCCCTTGAGTGGGAATTTTTCTCTTATCCTCATTTATTTACTGCCTTATTAAGTACTCTTAGTAGAAACTTGTAAAGAACTAGGTACTCTAAGACTTGCTGGACCCATACAAACTAACATAAATGTCGAACACTTCTTAATCATGCGTCTACGATATAAACCTAAATAAAATTTGCAAAATTGCGAGAATAACATACATGAAAGGAGACCTGCCCAAACGGCATATGTACATATATGTGTAGCATACGTAAGGCGAGCCGACAAGGCTGCTATCGACAACTATATACCTCAAAATTGGAATCTGGCAAGGCCACGTACTATCCTACTGGACATATTGTCTACACATATCTAAAAAATAATTGTACAAGGACGAGACTGGGTTCGGTCATACTTATATATGTAAACAAACATATCACACAAAAATCCAAAGCAGCTCTGGATCAAATAGAGCATACCTACTATCATTGATCAAGGATCCTAAGAAGGGGGGGCCGTTTTCTTGTCCACCTATACTTGCGGGAATGAAACATAGGCCCCGTAAAATAGTGCATCAGTATGAGTAATGTACTAAGTATGCATGACATGAAAATCAGTACATAATAGACATAGATGAAACATGGAATAAGAAATTCCGTCTGTAAGTTTGAATAACTTTACAAATCCTAAAATAATTATAACATCATGAACATGTCTGTAAATGTCGTATCATGCATTGGTATCAGTGTACGTAAGATCATTAAGTCTCTGAGTACATCCCATCATATTATCTCGACCACTGTGGGCAAAATAATCCAAATATAGTAACTGATCAGGTGGTAGTGCATATATAACATCGTAACCTTTGCCCATATATATATATATATATATATATATATGTATATGTATGTATATGAATGTATATATATGTATATGAATGTATATATATGTATATGTATATATATATATATATATATATATATGTATATATATGTATATATATATATATATGTATATATATATATGTATATATATATATGTATATATATATATATAAATATATATATATATATATGTATATATATATATATATATATATATATATATATATATATATGTATAATGTCATCTTGTCATGGGTCAATGTACATATATAAATAAATGAAATGCATGAAAATATGTTCATAATCTCATTATTTCTTTAGGATAAACTTTATCAACTGCGTATTATTTCGAGTCCCATGAAAATAAAATATAACAATATGTCACATGGGGAATCAAGAACATAGAGACCCCTAGTATTTCTAGGAATAGAGTCGTTTATGAAAACTGTACGTTTGCTCATTTCTTTTGTATAATTTGGTTCATGCCAAAAAGAAATAAGAGATAGCTTTAACATACCCAGGGTAGGGAAATTTCGTATGATATTCTTGAAAAAGGTTGCACCGTACTCCTTTAGAACCGCAAAATTTATGTTGCTAAGGTGCTAATAATTTCTCGCTGGAATTGATTGTTGATAACCAATTTTTTCCCTATGTATCTTATACTCAAAATACATTCAAAATAACATGTTTATGCATATATAGTCATGTCCAACTATTTTAGTATTTTTTCTAATTTATACATTTTTTAAAATAAATTTATTGTCTATTTTAGCAGTATAAAAAACCAATAATCATTCCCAAAAATATGATTTTCTTGAATAATCTATTTTATTCTTATACTTTCCCCAAAATATAATTAAGGTGATTTCTGTACATTTTACAAATTTATTTGATATTTCTAAAAGCTAAATTTCATATAATTGCGATTATATCCCTTTTACGGTTAATAGTATTTTGTAATTCTAAAATTGGTCCAAATATTTTTAAATTAATATTTATATATTTTTAATTAATTTTATGCTATTAATTTGCTTTTAAAATTGTTTTTACTATTTTTTATAAAATAAGAAGGAAAATTGGCTATTTAACCCTTAGCCATTTTTTGTTTCAATTATAGCCCTCTCACCTTTCAATTATATCCCTTTGTTAACCAAGTTTTGAACCTCAATTGGACCGGCACAATCTCGATCTTACCTGACCCCTGGCCCAATTTTAAAAAATCGCCTGATCCCTACTATTGATCCGGGCCGTTGGTCATTTTGACCAACAGCCATGAAACACTTACCTTTATTAACTTCAAACGACTACCCTAATATCTCATTTCCCATCTGATATCCGCCTCTAAATCCCACACCCTCTCAAACTCTCTGAAACTCTCTCGAACTCACTCAAAACCCTAATCGCCTTCTACCCCAAACTCGCCGGAATCTATGGTTTATAAGGCTATGGACAACCTATACTCACCTCCTAGTGATCTTACTTGCTTGATGCTCGAAGTTTCGAGGCCATACTTCGAAGGTCTTCACTCAGACCCTCACTAATTCGAGGTTTCCGACCATCTCCTGCCTTGCTTCGGCATATCCAAGACTTAGGTGCCTGACTCTTGACCTGTCCGACTCAAAATCGGGCATGTTACCAAGATTTTCTCATTTTAGGGTTTCTCCGAAACCCTAAGCTATTTAAGGTTCTTTCATCGTTATTTCTCTAGATCTATACTGTACCTATGCTTTTCTTGCCATATAAAGTGTTTTCCCCAAACGTTTATTTTCAAAATCGTTTCTCTTCAATTTTAGGGTTTCTGAAAGGATTTTTCGAGAAAATATTTCTGATTTGTCCTCTTCTTTGCTTTATGTGTGTTTGTCTATACCCTGCTCGTGTGATTTCCTTTATTACACATGGATTGTCTTCTACCTTTTCCATTCTACTATGTATGTTACTCCTTTTAATTTTATGCTATTTTTTCTTTACTCTTTTACTATGTGTTAACCGTTAAGTTATCTTATTTTTCCTTATTGGACTCTGTCCATGTTCTTATATGCTTCATCGACTGGTGTTCACGTTTGTGTTATCCCCTTCTTCTGAACTTGTTTTGCTTACAAAGTTTTTTCAAGTGTGTTCGTCATGATTTTTCTTCCTTTGTCATTCAAACATGCTTTCATATCTGTTTTGTTGTGACTATGAAATAAATAGCTTACTTTCTCACCTCCATGTCTAATTCAATCTTGAAACCCTAGAATTTGGGGGTTTCCTTTGATGATTTTGATCTTTGTGATCGATTTAAGGCTCTGCTTTGGGACCCTGGACTCTCAGACTCACTATGAGTCTGCAAATTTAACCTGTATTTTTTTGCTTATGATTCTGAGCTTTTTATAATTCTGAACTTCTCTGTCTTCTGCATAACTTGACACTCTCTTCTTGATTCACATGTTTGTGTGCTTTATATATGAGAACACTTCTTTCAAAAGGTTTTCCAACTACTAATTGATTCCGAATCCCTTTGATAGTGTTTACTTTATTGTTACTGATTTTCCTTATTCGAACCTCTTTTTACCCTTTTTCTCGACCTGATTCATTCGAGTAAGCATATAATTTTGGTTTTACTGATTGATTCCCATTTCTTTTTTCACAAACCGTGTACTATTGGTTTGTTGCTTTAAATAGCTTCTATGTACTTACCCTTTATTATACTTCTAGGATTTTTTTTTTCAAATACCTTTCCTTAATTATTGTACCCGTTTGAATTTGAATCCCTTAATTAAAGGGAGTCTTATGTGATTGATCAAAAATCAGACTTCAATTATTTTCTAACCTTATTCCTCATGACTTTCACACTATAAATACACAACCCTTTTGTTGTGACCATATATTTGTAAAAGATACATTCCAATATGATCAATGTGCTATTCTTGATAACTTAAAAAGGGTGCAAGGAACATGAATCATGTATTGAAATGCTAAGACCCTAAATTAAGATTGGAGCTGCATATACTATGTCAAACTATGTGAAATCCTCTATGTATAGAGATGTTCGAAGTAATCAAATGAATTGAAAAATAGAGTGTGGCCAATGTACCGAGAACTTGAATTATAATAGTACCGGTGATGCCTATGACATGAGAAAATATGAAACAAATTATGAAAGGAGCTTTCATAAATGACTTCAATAATAAAGTACCCTAAAGGCTTTGTAAACAATTTATGCCATAAGTGACTGTTCGAGATAATATTTTGCCTTATGAGTACATCCAATGTGATCCAAGCTATTACATACTTCGATGTTGAAATTATATATTGTCATGATTGGAAAAGAGTAATTCAAGAACAATTGATGTAATTGCTTGTTTATTCCTCTGATGTGTGATTTTTATTATGGTTTGGTGTGTCCCCTCCTTTTTGGGAGAATTCGTTGTGTTTAATGTTTCATTGTTAATAAACTTGAGATGTATGATTTCTAAAATATTGTATATACCCATGATTCATGATTCCTTTCATGTGTACTTGACATCTTGAATTGAATGGCTTGTTATTGAAATTTATATTGATGTGAAATATGTATAATGATGGGAAATGTGGGAAAGAAGAGATCGATTCATGAAATGTGGCCTAGTGCCAAGTATGATGTGTTAATTGTGGACCCAAGTGACCATGAATTGATATATGTGAATAAAGATTGAAATGAGATGATTAACGAGAAGGGAACAATGCCTTTGCAATGGGGCCTAGACAATCGGGCCAAGATCGGACTCCGCTCAAGATAGCGGTGATATTGTGAATGAATTCCAGAAAAAGGAAAATGAGATTGTGATTGAGGTACATGTATCAAATGAGGCAACCGATCCGATCGGGTCGTAATCGAACTCCGCTCAAGAAAGCGATGATATTATGAATGATGATGCACAATATCAAGTGCCCCAACCTAATGATATGGGAATTATGTGAAAGTCATATGATTCTTCAATTTGATGATATGGTGATTGTTAAAGCTATTAATTGACCTTTATGATTTCTTTATTCTTGTTTGGTAGTTCTTTCTAATAAGAAGGTGTTTATGATTTCCTTGCTCTTGTATGATAGTTCTCTATAACTAGATGATGTTTAGTTATACATACTAGTGTTATTTTCATGGTACTAACGTCTCTTTTGTCGGGGGTGCTATAACTTTAAATGGATGTGGATGGTTCCATAGCAGGCAGTGTTGGTCGCAGTTAGTGACGCGTCTTCCTTTAAGCCGATTTGGTGAGCCGCACTTCATTTCGGGGTCCTATACCGTTGTTTATCATGTACTTTGTATTTAGAGGTATAGCGAGAGCCTTGTTGCCGGCATTTTCATATTATCCTTCAGTTATATTTAGAGGCTCCGTAGACAGGTTGTGGGTGGTGTTTGGTACTGGGAATTAAATTAGAAATATTGGTATTTGGAAAATATATTTTCCTCTATATCTACAGAAAATTTCACAATTTTGATGTCATGGCTCATTTCCAAAACAGGTCTTTGATGGCGCCCAACAACCTTGACCAGCCAGCCAAGTGCGGAATATTACTAACAATTCATATAGAATCACACTCAAATTTAAGTGAAATACCCATTCAACTAGGGTTGGAATGAAAAGAGTGAATATAGTAGGAAATAAAATATATAACCCCAAAAGCAAGTTTACTAATGCATGTGCATGCCAAGACATTGTGTCACATTGTACGGGCATCTAGTAGAATATACACATCTCTACCATACTGTCCGAAATAAGGGAAAGACAACAAAAATACAAAAGAAGACTTTATCCGGCTGCCGAGCGATGAATCAAGGGAAACAACTCCCTGTGGGAGTCTCTACAGCCACTCACTGGCGCGCGTCTGATCTGTATCCAGATGAATCCGCCTCAGACCCTATCAATTTAAGTACAAAAGCTAAGCATAAGTACATAAGCGATATGTACTCAGCGAGTATCCCGCCTAATATCGAAGAGGTAGAGACAAGAGGTCGGCTTGATACCCAGTAGGTCAAGATAATATCATAATGATGATGTACAATTTGAAGCATAAGTATTTAAGTTAAACCACAGTTACAATGGAAATCATAATCATACTTCTTTTAACATTTTTCCTTCTTTTGCATTCATATATATATATATATATATATATATATATATATATATATATATATATATATATATATATATATATATTGCGCAACAATGCCGAGGTCGACGGCCCCCTCCAACAGAATATAAATCTGTGCACTGCCGAGGGTTGAACGGCCCGTACCATAGACACATCTATTTCACCGAGGCAATCGGCCCGATCCAAAAATATCAAGATAAAATCAAGAATGCACACAAAGGCATCATTTATGTACAAGGAAATAATCCTCTCAAGTTCAACTAAACTCACGTGTTCATTTTTCGTTCTCCTCTAGTCTCTAGCATGTCATAAAAGATCATTTAGATAGTTCAAATAATAGAAATCTCAATTAGGCATGATGTGTGTCCTAAACTACCCAATCATTTAATATTATAGTAGCTACGCACGGACTTTCGTCACCTAGTACATACATAGCCCCCGCATTCAATAGCAATTTATCATTTATTAGTCCTAAAGGGACAATTCACTCTCACGATGTTAGGAAGGAGACTCACCTCGCTCCAAGCGCACTTCCAAATATCAATATCAAGCACGAGACCTCAAAGCGAAGCCGGAAGCACACAAACTAATCAAACAATGTAGGAACTAGTCAATAACGGCTTTCAATGTTGAATTTCAACTATTTATGTAATTTCCCAACCACTCCCGCAAGTTTCCAATTTTTTTACTCCAGGCCCACGCGCCCGAACTCTGAGATTTTTCGAAAAAATTTATTCTCTATCATCTAAGGATTACTAATATATGAATTTTAGTTCATTAGCTAATTAGGTGGTTAAATCATAATTTTATCAAAATCCTAGGTCTAGCTCTAACCTTTGATTTTATTAGATTATGAGTGTTAAATCTATCTAACATTCATGTATTTAAGCTAAGAATGAGTGGATATTACTTACCTTGTGATATTATGAAGAGATTCTCTCTTTGGAACCTTCAAAATCGCGCAAGTAGAGTAAAAATGAGAGAGAATGAGTTTGGGTTCGTACTTAATGAACCCCTTTCTGCCCAGCAATTTTTGCTTCAGCGGGATCACTTCCGCTCTGCAAAGTTCGCTTTTGCGGTAAGAAAACTGCTTTTACACTTTGGGGAAGGCCTGGCTGGACAGCTGCTGCGGCTCTTTTTCCGCAAATGGGGGACCTCTTCTACGGTACCAAGATTCGCGTATGTGGTTTCCTCCCCCTGACTCTTTCCGCTTCTGCGCCCACTAGACCGCTTCTGCGGGCCAAGAACCGCAGAAGTGGTTTTGACAGAAGCAGTAGATATGGTTTTTCTCTAAGTTCCAACTTCGCTCGAACCTCAACCATTTGACGCTCGGGGCTCCCGAGCCCAGTCAGAACATACCAACAAGTCTGAAATTACGAGGTGGACCTAGTCGGCCCCTCAGAACACTCAAAACAACGCTAAATCAAGGAATCAAACCCCAAAACCAATTGAATCAACTCAATGAACTTCAAGTTCTTAATTTCCCTTCTACGAGTCAAAACGCCCTTAGACAACTCAGATTGGTACCAAATTTTACGGGTGGGTCTTAACTAATATATCGGACTTGTACCAAGTTTCGGAATCAGAATCCAAACCTGATATCTAGGTTTTTAATAAATACTTAGATTCTTTAATTCTTTAATACTTTGAATAAGCAAGTTTACATAAATATTCCGTACTCGGGCTAGGGACCTCGGAATTCGATTCCAAGCATACACCCAGGTCCCATATTTTTCACTAACCTCCTGGGACCGTCAAATCACAAATTCGGGTCTGTTTCCCAAGAAAGTTGACCGAAGTCAAACTTGGCCTTCTAAGAAAACCTTAAGGGAATAATTGGTCTTATTTTCACTCAAAGCTTTTCTAACTTCAAAAATAATCACCCCTCGCAAATCAAAATTTAGCTAAGGAAAGCATGGGTTGTTTTATTTAAGGGAAAATGGTTCTAAATAGTAAAACAATCAGTCGGATCGTTGCATTCTCCACCTCTTAAACAAACGTTCATCCTCGAACGGACATAGAAAAGTACCCAGACTGCTGACTAAATGGGGATATCGGCTCCGCATGTCCTCCTCGGACTCCCAGGTCGCCTTCTTAACCGGTTGGCTCCTCCACTAGACCCTCACCGCAGAAACCCTCTTGGACCATAGCTGACGGTCCTATCTATCAGCAATGGCAACTAGCTCCTCCTCGTAGCCCAAGCTCTCATCTAACTGAATGGTACTGAAATCCAACACGTGAGAGTAGTCGGCATGATATTTTCGAAGCATCGATACATGGAAAACTGGATGACCTCCGGATAAACTGGGAGGTAAAGCAAGCTCATAGTCAACCTCTCCAACTCGTCTCAACACCTCAAAGGGACCAATAAATCTTGGGCTCAACTTTCCCTTCTTCCCAAACCTCATAATACCCTTCATTGGCGAGACTTTCAAGAGAACCTTCTCGCCAATCATAAATGATACATCACACACCTTCTGATCTGCGTAACTCTTCTGTCTGGACTGAGCTGTGCAGAGCCTCTCCTGAATCAACATTACCTTATTCAAGGCATCCTGTACCAAATCTCTACCTAGTAACTTGGCCTTACTAGGCTCAAACCATCCTATAGGAGAACGACAACGCCGGCCATACAATGCTTCATATGAGGCCATCTCTATGCAGGAATGATAGCTATTATTATATGCAAACTCCGCCAAGGGCAAGATCTGATCCCAGTGCCGTCCAAAGTCAATCACACATGCTCTAAGCATATCCTCTAAAATATGCACTGTCTGCTCCAACTGCCCGTCGTTCAGAGGGTAAAATGATGTGCTGAGATCCACGCTGGTGCCCGAACCACTATGAACGACTATCCAAAAGTGACATGTGAATTGAGGGCCCCTGTCTGATATGATGGATACCGGTACACCATGCTATGAACTATCTCCCGAATATAAATCTGAGTGTAGCTCTTTGCTGTGTAAGTATTTGCCACTGGACTGAAATGGGCCGACTTAGTCAACTTATCCATAATAACCCACACTGAATCAACCTTCTGCAAAGTCTGTGGCAACCCAACCACGATATCAATAGTGATGCGCTCCCACTTCCATTTCGGAATGGGCATTTAATGAAGTAGGCTACCTGGCCTCTGGTGCTCGTACTTGACCTGCTAGTAATTCAAACATTTGGCCACATACTCAACAATGTCCTTCTTCATTCTCCGCCACCAGTAATGTTGTCTTAAGTTACAATACATCTTCGTGGAACCTAGATGAATGGAGTACCTCAAATTGGGGGCCTCCTCTAGAATCCTCCTCTGCAAGCTGTCCACATCAGAAACACATACACGGCCCTGAAGCCGTAACACTCCATCCTCGCCGATAGTAACCTCCTTGGAACCTTCCTGAAGTACCGTTTCTCTGAGGGCTATCAAATGCGGATCATTGAACTGTCGGGTCATAATCTGCCCAAACAACAAAGAGTGAGCAACCACGCATACTAGAAATCGGCTGGGACTCGAAATATCTAACCTCGCAAGTCTGTTAGCCAAGGACTGAATGTCCAATGCCAATGGTCTCTCCTACGTAGGAATGAATGCCAAACTACCCTTACTCTCTATCTTTCTGCTCAAAGCATCGGTAACCACCATTCGCCTTAGTTGGATGATAAAGAATCGTAACATTATAATCCTTTAGTAACTCAAGCCATCAGTGCTGCCTCAAACTAAGGTCCCTTTGCTTGAATAGGTGCTGCAAACTGCGATGATCGGTGTAAACCTCACATGAAACCCCACATAAATAATGCCTCCATATCATTAGAGCATGAACAATCGCTGCCAACTCTAGATCGTGCACTGGGTAGTTCTTCTTATGAATTGTCAGCTGACGTGAAGCATATGCAATAACTCGTCCCTCCTACATCAATTCACATCCCAAGCCAACACGAGAGGCATCTCAATATATAGTATACCTCCCTGAATCGAAAGGCAATACAAGAATCGGTGCTGTGGTCAAAGCCGTCTTCAGCTTCTAAAAACTCTCCTCGTATTCATCGGACCAATGGAAGGTCGTTTTGGGTCAATCAGGTCAAGGGTGAAGCAATAGATGAAAAGCCCTGCACAAATCGCCTGAAGTAACCTTCCAACCCCAGGAAGCTTCTGATCTCGGTCACTGAAGTAGGACATGACCAACTCTGAACTGGCTCCACCTTCTTAGGATCTACTTTAATACCCTCTCCGGACACAATATGCCCCAGGAATGCCACTGACTCTAGCCAGTACTCGCACTTGGAGAACATAACATATAGCCACTGGTCTTGCAAGGTCTGAAGCACTACTCTCAAATGCTGCTCGTGCTCCCCCAGGATACGTGAGTATATCAATATGTCGTCAATGAAGACGATAACAAAAGAATCAATAAAAGGCCTGAAAATCCTGTTCATCAGGTCCATAAACGCCGCTAGGGCATTCGTCAACCCAAAGGACATCACTAAAAACTGATAGTGGCAATATCTAGTCCTGAATGTAGTCTTCGGAACATCTGAATCTCGAATTTTCAGCTGATTATAGCATGATCTCAAGTCAATCTTAGAGAACACCCTTTCACCCTACAACTGGTCAAACAAATCATCAATACGCGACAACAGGTACTTGTTCTTGATGGTGATATTGTTAAACTGGCGGTAATCAATGCACATTTGCATAGTCCCATCTTTCTTCTTCACAAATAGCACTGGTGCACCCCAAGGCAATACACTGGGCCTGACAAACCCCTTTTATAATAACTCCTCCAATTGCTCCTTCAACTCTTTCAGCTCCTTAGGAGCCATACGGTACGGTGGGATAGATATAGGCTGAGTGCTTGAAGCCAAATCAATGCAGAAATCAATATTACGATCCGGAGGCATGGTTGGAAGATTAGAAGCATAAACATTGATGAACGCTCAGACCATTAACAATGAATCAATCATCGGAGACTCTGCGGTGGTGTCTCGAACATAAGCTAAATAAGCCAAACACCCTTTCTTAACCATGCGTTGAGCCTTCAAGAATGAAATAACTCTGCTAGGCGTATCAGCTGTGGAACCCTTCCACTCTAATTTAGGTAACCTTGGCATAGCTAGAGAAATAGTCTTGGCATGAAAATCAAGGACGGCGCGATAGGGATACAACTACTCCATACCCAGGATGACTTCAAAATCGATCATATCAAGTAACAGAAGATCTGCACTAGTATCGTAGCTACAGAAAGTAACCACACAAGACCGGTAGATTCCATCCACAACCACAGAATCGCCCACAGGAGTGGAAACATTAACAGGAACACCCAAAGGCTCAGGATAGATAACTAGAAAATGAGCAAATAGAGAGGATACATATGAATAAGTAGATCCAAGATCAAATAATACTAAAGCATCCTTACGACTGACTGAAATGATACATAAGATAACGGCATTTGAGGCCAATGCATATGGCCTGGCTGGGAGAGCATAAAATCTAGCTAGAGCGCTGGCTACCTGGCCTCCGCCCGACTGACAAGCATCTGGCTGACCTCTCCCTGTCTGGCCTACACCTCTATGAAGACCTCTACCGGTATGCCCTCCAACTGAAAAGTAGTTAATTCCACTCCATGTGACTCCAATATCCTCATGTTGTGCAGTCTGTCCCTGCACCTACCAATAAAGTCATGTGCTTCCTCATGACTTACACCCCCGAAGACTGGAGGGCGAAGTCAAGTCCATCTGTCTAGTAGCTTCTGTGGATCACCGTCCACAGCTGGAATGGCCTGGGGTTCTACTGGAGAAACTGGCTTAACCTCATCTGCGGGTAGATCACCTGGAGTCTGATATATGACCGCTGCATGGCCTGGAGCCTGAGTGGTAGGGGTCTGTACTCCCCCTCCTACCTGTGAGGTAGCTAGATCCGCTGGAAATAAACCAGCATGCGTCATAGTATCCATGAACTGAAGTATGTGGCCCATAACCTCCTGAAATTCCGGTGCGGTCATGAAATCTGCCGGGGTAGGCTCAGCTGCAGTACCTCACCTTACTCATCAATATTGGGATCACACATGGTCTGCTGGTAGTATGACTGGAATGGCTCTAGGGAACCCTTGTCCCCTACCATGGGCCAGTGACCTCCCCCGACCTTAACTTCACCCTCTAGCAATGGGGGGAGCAGCTCCTCCCGGTTCTGCAACGTTAGCAGTACGAGTCCTCACCATCTCTGAGAGAATAGAAATGGAAATATAGTACACTAACCACTGCACGATAGGAAGTGAATAAAGAGTAGTCTTTCCTAATACCCTATAGCCTCTCGAAGATAAATATAGATGTCTCCGTACTGATCTACAAGACTCTCTTAGGTTTGCCTGTAATACTGTGAGACCTATGTGAACCTAGTGCTCTGATACCATGTTTTCACAATCCATTTCCAAAACAGGTCATGATGGCGTCAAACAACCTTGACGGGCCAGCCAAGTGCGGAATATTACTAACAATTCATACAGAATCACACTCAAATTTAAGTGAAATACCCATTCAACTAGGGTTGGAACAAAAAGAGTTAGTATAGTAGGAAATAAAATATACAACCCCAAAAGCAAGTCTACTAATGCATGTGCGTGCCAAGATCTGGTGTCACAATGTACATGCATCTAGTAGAATATACACAACTCTACCCTACTATCTTAAATAAGGGAAAGACAACAAAAATATAAAAGAAGACACCATCCGGCTGCCGAGCGATATAGGAAGGGAAACAACTCATAATGGAAGTCTCTACAGCCACTCACTGGCGCGGCTGATCTGTATCCAGATGAATCCACCTCATACCCTGTACATTTAAGTACAGAAGTGTAGCATGAGTACATAAAAAAAATGTACCCAGCGAGTATCCCGCCTAATCTCGAAGAGGTAGAGACGAGAGGTCGGCTCGATACCCACTAGGTCAAGATAATATCACAATGATGAGGTACAATTTGAAGCATAAAAATATGTAACTTAAACCACAGTTACAATGCGAGTCATAATCATACTTCTTTTATCATTTTTCCTTCTTTTGCATACTTAGAAATAATTCATGAAAAAGTCTAGGCTCAAGCACTATATATATATATATATATATATATATATATATATATATATATGCGCGGAACAATGCCGAGGTCGACGTCCCGCTCCATCATAATATAAATTTGTGCAATGCTGAGGGTCAAATGGGCCGTACCATAGATGCATCTATTTCACAAAGGCGATTGGCTAGATCCACAAATATCAAGATAAAATCATTAATGCACACAAATGCGTCATTTATGTACAAGGAAATAGTCCTCTCAAGTTCAAAAATAATCACGTGTTCATTTTTCATTCTCCTCTAGTCTCTAGCATGTCATAAAAGATCATTTAGGTTTTTCAAATAATGGAAATCTCAATTAGGCATGATGTGGGTCCAAAAATACCCAAATAATTAATATTATATTAGCTACGAACGGATTCTCGTCACCTAGTAAGTACGTTTCCCCCGCATTCAATAGCAATTTATCATTTATTAGTCATAAAGGGACAATTCCCTCTCATGAGGTTAGGAAGGAGACTGACCTCGCTCCAAGCGCACTTCAAAATATATACATCAAGACCTAGACCTCAGAGTGAAGTCTGAAGTGCACAAACTAATCAAACATTGTGGGAACTAGTCAATAAGGGTTTTTATATATATATATATATATATATATATATATATATATATATGCGCTGAACAATGCCGAGGTCGACGTCCCGCTCCATCATAATATAAATTTGTGCTATGCTGAGGGTCGAATGGGTCGTACCATAGATGCATCTATTTCACAGAGGCGATTGGCTCGATTCACAAATATCAAGATAAAATCAATAATGCACACAAATACGTCATTTATGTACAAGGAAATAGTCCTCTCAAGTTCAACAATAATCATGTGTTTATTTTTGATTCTCCTCTAGTCTCTAGCATGTCATGAAAGATCATTTAGGTTTTTCAAATAATGGAAATCTCAATTAGGCGTGATGTGGGTCCAAAAATACCCAAATAATTAATATTATATTAGCTACGAACGGATTCTCGTCACCTAGTAAGTACGTTGCCCCCTCATTCAATAGCAATTTATCATTTATTTGTCATAAAGGGACAATTCCCTCTCATGAGGTTAGGAAGGAGACTGACCTCGCTCCAAGCGCACTTCAAAATATATACATCAAGACCTAGACCTCAGAGTGAAGTCTGAAGTGCACAAACTAATCAAACATTGTAGGAACTAGTCAATAAGGGCTTACAAGGTTGAATTTCAACAATTTAAGTGATTTTCCAACCTTTCCCTCAAGTTTCTAAATTTTCCACCCAGGCCCACACACCCGGATTCTGAGAGTTTTTGAAAAAAGTTGTTCTTTATCAACTAAGGAATACTAATATGTGAATTTTAGTTCATTACATAGATAATTAGGCGGTTAAATCATAATTTTATCAAAATCCTAGGTCTAGCACTAACCCTTGATTTTTTTTAATTGTGTATGTTAAATCTATATGACATTCATGTATTTAAACTAAAAATGAGTGGAGATCACTTACCTTGTGATATTATGAAGAAACTCTCTCCTTAGAACCTTCAAAATTTAACAAGTGGAGTAAAAATAAGAGAGAATGAGTTTGGGTTTGTATTTAATGAACCCCTTTCTGCCCAGTAATTTTTGCTTTAGCTGTCTTATTTCCGCACCTGTGGAGTCCGCTTCTGCAGCAAGAAAACCGCTTTTGCGGTTTGGGGAAGGCCTGGCTTGACCGCTTCTGCGGTTCTTTTTCCGCAAAGGCGGAACCGCTTCTGCGGTCCCAAGGATAGCTTATGTGGTTCCTCCCCCTAACCCTTTCCGCTTCTGCGTCCACTAGACTGATTCTGCGTTCCTGCTTCTGTAGGCCAATAACTGCAGAAGTGGCTATGACAGAAGTAGCATATTTGGTTTTTCTCTAAGTTCCAACTTCGCTCGAACCTCAACCAGTTGACGCTCGAGGCTCTCGAGCCCCGCCTGAACATATTGACAAGTCTAATATCACGAGGCGGACCTAGTTGGACCCTCAGAACACTCAAAACAAGGCTAAATCAAGGAATCGAACCCCAAAACAAATTGAATCAACTCAATGAACTTCAAGTTCTTAATTTCCCTTCCACGGGTCAAAACTCCCTTAGACTACTCGGATTGACACCAAATTTTACGAGTGGGTGTTAACTAATATTTCGAACTTATATCAAGTTTTGGAATCGAAACCAGAATCCGATACCTAGGGTTTAGTAAATACTTATATTCTTTAATTTCTTAAAACTTCGATTTAACAATTTTACATAAAAATTCCGTACTCGGGCTGGGGACCTCGGAATTCGATTCCGAGCATATGCCCATGTCCCATAATTTTCCACGAACCTTCCGAGACCATCATATCACGAATCCGGTTCCGTTTTTCAAGAAATTTGACTGAAGTCAAACTTGGCCTTTTAAGAAAACCTTTAAGGGTATAAGTGATCTTATTTTCACTCAACACTCTTCTAACTTCCAAACTAATATCCCCCCGCAAGTCGAAATTTAGCTAAGGAACGCGTGAAATGTTTTATTTAAGGGAATGTGGTTCTAAATAGTAAAACGACCAGTCGGATCGTTACATTGGATACTACGGTTGAAATGGGTAACGAAAACAAAATGGAAATTGTTAATGAAATGTTTATAAAGTATGATTAATGGAGTCCATCTCCTCCTTATTCATAATTTAGTTTTGGTGGAAGAAAACCTAACAGGCTTGCTCAGTCCAGTTTACTCGACTGAGTGCCGGTCGCGCTCCTCGGATTTTGGGGTGTGACAATTATTCTAGTAGCTCCTGAACTTGTGACACCAGTTCTGGGATGGCATTTGGACATCACTACATTATGGTTTGTTCACTTATTTTTTCAGATTCTATATCAGTTTTTAGTTTCTTTATTAATAATTAAATTAAAATTTTAAAATGCTTAAAATTAGTCTAATATTTGACTTGCATACCAAGTGAAATGTTAGGCATCATCACAGTCCCGAAGGTAGAAATTTTGGATCGTGAGAAGTTGGTATAGATCACTAGGTTGTCTAGGCTTCTCGAGTCACAAGCAAGCTTAGTAGAGTTTGAAGTATCGATACGGAGATGCCTATACTTATCTTTCAAAGGCTATAGAGTTTAGGAATAATTTCACTTCTATTCTTCTCTTTCATGCAATTTTAGTCTATCATTGGTGATTGAACTCCGCTATTCCTGTTCTCTAACAAAAGGAGAATACATGCACTATGTCTATAGCCGGACAGGAGCCGAAGTCACCAGTGATAGCTACGACTAGGGGCAGAGGTCAAGGTAGAAGTAGAGGCATATGCAAAGCTCAGTCTAGAGCTCGAGCAGCAGCACCTGTTGTAGAACCTCAGGTGGATTTTGAAGCAAAGGTTCCAGCTCAGTCTGTACATATTGGAGTAGTTCTGGCCCCAGAAGGATTCATAGCTAACCCAGTACTTCAGGATGCTCCAGTCCGTTTAGTGAGTCATATGAAAGGTGCGGCCAGAATGGTAAATTCCCAGAGGCACTATCCATATCACAAATTGGGGAAGGAGCACAAACTCACACTACTCCCGCTTAGGAGCAGGTAGCTCCCAGTATCAGGCTCCAGTAGCCCATCTAGTTGGGGTAGTTTAGCTAGTTGTTGCGGCACAGGCCGCAGGTAGGTCTGCTTTGTCTTTTGAGGACTTATTGAGATTGGACATGTTTAACAAGATTTTTCCAATTCACTTCAGTGGTGCACCTTCTGAGGACCCACGAGACTATCTGGAATGCTACAATGAGGTACTGCATGTTGGAAACACGTTTCAAATGCAATATACTAAACGTGTGTTCTTTTGTAGGTTTTGATGAATGTCAAACAAAGCAATAAGCGATATATAGCAGTGCTCAAGGACAAGCACATAATGGATGCATTACAAGAAGCTCAAGACAATGCTTGGAAATGTTATAATTGAGTCAATATTAATTGTGATCTTGATTCCTCAATCTTGGCTCATAACATGGCTTCTCTACTAAAATTATTTTTTCCAAAATCATGCATATTTAAAGTAAGTGTCAAATGATTTTAAACTATGCATATTTACATTTGTTAAAATGTTTTCCAAACATGCCTCAAAAATCTGGGCTAAGATAATCGATTATGTACTTATGATAATCGAGTATCTCTAAGCCAAGACTGCATGACAATCGATTGTGAATTAATGATAATCGATTGTGAGTAAGCCAGTTAACATCAGGTTTTTGCAAACTGCATAACAATCGATTGTGTACTTTCGATAATCGATTGTTAACTGAGGCAAAGTTTTCAAAACTCATAAAAATCGATTATGAACTAATGGTAATCGATTGGAATGAGAAAAATGTCTCCCAGTGATTTTAAGTAAAATGATAATCGATTGTGGCTTTTGATAATCGATTATATATGAGACAGTAAGTTTTGAAATTAATTAATAATCGATTGTGGCTTTTGATAATCGATTATATATGAGACAGTAAGTTTTGAAATTAATTAATAATCGATTGTGGCTTTTGATAATCGATTATATATGAGACAGTAAGTTTTGAAATTAATTAATAATCGATTGTGGCTTTTGATAATCGATTATATATGAGACAGTAAGTTTTGAAATTAATTAATAATCGATTGTTCTATTTGATAATCGATTGTTGAAGCTGACCGTTGTCATACTTTTTTCAAATTACCTTCAGGTAATCGATTGTGATATTTAACAATCGATGTTTTAGCGTAAAATCTGGAAAAGATTTTCTGAACGTTGTTAAAATAATCGATTATTGATTTCCTGATAATCGATGTTTTATGCCAAAAATTGGAAAGGATTTTTTAACGTTATAATTAATCGATTATTGATTTGAAGTAATCGATTGTTAACGTAAAATCTGGGATTGATTTTTTGATCTGATAGGCAAACAATCGATTGTTTAGTCCTGACAATCGATTGTCGCTGAGTAATTTCAGCAATCCTTAATTGGCAATTAGACAACGGTAAGACTGAGTTTTTCACCTATAAATACAGGTTTAACTCAGTGTTTTCAGAACAACAACACATACAATTTAAGTATTTTCATTGCTAAAAGCTTTCTTACATTGATCATCATTTTCATTCATCTATAAAGCTTTTTGAAGAGCCATTCTATTGAGCTAAGTTGTTGTGATCTTGAGCATACTATTTCTACTCATATCTACTCATTGAGGAGTACTTTGTAAAGTGAGTGTGTCTTTGTGTTTGTAAGAGAATTGCGATTCTCGTTTGTCGAGGAACTTGTGATTCCTCGGTTGAAGTCTTTGGGATTGTTATCCCCGAGCAATTGAAGTCTTTGGGATTGTTATCCCCGAGCAATTGAAGTCTTTGGGATTGTTATCCCCGAGCAATTGAAGTCTTTGGGATTGTTATCCCCGAGCAATTGAAGTCTTTGGGATTGGTATCCCCGAGCAATTGAAGTCTTTGGGATTGTGATCCCCGAGCACCTAGGTGAGGCTTGTGTCCTCAGCTGTAATGGTTTGTTAAGCACCCGTAAGCTTGACAAGTTTAGTGGAAATCTCGAGAGAGTCTCTCGGGGACTGGACTAACCACGTTTGTGGCCAACCAGGATACATCTTTGTGTAAGTTTATTTTACTGCACTTGTCTTAATTTCTGCAAAGTTTTTAAATTCCGCACTAAAACGCTTAATAATTTTAAAACGCTATTCACCCCCCCCTCTAGCGTAAAGCGTTATTTCCAACAATTGGTATCAGAGCCATACTCTCTGAAAAACTTAACCGTTTGAGAGAACCATCGATGGCTTCTACTCTAAATTTCTTTGCAGGAATAGGTGAAGGAGAATGCAGCATGTCGCCTCCAATATTAGACGAAAACGACTACTCAGTCTGGAAATATCGGATGCAAATTTTTACAATGGCAAACGATTTGTATCTATGGCAAGCTATTAAACACAGTGATCAACTGACGACAAAAGTCGGGAAAGATAAGGTAAGTAAATACAACACTAAAGCTATGAATATATTACATAACGCCTTGAATCAGGAACTTTGGCGAAAAATCTCCCACTATAAAACTGCTAAGGAAATGTGGGACAAACTTGAGGAATTGCACGAAAACACGCCTCAAAAAGCGGTCAGCACAAACGATGAATCAACTGGTCGGTGCCTCATGGCAGACGAAAAAGACGAGGTAAGTACATCTAACGATATACAAATTGCTTATAACAAACTGCATGATGAGCTGGTAAATGCTTCTAAGACTATTAAAGATTTACAAAGAACTCTTTCTCTACAAGAAGAGGATTTTCAAAAACAACTCCTTTTAAAAGACAAGGACTTTGAAGAACGTCTTTCTTTAGCTCAAAAAGGTGTTGAAAATCTGTCTCGTGATAACGAGAATCTTGCAAATGAAAATCAATTTTTGTTAAATGATAGTATAGAACTTAGACAAGTCATCAAGACCATGCATGAAGCCTCTTGTGTTGAAAATTGCCTTACTTGTACTACTTGTGAGTCCTTAAAACTAGAAAACACAGAACTTAGGAAAACTTTAGAAACTCGTAGTAAAAAAGTTCTTAAAGTTAGTGAAAAAGAATCGCCTAAGAGAAATCAACGGCATAAAAACAAAAACTCCACTACTCCACCTAGAAATAACTCTAAGATTGTAAACAAGCCTAGAACAAACTCTTTTAGACCACCTAGACATTATGCTAGAATGTATGAAGATAAGGGTAGAACTAATATCTTTAGACAACCTAGATCTGAATCTAGGATTCTTGCAAACAAGCCTACAAATAGTAATTTTCGGCAACCAAGAAATTACTCTAGGAACGAGCTTAGACCACCTAGACATGACACTAGGTCCTTCAACAAGTCTAGCACTAATGACCTTAGACCATCTAGATATTATACTAGAAATGGGAACAATATGTCTTGTGTTAATCATTTTCATTCGCCTAGAACCTTGTTGGCTCAACCTAGGCATCAACACAACCCAAACGTAGTATGTCATTACTGCAATCGTATAGGTCATATTGCACCTATGTGTTTTACAAAGCATAGAGATTCTTCATATTATAATCGTTACTTGCCTAACCCCCAAGGACCCAAAATGGTATGGGTACCTAAAGAATATTAATTTGCCTTGTAGGTGTGCTTGAAGGGATCAAGTGTACTATGGTACCTTGACAGTGGATGCTCCAGACACATGACAGGAGACGAATCCAAATTCCTTCAACTAGAGCACAAAGAAGGAGGAAGCGTTGTATTCGGTGACAACAATAAAGGACAAATTATTGGCATCGGATCGGTCGGTATTCTGGAAAGCCTAAAGGACAAAATTCAAGAAGAACCACCAAGGAAAGAAACTGACAAAACGGTGGAACCACAAATTGAAAAAGCTCCTCAACCAGAAAATGAACCAAAAGAGCAAATAGAATGGAGGACAGTCAAAGATCATCCTCTCGATCAGGTAATAGGCGACGTTGGAGGGAAGGTAAGTACCCGGAGCTCTATTAGAAATACCTTAGATCTTACTGCTTTTGTTTCTCAAATTGAACCCAAAACCATCTCTGAAGCAATTGGGGATGAATTTTGGACCTTGGCAATGCAAGAGGAGCTTAACCAATTCAAACGTAACAACGTTTGGGATTTGGTGCCAAGACCCGAAGGTCATACCATAATTGGTACGAAATGGGTTTTTCGAAATAAATTAGATGAAAATGGCATAATCACTAGAAACAAAGCTAGGCTTGTGGCTCAAGGCTATAATCAAGAAGAAGGGATTGATTATGATGAGACATATGCTCCGGTAGCTAGATTAGAGGCCATCCGTCTGTTGCTTGCTTTTGCATCTTCTATGAATTTCTTTTTATATCAAATGGATGTGAAAAGTGCCTTTTTAAATGGTTTTATCCAAGAAGAAGTTTTTGTAAAACAACCCCCCGGTTTTGAAGACTTTAATTTTCCCAATCATGTTTTCAAACTCAAAAAGGCCCTTTATGGTTTAAAACAAGCTCCTCGAGCTTGGTATGAAAGGTTGAGTAAATTTCTTTTAGAAAATAATTTTATTCATGGAAAAGTTGACACAACTTTATTTGTCAAGCATGAAAACAATGATATCTTGCTAGTTCAAATATATGTAGATGATATCATTTTTGGTGCTACTAACAATGCTCTATGCAAGGAATTTTCAAACTTAATGACTAGCGAATTTGAGATGTCCATGATGGGTGAGTTACAATTCTTTTTGGGATTACAAGCAAAACAAATGAAGGAAGGTACATTCATTTGTCAAAGCAAGTATTGCAAAGATCTGCTTAAACGTTTTGACATGAACAATGCAAAGGAAATAGCAACTCCCATAAGCACATCCGATCATCTCGACAAAGATGAAAAAGGTAAGGAAGTCGACATCAAAAAGTACCGAGGTATGATTGGCTCTCTTCTTTATCTTACTGCTAGTCGTCCGGACATCATGTTTAGCGTGTGCGTCTGTGCCCGTTATCAATCATGTCCAAAAGAGTCTCACCTTACTGCGGTAAAGCGGATTCTAAGGTATCTTGTCGGTACTACCAATGTGGGTCTATGGTACCCCAAAGGTTCTTCATGCCAACTTATTGGCTATTCCGACTCCGATTTTGCTGGATGCAAATTGGACCGCAATAGCACTAGCGGCACTTGCCACTTGCTCGGTAGCGCTTTAGTTTCTTGGTTTAGTAAGAAGCAAGTTAGTGTTGCGTTGTCCACAACCGAGGCTGAATATGTAGCCGCGGGGAGTTGTTGCGCTCAAATCCTATGGATGAAACAACAACTCTTGGACTATGGCCTACGTCTTGATCACATTCCTCTTAGATGTGACAACACTAGTGCCATATGCTTGACGAAGAACCCCATTCTTCACTCGCGAACAAAACACATTGAAATTAGACATCATTTTATTAGAGATCACGTTCTAAAAGGCGATGTCGAAATTGAATTTGTTGAAACAAAATGCCAATTGGCAGACATCTTTACAAAGCCCTTAGATAAAGAGTCCTTCTTCCGAATTCGTAGTGAACTCGGGATCCTTGACTCCACGTTGATCTAAGTCATGCATTGCATTTTATTTCTTACATAATTTCTAACTTGAGCGTCGGAGGCGTCTAACATTTTGTTGCAGGTATCACCCTAAAGAAAAGGGGATCATAAAAAGCATGACGCAAGATACTCAAGTATTCTACAGGAAAATCGCCGTCAAACAATCGATTACTGTATCAATAATCGATTACTTCCGTTATTTTTTCCAATAAATAAACTTGTGTTTATTTCATATTTGTTATTCTTCCCTTGTGTACATTTTTTTGCTAATGGCAAAAGGGGGAAGAAACGGGATATCAAGAAGTATGCTATATTATGCTATATGCTCTCAACTTCATTCATGCTTAAAGTGAGGGGGAACATGAATTGAGGGGGAACATGACACTCGTCTTGGTTTATCAAAATAATTATTGCATATATCCCGCCTATGTTTGCCATTATCAAAAAGGGGAAAATTGTTGGAAACACGTTTCAAATGCAATATACTAAACGTGTGTTCTTTTGTAGGTTTTGATGAATGTCAAACAAAGCAATAAGCGATATATAGCAGTGCTCAAGGACAAGCACATAATGGATGCATTACAAGAAGCTCAAGACAATGCTTGGAAATGTTATAATTGAGTCAATATTAATTGTGATCTTGATTCCTCAATCTTGGCTCATAACATGGCTTCTCTACTAAAATTATTTTTTCCAAAATCATGCATATTTAAAGTAAGTGTCAAATGATTTTAAACTATGCATATTTACATTTGTTAAAATGTTTTCCAAACATGCCTCAAAAATCTGGGCTAAGATAATCGATTATGTACTTATGATAATCGAGTATCTCTAAGCCAAGACTGCATGACAATCGATTGTGAATTAATGATAATCGATTGTGAGTAAGCCAGTTAACATCAGGTTTTTGCAAACTGCATAACAATCGATTGTGTACTTTCGATAATCGATTGTTAACTGAGGCAAAGTTTTCAAAACTCATAAAAATCGATTATGAACTAATGGTAATCGATTGGAATGAGAAAAATGTCTCCCAGTGATTTTAAGTAAAATGATAATCGATTGTGGCTTTTGATAATCGATTATATATGAGACAGTAAGTTTTGAAATTAATTAATAATCGATTGTGGCTTTTGATAATCGATTATATATGAGACAGTAAGTTTTGAAATTAATTAATAATCGATTGTGGCTTTTGATAATCGATTATATATGAGACAGTAAGTTTTGAAATTAATTAATAATCGATTGTGGCTTTTGATAATCGATTATATATGAGACAGTAAGTTTTGAAATTAATTAATAATCGATTGTTCTATTTGATAATCGATTGTTGAAGCTGACCGTTGTCATACTTTTTTCAAATTACCTTCAGGTAATCGATTGTGATATTTAACAATCGATGTTTTAGCGTAAAATCTGGAAAAGATTTTCTGAACGTTGTTAAAATAATCGATTATTGATTTCCTGATAATCGATGTTTTATGCCAAAAATTGGAAAGGATTTTTTAACGTTATAATTAATCGATTATTGATTTGAAGTAATCGATTGTTAACGTAAAATCTGGGATTGATTTTTTGATCTGATAGGCAAACAATCGATTGTTTAGTCCTGACAATCGATTGTCACTGAGTAATTTCAGCAATCCTTAATTGGCAATTAGACAACGGTAAGACTGAGTTTTTCACCTATAAATACAGGTTTAACTCAGTGTTTTCAGAACAACAACACATACAATTTAAGTATTTTCATTGCTAAAAGCTTTCTTACATTGATCATCATTTTCATTCATCTATAAAGCTTTTTGAAGAGCCATTCTATTGAGCTAAGTTGTTGTGATCTTGAGCATACTATTTCTACTCATATCTACTCATTGAGGAGTACTTTGTAAAGTGAGTGTGTCTTTGTGTTTGTAAGAGAATTGCGATTCTCGTTTGTCGAGGAACTTGTGATTCCTCGGTTGAAGTCTTTGGGATTGTTATCCCCGAGCAATTGAAGTCTTTGGGATTGTTATCCCCGAGCAATTGAAGTCTTTGGGATTGTTATCCCCGAGCAATTGAAGTCTTTGGGATTGTTATCCCCGAGCAATTGAAGTCTTTGGGATTGGTATCCCCGAGCAATTGAAGTCTTTGGGATTGTGATCCCCGAGCACCTAGGTGAGGCTTGTGTCCTCAGCTGTAACGGTTTGTTAAGCACCCGTAAGCTTGACAAGTTTAGTGGAAATCTCGAGAGAGTCTCTCGGGGACTGGACTAACCACGTTTGTGGCCAACCAGGATACATCTTTGTGTAAGTTTATTTTACTGCACTTGTCTTAATTTCTGCAAAGTTTTTAAATTCCGCACTAAAACGCTTAATAATTTTAAAACGCTATTCACCCCCCCCTCTAGCGTAAAGCGTTATTTCCAACACTGCAGGACATGGGAATAGTTGAAATCAACATGGTTGATTTTGCTGTGTTTTAGATGACTTGGCTTCGCCAAGAGGTGGTGTTTCCAATTATGTATTTACTAGACTAGTTGGTTCGCGTGCATTATGTGGGACTAGTTCTCTCAGCTATTTCTAGAAAAGTTACTTCCTATAACACTGAGGGAGGATTACCACAGACAGTTTGAGTATCTTCAGTAGGGCAGTATGTCAGTCACTCAGTATGAGACCATTTTATGAATCTAGCCTGTCAGGTTCTTCTGCTTCCTAAAGAGAGAGAGAGAGAGAGAGAGAGAGAGAGAGAGAGAGAGAGAGAGAGGTTGAGGAGGTTTATTGATAGACTCGCTCACCCTATCAAGCTACAAATGTCCAAAGAGACTTAGGGTGAGATTTCGTTTTCAGACATCTGTTAACGTTGCTAGAAGGATATAGATGTTTCTTTCATAGAGAAAGGGTCAGTGTAAGATAAGTGACCCCATCATTTCGGTAATTTAGAGGTGCCTCATCTGTAGGCATAGGTGCTTATGGTAGGGGTCATCTTTCTATGCAATTTTATTCAGCACTTCAGACTTCTCACGGTGCTGTAAGGAGGCATGGCCCTTATGTTCCTTACCTTGGGCAGCCATCATTCACTACATATTCAGCTTATATCAGTGCACCACCACTCTAGAGTCATTAAGGCGGCTATTGGACTTGTTCGGGACAGCTTCAGCTCCAGCAACCACGACAACAAGATGGATTCTATGAGTGTGAGAGCATTGGTCACATAAGGAGGCATTGCCCTAGGTTGTTGAGTAGAAGATCAACAGGATTCTCATGCTATCATACCGGCACCAGTTGCTCCACCACCCTCCTGACCAGCTAAGGGTAGGGGTCAGACTATTAGAGGTGTAGGTCAGACTGCTAGAGGTGGAGGCCAGCCAGTTATGGCCTATCCAAGAAATGTAGTTCAGTCTAGTGGGGCCGAGCCCAGATTATATCCTTTCACAGCTAGGCCTGAGGCCAATTTATCTGACATCGTGATCACATATATTGTTCGAGTTTGCCATAGAGATGCCTCAGTTATATTTGATCCGGGATCTACTTATTCCTGTGTGTCCTTCTACTTTGCTTCATATTTGCTTGCACCTCATGATTCTCTGAGTGGCATGTGTATGTGTCCACTGATCACATTCAAACGTACGTGTCTAAAGAGGTATGACATGGTCATTTGCAATACTAAATTCCAACAAAGAGTCGAGATCGAATCTATAGGGAGCTAAGATGAGAATTAGTAGTATATATTTGGAGTATGCACATAAAGTATCTAGACTGCACTTCCACAAACATGGCTTTATTTTTTCTTCTAAAAGTAATGAAGGATTGCAAATCTAAAGGTATAAACTATAGATAATTGTTTTTGAATAATTTTGAGTGATATAAAAAGGCCTAGGGCTATGATCATGACCTAGGTGTTTGCCTAATGGGATAAAGACTTTTATGTTATTCTTTTATCTGGAGTGTATTATAGCTCACAACCCCCTCAATACCTCTCACTCATAGAGTAATTTTGCTCAATTTGACTTTTTCAAGTACAAATGGGTATCTAACAAAATAGTTGATAATGGCTCAGCGTAGTTACTATCTCTAGGTTGAACTTTTTAATTGGATTAATCAATCTCTCAATTGACTCAATTGCTTGTTAGCTAGGTAACCTTAACTAGGTCTCTCTTTCTCAAGAAGAGACTAAGTAAAATAGGCATGAATCAATATTTGCAACCATTAATTCCATAATTGAAACATGAACCTAGCTAAATAACAAATACCCATTCATAAATAAACATAAAATTAATCACCCATAAGGTTTACACACTAGGGTTGGGTCACAACCCTAGTAAAAATGTAGCTACTCATAGCGAGTGTAGAAGAAAATAAAGAAAAAAAGATAATTAAACTCATATTGAAAAATAAAATATAAAACCCAATGTTAAATCGCAAAAATTAGCTAAAGTTGCATAAAGAAGAAAATATAAATAGCTACAACACTTTGAATATTCACAACTTGATCGAAAAAAGTGAAACTCTTCTATTTATACAATGCTAGAATTTTAGGACAAAAATTTCCTTTGGAGGTTCTGTGACCTAACAATTTCATTTGTGCTCCGCACCTTGTTTCAGCTTAATAGGATTTGAATCTTGTGGCCGCACAATTCTGTGAGGGAACTTATCTTGTTTACTTTTTTAGTTTTATTTTATAGCAAAAAAAAAAAAAAGCTTTTAGAACATACTATAAACTTTCTTTTAAATTTTGTTTTAAACATTATATTTAAGTTTTAATAATAACTTTATGATTTAAAAAAATTTGTACAAATTGACATGGGGTATACGTGCCATGCATATACCAGGAACTAGTATGTTTATATTCCGAATGCTATGAGTTCAGATGAACTTATAGCCGAAAAGCAACATCCGCCCTGGCTCACAATCAACGAAATGTTGCTTGTAAAAATAGCATAGTATAGTGAGTTTTTGGACTGCTCATTCAAAAATAGTCACGTTTACGAAGGTAATAAAAAATATCCTTTATTATGCTGCAACAAAGATCGATCAAGCATAATATACTGGAGTTCGGTGCACTTGTATATGAACTCCAGCATATTATGCTGGATGGCATACTTTGCTGACTCCAGTATATTATGCTGGAGTTCTAATGTACTTATGCTGGAACTCCATCATATTATGTTGGAGTTCCTGCATAGTTATCCAAGTTAAATTTTCAAGTTAAATTTCATAGACATTGTGACGACCCAAAGGGGTCATCACCGTAACTCTCCCTTTCTTTGCGCTTCTGAGTCCTTGAAAACCTCTTATTTTATTACCTCGATTTGCGTGCACAGTACGGGCGGGAAGCCGGAAAATTTTTATTTGGAAATATTTGAATTCTTTGTTAATACTATAAATTTTAATAATAATATTGCTATAGTTAACTTTGGTCAATATTTTGGGTAAACGGACGTGGACCTGTGATGTGACAGTCCGAAAAGGTCCGCAACGAAATTTGGGACCCGCGCGTATTCCCATAATTGAAATCCGAGGTCCTAGGCCTGCGTACAGAACTTTTTTGTGAAATTATTTTTTCTGAAAATGCTTAAGGAAAAAATAATATGAGATTTAATCAAAAGTAATGGTATCAGGCTCGTATTTTGCTTCTAACGTCTGGTACAAGTCTTAAATGAGCGTTAAGTGCTATCTGTAAAGTTTGGTTGAAATCGGACTTCATTTGACGTGTTTTAGACTAAGAATGAAAAATTTTAAAGTTTTGAACTTTGAATTTAAAATCATGAGTTTTGGAGGTTGATTCTGATGTTATTTTGGCAATTTGATCGCCCGAGAAAGTTTGTACGATGATATTGAGTTAGTGTGTGTGGTTGGTTGGCAGCCTCGAGGGCTCGGGAGTGATTTCGGGGGTGGTTCGGGGTGTTTTGTTCTTGGAAAACTTAGCAGATTTCCCTTAATATTTGCACAAATCCTTTCCTCTAAGCGATCACATAGGCTTCTCTACAATCGCATAGAGTCCATTTCCAGCCCTCCCACTTTGTTCAATGCGATCGCATCCCCTTCTACGCGATCGCATAGCTTGACCAACCTCTTATATGCGATTGCATCCCCTTTTACGCAATCGCATAGCATTAAGCCCCACCTGGAACTTTGGCTTCCCTTCTTTCTATCGTTCGCATGACCTTGTATGTGATCGCATAAGCCAGCTTCCCACTCCCCTAAGCGATCGCATCCATTGCCCCGCGATCGCATATACCAAATTTTTTCAGTGATATTAAAAGCCTAAAAACAGAACAGTGACGGTATTTCTTCCCAAATTCTCACACGAGCTCTTCCTAAAATCCCCCAGTGGACAAAATTCAAGCTCCAATTTCTTCATAGTTCATTGGGTAAGTAATCCTGACTTTATTTTCTTCTTGTTTCCTTCATCTAACATCAATTTTCTAACCCTAAAACATGAAATCATGGTAGAAATTAGGGCTTTTGGGTAGAGTTAGGTTTTTAAGAATTTGGGCGATTCAACCATAATTTGCGGTCGAATCTTAAAACAAATCATATATTTAGACTCGTGGGGTTATGGGTAATCGGAATTTGGTCCGAGCGTCGAGTTTGGACCATGCGGGCCCAGTGTCGATTTTTGGTATTTTTGGAAGAAAGTTAGGAAATGCATTCTAAGCTAGGGAATTGTATCCTTGTGCTGTTATTGATGATATTGAATCGATTTATGTTAGATATCGTTGGTTCGGGGTAGAATTCTAGAGGAAAGGCGATTTTTGAGCTTTGAGTTGTTATTTTCAGATTCGAGGTAAGTGTTCGGTCTAACTTTGGCTTGAGGGAATAGGATTATGATAATATTTGTTATGTGCTATGTGGAGTCGGTGTATAGGTATGGTGACGGTTACCTATGCGCCCAAGTCTAGCATGACTGTGAGTCATAATTGCTATTATAATGTCGAAAGAAGTAGACAATTGTGACAATTACTTGTCAAATGAACTATGAAGTGATAGTTGAGAAGCAAATGAACTAAAGGGGAATTTTAGGTATTTTCCCCTTGCCGGGACTTATTGTTGAGTTGTTTTCCCTTGCCGGGAGTTATTATTGAGCTGTATTCCCTTGCCAGGACTTATTGTTGAGTTATTCTCCCTTGCCGGGATATTTTATCTTGCTATATATTCCTTTCCCGTTTTGTTGTGACCATTGAATTGGTGAGGAAGAGAGATATTATGCACGAAGGGTCTTTCCGCGCCATGTTTCTTGATTATTTCAGCACGAAGGATCATTTTGTGGGTTCATGTGAGATTTATGTGAGGAAAGTACGAAAGGTGATGTCGTGCACTATGTATTGAGAGTAAAAGCACGAAGGGTAATGTCGTGCACTGTGTATTGAGTGTAAAAGCATAAAGGGTGATGCCGTGCATTATATTTGACAGTTTTGGTGGGAAATGAGAGTGAAAGCACGAAGGGTGGCGCCGTGCAGTTATTGATTCACTGGCTTTTTCTATTTAATGTTACATATTCAGTTCCATTTCTTGTTCGTTGGACTTATAATTTAACTGTTATACCCCCAGCATCTTCTGCCCATTATCTGTTTAAATTCTTGTTACTTTTCCGTTATTGCTCATATATCTGTACAGGTTGATTATGGTAGGTCCGGTTTAGCCTCGTCACTACCTCGCAGGGGCTAAGCCAGGCACTTAACAGCACATGGGGTCGGTTTTGCTGATACTACGCTTATGTACCTTTTTGTGCACAGGTCAGGACACAGCTAACGGACCACAGCTAAAGTTAGGGAGCAATCCTTCAGTCCAGAGACTCCGAGGTAGTTCGCTGGCATTTGCGGGCTCTGAGTCTCATCTATCTCTTTCAGTTTGTTTTATTATATCAAAAAAGACTTGATATACATTTCTTTTAGACTGATATTAGTAAAACTCTGTTAGTAGTCCGTAAGTAGTGATACCAGATACTGGGTAGAGGCATGTTACAAGTTTCGCATTATTGCTATTGTGGTTTCACTATTGTGGCTAAAAGTCTTCCGGGTGATTTTTATTAATTATTTCAGTATTTATATTGTATTAGATTAAGGTTTTTGTGAAAATGTTAAAAGAGTTTGGCTTGCCTAGCTTCGACAGTAGGCGCCATCATGACTCCCGATGGTGGGAAAATCTAGGTTGTGACAAGTTGCTATTAGAGCACTAGGTTACTTGGGTCTCACAACTCACGGACAAGCTCGATAAAATCTGAGGGATCGGTACGGAGACGTTTGTATTTATCCCTCAGAGACTACATAGTTAGGAAAAATTTCAATTTGTTGTTTCTTGTCGTGCGATTCTGTTTCACAAATATTGATTGTCGTTCTACTCTATTCTTTTGCAGATGGCGAGAACATGTGCATCTTCTTCTTCTTCTGCATAGCAGCCCGAGCCCCCAGCAGCAACTTCCGGGAGGGGCAGGGGCCGAGGTCGTGCTATATGCCGTGGAAGGGGCAGAGCCCAGCCCCAGGCAGCAGTTCCAGAGGTGGAGCCTCATATTGTCTTTCATGAGGAGTTTCCAGCTCCACCAGCTCCAGTGGGCCCAACTCAGGTCCCGGGAGGGGTGATGTTTTCCCCGGATCTCCGGGATGCTCTTGTCTGCATAGCAAGCTTTATGGACAGTGTCGCTAGAGCGGGATTGCTGCCAACAAAACCAGCCACTTCTCAGGATGGACGAGGGGTTCAGACTTATACTACACATACTCCGGAGCAGGTAGCTCCCCAGACTCAGGTTTCTTTGGTTCAACCCGCAGTGGCAGCTCAGAGAGGCATTACAGCTCAGGGCGGAGATGGGGCGGCCATGTCTTCGGATGCTTTGTGGAGACTTGATCGATTCTCCAAGCTTTTCACCACCACTTTCAGTGGTGCTTCATCGGAGGATCCTCAAGATTTTCTATTCAGTTGTTATGAGTTCCTCAGGACTAGGGATAGTAGAGACAATGGGGTTGATTTTTGCACCTTCAGGCTTTTAAGATCAGCCAAGACTTGGTGGAGGGATTATTGCATGTCTAGAACAGAAAGGTCTCCAGCTTTGACGTGGGATCAGTTCGCAGAGTTATTTTTGGAGAAGTTTCTCTCTGTAACTCAGCGGGAGGCACTTCGCAGACAACTTGAGCGTCTCCAGCAGGGCTACATGACAGTTACACAGTATGAGACCAAATTCATAGACTAAGAACGTTATGCAGTTGTGACACTCCCTAGAGAGCGAGAGAGGGTCCGGAGGTTCATTGATGGATTGATTATGCCGATTCGCCTTCAAATGGCTATGGGAGTTGGCAGTGATATTACCTTTTAGGAGGCGGCCAATGCGGCCCACCGGGTAGAGATGACACTGGTTCGAGGAGGTAGTCAGGGTTCATAGAAGAGGCCTTAACATTCTGGCAGATTTAGTGGTACCTCATCTGGAGGTAGGGATTCCTATGATAGATGCAATCCTCCGAGGCCTTTCTAGTTGGCACTTCAGGTTTCTCATGGTACCCCAGGTGGTGGTGGTCATCAGTAGCATTATTCAGACCAGTAGTCCTTCAGCGCACCACCAACCCCCATTAGTGCACCGCCACTTCAAAGCTTCAGGGGAGGACATTCCAGTCGACAGGGACAACAGTCTCAACCCCCGCGATCGTGTTATGGTTGTGGTTACCCAGGTCATGTTGTCAGGTTTTGCCCTCGAACCTCGAGTAGTTCTTAGCAGCAGGGTCCTCGCCCTACGATTCAGGCAGCAGGTGATCCACAGGCCGCCCAGCCAACTAGAGGCGGGGGTAGGGATCATAGAGGTAAAGGAAGACACTGTAGAGGTGGAGCTCGGACAACCAAAGGCAGGGGTCATCCCGCAACAGATAGTCCCAGAGATAAAGTTCAAGGATGTGGGGGCCCGCCCCATTGTTTTGCATTGCCAGCCTGGCCGAAGGCCGGGTCATCTAATGATGTGATTACATGTACCATTCTGGTCTGTGATAGAGGTGCTTCAGTATTATTTGATCTGGGATCTACTTATTCTTATATGTCATCCTATTTTGCACCCTATTTTATCATGCCTAGTGAGGCTTTGGGTATTCATGTATATGTGTCCACATCGGTTGGTGATACTATAGTGGTCGACCGAGTGCATCGTTCTTCTGTGGTGGTATTTGAGGGTCTTGAGACCTGTGTCGACTTATTGCTGTTAGACATGGTGGACTTTGATGTTATATTGGGGATGGACTGGATGTCCCCGTATCATTCCATTCTGTATTGTCACGCCAAGACCGTGACTTTGGCCTTGCCCGATTATCCCCGACTTGAGTGGAGAGGGACCCTCGGTCATGCCCCCCTAGTGTTATTTCGTATGTCAAGGCTCGACGTATGATTGAGAAGGGGTGTCTAGCATATTTGGCGTATGTTCGTGACTCCAGCGCAGAGGTTCCATCTATCAACTCTGTTCCTATTATTCTGGAGTTCCCCGAGGTTTTCCCTTCAGACCTGTCGGGTATGCTGCCCGATAGGGATATTGATTTCTGTATTGATCTGGCTCCTGGCACTCAGCCTATTTTCATTCCACCGTATCGCATGGCCCCGCCAGAGTTGAAAGATTTGAAAGAGAAGCTTAAGGACTTGCTTGATAAGGGTTTCATTAGACCCAGTATATCACCTTGGGGTGCACCCCTGTTTTTTGTGAAGAAAAAGGATGGGTGGATGAGGATGTGCATTGATTATCGGCAGTTGAATAAGGTGATAATAAAGAACAAGTAACCACTGCTGAGGATTGACAATTTGTTCAACCAGCTTCAGGGTGCTAGGGTGTTCTCGAAGATAAATTTGAGGTCTGGTTATCATCAGCTGAGGATTTGGGCGTCTGATGTCCCTAAGACATCATTTTGTACTCGGTATGGGCATTATGAGTTTTTGGTAGCGGAGGATGTAAACGTAGCGATTCCTTAAGTACGGCTTGCATATAAGGTAGATTGTCTATGTCAGACTCTTCAAACTTTTTATTCGGACCTACTACTTCTGAAATTTCTGCTTTCACTTTTGCCATTGCTTCTGGATTTCGTAAAAGCTCAGTTAATGCCCACTCTACACTGCCGCTAGTCGTCTCTGTTCCGGCTAAAAACATTTCCTATAATTTCATATGTAGAGTAAATTTGGCAATAAGAGTAGAATTTATGACCTTAACGTATTAGAAAAACATGTCTAAATAGATACATATACATATACATAAGGGACCAAATTCAAGTCCAACAAAACTCAGGAGAGTAATCTTTTAAGGGATGAATTGAATAAATTGAAATCCATCGATGCAATTGCTCAATTATACATATGAGAAATAGCCCAACATACCGAATAACAAAATCGAAACCGAACACACACACACAAAAAAGCGCTCGATTCAGTAATTCGGTACTTCCGAAGAAAAGTTTTTAAAATCGAACTGAAGTATCGAATATTTATCCCTACTTTCGTGTAAGAAGTATAGTTATAGTCCATTTAACAATCTACAAGCTAAAGGTAGCCCGATGCACAAAGTATACCGTGTTCACGTAATGTCCGTATATGTATTGCAGCTCAAAGGTATGATATAGACAACCTACCTTAATGGAAGCATTAGTAAATGATTTAAATCGTAATTTATAGGTCATACGGAAATAATTTTACCGTTGCTTAAATTGTATCTAAAAGAGTAAAATGAGGAATTTGAAGGTTATAAAAAACTTACCATTATAGTTATTGTGATCTCATGTTCCGATAATTTGGCTTGTTCATCCTTTCCACTGCCCTCAAAATCAAGCAACACATCCATCAAATCTTTCCTCTTTTCTCCACCTTTTTGTCTTTCTTCAATTCTTTCCTTAATATATCCAAAAGTAATTTCTTTAGCCTTTCCCATGTCACGTTCCATTTTCTTTCTTAAACCTTGTATGTCAAACCTCGTAAGACATGTAAAAATGTCTGAAATATTTGGAACACCAGCCCACTCCATAATTCCACTCATGGCTTTAAAGAACTCTGACCCTTTTTCTGACTCCGGATCCGCTAAATCCTTAGATAAAATCAAATTACCTAGAAAAAAATTTTCAGTACAAAAAATTAAACTGCAATCAAAAAATAAATATAAATAAAGTAAGTATAACTTAAGGATCGACTTACCTAACATATTAAACGATGCGAGGAACACATAACGTGTTACTTCAATTCCACTTTGATTAATATTTACCAAATTGGCTTGTTTTTCGATCCAGTGAAGCATTTTATCTATCGATTTTCGTCTAATTTGGATGGTTTCATTGATCTTTTTGTTAACAAACATTTCCACGGTGCATATCCGCCTCATCATTCGCCAATAGTTGCCATATGGGGCTAAAGCCATTGATGCTTGATGGTTATTATGTGCTAAACTAACATCAACTATGTACCTATCTGCAAAGGTAACATCATGGTTCTTGAATAATTCAGCAGCTGCCTGCAGGGGCAACGCAATCATTATAGTTATCCAAATTCAATAGTCATATAAAAAAATCATTTCATATTTATAAATAATGTATTCAGAACTCATTAAGCAAAACATATTGTGATCCAGAACTCAGAAGCAGAGCAATCGTTATGTTACGAGTTCGACAGAAACCAAATTCAGTAATCATATATAAAAAAAAGTATTATATATATATATATATATATATATATATATATATATAATCTATTCAAAATCAAGAAAAATGGATGGTAATTCACACCCCGTAACTGACTACCTGAGCTGTTTGAACAATTATTGTGTTCATTGAGGGCCCTATTTTTAACTACACAATAGGGCCATATTTTTGTTTCAAATTAGCAGCTTTCTTGTATGGTTCTGATCCAGCAAGATCAAACATATTACCAAAAATTGGTAAACCAGATGGACCTGGAGGTAGCTTTATGTTGGAAGAAGGTGATTTCTTTTTGGAAATTAAGAGGATTAAAGCTGGTAATAAGATGATTATTGACCAGAAAATATAGCTCCATTCCAACTCCATTGCTCTAGATTTTGGGGAAGACGAAGATGATGAAATGATTGATGATGTGGTGCTTTTAATAAGCATTGCGAGGACACTTTTGCTATTATTGCATCGAACAAAATACTTGCTTACAGTGGCGTATGGATATTAGGTTCCTAGGTGCTCAAATTTTTTTGTTTTAATATTATTACAGTACACAATTATTTCAGTACGCCAGTGGAAAAAGTTGAAGAGAAAAACGAAGGAGGAAGAACCTTGAATATAAGAAAAAGAAACAAAAAAAGTTGTTGGTGAGAATCAAACTCCCACACCCTTAACATTACTAAGCTTCAAACACACCTTCTTAACCAAAGCACCCACCAGTAGTTTTGTTATCTGGATACTTTTGATAATATATATCAATTTCTTTACGCTTTCTATGGAATTATACCTACCCAAAGTTAAAGCTAATGGGTGCTTAAGTACCCAAATATTCTACATACATCCGCCCCTACTTGCTTAGGTGGCAAAAAATATAACTAGAAAATTTGCATATTCGTAGCCGCAATAGTTAATTGTCATTTTATGGCACGCCATTCCTATTTTTTTGGCCAATAATTAAATCCCCAAAGGTTCCTTCTAACAGGCAATGAGTCATACAAGGATCTGTTTAATTATTTTTTAAAGTAAATGAAACAATATGGCATATAGTTTTTTTCTTTATAATTGATATTAGGATACTACACATTCTGTTTTAACATGTTACAAATTTGTTGGTGGACCGAGAATCATGTTTGTAAAGGTAACGAGCAGATCGATCGTTTTGAACATTTGCACCTCATTTGGTAGTTGAGGAAATAAGTAGCTCTGTATGATATATTAGGACTTGTGTGCAAAAATTTGGGTTCATTCCGAGTTGATTTGATATGTTTCGGCATGAGTTTTTGGAAGTCGAATGTTCAAAAGTTCATTAAGTTTGATTTGAGGTGCGTTTTGTCGTTTCGATATTGTTATGTGTGTTTTGAGTCCTCGAGTAGGCCTGGATTATGATATGGAACTCGTTGGTATGTTTCGACGGGATCCCGAGGTGCTCAGGTAAGTTTTGGATAAGTTAGGGTTGTGTTGAGCTCGTTTTTCTTGTGTTTCGACGTCGTTTCTTCAAGCATAAAAGGTCAATATTGACCAAAAAGAATCGTCAAAATTGAAGCAGTATTGGGATTTTGTGGCCATTTTACTGAGAATTGGATTGCCATATTTTTCAGATTAATTACGAAATTGTCACTGATGCGTATTTAAAAATCTGCACTATTTTCAAATATTGAAACCAACATATCTCTTTCAATATAAGGTCAAATTGAGTGATTCAAGAGCCTTAGTTGAATAGAATTTCACAAGGAATCTATTGAGGTATAAAAATGAGTTTCAAGGTCTTTTGGCATAATAAACGATGTAGAATAGTTTTAAAATGAGGGTTTTGTGTATTTAACATATTTTGAGTTGGGAAGCTCGGAATTGGGAAATTTTCCGAGGCGTTTTTTAGTATATGAACTGGGTTAAGTGTTCTCTACATGGTTTTGGTTATATTTCGTGAATCTCTCTTTGATTTTAGCTTTTGGTTGATGAATTTTATAGAAGAATTGAGAGTTTTGTCCTAAAGTTTCTTAATATGAATTTTTGAGTTTTGACCACCGATTCAGAGTCGGATTTTAGTGAAACTAGTGTGGTTGAACTCGTAATTGAATGTATTGACGGATTTTGTGAATTTTTTCAGGTTCTGAGGTGCGGGCTCGAGGTTGGCTTTTGGCCGATTTTGGGCTTTTGATTAAAGATTCTGGCTTTTTCGATTGGGATTGATTCCTTTAGCATTGTTTGATGTATTTGAGTTGTTTTTATTAGTTTTGAGCCATTCGAAGGTTGGAACGCTCGTGTGATGGGATTCTTGGAGCATCGCTTGGATTGCTCGATGTCGAAATTGGCTTATTTAAGATAAGTAACTCTTCTAAACTTAGTGCTCAGGGTATAAAATCCCGAATTATGTGGTATGTGATTGGTGTTGAGGTGATGCACATGCTAGGTGACGGGAGGGTGGGCGTGCATCATGTGAAATGTGATTCTGTTTTTTCCAGGGCACTCAATAGTGGCTCTATTTATTGATTTCTGTGTTTTTACCATGTGATAAGATAAATGAGCTGTACATCATGCTAGATATCATGTTTTGGCTTTATGCTGATAATATTGGGACCCATAATGGTCGCTTCTTGTTGTCATCTCATTGAATTCATTGATATTTCGTATTCACTCACATTGATGCATAAATATCATATCTCAGTCTCAGTTGTTACACATTGATACATCATATCATTGGTCCGGGTCAATTTTCATGACATTCTAAGCCCGTGGGGGATACATGAGAGTTTGATGACCGAATGAGGCCGAGAGCCTGCTTATGAGTGATAGTTATGGGATCGGGCTGCACGCCACAACAGATTATTGATTATGCCTTCATTGGCTTGTTATAGTGTTTTGGCTAAAGAAGCCCCTCCGGAGTTTACACCCCCAGTGAGTGTGGATGATATTATTGAGGGATGGAGTTCTCTGGATATGGATTTTTTTGAAGTACTTGATTACATTCAGGGATGGATCTTCCCTTGGTATGGAGATGGATCTTATCTATATGGCTGGATTGGTCTGTTTCCTCGGTACTGGGTGATTTCTAGTCAATGATGTATATATTATGGGATGGATTTCCCTGGGCCGTATGGGCCATATACAGTACCAAATGGTTGATTATGATGAGTGGAAGGTGTGATACAGTGAGGTTGAGTACTCTGAGAGTGTGCATACATAGTTTATCCATGAGATACATGGCATTGATATGTATATATGACATACATGCATCGAGATACACTTTTCTCATGTTGTACGGTACTCCTTCATTCAAGACTTTTTTTACATACATTGGCATGTGGTTATAGAGAAGTATTTCACACTCGTTATTTGAAAAAGTAAATGAAACATGTTTACCTATTATGGAAAGGATTTTCAGGAAAAGTTACAATTTCTAAAACTTACTCATATTTTTAAAGATTTCGGTAGAGGATTTGGGATTTCATTGGTACACTTAAAAATGGAACAGCTTTTCGAGAAACTATGAAAATGGCTAGGCACTTAAATTTTTTAGCCATTTTCTTTATTTATTGGATGTACACTGTATGAACTACTATTGGTAATGTGTGTTGGACCAGAACTACGTACCAGCTCGTCATTACATTCAACCTGGGGTTAGGTTTGTTACATTTTGAGTACATGAGATCGGTTGTACTCATACTGCACTTCCTGCATATTACGCGCAGATGCCAAATGTTGATGTTGTTTTGATCGTTGGTTGATGGATTTGAAGGCGTACTTGTGTTCCTACTGCGGTTGCCTCTTGTTCGCGGTAGCCTTAGATACAAAATTATATTTATGTACTTTTCAAACAGAAGATGTATTATCTTTTTTACACCTTTGTAAACTCTATTCTTAGAAGATCATGATTTGTAAAACCAATCTTTGGGAAATATAAAATATTTACATAATTCTATTATTTAAATATTTTATTAAGTTAAGTAGAATTGGACAATTGTTAATTGGCTTACCTAGAAGGTTGAGTTAGGTGCCATCACGACTGGTGGATATTCGGTTGTGACAGATTGGCATCTAAGCTTTAGGTTCACAGGGTCCATAAGTCATGAGCAAGTGTCTAGTAGAGTCTTGCGGATCAATATGATGACATCCATATCTATATTCGAGAGGCTACAAGACATTTAGGATATACTTCCCATCCTTCTTTCCTTATCGTGAGTCACTGATTCATTTTGAAGCGTAACTCTTTGAATTCCTTCCCCATATTCATATGCACATGTGAGCGCTCGGTATCAATTGTACATCGACGGCTTGTGATTCCATGGAAGCGGTGTAAGATGTAATTTTTGCATGCTGATGATGGGCCAGTCTGGAGAACTTGAGGCTGGATTTTGACTGTAGTTTTTGCACAGAGGTGTTGATTGTGTGAGCATGCACTTTTGGGTTTATATGTCCGAAAGTGTCTCTATTAGTTGAATTTGTGGCTGGATGACTATTTGATGAGTATGGTATGACTGCTAGATGTGTTCATATGATTTGAATGTGATGATAAGGGTTTTTTTGAGGTGTAGAAAAAAATATTTGGTGATTTGCATCTTGATTTGACATATAGTCTTGAGTTATGTGTTTGTTGAAATATCCTTTTCATATTATTTAGTTGAGGAGTGGAGTAGATTTTCATGTCGTAACATAAGTTAAGACTCAGGAAGATTAAGTGGTTGTGTAATAGTTATGATTGTGGAAAGGTATAGAAAGATGCCATTTTGAGGCTAAGCAGGTGGGTTATATCCTGCGGGATGTCCTGAGGTTGTGTGATCCCTATGTTGTTTTATTGAGAGTTCTCTTTTACTAGTGAATTATATGTAGTGCAATTTGAGTTTGGATCGCTTGTGAAAATTGGCTTGTGTTGGTCCAAGTTCAGGTGAAGTTTTGAAGAATAACAAATGAACCCAGTCATGGATAAGGTCCATCATGTGAGGCACAATGTCTATCAACCTATACATGTGAGATGCACGTGAAGTAGATAAGTTCCAGTGATCAAGCAACAATATCTCTTGAACTGATAGAAATTGTTGCATATTGGATGAGGAGAGAAAGTCTCCTTATGTGAAGAGAACACAATCCAGATAAAAGATAAAGTTGTAGTTTGTGTTGTTCAAGGACTCAACTTTGATGGAAGATCAGCTATTGAGTCTCAGTCAAACTTTAATTACTAACTCATTAAATAACATTGATTGTTCTTTATTACAGGTATTACAGATACACAGAAGTTAAACCAAATTGAGGGCAAAAGAGCAACACAATTTTGCAAGAAATTTATGTGAGGTTCGAGTGTGAACTTCTGAAGCTACTTGAACAAGATAGAAGAACCAGTTCCTGGGGAAAATTTGGCATTTCACATTTTCTCACCCCAAATTATTTTTTATACTCGTCCAAGCAGACTATTGGAACTTCTTTGGCTTATCTTTTGGTTTATTTTCAATTTGTATAAACTAGAAGAACAAGTTTGAAGCTAGGGTTTTGCACACACACACTTGGGTTTTGAAGATTAAAGCTTGTGGTTAAGGTTTTTCTTACCCATTTATATTTATTTCTTCATTTCCTTGCTTTGTATTGTTTATCTAAGTGTTTAGTATTTTATCCAACTCTTAAATTTTTTTTATGGGAATATTCATAATTAAAGTGTGGATTTTATACTTTGTTGTGCTTATGTATTGAATGATTTTTATATATTTATGAAGTGAGTTATTGTTTCTTTAATTATTCTTGTTCTTTCATGTTTCCAAAGGGATTAGCTAACCCTAGGATTCGCCCATTAACTCTGAATTAATTTTGGAAAAAATAGTTTGGGGTTGGGAAAGATTAATTAACAAGAACTTGAGGCGTTAACCCTCATTTTATAAATTCTACCTAGGGATATGGTAGAACTACTTGTAGCCTTCTGGGTGTGCTTAATCTTCTAATTGTGATTAGGGTTAATTCAATTAGGAAGTCTTGTTAGTTTTCGAAAGAAGCTAATTAGGTATTATTATCCGTGGCTAATTAACATAAACTCGCTCATATGTGTAAAATCGTGAAATACATTGGATCGTTACTTGAGTGTAATTCCGATGCTTTCATACTTGTAGCCATTGATCATTTTACTTGATTTCTACGTTAGTTTATATTTTCACATTCTAGATATAAAAAAACAATTTTCAACCGAAAATTCTTAGTGTTTGGAACTTCGTGACTAGCGATAATTTTCTTATATTCCTAATCGCCTACACATTGTTCTCTGTGTGATTCGACCCCGACTCATAGTTGGGTAATTATATTGATGCGACTGTATTTATTGCTTTTTAGCGGTGTATTTGGACGTCACCAAGTATCTTTAACTTAAACACAATGCTCTTTCAGAAATATATACCCTCATTAAGCCACACCAATTAGTAATATCATGTACCTAGTCATCTGAAACAATCCATGTTGCCTAAGAATTTATGACCTTACTTTTAGAATTGAACCGTGACCTTACACATGAAAATATCAACCCCACACAACATATCGCATACACCATGTTATCCTATGATAAATTCGAGAACTTCATAATACATTGTGAGCCACAAGCAACTACGTACTCCACTAGCCAAGAACCTTCCATTTGATCACATCTAGGAGAAAATTAGTATATATTATATTCTCCTCATGCCAATAGAAGATATACATCTCCAACCGTGGTAGAAATCATCAAGAACTCTCCGAATCCCCTTTGCACAAAATCAAACTGCCAAAACTGAATCCTTCTAACTCAACCAAGCTATGGATGTCACCAATATGCCCAAGAGCATTGTCACGAAACACCTGTAGAATCTCATTACCTCATAAGCACCTAAAGAATTAATCATATTCCTTACCATGCAGATACAACCTACTACCAAGCTGTCCTTTTTATCCATATTCCTTTTGAATTACCTTCAAATCGATACTCCTCCTAGCCATAACACCACAATCCCTAAGCCAGACTCACCCCACTGGACCCAAGCAAAAAACCACATAGCCCTAAGGCTCAAAAGCCGCTAAATACTCTCTTAAACGTCCTCAAAAGTATCACATTCAAACACGTACCCTGCAAAGACTTCCGGCGAATCTAAGACCACTACCTTCACCTTCATGATACTGATATGTAGAATCCATAATGATGTTGAAATGCCACAAGTCTTGACACCCTCCAATGTAAACCTGAGTTTCTAGACAAATACACATCTGGAAGATCCCAATTATTAATTATAAATCTTGAATCCACTAATATCGTTCTCGGAAGTCATCCACTCTACTCAAGTTTCAATTAAACTCATCAAACGAACCAAAACCGGTGTCCCATTAGTACAACAACACTTGAGGAAGTAACCTATCCTTCTAGGCAGTCGAGTGATTTCCTACTCCATACCCGTTACATCCCTTACAACAATAATTAATTGATCTAACGTTTCTCATATACCCATAAAGCATAACACAACCCTTATCCAAAATTTTCTTTACTTGAGTCATCCTCGATCTAATCTTTTATAAGCCACAATTGATTCGTCAGTATGCCTCAAACTGAAACTAATATGACACTTAGCTGCGCAATCAACTCATTTATAGTAGACTCCCCCACTTGGATATAAGCCATAAGTCAAAACACGCAGAAACTCACAATGCCCATACGCTATTACTGTCATAATACCATCGTGAGATTAAACTAAATCCTTCATAAATCGTGTAACACAAACCATCTAATACTTTAAATCATCTCCAAGTCTGGCATTCACCCTCGTAACAGTCAAGCCCACTCCCATAAGCGATCCAAACTCAAGTTGCAATACATATATTTCACTGGTAAAAGAAGACTACCAACACAACATAAGGATCACACAAACTTCAGAACACCCTGCAGGAGATAACCCACCTGCTTCGCCTCAAACAAACATCTCCTTATACCCTTCCACCGTCATAGACACTACGCAATCACTTAATCTTCTTGATTCTGAACTCATAACACAACATGAAGATCTACTCCACTCCACAACTAAACTACACGAGAGGTCCTTCAACACACCCATAGCTCGAGGCCATACGCCAACTTAATAAAGAAGTCTGGCAAATAATATTCCTTACCATATCCCCAGCAAACTCTTCTTATCACATTCGAACAATCTGAACACATCTCGCAATCAAATCGTACTCATAACGTAGCCATCCAGCCACAAAATCCACTAATAGGGACAATACCTGACATATAAATCTAAAAGCACATGATCACACAATCAACACCTCAGTGATCAAGATATAGTAAAAATCCGACCTCAAGTCCTCCAGACTGGCCCATCATTACAATACTGAAATCACATATTTCACCTCATCCATGGAATATCAAGTCGTCAAGGCACAACTGATATCGAGTGCTAATGTGCGCATACGAATTCCTGAAAGGAATTCAAAGAGTTATATTTCAAGTTGAATCAATGTGGCGCGATAAGAATTCAACAATCTGATGTTCCCTAAGGGTTCTACAGCCTCTCGAACATAAGCACAAACTTCTTCATACCAATCCGCATGACTCTACTAAACCTGCATATGACTCGTGAGACCTATGTAACCTAGGCTCTGATACCAACTTGTCACGACAAAAAACCAACCTACTCTTAATGGTACCTATCATGGAACTAGGCAAGATGAAACATTCCCAAATAATTTGATATTTCATTAAAAGTTATTAATAGCCTTTTCCGTACTGAAATTTCATGAAAGGGATTACTTCAAAAACCAAAATGTGGAAATAAAAGCCCGACCTTGGGTGTCACTAAGTCATGAACAAACACTACAATTGTACCGAATAATAGCAAGACTAACATAGTCCGGGAGTAGCCAAATACAGTAAAAGGAAAATAAAGATAGGATTGCGATCGCAAGGCATCTACCTCACTATCTCCGATGAAAGTCCACAATTGGAATAGTCAACAGCCGCTATCGTAGCCTGAGATACCTAGTTCTGCCCACAAGGTGAAGAGAATAATGTGAGTACACCAACTCAGTAAGTAGCAAGTCCAAACTATGGATTGATAGGTAGTGACAAACATAACCTCAACGGGTAATAGAAATAAACTTTGCATAAAAAGTAGGCATACTATCAGTTCAAGAATACAACTCAAGCAGTAAAATGAATACAGATCTGATCAATGTGAGATATAAAGCTCAGCTAACTCTACATGCCAATGCACATGATGTATGAAATGCACCATATGCTCCAACTCTCAAGTGCTCAACCACCCGGTACTGAATATGGCCATCCGGCCCAGGAAAATTAATCCCAAAACATATGCAACATTGACTACAAGTCAACTAGTACCAAGGAAGAAGGGTAATCCAAACCTGAGGAGAAATCCATCTCCAAGTACATATATGTACACACACAAACACACTCAACCACTCGGTACCGCATATGGCCATCTGGCCCAGGGAAATTCTTCTCGGACATACTCATCACTAAATATAAGTCACTCGGTACCAAGGGAAAGGGTAATCCAACCTAGTGGAAAAAGCCATCTCGAGATATCAATACTTCGGGCAAATCTATGTCCAGGGAAATCCATCCCTCAAAATATCATCTGCGCTTTCTAGGGGTGTGCTACAAACTCCGGAGGGGCTCCTATTGCCCAAGAGTTATCATAATCACCAACATAACCTTTGCGGCGTGCATCTCGATCCCATAAATATTTTTTTCATAATCAGGCATTCGACCTCACTCAGTTATCACTCTCCAGTCTCACACACACGGGCTCACAATGCCATGTAACTAGCCCGAATTAATGATATAATGTCCCAAATAATAACAACAGAGACTGTGACATGATGTAATAAGCATGAATAAGACTGAGTACACAATATCTAGGAAACTAATAAGATAACAGCCAGAAAGGACCAGTCGGGTCTTAACAGTATCGGCGTAAAGCCCTAACAGGATATCTAGCATGATTTACAATACATTTACTTAACCACATGATAGAAACACGAATATCAGCAAGAAAGAGTCGCTAGGCGGTGCCAGGGAATGAACCAGGCAACATTCTCACGGTCCACGCCCATCACTTGGAACGTGTGTGACCTCAATACAAATCATATAGCACATAATTCGGGCTTTTGAACCCTTAGAACCAAGTCTGGAAGTGTTACTTACCTCAAACTAAGATAAATCCTACCTTGATATGCTCTTACCTATAGAATCAACCTCTAAACGTCCTGAATTTAACCAAAAGCTATACAATGCAATCAATATAGGCTAAGGAACCATTTTCGCATGAAAAACTATATACTTAGACCAAAATCTCGAAATTCACCCAAACCTGGCCCCCGGGCCCATGATTCGAAATCTGACAAAAATTACAAAACTAGAAAGTTGTTTCACTCACGAGTCCATACATACAAGATTTATCAAAATTCGACTCCATTTGACCCCTCAAAACCTCAATCTATCTCTCCAAAAATCCCAAAGCCCTAACCCCTCATTTTCACCCTAATCTTCAAAAATTACATGATTAAACAACGGGAAATCATCACATATACGTGTATTAGGGCTCAATCCACTTACCTTACTTTTAAACCCTTGAATTCCTCCTCAAAATCGCTCTCAAAAGATCCAAAGCCAACTAAAAATGGTGAAAATGAACCAAATTCACGAAGTCCACAATTTATACTTTTTTCCTGGAAATACCACATCTGCGGTCAAATATTGCTTATGCAACGTCGCACCTGTGAAAAATCCATCGCAGGTGCGATTCCCACATACGCCCTTCGAACCCGCTTCTGTGATGACAACACCGCACCTGCGGTCTCGTAGGTGCGCTCCTCTATCCGCACATGTGGCTCCTACCTCAGCTCTCCAAGATCTCGCATCTGCGATCGTCGCACCTGCGGTTCTCACTCCACAAGTGCGTAAACATTAGAAGCAACAACTTCAGCTTCCTTATTCCACTTCCCAACTCTCCGTTAACTATCCGAATTCATCCCGAGACCCTCAAGACCTTAACAAAAAGTACCAAAGTTGCATATCGATATACAAACTTATTCGAACCTTCGGAAAACTCAAAACAACGTCAAAACACCAAATTAACCTCGGATTCAAACCTAAGAACTTCTAAACTTCGAAATTTTGGAAATGATGTCGAAACCAACCAAACCTAGTCCGAATGACCTAAAATTTTGCACACACGTCAAAAATGATACAACGAACCTTCTCGAACTTCCGAAATTCTATTCCGAATCAGATATCAAAAATTTTTACTGCCGACCGAAAATCACCAAATTTTCAATTTCGCCAATTCAAGCCTAATTCTACCACGGACCTCCAAATCACATTCCAGATGCACCCCCAAGTCCAAAATCACCTAACGGAGCTAACGGAACCATCAGAAATCCAAATCCTAGGTCAAATACTAAAAATTCAAAAACTTTGTCAAACATTTTAAATTTAAAGCTTTTAGTTGAGAATCATTCTTCCAAATCTATTTCGATTTACCTGAAAAACCAAAATCGAGGATTTACATGAGTCATAATACATCATGCAGAGCTACTCATGCCCTCAAACAACCGAGCGAAATGCAAATGCTCAAAATGACTGGTCGAGTTGTTACAACTTACTACTCCCCAATAACTTTTATCGGTAAGTATTATTTTATTGGAATATGCTAGAGTAACAAAGTCTACTCTCTTGACTTTTTGGTGTCTCAAAATATTTATCCTACTTAATTGCTTTTCTGATTTATCAGATGTTGTGTCTGTCTGTCTGTCTATCTATATATATATATATAAAGCTAGACATAAAAAAGATGATGTGGCATATTCTATTGCTCAAGGAAATGCTTTATCTTTTTTCTCCTTTTTGTGCTTTTTTAAATCCAAATTCTTTTATCCGGGTAGATAAGAGGAATATGAAAGTGAAACTGATGCTTTTGTTAATCTCATTTATTGCATCGCATCATAATCTCTCAATAAATAGCATATATCGGTTAAGAAAACCTCTCACCTATTGGTTTCCTCATCAACTAAATAAATTACCATGGCTTCACCGTCTCTATATAATAATAATCCAACATCTAAATATTTTTCTGTTAGCAACACAAATACTTTGTGTGTTGTGACAGAAATTTATACCTATCATCACAACATGTAGCGCGTATGCAAGAGTATTACACTTAACTTGAAATTGTCAATTCTTTTAGCAACCTTTCCTGATAAGAATGGACCTTGGGCCTAACTCAACACCAAAAGCTAGCTTATAAGGTGAGGATTGTCCAAGCCATATAAGAAACCAAGGACCTCAAATCCCTCCGATATGGGACAACTCAACACCCCCCCTCACGCCCAGATCTCTGGAGTAGGGGTGTTCAAAACCGATCCAAAACCGAAAACCGAACCGAACCGAAGCTTAATGGCTTAATGGTAACGGCTTAACGGATGGAGAACAGATTGAATTTTTTTTATTAACGGCTTATCCGTTTGAGGGCGGATTATTCAGTTTTCTTAACGGATAATCCGTTAAACCGTTAAGAATATATATATATATATATATATATATATATATATATATATATATATATATATATATATATATATATATATATATATATATATATATATATATATATGTATGTATAAACTTTATTTTTACTTACATAATTATATATATTAAATATAAAAACTAAAAACCTTAAAAATGAATAAGTATAAGTGTATAAAACTATAACAAAAATAAATTAGAAAAACAACCCCCCCCCCCTCCCACCGTCACTTCTGTCTATACAGTATACCCATTAGGCCATTACCCCTAGTTTTCTAATTCTTCATTCCAGATCCAGTCTCTAGAGAAACCCTAAGTCCCTAACATTGTTAAAGCAGCACCGGGCAGCCACCAATCCTCTCCAGTCTCCGCGTCCGCTCGCTCGTCGTCGTCTACTTCCACCAGTCGACGGTCACCCGGTCACCATCTCGTCTCTCCAGACTCTAGGTACAGGTACTCATCGTCTTCTTGCAGAGTTATAGTTAAAAATTAAAATGGAGTAATTTACTCTCTGGAAATAAATTTTTCACCTGATAATCATTATAAGAAATAAATGTGAAGGCAAATAAATATCAAGTTAAATATTGGATGGAGCTCTTATGCATTCTGGTATGCTTCAATATAGATAAGTTGAGATTAGATGATATGGTACTAGCTAGATCACACTCCAAGATATTTTTAGCAATTACATCCATTTATGTTAGAAAAGCTATCTGAAAGCTTTTCTGCCTTCGGTTGGGCTATCATGCTTTTATGTTTAGTTTTTGTTTAGAGATTTATTTGTTAAAAGAAAATGTATAAACCCTTTGAAAGAATCCAATGGAGCAGAACGATTTGTGAGGATTCATATAGTTGATCAAATTGTTTGGGGCCGAAGCACAATAGTAGTTTGTGTTATGGTGCAGCTGAATGCAGCTATAACATTATGTGTGCTGTAAAATCTATAATCGCATTATCATCGCAACCCGCCCCTGTTTTATTTGTTCAGTTGTTTGGAGAAGAGTTGTTTATTGATGTTTGCTTACTTGTTCTAGTAGCCAGAGAACAAAAAGCAAGATTAGTGACGAAACTTGGTTGTACTCATTTTAAATAAGAAGAATAATAGTCTATTTTCATTGGTTTGTATGGATTTTCTACTATGTAGAAGTCCATCTGCCTGAAAAGTGATCAATGAATTGCGATAGTTAGATAGGAAATTCTGTATTTTAAATTTGAAATGAGGAGCGAAGAAGAATACATGCTAAAGCAAAAGACTTTTAAGTTATGTGGTGTAAATGGTAGACCATGTGTTTCTGAAGCAGTACATAGAGGGATGTGTACTGTGCGGACAGAATACATTTGAGCCCTTAGGTATTAAACCGATAAACCGCCCAGTAACCGCCCGTTAAGAGCTAACCCGCTATCAATGCGCCCGATATCTTATCGGGTGGCTAACGGATGAATACATTTAAAAGCCAATAACCGCTAAGCCAAATCGTTAAGAGTAAAAAGCCGCCCAATCCGCCCGATGAACACCCCTACTCTGGAGCTTGGACAACATAAATGGGGGCCCAACATCGGTAACAATAATTGGGATGGGCTTGGCTCTGATACCATGATAAGAATGGACCTTGGGCCTAATTCAACCCCAAAAGCTAGCTTATGAGGTAAGGATTGCCCAAGCCATATAAGAAGACCAAGGACCTCAAATCCCTCCGATGTGGGACAACTCAACATTTCCTACTCCTCATTGGATCATTTTATATGTTGCACAACAATTTCTTTGCGAAAAGATACAAAAGCTGATTTGCATGGTATAATCTATCTTGAATTTGGAATAGGCTTTTTAATTATTATTTCCATGGAAAACATTAATTTAATTGATTTGCATGGTTTTGCTTTACTGTCTTTCCTTTTCTTTTCATTTTTCCTTTTCTGGTTTTGTTCATTTTTTTTACTTATATGATGCAATTAGATTTTTACGTTGGACTTGCAAGAATATTCCTGAATATGTGCCTCTTTTCAAGTGTAGTAAAATTGATGATAAGAACAAAGTTCCCTCTTGTAATCATTTTATTTTATTTGTACTCCTTCTATTTTTATTCTGGAATCAAGTGGGTTCTGAAGTATATAAAAATTAAAGTTTGATGAATCGATTTATGTTGTAAATATTTATGTTCATTATTTAGCCTTAAAATGTCTATTTTCTGAAAGAAATGTTATTCAACTACTTTATAGACCAACCTGTTTTCAATGAAGCAGAAGATGAACACAACGTTAAGAGGGTCATTGTACAACCATCTCTTTTGGTTAACCGAAGAATTTCTACTATTGTGTTGCAAAAGAATGTGGCAGTACAAGAATTTTTATTTTTATTTTTATTTTTTACTATTCTAGGTTCACGTTTTTTAAAAGATTGGAGAAGCACATAAGCATTACAGTTGATGTGTCAACTAGTTTAGGCCAAAAATATCCGATTTACCTTTTTTTTCTTCGCTTTTTTTATTTATCTTATATTGTAAGAATAAATGTTATGGTTCATTCCCCTTCCTTATTTATGGTCTTTATACAAAGTAACTCCCGTATAAATTCATTTCAAATAAATTATTATACATTAGTTTTTTTTAGGTATAATTGTTAGTTTCATTGATCTCAAAAAAATATGTATATCAAAGAGCTAGGTGGTAGTAGTTTGGACTAGCTACTACACTGATACAAGTATTTTTATAAAATCTTGACTAACTAAACTCAAGTATCCTATCCTACTCAATACAGCAGCTAAGGATAGTAATTGAGGTGTCTCAAGCCAGGTTGCCACTGTTTGCATTTGCTGCCTCGAGTGTGCAAGAGTAGTGCAATCTCTTTACAAGTCAGTTCCTCCACATAAGCAGATCCTTCAAACCGAATGAGGTTCCTTGTTTTCCATATAAGAGCAGTAGTAGTGACAAATGCTGAAGCTGTTATGGCATTCTTCCACAGTCTACTTTTAGCTTTGCTGCATCCCAGAGAAGTTCAGTTTCCCAGCAGCCAATCGTTCTTATATGCCCCAACCAAACACATATTCTGGACCACAATCTGTTCGTAATAGGACACTCAAATAATAGATGATTGGATTCCTCTATATTCTGTATGCAGAACACACAATCTGTTGGAACTTGTATGCCCATGTTCTGCAATCTTTCAACAGTAGGAAGTTTATGTTGAGAAGCTAACCAAACAATGAATTTATGCCTAGGTAGGACATTAGAAATCAGCATCAAATTCTTCCACTCAACTTTATTGAAACTGGGAAGTAGAGTGAGGTACAGTTTCTGGATTTGAAATTTGCCCAGGCTGCATACACTTTGTAGTCTGTCAACTAGATCACCTTGAAGCTGTTGGCTCTCTAGAATCATAGTTCTACTGTCCAGTACCTTTCTGACCACCCATGATGGTGCTTTAGGACTGTTAATTGTTGCAATGCTCCTTTACTTTATGTAATAAGAATGGACCCATCGAACCCATAGACATTCTTTCTTTCTAGCCAAGTTCCAAAGCAGTTTAGCTATGGCTGCTTTGTTCCACACCTTCAAGTCTAGGATATTAAGTCCTCCAGCTGAAGCAGGTCTGCACACTTTGTCCCAAGCCACCAGAGCCCTTCTAGATAGATTAGCTGAGCCAGTCCAAAGAAAAGTTCTGCAGATAGCTTCAATAGTTTTCAGTACTTTCTTGGGCATAATGAATACCTGTGCCCAATAAGTCTGAATGCCAAACACCACAACTTTGATCAATTGACTTCTTCCTGCATATGATAGAAGTTTTGCTGACCAGCAAGTAACCTTATATGTGATCTTCTCAATCAGAGGCATATAATGATGGATTGCCAGCTTTTTAGAGTCAAGTGGAATCCCCAAGTATCTGAATGGAAGTTGGCCTGCAGTGAATCCCAATGTGTTAATGATTCTTCTCTGATGTTTTGCTGCACTCCAGCCAGATAGATAGCACTCTTGCTGATATTTTCCTGAAGACCAGATGCCTTAGAAAACTGAAGAAAAGCTTTCTATAAGATCTGGATAGACATAATATTTGCTCTACAAAACATAAGAAGGTCATCAGCAAAACAAACATGAAAAACATTGAGCATTCTGCATTTGGGATGGAAGTTGAAGTTCCCATCCTTATGCAGCTGCTGAAGAATTCTGTGAAGATATTCCATTGCTAATACAAACAGGTAAGGTGACATAGGGTCCCCCTGCCTAATACCTCTCTTAGAAGTGAATGGCTTAGTTAAGCCACCATTCATTACTAAGGAATAAGAGACAGAGGTAACACAGGTCATAATCCACTGAATAAATTTTGCTGGAAAGCCCAAATCAATAAGAATCTGCTTCAAAAAATTCCATTCCAGAGTGTCATATGCCTTCCTCAAATGCACTTTGAGTACACATCTGGGAGAAACACCTTTCCTTGTATACCTCTTAAAAATTTCATGGCTTAGCAAGATGTTGTCTACAATACTTCTTCCTTCAATAAAAGCAGATTGAGCAGGACCAACTAACTGCCCAATGACAAATTTCATCCTTCTGGTGATAAATTTTTAGATGATTTTGTAGACAGTAGTGCAGCAGGCAATAGGTCTGTAGTCTTTGACAGTAGTAGGAGCTTTTACTTTAGGCACAAGTGCTATGGCAGTGGTGTTAAGCATATGAGGCATTGTGCTTGTAGAGAAAAATTCCTTCACAGCAGCTAGAATGTCATCCTTTACCATCTCCCAGTTTCTAGTGAAAAACTCCACTGGAAAGCCATCAACTCCAGGTGCTTTATCTTTGGGCATATCTTTGACAGCTTCAGTGATCTCTTCCATAGTTACCTCTCTAATGAGGAATCTTTTCTGAGAAAGGTTTAAACACTGTCCCTCCTTCATAATTGCAGAATTAATACAAGGCATTTCAGCAGCACACTCCCCCATTAATGATTGAAAGACCTTGATAAATTCCTGCTCCACAGCTAAAGGGTCAGTGAGTTTCAAACCAGAGTCTGTATAAATGGATGTAATGTTGTTTTATCCAGTTCTGATCTTCCATTGAGCATGGAAGTACTTAGTGTTAGCATCTCCACACTCAATCCAGCATGCTTTGGACTTCTGCCTCAGAATTGTTTCCTCCACATTACTCCACTTCTCAATTTCTTCAATTGCTGCTTTTTCCTCAGTAAGTAGTGACTGAGTTAATGGATTGTTCAGCATTTGGTCTTGAATAATATCCAGCTTTTCCCTTGCATGAATAATTTTCTGCTTGTAAGATGCCATGTGTGCATTTATCACCTTCAAGTGCTGCTTCATGTCCTTCAGTTTTTGCCATAGCTGCTGCATAGGAGTTGTTTCATAATCCTGTCTCCAAACCTGTTGTAAAATATCATGAAACTGAGGTTGTTCCACGACTGCAAGGTATAGCCTGAAAGGTTTTGGGTGCAAAGGTTTATGATCGCCAAATTTTATCAGGATAGGGGAGTGATCAGAGACTAAAGGATTCATAAAATCAGCTTCCAGATGTCCATACAATTGTAGCCATTGAAAGTTACCCAGAGCCCAATCAATTTTACTATATACTCTAGTGGAAGAATCTTGCTTATTTGTCCAGGTGACATGCCAACCTTTAACTCTAAGAGCAGTGAGTTGCAGGTCAGTGATACTATCTTTGAAGACTTTAACTTCAGCATCAGTGACTGGGATCCAATTCTGTCCTCACTGCATAATACACAGTTGAAATCATCACTGATCAGCCAAGCATCTTGACTGGGAATATAGGTTGATCTCAGATCACTCCATAGTTGGTTTCTAAGAAGTGCAGTGTTATGGGCATAGATAACACTTAAATGGATTCTGGCTTGACTTCTTGTGTCTTCTACCAAACAGTGAATGAGTTGATCAGTGATAGAGGATATATGAATCAGTATATGAGGTCTCCAAAGCAACCATATTCTACCATTAGCAGCCTTTGAGTAATTACATTGAACATTCCAGTCCTTAGCAACCTTGGCAAGTATTTTCTTTGCTTTATGTTCCTTAACTCTAGTTTCTATAACTCCCATAACATCCACCTTATTAACTGCTAGGAAGTTTTTCAACTCCTTTTGTTTATGGGCTTGGTTAAGCCCCCTAATGTTCCATGTAACAATAATCATAGGAAATTAGGGGTTAGACTGTGTGAGGGTCCCGGATCAATCTGCTGAACCCTGCTCCCATCCACAATCATAGTAGCTTTCCCTTTACTTCCATTATCATTCATTTGCTCAATGCTACCATTGGTTGTAGCAACTGCAGTGACTACATTATCAGGCCTCCCTTGATCAACAGGATCATTATGTGAATGCTGCTGGACATTAACTACAATGTTCTCATTCACCTTATTAGGAAGTTGCACTGCCTGCATCTCCAGTACTTCTGAATTCCCAGCATAGTCATGCTTATTCTGTACTTCTACAACAGCTACAGGTTCTTAACAAGCCACTCTTTTTTAGCATTTTTCCCCTGCTGCTTCAATTTACCTTTCTGCCTTTTTGGTTTCTCCTGCTCCTCCTTATCCTTCCCTTTACTATTATCAGCATAGTACCACATTCAAATGAATCATGCCCAAATTTCAGGCAATGATTATAGAAACTTGGTTTCCAATCATACTCAATTGACTGGATCTTAGGACCATAAGGAGTATTAATCATTAATTGATCTGGTAAAGGATGAGCAGCATCCACCTCAACTAATACACGGGCAAATGAAATTTTTTCATAATGTGCAGTAAATTTGTCAGTGTATAATGGCTTGCCAACAACACTTGCCATTTTGCTCAATACCTCAGTAGACCAATAACCCACCGGAAGTCTAGGGAAACAAATCCAAATAGGAACAGCGCTTAGAACATCGCTTTGAAAAGAGAAATCAACTTCCCATGGTTTCAAAACCATTGGTTTGTTCCTATTGGTATAGGGCCCTGATTGGATGATTAAATTTCGATCCTCGATACTATTGAAGCGAAAAATACTGTATCCTTCAGCATGAATCAGTACCTGAGGTTTAGACATGAAGTTCCACACATGCATGACAAAGTTATCCATAGTTTCTCAGTAGGAGTATCACCAATTATGTATCCAATCAAAGCATTCTGCCAGTAATCCAATTGAGGTTTTAGATCGTCCTCACTGATCTTAAAAACCTTTTTGCCATCTCGATCATTGGGGGAATGAATGAAATTTTCTTGCCCATCTGAGAATCGCGATTGCCTCGCACCACATCCGCTGCAGTCGGTATGGATTTCTCCGATCCAATGGCATCAGTAAACTGTAACCGTCTTACAGCAACGTTTGAAGGAACTTCAGTCATCGGCAATGGCAATTCACAGTTTTCTCCTTCTGCATGCATCACATCGGTTGATTGAAACTTCTGGGGTAGAAAGCTTCCAAATGTTAATGGTTCAAGCTCTTTTGTAATACCATGCTCTGGTGTGACTAGTTGCGTATTGGTAGGAGGGGCATTTCGCCGGCGACGAGCCATTTCTGGCGACAATGGCATCACGCTATTGTACACCAATCGCGCGCTTAACGTGCACCGAGAGTAACCGCTCCTTCTTACTCGAAGGGAGTCGAGTTATTATACATTAGTTATTTCGTATACTAATGGAGAATTGAGAAGCAACCATCAATCTTCAAGTTCATCGTGTTTTCTCTTCTCCATCACCAATGTATGCTATTTCTATCACTATATATATATATACTATTTATAATTTTCATTTTATTAGACTCTCCTTAGGCTCTTCATTTTATTCAGAAAGCTATTGCACACAATCTAACATGTGATCACCCAACCCTCTGCAATATCAAGATATGGGGTTGGCTGATTAAGTATTTGCATTATCCCTAACTTGGATGACAAGAGGGGTTGCTCTGATGGTAAGCAACCCCCACTTCCAGCCGAGAGGTTGTGAGTTCGGGTCTCCTCAAGAGCAAGGTGGGAAGTCCTTGGAGGGAAGGATGCCGGGTTTCTATTTGGAAACAGCCTCTCTACCCAATGGTAGGGTAAGGTCTGCGTACATACTACCTTCCCCAAACCCCACTAAGTTAGATTATACTAGGTTGTTGTTGTTGTTCTAACTTGGATGATAAATTTGTCTTCTTTTATTACATGTGAGAGATGTTTTTTTAGTCCTCCGTATTCAGTTTTGTTGTTTAGATTCTCTATTCATGACCAGCAATCGAGCAAATTAAGACAATTTTAATCTCATCATAGTTAATGTGTATATGCACCGCAGGCCCGAGAACTTTTGCTTCTTCATATAGCAAGCGTATTTGATCAATTTTTCTGCATAGACTTTAAATCAGTTTCGTAGTAGCATTAATATTTGTATTTACATTTAAGTTGTGTTACTGATATATTTATTGTTTCTTATGTATTTTCCTAAAATTCTACGTAATATTTCAGTTTATGTGAGAATATTACTATTTCGGAAGTCTACAAGGTTAATGTTTTGATCGTAAGTAAAAAGAATATTCTTCTATTAGATATTTTATAAGTATTTTGAATTATAAATTGTTATGACTTATAATATTTTGTGTTGAGCTACAAGATTATTTAGCTTCAAATCCCATACACATACATTGAGTTTCTGCTGTATATGTAATGTATATTACTTGTATATCATGTATATCTTGTAGTTGGGCTAGATTGTATGTTTCAGCCCATTTTATTTGGTTTTAGTTCTGGTTTTTGTTCTGGCCCGATTTGGCCCACTTATGTAATATATACACCGACCCCTTTTGGATTAAGGGGTCAGTCGGATATTTTCATTTGAGAAGCTCTTTCTCTTTCTCTGAAACTCTCTCTAGAAGCTTCTACCTAACCGACTCCTCTTCATCTTGTTCTTCAATTTTCGTATGGATTTCTTGATGTTTTCATGGTATCAAAGCAAGACGATGATCCGACGTTACTTTCCTGTATCTTGTTATCTCAGTCGAAATCTCGTTGGAAATTTTTGGGTGCTTCTGACATATTTGGTCAGTGATGATTCTGATCTAAATCGGGTGTTGATCTGAGACTTTTATCATGATTACTGGTTGCATCTTCACTACTCGAACGCTTTGGGTTGCTTTTCCGACGTTCTTGAGTCGATTCCGGTGAGTCTTCATATTTTAGGATTTTCTGCTTTTCGGAACTGGCATTTTTCTGTTAATCGAAGGCCGATCTTCTCCGGTCGCGAAGAAGGAGGGTAAATCTGTTCCTATTTTAGATGTTATATGATTTGCATGAAGTTTTTTATACAACTTTAGTTTTTCAAAATACTTGCAGAGATTATATTTTGACTTTGAACTCATTGTTCTTCACGACTGCTAACATGAGTACTAATACGACTCCTGTTGATCCTACTAGTCCCTTATTTGTTTACTCCTCTGATGTTCCTGGTGTTTCTCTTGTGTCCTCTCCCTTCTCGAGTAGTGGTTATGGGGGTTGGAGAAGGAAAATGATTGTAGCGTTGTCTGCCAAAAATAAAATTGGCTTTGTTGATGGTACATGTCCCAGACCAGACACTAAATATCCTGGTTGACTGCTTCCTTATCCCCTCAAATAGCTGAGAGTGTGTAGTATTCTGATACTGCACAGAGCATATGGGCACAGCTCGCAGCTAGATATGATACCAGTAACAGAACCAAAATTTTTGAACTAAAAAGAGAACTCTCTCATACCTGTCAAAGATCTCTAGATGTAGCTTCATATTTTAACAAACTTAAAGGACTGTGGGATGAATTAGGAACAATGTGTGCAAACCATGGACAAAGATGCATTTGTCCTGCCAGAAATGGCATCATACAGGAAGATAATGAGAATAAGGTGTTTCAGTTCCTTATGGGACTTAATGAAGCATACATGGGGGTAAGGAGTAACCTACTGATGATGCGGCCTCCTCCTACCCTTGACAGTGTCTACAATATGGTCCTCAATGATGAGAAGCAGAGACAAGTCCAGTCCCTTTCTTTGTTTAATCCAGACTCTATGTCTTTCAATGTCCACACAAACAAAAATGCAGCTGGATTCAATAAGGCCACAGTGCCTAATTCTTCTCATTTCAGACAAAGAGTTAACTTTGACCAAGCTAGAGACTTTTTGTTTTGTAGATACTGTAAGAAATCTGGGCACTTAATTGATAAGTGTTACAAGATTCATGGGTATCCACAAAGTACAACATCTAACAAGGGGAGGAGACCTGCTGCTGCTTATCTAACTGCTGGAGTGGATTTCTCTTCTTCTAAAAGAAATATGTCTGTTCCTCATGGAAATCCTCCTGAAAGTCATCAACCTGTTCCACACACTGATGGCCAGAGTTCTGTGATACCTGGGTTGAGCAAACAACATTATGAACAATTGATGACCCTGCTGCAACAAACTCAGCTAGGGGACTCCACTGCCCAGTCTCCTTCTCCCATGTATGCTGCCAATTTTGCTGGTACTATGCTAACTGAGAGCCCTGTTTCTGATTCCAAATTTTGCATGTTAACTCACATTAATTCTGCCACCTGGATAATAGACTCAGGGGCATCTAACCATATGACCTTTAATAAAGATTTACTCTTTAATCTCACACCTTTAACTGTACCCTATCTTGTCACTCTTCCTAATGGATATAAAGTGAAAGTGACATGCACAAGATCTTTTGCATTAAATCCATTCATCACTCTTCATGATGTCCTACTTGTTCCTTCTTTCAAACACAACTTGATTTCTGTCCATAAGTTAGTAAACAGTTGCATTGCATTGTATTGTTCACTACAACTTCCTGTTTCCTTCACTTGTTACAGGCCCCTTCTCTGAGGATGCCTCTGGATCTTGGTAAAGAGGAGGCTGGTCTGTACAAGCTTGCTTGGGTGCCACCTTCCTCTTCTTCTAATTGTTGTTCTTCTTTTTCTGTATGTTCTTCTTCTTCTAATTCTTGTAAACCTGACTGTTCTAGTCATCAAGCTGTTAGTTTACCTTTGAATGTAAACAGTTCCATGTGTAATAATACTGTTGCCACTGACATGAATTACATTTGGCATTTGAGGTTGGGTCATATCCCTTTTGCAAACAAGAAACACATTTCTGCTTTATCTTTTCCATTTGCTTCTAAACAACCTTTTCAGTGTTCTACCTGTCCTATGGCCAGGCAAACTAGACTTCCCTTTCCTGAAAGCACAACTAGTACATCTAGACCTTTTCAATTGATTCATGTAGATACTTGGGGCCCTTATCACACTCCCACCTCTTCTGGCTCTAGATATTTTCTCACAATATTTGATGATTTTTCTAGAGCAACCTGGACACATTTATTGGGGTCTAAAAGCAATGCTTTCTGCATGCTTCAATCTTTTCTCTGTATGATTAAGACCCAGTATAATGCAAATGTTCAAACTATTAGGAGTGACAATGCTTTAGAATTGGGATCTAGTATTGCTGGTGCATCCTTTTTTAGCCAACATGGCATTATACACCAAACCACTTGCCCACATACACCTCAATAGAATGGTGTTGTTGAGAGGAAAGATAGAACTCTTCTTGAAACCTGTAGAGCTTTACTTTTCCAATCTGGTTTACCTATCTCTTTCTGGGGAGATTGCCTATTAACTGATACCTATCTTATTAACAGAATACCCTCCAGGCTTCTTCATGGTAAGTCCCCTTATGAAATCTTGCATGGTAAGGCACCTACTTACTCCCATTTAAAGGCTTTTGGCTCCCTTGCCTATGCTACTGTCCCAATTCCTCAAAGGGACAAGTTGAAACCTAGGGCCATTTCATGTGTTTTATGGGGTATCCTTTTGCTAAAAAGGGTTATAGACTGTATGATCTCAGTTCCAAAAAGTGCTTTGTGTCCAGGGATGTTATTTTTCATGAAACTTCTTTTCCTTTCAAATCTGTTTCTTCTGTCACCTCTGCTCCTCCTGTTTTTCCTTCTTCTTTTCATTCTGTTCCTCCTCTTGAGCATTCCCTTTCTGAGCCAGATTTCTCTATTCCCATCTCTTACTCTCCACCTTCACCTTCTGTTTCAGATTCTCCTTCTTCATATCCAATTTCCAGTCCTCCTTTCAACCCTGACATTTCACCTCCTGCTTTACCTTCTTCCACATCAACTGCTGTTCCCAGGAAATCTGGAAGACAGCGCAATCCTCCTTCTTACCTTAAGGATTATATTTGCCATCTTCCTGCTTTCTCTGGGTCTTCTTCTTCTCATCTGGAGACTAAACCTCTTTATTACTCTCAAGCTGCATCAGTTCCAGTATGGCAGGATGCCATGAGAAAGGAGTTTGATGCTTTGGATGCCAACTGTATCTGGGATATTGTTCCCCTTCCTTCTGGTAAGAAACCCATTGGCTGCAAATGGGTTTATAAGATCAAGTATAAGGCTGATGGTAGTGTTGAAAGGCACAAAGCCAGTTATTAGAGGGGACACTCAAATTGAAGGGGTTGATTTCACTGACACTTTTTCTCCTGTGGTTAAAATATCCACTGTGAAGTGTCTTATTACAGTGGCTGTTAAGAAGCATTGGAAACTTTCCCAACTTGATGTTAACAATGCTTTCTTGCATGGTGATTTGGATGAGGAGGTTTATATGAAGCTTCCTCCAGGTTTATCTGTTTCTGTATCTTCTTCTGATTCTGTTTCCTCTGCATCTCCTCCTCTTGTCCGTAAGTTGAAAAAATCTCTCTATGGGTTGAGGCAGGCATCTAGACAATGGTATGCTAAGCTGTCTTCTGCCTTTTATTCCAGAGGCTATACTCATTCACTGAATGATTATTCTCTGTTTATCAAAGGCCAGCCTGGTTGTCTGGTTATTGTAGCAGTCTATGTGGATGACATTATCATCACTGGGGATGACAATGATGAGCTATCTGCCCAGAAGCGGTTTCTGGATGATCAGTTCAGGATCAAAGACCTTGGGTCTTTGCATTATTTTCTGGGCATTGAGATGTCTGTAGTTCCTGGTAGGTTGCTCCTTAATCAGCATAAATATGTTTCTGACCTGTTGCATCAGTTTGACTGTATGAATGTTTCTCCTGTTGTTTGCCCTTTGGATCTTAATGTAAAACTCCATGCTGATTCTGGCCCTGATCAATATAGGAGCATTGTTGGTAAGCTCTTATTTTTGACTCACACCAGGCCTGACATCTGCTTTGTTGTTCAGCATCTGAGTCAATACTTGAAGTGTCCCAGAGTCCCTCATATGACTGCTGCTCTACATGTTCTCAGATATCTTAAATGGTCTATGCATTTGGGTCTCTTCCATTCTGACAGTTCTGATTTCTCTGTACATTCTTATTCTGACAGTGATTGGGCTGCCTGTCCAGATACTCGTAGGTCTGTGACTGGGTTTTGTGTTCTTTTGGGTGGTTGCTTGATTAGTTGGAAGTCTAAGAAACAACATGTAGTCTCTTTATCTTCTAGTGAAGCTGAGTATAGGGATCTCAGTAAGGTAGTTGCTGAACTGTCTTGGCTTTCGCGTTTGCTCACTGACGTTGGTGTTTCTGTTTCTCTCCCTTTTTCTGTTTTCTGTGACAATCAGGATGCTATCCATATTGCTAAAAATCCTGTTTTTCATGAGCGGACCAAGCATTGAAGTGGATTGTCATTTTGTGCGTGATTTGTTGGCTGCCGGGCTTATTACTCTCTCCCATGTCTCCACTTCTCGTCAATTGGCTGACCTTCTCACCAAACCACTCCCTGGCACCATTCTGCATCCCTTGCTGATCAAGTTGAAGGTGGTTTCCCCCTCCAACTTGAGGGGGGTGTTGAGCTACAAGATTATTTAGCTTCAAATCTCATACACATACATTGAGTTTCTGATGTATATGTAATGTATATTACTTGTATATCATGTATATCTTGTAGTTGGGCTAGATTGTATGTTTCAACCCATTTTATTTGGTTTTAGTTCTGGTTTTAGTTCTGGCCCGATTTGGCCCACTTATATAATATATACACCGACCCCTTTTGGATTAAGGGGTCAGTCGGATATTTTCATTTGAGAAGCTCTTTCTCTTTCTCTGAAACTCTCTCTAGAAGCTTCTACCTAACCGACTCCTCTTCATCTTGTTCTTCAATTTCCGTCTGGATTTCTTGATGTTTTCAAATTTATTTATGTAGCTTTGAGATATATAAATTTTATTTTCAGGAACTTGAATAATTTGTATCTAATTTCACGATCAATATTAAGAAATTCTGCTAAGTAATAGTAACAGTAGGAAAGAAGAGAAAAAATAGAATTAGAGAAGAAAAATAACATGGCTTTAATGGAATATGAGATTATCCATAGAATTAGAACTTGAGAGGAAGATTAAGGATAAAAAAGACGTGAAGAAAACGAACCTGAAATAAAGTATTTGAAAAATAATAAAGGATGGGGAAAAATTACATAACGAAAATGCAACTCATGAATGAACATCGCAACTTAGATTGGCACGTATTATTTATATATATTTTTGTTTCTTTTCTTTACATTTTTTTTTCAGTTTTTCTTTAATTTGAAAAGTGAATTTTAGGAAAGCAGAAGTCTCACTATCTAATAAAAATAAAAGAAGGCAAATACTCCTATATTTATGTATCTAAATGCAATTCAAACAAGAAAGTAGTGTATTAAAACTAACTTAGCACTAATTATATAGTTTTCTCTTCGAAAAAATACAATAATAAAAGTTGCAATCATTTATGCTCTAATTCTAACTAAAATAATTATATTTATTATCTCGCAGAAATATCTAATGTATACAAAAAATTTACATATTCTATTTTGACTAATGTCATAAAAAAAATTAATGATCCTTTTAATACATCGCGCGGAGCGCGAATAATTTCCTTAGTTTTTAAATGAAACGCTACAGTACATCCACGTATGACAACAGTTATATGAGACATACTTTTACTATTCCAATATTAATTTATTCTATAATTTATTTTTCGATTAAACAAACACAATATACGGTCTTGTTTTCAAACAAATGCCCAATAAATTTATATTTCTCTCTGTTCACTTTAATTGATTATTTTAGTACATATTAAGAATTTATCTTTTAATATTATTCAACAATAAAATAGATCATATTAAGCTTTACTATCTCTTTAATTTATATTAAAAATATAACAGATACTCCAAGACTCCTTGCTCCAAAGATAATTTTGAAGTAAATAAGTTAATTCCTTCTTGCTGGAAAAATTAAATATTATGGAACGGTTAAAAAACTAATTAGAGTAAACTGAATGGAATAATTGTTATGAATTCAATGAACTCGTGTGAATATCCATTAATACTTCTATAACTTATGTTTTATTTTCCTCTTATTTTATTGCTTATGCTTTATCTTTAATAGCTATGACTTATGTGTAAGGCCACACTGAAACTGAGCAAATTGACGCTAATAAACTTCTTGGAGATATGCAAATTTGGAACATGTATACAATTGGAATAGATAAGTATTATACCACATCTCATTAAGAAGTATGAACAAATTAAATAGTTGATCATTGCTAGGAAATATACAAGCTTTCTAAAAGTAGTATTATATCATCATGAGCCATAGGTTTGTTTGCCTTTTTTTGGGTAAATAAAGACATTTATTTATAACATGAGATTTAGTCGTCATTACAACATGAGATTCGTCTAGGCCACGCAGTGCCTATCCCATCTCTATCAAAAGCTGAAATAGCAAATACAGGCGGATAATAGTACAAATCTATATTAGCAAAAGAGTCCAAACTGCATCCGTTATTGGCTAAGGCGTCCACTACCCCATTAGCTTCTCTGAATGCATGTTTCAATGGTGGAGATCCCTCTCAGATAATAGGAACCTGCAATCATCAATAATGTTTTGATAAAGCACATTTCATTTTTAAACAGGTTAATAAGATCTCGGGACTGTTTCAATGACTAAGGGGGTAAGTCTATTTTGGATGGCTAGTTGTAGATCCTTTAATAGGGACATGACCTCCATTTGGATATTTGTTGCATTGACGAAGTCCTTACTAAATCCTAGTATCCATTTCCCTCTGCTATCTCTAAGACTTCCCATGTACCTCCCTTTCTTGGGCTACCTAGGCATGAACCGTCTATGTTTAGTTTGAATGTCCCTAGGTCTGGTGGTTCCCATTTTATGAGGATTGTTGTTTTTGGTGATCTAGTGGGCTCCAGTTGCTAAGGAAGATGTATTCTTGAGCGCTATTGATCACTTTCTTGATGTTGGGGTATAGGCTGCTTTTGTGGAAGATTCTTTCGTTTCTAGTGGTCCATAGATACCAAAGGAGAAAAGGTAAGAGGATAGGCTAGGCGATGTATTGATTGTATCGCTTGTTTGATCTTAGATGGTTCTTAACCAGTGGAAGTGGATAATTCATTATCTAATGAAGGATAGTTGTGTTTTATGTGACATTGTCTCCATATTTCCTTTGAGTAAGTGCAATAGAAGAGCATGTGTTTTATGCCCTACTTTTCTGTACCACATATGGTGCAAATGTCTGATATGCAGATATTGTGTTTAGCTAGAAAGGTTGCAGTTGGGAGCCTATTGAGTGTAAGTAACCATATGAAGTATTTTAATTTGTTGAGGGTGTTGAATTTCCAAAACCACCTGTAATAAAGGTTGTTTTCCTTCGGCCGAGTGTCTTGTAAGATAACAAGATCATAGGCTGCCTTAACTGAGAAGGAATTATGGCATGGTGAGTTCGAGGATATCTTATCCCTTGTTCTGATCCTCAGGAAATTCGAAGAAGAGGGTTGATAGGTTAAAAGAACCATGCTGGATAATCGAGCTTACGTTTAAGTCATCTTTCCCTCTCTGGAGAGGCCCATAAATACTACTTCTTAGCGTGTTTCCGTGGTTTATCCAACGATTGTTCCAAAGATTTATGGAATCCCCATTACCAATAATTCAATTAATCCCTTTTTTGTCATATCTTATTTCCTTTATGTACATTTTTCGAAATATGAGAAGATCCCGGATTAGGGGTTGAACTGTTATTTAGATTAGAAGTCCTAGCATATTTGCTTTTTAGGACTTTTACACAAAGGGCTTCGTTGTTGTTTGAGTATTTCCATGCAAGACTGGAGCTGAAGGCTTTGTTTTTTTGACTAGCTTTATAGAGACCCAGACCTCCTAGATTTTTTCGGTAAGGTACTTTATTCTAATTTAGTATATGTCACTTTCTTTTTTCCTCCGTGCTACTCCATAGGAAATTGCGTTGAATGTAGTCAATCTTATTTAGGGTAGCTTTTGGTAGGTAAAAAATTTGCATATTGTGGTTGGGAATGGCTGCCAGGGTTGCTTTGATGAGAGTGGTTCTTCCTGCTAAGTTTATGAAACGACTTTTCCATCCTTTTATTTTATTGTTTAGATTATCTATGATAAATTGGAAGTCCTTTTTGAAAAGACTCTGGTTAATTATGGGGAAACCTAGGTATTTTCCCACAAAGTTTGAAATTTTTATGTTTAAACAATTACTGAGTAGTGATTGTATCTTGGGGGTGTTCTTTGAGATGATAATTCTAGATTTGCTGAAATATATAGATTGACCAGAGAACACACCGAATTTATTCAGAGAATCTATAAGAGAGTTGCAGCTTTTCTGATTGGCTTCCGTCATATGGATGAGGTCATCTGCAAAGAATAGGTGGGATAATTGGGGGCCCTTTTTTGATAAGATTATGGGGTCCCATCTACAACAATCTACTTCATGATTAATGAGCCTAGAAAGTATTTCCACGCATATTATGAATAAATAGAGAGATGGGGGTCCCCTTTTCTAATGCCTCTAGTGGGTGTAAAGAATTCCGTGCTTGATCTGTTTATAAGAATGGAGATGGATGTGGAAGAAACACAGGACATAATAAGCTCAATTAGATCATCTGGGAAGTTGTGAGATTTTAAGGAGAATCCAATGAAAGACCATTCAAGTTTGTCGAAGGTCTTTTCCAGGTCAATTTTGATCATTATTTTACCTTTACCCCCTTTGGTGTTTTTGAAGTAATTTTGGACTTCATGCACTATAATGGCATTGTCAGATGCTCTTCTCCCTTTTATAAGGCTTGTTTGGGAAGGATGAATAATATGGTTGAGCAAAGGATTTATTCTATTAACTATAATTTTTGTGTCTACCTTATAGGTTGTATTACAGAGACTAATGGGTCTATATTGCCTTAAGGTTTCAGCATTTTAGTGCTTTGGAATTAAACAAACATAGGTAATGTTTATGTCCTCAATCATTTTCTTTTTAATGAAGGATTTATTATAGAAATTGACCAAGAGGTTATTGGTAATTCCCCAGAATTTTTGATAGAAAAAAAGGGTGGTTACCATCCGGCCTTGGCGCTTTCAGTGGCTTAAAGGAGAAGAGAGCATTCTTTATTTCCTCCTCCTCCCGCTCTTTTATGAGGGAGAGATGGTTATTTAGTTTAACTAAGGTTAGAAAAGGCATATATGTAAGTGTTTTTGTGGAGGAGGTGTGGTTGGTGGTATTAAATTCATATAAAATCTAGTAATGATATGGTTAATTTTCTTTGGATTGTGAAACCAGTTTCCAGCCTCGCTCTAATGCTGAAAATCATATTTTTCCTTCTTTTTTGCAGGATTGTAAGATGGAACTTAGTGTTTGCATCGCCATCCTGGATCCACTGGATCCTTGATTTTAGCTTCCAGAATTCTTCTTCTAGTTTGAGAATTTTTTTGTAGTTCTAAAAGGTCATCTTCTAAATTTGCCAAAATTATGCTAGTAGTGTAGTTAGGGATTTTTTGGATACCTTCTAGTCTAGCTTGGATTTCATTCCTTTTTTTAAAGATATTACCAAATGTGTCTCTGTTCCAAGGAATAGCTTTAATAGTAAAGTTCTTAATTGCATTAGATATATTAAGTTGTTTATTCCAACAGTCTGATACTAAGCCCTTAAAAGTGGGATGGGATAGCCACATGGATTCTATACGCAATATATTATTGTTTCGACTAGGTCATTTAATGAGGTCCAGATGTATAGGGCAGTGGTCAGAGTGGGTTCTTACTAGGTATTTAACACATGCTTCTGGGAACATACTAATTCATTCGCTATTGGCTACAAATCTATCTAGTCTCTCCATAATAAAAGTCTTTTTATTTCCTTCCTTTTATTCAACCAGGTACATTTTGGGCATTTAAACCCTAGATCAATAAGGTTGCAGGTATTAAGGCAGTTAATAAATTTTGATATTCTATTGTTATTTACATGAAGGCCACAAAATTGTAGGTTTCATAGTTCCAGAATTCCCCAGGTCTTACTTCTTTTTTTTCTTGTGATGAGAGACAATAGTCCAATTTGCAACTTTGGTAGTAATGGACTCTATGTCCTGGGGTGATTTGTTTGGGTCCTTAGGTAAATTTTTCAGGTTGTTTGTCCCCTTTGTTTTACTAGGAGAGGCTAGCAAGTTTTGTCCTAGGCGTCCGCAATTTGTACAAAGAACGTTGAAGCCCTCATATGTAATTTTTTGGTAGTGTTTGCCTAGTATTATATGTGTTTTTAACGGTTTTTCGATTGGTAATAGGATACAAAGACGAGCATATTTCCCCCTAAGAGTTGAGGAGGTACAAGCATCAATGCGTAGGAGTTCTCCTAGTTTATTTCCTATTTTTTGTAAGATATCGTAGTCGTAGAATTCCGCAGGTAGTTCAGGTAGTCTAGCCCAGATGGCCGATTAAGTTAGGGAAGCTTCTGACGCTACGAACCTAGGATCCCATTTCTTTATGGTGAGGAATTGACTACCTATGAACCATGGTCCCTCGTGGAGAGCTTTGTTATAGTTCTCTTGAATGTTAAACTTTATAAGGTAGTAATCGTAACCTAAGTCTATGAGGGAAATAGTTTTCGATGGTTTCCAAATCGCTTGGAGTTTACGATGAAGAACTTGGTAACCAACTTTTTTTCCAAATACTTTTACAATAAGAGCGATTTTTCAGTTTTTATAGAATTTTTCTTTATCCTCCGAAGTTATAGGGATGAAGACATCTTCATTCTCTCCTTCCGGATATGGATAAACCGTCTCATCCATGGTAGTTATGTCCATAATTATGTCATTTTGAACACATATGTTAGAAGTATTGCTAGATGAAGGGTTGTTGTTTAGAATGCTTAAAAAAGATGGATTTCCTTCACTATTCTGTATTCCGGGCTTCATACTAGAGGTATTTAGGATTGTAGTAGAGTTTTAGATTGGTGGAGAGTTGGATTGGGGGCTGTTTTAGCGCTAGTGGCGGATTCACATGGAGAGATTTCTATATTGTTGTTGGTAGTTTTAGTTTGTTGATTCAATGGAATAATGGAGGCCATTATGGGGGGGGGGGGGGGGGGATGAAGGTTGCTTGGTGAATCTATGGAGAGGAGATAGAGACTCTCTGTCTAACCCATATTGTTGGGTTGGTGGAGTTTCCTGTTTCTTAAGCAACTTCTTTGCCTTTATTAAGATTACAATATCTGAATTTGAGTACGTATATAAATATTAAGATATTGCATCTAAATATTAACACTGTATAACATCAGGTCTTTGAAGAAATTATTCAAAACAAGTTAATAATAATAATAATAATATGTTAAGATTGGTGATTCCTTCGTCGTATGGAAAATGGGCTCCAAGAAAATTTGCGATTGAGCGCGGGAAAATAAATTGCACGGGCATCCTATTTGGTCGCCCTCATTTAATTTATACTTATTCTTTTAAAAATTTTAACTTGTACCCACTTTTTGAACAATTTCAGCTCCCTTTCTCCTCCCCCTTCTCCAGTAATCTCCATATCTCTTTGGAACTTAACATTGATGTAACAATATTTTTCCTGCTGTTACATCAGTCAATTCCTCATAAGCCATCTTACTATACATAATTAAAATAATTGTACGTAAGAAAACCTTTTTGTGATATGGTTTATGTGCTCAAAATATTTTTTTACGTCATTAGTTCAAATTTCAAATATATTTTTGCATTTCTCTAAATTTCCTTGACACCATCTCCATTGTCGAGATGCTATGGTCGAGCATAACCATAGTGTGTTCCTCAACGTTTTGATCCAGAAAAAATCAATGTAGACATCTCCATACTTAGAATATGGAATTTGAAAGGTCAATCTTCCTCCCCAAAAAATAGAAAATTCAGTAGTACATACTCAAGGGTTTTAAAAATTGCAGGTCTAGAGCTGAAAGTTTGCAGTTACAAACAAAATCTTCAGCTCTAGAGCTGAAGTTTGCCTGTTACAAAATAAAAACTTCAGCTCTAGAACTGAGCTTCAGCCCTGACTACTAGAATGCTGAAGTTTTGCGTGATTGTCTTTGCTATTTCAGCCCCGTATGCTGAAGTTATGCGAAAAAACGAGTACGCTTATAATTTTTTTATTTTTTTTACAAAGCGGACACAAGTTAAAACATGACACAAAAACAGGCATAGATCAAGTAGTGTTCAATATGTAGAAAGAAATAAATAAATATATGTATAGTCCGCATATTAATTGTAAAAGTCAAGAATATATTCGTGGTAGTCGTTAATCATAACTAGGGTGTTCTAGAAAAATTCAAAATTCGAATCAAAATAAAATTGAATATAAATTGACTTAAAAAATCATGTATTTAATTTGGTGTAATTATGAATTTCAACAATTTATACTGCACCTTCTCTTTTATTCTTTTTTTCCCTATACTTTCTGGGTCCTTTTCACAGTGGACAGCACTATCCAATATGCAGAAGAAATAAATAAATAAATAAATAAATTAATAGTCCAAGATATTAATTTGAAACGTCAAGAATTGGTGGTGGTTGTTAATCATAACCAGGGTGTTCTAGAAAAATTCAAAAATCGAATCACAATAAAAATTAAATATAAATTGTCGTAAAAAGTCATGTATTTAATTTGGTGTAATTATGAGTTTGAAATCAAAGCGACATACAAAAATCTTAATAAATTTAAATTAAGTTTAAAAGTTAGAAAAAACAATTTGGGTTATATTAAATTGTAAAATTGTAAGAAATAGTATTTACTCATATAAAGACTCAAATTTGAAGGAAAAAAACTGACAAAAATATTGGAACGGAGGTAATAATCAAAGACAAGAGTTAGAACTTAGAGTACCTTTTCCTTTTTTTAGAATATTTTATGTTCAAAGTCACAACTAAAATTAAGAAAGTATCACAAAAATTAAAATAGATTCCGTAATTCGAGTGATGAAAATTCTGTACATGCATTTGAAAGGTGTGGGGATCCAAATGCTATTCGCATGACATTCAACATTTGAACGATGGATCCAATAATTTTACGTTGAATAATTTTTGTGGTGGTGAGTCGACACGAGGAAGAGAAGAAAAAACTAAAGGAAATAATTTACGAATTTAAAATATAATATTCATTAAAATTAGTATTTTTGCATATTGTATCCGGGTAAAACCTGGTCTAACACATATCCCGATTCCCCGGTGGGTCCAATGAAGAAAGGCGTATGAGTACATGAGATCGAAATCAAAGCTGAAAACTTCTTGTACCGAAGCTCAAACAGAGCTCGCCATCAGACTAGATAAAATGTCACGACCCAATTTAGGATCATGATCATTGCCTAGGAGCAAGTGCTCTCAAGTAACCTCCATCGGTATTTTACAGAAAATAGGACAGAGTTTTCCTTATTTTTGGACTATCCCAAAAATTTCACTGTCCCAAATCAACAACCAAACATCCTTATATCATACCAAACAATCGATAACTTATCAATCAACTAAAACGAGTCTTCACCATTACTAATGAATCAACTAACAATAATAAACATTAATAAATCTCCAATTTTGATAATGAGAAACGATACTCAACATAAGACTATAATAACAAAATAATACTTACGACACTAAAAGAATGACTATGGAGAGACTCTAAGAATTCAAATAAATGACCATAACATTAAACAAAATCTCCGCCCACGCGAACAATTGTGAGGCTTGCCAAGAACTACCAACATGTGCACTCTAATTAACGAAATCCTCTCCTGCGTCAACTATTATCTTTGTATAAACAAATATCGGGTAATGAGTCGCTAGCTCAGAAAATAATAACACTTAACCACAACCGTTTTTATTGGAGACAAGTCAGAAAATATGCTAGTATATCAAACAGAAAATAACTTAAGAATACCCTTTCAGAAACAATAAATAATTTTCAGTCTCATCATGATTTTCTTATAGTATAATACACTTAAAAATTCAGTAATCACCTCTGTAACAACTACATAATATCAATATTCTTATTTTTGGAGGTTTCAATGAACAGATCATGTAATCGATATAACCGTAGACTTCTTCGCAAGAAGTCAAATATAAATGTAGTCCCTACTCGAGGGAAATCGGTAAGGCCATGCTAGTTCTACCTTCCCACTAACGATAATTATAACTGTACTCTGTAATCGGTAAATACAATGTGCATCGGGTCTAACAAACACGCCGTTAACTATGAGATCATTCAAACTCTACTCCCATTTATACTTGTCTATGTCTCCATATATACTCATAGAAAAATATTTAAAATATAGGCATTTCGAGTCTTATCATATCATGAAATTTCACTTTGATAACAGTAAATTCAATTAACGATAAAACATATCTAGTGACAACAACAATATTTAAAATAATTCTAATCATATCAAATAACTATTCCGGTATCATAACGAGTAAAAGACTTGTTCCACATGCATCTCGAAATAATCGATCACATATTCATATTAAAAATCATGTGTAAATCATGCAAGTAATGAAATTACAAATTGCGGTAAGATTACTACTCACTATACTCGTGCCGAAATTTAAAATGCTCCACCTCGAGCAATTCATGCAACTTCCTCCAATTCAATCTATAATTACATAATATCCGCCTCATGTTAATTTCTATGTTTAGGCTAATCCATAGCTAATTTATAATATCAAACCCTCGAGGTTCCATATTTGACTCTTAATTCGCCGAATTATATTTTGATTGCGGTCTACTCTGCACTACTATTGAGTAGCGAGAGAGGGTCGGAGCAGTTTTTACCGGATTTAGGGTCGGGATCGATTTCCACAGAGAGCTAGAATTTGGAGTGGAGTATCTATCTAGTGTAGGATTGCGTATGTGTTCATAATTGTACTTCTAATTATTTTTTGGTTTTTTAAATTTAATTCTAATTTTATCAAGCTACAAATGGGAAATTAAACTAGATTAAGCGAAGAGTTAAATTAAAAAGGGTTGTTCAAATGATTTAAAATGCAGTAGGGTAGTGACTTTCACCTAGGTGGTTAATTAATAGGCAATTGAATTTAAGATACGATTGACATAATTGGGGAGTATGATATAACCGTTTCACAATATTACCCACTCTATACCTCTGGGTGGTTTGAGTGATTTTGCCCAAATTGATTTTCTCAAGACCCATTGGGTATCCACATTTGCACAAGAAACCAGGGTTCAAGTAGGGTATTACTCTCTGAAGGTTTAACCTTTTAATTGGTGTTATCAATCTTTTGAGTATACCCCAATTCCTTATTGGACTAATTTCGGAGACTTAGACTATTTTTCTCAAGAAGAGCCCAAGTCAACTAAATACAAACTAGTGTTTGCAACCACTAATTTAGCAATTAACTATAAAATTGGTCCAAATATCAAACATCCATAGTCAATCTAGACCTAAAATACATGACCCATCAATTACCCACACTAGAGTTTAGCCACAACCCTAGCTTATGGGTCTAGCTACTCATAATTAAAGAAGAAAAGCAAGAAATAAATGAAGAACAACTCATATTAATTAATTACTAAAATAAACAATAAGATTAAATGATGAAAAGTAGATAAAATCGTGCAAAATGGCTAAAAACTTCGAACCCACGAGCGCAGCTATGTTCTACAACTATCTGATGCCATAAAAATAGAAAAAGATGCTATTTATACTAAGCAGGAAAATCTGAACAAAAATTCCCTTGTAGGGTTAGTGCGGACCGCACAAAATGGTATACGACAGCACTAGGGCTCTAAACTTGCAAGTCTAACTCTCCGAACTCGGGCACAGCAGAACGCAAAGAATGGACTGCGGCCGCAAGGCTTCTGGTGTGGCCCGCATAAAATGGACTATGGACCGTATTGTCTTGACACTTGGAATTTGCATCTCTCTAATTCTTCTCACTGCGAACCGCACTAAATCGAGTGTGGCCGCATTGGTCTCAGTGTGGACTGCACGAATCCTATTGCAGCTGCATTTCCTTTGTGCATGTATTTCATGATCTCCAAAACCTCATAGTGCGGACCACACAGAATGTAGTACGGCCGCACTGGCCTTGTTATATGAGCTTTGTCTTTTCTTGGTACTTGTTCAAGTTTCACTCCTTTTGAGCCGATCTTTGACATCTTGTCACTTTGTTGATCAAACCTGCAATCAAGCACAACCTATGATCTTCTTGGAAGTATTTTGTATGAATTTCTAATCAAAGCATAAGCATGAAGGAGTATAAAAGGTATCAAAATCCATAGTTATCATATTTACCCACATATGAGTAATTACTAATCTATCAACTCCAACCTATTCATATAGTTTATTAATCCAATTTCATAAAGTTATATTGATTCTTTAGGAAGAGATTCTCAATTGTATGAAAGAACTAGTGTAATTTCTATTACTCAGTAGAATCTACCAAATCTTGAGAATCAAAATTAAAATCTATCAGAATAAGAAGTTTAAGTAATACCCATAAAAGCATAATTAGTGCTTAAGATATTTCAACAGTTATAGTTATGGTTCAAACGTAGTGCACAAACTTCTTCCTCCCTCTTTTCTCTTTTCTTTCATTCTTCTTCTGCTCGTTTTTGTTTGATTTATTTCCTTTTCCGTTTGATTCTTTCACATTTCCAGCAGAAAGCATTGCTTTCTAAAACCTTTAAAACTTTGGCAGATATGTTAATGGGCTTCGGCCCTTTGTTTTTAATTCTTACTTCTTCTTTTTTTATAGATAGTTTATTATTATTACTACTATTTTGCTAATGACCAATTCACTCTTATAAAATATAGGGCATTACATCTTCCCGACCTTATGAAATTCGGTCCCCGAATTTAACTCATGTACATTCATGTAGACTGAAACAAATGAGGGTACTTCGCTTGCATATCTTTTTCTACTTCCCAAGTAGCTTCTTCTACTGTATTATTTCACCATAAGACTTTTACGAACTCAATTTCTTTTGACCGTAGCTTTCTTACTTAGCTATCAACAATAGCCATCGGCTCCTCCTCGTAAGACAACTTCTCATCGAGCGGTAAAGTCGGTGCTTCAATCACCTAAGATGAGTCTGATATACATTTTCTTAGCATTGAGACATGAAACACTGGATGAATAAAAGACAACTTAGGAGGAAGTGCCAAACAATAAGCCATTGCTCCCACTCGTTCTAGAATCTCATATAGTCCTATAAACCTGGAGCTCAATTTAACTCTTTTCCCAAACCGCATCACACATTTCATAAGGGAAACTCGTAGGAACACTTCGTCCCTAATTGTGAACACTAAATATCTTCTTCTCTTATCAGCATATGACTTTTTTCTACTTTCAGTTGTAACCAATCACTGTCTGATTAACTGGACCGTGTCCATAGCTTCATGTACTAGATCGGGTCCCAATAAGTTAGTCTCACCAGCTTCAAACCATCCGATAGGAGAACGACATATTCTATCATACAATGATTTATACGGTCCCATTTGAATACTAGACTGGGAGCTATTATTGTAAGAAAATTCAGCTAAATGTAGATAAGTGTCCCAACTACCTCAAAACTCAAGAACACAAGCTCTCATCATATCCTCAAAGATCTGTATAGTATGTTCATACTGCTCGTCTGTCAGTAGATGAAATTTAGTAGTAAGATCTATTCGTGTACCCAATGTTTCTTGAAAGGATTTCCAAAAGCGTGAAGTGAACCATGATACTCTATCAGAGATGATGGATAGTGGAACTCCATAAAGTCGGATGATTTCGTTCATAAAAATAGGTGCATACCTCACTCCACCATATGTAGTCTTTACTGGCAAAAAAGAGTTTTGTCAGTCCATATACAATTACCCACACCGAATCATAACCTCTAAGGGTTTGTCGTAGATCAGTGACAAAATCTACAGTTTCTTTCCTATTTTCACTCTGGAATCTCGATTTGTTGTAGTAGTCTTGCGGGTCGCTGATGCTCAGCCTTGACCTGCTAACTGTCGATGCCCCATTTTCCATCATGGACGGGAGTCCGGAAATCGGGTATACGACATTTTGGGAGGACAACTCTTTATTCCCTTGCGAGAACTGGATTTTGGAATTTGGAGAGTAGCCACCTAACGATTATAGTGCATTAGGACACTTTTAAGGGATAGAATTGAGAAAAAGAACCAGAGTTGGGTAAGGGCTTGAGATCGTCTCGAGGGTAAGGTGTTAGGCACTTTTCAAGATCCGCTAGTGTGGTTCCAGGCCATACTACAATTGTCAATTTAGAAGGTAGAAGAAACAAACAAGGTTTTCACATAAAAACTGCAAACAAGTTCAAAGATTTAAAAGAGAAAAAGAAAACGAGAGCTTTTAGAAAGTTAGTTTAAAAGAAAGATAAACTAAAAAGAAACATATCAAATAAAAGGAAAAGGAGGTCCTAGGTTTATACATTATATGGATCACATCAATGCAATATCCGGTAATCACTCCTCAGAAGAGGGGTCACGCGTGATATTAGCGCACCAGTCATCGTATCCATATTCTATCCTTCCCACCCAGTTAAGGTATTAAAGAGTGATTATTCCCGTTTACTTATTGCATGCTAGTACCCGCCCCAATCCTATCACTACCAGGTTATTAGGACTTCTAATTCTAAAAGGGAAGAAATGGATGGGAGTCTTTATGGATTTTAAAGGATATAATTCTAGCTCGACATTCAAAGCAGGTACCAAATAGAAGGATGAACAAACAAATAAATTAGGCTCAAATAAACCCCGTGAAATCAGATAATCACATAGTTTAGCATGCCTTGGCAAATACTTATTTGGTCTTAGATTAAAATTAAGCAGTGAGCGGACTTGTCCAATACATATGTTTAGACAGGAAGTCTCCATTAGGCCACTTGGATACAGTTGTCAGAGAATAAGACACTAAATTAATGCGAGTTGATTTAAGAAAGTACTTATTTTAAAAGATGAATATGCAGAAGAGTTTTGAAGGAAAAGGTATGCTGTAGACATTTAGAAAAGGGATGGGGGTCCTAGGTTTAAACACAATATGGATCACATCAATGCAATATCTAGCAATCACTCCTCAGAACAGGGGTCGCAAGTGATATTAGCGCACCGGTCATTATATTCATATTCTATCCTTCACACCCCGTTAAGGTATTAAAGCGCATTTAGTTTCGATTACATATTGCATGCTAGTACTCGTCCCAACCTATCAGCCCTAGGGTATTAGGACTTCTAATCTTAAGAGGGAAGAAGGGATGAGGGCTTTTATGGAGTTTAATGGGTAAAATTCTAATTTCGACAAACAAAACAAGTACCAAATAGAGGGAAAACAAAAATGGTAAACAAGGCTCAAATAAGCCCCTTAAATCAGATAAACATATAATTTAGCATGTCTTGGCACATAGTGGTTTGGTCCTAAATTAAAATTAAGCAATGAGCGTACTTGTATAATACATACATTTAGACAGAAAGCCCGTAATAGGCAACTCGGATACAATTGTCGGAAATTAAGGCATTTTAATGTGAGTTTTTTATTGATATTAGAAAATAAGCTAATGCTGAAGGATTTTAAAAGAAAGAACAGACTGCAGATTTAGTAAATTGTTTAGAGATGAATATCCGAAAATTGATAAGCGGACTGTCCAATTATGAAACACATAAGTAATTGTAAAGGAATTTTAGATAAAATACAGAATTATGTAAGGGAAGAGTAAGCTGGAGAACTGATTAAAAGACGAGTTCAGGAATTTTGAGTTAAAAAAATACGTTCAGGTAGAACATTTGAAAAAGCCGTTCACAAAAGTTTAAAGAAATGTATACTGTTCTTAGGAGAAATTTATCAAAGGTTGAAGTTTTAGAAAAACATTATTGAACTAAGTGTTTAAGAACTGATTAGCCAATTATTACTGTTTTGAGACGGGCAAAAGAATTTTGATCAAATCCTATAGGCATGATATCTACATTATTGATTTTCATAACTTGTTTAATGAACTTGTGAAAAAATGTTTGTTTAATTAATCCTAGAGTTTTGCTAATGAATATACATATCCTATAGGTATGAACTCTGTGTGAGTTAATTACAGAATATGAAAGTTAAACCCTATAGGCATGATCTCTATGTGACTAGAAGTATAGTTAAACGTTAAACCCTATAGGCATGGTCTCTATGTGGTTGAATCAAAAATATTAAACAAACCTATAGGCAGGTTTTCTAGTAAAACAAAATAAAGTCCTAAAATCATGATATCTACCCTCATTGATGCAAGAAAGTAAAACCCATCCCTCACCCTTTTACTATACTCCCCGAGTTTTGTACAAGTTATTACAAACCAGAAAAGGTAAGACTAACAGCTAGATCCAAGCTGCCTAAGTCAAACTTAATGTGCAACAATATGTGATTAACCAATTTTGGAATCTAGATTTCCAAAGCCTTCTCTTTATCCAAAGTGTTTCAAAGTTCCAAGGAGTCTAAAGGATTCTCGGCATTTCTTACACTCAGGATACAATTTAGAATTAGAATAGTGCAGTGTGGAAAAGCCAACCCTCAGTAATCCAAGTTCAGAGGGAGCTCAGGGGTCCCAAAACATGGCTTGCAAGAGAGGGGCAGAACTTATATCATAGAGTAAGTGCAAAGTAAAAAGAAAATTGGGGAGCCATAACAAGTGGTGGTCATGCCCAGCCACATGTGTAGGCTGGCACACCCCTGACCACTTGTTTGGTTAAACAAGTTAGGAGCAGACCCTTGAAGGACAGCCCTACGTCTAGATAGTGATTAGGTTACTATCAGACTCAATTCCAAGGCTCAAACACATAATAGGGGAAAGGGGAGTGGGGATTGATTGCGTCAGGGGAAAGAACCCAGTTTAGAGTCATAGGCATCAATGTTAATTTGCTGCTATGTCTTGAACCATACTCACAGACAAAGGGGAAAAGGAAAAGGGAGTTCACATAGAAGAAGAAGTAGCAAAGTTGCAATAACACAGTAAAGAAGAGCATAACAAAACTTAGGACGTAAACAGATAGTGGAGGAGCATTATTTAAACTAAGAGGAGCATACCAGTTGCAAAGTGAGAATAAGCCGAATAACAGAGCAAGCAAACAGCAGGAACAAACTCAAATTCTCAGTAGAACACTTGAAAGCTCGAAGAGAACTCAAAGGTGTTTCAAAAGGCAAATAGTAGAAGCATAGAGAAGAAGAGAGTAGAAGAGAGAGAGTAAGAGTGAAATTCGAGAGTCTACTCAACTGTATCTCAAGTGCCGAAAAGTGTCTATTCAAGTGCTGAAGGTTAGCCCCCTTTTATAGTGCAGAAAACAAGTAGGACAAGGTAAGAAATAACTTTGAAACATTAGTCTCAGTGATTTCCCTTCAGTCAAGGGATTTGATTTCAAATGGGCATGAGGTAATTAAGGAAAGAAAATAACTAAAACCCTTTTCCAGAGTAACATAATATGAGTAAATACACATAGCCATTATTTAAGGAAAGAGTCTAGTAGTACACATTTTGGCAAAATAAGGAAAGGCAATCAATCAACAGCCAGTAAAAATCAAAGTGACAGGATTCGTTTGAATGAACCGGGTCAGGAAAATGGGAAGGGAAGGTTCAATTAGAGAAATTAATCACAATTAGTCAGGAATCATTAAAAGAATTTGAAATCAATCAATTAGTTGGCAAAGACCTTTTGAAGGAGGAGTTCTCATATCTAAAACATACATACATGTGAGGCAAGAGGGGGTTGTCGTGTTAACCAGAAAAACTAGCATAGAAAAAGAAATCAGATCAAAACAAAGAGGGTTTAGTCCTTAGACTCAAAATGAGTCTGAGAGAGTTAAGGGTTCTGGATAGAACCCTAGTCTAAACATAAAAATCGAGCCTGCAAAAAAACCCCAAATATTAGGGTTTCTGACTCGAATCGATGCATAGATGAGAAGACAATATCTAGAACAGGCTCAATAGTCTTTTCAGAGACTTATGAGAGAACAAACAAATAACATAGCAGGATCAAGGAAAATGTCATGTAGAAACCAATTTGAAACACACGGAACATGTTTTAAGCAAAGTTTGTCACTCAAACAAGTTCATCAGAGAAAAAAGAGATACAATCATAGGAAAATAGTAGATGAGACATGTCTAGAAAGAACTCAAAAAAAGCCCAGAAGAAGGCGAGTAAACAGCTAAAGCTTAGTAGAAAAGTCAGTAACGGAACAGGGGATAAATGAGCAGGTGAAAGTACGATATAGAAATTAGTAGAAGAAAGAACGAAGCACAATAATACACGCGTAAGAATATAAAATAGGCAGATACAATCAAAGAAAAGAAGAAGAAGAATCATGCTTAAATAGAAAGAAAAACAGGAGATCAAATACATGCATAGTGGAGAAGAAAACATAGGAGACAAACACAGACAGACACACATAAAGAAAAGAGTAGAAAGAATCAACAGGTTTTTCAGAAACCGTAATTTTAAAATAAAATGGTTTTAAAAAGGAAAATTGGGGAAAAAGCTTAAAACATCGAATATAACACAGATATAGCATAGATATAAGAAAAAAACTAGATAAAAACCTCGAATAGCATTAGGGTTTCAGAGAAACCTTAGAAATGAGAAGGTTTGGAAGAAAGTGTGGTCTCGAGTCACAGATGGCTATAGATAGGCTCATAAAGCTTGAACACGCCAGAGCAAGGACGGAGAGGCCATAGAACCACGAATCTGTAGAGGATCTGAACGGCCACCATCAAGGTCAGACTTCAAAATCTCGAACACGCAGGGTTTAGGGGTGAAGGGAGGTGAGACCGTCCATTGCTTGAGAAGCCATGGACTCCGATGAGATTATGGTCGGAGAGGGGAGAGAGGCGATTATGGTTTGAGAGCGCTTGAGAGTGTTTGAGATAGAAGAGGGTTTGAGGGCAATGTGTTTGAGAGAAATAGGGAGGGTTTAGTGGTCGTTCATGATTAATAAAGGGAAGGAGAGATCTGGGTCGTTGATCCAAATGATTAACGGCTCAGATTTAAAAAAAGAAACTGGGCGGGTTTGATTAAAGGGTCTGGGTCAGGTTAAATCGGAAATTGGGTTGGGATAATTTGGGTTTAATTTGGGCTGAGTTGGGGTGCAATAAGGGTGCCAATTTTGGATAAAATTGAAATAAAATTTGGCTCGCATTTAAATAGCCAATAATCCCTTTTTGTTTTTAAAAATAGTAATAACAATTTTAAAAGCAAATTAAAAGTTCTGATTAAATAAATATTATATAAATATTAATTTAAAAATACTGAAAGCAATTTTATAATTGTAAAATGCTATAAATTACAAGATCGGCAATAATTGCATTTGTATGCAAATTAGCTTTAAAATGGCAAATGAATTTGTAACAAAATTTTCAAAAATCACTCTAATTATATTTTGGTGTAAATATGAGTATAAAATAGGTTTTTTCACAAAAAATGATAATTTTGGGGATAGTTTTTGGGATTTTTGTAGTACAAAATAGTCGATAAATTGGTTTAAAAAATCATTAAAAATACTAGAACTCATGGGTGTGGTTATACATGCAAAAATATGCTATTTAGAAGTATTTTGGGTAAAAATATACATAGTAAAAAATTAGGTATCAACAAATACGAGTTCAAAAGACAGGAATTAAGTTGGAAAACACGTTTAGGCAGAACATTAGAAAGAAACAGTTTCAGAAAAGATATGTTAGTTAAAGAAATAGATTTTATGGAAAAGTATATACTGATTTGAGACAAGTTTTATTAGAGATTATGTTTTGGAAAACATATACTTACTTAGGTGTATAAGAACCGACTACTCAATTGTTACTGTTTTTAAACAGGCAATGAGAATTTGATTCAAAATCCTATAGGCATGATTACTAAGATTATTGATTTCAGATCTTGTCAATAAACTTGTGGATGAATGCTTGTTTAATTAATCCTAAAGTTTGACTAATGCCATGAATATGCACATCCTATAGGCATGATATCTATATTTGAATTCGCAAAAAATTAACTCCTATAGGTACGATTTCTATATGTGTAATTATAGAAAATGAGTGTTAAGTCCTATAGACATGCTTTCTATGTGATTAAAACTATCCTATAGGCAGGATCTCTAGATGGTTAAATAATAAAGTCCTATTATCATGATTTCTACCATTTTGATGCAAGAAAGTAAAGACCCCCACCCTTTCACTATGTTCCTGAGTTTATGCAAGTTATTACAAACAAGAAAAACAATAGAAATACATTAGAAACTAACAGCTAGATCCGAGCAGCCTAATTCAACCTTAATGTCTAATTATATGTGATTGAACCACTTCCGCGATCCAGATTTCCAAAGACTTCTTTTTATCAGGGTATTTCAAAGATTGAAGGAATCTCAGGGATTCCCGGCATTGCATACACCCAAGATACCATTAGAACAGAAATAGTGCAGCATGGAAGAGCCAGCTCTCAGGCATCCAAGTTTAGAAGGAGCTCAGGGGGTCCCAAAGCATGGATTGCAAGAGAGGAGAAAAACTTAATAGCTAGAGTAAATGCAAAGTGAAAGGGGTATTGGGGAGAAAATGGAAGGTGGTGGTCATACCTAGCCACAAAATGGGTTGGCACATCCCTGACCACCTGCTTGGTCAAACAAATTAAGAGAAGATTCTTGAAGGTCAGACCAGGGTCTGGATAGTGATTACGACACTGCCAGACCAAAGTCTAAATCTCCAAAACACATAAGGGGGAAAAGAGAATGGGAGCTGATTGAGTTTGGGATTCAGAGAATCAAATCCAAAAGCATGTACAACAATATTAGAGTGTTGCCATGTCTTGAACCATAACTCACATATAAAGGGCGGTAGGGGATAATGGGAATTCACATAAGAACAAGAGTGATAAAGTGCCAGAAAAATAGTAAGGAAAGAGTATAACAGAATTGAAATGCAAAACACATCGTGAAGGAGCAGTATTTAAAAGAGGATAGACATACCAGTTGGAAAGCAACAGAAAAAAAAAAAGAAATAAAGCACTTGCAGCCACAACACAGAGCAGAACCAACTCAAGATTTTAGCAGAACACTCGAGAGTTTGAGAAAAACTTAAAAGGTTTTTGAGAAAGAAAAGAGGACTGGTATCTGGAACAGTCTGTGTGTTTGTAAGAAAAAGAGAGTAATTATTCTCAACTGATTGTCTTGTCTTGAAAAGGGGAGGGTTAAGCCTTTTATATAGTTTTTTGAAAACAAGTGAGGTAGGAAAAGAGTGCACAATTATAGAAATTCAATTGATTAGCATCAATTAGGACAACCAGACTCCTTTAATTAAGGGGTCTAGTTCAAATGACTTGTCATGCTAGAATAAGGAAGAAAGAATCAGTTTACTTAGGGTGATTAGGGTAAAGAGATCATATAGTGCACAAAATAAGGTCAAATACATAATTGGTATTTAAGAAAAGAGGGTACAATAGTGTGGAACATAAATTATGAGTTTGAAAATCAGTCAAAGGATCTCGGATTCAATTGTAAAATCACAAAACCTAAAGTAATTAAGGAAATAATAATTCGAACGTTGGTACCAAATCATAGAGGGTACACAAGATCAATTATATAAGGAAAACATCAGTAAGGTAAAAGAGATTCAATCAAAGAAATCAGTGGTGAATCACTTAGCATGATTAAAGGGATTTCAAAAGTAAATCTTTGAAAGTGAGGTTTATATATAAAGCATACAATTCAAACAAAAGAAGAATCTCACTATGAGAAATCTCATAGCCAAAGACAATTAGGACTTCGTGTTTGATTATAGGCTCGTCGTGAGCGTGTAAACCTAGGGTTTCATAGTGAAACCCTAGTACACTCTACTCGCAGGATAAACCCCCAAAAATTAGTTTCTCATGGAATTGTAGATGAGAAGATCGAAGAGGTACACAAGCAGAAGCAAATAAACTACGGGTTTTAAGACAAAGGCAGGCAAGAAAAATGATCAACATAACTTAGAAGCAGAAATTAAAGCATGAGTTTGAACACATATAGCAAAGAATGAAAATCAAACCTAGGCTAGCATGTGAACAAAGAATAGAGAGAATCACTGTAGCAATCAGGTAAGAAACAAGAAAATAGACTTGAAAATAATAGGAAGTAGAACAAACGATCATAAGCACACATAAATGAAAGTAAAAGAATTAGAAAAAATTTTAGGAGCCATTTTCAGAAAACCCTAAAATTGATTTGAATAGTTTTAAAAAGGGAAAATAGGGGGGAAAACTCTAAAACATTACAAACTTCATAGATCTAGCACCTATCTAGAAGAATAGAATGAAAAGGAACCTATAATAGGCTAGAGTTTCTAAGAACCCAAAAGGAGGAGAAAGAATTGGATGTCACGAGAACGGACCTGAGTTGATAAAGTTGAATTTAGGCTCAAGAGTCTAAGATACGCCGGAGCAAGGCTAGAAATGACAAATAAATCTCGAATCGATCAAGGTCTGGATGAATACCCAAGAGGTCTAGCCTTAAATCTTCAGTGAGTAGGTGTGTGGGAGTAGTAGATGGTGAGTACATGTTGTCCATGTTTAGAACAGCCATGGATTCCGGTGATTCGAGGTCAAAGTGGGGTATGCAGCTATTAGGGTTTCAGGGGTTGAGAGAAATTAAGAGAGATGAGAGAAACCAAAGGAGGCGGGTATGAGATAACGGGGATAGGGTTGGGGTCGTTTAGAATTAAAAATGGTAAGGTGAGCCTGAGACGTGGATCAAAGTGATCAACGACTTCTATTAAAGGGGACAAGGGACGGTTTGGGTGATTGGGTGTTGGGTCGGTTGAGATTGGCTTAATTTCGGTTAAAATTGAAATGCAACAGCATTAACTTTTAAATAGCCACTTTTCCCTTGGTTAATTTTAAAAACAATTTATAGAAATAAATAAAAACATGCTACAATGATTAATAATAGATAATTATTAAATTAAAAATCTAGGAGTCAGTTTTACAAATATAATTATAATTAAATCTTAAAAGAGGATCATATTGGAATTATGTGCAATTTAGTTTTAAAAATACTAAATAAGTTTGTAAAAATATGAAAAAATCATGTTAGCAAAATTTTGGTGTAAATAGGAGAATAAAAATAATTTATCCTCCAAAATGATAATATTGGGGATAATTATTGGATTTTTATTGCATAACAAAATAGGCAATAAATTGGTTTAAAAATCATTAAAAATGCGAAAACCCTTAGGTGGGCTTATACATGCACATATACGCTATTTTTGAAGTATTTTGGGTACAAAATTACATTGTAAAAAATTGGGTATCAAATGCTGCCCCTCTTTACCCGAGGAGGGTTAAAGAGTTATCAGGTAAAGACAAGATGGCCAATTTTGACCGAAAGCAGCAATTGAAAAGATGTTTGGCCGATCTCTGATTTCTGAGATGCTTACATATCCCTGGTTATACATGAATCAGGCCATAAGTAGTTCAAGAATCATTGACGGAACGTGCCAATGGAGATTCAAAAAGAACGGACGATATGATTAGATTCGAAAATGGTGTTTGGAGTCGCATAGGCTTGCAGACACTGGAGCGGTATCGCTCCTGATGAGACGACCATTGGCTAGCCGGTGTACCCACAAGTAAGCAATGTGGCATATGTTGTGCATAATTTAAACATGATGCAAGTTTCCGTTGGACCATGATTGCTTGTCTCTGAACGGTTAGGATGACGTCCTCAGGCTATGTTGTCCCGGGCCATGAAGAGCATAAATAAAGATTCGCATGCCATAAAATGATGTTCTCGGGCTATAAAAATGGTGCCTCAGAACAATCACACCTTTGAATAAGTTGGCGATCTTCTAGCCTATGAGAAGGTGGCAATCTTTCAGCCGATGAATGAAAAGGGTAGCGATCTTTCAGCGAAAGTAAGAATTTAAATGCAGGTGGAGATATTGCAGTCGTGCAATATAGAGGCAATGCCTAGTCTCAAAAGTCAGATAAGTATCCATACGCAGGATGGAGGTATAGATTAACATCGGAAGGCAGAGAAATAGCCTTATTCAAAATGCAGATAAAGACAACGCCTAGTCTCGAAAGGCAGATAAGTAGCCTTATTCATGTGGAGGTAAAGCTTAACCTCGGAAGGCAGATATTTAGCCTTATGAAGAATGCAGATGGAGGAAATGCTGATAGTCGATTATGATATCGTGATTGTTGGGGAAGTTGCGTACGGATAGTGATTGTGAATAAGTGATTGTTCTGCAAGTTTCACTCCCAAAAAGTAATATTGTATGAATGTATTCAATGATTTGTGACTTGGGTACCTGCATCCAAAGAAAGATCGTGACTTCTCTAGAGGGGAAAAGGTTAATTCATCTTCCCATGGCTCCTGGAATCACCTATCATTGGGGTAGCATTGCTAAACGACAACAATTAAAATGATAGTTATGCATGATTCAGTAAATATAACATAAGTATATAGTCGAAAACAGTTTCTTTTGAATGAACCAACGACTACAATGTGGTTCAAGTCATTGCAACCTCGCTTGCTCTAGAATTTTGAGGGTACTCCTCAAACTTTTGCCCCAGTTTACAAGGCTGGTGCTTCTAAGGCTGTTCTAAATGACTGAAAACGACCAACCCTCCTCAGAATTCTGCCTAGTTTATTGGATTGGCGCTTCTGGCAATGAAAAGGCTGAAAACTGACTTCGAAATTTTGAGTGTCCTCCTCAAAATTCTACCCCAGTTCCAATAGAGTGGGGAAAATAGATTTTTATTTAATTTGTGACTCAACCCATAGGGCTGCCTACGTATCCCCTCTTAAACAAAAATAAGGTCAGGCGTAATTCAAATTACATCATGAAGAGAAACCATATGATTACACAGAGTATCATTTCGCTGCATCAGAATTGATTGGCTTCGGCCAGACTTCTCCGTCCATTTTTGCAAGAATAAGGGCTCCTCCAATTAGAACCCAGTAAACCATGTACGGACCCTACCAATTGGGAGATAATTTCCCCTTGGATTCATCTTAATAAGGAAAAATTTTCTTCAGCACCAGCTGCCCTGGTGTAAACTTTCTTGGTTTAACTCTTTTGTTGAAGGTAGTGGACATTCTATTCTGATACAAATGACATTGGCAAACAACATTCATCATTTTCCCGTCTATGTGGGCTAATTTCTCATTGGAACCTTTTACCCATTCTGCATAATCTCACTCTTCTTCTTGTATGATCCTTAAAGAGGGAATTTCTTCCTCGGTGGGAATGACTGTCTCTGTACCATAAACCATCATGTAGGGAGTTGCCTCGATTAATGTGCGGACTGTGGTGCGTTATCCCAATAAGGCGAATGGAAACTTCTCGTGCCATTGCTTATGCCTTTCGATCATCTTCCTTAGTATCTTCTTGATACTCTTATTGGCTGCTTCCACAGCTCCATTAATCTGAGGTCTATAGGCCATAGAGTTCTTGCATTTGATTTTGAATGTTTCACACATTGCTTTCATCAGGTCGCTATTGAGATTGGAACCATTATCAGTGATGATTGACTCCTGAATTCCGAACAGACAAACGATACGAACACAGATGAAATCTTCCACAACTTTCTTAGTAACTGCTTTGTATGATGCTGCTTCGACCCATTTGGTAAAGTAATCAATTGCCACTAAGACTAACCTATGTCCGTTCGATGCGTCAGGCTCGATTGGTCCGATAACATCTATTCCCCAAGAGGCGAATGGCCACGGTGAGCTCGTTGTAGTAAGCTTGTTTGGAGGCACATTTATCATGTCCGCATGTATCTGACAACATTTGCGAACATACTGGATACAGTTTGTTTCTATATTCATCCAAAAATATCCTGCTCGGAGTATCTTTCTTGCTAAGACAAAACCATTCATGTGAGGTCTGCAGGTCCCTGTATGCACTTATCCAATAGTTTGGTTGCTTCGACATATTACAATAATCCCAAATCGGGAGTCTTCTTATACAGGATCCCTCCAATGTGAAAGAAGTTGTTAGCTAACCTCCGAAGTGTGCGCTTCTGAGTAGCACTGGCAAGCACTGGGTATTCTCTTGTGGCCAAGTACTCTTTGATGTCATGGAACCATGGTTTCCCATCGGCTTCTTCCTCAACATGAGCACAATAAGCTGGTTGGTCATAAATCTTGACTTGGATGGGATCAATGAAATTTGTATCTGGATGCTGGATCATGGATGACAAAGTAGCTAATGTATCAACGAACTCATTCTGTATTCTGGGAACATGCTGAAATTTAGTCTTTGTGAATCTCTTCCTCAAATTCTTTTTTTGAAGCAGATAAGGGAGTATCTTAGAATTATTGGTTGCCCACTCTTCTCGAAGCTGATGTATGAGCAGGTCTAAGTCTCCGATCACTAATAACTCCTGAACATTCATGCCAATGGACAGTTTGAGCCCCAAGATGCAGGCTTTGTACTCGTCCATGTTGTTAATGCATGTGAATCTAAGCTTGGAAGATACCTAGTAATGCTGACCAGTTTCTCATACCAAGACAGCTCTTATGCCAACTCCTTTAAAATTTGCGGCTCCGTCAAAAAATATACTCCAACCATCAAGGATCCTGCAATGTCCTCTCCTATGGAAGATACCTTTTCATCAGAAAAATACATCTTTGAAGGCTCGTACTCGCCTCCCACAGGATTCTCGGTGAGGTGATCTGCCAAAGTTTGTCCTTTGACCGCCTTCTGAGTGATGTAACGAATGTGGAATTTTCTTAGCAGGATTTTCTAGTAGGCATGGGATTTTGGAAGATATACTTTAATGGATCCACTCTGGATATGACATAAGTGGTGTAGGCATAAATAATGCCTCAATTTCTGAGCTACCTAGGTCAAAGCATAGCAGGTGCGATTTAATAGGGAATATCAGGTCTCATCAGGGGTAAACTTCTTGCTGAGGTAGTAAATTGCTTGCTCCTTTCTTCATGTTTCATCATGTTTTCCTAAAACACAACTGAATGCTCCATCCAATTTGCAAGATAAAGCAAAAGGGGTCTTCCTGGTTCATGTGTAACCAAGACTGGTGACGTAGACAAGTATTCCTTAGTTCGTCAAAAGCTTTTTGATAGTCGTCAGTCCATTTGGTGGCAGCATCCTTCTTCATCATCTTGAAGATAGGTTCACAAATAACAGTAGACTGAGTTATGAACCAGCTGAAATAGTTGAGTCTTCCCAAAAAACTTATCACATCCTTCTTGTTCTTCAGTTGTGGCAACTCTTGAACGACCTTGACCTTTGACGGATCCAATTCTATTCCTTGGAGACTAACAATTATACCCAATAACTTTCTAGCAGGAACCCCGAATGTACACTTAGCGGGACTAAATTTCAAATTGTATCTTCACAATCTGTTGAAGAATTTTCTCAAGTCTTCCATGTGATCTATGGCTTTCTTGTATTTGATGATGACATCATACACATACACCTCGATTTCTTTATGTATCATGTCATGAAATATGGTAGTCATAGATCTCACGTAGGTGGCACCAGCATTCTTCAAACCAAACAGCATCATTACGTACCAATACATCCCCCATGGCGTGATAAAAGTTGTTTTCTCTGCATCGTCTTCATCCATCCATATCTGATGGTACCTATAAAAACAATCAACAAATGACTGCAGCTCATGCTTGGCGCAGTTGTCAATTAAGATGTGTATGTTTGGAAAGGGGACGTTGTCCTTGGGACTGTCCCAGTTGAGATCCCGGTAGTTGACACAAACTCTAACCTTCCTATCTCTCTTCGGTACTGGCACGATGTTGGCTAACCTTGTCGGATACTCTACTACCCAGAGAACCCTGGCTTGGACTTGCTTGGTAATCTCTTCTTTGATTTTCAAACTCATGTCGGGTTTGAAGTTTCTGAGCTTCTATTTTACCGGTGGACATGTCAGATCTATTGGTAACTTGTGAGATACTATGGATTTATTGAGACTAGTCATATCATCATACGACCAAGCGAAGATGTCCTCAGACTCTATTAAGAACTTTATGTACTTCTCCTTCTCTTACGGAGACAAGTGCACACTGATGCGCATTCCCTTCATATTCTCTGTATCTCCCAAATTAAGGACCTCAGTCTCGTCCTTGGAAATGCTTTGCTTAAATTCATAATTGTCTGTAAAATCGGAGCTCTTTTTGAAATTAAAGACTGCGGAATGAAAAATCAAAAAGTTAAAATGTGATACATGGTGCTTTGTTTGGCCTTTATACCCCGAAGCTTTCCGGGCCCTGGTGGTTCTGATCGACCGATTATTAAGGCGCTCTCCTTGGTTCACAGCTTGTATAGAAGGGCCTTCCTCCCCTTCCTCCTCGAAAATAACACAGCAGTCCATATCATCTTCCAGAAACAGGTTCCTCATTGCCGCCAATGCCTCATCTTACTCGGATCCATATTTCATGTCAGCTGGCTAGAAATTCTGCATTAGATGAGGTATAAGGTGCTCTAATAGATAGTAGGGGTCATGCCATCGTGGAGACTAGTCATCGAAGACCTTCCATGTATACTCATACTCCAAGCCAAAAGTAGTACTGTGTTTCGTCAGCTTGATGGGCTTGGTGATACCCTAGAGGTTTTTGCCAAGTCCCTTTCTAGGCTCATACCCACACCAGTTCAGGATAATCTCGATCTTGTTATCCTACCATTTATCTTCATCTACAGCATTGACCCGCTCGATGTGGTAGTATGTTTCTCTGCCTATTCTCCTTCTGCCTCCAATCAACGGGATGGTCTGACGACTATATATGGGGTTGCTACCATCACCATGAATAAGCAACTCTTGTTGATTCCATTCAAACTTCACTGCTTGATGCAGGGTCGATACCACAGCTCCAGCAGTGTGGATCCATGGTTGTCCCAATAGCAAGTTGTAGGATGTTGGGACATCTACAACTTTAAAGTCAACGTCGAACCAAGTCGGCCATATTTGCAAGTATAGGCTAATCACTCCAATAGTATTCCTTTGAGATCCATCTAAGGCTTTAACATTGATAGACCCGTCTTTTATCTCATGTAGGCCTTTCCCCAACGTCCTAAGAGTTATCAGTGGACAGATTTTGAGGCTTGATCCTCCATTGGCCAAAGTTCTAGTGATGAAGTAATCTTCACATTGCAAAGTGATGTGCAACGCTTTGTTGTGACTTAGTCCTTCTGGTGGCAGTTCATCCTCATGGAAAGTAATCTTGTTACTCTCTAGTACTTGTCCTACCATATTTTACATCTCACCTCCAGTTATATTGCTGGGAACATATGCTTCACTCAGTATCTTCATCAAGGAGTTTTTGTGTGCATCCGAACTTTGTAGAAGAGCCAGGATGGTTATTTGTGTTGGTGTTTTGTTCAACTGATCAACGGCCGAGTACTCCTAAGCTTTTATTTTCCTCTAAATATTATCTGGCCCAGTTTTAATAGGTCGTCCAGAGGCTTGTTTGTTGGACTCAGCTAAATGTTGCGGAATGTATAACATGCCTGTTCGGGTCATGCCTTATGCGACAATTGTTTCACCAGCTTTTGTTTTACCTTTTCTCCTAGCTTTAGATCTGTAATACACCGGTAAGGTATTTGAGCTAAATGGGGTAACATCCGTCATTATAACCTAAATAGGCACCCCTGGAGGCAACACATCAACTTCAAACAGCGTAGGTGCTTTTGGAATTCATAACTCTACCTCAATTGGTCCCGGTGCCTTTGAAAGAGGCGCTTCAAACTCGAGCGGTGTGGATATATTCACCTCATCGCCATTAGAGGGTTGTATTTGGAGAACAATTACGGTTGTCGGCTTCTTTGGTTCATCCCCTTCGGCAATCAACCCAATTGACCCTTTGGGGTCCTAATCATCCTCGATCTCAATCATGTGAATGCCCCCACCCTTGTGTTCTGGCAGAGGATTTTTGCAAACATTAGGAGAGGACTCCTTTTCTATGATGACCTTAACATCAATAAAGGCCTGTATCTTATCTCTAAACGAGCGGCACTCTTCAATGGTATGGCCTTTCATTTCAGAATGGTATGTGCAAGTTTTGTTCGGATTGATCCATTGAGATGGATTTTTTGGAGTTATGGATGGGATAGGAGTAATGTAATCGGCTGATTTGAATCTTTCGTATAGCTGGTCAATTGGTTCAGTGATGGCTGTATATTCTCTGGGAGGTCTGCGGTCGAAATTTGGTCTGGGTCGAGGAAAGTTTTGGCGAGTGGGTTGGAAATTATAGGCTTGGTACATGGGTGGAAGTTTAGAGTGTCTTGTTGAAGTGGGTTGATATGTGGAGTTGGAGAAGATTGATAAGTAGGTGGTATAATTTTATATGTGGGTGAGGGTGCTTGGAAAATTCGGGAAAGGCTGATGTGAGTGAAGTTAAGGGGCATGTTTGATATTTCATTGGGGACTTGGTTCTCTGCGCAGCCATTACAGAATTCACATCTTTCCTTTTTGACGTGTCACCAGACAATAAGGCTTTGTTGGTGTTCTGCAATGCTTCAAGATTAGTAACCATATTGGTTTTGATACCTTCTTCGATTCTTTATCCCAACCTGATGATGTCGGAGAACTTCTAGCCTTCTATCAGCATTAATCTTTCTTCTATTGCGGGTCCTGAGCCCGGAAAAAGAACATGTGCTCTTCTTCGAAGGCTGGCCTGACCTTAGCGGCTTCTGACCTCCAACTAGTAGCATATTCGTAGAACGTTTCTGTGGGTCTTCTTCAGATTCTAGATGTAGAATACATCCGGTGCATTCTCTATGTTAAACCTAAATAGGTCCATAAAATCGTACTCCATACCTACCCAGCTTGTCAATAATTTTGAATCTTGGCTGATGTACCTAGACAAGGCATCCCCTTTCAGACTCCTCATGAACAACTTCATGTGGATTTTCTCATCCCTTCCAACTCCTACCAGCTTATCACAATATGTTCTCAAGTGGACCCTGGGATCACCTGTACCGTCGAACATCTCGAACTTGGGAGGTTTGTACCCCTCTGGGAGTGCAACATCCGAGTGAATGCAAAGATCTTCATAGTTCAGCCTCTCAATGCCTTTTCTAGCTTTGATACCATGGACCCGGGTAGTTAACTTCTTGAGTTCCGTGGCCAAGTTTCTGATGAGGGAGTCTTTCTTGTCTGATACAGAAGAACTTGAAATTGGTTGACTATAGTGGGATCTATTTTTTTTTCTCTATAAAGGCCCAGAAATACCTTGTTTACGTATCATTGGTAAGTGCATTAACATAAATACGGAAATAAGAAGCGGCAATACAAAAGTGTGTAAACTATAAAAACGGGTCAAAGTAGATTGTCCCACACTAGCGCTTCCGCACAATAATTCGACCAAGGGGATCCTATTACAGGAATAGCGTAAAGTTTCCACAAAGATAGGAGTGTTGTAGAGGTAGTTGTTTGCAGTGTTTTGTGGTTCGGGAATGAGCAATGGAGCGATGTTGCATGAGTAGCAGGTTTGAGCATGAGTGGGTTGTATTTGTTGTTGTTGGGTATTTTGTGGAGGTATGGGGTTTTTGGTGTTGACATCAGGAGCAGCAAGAGAGAATGATAGACTCGCCAAGTTCCGAACTTGGTCCAATTCCTCCTGGAATTTAAACAGCTTCTGTTCAAACTAAGAAGCAGTCCCCTTAGCAATTGGGGTACCCTGAGAAGTTTCTTCTCTTTCTATTTCCTTTATAGCACTTGCGTCTCTCATTATACCTTTCTTCTTATTCAAGATAGGACTGGGAGGAGGAGATGGAGGGCCCTTGGATCTTGGTGAGTATGCTGATGGTGCCAGAATGCACGAACTAACCTTTGGGGAGGGGAATAATAAAAGTAAAAGAAAAATAAAAGGTAAAAAGTTAGTGCGGATTCTGAGAAAGAGAATATTGTGTATTTAAAAACATTGTGCAAGAATATAAGCCGTGTCCTAATTTGGATGCATTGTTGTGCCCGAGGTAGACCTAGCGACTAGTTAGCTTTGGAGAACTTATAATGTTAAATTACTCATTTTGTTGATGAAAATAAGACGAGTCTTAAAACAACTAAATAACGGGAAATGAAAATATCATTAATGGTTGGTGACCTTATTACATTATGAAAGCAGGAAATAAATAAAAGATCCTAACTACTTGGTCCCACAAGAACCTTTCCCAGATTCGTTATTCTTGTCTCCCTTGTACAGCTTCATCAGCTTGCACATTCCTAGTAGTAGATAGGCTCGGGCCAGATGTCCACATGCATTTCCCTCGGCATTTTGGTAGTCTTCAATCCTTTTCAAGAACTTTCCGTCCAGCTATACTAGACCGTGTTAGGGATACCCTAGCCCCTTGTTGGCATTGACATCCATATCCTTCCACTCGTTGATTAGCTTCTGGTGAGCTTCTTGTATCTCCAGATGTCCATTTTCTCATTCTCGAAATCTTTTACGCAATTGATTTTACTTAACTTGCATTTCAGCCTTTTCATCGATAAGCATGTGACTTCGGATGAACCTATGATGACCCAAACTAGTGGTAGTGTAGCACACACCTAGCATGATACATGTGTTCCTCAATAGTTTCTCTTCCCAGACGAGTTTGTAATGCCATATGTGCTGATCTTGACACGTGTGAGGGCTATCATTGTCATGAAATTCGGCCCTGAAGTGACTCATTTTGTCCACCCTTGGTATTATTTTTTTCTCCATGCTTGCCTCATGGATCGGATAGGGACATAAGGATAAGTTATCCTTAGACCAATGATTATGAGGAATGGTGCATCCTGAGAAAGAATAATGAACTCCCATGTTAGGAACCACCCATACATCCACTGTTTTTGATCTTCATTAATACTCTCAAATAATTCTACCTATCCTCTAGCGTCCTCTGGTTGGGTAAACATGTTAGGCATGAAGTTCATTCGCTTTGGGTGGTGAAAGGTGACATGATCATCCCAATCTCTGCGTATAATTTCCTGCCGGTAATCGCCTTTCTGAAGGTGTTCTTTAAGCCAGAGTTGAAGCAGCAGATTACAACCTTCGAAGTGTTTGACCCCTTGATGACACTTCTCCAAGGCTTGATATATCTCGGCAATAATCATGGGAATTATATTGAAAGACTTCCCATCAATTCCTTCTATTAAGGTCTTGGTTACCATGGCTAGTCTGGTGTGGATCCTAGCCTTCTTCATGGGAAAGATTATCATCCCCAGAAAACGGAACATGAAGAGAAAAACACTTATGCGGACATGCCCTAAAGAGGTAAGGGAAAATTTGTCGGTGTAGGTGCGGTATGACTTGATATGGCCTTACCTCTCATACAAGTAGTCAAATGGTATATAGGGTCCTTCAGACAAGTCAAGTTTGGGTGTTTCTTGAGTCCCATCATCTTGACAAAGCCCCTACCTTTGCGATTTTCCGGCATAAGCAAACCCTGAGTCTCCCAAGGAATACTAGCTAGACCCCCTATCTCCTCAAGCAAAGGGGTCATTCAAGGTCCCCGAAGCAAAACAGTGACCGTTCGTTATCCTAAAATAAAGTTGCAACCTCTACGATTTTGTTGTCAGTCTAGATTTCCAGTTGTAAAGGCAAATTTTCTAAGTATTTGCGGACAAGGGTCCGATATTGGCATGAAGGTCCTCCCACCAGCTTAGCAGCCTTGGGTGAATGTTTGTTACCATACCGAATATGGGGATTTCATGCCTCATTTTCTACAAAACAAAGCGTTAGACCTTTACCTATACCAGAATCGCCTATTTAAATCAACAATTAGCATAATAGGCATTTAGTTCTCCAAATAAATGCACAGAACGTGGAGGTGTTTGTTTGGGTTTCAAGGAAACCCGATGGACTTTGGACTAGGCTATCTTAATGAGTCATTATGCGGAAAACATAACTAACTCGGCAAGGTTTGACCATGATGCATGTACAGTTTAATGGAGTAATGTTTCTACTTTGAAGTGCTAGACCGGTACCCTTGAGTGGACAACTCAAGAGGGAAAGGCGTGGAACCATTGACTTTACCGTAGATCGACTGGTTTTATCGCAAATATGCCTTTGCCAAATTTAGGAGGTGATAATATTGGAAGAGCGCAACCACTCATTATAAACGTTGCTATAGTATGATGTTGAAGATGCAATTTACAAGAATGAAACAAATTGACATGTATTTTCACGTACATAAGATAAATGATTATAATAAATGCTCAAAATTACAATGGTATTGAAATAATAAAACTGTAAAGGAAAGGAAAAACATGAAGAGCCAAATTAGTTTTCGCGATGAAATAATTAAAAATCAATAAATAAAGGAAATTAATAAAGTCACAAATAGCATGTAATGGTAAAAGTCTAATGAATTCCCCAGCAAAGTCTCCATGTTGTTGACTCCCCTTTTCCATCGCGAACGGGAGTCCGTAATCATATATACGATATTATGGGAGGACAACTCTTTATTCCTTTGCGAGAAATGGGTTTTAGAATTTGGAGAGTCGCCACCTAGTGATTATAGTGCATTAGGACACTTTTGAAGGAAAGAATTGAGAAGAAGTACCAGAGTTGGGTAAGGGCTTGAGATCATCTCGTGGGGAAGGTGTTAGGCACCCCTCAAGATTCACTAGTCTAGTTCCCGGCCATACTACAATTGTGACTTAGAAGGTAGAATAAATAAATAAGGTTTTCACATAATAATAATAAACAAGTTCAAAGTTTTAAAAGAGAAGAAGAAAATGAGAGATTTTAGAAAGTTAGTTTAAAAGAAAGAAAAACTTCAAAGAAACATAACAAATAAAAGGAAAAGGGGGTCCTAGGTTTATACATAATATGGATCATATCAATACAATATCCAGCAATCACTCCTTAGAAGAGGGGTCGAACGTGATATTAGTGCACCGATCATCATATATATATATATATATATATATATATATATATATATATATATATATATATATATATATATATATATATATATATATATATATATATATATATATATATATATATATATATATATATATATTCTACCCTTCCCACCCCGTTAAGGTATTAAAGCGCGATTAGTCTCGTTTACTTATTAAATGCTAGTAGCCGCCCCAATCCTATCAGTCTAGAAGTATTAGGACTTCTAATACTAAAAGTGAATAAAGGGATAGGGGCCTTTATGGAGTTTAAAGGATAAAATACTAGCTCAGCATTCAAATCATGTACCAAATAGAAGGAAGAACAAACAAATGAATAATGCTCAAATAAACCCCGTGAAATAAGATAATCACGTGGTTTATCATGCCTTGGGAAATACTGATTTGGTCTTAGATTAAAATTAAGCAGTGAGCGGACTGGTTCAAACACATATGTTTAGACAGAAAGTCGGCATTAGGCCACTCGGATACAGTTGTCAGAGATTAAGGCACTGAATTAAAGCGAGTTGATTAAAGAAAGTACTGATATTAGATGATGACTATGCAAAAGAGTTTTAAAGGTAAAAGGTATGATGCAGACGTTTAGGAACTAGTTCAAAAGGGAAACAGACCGCCTAATTGCGGTTAACCATGAAAAAGAAAAGTTTTGAAAATTCTAGAAGAGATAGAGTTATCTAAAGAAAAGAGAGAGTTGCAGAACTGATTTAAAATGACGAGTTCAAAAGACAGGAATTGAGTTGGAAAACACGTTTACGTAAAATATTAGAAACAAGCAGTTTTAGAGAAGATATGTCAGTTAAAGAAATAGATTTTAGGAAAAAGTATACACTGATTTGAGAGAAGTTTTATTAGAGATTACGTTTTGGGAAACATATACTGACTTAGGTGTATAAGAACTGACTAATCAATTGTTACTGATTTTAAACTGGTGATGTGAATTTGATTCAAAATCCTATAGGCATGATTTCTACGATTATTGATTTCAGAACTTATCAATAAACTTGTGGATGAATGTTTGTTTAATTAATCCTAAGGTTTGCCTAATGTCATGAATATGCAAATCCTATAGGCATGATATCTCTATATAAATACGTAGCAATTAACTCATATAGACAGGATTTCTATATGCGTAATTGTTGGTACAAATTCACAGAGGGTACACAAGATCAATGATTTAAGGAAAACATCAGTAAGGTAAAAGAGATTCAATCAAAAAATTAGTGGCGAATCACTTAGCATGATAAAAGGGAATTAAAAAATAAATCTCTAAAAAGAAGGTTTATATATAAAGCATACAGTTCAAACCAAAGAAGAGTCTCACAATGAGAAATCTCAAGGCCAAAGGAAATTAGGACTTCGAGTTTGATTACAGGCTCGTCGTGAGCCTGTAAACCTATGGTTTCAGAGTCAAACCCTTGAGCACTCTACTCACAGGAAAACCCCCCAAAATTTTAGTGTGTCTCATGGAATCGGGGATGGGAAGATCGCAGACATACACAAGCAGAAGCAAAGAAAATACAAGTTTTAAGACAAAGGCAGGCAAGAAAAATGATCAACAGAACTTAGAACCAGAAATGAAAGCATGCGTTTGAACACATATAGTGAAGAATGAGAATCAAACCTAGGTTAGCATGTGAACAAGGAATAGAGAGAATCTCTGTAGCAATCAGGTAAGAAACAAGAAAACAGACTTGAACATAATAGAAAGTAGAACAAACGAGCATAGGTACACATAAAAGAGAGTAAAAGAATTAGAATACATTTTAGGAGCCGTTTTCAGAAAACCCTAAAATTGATTTGAATAGTTTTGAAAAGGGAAAATTGGGGAAAAACTCTAAAAGTTACAAACAGCCTAGATCTAGCACAGATCTACAAGAATAGAATGAAAAGGAACCTCAAATAATCTAGGGTTTATGATAACCCTAAAGGACGAGAAAGGCTTGGAAGTCACGAGAACGGATATGAGTTGATAAAGTTGTATCCAAGCTCAAGAGGTTAAGATATGCCGGAGCAAGGCTGGAAACGACCAAAGAATCTCGAATCGACCAATGTCTGGATGAAGACCCTCAAGGCCTAGCCTCGAATCTTCAGTGAGCAGGCGTGTGGGAGAAGTAGATGGTGAGTATAGGTCGTCTATGGTTAGATTAGCCATGGATTCCGGTGATTCGAGGTCGAAGAGGGGTACACGGATATTAGGGTTTCAGGGGTTGAGAATGTTTGAGAGAGATAAGAGAAATCAAAGGCGGCGGGTTTGAGAGAATGAGGATAGGGTTTGGGTCGTTTAGAATTAAAAATGGTAAGGGCGAGCCTAGGCCGTTAATCAAAATGTTCAACAACTTAGATTAAAGGGGACAAGGAGCCGGTTTGGGTGATTGGGTGTTGGGTAGGGTAGATTAGGAAATCTGGTTAGGGAATTAGGTTCAATTTGGGTACTGATATTGGGCTCAATTCCAGTTAAAATTGAAATGCAAAAGGGCCAACTTTTAAATAGCCACTTTTCCCTTGTTTAATTTCAAAAATAGAAAAATAATTTATGGAAGTAAATCAAACATGATAAAATGATTAATCATACATAATTATCAAATTAAAAATACTAGAGTCAATTTTATAAATATAATTATAATTAAATCTTAAAAGAGACTAATATTACACTTATGTGCAATCCAGTTTTATAAATACTCAATAAGTTTGTAAAAAAATGCAAAAATCAACTTAGCCATATTTTGGTGTAAATATGAGAATAAAAATAATTTATCCACTAAAATTATAATTTTGAGAATAATTATTGGAGTTTTATGGTATAAAAATAGGCAATAAATTGGTTTACAAATTATTAAAAATGCCAAAACATATATACCCCATCCAACGATGCTGCCGAAGAGTCAGATCTTTGTACTGGAAGATACACTTCAAACTTTTCTGGTTAGTATATATCTCACAAGTTTCACCGAATAGATAATATCTCCACATTTTAGAGCAAATACAACCGCAGTTATCTCCAAATCATGTGTAGTATAGTTTTGCTCGTGCTTTTTCAGTTGCCTCAGAGCATAAGCAATAACGCGACCATTTTGCATGAGAACACATCTTAATCCTACCATCGAGGCATCAAAGAACTCTGTAAATCCTTCGGAACCTGATGGTAAGGCTAATTATGGTGCAGTTGTCAAACATGTTTAGAGTTTTTGAAATCTCTGCTCACATTCCTCCGTCCACTAAAACTTGCATTTTCCTGTGCTAGGTTACTCAGTGCCACTACTATTCTTGAGAAGTCGTGCACAAAACACCTATAACAGCCCGCTAAGCCTAAAAAGCTGCGAATAACTGTAGGAGAAATAGGCTTGGGCTTTTTTTACACAACTTCTGTCTTCTTAGGATGTACCATAATTCCATCTTTCACATACAACATGCCCCAAAAATGCTACTGAGTCTAGCCAGAATTCACATTTCTAGAACTTAGCATAAGCCGATGTTCTCGCAATGTCTGTAACACATTCCTGAGATGATCCTCATGTTCGCCTTGGCTAAGAGAATACATCAGGATATCATCAGTAAATGCTATTAAAATCTATCCCTGAACGGCTATAACAACTTACTCATTAAATCCAGAAATGTCGCTGGAGCATTAGTCAGTCCTAAAGGCATCACAAGAAACTAATAGTGCCTGTATCGAGTTTTGAAAGCAGTCTTAGAAATATCTTCATCTTTGATTATAAGTTGATGATAACCAGAACGTAGGCCAATCTTTGAAAAGTGGGTAGCTCCTTGTAACTAATTAAACATGTTATCTATATGAGGCAAAGGATATTTATTGTGTATTGTTGCCTTTTTTAACTGCATGTAGTCAATGCACATTCTCAGGGATCCTTCTTTCTTATTTACAAACAGTACCGATGCACCCCATGGTGATATACTAGATCTAATAAAACCCTTATCTAATAAATCATGTAACTGTTTCTTTAGCACCCTCAACTCTGTTGGTTCCATTCAATCTGGGGGAATCGATATGGGATGTGTGTCATGTAGTAAGTCAATACCAAAGTCTATTTCACGTACTGGAAGAAATCCTGGTAAATCCTCAGGAAATACATCGGAGAATCTCTCACTACTAGTACATTTTCTATACTAATTGTTCCTTTCTTGTGCCGTTTACAATAGCTATGAAACCAAAGCAACCTTTCTTCAGAAGTAGTTGAGATTCATAAAAGATACAACTTTGCAAATCTCTGGAGCTTGACTCCCACTTAGAATAAACTGGGTTCATTTGGTATCTCAAACTCAACTATCTTTGCATGAAAATTGACTATAGCATAGCAAGAAGATAACCAATTCATTCCCATCAGCATGTCAAAGTCAATCATATCAAGTACAATAAGGTCAGCTAGAGTATCTCTACCCTTAAACTGAATCTGACAAGCAGGATACACGTATTCAGCTAATAGAGACTCTCCAATAGGAGTAGAAACTAGAAAAGGATCATTTAATAACTCAAGATGTCTACTAAACCTCAAAGAAAAGTACGAGGACACATAGGAGTGAGTAGGTCCCGGATCAATCAATGCAAGTGCACCAAATGAACATACAAAAAGAATACTTGTACCCCATCATTCGAGGCATGAGCATCCTGTTTAGTAAATGCAAAAACTCTTGCCTGACCTCTACCAGCATTCCTTCGTCCTTGATTCACAATAGCATGATCTGCAGCACCTCAACCTATATTTCATGTACCTGTACCATCTGAAGTATTATGATTAGCCTGAGTCGGTACAACTGACTAAATTGAAGCCTAGTTGAAATTTCTCGGAGGCTGAGGGAAATCCCTTAAATGATGTCCCAATTGGCCACATCGAAAGAACTCTCCTGTTAGAACATGACATTCTCCCAAATGTGATCTACCACATATCTGGCAGACTCGAGTAGTGGCATATATCTACCTAGAATTACAATGTCCAGAAGATGATGGTCCCCTATATCCTTGTTTGTAATGTTTTCTATATATGGACAGCGAAGACATGTGTGTCCCTGTATGAGAACCATGTTGTTGTTGTTATCCTTGATTTCTTGATCTTCAATTTTTGCTAAAACCGCCATTGAAAGACCCTCTTGTCTTCGCATTCTTACGTAAATCACTAGTTGCACGCTCATCACGTCCATTGTTCTCAATCGTTTTATCAAGGTCGACTCATCAGAGTAGGATAAAGTCTTCATCAGTGGGTCTACTATATTGTATAGACGATTAACCAATCCATCAACAAACCTCTAAACTTGAGCTTCTTCGGCAGGCACTAAGTAAGGATCATATATAGCCGGCTTCAAAAACTTAGTGTTATATGTTGACACATTCATATCTGGAGTCTGAACCAATCTCTCAAAGTCTTTAGCATATTTGTGCATCAGGTTGTTTGGAAGAAAATTATTCTTGAACAATTTAGTTAACTCATCCCACATCAGTGGTGCTACTCCTGCTGGCCTTCCTAGCAATATAGTTCCATACCATGTTGGCCATATCCTCTAGATTGTATGTTGCGAGCTCCATGGCCCTCTCACTAGAACATCCAAGACCACATAATGCCTTAAGTATCCCATCCAAAAAACTTTGAGGATCTACTGAATTATCGGAACCTATGAATTTTGGTGATTTCAATTTCAGAAACTCTTATGGGGGCTTCGAGGCTGTGCAGGTGCTTCTGTCTGTAAAGTATGATGGGATGGACTTCCACCCTGAGCAGGCACCAATGCCTTTAACGTATTAAATAACCTTTCCATGGCGTATGTAGTTAAAAAGTAGGTACAATAGTTGGTACTAGTGGTGGAGCGTCCTAAACTCCCTACCTTTGCACTTGATCTGGCATAATAGCTTGTGGTTGGACCATGTTCCCATCTTCAGGTTGAGGAGCAGTCTGTCTTCTAGTTTGATGAACCCCAACTTTACTGCCATCCCGGGTAGTACCACGTCCAGTAGATGAGGGTGTGTGTGTCCTAGCCATCTGCGAAAGAAATATTCCAAATTCAATCCCAAGTTATCTAAACGCACGATCAAAGAATTAAAGAAAGGAAAACATTCCTAAATGTTCAGTAGTCTCAAGATCATAAGTATGGGCGCCTACATACCCATGAACAAGATTCTACTAAGCATTGCTCCATGACTCGGCACTTAAACCTAAGTTGTGATACCAACTTTATCATGACCCAATTTAGGATCGTGACTGGGGCATATGAGCAAGTTCTCCCAAGAAAGCCTCATCGGAATTTTACAAAAATCAGACAGAGTTTTCCCTATTTTTTGACTATCCTAAAAAATTTCCTGTCTCGAATCAACAACCATTCATCGTAATATCAAACCAAACAATCGAGAACTTATTAATCAACCAAAATGAGTCTCCACCATTACTAATCAACCCACTAACAACCATAAAACACTAATTTATCTCCAACTTTGATAATAAGAAATGATACTCAACATAGGACTATAATAACAAAATAATGATGATGAAACTAAAAGAATGACTATGGAGAAACTCTAAGAATTCAAAGAAAAGACCATAAAAGTGTATAAAATCTCTGCCCACGCGAACAATTACGAGACGCACCAAGAACTATCAACTTGTGCGCTCTAATTAACGAAATCCTCGTCTATGTCAAATGCTTTCTCTATAAAAAAAACTTTGCAAGGATTGAGTCTCTAGATCAGGGAATAATAGCACTTAACTACAACCATTTTTATTGGGGAGAAGTCAGAAAACATGCTAGTATATCAGACGGAAAATAACATAAGAACGTCCTTTCAGAAACAATAAATAGTTTTCAGTTTCATCATGTTTTTTGTAGTATAATGCACTTAATAATTCAGTAATCACCTCGGTAACCACTATATAATATCAATATTCACATTTTGGGATGTTTGAATGAATGGATCATGAATTGGTATAACTGTGGACTTCTTCGCTTGAAGTCAAATGTAACGGTAGTCCTTACTCGAGGGAAATCGATAACAGTATGCTAGTTCTACTTTTCCACTGGCGTGGGATATAATTGTACTCTATAGTCCGTAAATACAAGGTTGTCATGACCTAAATACCGATCGTGATAACGCCTATCACATTACTAGGCAAGCCAAGTCATCAATTAACCACAACTTATTTTTCCTTTAAACACTAAGCCATTTTGTAACAGAAGCATTAAAATTAAATTCATTATAAGCGTTAAAACAACAAAATATGCAGAAGGTCATAAAAAAATAACTACACAGCCCCAACAATTTGGTGTCGCGAGTCTAGATACTGTAATACAAGCTTGAATACCTAATACATCAATAATCTAGAAAATTCGGAAAGATAATAAGATTGGAGGGAGAGAATAGCGCAGCGGACGCTTGGGCACCTGGATCTGTACACAAGGTGTAGAGAGCAACGTGAGTATGCCAACTCAGTATGTAACTAGAGTAAATAGGGACTGAAAGCATTGACGAGTAGTTCGAAACAGTATATATGTGAATAATCAACAAAATAACAGGTCATCATTACAGTTTAAAATCAGTTTTTCGTTATAAAATCACATTCCTAGTTTAAACATATGAAATCAAATACTTAGCAGTATATCAAACTGAGGCTAATTTAAAAGACGAGTGAAATCAGCCAAAACATCATAACAAGGCCTTCCGGGCAAGGAATTACTCAGAATATGGCCCATCGGGCAGCCTTTCAGTCACTCGTGACTCAACTCTCGCCACACAGCACTCACTCTCAACACTTGGCTCATTAGTATCTTATAATAATAGAAATCGTATTAACCGTTGTGGCGTGCAGATCGATCTATATATTTATAATCGACTATGCTCACTGGGGGTGTGCAAACTCCGGAGGGGCTCCTAAAGCCCAAACGACATGTCGCTGCGACACGCAGCCTGATCCAATATAAATATATCATTGCGGTGTGCAGCCCGATCCATATGTATATATATGTATATATATATATATATATATATATATATATATATATATATATATATATATATATATATATATATATATATATATATATATATATATATACACATACTCACTACTAGATTCTCAACCTCTCTCAGTCTTTTACCTCACAGCCTCTCGGGCCCAACAATGAAAATTAGAGAACTCAGCCCAAATAGTCCTAACAATTAGGAGTACAGTAGTAAATAAGTTTTAAGTATTTAAGCAGGTAAAATATGACTCACGATATGCTTCTAGCAAGTAAAGTGAGGAAAACAGTAAAAATCCCCTTAGAGTTTCTACAAGTCGGTCCCAAACATGGCATACAACCCATAACGCAGTATAAGTATAGAAAATATAGAATAACATAATATTTCCAAATCTAAATGCCTCTTAATAGTCACTACGGGACAGCCAAGTCACAATCCTTTCCGGTGCACGCCCACAAGCTCGTCATCTAGCATGTGCGTCACCTCATTTATTAAAACAAGCCTGTTAGAAAATACGCTTAACGCTAGAGGGGGGGTGAATAGCGTTATAATAAAAATTAGCGTAAACTTGCGGAATTTAAAAATTGCAGGAAAGAAATAAGTGCGATAAGTAAATAAATAAGAACGAACGCACCGATGTATCCTGGTTCACCACAACCCGTGGCTAGTCCAGTCCCCGAGAGACTCTCTCAAGATTTCCACTAACACTGTTAAGCTTACGGGTGCTCAACAAACCTTTACAAACTGAGGACACAAGCCTCAACAAACTTTGCTCGAAGATACAACACTCCAAGACTTCAACCAAAGGAAACACAAGTTCCTTCTTACAATACAAGGGACTAACACTTCCCTTCAAGTGTATAAAACACTTAGCACTCACTTAAACAAGACTCTCTTAATAGAGTAGATATGAGTAAACAGATACGCTCAAGAACGCAACAACTTTCGTCAAGAATTTTGGCTCTCAAAACTTATGTAATGAATAGAAAGTGATGAACAATAGAGTATGCAAGCTATAGCAATAATATGATCAGTTGTTGTGTTTAGAAGACTGATTTGACGCTGTATTTATAGTTGCAAAACCATGCATTACCGTTGCTTAATCGCCAATTAAGAATTGCTGATTTTACCTAGTGACAATCGATTGTCAAAATGCCACAATCGATTATTTGCCAATCGTTCCAAAAATCATTCCCTGATTTTACGCTTAACAATCGATTATCTAAGATCAATAATCGATTACTGGCAACGTTCAAAAAATTATTTCCGGATTTTACTTAAAACAATCAATTGTCAGAAATCTACAATCGATTACTTGGCAACGTTCAAAAAATCATTTCCGGATTTTACTTACAACAATCGATTGTCAGATATATACAATCGATTACTTGGCAACGTTCAAAAAATCTTTTTCAGATTTTATTTAAAACAATCGATTATTAGAAATCTATAATCGATTACCTGACGGTGTTTGAAAATATATTGGCAACGGTCAATTACACAATCGATTATGCTATGAGAACAATCGATTATATATCAGTCTTTGAAAAATTAATTAGACACTGCCTTAATGCAATCGATTGTCAAAGATTCACAATCGATTATTTTATGACTTTGAAAATGTCTGATAGACACTGCCTTAACACAATCGATTTTCATAAGTTCACAATCGATTATTTTGTAGCTTTGAAAAACTTTGATGTACACTGCCTCAACACAATCGATTGTCATAAGTTCACAATCGATTATTTTGTTGCTTTGAAAAACTTTGATGTACACTGCCTCAACACAATCGATTGTCATAAGGTTCACAATCAATTGTCATGCATATGTGAAAAATCTGATGCACACTGCCTTATCACAATCGATTGTCATAAGTTCACAATCGATTGTCATAAGTTCACAATCGATTGTCATGCAGCTGACTTAACATAATCGATTATCATAAGTACATAATCGATTATCTTAGTCCACATTTTAGAGGCATGTTTAAAAATCATTTTGACTAAAGTAAATATGCATGATTTAAAATCATTTTGCTTTAATTAAATATGCATGATTTGATAAAAATGTTTTTACGAGAGAAGCCAAGTCTTGAGTCAAGTTATCGGATCAAGATCACAATTAAAGAACGACTCATGTATAACTTTATATCTTTGCTTGATCTTGGTCTTGTGCTTGAATCTCGTTATATATCAATTGCGTGCTTGTGCTTGGACCTCGTCATATGTCAATTGCGCATAGTTTGTCATTCATCAAAACCTACAAATATGAACACACGTTTAGTATAGTGCCTTGAGAACGCGTTTCAACAATTTCCCCCTTTTTGATAATGGCAAACTTTAGTCGGGATATGCATATTTGATAATTCATAATGACGATTCAAGACAAGTAAAGATATGCAACAAGTCCCTAGATGTGCAATTAGTTCCCCCTCAACATATGAATTCCCCCTCAATTTATGCCAATAAAAGATTAGTAAAAGATTAGTGCATATCCCTTATTCTTCCCCCTTTTGACATTAGCAAAAAATGGAAAAAGTAAAATACATAATAAAGCAAATAATATCAACATAATCGATTATTGATACTTGATAATCGATTATATACTAAAGAGAAATCGATTATCCTTAGGAGAAATCGATTATTCTGCATCAATCTTTATAATTTCCCCTACCTTTAGGGCGATACCTGCAAAAATTCGTTAGACGTCTCCGACGCTCAAGTTAGAAATCATGTGAAAGGGAAAATGCAATGCATGACTTAGATCAACGTGGAGTCAAGAATCCAGAGTTCACTACGAATTTGGAAGAAGGACTCTTTCTCTAAGGGTTTTGTAAAGATGTCGGTCAATTGATCTTTGGTTTCAACAAATCCAATTTCGACATCACCCTTGAGAACGTGATCTCTTATAAAATGATGCCTAATTTCAATGTGTTTTGTTCTTGAATGAAGAACGGGGTTCTTCGTCAAGCATATGGCGCTAGTATTATCACATCTAAGAGGGATATGATCAAGACTTAGGCCATAGTCCAAGAGTTGTTGTTTCATCCAAAGGATTTGAGCGCAACAACTCCCCGCGACTACATATTCAGCCTCGGTTGTGGACAACGCAACACTTACTTGTTTCTTGCTAAACCAAGAAACGAGAGAGCTACCGAGTAAATGGCAAGTGCCACTAGTGCTCTTGCGGTCCAATTTGCATCCAGCAAAATCGGAATCGGAATAGCCAACAAGTTGGCATGAAGAACCTTTGGGGTACCATAGACCCACATTTACAGTACCCACAAGATACTTCAATATCCGTTTCACCGCAGTTAGGTGAGACTCCTTCGGACACGATTGATAACGAGCGCATAAGCACACGCTAAACATGATGTCCGGTCTACTGGCAGTAAGATAAAGGAGAGATCCAATCATACCTCGATACTTTTTGGTGTCGACTTCCTTACCTTTCTCATCTTTGTCTAGATGATCGGATGTGCTCATGGGAGTGGCCATTGCTTTTGCGTTGGTCATTTCAAATCGTTTCAGCAATTCCTTGCAATATTTAGCTTGACAAATGAAAGTTCCTTCTTTCATTTGCTTTACTTGCAGCCCCAAAAAGAATGTTAGCTCACCCATCATAGACATCTCAAATTCGCTTGTCATTAAATCGGAAAATTCCTTGCACAAAACATTGTTAGTAGCACCAAATATAATATCATCCACATAAATTTGAACTAATAGAATATCATTGTTTTTATGCTTAACGAAAAGAGTGGTGTCAACTTTCCCCCTAATGAAATCATTTTCCAAAAGAAATTTACTCAATCTTTCATACCAAGCTCGGGGAGCTTGTTTAAGACCATAAAGAGCCTTTTTAAGTTTGAAAACATGATTTGGAGATTTAAAATCTTCAAAACCCGGGGGTTGTTCAACATAAACTTCTTCTTGAATAACACCATTTAGAAAAGCACTTTTTACATCCATTTGATACAAATTGAAATTCATAGAAGATGCAAAGGCAAGTAATAAACGAATAGCTTCTAACCTTGCTACGGGAGCATATGTTTCTTCATAGTCAATACCCTTTTCTTGATTGTAGCCTTTTGCTACAAGCCTAGCTTTGTTTCTAGTGATTACACCATTTTCATCTAATTTGTTTCGAAAAACCCATTTCGTACCAATTATGGTATGATTTTCAGGTCTTGGCACCAAATCCCAAACGTCATTCTGTTTGAATTGGTTAAGCTCCTCTTGCATTGCCAAGGTCCAAAATTCATCCCCAATTGCTTCGGAGATGGTTGTGGGTTCAATTTGAGAAACAAAAGCAGTATGTCCTAAGGTGTTCTTAAGAGAGTTTCGGGTACTTACCTTTTCTCCAACGTCGCCAATTACCTGTTCGAGTGGATGGTCTTTGATTGTCCTCCATGCATTGGGTAATTTGGTTTCTTCTTCCAATTGTGGAGCTTCCTCCGATAATGGCTCCAAAATTTCATCTTGATTTTCATTTGAATTTTCCACATATACTTTGACTTGAGGGATTATATTATTTAGTGTACCTGCAAGATCAAAACCAGAATCCTTTCTCGCCAAGCGAGCATTATTTTCAGAAAACACAATATGCGGAGATTCCTCAACAGTTTTGGTTCTATTATTGTATACTCTATAAGCTTTGCTACGTGATGAATATCCAAGAAAAATTCCTTCATCGGATTTGGCATCAAATTTTCCCAATTGATCTTTTCCATTGTTATGAATAAAGCATTTACAACCGAATACTCTAAAATGGGAGATATTTGGTTTCCTTCCCTTGTAGAGTTCATAAGGGGTTTTCATGAGTATTGGCCTTATGACTACTCTATTCAAAATGTAGCATGTGGTACTCACGGCATCCGCCCAAAAGTGTTTGGGAATCTTAGCCTCATCGAGCATGGTTCTAACCATCTCTTCGAGACACCTATTTTTCCTTTCCACCACCCCATTTTGTTGTGGTGTTCGTGGAGCGGAGAAGGTGTGCTCGATACCGAGTTCGTCACAAAAGTCCGCAAAGAGATTGTGATCAAACTCTCCCCCATGATCACTTCTTATTGAAGTGACGGTTGTGTCCTTTTCGTTTTGAACACGTTTAAGAAAATATTTGAAATTATGAAATGCTTCACTTTTATGAGCAAGAAATAGTGTCCATGTAAATCTAGAATAATCATCAACAATAACAAAAGCATAACGATTTCTACCAAGACTTTCAATGCGAGATGGTCCAAATAAGTCCATGTGAAGTAATTGCAAAGGTCTAGTAGTTGAAAGAATATTTTTTGATTTAAAAGATGCTTTTGTTTGCTTCCCTTTTTGACAAGAATCACAAATAGAGTCTTTTTCAAATTTCAAATTTGGAAGGCCAATGACTAAATTTTGTGAAACCAATTTATTCAAAAGATGCATGTTGATGTGAGCTACTCTACGATGCCTTAACCATGTATCATCCTCTTTGCTCATAAGACAATTCACATATTCAGGTGAAGAATTTGCAAGATCAACCATATATATGTTATCCATTCTAAAGCCTCGAAGGATAATTTTAAAATCACTACGGCGAAAAACTAAGCATTCATCCGAATCAAATAAAACAAGATTTCCCTTGTCACATAATTGACTTATGCTCAAGAGATTATGTTTTAGACCCTTAACTAGTAATATATGCTTAATGGAAGAGGAGTCATCCTTACCGACCGATCCAATGCCGATAATTTTTCCTTTGTTGTTATCACCAAAAATAACACTTCCTCCTTCCTTGTGTTCTAGTTGAAGGAACTTGGATTCGTCTCCAGTCATGTGCTTGGAGCATCCACTATCAAGGTACCAAAGTACACTTGATCCCTTCAAACATACCTACAAAACAGATTAATGAGTTTTAGGTACCCATTCCATCTTGGGTCCTTGGGGGTTAGGCAAGTCATAGTGATGTGATTGAGTGTTATGTCTATGTCGTGTAAAACAAGCAGGAGCAATATGTCCAATTCGTCTACAATAATGACAAACAACATTAGGATTATGCATTCGTCTAGGTTGATAGTAATTGGACGGACGAAATTCATCTACTCTATTCTTGACAATATGACTATTGCGCAATTCATGAAAGTCGTTTCTCCTACTATTTGTTCTAGGATATGCAGCATTCCTAGAATAGTTATTTCTAGGTTGGAAGCCATTTCTAGGTGTTCTAAAAGGTTCAAAATTCCTTCTACTGTTTGGCCTAGAATATGCATTATTTCTAGAATGATTATTTCTAGGTTGCGATTGTTGAAAGCCATTTCTAGGTTTGGTATATCTAGGATGAGCGTTTGTTTTATTAATCCTAGGTTGAGCCTTAGGTTGTTGGGGGTTGGCTTCAACCTTTTCTTTAGGCTCATTTTTAAAACATATGCCATGCTTGGTCGACTTCAAATTAACAAGGACTTCATTCAAATTGTTATGAGAAGAATTAAACTTATCTAGGGTGCCCTTAAGTCTTTCTACCTCATTTCTGAGATGCATGCAAGAAGTACAACTTTTACTAGAGCTCTCGGGTTTGTCGGCGCTTCTCTTGCCAAAAAAAATTGTTTTCTTCTTTCAACTTCTCATTTTCCAAAATCAGTTTTTCCAAATCCTTTTCTTTCAAAGAGAGTTGTTTTTCAAAATCTTTTTCTTTTAAAGAAGCATTTTCTTTTATGCTTTTAACAGTTTTGGAAGCTTTAATAAATTCACTATACAACTCATCAAAAACATTTTGCATTTCCTCAAGAGAATAGAAATTTTTGGAAGAAATTTGACATACCTCTTCTTGATTGTTTTCGTGAGCCATGAGACAAAGATTTGCGGTTTCGTCTTCTTCTTCCTCACTCGAATCGTCACCGGAGTCGCCTCTTCAAGATATGTATGCTCGTTGTTTCTTGAAGGGTTTCTTCTCCTTTTTGGCATTTGGGCAATTTGATTTAATGTGCCCGGTTTCTCCGCACTCATAGCACTTTATTTGATCTCCTTGCTTTTTGCCCTTTCGTTCATACTCTTTTCGCATGAACTTTTGAAATCTCTTGATAACGAGTCCGAACTCGTTGTCTTCGTCCTCATCATTTTGAGGTTGGCTTGTGCTTGCCTTGAGAGCGAACTTTTGTTTCCTTTGATCATCAACAAGAGGGTTAAGTATAGTAGATTCATAAGTTTTAAGATTACCTCTTAGTCCGTCGATGGTGACATTTGAAACGCCAATAGATTCTTGAATCGCGTCGGCCTTGGATCGCCATGCCGGAGTGAGACTTCGGAGAATTTTTCGGACAAGTTCCTTATCCGTGAAGGTCTTCTTAAGAGCATGTAAATCATTAACGATTTTTGAAAATCGTTCGAACATCTCATCGACCTTTTCGCCTTCCTTCATGTGAAACAATTCATATGCATGGGATAGGAAATCAATTTTAGCTTCCCTTACCTGGTCCGTACCTTCGTACGTAATTTCCAGCTTGTCCCACATTTGCTTCGCCGTTGTGCAACATGATATTTTCCTGTAATCATCAGCATTTACAGCACAATATAATAAATTAATGGCTTTAGTGTTGTTTTGCACCTTTCGGATATCATCCGCATCGTATTCATCTTCGGACTTTGGAACATCTTTATTTTCAACCTTTTTGGTTGGAATTTGTTCTCCATTCATTATAACCTTCCAAAGATGAAAACTATTTTATTGAACAAATATTCTCATCCTCTCCTTCCAGTATGTATAGTTTGTACCGTCGAATAGTGGTGGTCGGGTGGAGCATTGTCCTTCACCTATTCCTGCAAAAGAATCACGAGTAGAAGCCATGGATTGTTTCTCTCAAACGGCTAAGTCTTCAGAGAGTTGGGCTCTGATACCAATTGTTAGAAAATACGCTTAACGCTAGAGTGAGGGTGAATAGCGTTACAATAAAAATTAGCGTAAACTTGCGGAATTTAAAAATTGCAGGAAAGAAATAAGTGCGATAAGTAAATAAATAAGAACGAACGCACCGATGTATCCTGGTTCACCACAACCCGTGGCTAGTCCAGTACCCGAGAGACTCTCTCGAGATTTCCACTAACACTGTTAAGCTTACGGGTGCTCAACAAACCTTTACAAACTGAGGACACAAGCCTCAACAAACTTTGCTCGAAGATACAACACTCCAAGACTTCAACCAAAGGAAACACAAGTTCCTTCTTACAATACAAGGGACTAACACTTCCCTTCAAGTGTATAAAACACTTAGCACTCACTTAAACAAGACTCTCTTAATAGAGTAGATATGAGTAAATAGATACGCTCAAGAACGCAACAACTTTCGTCAAAAATTTTGGCTCTCAAAACATATGTAATGAATAGAAAGTGATTAACAATAGAGTATGCAAGCTACAGCAATAATATGATCAGTTGTTGTGTTTAGAAGACTGATTTGAAGCTCTATTTATAGTTGCAAAACCATGCATTACCGTTGCCTAATCGCCAATTAAGAATTGCTGATTTTACTCAGTGACAATCGATTGTCAAAATGCCACAATCGATTGTTTGCCAATCGTTCCAAAAATCATTCCCAGATTTTACGCTTAACAATCGATTATCTAAGAACAATAATCGATTACTGGCAACGTTCAAAAAATCATTTCCGGATTTTACTTAAAACAATCGATTGTCAGAAATCTACAATCGATTACTTGGCAACATTCAAAAAATCATTTCCGGATTTTACTTACAACAATCGATTGTCAGAAATCTACAATCGATTACTTGGCAACGTTCAAAAAATCTTTTTCAGATTTTATTTAAAACAATCGATTATTAGAAATCTATAATCGATTACCTGACGGTGTTTGAAAATATTTTGGCAACGGTCAATTACACAATCGATTATGCTATGAGAACAATCGATTATATATCAGTCTTTGAAAAATTAATTAGACACTGCCTTAATGCAATCGATTGTCAAAGATTCACAATCGATTATTTTATGACTTTGAAAATGTCTGATAGACACTGCTTCAACACAATCGATTGTCATAAGTTCACAATCGATTATTTTGTAGCTTTGAAAAACTTTGATGTACACTGTCTCAACACAATCGATTGTCATAAGTTCACAATCGATTATTTTGTTGCTTTGAAAAACTTTTATGTACACTGCCTCAACACAATCGATTGTCATAAGGTTCACAATCGATTGTCATGCAGATTTGAAAAATCTGATGCACACTGCCTTAACACAATCGATTGTCATAAGTTCACAATCGATTGTCATGCAGCTGACTTTACATAATCGATTATCATAAGTACATAATCGATTATCTTAGTCCACATTTTAGAGGCATGTTTAAAAATCATTTTGACTAAAGTAAATATGCATGATTTAAAATCATTTTGCTTTAAATTAAATATGCATGATTTGATAAAAATGTTTTTACGAGAGAAGCCAAGTCTTGAGTCAAGTTATCGGATCAAGATCACAATTAAAGAACGACTCATGTATAACTTTATATCTTTGCTTGATCTTGGTCTTGTGCTTGAATCTCGTTATATATCAATTGCGCGCTTGTGCTTGGACCTCGTAATATGTCAATTGCGCATAGTTTGTCATTCATCAAAACCTACAAATATGAACACACGTTTAGTATAGTGCCTTGAGAACGTGTTTCAACAAAGCCAAATACCGAGATTTTGTACCCTCGGTTTCTTATTTACAATGGTTACTTACCTCAAACCGTTGAAAACTACTACTCCGAGATGCCTTTGCCCCTCAATCGGCCTCCACGCGCGTCGAATCTATCAAAAATTAGAACGAGGATGTAAAAATATTCCAGACGACGCCCAAGAAAAAACAATCACTAAATGGCACAAATTCCGAAATTACTAAAACTCGACCTCCCATCCCACGTCTCAAAATTCAGATATTTTCAGATCAATAGATTCCTATCTCCCCATGATTTTATACAAATCAAAAACATTAAAATCAGACTCCAAATGACCCATTAAATCCTCCTTTAAAGTCCTCTTAAACTCAAGCCCTAATCCCCTTGAAATCCCTTTAATTTATTTTATCCCTTTAATTCCTTTAATTACAACCTTAATCCATTAAATTCTAACATAGAAATGTGTTTTACGTCCAAATTCCTTACCTTAACGAAGTTCTCTTGAAATCACTCTTTCAAATCGCCCAAAAAGCTCCAAGCCGAAGTCAAAAATTGTAGAATAACTCAAACTCGTGAAATAAAATAACTTATATGTTCTACCCAGGAATACCCGCATATGCGGTCCAAAACCTGCTTCTACGATACCGCATATGTGACCAAACTCCTGCATTTGCAGCATCGCAGATGCAGACACCATACCGCATCTACAATCACTGCTCACTTGCTCCTTTTTTGCTTCTACGATAGATTCCCCGCACGTGCGGGGCCCAAACCGCTAGTGCGAAAATACAAGAAGCACCAAAACTTTAGCAGCTGCAAATAAATTCAAACGTCCCCGTTAACCATCTGAAATCACCTCGAGGCCCCCCGGACCTCAACCAAAAGCACAACACATCCTAATACCTTATACAAACTTGTTCCAATCATCAAAACACCCCAAACAACATCAAATCAACCAAAACACCTCGGATTCAAGCCTAAGTTTCTAAATTCTTTTTAATTTCGCTTTTGATTAAAACCCCAACCAAACCACGTCTTAATAACTTGAAATTTTGTACACAAATTCCAAATAACATGACAGAGCTACTGCAACTCTCGGAATTCTATTCCGACTACTACATCAAAATCTCGCCTACCAATCGAAAATCGCCAAAATATCATCTTTGCCAAACCCCGAACCTTCAAAATACATTCTGATCACACTCCTAAGTCATAAATCACCTCCCAAAGCTAACAAAACCATCAGAACTCACATCCGATCCATCCCTCTAATAGATAAGCCAACATCCATTTGACATTTTCCAACTTAAACTTCCTTAAAGAGACTAAATGTCTCAAACCTTACCAAACTCATTTCGGATTCTATCCGATTAACCCGATACCACAAAACACGAATAATAAAGCATAAAGAAGCAGAAATAGGGAAAACGGAGGGGTAACCATGAGACGACTGGTTGGGTCATCACATCTTCCCCAACTTAGACAAACATTCGTCCTCGAACGAGTTAAGAAAGATACCTGAAGCCTCAAATATTTGAGGATATTTGTTCCACATCTCTGGCTCGGTCTCGCATGTAGACTCCTCCACGGGCCTACCACTCCATATAATTTCACTAAAGTTATATCCTTTGACCTCAACTTCCAGACATGACGACCCAAAATAGCTACTAGCTCCACATCATAGGTCAAATCATCATCCAACTGAATCGTGCTGAAATCCAGAACATGAGACGATCCCCAATATGCTTTCGGAGCTTAGAAACATGAAATACTGGATGCACAATCGACACGTTGGGTGACAAAGAAATCTCATAATTCACCTCCCCTATCCTCCGAAGTACCTCAAAAGGCCCAATGAACTGCTGACACAATTTCTCTTTCCTCCCAAATCTCATAATACCCTTCATGGGCGAAACCTTTAATAAAACCTTCTCACCAACCATGTAGGACACATCTCAAAATTTCGTATACGCATAACTCTTTTGCCTCGATTGCGTTGTACGAAGTCTCTCCTGAATCATCTTCACCATCTCCAAAGCGTCCTGCACCAAATCATTCCCCAATAGCCTAGCCTCACCGGGCTCGAACCAACACACTGGAGATCTACACCACCTCTTATACAAAGCCTCATATTAAGCCATTTGAATACTTGATTGGTATCTATTGTTATATGCAAACTTTGCGAGCAGTGGAAATTGATCTCTTGACCCTCCGAAGTCAATGACACAAACACACAAAATGTCCTCCGATATATGAATGGTACATTTGTACTGCATGTCCATCTGAGGATGAAGAGTTGTGCTCAACTCAACCTGAGTACCCAAATCTCATTGCACAGACTTCCAAAACTACGATGTAAATTGAGTGCCAATATCTAATATGATGTAAATGAGGACACCATACAAATGAATGATCTCCCGGATATAGATCTCTGCCAACCACTCTGAAGAATAGGTAGTATAGATAAGAATGAAGTGCGAGAACTTGGTCAGCCAATCCACAATCACCCAAATAGCATCAAATAACAACGTCCATAGTGATCCTCTCCCACTTCAACTCCAGAATATCCATCCGTTGGAGCAAGCCACATGGTCTCTGATGCTCATATTTCACCTGCTAACAATTGAGACACTGAGCAACAAACCCCACAATGTCTTTGTTCATTCTCCTCCACCAATAGTGCTACCTCAAATCCTGGTACATCTTTACAGCACCCGGATGAATGGAATACCATGAGCTCTGAGCCTCTCCTAGAATCAACTCCCGAAGCCCATCGATATTGGGCATGAAAACTCATCCCATGATCCTCCGAAATCAATGACACAAGCATGCAACATGTCCTCCAATATCTTAATAGTACGCGCGGACCCCATCCATTTGAGGATGAAAAGCTGTGCTCAGCTCCACCTGAGTACCCAACTCCCTATGGCGGGCCCTCCAAATCTACAAAGTAAACTAAGTACCTCTATCTGAAATTTGGAAACTGGTACACCATGAAACCGTACAATCTATCTGATATAGACCCCTACTAGCTGCATCGGAGTCCGTGAAAGTCCAACGAAAAAGTCCATTGTGATCCTCTTCCACTTCCACTCAGGAATATCCGTATGTTGAAGCAAGCCACTCGATCTCTGATGCTCATATTTCACCTGGTGACGATTGAGACACCAAGCTATAAATCCCACAAATATTCCTTTATTCTTCTCCACCAATAGTGCTGCCTCAAATCCTGATACATCTTCAAGGCACCCGGATGAATGGAATAGCGTGAGCTAGGGATGTATTTTGGCCCGGGCCCGGGCCAAAACGGGCCGGGCCTCGCAGTCTTGGGCTTCGTGTGCTGGGCCTGACGGTTGAGACCAGCCCGTGACGGGCCTAAGCCCACAGTGGTCCTGGGCCTGGCGGGCCGAGCCGGGCCTTGCGGGGCTGGCCGGTTTTTTTTAATGGAAATATCTCTTATAGTAGTTATTAGTATAGTGTAGAATATATTTTATATAGTGTACTAAGTTATTAGTATAGTATATATAACATATAGTTCATTGTATATTGTGTTGTAGTAATTAGTATATATTGTATATTATGTATATATGTATATTCCCTTATATATTTTCTTGTAGTATATATAGTATCTTATGTATATATATATTCTTTTATATAATTTCATGTAGTATATACATTGTATATTATGTATATATATTTTGTTGTAGTATATATATTGTATCTCTTATGTATAATGTATATATATATTCTCTTATATGTATTGTATCTTATGTATATATGTTATTAATTATATATTTTCTTGTAGTTTAGGTTGTATGTTATGTATATATATTCTCGTATATATTTTCTTGTAGTATATATCGAAGTAAAGACAAAGAAATATTGAGAAAAAAGATATTCAAGGATATGTCTTATAATTTTCATTGCCCAAAAGTGGCATATCTTTCTTAATATTCCATCCTCCAATGGAATGAGCACAGCAAGGTATTAATACCACCATTAAAAGGAAAACTACTAAAAGAAGATGTGCCAATGATGGTACTAGTAATTAGTATATTGTGTTGTACTAATTAGTATATATTGTATATTTTGTATATATGTATATTCCCTTATATATTTTCTTGTAGTATATATGTATCTTATGTATAATTACATTCTCTTATATATATGTATATATTTTTTGGTGCAGTATATATATATATTATATCTCTTATGTATAATGTATATATATTCTCTTATATATATTGTATCTTATGTATATATGTTATTATTTATATATTCTTGTAGTTTAGGTTGTGTTTTATGTATATATATTCTCGTATATATTTTCTTGTAGTATATATCGAGGTAAAGACAAAGAAATATTGAGAAAAAAGATATTCAAGGATATGTCTTATAATTTTTATTGCTCAAAAATGGCATATCTTTTTTAATCTTCCTTCCCCCAATGGAATAAGCACAACAAGGTACTAATACCACCATTAAAAGGAAAATAAAACTAAAAGAAGATGTGCCAATAGTGGTGCTAGTAATTAGTATATTGTGTTGTACTAATTAGTATATATTGTATATTTTGTATATATGTATATTCTCATATATATTTTCTTGTAGTATATATTATATCGTATGTATATATATATTCTCTTATATAATTTCATGTAGTATATACATTGTATATTATGTATATATATTTTGTTGTAGTATATATATTGTATCTCTTATGTATAATGTATATATATTCTATTATATATATTGTACCTTATGTATATATGTTATAACTTATATATTGTCTTGTAGATTAGGTTGTATGTTATGTATATATGCTCTCGTATATATTTTTGTTGTAGTATATATCGAAGTAAAGACAAAGAAATATTGAGATAAAAGATATTCAAGGATATGTCTTATAATTTTTATTGCCGAAAAATGACATATCTTTCTTAATCTTCCTTCCCCAATGGAATGAGCACAACAAGGTACTAATACCACCATTAAAAGGAACACAACTAAAAGAAGATGTGCCAATGGTGGTACTAGTAATTTGTATATTGTGTTGTACTAATTAGTATATATTATATATTTTGTATATATGTATACTATCTTATATTTTCTTGTAGTATATATTGTATGTTATGTATATATATATTCTTTTATATAATTTCATGTAGTATATTCATTGTATATTATATATATATATATATATATATATATATATATATATATATATATATATATATATATATATATATATATATATATATATATATATATATATATATATTTTTGTTGTAGTATATATATTGTATCTCTTATGTATAATGTATATATATTCTCTTATATATATTGTATCTTATGCATATATGTTATTACTTATATATTTTCTTGTAGTTTAGGTTGTATGTTATGTATATATTTTCTCGTATATATTTTCTTGTAGTATATATCGAAGTAAAGACAAAGAAATATTGAGAAAATAATATTCAAGGATATGTCTTATAATTTTTATTGCCCAAAAATGGCATATCTTTCTTAATATTCCTTCCCCAATAGAATGAGCACAACAAGGTACTAATACCACCATAAAAAGGAAAAAACTAAAAGAAGATGTGCTAATGGTGGTACTAGTAATTAGTATGTTGTGTTTTACTATTTAGTATATATTGTATATTTTATATATATGTATATTCCCTTATATATTTTCCTGTAGTATATATTGTATCTTATGTATAATTACATTCTCTTATATAATTTCATGTAGTATATACATTGTATATTATGTATAAATATGTTGTTTTAGTATATATATATATTATATCTCTTATGTATAATGTATATATATTCTCTTACATATATTGTATCTTATGTATATATGTTATTATTTATATATTTTCTTGTAGTTTAGGTCGTATGTTATGTATATATATTCTCGTATATATTTTCTTGTAGTATATATCGAGGTAAAGACAAAGAAATATTTAGAAAAAGGATATTCAAGGATATGTCTTATAATTTTTATTGCCCAAAAATGGCATATCTTTCTTAATCTTCATTCCCCTAATGGAATGAGCACAACAAGGTACTAATACCACTATTAAAAGGAGAAAAAAAACTAAAAGAAGATGTGCCAATGGTGGTACTAGTAATTAGAATATTGTGTTGTACTAATTAGTATATATTATATATTTTGTATATATGTATATTATCTTATATATTTTCTTGTAGTATTTGTTGGATATTATGAATATATATATTCTCTTATATAATTTCATAGTATATACATTGTATATTATGCATATATATTTTGTTGTAGTATATATATTGTATCTCTTATGTATAGTGTATATATATTCTCTTATATATATTGTATCTTATGTATATATATTTTCTTGTATCTCAGGTTGTATGTTATGTATATATATTCTCATATATTTTCTTGTAGTATATATCGAAGTAAAGACAAAGAAATATTGAGAAAAAAGATATTCAAGGATATGTCTTGTAATTTTTATTGCCCAAAAATGGCATATCTTTCTTAGTCTTCTTCCCCCAATGGAATGAGCACAACAAGGTACTAATACCACCGTTAAAAGGAAAAAAAACTAAAAGAAGATGTGCCAATGGTGGTACTAGTAATTAGTATATTGTGTTGTACTAATAGTATATATTGTATATTTTATATATATGTATATTCCCTTATATATTTTCTTGTATTATATATTGCATCTTATGTATATATATTCTCTTATATAATTTCATGTAGTATATACATTGTATATTATGTATATATATTTTGTTGTTGTATATATATTTTATCTCTTATGTATAATGTATATATATTCTCTTATATATATTGTATCTTATGTATTTATGTTATTACTTATATATTGTCTTGTAGATTAGGTTGTATGTTATGTATATATATTCTCGTATATATTTTCTTGTAGTATATATCTAAGTAAAGACAAAGAAATATTGAGAAAAAAGATATTCAAGGATATGTCTTATAATTTTTATTGCCCAAAAATGACATATCTTTCTTAATCTTCCTTCCCCAATGGAATGAGCACCACAAGGTACTAATACCACCATTAAAAGGAACACAACTAAAAGAAGATGTGCCAATGTACAAGTTACATCATAATCTACATTGTATCTCTAACAAATCTCATAAATCAGTCAAGGTTGGGAGGAGGTTGTGTTGGTGGTGGTGGAAACGAAGCTTGTTCATCACCACTTCCGGACGAAGCCGAATCCTCCGAAAGTTCCGCTATCATTTCTTCATAAGCTTCTTCTATCGTCGGTTGTGATTCTGCAATTCCAAAGTTTCTTCTTTCCGCGTGGATTCAATCTCTAAAAAGCACCGATTTTTCCAAGCTATCCCTCATCGCCGCTCTATTATCACCTATTTGTAGTCTTGCTTGACTGAAAGCGCTCTCCGATGCAACAGTTGAAACTTGAATTGATAAAACATCCCGAGCCATCCTTGCAAGAACCGGAAAATATTTTTCCCTTGACTTCCATTATTCCAAAAGATCGAAAGAGCCGTCTGGATTCTCCTTTTCAAGTCCCTGAGACAAGTAAACTTGAAGATCATTTAGATGTGAAATTTCAACATAATTATCACCTTGAGAACCCTAGAACTCCGTCTAAGATTTAAGAGATGTTAAGCCCGCAGCTCTTTTAGACGATTGTGAGCTAGACGAAGTAGGGGTTGGAATATTTGGCCTAGCATGCTCTAAGGGAACTTTATAATCATTATAAACAGTTTGAGCATTAATTTTAATTGATACATTGCATCTGCAAGTGTAGCAATTTCCTCGTTTGAAAGATCTAAAGCCTTATAAATATTTGAATACCAAAATAAGGACCTCCCAATTTCATTGTAGGATTTAACATTGCAGCAACACCAAAAATATGAGGGATAGGGAAAAATATTTTTTAAATTTTTATTTCATTTCATTTATACCAAGTTCATAAATATCCCCACCCTCGCCAAATTCAACAAACAAATCAGCTAGTGCGGCAATATAAATTAAACAGTTTGAAATAGTAAGATAATATTGTCCAGAAAATGCATTTGTAGCAACTTGAAAATGTTCTAAAAATCTAAAAGAATATTAACATTCATCCAATCTTGGGTAGTAAGCATTTCATCATCATCCTCACCACCTACCCGAGAATTAAACGTTGTATTAATTGGGTTTCTATATTCGTATGCAACTACTAAACTTTTGTACATACAATTCCACCTAGTCGGGCAAGGTTTAGGAACCTTGCTTTCTCTAAGGCCATATTCATCATATTTTTTAAAATACTCTCTAAGTCTAGTTCTACGGTTTGAATAACAAAAGCCAATTAAGAGCCATTCGAACTTTTTCAATTTCTATGTTTAGAATTTGCATACAATCACCAACAATTAAATGATAAATATGACAAATACATCTAACATGGAAAATATTACTAAATGCAGGATTTAGTGTTTTTGTAAGCATGCCTAATTCACTAGTGTTACTAGAAGCATTATCCATAGAAATTGCCATTATTTTATCGCTAAAGCAAAAATATCTACAAATATCTGAAACAGTGTTGGCTATAAACTTACCCGTGTGATGTGAATTAATTATTCTATATGCAATTATACGTTTTTGCATTGTCCAGTCATCATCTATCCAATGACTTGTAATAATTAGATAATCACAGTCATTATTACTTCTACCAATATCAGTAGTAATAGAAATACGATTAGGTGTATGAGTAAATAAATAGCGCAAATATTTTTCATATTCATGTTTGAATTTATAAAATATTGGCCTTAACTGTTACGCGAGGCCAACCTTAATAAGTACGATTAAGAACTCTTCTAATATAATGAACCAAATTAGGATTAGAAGAAAAAGTATAAGGTAAGCACATAACAGTAATCATCTTTGCTAATTCTTCACGATCTCTATTTGGATCGTAATATAAAATACCTTCGGTGTCAGTGTTAATTCCTGGTTGAACTAGATTTGAACCTGTACTAGGGTTAACTTGAGAATCTACACTTGTCCCCTCTTGTTGCGCTTGCATTTGAAAAAATCTAGCCCTATCTGTAGGGTATTTTTATGTGCCTAACCAAAGTACCTGTACCGCTATGGTCTCTAGTAAATTTATGAACCAGTAATTTCCCACAAGTTTTACACTTAGCCTTATTTATTTCTCTTACTTGAGTAAAAAAAATGCCAAACTAATGATGTTTCTGTACATTTAGCAGGTTGTCTACTAAAAGTTGGAGTTTCTACATGTGGGTGTGCCGGTGCATTACTTGAGTTATGAACATGACTAGTAGGTGTATCATCTAAATCTGGTGCTTGGGTTTCATCATCATCATCATCATCCTCATTTTCCTCTAAGATAGGTTCATTAGGATAACGAGTATTCATAATTTCATCATCTAATCTATCACCTACTGCAACATCATGTAGAAATTCACTATCGGTAAATTGAAAACAAGGATGATCATTATCAAGCATTACGGGGTGTGGGGGGGGGGGAGTACGACGTCTAGGTTGGCGACTACTTTCAACTTGCTTATCTTTTGTAGGTCGGGGAGCCGGGGGAAGGGTAGTATTATGGCCATTAGTTTCACCTATTTTACCTTTTCCTTTACCGAATATATTTTTTAAAGAAAATGCCATACTAATTATAATTATGCAAACTAAACAACACAAAATATATTATTAAAACATAAGAGTTGAAACGAGTTTACCGGATTGCCGAACAACTTCTTGAAAATTGAAAATCATTGAACACTTGAAAACTTCAATTCAACAAGTTCACAATTTTTCACGAATTTTCAACAATAAATTAAACAATTGTAGTAGAAAGATTGAAAGAGAGATTGAGAGATATTGATGAATTGGTGAATAGAAATGAAAGAATGAGGGCGTATTTATAGTTTAGTTATAGGAAAAATTGTAATTATATAAAGTTTGGGGTTAAATTAAAGTCTGGGGGCCAAATGGCTTTTTTACAAAGTTCAAAACGACTACTTCTGCAAAGAGTCGTTACTGAATTTTAAAAAAATAAAAAGAGTTGTTGGGCCCACTGGGCCCGCCAGGCCCGCCTGGAGGTCCCGGGCTTGGCGGTCTCGGGCCTGGCGGTTCTTCACATATGGACCGCCCCGTCACGAGCCTATAGGACCGGTAGGCCCAGGACCGCTAGGACAGCCCACCAAGCACGCCAGGACCGCGGGCCCGGTCCGGTCCCGGTTCAGGCCCGGGCTAGTTGACACCCTTAGCGTGAGCTATGGGCCTCCTCAAGAATCAACTCCGGAAGCCCATCCATATTGAGTACACAAATCCGGCTCTGCATCCTCAACACTCAATCATCACCAATGGTCAGATCTCTCGCATCATCATGCTGAACTCTGTCCCTAAGGACAAGCAAATGTGGATCATCATACTGACACTCTCTAATGCGATCATATAAGGAAAACCAAGAAACCACGCAAGCCAATACCAGATTAGGCTCCAGAATATCCAACCTCACAAATAGATTGGCCAAGGACTGAACATCAACTACAAGAGTTCTCTCCCTAACTGGAATATATGCCAAACCCCCATACCCAATGCCTTTCGGCTCAAAGTATCGGCCACCACATTGGCCTTCCCCAGATGATATAATATAGTGATATCATAGTCCTTATGCAACTCCAACAATCTTTGATGCCTCAAATTAAGATCATTTTGCTTGAACAAATGCTGAAGATTGCAATGATCGGTGAACACCTCACAAGATATGCCATACAAGTAATGCCTCCAAATCTTCAATTCATGAATTATGGCAGCCAACTCCAAATCATGAATAGGGTAGTTCTTCTCATGGGGCTTTAACAAACGAGAAGCATAGGCAATAATTCTAGCATCCAGTATCAACACACAAACAATCCCAACTCTTGAAGCATCATAATACAGGGTATATAAAACTGATGCTGATGGCAAAGGCAAAACCAACGCTGGAGCTGTGGTCAAAGCTGTCTTGAGCTTCTGAAAGCTCTCCTCACACTCGGCCTACCATACAAATGAAGCACCCTTCTAAATCAACTTGGTCAAGGGCGATGTGATAGATGAGAATTCCTGAAACAAAATAGCAATAGTAGCCTGCTAACCCAAGAAATCTATGAATCTCAATAGTTGAGGACGGTCTGGGCCAACTCTAAACCGCCTCTATGATCTTCGGATCAACCTGAATACCCTCGCTGGACCCCACGTTCCCCAAGAAAGCAACTGAACTGAGCCAAAACCCACTTGGAGAACTTTGCATAAAGCTTCCCCCCCTCAATCTCTGCAATACCACTCTCAAATGATACGCGTACTTCTCCTGACTATGCGAATACACTAGAATATGATCGATGAAAACAATGACAAATGAATCGAGACAAGGCCACAAAACGCTATTTATCAAATGCATGAATGTAGTTGGGGTATTTTTCAGCCCAAACGATATCACCAAGAACTCATAGTGACCATATCGGGTCCTGAAAGTTGTCTTAAGAACATACAAATCCCCGATCTTCAACTGGTGATAACCTGAACGAAGATCAATCTTGGAGAACAATCTCGCACCCTGAAGCTGGTCAAATAAATCATCAATGTGAGGAAGGGATACTTCTTCTTAATTTTTACGTTGTTCAATTGCCTATAATTAATGCATATTCTCATTATGTCATCCTTCTACTTCACAAACAGAACCGGCGCACTCCAAAGTGACATATTAGGCCGAATCAACCCCTTATCAAGGAGTTCCAGAAGCTGCTCCTTTAACTCTTTCAACTCCGCTGGTGCTATATGATACGGCGGAATAGAAATAGGCTGAGTGATCGGCACCAAATCATTACCAAGATCAATATCCTTGTATGGTGGCATGCCCTACAGTTCTGGAGGAAATACGTCTAGATAGTCCCTCAAAACTGGGACAGAATCAGTACAGGGAGCCTCAGCTCCAACATCCCTCACGAAGGCTAGATGCAAAAGACATACCTTCCCAACCATACGTTGGGCCATCATAAATGAGATCACTCTGCTTGGAACATAATAAGTCAAGCCTCGCCACTCTATCTGTGGCACACCCGAAATAGCCTATGTGACCGTCTTAACATGATAGTCCAAAATAGAACAACACAGAGATAGCCAATCCATGCCAAAAATGATATCAAAATCCAAAATACATAATAGTAAAATATCTCCTCAGGTATCCATACCCACAATAGTCACCATATACGACTTATACACACGGTCTACGATAACAGTATCACCCACTGGAGTAGATACATGAACTGTGAAACAAGAGACTCACGGGTGTCGACGCCCCCTTTTTCAAAAGCAAAATCGGGATTTACGACATTATGGGAAAACAATTTTGTTTCCCGTTTGGGAATTGGGCTATGAAATTGGAAGAGTCGCAACCTAATGATTATAGTGCATTAGGACACTTTAAGATGAAGAGAGTGTTTTTGAGAGAGAAACCATGGTTGGGTAAGGGCTTGAAATTATCTCGACGGGGAGGTGTTAGGCACCCATCAAGATCCACAAATCTGGTTCCCGACCGTGCTAATAGTGACTTTATAAAGAGATGGTGCAACTAAACAAATAAGGTTCACATATAAGACATTCACACAAATTGAAAGCTTTAAAAAAAGGGAGGACACAAGTTTGAAATATGAGAGAGGATTAATTTGAAAAGCATTAGGAAAGCACTTAAATAAAGAAAGAAGGATCCTAGGTCTAACTATAATATGGATCATTCGATACAAAATCCCGCACATATTCCCAAAGAGGGATCGCTTTATGATATTATCGCATCGTCATCATCTCCATATTCTACCCTCCCACCCTGTTAAGGTATTAAAACGTGTGGGTATCGTTTACCTATCGCATGCTAATACCCGTCCCAACCTGTTAGTCTTGGGGCATTAGGACTTCTAATCCTAAGAAAGGGGGAGATGAAAGTAGGATAAATATGTGGAGTATTCAAAGGTAAAAATGCTAGAGCGACAGTCAAAAATAAGTAGCAGATATGAGGGATGCAAATAAACAATTAAAGGCTCAAATGAACCCCGTAACATACAGCAAGTAGTTTAGCATGACTTCAATTACTGATTTGGTCTATAAAAGAGGTTAGGAGAGTAGGCAGAATAGTTTGGCGTATGAAAATTAGATAGAAAATATGCTTTGCGCCCTCTGGGTCTGTTTTAGAAGTTGACAGGACTTTTAGAAAACTACCAGAACTTTTCGAAAACATTAACTTCAGACGAAGGTCTGTTTAGGAAAGATTTAAAGTTGCCGACGGTTTTTAGAAAAGAAAACGCAGGTTTCAAACAGAAGTCTGTCTAAAGATTTAAAATTGCAGAAAAGTTTTGAAGAAAAAGGCTGTAAATTAGTAACATGAGTTTGAGTAAAGGGAGCTGTAAGAATAGTAGTTCACAAGACCTTAAAGAAGTTTTGAAATACCTTAAACACATGAACTTAAGCAAACAATCACAGATTTCGTATAGAAAATAGCTTGTAGGTTCTTGACATTACGAAAAGGGCAGACCTAGACCCGTTTGAGATAAGCCAATTTAGGATAAGTTGAAAACCGGATAATTGGAAAACATTAGAATAGTCCAAACTTATACTTACTTGCCAACCCTTTAATTGCTGGTTTTATACAATTGGACGTCCTACTATTTTGCCTAGCGTTTATATAGTTCCTATAGGCATGATATCTAGGTGAGATTATAAGATGCAAGCCTAATAACATGGTTCCTATATGAAGTTGATGCAATATGGAAGTCTATAGACATGGTATCTATATGGTTGATGCAACAGCAAACTCTTATAAGCATGTTTTCTATATGATGTTGCTGCAATAATGAGAACCCTATAAATATGGTATCTATACGAGATGATACAAGAAAGTAAACCCTTATGGACATGGTATCTATATGACATTGATGCAAGACAGTAAAAACCCTATAAACATGGTATCTATATGAGATAATGCATGAAAGTAAACCCTTATAGACATGGTAACTATGTGACATTGATGTAAGACAGTAAAACCCATATAAACATGGTATCTATATGAGATGATGCAAGAAAGTAAACCCTTATAGACATGGTAACTATATTATATTTATGCAAGACAGTGAAAACCCTATAAACATGGTATCAATATGAGATGATGCAAGAAAGTAAATCTCTCCCATATTCCCTTTTACTAGATTACCCAAGTTCTTTTATTACAAGTTACTTACAAAAGTTTGGACAAGAAAATAACATTAGAGAAGTAAATACATCAATACTACAAAACACCCGAAGAAGCACAAAGCACTTTAATGTCTAACGTATGCCTTTTACCAAATCCGAGCTCTCAAGATCCGAGGCTTTTCTCTTTTAAGAGTGTTACAAAGTTCCAAGGGCTTTCAATGGAACCCAGGCATTGCTTACACACTAATGGGAATAGTGCAAGTGTGGAATTACCAACCCTAAGGCGTCCGAGTTCAGATCAGACTCTGGGGTCCCCTAAGCATGGCTCACCAGAGAGGGGTGGAACTTAAAGAGCTAAGAGTAAATGTAAAAGTGAGGCATTGGAGGAAAACCAATACGAGAGGTGGTCATACCTAGCCATAAAGTTAGACTGGCACACCCCTAACCTCTTGCATGGTGCAACAGGCAGGAGCAAACTTGAAAACAAAGCAGACTAGGGCCTGTATGGTGATAAGGGCACCAACAGGCATGTATCAAGTCTCAAACACATAAGATAGGGGATGGGGGATGGGATTTATTTTAGTAAAGGCTATTGACAGCCTTAGTTATAGACTAGAAATGGCAATAGGGTGCTACCCTTGCCAAGAACAACTCACATACAAACAAGAAGCAAGGAAAACATATAAAAGCACTTAGCAGACAAGCTTAAATTGAAGCATTATAGTGAAAAATCAAAGAAAAGTATTCAATATGCTAGACTTAATAAAACATTGAATGTAAGCACCCAAAGGTGAAGGGGAATCAGGGATTAACATGCTGTAGTTTAAACTAAAGGTATACACAGATAAGGGTCATGGTTCAGGACTATCCTGAGCATAAATAGCTACGGGGACAAGGGGAAGGGGGATTATCATGAAACTAAACTGAAGTATATAAAATAGGTGAGGTATCATGACAAATTTAAGGAAAGGGGGGAAGGAAATTGACATGCTGACACTCAAATGAATTACTAAAACAAACAAGCAGACAAAGGGGTAAGGGAAGGGATTGATCATGCAAGTTTAATTGAAATAACATAACAGACAAAGAAGAGGGGAGAGCAAACAGATACTATAAAGTTAATAAATGAAGTTAGGAGACTACCAGTGCAAGTTTGAGTAACAAAACAAAGAAAATTCTTATAATTAGCCTTGGCTTTCAACCGGCTAATCCTTAGCAAGAGAGCAAGTAACATAGAAGGAAAGGGGAAGAGAAGCGAGTTATTAGTGAGTAAGAGTAGAGAGAACTCGAGTATCAGTTGTGTATTCAGTGAGAAAAGAGAGGGACTATTTATAGTTAAAAGAGAAGAAACAGTAAGGCAAGGAAATATTCAGAAAATCAATCAGTATCAATTAAGAGAAGGGAACCCCTTCAATTAAGGAAATGGGTGGAAAAATAAATAAACTCAGGTCTAATTTTGGAAATAAAATATGGTATTAATCACAGAATATTTGGTAAATACACATAAGAAATTTGAAAATCACACGAGTAGAGCATATAAGGAAAGTAATTACCCAGGAAATCAAGGAGTCAAGATACTAATCGTTTGAAATTAGTCAAGAAACAAGGAGAAATTAGAGAATCAAACAGTTGTACAAATCAATTTAGGGTTTCAGGGAAAAGGGAAAAGCAGTACTATAAAAGATGCATAAGTTTGAATACACGAGAGACTGACAAATAATAAAGTGGGAGTGTAGCAAACATAAGAAGCAAGCAAGGCTGGCTAGGGTTTCACAGAGAAAAAGGAATGGAGAATACTCTTAGAGATTAGGGTTCCCACTACAAGTCAGAACGCAAGGAATATCATAGGCGAAGACGAACAAGAGCAGAACACTATAAAGAAAGCATAGAACAATTAACCAAAAAACCCTAGAAAGGTCATTAGTGAGACAAAACACTTTAGAGTTATACTAAAAATGTCAAAATCATGGAGTAGAACACCCAGTAGCAAGAATAAACTACAAAATCAAAGAAATCGGATAAGTCATAGAAAACCCTAGGTTTTAAAAACGAACAGTTTTGAAATCGTGACTAAGTGAAGAAAGAGATAAGAAACACATAAAATTTCAGAAAACAACTAGTACTCAAAGAAGATTGTAACATAACACAAAGAAAAATGAATGGAAGAACCTTGAATCATTAGGGTTTTCATAGGGGGCCTAGAAATGGCGAGAAAAGCCTAAACGGCTCAGCGGAGCTTGACAAGGACCCAAGGCTTCAAAGTCTTGCCGGAGAACAGTCGTGAAACTCTATTGAAGGACCTCTGGTCCAGTTATCCTCGAGACAAAACCCCGATCTTCGAACCCAAAGGCCAGGAAAGGTGATGAACAGACGAGCATGGAAATTTCAGGCCCTGAATGGCCATTAACGCCGATAAAGAGGGCCGGAGAAGACTAGGGTTCTCAGAGACCCTAGAGAGCATTTTGGGAGTGAAAGGCGGCAGCTTGGTAAAAATGATGATAGGGTTAAGGGGTTTGGGTGTTTAATTTGGTAAGAAATAATGTGTGTCGTTGATCTATGAGATCAACGAGCAAGATAACAAAGGGGAAATGGGTCGGGTTAATTCGAACGGGTTTGGGTCAAGTTTATTGGGAAATTGGGTGATATAATTGGGTTTAGTTGGAGTTACAAATTGGGGTTACAATTGAAAGACTACGGGCTATATTTTAAATAGCCAATTTTCCCAAATTTAATTTTATTAAAATAGTAAACAATTTTATAAAAATCTAATAAAATTAGTGAGATAATAAAATACATTTAGAAATTAATTAAAAATAATAGGAACCATTTTGTACTTGAAATACTCGTTAAATTGATAAATAGGCTAACATTGCAATTTAGTGCAATTTTAATTTAAAAATTACCTAATGGCTTTGTAAAATCCTGTAAAAATTACAATATATTTTTATGTAAATAAGAGAATAAAATAATTTATTTATTAAAATAATAAGATTTGATGCTAAATATTGGATTTTATAGTACAAAATAAATTATAAATTGGTTTTAAAATGCTTGAAAAAGTGCAGAAAAATACCAAACCTTTTGTGGATGCTTATATATGCATTCACAAGCTATTTTAAAAGTATTTTGGGTACAAAAATACATAGGAAAAAATTGGGTATCAACAGCTGCCCCTCTTTACCCGAGGAGGATGGCAGAGTTGTCGGGTAAAGACAAGATGGCCACTTTTGACCGGAAGTGACAATTGTACGAGAATTTCGACCGCGCTCTGGCTTTTGAGCTGCCTACATATCCCTGGTTTTACAGGAATCAGGCCGTATGTAGTTCAAGAGCCATTGGCAGAATGTGCCAATGAAAATTTGAAACGATGGACGCAACGGGGTTTGAGATTTGGCAAGGGTCCGAGAATCGGACGAGCCACGAAGAACTGGAGCGGGAGTGCTCCTGATGAGACAGTCGTGCAAGCCGGTGTACCTGCAAATGAACGATGTGCGTGTACATTGCATAATTTAAATGTGATGCAAGTTCCCATCGGACTATGAATGCTGTCTTCGGACGATTAAGATGGCGTCCTTAGACTATGACGTCTGGGATATAAAGAGCATGAAAGTAAAGATTCATAGGCCATGAAATGGTATTATCGGGCCATGCAGATGGTGCCTCCGAACTATGACACCTTTGATTAAGTTGGCGATATTTCAGCCCATGAAAAGGTGGCGATATTTCAGCCGAATGAATGCAGAGGGTGGCGATCTTTCAGGCGAGCAGGAGTTTAAAATGCAGGGTGGTGATATTTCAGCCAAAATGAAAAATAAAGGAGGTAGATATTAACCTCGGAAGGCAGAGAATAGCCTTATGCAAGATGGAGACAGAGCTTAGTCTCGAAAGGCAGAAAATAGCCTTATGCAAGATGGAGGTAGAGCTTAACCTCGGAAGACGGAGAATAGCCTTATACAATATAGAGGCAGAGCTTAACCTCGGAAGGCAGAGAATAGCCTTATGTAATGATGGAGGCATAGCTTAGCCTCGGAAGGTAGAGAGTAGCCTTATGCAATGATGGAGGCAGAGCTTAGCCTCATAAGGCAGAGAGTAGCCTTATGCAAGATAGAGGCAAAGCTTAGCCTCGGAAGGCAAAGAGCAACCTAATGCAATGATGGAGGCAGATCTTAGCCTCGGTAGGCAGAGAGTAGCCTTATGCAATAATGGAGGCGGAGCTTAGCCTCGGAAGGCAGAGAGTAGCCTTATGCAATGATGGAGGCAGAGCTTTTCAACGAAAGGCAGAGAGCAACCTTATGCAAGATGGTGGTAGAGCGTAATCTCGGAAGGCAGAGAACAGCCTTATGTAATGCAGGATGGAGGCAGAGCTTAGCCTCGAAGAACGTAGAAATATAAAGGAGATGACGGTGACGATTTCTTAGCTTGTAGTTGATCGTGCTATTGATGGCTGCTGGGGAAGCGTTAAATGTAGATAGCAAGCTTTTGTCAGGTAGGTAGTGGCTTTGGTATTTTAAGGCTCATGCATCGCCTATTTGCACCCTGGATTCCTGCATTCAAAGAAAAATCATGAGTTTTGTAAGGGGGAGGTTAGTCCGCATCCTTTGACCCGTGACGTTTTGTACCCTTTGGGGCAGCGTTGCTGAACGATAACGATCCAAATGATTTTACGCAAAAGTTTGACAAATATGATGCAAATGTATGTATATAAGTAAAGCAAAAGATAGTTTTTATGATGTACCACAACTGTAACGTGGTTCAAGGCACGACAACCTTGTTGGCTCCAGAATTTTGAGGGTCCTCCTCAAAATTCTGCCCCAGTTTACTGCGCTGGTGCTGTTGACAGCAGTGCTGAATGACTGAAAGTGGGTTGACCTTAGAATTTAGAGGATCCTCCTCAAAATTCTGCGCCAGTTTACTGGCTCGATGCTGATATGAAAGTTGGCAAGCTGACTTCGAAATTTAGAGGGTCCTCCTCAAAATTCTACCCCAAATCCAAATGCGGGGGGAAATGGAATTTTATTAATGATGTGACCGAACCCGTAGGGCTACCTACGCATCCCCTCTTAAACAGGAATCAGGTCAGATGTAGTTCAAATTACATCATGAAGAAAGCATAATGACTATATGTAGCATCTCTTCACTGCATCCAAGTTGATTGGTTTTGGCCATATTTCTCCATCCATTTATGCAAGAATAAGGGCTCCTCCAGTTAGGACCCGGTGAACCATGTACGGACCCTGCTAGTTGGGGGAGAACTTCCCTTTGGCCTCGTCTTGATGTGGAAATATCTTCTTCGATACCAGCTTACCTGGTGTAAATTTCCTTGGTCGAACTCTTTTGTTGAAGGCTATAGACATTTTGTTCTGATATAATTGACCGTGGTAGACGGCGTTCATTCTATTCCCATCTATAAGGGCTAACTGCTCGTATCAAACCTTGACCCATTCTGCATCATCTATTTCAGCTTCTTGTATGATTCTCAAGGATGGAATCCCTACCTCTATGAGAATTACTTCCTCTGCACCATAAACCAGCAAGTAGGGAGTTTCTCCAGTTGATGTGCAAACTATAGTACGATAACCTAATAGAGCGGATGACAACTTCTCATGCCACTACTTATGCTTTTCGATCATTTTTCTTAGTATTTTCTTGATGTTCTTGTTGGCCGCTTCCACAGCTCCATTCATCTAAGGTCTATAAGCTGTAGAGTTCATGTGCTTGATCTTGAAAGTTTCACACATCACTTTCATCAAGTCGCTGTTGAGATTGGAATCATTATCACTGATGATCGACTCTGGAACACCGAACCGACAAACAATCTGATCTCGGACAAAGTCTGCCAAGACTTTCTTGGTTACTTCTTTGTATGAAGCTGCTTCAACCCATTTAGTAAAGTAGTCAATTGCCACTAGAATGAACGTGTGTCCATTTAAGGCGGCAGGTTCGATTGGTCTAATAACATCCATTCCCCAAGCGGCGAATGGGCATGGTAAGCTTTTTGCATTGAGCTCATTTGGGGGTACATTTATCATATCTTCATGTATCTGATAGCGGTGACACCTTCGGACATACTGAATGCAGTCTGTTTCCATGTTCATTCAGACATATCCTGCCTAAGTATTTTCTTTGCCAGAACAAAACCATTCATGTGTGCTCCACAAGTCCCTGAGTGCACTTCCTCCAATAACTTGTTTGCTTCAATTGCATCGACACACCTTAATAGTCCGAAATCAGGAGTCCTCCTATACAGGATTCCTCCACTGTGAAAGAAGTTGTTAGACAACCTTCTAAGCGTGCGCTTCTGAGTAGTATTAGCGAGCTCCGTATATTCCCCTGTTGCCAGGTACCTTCGATGTCGTGGAACCTAGGTTTCAGTCGGCTTCTTCCTCAACATGTACACAATAAGCTGGTTGATCTTGAATCCTGACCTGGATATGGTCGATGAAGTTTGTGTCTGGATACTGAATCATGGATGATAAAGTGGCTAAGGCATCAGCGAACTCATTCTGTATTCTTGGAACATGCTGGAATTCCGTTTTTCTGAACCTTTTCCTCAACTCCTATATGTGGTGTAGATAAGGGAGTATCTTGGAATTCTTAGTTGCCCATTCTTCTCGAACCTGGTGTATGAGAAGGTCTGAATCCCCAATCACTAGCAGCTCCTGGATGTTCATGTCAATGGCCATTTTAAGCCCCAAGATGCAAGCTTCATACTCGGTCATATTATTGGTGCACGGGAACCTATGCTTAGCGGATACCGGGTAGTGCTGACCGGTTTCTTATACCAGGACTGCCCCTATACCAACTCCTTTGAAGTTTGCGGCTCCATCGAAAAACATCCTCCAACCATCATAGGATTCTGCAATATCTTCTCCTATGGAAGTTACTTCCTCGTCGAGAAAATATATCTTTAATGGTTCATACTCCCCTTCCACAGGGTTTTCTGCGAGATGATCTGCCAAAGCCTGTTCTTTAACTGCCTTTCGGGTGACATAGATAATGTCGAACTCACTTAACAAAATTTGCCACTTGGCGAGCTTTGCAGTGGGCATGGGTCTGAAAAATATATTTTGGTGGATCCATTCTTGATATAAGGTAGGTGGTGTAAGCACAGAAATAATGCCTAAACTTCTGAGCTATCCAAGTTAAAACACAACAGATACGTTCTAGTAAGGAATACCGAGCCTCGTACGGGGTAAATTTATTGCTGAGGTAGTAAATAGCTTGCTCCTTTCTCCCCGTCTCATCATGTTATCCCAAGACACAACCAAATGCTCCGTCCAAAACTGAGAGATAGAGCAATAAAGGCCTCTCACGCTCAGGCGGAACCAAAACTGGAGGCGTAGACAAGTATTCTTTGATCCTGTCGAAAGCCTTTTGACATTCATCGGTCCATTTGGTGGCAGCATCCTTCTTCAGCATCTTGAAGATAGGTTCGCACATGACGGTAGACTGAGCAATGAACCGGCTGATATAGCTAAGTCTCTCCAGCAAACTCATTACCTCTTTCTTGTTCTTCGACGGTGGAAACTCCTTAATTGATTTGACCTTTAATGGATCCAGCTCTTTTCCTCGGCGGCTTACGATGAAACCCAACAACTTTCCTACAGGGACCCCAAATGCACATTTGGCGAGATTCAGTTTCAAGTTATACCTCCTTAGTCTGTTAAAATACTTTCTGAGGTCCCCCATGTGATATGCAGCCTTCTTGGACTTAATGATGACGTCGTCCACGTATACCTCAATATCCTTATGTATCATGTCATGAAAGAAGGTAGTCATGGCCCTCATATAAGTAACCCTCGCATTCTTCAACCCCCAACGACATCATTCTGTAGCAATACATTCCCCAAGGAGTGATGAACTCTGTTTTCTCTGCATCTTCTTCGTCCATCCATATCTGATGGTACCCCGTAAAGCAATCAACGAACGAATGCAACTCATGCTTGGCGCAGTTGTCGATCAGAATGTGTATGTTTGGCAAAGGGAAATCTTCTTTGGGACTGGCCCGGTTGAGATCCCTGTAGACACATACTCTAACTTTCCCATCCTTCTTCGGTACTGGCACAATGTTAGCTGACCAAGTTGGATATTCTACCACTTGAACAACTCTTGCTTTGACCTGCTTGGTAACCTCCTCTTTGATTTTTAGACTCATATCTGGCTTGAATTATCTGAGCTTCTGCTTTACCAGTGGACATGCAGGATCTGTCGGCAACTTGTGAGCAACGATGGACGTGCTGAGACCGGTCATATCGTCTTACGTCTGTGATAAGTGCACACTGATGCGCGTTTCTTTGACATTCTCTGTATCTCCTAAATTGACGACTTCGGTTTCGTCCAAGTTGGACTTAGGCCTTTTCTCAAAATTTTCGTCCTCTCTGACAACCTCTTCTGGTATATCGTCCTCCTCTGAGTCAATGTCCGTTTGTTCATAGCCTCATTTCAAGTTACAGTTGTTGGTTCATCATCAAGACACGTAATAGTAATGTTGTGTGAAAAATAAAGTAAATAACATAGAAAAGTAATGGATAGCGAGATATTTGATAAAACTAAAAATGCTTTTGATTGAATTAATAAATGTTCAAAACATCGGGGCTCATTTGGGAAGTAAAGACAAATGCGGAAAATAAAGAAAACAACTAGAATAAAGATTCATGATACTTGTTCATTCTTGCTACCTCGAAGGTTTCCGGGCGGTGGTGGTCCTAATTGACCAGTTGGTGAGGTGCTCTCTCGGTTCACAGCCTGAATGGAAGGGCCTTCCTCCCTTTCCTCTTCAAAGATCACACAACAGTCCGTGTTCTCTAGAAATAGGTTCTTCATTCCCGCAAGAGGCCTCATCTTCCTCTGACCCATAGAGAGTGTCAGCTAGCTGAAATGTCTGTTCCAACAAAGGTATGGGGCGTTCCAATGGGTAATATTGGCCGCGCCATGGTGGTGACCAGTTTCTGAATTCTCGCCAAGTGTACTCGTATTCCAATCCAAAGGTACTACCATATTTCTTCAACTGGATAGGTTTGGTGATACCATAAAGATTCTTACCAAATCCTTTCCCTAGTTCATACCCACTCCAACTAAGAATGCTCTCAACCTTGTTGCTCCACCATTTGTCCTTGTCCACTACGTTGACCCGTTTGATATGATGATATCTCTCCCTGCCTATTCTTCTTCAGCCTCCGATCATCGAAATGGTCTGGCGACTATATATATGGTTTCTACCTTCTCCATGGATGATTACTTCCTAATGGTTCCATTCCAACTTCACCGCCTGATGTAATGTAGATTCCACAGCCCCAGTAGCATGGATCCAGGGTCGTCCTAGCAATAAGTTGTAAGAGGGTGGTATGTCGATGACTTGGAACTCAACGTCAAACCAAGTAGGTCCCATTTGCAAACACAGGCTAACCTCCCCGAGGGTAGACCTCAGAAAACCCTCGCAAGCCTTAACATTAATAGCCCCATCTTTTATCTCGTGCAATCCTTTGCCCAACTTCTTGAGAGTGATTAATGGACAAATGTTGAGACTAGAACCTCCGTCGACTAGGATCCTGGTAATGAAATGATCTTCACATTGCGCGGTGATATGTAGTGCTTTGTTATGACTGAGCCCTTCAGGTGGCAATTCATCCTCATGGAAAGTGATTTTGTGACATTCCAATACCTACCCTATCAAGTTGTCCACTCTCCTCATGTTATGTTGCTTGGGACATAAGCCTCACTCAATATCTTCATCAAGGCGTTCTTATGCACTTTGGAACTCTGCAGCAATGCTAAGATGGAAATATGTGCCGAAGTCTTTTTTAGCTGTTCAAAAACTTAATATTCCTTAGCCTGTACCTTTCTCCAGAGATCATCAGGTCCAGTTTCAATGGGACGTCCAAGAACCTTCTTTTCGAACTCAGCTAGGTGCTCTGGTGTGTACACCCTGCCTGTTCTAGTCATACCTTGCGCGGCAATTGCTTCGCCCGCGCGTGCTTTTCCTTTACTTCTCACCTCGGCTGTGTAGTGCTAGGGTATGGCTTTTGACTGAAATGGGGTTATGTTTGACATGGTGACTATAATGGGCACCTTTGGAGGCAACATAGTAACTTCAATCGGTGCGGGCGCCTTTGGAGTCCCGAATTCCACCTCAATCAGTTTTGGCGTCTTTGCAGAAAGTGCCTTGAACTCAAATGGTACAGATATATTCACCACTTTGTCCTCAGATGGCTGAATTTGCACAACAATAGGATTAACAGTGACCGCTGGTTTCTTGGGCTCATCTCCCTCGGATATCAAACCAATCGACCCTTTGGGGTCCCAGTCGTCTTCCATCTCAATCATGAGGATGCTTCCACCTTTATGGTCTGGCAGGGGTTTGTTACAAACATTAGGAGCAGGCTCATTAACTACGCTGACCTTGTTGTCAATTAAAGTCTGTATTTTGTCCTTCAGCGAGCGGCACTCGTCAATCGTATGGCCTTTCATCCCCAAATGGCATGCGCAAGTTTTATTTGGGTTGATCCATTGGGAAGGATTTTCTGGGCTGTGATGGGTGCAACATATCCAGTGGCTTTGAGCTTCTCGTATAGTTGGTCAATGGGTTCAGCAATAGCAGTGTACTGTCTGGGTGGTTTGCGGTCAAAATTTGGTCTTGGTCGTGGGAAGTTTTGGCGGGTAGGTGGTGATGGATAGTGAGGAAGTTGGAGTGTGTAGGCTTGGTATACGGGTGCAGGTTGCGAATATTCTGGCGAGGTGGGTTGATATGTTAGTGGTGGAGGTGACTGGTAGACGGGTGGTGGATTTTGGTGGGTGGGCGAAGGTGCTTGGTAATTTAGAGAGGGTTGGTACGTGAGTGGAGTTGCAGGGTAGGGTTGGTATTTCATGGGAGAATGGTTTCTTTGCACAACCATTACGGAGTTTACATCCTTTTTCTTCGATGAACCACCAGATTGCAAGGCCTTGTTGGTGGCCTGCAGTGCCTCAAAGTTGGTAACCATACCAGTTTTGATTCCCCCTTCAATCCTTTCTCCCAGTTTGATGATATCAGCGAACTTCTGCCCCTCTATCAGCATCAATCTCTCAAAATACTTTGGGTCCTGGGCACGAACGAAAATCTATTCATTTGTTATTCTTCCAAAGCCGGCCTTACTTTGGAAGCTTCCGACCTCCAATGAGTAGCACACTCGCAAAAGGTTTCAGTAGGCTTCATCTTCAAATTTTGAATGTAGAACACGTCTGGCGCATTCTTAGTGTTGAACCTGAAACGGTCCATGAAATTGGACACCATGTTTACCCAACTCGTCCACTTCCTCGCATCTTGGCTGATGTACCAGGATAAAGCATCACCTTTCAAACTTCTCATGAATAGCTTCATGCGGATCTTTTCATCCTTACCAACTCCTACTAATTTGTCACAATACATTCTGTGGTGAACCCTGGGATCACCCGTACCATCAAACATCTCGAACTTAGAAGTTTTGTACCCTTCCGGGAGTTCGACATCAGGTTGAACACAAAGGTCTTCATAATTCAAGCTTTCCACACCCTTATCACCTTCCACACCTTGGAACCTGTTAGTGAGTTTCTTGAGTTCAACAGCCAAGCTCTGAATGAGTAAATTCCGATTCTGACACATCCAGTATGAGATGTGTATAGTATGGCACCGTATCCACAAAGACAGGGGTATCCTGGTGGTTTGGAACATTTTGAGGCTCAAGGATGAGCGGTAGAGCATTGTTGCGAACTTGGGTTGGGGTCTTCCGCAGAGGCACAGGGACCTGATTGTTGACATCTGCAACAGCTAGGGAGATGGACAGACTTGCCAAACTCCGGACCTGGTCTAGCTCCTCTCCAAACCTTAGGAAAGTTTGCTCTAAATGAGCAGTAGTTTCCTTGGTGATCGGGGTACCCTGGGACGTTCCTTCAATTTCTTTTCTTGCTTCATTATCTTCTATCTATCCTTTGTTCCTGATTCTGGGAGGACTCGGAGGAGGAGGACCCTTAGATCTTATTGAATATGCTGATGGTGCCAGAATGCAGGGACTAACCTTTGGGTGGGATAAAAGCAAAAAGAAAACAAAAAGGTAAAAAGTCAGTGCGGATTCTAAGAAAGAAAACATTATGGTATGTAAACACGTTGTTGCAAGAATATAAATCGTTTCCTATTTGGGTGCCTCGTTGTGCCCGAGGTAGGCCTAGCGACAAATATGATTTGGAGAACTCATAATACCAAATGCTTCATTTTAGTGATAGAAAATAGAACGAGTTAAAAAAAAGAATTGTTACTAATGGTTGAGGGCCTTATTACATCAAAAAAGAAGCAAAATACTAACTACTTGGTCCCAGAAGGACCTTACCCAGACTCGGTATCTATGCTACCTCGTACAGTTTCATTAGCTCGCACAGTCCCAACAACAAATAAGCCTGAGCCAAGTGCCCACCTTCATTACCTTCAGCTTCCTAGCATTCTTTGATCCTTTTTAGAAACTTGCCTTCCATCTCTACTAAACCATGTTCCAAGTACCCTAAATGATTGCTTGCGCGGATAGCCATGTCTTTCTATTTGTTGATTACCTTCTCTTGAGCCTCTAGTATTTCCCGATGTTCACTTTCACACTCTCGCATTCGCGTGTGCAAGTGATTATACTTGACCTTTGCTGCAGCCTCCTCATCAAACCTGTGACCATGGAAAAAACCTATTTTCCCCAAGCCCATGTGATCATCTTCTAACCACCCTGGATAAAGCGGCGCATGTCCCGCCTTATACCTGTCTGGCTCCATAGATTCCTTTTCTAGAATGATTTTGGAGTGCCACATATGCTGAGCCCGGCACCTGTGTGGGCTATCGTCATCCTGGAAATAAGCCCTGTAATGACTCATCTTTTCCACTCTTGGTATAATCTGCTTCTTCTGGCTTGTCTCATAAAGAGACATAAGGGTAAGTTCCTCTTAAGCCGATGAGTACAAGGAATGGTGCATCCCTAGACCGAATGATAAATTCTCAAGTTGAAAACCACTCGTACATCCATTCAACCTGCTCTTCTCTCAGATTCCTTAATAGTTCCACCCATCCACTAGCATCTTCGGGGTGCGCAAACATATCCGGCATGAAGTGCATCCGCATTGGATGATGGAAACAAATATGGTCATCCCAATATCGTCGTATGATTTCCTGCATATACTCTCCCTTTTGAAAATGTTCAATGAGCCAGAGTTGTAGTAGTAGATTGCACCCTTCGAAGTGTTGTGCCTCTTGTTGACATTTCTATAAGGCTCGGTATAGTTCTGCGAGGATCATGGGCGCTATGCTGAATGTTTGCCAATCGATACCCTCCATTACAGCTTTGGTTACCATGGCTAGTATTGTATGTATTCTAGCATTCTTCATCAAAATGACCATCATGCTTAGGAAATAGAACATGAATACATAGGCTCTCTTATGTATGTGCCCCAAAGAGGTGAGGACGGACTCGTCCATGTGATTGTGGTATGATTTACTATGTCTGAACCTTTCATACATGAAGTCAAAGGTTATGTAGGAGTCTTTCAAACTGGTCAGGTTAGGGTTCTTTTTGAGCCCCGTCATTTTCAAGAACCCTCTACCTTTGGGGTTTTCTGGCATGAGCAGCCCTGGCCTATCCCATGGAATTCCAACAATTTCCTCCAACAGCGGCGTCATTTTGATATCCCCAAAGCGGAAGACGGACCGTTCACTATCCCAAAACATAGTAGTGGCTTCCACAATATTGTTATCTGTCCTAACTTCCAGAAGTGAAGGGAGAAATCCTAAGTGTTTGCGGACAACAACCCGATCACTACCATGCAAATCATCCAACCAGCTTAGCAACTTTGGATGAATGTTTGATACCATACCGAACCTGGGGACCTCGTGCCTCATTTCCTGCAAAACGGAGAGTTAGGCCCTTAACCCCACTGAACTCGACCATTTAAATCAATAATTAGAAAAAGGTATTTAGTTCTCCAAATCAATGCACATAACGTGAATGTCCGTTTGGGTTTCGAGGAAAAACGATGGACTTTTGGTTTAGGCTATCTTAATGAGTCATTATGCGGACAAGATAACTGACTCTACTAAGTTTGACCATGATGCATGAACAATTAAATGGAGAAAGGTTTCTACTTTTGAAGTGCTAGACAAGGTACCCTTGAGCAGACAACTCAAGAGCGAAAAGCGCGGAACCGTCGACTACACCGCTGATCGACTGGTTTTACCGCTAATATGCCCTTGCCAAATTTTGGGGGTTTATGAATATTGGAATAGCGCAACCACTCATTATAAGCATTGCTATAGGATTTGTTCAGCACGAGTGAAAATGATATTGAAGGATGCAATTACAACAATAAATAAATGTATTTTCACATTCATAATGATTACAATAAATGCTCGAAATTAAATACGGAATTGAAATAAAGTGAGGTAATAAGGCAATAAAATAGTTAAAGGAAAAGAAAGACGCAAAGAAACAAGTTAGTAATTTTGAAAATAATAAAAGAGAAGTAATTGAAGCAAAAAAGAAAGCGGTAAAGTCACAAAACACGTAGTGGTAAAAGCCTAAAAAGAGATCCCCAGCGGAGTCGGCATGCTGTCGACGCCCCCTTTTTCAAAAGAGAAATTGGGTTTTACGACGTTATGGGCAAAACAATTCTCTTTCCCATTTGGGAATTGGGTTATGAAATTGGAAGAGTCGCACCACATGATTATAGTGCATTAGGACACTTTACGATGAAGAGAGTATTTTTGAGAGAGAAACCAGAGTTGGGTAAGGGCTTGAAATTATCTCGAGGGGAAGGTGTTAGGCACCCCTCAAGATCCACAAATGTGGTTCCCGGCCGTGCTAATTGTGACTTTATAAAGAGATGACGCAATTAAACAAATAAGGTTCACATATAAAACATTCACACAACTTGAAAGCTTAAAAAACAAGGGAGGACACAAGTTGGAAATAGGAGAGAGGATTAATTTGAAATGCATTAAGAAAGCATTTATATAATGAAAGAAGGATCCTAGGTTTAACTATAACATGGATCATTCGATACAATATCCCCCACATATTCCCAAAGAGGGATCGTTTTATGATATTATCGCATCGTCATCATCTCCATATTCTACCCTCCCACCTCGTTAAGGTATTAAAAGACGTGATTATCGTTTACCTATGGCATTCTAATACCCGTCCCAGCCTGTTAGTCCTGGGGCATTAGGACTTCTAATCCTAAGAAAGGGGGAGAAGTAAGTAGGATAAAATATGGAATATTCAAAGGTAAAAATGCTAGAGCGACAGTCAAAAACAAGTAGCAGATAGAAGGGATGCAAATAAACAATTAAAGGCTCAAACAAACCCCGTAACATACAGCAAGTAGATTAGCATGACTTCAATTACTGATTTGGTCTTTAAAAGAGGTTAGGAGAGTATGCAGAATAGTTTTACGTATGAAAATTAGATAGAAAATCTGCTTTGCACCCTCCGGGTCCATTTTAGAAGTTGATAGGACTTTTAGAAAACCAGCAGAAATTTTAGAAAACGTTAACTTCAGACGAAGGTCTGTTCAGGAAAGATTTAAAGTTGCCGACGATTTTTAGAAAAGAAAATGCAGGCTTCAAACATAAGTTTGTCTAAAGATTTAAAGCTGCAGATTAGTTCGAGTAAAGGGAACTGTATGAAGAGTAGTTCACAAGACCTTAAAGAAGTTTTGAAATACCTCAAACACATGAATTTAAGTAAACAATCCCATATTTCGTATAGAAAACAGCTGGTAGTTTCTTGACATTACGAAAAGGGCAGACCTAGGCCCGTTTGAGATAAGCCAATTTAGGATAAGTTGAAAACCGGATCATTGGAAAACATTAGAAGAGTCTGAACTTAAACTTACTTGATAACCCTTTAGTTGCTTGTTTTATACAATTGGACGTCCTACTGTTTCCCTAGCATTTATATAGTTCCTATAGGCATGATATCTAGGTGAGACTATAAGATGCAAGCCTAATAACATGGTTCTTATATGAAGTTGATGCATACGGAAGCCTACAGACATGGTATCTATATGGTTGTTGCAACAGCATAAAATAGGCATGGTAACAGTATGCATGGATAAAATAAAAGTCCTAAGACATGGTTTCTACTGATGTGAAGATAAATGAGCCTATAGTCATGATTTCTATATGATGTGGATGCAATAGAAAACTCTTATAGGCATGTTTTCTGTATGATGTTGCTGCAATAATGAGAACCCAATAAACATGGTATCTATACGAGATGATGCAAGAAAGTAAACCCTTAAAGACATGGTAACTATATGACATTGATGCAAGACAGTAAAAACCCTATAAACATGGTATCTATATGAGATGATGCATGAAAGTAAACCCTTAAAGACATGGTAACTATATGACATTGATGCAAGACAGTAAAAACCCTATAAACATGGTATCTATATGAGATGATGCATGAAAGTAAACCCTTATAGACATGGTAACTATCTGATATTGATGCAGGACAGTAAAAACCCTGTAAACATGGTATCTATATGAGATGATGCAAGAAAGTAAACCCTTATAGACATGGTAACTATATGACATTTATACATGACAGTAAAAACCCTATAAACATGGTATCTGTATGAGATGATGCAAGAAAGTAAACCCCTCCCATATTCTTTTTCACTAGATTCCCCAAGTTTTTCTTATTACAAGTTACTTACAAAACTTTGGACAAGAAAATAACATTAGAGAAGTACACAAAGCAACTTTAATGTCTAATATATGCCATTTACCAAATCCGAGCTCCCAAGATCCGACCCGTTTCTCTTTTTAAAGTGTTACAAATTTCCAAGGCTTTCACTGGAACCCATGCATTGCTTACAGTCTATTGGGAATAGTGCAAGTGTGGAATTACCAACCTTAAGGCGCCCCAGTTCAGAGGAGACTTTGGGGTCCCCTAAGCATGGCTCACCAGAAGGGGTGGAACTTAAAGAGCTAAGAGTAAATGTAAAAGTGAGGAATTAGAGGAAAACCAATACGAGAGGTGGTCATACCTAGCCATAAAGTGACACTGGCATACCCCTAATCTCTTGCATGGTGCAACATGCAAGAGCAGACTAGAAAACAAGTCAGACTAGGGTCTGTACGGTGATTAGGGCACCAACAGGCCTGTATCAAGGCTCAAACACATAAGATAGGAGATGGGGGATGGGATTGCTTTGAGAAAAGATATTGACAGCCTTAGTTCTAGACTAGAACTGGCAATAGCGTTCCACCCTTGTGCAGAACAACTCATATACAAACAAGAAGCAAGGAAATCATATAAAAGCACTTAGCTGACAAGCTTAAATTGAAGCATAATACTGCACAATCAAAGGAAAGTATTCAACATGATGGACTTCATAAAACATTGAATGTAAGCACCTAAAGGGGAAGGGGAATCAGGGATTAACATGTTTTAGTTTAAACTAAAGGTATACGCATAAAAGGGTCGTGGTTTAGGACTATCCTGAGCATAAACAGATAAGGGGACAAGGGGAAGGGGGATTATCATGAAACTAAGCTGAAGTATATAAAATAGGTGAGGTATCATGACAAATTGAGGAAAAGGGGGAAGGAAATTGATATGCTAACACTCAAATGAATTACTAGAACAAACAGGCAGACAAAGGGGTAAGGGGAAGGGATTGATCATGCAAGTTTAATTGAAATAAAATAACAGAAAAAGAAGAGGGGACAGCAAACAGATACTTGAAAGTTAATAAATGAAGTTAGGAGCCTACCAGTGCAAGTTTGAGTAACAAAACAAAGAAAATCCTTATAATTAGCCTTGGCTTTCAGCCGGCTAATCCTTAGCCAGAGAGCAAGTAATAGAGAGGGAAGGAGAAGAGAAGAGAGTTTTTAGTGAGTAAGAGTAGAGAGAACTCGAGTATCAGTTGTGTCGTAAGTGAGAAAAGAGAGGCACTATTTATAGTTGAAAGAGAAGCAACAGTAAGGCAAGAAAATATTCAGAAAATTAATCAGTATCAATTAAGAGAAGGGACCCCTTCAATTAAGGAACCGGATGGAAAAATAAATAAACTCAGGTTTAATATTGGAAAGAAAATATATTATTAATCACAGAATATAGGGTAAATACACATAGGAAATTTTAAAATCACACGGGTAGGGCATATAAGGCAAGTAGTCACCTAGAAAATCAAGGAGTCAAGATATTAATCGTTTGAAATTAGTCAAGAAACAATGAGCAATTAGAGAATCAAACAGTTGTACAAATCAAATTAGGCTTTCAGAGAAAGGGGAAAAGCAGTACTATAAAAGATGCATAAGTTTGAATACACGAGAGACTGACAAATAATAGAGTGGACGTGTAGAAAACAAAAGAAGCATAGAACAATTAACCAAAAAACCCCTAGAAAGGTAATCAGTGAGACAACACACTTTAGAGCTATACTAAAAATGTCAAAATCATGGAGTAGAACACCCAGTAGCAAGAATAAACAACAAAATCAAAGAAATCAAATAAGTCATAGAAAAACCTAGGTTTTAAAAATGAACAGTTTTGAAATCGTGACTTAGTGAAGAAAGAGATGAGAAACACTTAAAATGTAAGAAAACAACTAGTACTCAAAGAAGATCGTAAGAAAAATGAAAGGAAGAACCTCTAATCATTAGGGTTTTCACAGGGGGCTTAGAAAAGGCGAGAAAAGCCTGAACGGCTCATCGGAGCTTGACAAGGACCCAGGGCTTCAAAGGCTTGCCAGAGAACAGTCGTGAAACTCCATTGAAGGACCTCTGGTCCAGTTACCCTCGAGACAAAACCCCGATCTTCGAACCCAAAGGTCATAAAAGGTGATGAATAGACGAGCATGGAAGTTTCAGGCCCTGAATGGCCATTAATGCCGGTGAAGAGGACCGGAGAAGACTAGGGTTCTCAGAGACCCTAGAGAGAATTTAGGAGTGAAAGGCGGCTGCTTAATAAAAATGAAGATAGGGTTAAGGGGTTTGGGGGTTTAATTTGGTAAGAAATAATGTGGGTCGTTGCTCTATGGACTTTTGATTGGGGATTTGGAGAACCATTTGGGTTTGGATTTGAGAACTTTTAATATGTATGAACTCGTGGGAAGATAAGGAATTTATTGGTGCAAAAATTTTTGAATTTCAAGACGTGGTCCCATGGGTAGGGTTTTGGTAATTTTGGGATTTGTGCCATTTATTGATTGTTTTTGCCTAGGCTTTGTTCCCTTAGCATATTTTGACGTCCTCGTTCTGATTTTGAATAGATTTGATGCTAGTGGAGGCCAATTGGAGGGGAAAAGGTATCGGGAGCTAGAGATTTTGCCAGTTCGAGGTGAGTAAAGATTGTAAATGATGTTCTGAGGGTTTAAAACTCAGGATTGCACATCGTAGTGCTATATTGAGGTGAGACACACGCTTGATGATGAGCGTGGGGTAGTGAACAATTGGGGATTGTGATTAGTCCGTCCCAATTGATGATTTACCACGTATTTGACTGAAAACTATTTGTTATCATCATTATTTGGGTCTAGTGCCAACTATTTGAATATTTCGGGGCTTTTTATTGATATTTCCTCATTGTTTTGACTTTATATTTGTACTCAATCATGTTATTTTCCACTATTTTGCTACTCAACCATGCTTACTCAGTTTCAGGACTTAAATGATGTTTGGACTGAGAAACACTATTTTACTATTGTCCGAGGGTCTTGTGATAATTTTTAACTTAGTAAGGCCGAGGGCCTGCGTTGGGAGGAAACACTAATACTTATTTGAGGCCAAGGGTCTGAGATATGTACGCCACGAGGTGGATTGATCGATATGAGGCCGAGGGCCTTGTTTTGATGCCACGAGATGCGCTTGGGCCGTACGAGGTCCCTCTAGGAGTTTGCACACCCCTAGTGAGTGTGCGTACCTATTTTGATGTGAGATTGAGCCTGAGGGGCTGGTATTGTTTGAGATGTTATCCGAGGGGCAGATTTGTGATATTGTGCCCGAGGGGTGAACTTCTATTTGTTTACTTTACCTTAACTACCTGTTAATTAGTGGTTTACTAGTTGAAAGAGGATTTTACTTGACTTTTCACTGATTTACTGTTTTTAAATGATTTTACTGTTTCATTATAGAATGTTTTGTGCCTTACTATTTTCTTACTTTCAATCATTATTTGCATTTGTTACTCACTGAGTTGGAGTACTCACTTTACTTCCTGCACCCTGTGTGTAGATTTAGGCATAGCTGATCCCCCTTCCAAGTGCTGATTCATTCTAGCTTCAGGCGGATCTCGAGGAGTTTTACGTAGCTGCCCTATATCTTTTCCTTTATGTTCTTAGTTCAGTATTTAAACTCTGTAGTTACATTTTAGAATTTAGTGTTGTTAGATGATAGTGACGTGTGGCACCCCGGTTAGGGCTGTGTCAGGTTGTACTTCCGCACTTTATTGGTATTAAACCATGTTTTAGACTGCTTTTATATTGTTTAACTATTTAAAAGTGAATTGGGTTTAATTTGTTGGCCTTATCTTCACGAGAGTAGCTATCACAATCGGATTTGGATTTAGGGTCATGACACAAACTCCGATAATCCATTCAATTGTGTGTCCAACCATACTAGTTTCACTCAAATTCGACTCCAACTCGATGTTCAAAACTCAAAAATTCATATTATGAAACTTTAGGCTAAGACCCGCAATTTCTCTTTATAATTCAATAATTTTTTATTGCCAAAAATAAAGATAGATTCATAAAATAAAATTAAAACCAAGTATAGAATACTTATCCCAATCCTGTGGATGAAAATTGCACAAAAAATCACCTCAATCCGAGACCGGCATCTCAAAATATGAAGAAAGAACCAAAACCTCAATTTTATATCTTCTGCACAGTCACTTACGCTTTTGTTAACACAATAGCCGCTTATGCGGCGTCGCTTCTGTGACGCGAGCTCCGCTTTTGCGGACTCCACTAGCCAACTGACCCCTCGCACCTACGGATCTTTATTTGCTTCTGCGCAACCGCACCTGCGCCAAATTCTCTGCTTCTGCGGGCTTCCTCGCCCAACTCTCCCTTTACGCGTATCGCACTTGTGCAAAAGCGGCCGTAGGTGCAATCATACTAGAACCAGCAGCTCCGCAGCAATTCAACATGGAATGGAAATGATCTGAACTTCGTCCGGAACTCACCCGAGCCACTCAGGACCCTGTCCAAGTATACCAAAAAGTCCAATAACATAACACGAACCTACACGTGGCCTTAAATCATGAATGACAACATTTAAATGACAAATCGAACCCTGAATTGAACTTAATGAACTTTGAATTTTTCAATTTCCATAACTCGTACCGAAATTTATAAAATCAATCCGGAATGAACCTAAATTTTGCACACAAGTCCCAAGTGACATAATGAAGCTATTCCAATTCCTAAAACCAAATTCCAAATCTGATATCAAAGAGTCCACTACCGATCAAACTTTTCAATAATCTAACTTTGATATTTCAAGCCAAACTCAACTACGAACCTCCAAATCATATTAAAGACATGCACGTAAGTGCAAAATCACCCAACGGAACTACCAAAACCATCAAACTCCAATCTGAGGTCAGATACTAAAAGGTCAAACTTAGTCAATTCTTCCAATTTAAAGCTTTCCAATTGAGAATCATTCTTCCAAATCAATTCTAAATAACCTGAAAACCAAAATCAACGATTCACATAAGTCATAATATATAATACAAAACTACACATGCCCTCAAACAACCAAGCATGGTAAAAACGATCGATCGGGTCGTTACACGATATCTTGAAGTTTGAACTTTCAGGTTTAAACTCTAGGATGTCTTGTTCTAAAGTTTGAGCGAAATTGGATAATCTTTAAATACATTGTACACTGTGGATATATTTGAATCAACGTACTTTAAAATGGCTACCTGATGTCATTTCCAACCAAATTAACTAGCACATTTATGCTCGAGGTTACTTAATTTGATTCTCCTATACCACCTAAACGATTAGTTGTCAAAATAGCTTAGCCCAACCCAGTCAAAGCCTCACGAGCCATGGAATTTGATGGGCTAGGTTGGATAGCCCTCTTTTGGTCTGCATAAATAGCACGGTATAGTCAGTTTCGGACTGGTCAATTAAAACTAGCCACCATTTACGAAGTCAATGAAAAATAGCCACTATTTTACTGCAACAGAGACCGGTCCCGTATAATATATGAAAGTTTGATGCATCTGTGTATGTGCTCCAGCATATTATGCGGGACTGATATACTTTATTGACTTTTATATAATATACGGGAGACTGGAGCACCGGTGCTCCAAACTCCAGTATATTATGTGGGAGTTCTAATGTGCTTATGTTAGAACTCCAACTTATTATGCGGGAGTTCCAACATAGTTATCCTGGAACTCCCGTATAATATGCGGGAGTTCAATCATACTTATGCTAGAACTCCAGTAGAATATACGGGCGTAATTTTTGAGTTTTGAACAGTATTTTCGCTCAAATTTATATTTACATAAAAAGTGACTAAATTTCAATTACTTTTAAAACTGAGCTATTTTTTAATGACCAATTTGGACCGGAAAGAAAAAAGGGGAAAAAGTAAAGTCTAAGCGCATATGGCACGAAAAGGAAATCCTATTTCCGTCAGAACGTATCGTAAATTTAGTTATTTTAAAATTTCTCCCATTCTTTACATGTACGTTGGTCAACTATGAACACCGGCTCCTCTTCATATTAATTAGATGTTCTCATCTAGTGGTTATATAATGTATTTTAATGACATGGGGCGAGTTAAGAATGTATTTCCTTAACTTTACTTCTCATAATGTCCTTTATCCGTGACACTAATAAGAATACTCGATATATCTCCAACCATGAACTATGAACATGAAAAACAAGAGTATTTCATATATATGTTTTCAAGTTTAAGTATACCAAATCTGAATCTATATTATATATATATATATATATATATATATATATATATATATATATATATATATATATATATATACTAGTTTCTATACATGTGCGTGCACGTTAATTTTTCAGTCTATTATTTTTATGATATGGTAATAAAGTAAAGTTATTAAAATATTTTAAAAGAATTGCTTTGAATATCAATATTATTTTATTAACATAAAAAAACTTGAATTCCAGTGTCTGCAAAGATGATCTATTTGTTAGTATGCTATAAGAACAAATACCATCTAAACTTAACTAATTATATTACCTTTACGGGTTAAAGACGATATCCAACAATTGAAACATAGTTCTTGACTGATGCTATAACAATTTGTAATTTTTACCTTTTCATGTAGTACATTAAGTATAAATATCCGTTAGAAATTGCATATTTGGTTATTTATAAAAAAAAAAATAAAGTTGACTTTCTATTATAACTTTTACCCAATTACTTATCAAGGAGATATAATTAAAGATTTATTGACTTAGCTTGAACTATGACTAAATATATTTAACTGTATGACATCCACCTATAAATAAAATATGTTTCAATTTAATAAAATACTAAAAGTATGCATTAGCTTGTAGTTCAATTTTCGTTGTCATCACCTATAAATAAAATATGTATACAATTTAATAAAATACTAAAATTATGTATTATCTTGTAGTCCGATTTTCGTTGTCAAAAACTATATAAGATAGAAACGAAGGTAGGGATTACATAACTAAATTTGCTTAACCTCCGGAAAGAATTATATAATAATATTAAAAGAATTAACTATTTAGTAGCCGAATAATTACAAAACACGTTTGGTGGCTATTATATATGCTTTCCGTAGCTTTTTATGGTTTCTATAACTTAATTTCTTTATTTATCTTCTCAAAATAAAATATCAACCACGTTTATAATTTCAAAAATGTCAAGTCGAAACCAACCCGATAGTACATTTATATATTTTTTAGTAATATTTTATACATATAAAATTTATTGTAATATAAATTATAAACATTTCTTAAACTTTTTTCACAATTTTATCTTTTAATATATTGTTTCAAGTTTGGACTTAATGTTCCTGAATAGTAAATAAATTTTATAGCCCATACACGTAGCAACCCAAACAAAGTTCAAATCAACACTAATGCTAACAAAAGTAATTCAATTCAACACTAAGAATGATGGTAGTGCTAGATATCTATTTTTTTAGTTTTATATTGATTTATAATGAAAATGCATAACTTGGTTTATCTTTTTCTTTAGTGATAGTTATGTAATAAATATACTTATTAGCTATATTTATTTTATCATGACCAGTTTTTTAGATTATGTTAATTTTTATTATGGCTTATTAGTTACCAATAACTGCTTTATGCAGTTTTTTTATGTTTATTATTAAATATTTTAGTATAATGCTATGATGCATCTCATATTATTGTGATATTTTCTTGAAAAATACATTATATAGTCCTATCTTGCTAGGACTAAAGAAATATTTGGAACACTAGTTACATATTTTGTGCTAAGAAGACTTTGCCAGGAAAAAACCCGAAAACCCGAAAAAAACTGGAAAAATCCGAGAAAAATCGAGATTAAAAAGTCTGAATTTATTGGTTTGGTTTGATTTATATATTTAAAAAGCCGACACCATTGATTTTATTTGGTAATTGAAAATTTCGAACCAACCCGATATATGTACACTAATAATTATGATTATAACATATTTTATGTCAACACTTGCCTATGCTTTGTGTGTGAATTGCCATAAAATAGTCCCAAAATGCTTATAAGTTGCGCTTAATTGCAAGTTTGAGCGACAAGATGACAAATATCAAAGATCGGCTCAAAACGGAGTGAAACCTGCCATGTGTCAAAGAGCAAGTGAAGTGGTGAACAAAAAGGCCAAGCGTGGACTGCACTGTTTTGCCACGCGGCCGAGCAAGGAGATTCAGAGACTGGAATATGCAAGGGAATCTTGTATGGTCCACGCTCCATTTTTTTACGCGGTCCGCGCCAGTAAAGTTTAGAGACAAAAAATGCAAGACAAATCCCACGCGCCCGCTACAATTCAGTGCAATCCGCGTGGATGAGATTCAGAGAGATGATATTTTGCCCAAGTCTTTCCACACGGCCGCGCATTCATGCGCGGTCCGCACCCATCAGCCAGCGCGGCCGCGCTACCTTCTTGCGCGGTCTGCATTCCCAACTTCAGAGAAGAGAAATCTGGAAGACCAAAAGGTTACGCGGTCGCGCTACATTTATGCGCGGTCCGCGCTGACTCCGCAGGGGCATTTTATCCAGTTTTTCCAGCCCACTATAAATAGAATATTTTACCATTTTTAGGTCAAGTTTTTTATATCTGATAGATGCTGCACTCGTGAGACTTATGTTTTGGCCTATTTTGGGCATTTTTTGCTTGGTTTCATCATAGAATATTGTAGTTTAACATTAGCAATTAATTAATATGGTTGTTTCATCTTGTATTTCTTCAGTTTCTTCTTTAATTATATTTAGCTAAATCCATTAGCTAGGGTTGTGGCTCAACCCTAGTGTGGATAATTAATGGGTATTGCTTCTTAATGATAGATTGACATGGGTGTTTGTTATTTGGGTTAATTTTATGGTTTAATTAAGGATTGATGGTTGCAAACATTGATTCTAGCTTAGTCAGTCTTGACTTGTCGCGACCCCAATCCCGGTCATGATGGGGCCCAACACAATTTCTAGGCAAGCCTGACCATTTAACACTCATAAATCAACCACACAACCCATTACAAATGTATAGCATTTAAATTTTCAACTAGTATAGTTCCAACCAGGTAATAGACAGAGGTATTATGAAAATCGAAATAACTGCTAAATAAACTCTCAAAGACCTGGGGTCATGAGTTTAGAAATTCTAAGATAACAAAATAATAAATCCTCAGTAATATTGATGTTCACAAATTAGAAAATAATAAAGGGATAGCGGAGGAGTCGGGCCCTGCGAACGTCAGGCAGCTACCTCGACAACTACTCAGAAACCCTGAAACAGCAAAAGCTCAACTATGCTCCCAAGGTACCTGAATCTGCACCACATGGTGCAGGGAGTAAAGTGAGTACTTCCAACTTAGTGGTAATAGATATGTATAATGACTGAAAGTAAAAAATCTCGAAATACCACAATGTAAAGCTGAAACTAACCACTTAGCACATTTAACAATGAAACACTAGTACATTAATGGTAGATAGACAAATGGATATGAATGTATGAATGCAATGCAATGCACATGACCGCCACGGCGTACAGCCCGATCCATTGGGTACTCGTGCTCACTATGGGGGTTCAGACTCCGAAAGGGCTCCTACAGCCCAAGAGCAATATCATCGTAGCATTCGTTGCGGCGTGCAGCCCGATCCACAATCAGTCCAATTATATGCATGCAAGCCACACGGGCACAATCAAATTTACCATTTTCAGTTCCATTTAACAGGTATTATAGCTTAAGTGTTTTAAAACCTTAGAAGTTTACTAATCATTTCGAGACAGTGTTTAACTCAGAACTGATATCATGAAAACATGCTCACTATAATGGAAACAATGATAATAATCCCTGAGGGATCCAAATAATCGGCATGCAGTCCAAATATGCTCCTAATGATCCAAGCATGATGTTTACTAATCAATTTCTAATCATTAATACAGTATGGACATCACTCGGACGGACTAAGCCATAGTCCCCGTCCATAAACGACCCTGCACTCACCGTAGAGTACGTGTCTCGCCTCAATACAGCGTCACAGTATGATATACCAGGGTTTCAAACCCTCAGGTCATCATCTACATCTATTACTCACCTCAAGTCGGTCGTAGACTAGTACGAAATTCCCTTTCCTCTTGAATCGATCTCCTCGCGCATAGAATATATTCAAAACCACAACAAATACATTACTATATGCTAAAGAAACATAACCCAATCGAAATTACTCGAAAAACACTAAAAATCATGAAGTTGGCAAAACCCGAGCCCCAATCCCACTTCTCGAAAAATTACAAAATTTACATCACCGGACTCCTCGTCTCACCACGAGCCTATACATACCAATTTTGCCAAAATCGGGGTTCGTTTGCCCCTTCAAAACACACATTTAAACTCTCTTGAGTTTCAAGCCCTAACCTCCATTTTTAACCTTTAATTCCTTGAAATTCAAGGATTAATCCATGTTTTTACACCATGATAACATAATTCGAGACCAAGAATCCATACCTGATGGAACCCTCGAAACCCTCTTCAATATCGCCCAAAAATCGCCTTAGTCCGAAGTCCCAAATGTTTTCTCTTCTTTTCAAAATCGTGAACTACTGTTCACTAAAAACCCTGCCAAGTTTCGCATCTGCGGTCCCGCTACCGCCTATGCGGGGCCCGCTTTTGTGGCCACAAGACCACTTATGATGTTTCACTTAAACGCCAGGGACCGCTTATGTGGTCACCGCATATGCGATCCCCCCTTCCGCTTCTGCAGTCCAAGACGGCTATCCTCATGCCGCTTATCCGGTCCAACAGTCGCATCCGCGGAACCGCCTATGCAGCCCCTTTTCCGCAGATGCAGAAACAACAGACACGAGCACTCAATTTCATGCAACGACTCCAAAAACCTTCGTTCAACCACCCGAATTCATCTCGAGGCCCACGGAACCTCAACTAAAGGCACACACGTGATCTAATACTTCATTCAAACTTGCTCAAATCATCAAAACACTTATGTTAACATCAAAATCCTCAATAAAGATCAAATCAAAGTCTAAATTTCTTACAAACTTCCGAATTACATATTTGATCAAAAACTCAACCAAACGATGTCCAAATAGACTGAAACTTTGCACACATATCCAAAATCTCCTAACGAAGCTACTGCAACTTTCGGAATTCCATTCCAACCCTCGGATCAAAATCTCACCTATCAACCGGAATTCGCAAAAATTCAAAATTCCAATTCAAGCCTAATTCTACACCGGACCTCCAAATTCAATTCCGAATGCACTCCTAAGTCACAAATCACCCCCCAAAGCTAACCAAATCATCAGAATTCACATCCGAACCCTCTAACAAAATAGTCAACTTCCAGTTGACTTTTTCAAAACAAGTTCCCCTTTAAGAGACTAAGTGTCTCATTTCCAACTAAAACCAATCCGATTCTACCCGATCAACTCAAATACTTATATTGAAACATATTGGAACATAATATGAGGAAAACGGCGCGGTAACTCACATGACAACGAGTCGGGTCGTTACATCCTCCCCAACTAAAACAAACGCTCATCCTTGAGCGGGTCAAGAAATATACCTAGAGTCTCAAATAAGTGACGATATCTACTTCGCATCTCCTGCTCAGCCTCCCAAGTGGCCTCCTCCACGGGCCAACCTCTCCTCTGCATCTTCACCGAAGCTATGTCCTTAGATCTCAACTTCCGAACATGGCGACCCAAAATAGCCAATGGCTCCACATCATAGGTCAAGTCCTCATCCAAGTGAATCATGTTGAAGTCTAACACATGAGACGGGTCCCCAACATACTTCCGGAGCATAAAAACATGGAACACCTGATGAACTCCCGACAAGCTGGGTGGAAAAGCAAGCATATAGGCCACCTCCCCGATCTTCCTAAGTATCTCAAAAGGTCCAATGAACTGTGAACCCAATTTACCTTTCTTTCCAAACCTCATAATGCCTTTCATAGGCGAAACCTTCAGCAAGACTTTCTCGCCCACCATATAAGATACATCTCGAACCTTTCGGTCCGTATAACTCTTCTGACGCGACTGAGCTGTACGAAGTCTCTCCTGGATCACTTTCACCTTCTCTAAGGCATACTGAACTAACTCTATCCCCAATAGTCTAGCCTCACCGGGCTCAAACAAACCAACCAGATATCTATACTGTCTCCCATATAAGGCCTCATACAGAGCCATCTGAATACTAGATTGATAGTTGTTGTTATAAGAACTCCGCCTAGAACCTCCAAAATCAATAACACATGCACGCAACATGTTCTCCAATATCTGGATAGTAAGCTCGGCTTTCCCGTCCATCTGAGGATGAAACGCCGTGCTCAACTGTACCTGTGTGCCCAACTCCTGATGAAATGTCCTCCGGATTAAATAGATGCATCTATAGGATCGCCATCGACCCTCTGCAAGTGCGCAGTTTATTTCTATTGGATTAGGTCATTGCCTCGGCATAATTTGCGCATGCTTGCGTTGCATACCTTGAAGATTATTGAAGTTGATATTGCCTTTTTATGGCCGCTATAAACTAATAAAGATAATGAAAAGTAATATTGGAGTTTCCTTATTATTTGAGAAGGTGTTACCTGATTCCCTGCTTTGTGAGTTATAATTGCTAGATAAATCTATATTTTTCTCACATTTTTGTTGTATATCCTTATTGGACCATTAGTAAGTGTCGGAGTTGACCATCTCGTCTCCATTTCTTCGAGATTAGATGGGATACTCATTGGGTAAACGTGTTTTCATACTCATACTATACTTCTATACATTTTTATTGCACACACATGCATTTCTAGTGGCCTACTAGCATAGCAACACGGATGATACTAGGACTAGGTGAGTTGCATTATTCGAGGCGGCCCGTATCTAGTATAGTCTCCACTAGTGTATTGTATTTACTTTTTGTCCAATGTATTCCGGACGGATATTGTAATTTATTCGTTTTCTTTTTATTTTATTCTTAGAAATTGCTCATGTACTTGTGACATCAGGTTCTGGGATGTATTTGGGTTTATTCGGAAATTTTAAAAGTTGTTTAAATAATTTATTATTTATTCGGAGGAATATACGGAATATTATTTTAATTGTATAAAAGAAGTGTTTTTTTAAAATCATTAAAACAAGAATTTAATTAAGTATTTCAGTTGGTTTGCCTGACAGCAGTGGCGCCACCACGACCCTTAGTTGATTTTGGGTCGTGACAACATGGTATCAGAGCTCTAGGTTTCTTTAGGTCTCACAAGTTATGAGAAAGTCTAGTAGAGTCTAGCGGATTGGTACGGAGATGTCTGCACTTATCTTCAGGAGGCAACATGGCTATTAGAAGTACTTCCCTTCTTGATTATTTATCATGTGATTTGATTCCTTTGAGGCTTATGCCCTTGTTTCCTTCCTACTCAATCTTATGGGACGCAAAACGCTTATTATAAATCGAGAAATGAAGAATCATAATGGTACTACATATGTGGTGTGGGGCGTTTCTCCCGGTATAGTTGAATGGACTATTATCATCTCCTCGTAGAAGCAAATTTTATTGTTTTAGCTGAGTAGCAGTACTTTTGAGAGCTCTGAGGATAGGCACAAGTTGTTGTGATGCTGATGAACGATTATTCTGCAGTATTGATGTAATGATTGGATGTTTACCTACGTGTCGGGTCAGTGCATGACTTGAAGAGAGGTTTACTCAGTTCATGATCTAGAGATTCGGTATTTTATTCCGGCAAGGGAAAGGCAACTGGGCAAAGAATGTTCAGGTTTTGGTTGATGGGGTAGCGAGACTTGGTGTCTTTGAGCATGGTGGAATTTCCATCTGTGATGTAATGTCACATTCCTCAATTGTATGTTTTAAGATCATCGGTGTGATGGTGTTCGGCTATTCGTCTTTGGAGCAGGTTAATGCAGGTAAGTATTGAAGAAGTGACTGTTAGATATTGCAGGGTGCAGGGGTGCAGGATTGAATTGGTGTTCCTAATGTTGACGGCTCAAGAAAGATAATCCCCGTGAAAGGTTTAAAGTTAGTAGCGATTGTGGGTTCAACTTCTACGAAAGTAGATTTATTTAACGCAACAATTGAGCAGAAATGTATGAGGAAAGTGTCAGACGGTGACTAAAATTCCTAAAAGTCCAGATGTATGAAGCAAAGGCCAAGTAGTTGATTAAAGAAGCGAGTTGGCCCAAACTGAGAGAGTGGAGGATGTTGCATTTGGTCTTGGTAGTAGGATGACTACGCACCTTAAGGAGAGTTTTTAACGATTTGGGAACTTAAGAGATTTGTAATTGGGGCCTACGGATTTAAATTGAAGTATGGGCCATTATGCGGCAGGAGATTTGGTATAACCGAAAGGAGCTGCTTGAAATGAAGAAAGATGCAGTATAACTTCGAATTGGAAGGTCGTTGTTGCACGTTTAAGTCATGTCCTTGAGGGATGAATTGACTTGTGCAGCTAGAGAGGGAGCTCGGATGCAAGATGGGTTATTGATGTCATGGTGGTTGTATCCCGTGCAGCAGCATTAGAAGATGTCGAGAAGTGATTTTCACAGGTGGGTTATTTCCAGTGAGCAGGTTAGCGACCGCGTGGTCGGTGAGGCTTCTGCGAAGGATTCTATTGGTCATACAGCAAATAGATCGATCATGCGAATATGGTTGATGATTCAGAGTTCAAAAGAGGGGGACTTTGGTGGTTGATTGCGCAAGGTTATGTCAATAAGAGATAAAGAAGCCGGGTGTATCCAGAGTTGTTAAATAATGGCTTCAAGCTAAGTGGGAGAGTCCCACCGCCTATGATTGAGTTGCATGGTTAACTACTTACGAGGTTTCCATCTATTAGTATATTGATAGGTTATCTCAGCTACAGATAAAAGACCATAAGTGGTAATTTGAGCAGATGAATTGTTGAATGCATGCTATGGTTGGCCTTATTGGCTCATTTCAGACTTAAGGAAGGATTCAGGATTTATGTCTTGCATAGATGCATGCTTCAAAGAAAGTGATTCCGTCGGGTGCTTCGTCGAGAGGGTATTCATGTGTTACAATATTTGTGGAGTTGAATATATTCGGAATCAAGTCAGAACTGGTGGCTCTCAGTAATAGTCCTAGTGGGTCCAAGACGTAAAGTGTGGTGCCTAATTATGTCGAGCTTATAAGTAAGATTAAAAATCAAGCTTCGTAGCAGCTTATGAGAAGAGGCAACGAAAGTTCTATAATGTTTTGACTTGTAGTGTAGCATTTGGGAGGTATGGAATGGTTTGTGGGATTCGGTAAACATGTTCTCGTGATTCAAAGTCACTCAGCATGAGTTCAGATGGAATATGTTATGTGTTGGATGGAGATTGTATTTTTTCTAAGGCAATCAAGGATAAATTTGAAGAAAGTAGATTGATTAGCCACAGCTGAAGCGGCAAATTGGTGTCAGTAAACGGTTCCTTCAGTGTGATCAAGTATGCAAGTGATTTGTGACAGTATGTGTGAGTCTTGGCGATCGATGTAATTGATGTTATTCAGAAGTATTCTACCATTATGGCTTGTTATGTATGGGTGGATCCTCGAAGGATTGTGGTGGATGAGACCAATACATAAGTATTTGAATGTTCTACGGTTATAAGGATTCACCAGTGTATTGCTATGGTTCTCTGAAAGTGAGTTAAGTGAGAAGTTTTTATATAATGAAGTGTTAATCAATTAGTGATTCTGGAGTTATGAGAAAGAGTCGTGTTCTATCATATATTGGCATATTGGGTGTAGTGAGTGATATGGAATTTGAAGTGAGAATCGAGGTTGTAGTTCGATGTTGACAAGGATGTCATGACCTAGGGTAAGCAGGAAAGAGTTTTTGATGTTCAAAGTAAATTGGTAATGTCTTCAGCATCCCCTCAGATCGGTGTTTTGTGAAAAAAGGCCTTACATCCTTGTTAAGGATTCTTGATCGCTTTTTAGCATTAGTGCGACCGACGATTTGGGTGGACATACCTGTTGTTTGTTATGGAAGGTTGTGGGAGCGCATCCCCCGGGAAGGTTGTATAAGTGTGGCATATAGTCACTTGATTGATTAAAGAAGTTAAACCAAGTAGGAAGATTGTGAGGATATCTTTAATTTGAGAACACATGCCCAGAGGGCACTCAATTTGTTAGGATGTGGACTGTGGAGGATTACTCCGGTTATGAAAGTTTTTCTTGTGTGTTAGGGGAAAAAGGGAAGTTAGTATGGACCCTTGAAAGGTTATTAGCCTAGTTCAGTGTGATCGAAATCAGCCTGAAGTCGGTGGATGGATTTAATATGAATATGGGCTCTATGTCAGGCGAGTTGTGTTCATTCCAACGAGCATTCCTTATGGAAGAGCATTCAGGGTGTTAGTTTGTCGTCAGCTATTCCATGTAATGATGTATTGTGTCGTGTGATTTGTGAGACGGCGTGGTGAATTCCTTATGTGTTGAGATTCCGCCTAGCGATGATGTTATATGAGCAGGATGGCTTTTGAGATTCAGATCAGGTATCGTAGCTCAGTTGTGCTTGAGTTTTGTAGCCTATAGCAATGTATGTTCCCTCAGGGATGGTACTATGCACTTAGCGTGCTTATGACCATTATTCGGTATTTTAATGTAATGAGCAATTTAGCTCGATGTGCATCTCTTTATGTGTGTTCTACGTTTGGATAGAGTGGCATGCCGCCAAGGTTATGTTGTTTGGATCTGATTGCGCACCGCAACAGTGTGATGTTCAGTACAGAAATAGAAAAATTGAAGAGGGTAGTTAATTTTCTGTTACCAAAATAGAAAAATGAATTGGATTTAATATTAATATTATGTTATTAAAATAAATATTTAATAACATTTCTGTTAATATTTTTCTATTAAAAATAAATTTGGCCCGAAAAGCTAATCAATCAATTGATCATTTGACCAAATCTGAATCCGAATCCAAAGCTGAAGCCGAAGTAGAGTCAAGCCGAGCGATGATGACGGCGCGAGGATCCTTCTTCTCAATTCTTTAAGAGCTAGAAGAGGATCAATTGCTTCTATACCCATAAAAAATTTCTTCCTCTTCCAATATGGGACAATGTCCATATACCAAGGGGGAAAACTTAAATTCCACTCAAGAATTTTATTTTCCTCCATTTTCCATTCTCATTCACCCTCTTTTAAGTATTTAATATATTAATTAAATACATAAAAAACCCAACAATTTTGGCGATTTCCGGTTTATAGGTAATATTTTGAATTGCGGGTGTTGTAGCTTCGTTATATCATTTGGGATGTGTGTGCAAATTTTTAGGTCATTCAGACATGATTTGATTAGGTTTTTTATCGAAAGCATATTTCGGAAGTTTTTAGAAAACTTAGGCTTGAATTCGATGTGAATTGATGGATTTGGTGTTTGTTTGAGGTGTTCTAATGATTGGAACAAGTTTAAATGAGGTTTTAGGATGTGTTGGTGCTTTTGGTTGAGGTCCCAGGGACTCGGGTGAGTTTTGGGTAGCCAATCGAGCTAGTTTTGGATTTGGATTAATGCAGAAACTGTTCAGCTGTTGCAGATGAAATTGGTCTTCGCGATCGCGTGGGGCCAGTCGCGATCGCATAGAAGGATTTTTGAGTGGTCTAAATTTGGTTTTAGCATTCACGTATACGGCCTCGTGTTCGCGGAGGGCTGGAGGTTAATGTTTCGCGTTCGCGTGCGGGTAGGTCGCATTCGCATAGTAGAATTGGCATGTGATGGGTTCTGGAGTTGTTGCTCTTCGCGTTCGCACAAATGGAGCGCGTTCGCGTAGATTGAGGGGTCTAAAGCATCGCGTTTGCAAGCCCTTGGACGCGAATGCTTAGAAGGAAATCTTGTCAAGTCTCCTGAACACGTAGAAGGAAATCTGGTCAAGTATAATTTGTGCATCGCGAACGTGAGGGTTTGACCGCGTTCGCGAAGAAGGAATATCTGAACTGGGCAGAAAGTTCATAAGGCATTCTATCCGCAATTTTGAGCCATTTTGCTTCCATTGTTGAGTATTTTGTGAGCTCTTTGAGGAAAATTGAAGAGGGGTTCAAGAATAATTGGTTGGAGGCAATATTTATGAACCTAAAATGTGATTCTATTGTGAAATTAACCTAGAAATTCATGGAAGCTAAGCTAAAAACGGAAGAATTAGGGCTTGAGATTTTGAACTTTTGAATTGGGTTTGAAGGGCCATTTGAGGTCGGAATTGATAAATTTTGATATGTATGAACTCGTGGAAAGAAGGGACCCATTGATGTGAAAATTTCTGATTTTCGAGAAGTAGGCCCGGGGCTCGGATTTTGCTAATTTCATAATTTTTGATGTTTTTCGATCGTCTTTGCTTGGGTTTTTTTCCCTTAGCATACTGTGACGTATTCGTTATAATTTTGGTTAGATTCAATGCACGTGGAGGCCGATTGAAGGGGCAAAGGCGTCGCGTGCTAGAGTTGTGGCCAGTTCATGGTGAGTAATGATTGTAAATGATGTCCTGAAGGTTTGAAACCCTGAATTGCACATTGCAATGCTACATTGAGGTGAGACACGCATTGTATGATGAGCGTGGGGTCTATTATACTGGGGATTGTGACCTGGTCCGTCCCGATTAATGATCTTACCGCATTTTTTACTGAAACTTATTTGTTATCATCATGATTTGGGTTAATTGTCATATTTGGGCTTCGTGCCAACTATTTGAACCCTTCGAAGATTTTGACTGATTTTCCACACTTTACTAGTTAAAAAGTTAATCATCAGTCATGTTTCTATCGGTTTTAAATGATTTGAGCCGGTTTTATCATTCTATTCCTAAATGAGAGGAATGTGTGGGCTGAGATCCCTATCTTATATTATTGTGCCCGAGAGTCTTGGAGGTTAATGACTGAGAGGGGTTGAGAAGCCAACGCTGAGGATTATATATGTTATGGATCGGGCTGCACGCCAGCAATACTTATATGAATTGGGCTGCACACCGCAACAATATAGCTCTTGGGCTATAGGAGCCCCTTCGAAGTCTGCACACCCTCAGTGAGCGCAGTCGACTGGATTGGACTACACGCCGTAATGATGTACGGATCGGGCTGCATGCCGAAGCGGTTATTCTGATTTCTATTATTGTGAGAGGTATGAGTCAAATGCTGAGAATGGGTACTAAGTGATTAATAATGTGCCTGAGGAGCAGATTTATACTTGTTATTTACCTGCTAAACTTCCTGTTTTACTTTATTTTAAGATATTTCACTTGACGTCTTCACCGATTTACTACTTTAAGTTATTTTACTACTTTGATATAGAATTGCTTTGTGCCTTTACGTGTTTTCATGCTTTCATCCATTATTTATAATTATTATTCACTAGGTCGGAGTAATCACATTACTCCCTGCACCTTGCGTGTAGATACAGGTCTACCAGAGGCTGAGTGAGGGCTTTCTCATTGATCACTTGATGACTTCTCAACTACCTCTTTAGTTATGCATTTTGCAAGTGGATCCAACACATTATCACTTGACTTTACATGGTCAATCGCGATAATTCTTCTAGAGAGTAATTGTCTAACGATTTTATGTCTTTATCGTATATGACGAGATTTATAATTATACATAACTCTCCCATCCCTTCCAATTACCGCTTGACTATCACAATGTATGCATATTGGTGCCAATGGTTTGGGCCAAAATGGATCTTCCAAGAAATTCCAAAGCCATTCAGCTTCTTCGCCGGCTTTATCGAAGGCTATAAACTCAACCTCCATTGTAGAGCGAGCAATAAAGTTTGTTTGGACTACTTCCAAGATACTGCTCCTCCACCAATAGTTAATACATATCCACTTGTGGACTTGGAATCAGTTGATCTGATGATCCAATTTGTATTACAGTATCCCTCAATAATTGTAGGATATTTACTGTAGTACAAAGCAAAGTCCTGGGTATGTACTAAATACCCCAAAACTCATTTCATAGACATCTAATGAGATTGCCTTGGATTACTTGTATATCGACTCAATTTACTTATAGCACAAGCTAATCGTGTACAATTCATGATATACATTAAGCATCCCAACACACGAGCATAATCCAATTGTGACATGTTTTGGCCTTTGTTCTTTGTTAATGCAAGATACATGTCAATTGGAGTCTTTGCAACTTTAAAACCCAAGTGCTTGAATTTTTCAAGTACTGTCTTAATATAATGAGATTGTGACAATGCATGACCTTGAGAAGTCTTATGGATCTTAATTCCCATATTTAAATCAGCAACTCCCAAGTCTTTCATATCAAACTTTCTAGTTAGCATACGCTTAGTACATTTATGTTGGCAATGTCATTACTCATTATGAGCATATCATCCACATATAAGAAAATAATGACTATGTGATTCGGAACATTTTTAATGTACACACATTTATCGCATTCATTTATCTTAAACCCATTTGACAACATTGTTTGGTCAAATTTTGCATGCCATTGTTGAGTGCTTGTTTTAGTCCGTAAAGGGACTTAACAAGTCTACAGACCTTCTTTTCTTTACCAGGAACCACAAACCCTTCAGGTTGTTCCATGTAGATTTATTCCTCTAACTCTCCCTTTAAGAAGGATGTCTTAACATCCATTTGATGAATGTCACGACCATAAACTAAAGCTAATGCTACTAACGTTCGTATGGACGTAATTCTTGTAACTGGAGAATATGTATCAAAATAGTCAAGACATTCTCGTTGTCTATACCTTTGACCACAAGTCTTTCCTTCTACTTGTCAATAGTGCCATCATCTTTCATTTTCCTCTTAAAGATCCATTTAGAATCCAACGATTTATTTTCAGGAGGAAGATCAACCAATTCCCATGCATGGTTGTTTAGTACGGATTCTATTTCACTATTGACTGCCTCTTTACATAACAATTATTCCGAAGAAGACATAGCTTCTTTAAATATTTGAGACTCATTTTCCAATAAGAAAGTCATAAAATCTTGTCCAAATGACCAAATGAAGTAGACATTCTTTGATGTTTACTACGTCTTGGATCCTCCTGGTTAAGTATACTTTCTTTTGTTTCTTCCCGAGTTCATTTAGATACTTCACCAATCGACTCACATTCCGTTTTATACAGATATATATTTTTAAAGAACTCATCATTATCTGATTCTATAACCGTATTATTATGAATTCGGGATTTTCTAATTTATGATCCAGAAATTGATATGCTTTACTATTAGTCGCATATCCTATGAAAACATAATCAACGGTTTTTGGCCCTATTTTTACCCTTTTTGGGTTTAGGAACTTGCACTTTTCCAAACACCCCCACACTTTAAAATAATTCAAGTTGGGCTTCCTTCCTTTCTATTTTTATATGGAATGGATTGTGTTTTGCTATGGGGTACTTGATTTAGTATTCGGCTAGCCGTAAACGGCTTCCCTCCACAAGTTCTGTGGCAAACCAAAACTTGTCAATAATCCATTCATCATCTTCTTTAATAAATGATTCTTTCTTTCTGCAATCCCATTACATTGGGCCATGTAAGTGGCCGTTTTTTTATGAATAATTCCATATTATAAACATATTTGCTCAAAAGGAGATTCATATTCACCACCTCTATCACTTCTTATCATTTTGATTTTCTTATTAAGTTGCGCTTTAACTTCATTTTTGTATTGCTTGAATGAGTTTATTGCTTCATTTTTACTATTAAGTAAGTAAACATAGCAATATTGAGTACTATCGTCAATAAAAGTTATGAAATACTTCTTTCTTCCGCGAGATGATATTGATTTCATGTCAGGAATATCTGTGTGAATAAAGTCTAAAGGATTTGAATTCATTTCTACTGACTTATAAGGATGTTTAACATACTTAGATTCTACACATACTTGATATTTTGATTTGTCACATTCAAACTTAGGCAATACTTCCAAGTTAATTATTTTTCATAAGGTTTTATAATTGATATGACCCAAATGTATATGCCATAATTCATTTGACTCAAGTAAGTAATACGAAGCTGAAATAGTATTATTATTTTCAACAACCATTACATTCAGCTTGAAAACGCCCTCAGTGAGGTAACCTTTTCCTACAAACATTTCATTCTTACTTATTACAACCATTTTGGAAACAAAAACACATTTAAAACCATTCTTAACAAGAAATTAGAGACTAAATTCTTCCTATTCTGGTGAACATGAAGGACGTTGTTCAAAGTCACCACTTTGTCGGAAGTCGTTTTGAGAAATATCTTCCTATATCCTTCAATCTTGGCCTTTGCAGTATTTCCCATAAAATTGTCACATCGGGTTCAACGGGAGAATAAGTAGCAAAAGCTTCTTTAGCAGTAAAAACATGGTGAGTGGCTCCAAAATCAATCCACCACTCTTTAGGATTGCCCACCAAGTTGCTTTCGGAAAGCGTGGCACATAAGTTATCAATATCATCATGCTTTTCAACCATGTTTGCTTGACCCTTCTTCTTGTCTTTCTTCGGAGCTCGGCATTCCGTAGATTTGTGTCTGGTTTTTCCATAGTTGTAGTAGTTTCCACTGAACCACTTCTTACTTGTGTTGTACTTCAGTCCAAAAGCATTCTTCCTCTTTTTGTTCTTTTCAACAATATTTGCTCCCATTATTTTTGAGTTCCCATGCCCTCTCTTTTCAGCAACTTTGTTGTCCTGTTCGATTCTCAACAAAACAATGAGATCTTCAAGGGAAATTTCCTTGCATTTGTGTTTCAAGTAGTTTTTTAAGTCCTTCCACAAAGAAGGCAACTTCCCAAGCATTGCTGATACTTGGAATGCTTCATTGATGACAAGACCTTCAATAAAATATTTGTTAGTAAAATTACTAATATTACTACTTTCAACATCAATATTAATTTGATTTCTACCTTGAGCAAGGAGATCATGAATAATCACTTGAAATTCTTAGACTTGGGTAGTAACGGACTGGCTATCTACCATTTTGTAGTCCAAAAACTTTGCACCAACGAACTTCTTCAACCCGGCATCTTCGGTTTTGTATTTCTTTTCAAACGCAGTCCATAGTTACTTTGACGTTTTCACACCACTGTAGATGTTATACAACGTATTCTCCAGTCCTCTTAGAATATAATTCTTACACAAAAAAATTGAATGCTTCCACGCCTCAGTAACGAGAAAGAATTCATTTTCTGGAGTTTCATCTGTGTGACGACCCAGCCGGTCGTCTTTGAAATTTATGCCCCATTCCCCATTAAATGCTTCCCCTAAGTTCATTTCTGCTATTTTAGTTTGCCGGGCTGTTCGGTAATAGAATTCGGAGTGTTTTGGGACACTTAGTCCCTAAATGAGAGCATAAGTGTTGAAAAATAGTCCGTATTAGAATAGTGTAAAGATGACCTCGAAATAAAAATCCGATGGTTTCGTTAGCTCTGTTAGGTGATTTCAGAGCGTGCTCATAATGTATTTTGGATGTCCGTAGCTCATTTAGGCTAGAAATGCCGAAAGTTAAAATTTTGAAGTTTTTGGTCCGATAGTGAATTTTTTATTTGAAGGGCGGAACGGGATTTCGATAGTTGCTGTAGCACCTTCATGTCATTTTGGACGTGTGTGCAAAATTTCAGGTCAATCGTATGTGTTTTGGTTAGGTTTTGAATCGAAAGCGAGTGTGGTTAAGTTTGGGAAGTTTTAAGTCCAAATCATTGATTAATTCGAGTTTTCGGTGTTGTTTTAGGTGGTTTAAGGATTGGTACAAGTTTGAATGATGTTATGGGATATGTTTGTAGGTTTGGTTGAGGTATCGGGGCCTCAGGGGTGTTTCGGATGCTCGACGGGTTGGTTTTTGAGAGTTTGAATGGAATTAATGTTGCAGCTTCTGTTGTTTCCGCCTCTGCAGCTTGGAGACCGCAGAAGCGGCACCTCATAAGTGTCTGGTTAGTCGCAAAAGCGAAAGGGGGACATTTCTTCAGAAACCGCGGAAGCAGACTCTAGACCACGTACGCGAGACCGCAGAAGCGGTGAAAGGTCCGCAAAAGCAGATTCTGGGCCCGTTAACTGAGACCGCAGAAGCGGTTAATTTTCTGCCAAAGCGGGACCGCAGAAGCGGTCCTTGTTCCACAAAAGCGGAAAGTTCTTTTCAGTTAACAGAAATCCGAGTGTTTAATTTCATAAGTTGAAAATTCAAGTTTGAGCTCGGGCAAGGGCGATTTTGAGAGGGTTTTGAAGACGAAAGTATTGGGTAGCGTTTCAATGAACCATTTTGGTTATATTCCATCATTTTGTAGTTAAATCCATCATTTAAATTCGAAATTTGTATCAAAAATTGAATAATTTGGGTAAAACTTCTTTGGCTAAACTATTGACTTTTGAAGGGGCATTTGACCTCCGATTTGGGAGATTTTTATATGGTTAGACTCGTGAGAGTACGAGGTTTTTGAAAATGTGAAAATTATTCGATTCTGAGATGTTGGCCTAAGGGGATTTTTGGTTATTTTACTTATTTTCGCGCATTAGCTTTAATTTTAACAGTGTAATTAGTTACTTGCGATGTTATTTACAATGTATAATTGGTTTGAATAGATTTGGACCACTCGGAGTCGGATACTCGTGGCAAGGCGAGGTAAGTGGTTTGCTTAATTTTGTGGAGGGGACCTCTCTCCTTAGGATATCTTTGCCGTTATTTAAATGCCTTGTGCGCGAGGTGACGGGCGTGTACTTATGCTAGTTGTTGAAAATTCGCCTTACTTGGCTTATTTAGACTGTGTTTCTTCACATATTTAATTGTTAAAAATGCAATTTCACTTGTTTTGACTTAGGGAAAGCATGTTAGTAACTTGTTTGCTCTATTTGACTAAATTGCAATATCTGTCTTTTCTTGTGAAGCATGTTAGACTCTAGATTTTACTTGTTGTTCGCATTTCGCTTCTTCCTGTTAAATATTGGATTGTTGGGGTGTATTTACTATTAGGACTATGGGACGGCATCTCGGGATCTCCCCCTATTCGTATTTTGTTCTAAGATTTGAAAGTGCGGGATAGAAAGAGATCCCAGGCGCTGGATTATATAACTGGCGGATACTAAGAGATCCCCACTGCAGGACTGATTAACTGGAGGATACGAATAGATCCTTGGGATACTTGGAGATCCCTTGTGTATATTATTAGGATACTGGGAGATCCTCGGGATACTTGGAGATCCCTTGTGTATATAATGAGGATACCAGGAGATCCCCGATGACAAATAGCCTGTAGTGATTGTTCTTGTTTTGTAAAATAGCATTATATCATGTTCCGTTCTTCTTATTGTTTTGTTAGATATTCGAGATTTACATATTCCTACTGTTATTTCATTTCATATTTATTCATATATTTATCTCAGTAGGGGCCTCGACTTTCCTCGTCACTACCCAATCGAGGTTAGGCTTGGCACTTACTGAGTACCACTGTGGTGCACTCATGCTACTCTTTTGCACACTTTTGTTGTGCAGATCCAGGTACATCTGGCCAGGCGTATCATCAGTGAGTTCGGAGCTTGCTATCGGAGACTTGAGGTATACTGTTGCGTCCGCATACCAAAGAGTCTCCATCCTTTGTATCCTAGTTAGTAGTACTATTCCTTATTATTTCTCTTGTATTAGACTTTTCAGACATTAGAGCTGTATTTACATTTCTCTTAGACCTGTGTTTCCCATGGGATTCTGGGTTTTGGGATGTTATCTTTCTGAAGTGGTGTGTGCAGTGTACGTGCCAAGCGGCACCGTATACATTTCATGTTCTATTTAGTGTTTGTTATTATTTTATTTTCGCACTGTAAAATTTCGCAATGTGTTAAGGCTTACCTAGTCGCGAAGACTGGGTGCCGTCATGACAGGTTCACAATTGGTGAACAAGGGTCGTGACAGTCGGACAGCACAGGAACATATTCCTTGATGAACTTCTGGAGACTTATTTCTAGCGCAGTCCATAGTTCCTTTGACGTTTCCACGCCACTGTAGACGTTATACAATGCTTCCTCCAACCCGCTTAGAATATAATTCTTGCACAAAAAATCTGAACGTTTCCACGCCTCAATCATGAGAAAGCATTTGTTTTCTGGAGTTTCATCGGATAGCACGGGAACATCTTCCTTGATGAACTTCTAGAGACTTAGAGTACTCAAATAGAAGAACAACTTTTGCTACCAGCGCTTGAAATCAATCCCGAAAAATATTTTGGGTTTCTCCGCCGATGCTAATGCTATCGGTGTTGTTCGGCTCATTGAGGCATTGGCAGTCACCATCGGAACAGCTTGATTTCCGTTATCATTTGTCATTTCCATAAAAGAATGACACAAACATTAAAATCAGGTATATTTTAATCTCCAATAGAGTACAAAACCACAAAGGTTTTACTATCCAGAAACAGTAAGCACAAATAAAAAAAATATATTAAATTCCATAAGCTTGTTATTATATTGTATTTGTAATATAATTCTAGAAATATAAATAGAAATGAACATAAATAGAAATGACAGAAAACTAATTCGAGCTCACTAAATTCACAGTATTTCCTTAAGGAGTTTTAGTCTCCTCCTAGTGCCCAAGGTTATGGATTATTTTCTCCCAGGATAGAATGAATTACATACTGGTATAGTGGTACTTCAAACCCCGGTATTTAAGTGAACACAAAATTTGGTAGCAAACCACATTTACTTTTTTTTGTGTGATGTTAAAAGTATGCAGAAGAAGGAGAAGAAACTCAGAAAATCGTAGTGAAACTTTGAGTAGAATAGTATTGTATTTATAGCCAAAGTTGGGTTGAAATATGAAGAGGTGCAACTCTTCAGAATGAATATTTCTGCAAAATGGCCACAGCATAAATGTCATTACATAAGTGGCTATTTACTTAATAATAAAGAGGAAAAATTAAAGAGGGTAGTTAATTTTTTGTTACCAAAATAGAAAAATGAATTGGATTTAATGTTAATATTATTTTGTTAAAACAAATATTTAATATTACTATTAACAAATAAATCTGGTCCAAAAATTTAATCAATCAATCGATCACCAAATCTAAATCTGAAGCCAAAGTCGAGGCGAGCCGAGCGAGCGAGCGACGACAACATGAGGCTTACCTTCTTCTCAACTCTTTAAGAGCTAGAAGAAGAGCAATTGCTTATATACTATAAAAAACCTCTTCCTCTTCCAATATGGGAACAATACCCATTTACCAAGGAGGAAAACTTAAAATTTAACTCAAAATTTTCATTTTACTCTATTTTCCATTCACCCTTTTTAAAGTACTTAATATATTAAATACATAAAAAAAACCAATAGATATGTTACGGATAGATGGATAGTATTTTGGGAACATGCTATGTATATAAACGATCCTGTCAACTAGCAATCATAGATAATTTGGATTAACAGGTGTAACTACGAACTCAGTTAGAATCTATATCTTCCTCGGTTACGTGTTTAAATTTCTTTATAGTAGTTGCAATAGATAATTAATAATTTTCATTATCTTCGACATTAAATTGATTTTAGTTTTCTTAGGCAACTATTAATCTAAGTCTCAGTGGGTTCGACAGCCGACTTTCGAGTCACTTTATTATTTGACGGTCACGTATACTTGTGTGTGTGTTTGGTCCGAACAAGATTTTGGCGACGTTTCTGGGGACTTAGTTATTGATTGTTTATCTAAGTTAAGCTTTTAATTGATTTTTGTTCAAGTTTTTAATTTTTCTTATCCGTTAGTATTTTTTTCTTTTACCCACTTTCACATGGCATCTTAGAATGCAAACTGTTCGAATTATGGTTATTCTTATTTTGATGATCCTTACCCATATTGTGGAGGACCCACTTGTGGAACAATTATCAAAATATTTTCGTGAGCGAGTTGTGCACAAAATCTCAATCCTTTGAGTAAAATATTTGCAATATGTATGGTAGTCAAGATGGTCATTGGGATGGTTGTCCTAATTCTTTTCATCCTTCTCTGAACCCTTATTATGATCTTGCTAACAGTGTTTGTGAGTTTGATAGGGGCAATGAAGTGTAGGATATAGAACGTGATGTATATATTAGGGATATTCTGAGGCAAACAGCGGAGCAACAAGATGAACTCAAAAGAGATATGAAAAGAATGAGGGCAGCAATCACAAGAATGAAGGCTAATATGGAAGAACTGAATGAAGAGAGCAAGTACCAGCAAGAGGAAAATTTTGAAATAAGAGGACATTATGAGTCAAACTTAGCTGTGGAATAAGCTGAAATATTGGAAATATATGAATCTCAACGTGAGAATATTACATATGGGATATAAGACTTAATAGAAGTAAGAGTTGAACTGGGACAAGAGATCGAAAAACTTGGCATTGCTATTTACGACTTGGAAGCTTAATTGATTGCAAAGGTTGATGAGTCTAACGCCCAAAAAAATAGTAATGAGTTGTGTAAAGTTGAAAAGGATCTTATACGCCAAATTGAGGAGCTAAATGTGGACAGTCAATCATTCGAGCATATATTTGTTGATGCTGCCCATGTTGAAAAACGTATACTAGAGCCATGCGAGGAAGCAGATAATGTTTTATATTTAAAGATTCTAGTGCATGTAAATAGGAGGATGTAAAGAGTAATACAATTCTAGAGTTATGGTGTATTGGTCCTCATTCCATACATTTTTCAACATTGTGTTTGGATGATGACAGAAAAATCGATTCATCTGAGCCTTTGGAGGAGCCAACGGACGAGGAACGGGTTTTTACATTCTGGAATTTATCGTGCCTTTCAGAGATATAATTATATACCTCATCTAAAGGCCAAGAAGTGTAGAGTGAAATATTTATTACTTGGTCCGGTTATACTTATAGCCCCACCAATGGAGCATAGCCGCAGACTGGACGTCATGTTAGGGGTGCAATTCACAAGTTCGAGGTGGATGAAAAAGTGGCTCAAATCGTGTTGCGACGTTAAATCAGGCTATTATTGGGAGGCAACACATCTTTATTGCTTTGTTTTATTTTTATTTTTATCTTATTATTTTTTTAGTGTTTTTTTATTTTGTAGGATTATAAGCAAAGGAAGCAAAGCCAATGAAAGTATGCAAAAGCGAGCTAGATAGTTGGAATTGATATGAGGTACCCACACAAAGGACCGTACATGTGGGAAGTCTGAGTACCCGTGAACGGCTATTGCTTTGGCCTTTGGCCTTTCAGGGAGTTTCTTGTCCACACTTTTAATTTTTACTTTATTTGTGCATTGGGAACATTGCACTCCTTTAAGTCTGGGGTGGTTCCTCTAGATAATTAGTAGTAATATGTTAGAAAATGTTAACTTCTTATTTTGATTTTATCTTCTTATTTTTGTTTTCGTAGTTATGTAGTATTTAAATAGCTTAATGAAGAGATAATGTATTTAGATAAATAAATTGGTATCTTGTACTTGCTAGTAGGTATGGATTAAAGTAGTTCCTAAAGAAAGAGGGAACGTTACATATATTTGGAGCAAAGCTACAAAACGACAAAATCTACAATCTACGCTAAGCTTGAAGTCCTAATTAATTTTTGACTGAATGAACCTACATTAGTAGAGATTTACATTAAGGGCAAGTCTAGGGTGCCAAATGCATGTATGTGACTTCTTTTGTGAGAGTGAGAGATTTTTTTATATGTATGAGGAAATATATTTGAGCATTTAATTTGAATGTATGGATTCAACTTACTCTCCTATTCTTGTTGTGAGGGCACATAGTTTCACGAGGGATAGATAATGTTATTAGACTTTTCTCTATGATGTTGGGTGTTCAAGCCATGAATGCATTGTGACATTGAGTTGGTTTTTAAAGCTAAAATTGTTACTAGCATGTTTGTCTTTGTTTGAATATTTTTAAAGTTTGGCATAAGAATAAGGTATTTTTTGCCTTATTTATTTTCCAGAATCATGATAAGTATTTCGCGTATATTTGGGGAAAAGAAAGCGCAAAAATTAACTGATAATGATTTTGTAATGGGAGCAAATCTCTTACTAACATGTCCAGATCTTCCATATATTTTGAGTACCTTAAACATTGCAGCAATTTCAGTTGAAAATCTATTAAAAAATTCATAGCTACATAGAAGTTTGGAGATGTCAATACTATATTACATATTTTTTCTATTTCATTACTTTACCAACCTTCATAATTTTATTATTATAATTAACGCATATCTCGAAACTGAATGTGGCAACCATGTTCAATTAGTCATACTCCCTCCGTCCTATTTTATAAAGTCAAACATTTTTATAAATGAAGTTTAAGAAACAAATTTTTGAAATTTGTACTTTAAAACAAGTCATAAATATTTATGTAATATATATCACCTCAATAGGGGCAAAATGAGAATTTTAAAATTAATTTATTTCTAAATATAAAAAGGTATTCTATTTGTCCTAGTTTATGCGACACTTTTTACTTTTTGGGATTCAAACTGCTTAATTTTGACGGTGTATTTGGACATAGAATCTTAAGTTTCCCTAATAAAATTTTCATATTTTGAAACTACAGTCAGACATCTCTATAAAAGTCTCGTTTGTTCCGATATTTTTTGCCTGCTATATTGAAACAACTACCCAGTATAGTCCCACAAAGTGGGGTCTGGAGAGGGTAATATGTAGACGAGCCTGCTTATTGAAAGTGTTGTTATAATGAATATATGTTATAACATAAAATTGGTTTCGAGAAAAACTTCGCTTTTATAGTAAATGACTGTTATATATGTATGTTATTATAAAAATGTATGACTTTATATAAAAAGTATTGTAAGTCACAATAATTAATCTTTCAAAATACTGAAAAGGCATATGAAATAATGATGTTTAAAGAATAATTTATTTGACTCTCGAAATCCAAACACACAAATTGGGACGAAAGGAGTACTATTTTTTTTAACAGACTAAAAAGGAAAATAAAACACATAGATGGGGGCGGAGGGAGTATTATATTTCTACAAATAATCATATATCTTACAGATATTCTGCAATAAGAGAAACAGAGAAACAACACACCCAAAACCTGAAAATTTGAGGAAAATGGAGTGGGAATGGAGCTATATTGTTTGGTCTATAATTATCTTAGTACCAACTCTAATCATAGTATTCTCCAAACAAAGGTCTAGTTCTTACAATTTGCCTCCAGGACCAACTGGATTGCCTATTTTTGGCAACATGTTTGATCTTGGAACATTACCATATCAAACAATAGCAAGTTTTAAACACAAATATGGTCCTATTGTATGGTTTAATATTGGCTCAGTCAAAACCATGTCAATATTGTCTGCTAAAACAGCTGCTGAGTTTTTCAAGAACCATGATTTCGCGTTTGCTGAGCGAAAAATTATCGACACAATGTTGGTACATGATTATAACAAAGGGTCCTTAGCTCTAGCCCCATATGGCACGTATTGGCGCGTGCTAAGGCGGATATGTACTGTGGAAATGTTTGTAAACAAAAGGATTAATGAAACAGTGGATATCAGGCGAAAATGTGTTGATGATATGCTTCATTGGATTGAAGACGAGGCGAATGTTGTGGAAATTAAGGGAAGTGGAATTGAGGTAACGCGTTTTGTGTTTCTTTCAACGTTTAATATGCTAGGGAATTTGATGTTCTCGCGTGATTTAGTACATCCAGGGTCCAAAAAGGCCTCCGAGTTCTTTACTGCAATGATGAAGATTATGGAATGGTCGGGTAATCCGAATGTCTCAGACATTTTTCCATGTCTTAGGAGGTTTGATTTACAAGGCTTAAACAAGAAAATGCAACACGAAATAGGAAAAGTGCTGGAAATCGCCTCTACATTCGTCAAGGAACGGATGAAAGAGCGTGAGGATGGAGGCGAAAAGAAGAAAGATTTTTTGGATGTGTTGCTTGATTTTGAGGGTAGTGGAAAAGATGAACCAGCTAAGTTAACAGAACATCAGATCAACATATTCATATTGGTATGTTATAGTGTTTGCTGCACTTTTCCTGTTCCTCATTTACACAATCCCATAAAGTTTTCCAAGATTATTAGTTTCAATAGAGAAAAAGGGAATAAACTTTTGATCTGAATGCTATCTTTCAGCCAAAAGGCATCTCGGTGCATAAAGCATCCCACGTTCACGTAACGTCCGGGAAAGCATCACTGGCTGATTCCACGGCTCGAACTCCTTGACCGTTGCTCCAAGGCTCCCCATAAAATTTTATTTCTGATAATTAGAAGGGAGCCTTGGAGTAATGGTAAAGTTGTCTCCATCCCTTGGAGAAACAAGTTCGAGCCCTGGAATTAGTGACTAACCTTTACAATAGAGTAGGTTGCCTATATTGCATCCGTTGGAATGCAGCCCTTCCTCGGATTCTGCATTAACGCGAGATGTTTTGAGCACCAGACTGTCATTTTTCTGTTATGATAATTGAACATCAATCTAAGTACATTTAATATGCATTTCTCTATTGCATTCCTGCAAATCTTTGCACCAGTCAGGAAGTTGCACAAATAACATATTGTCCGAGATTTTTGGCTATTATCAATGAAAATAATAGAATATATTTTCAAAGAATTGATTGAAAATGAGATCAATTCAGAAGCCCATATTTATTAGTTTTAAATATAGCAGACAGAATTTCATTCCTCTAATTTGGGACCTTTGGATAGATTTTGACTCTTGTAGCCAAGTGTAACAAATTAGAGCATAGGAACCTTGAAATTCAGTATGCTAGTGTACAATGTGCATACCTCTTTGTTACTTCATATAAATCTTGATTAGAAACAAAATGCAGGAAATGTTTTTAGCCGGTTCAGAGACAACTAGTAGCAGCATCGAATGGACGTTGACAGAGCTCCTACGCCACCCTGAAGCAATGGCCAAAGTAAAAGCAGAGATCTCTGAGATAGTAGGAAACAACAGGAAGTTAGAAGAAAGCGACATAGACAATCTGCCTTATATGCAAGCTGTGATCAAAGAAGCGCTACGACTACATCCTCCACTTCCTTTCTTAGTGCCAAGAAGAGCAATACATAACACCAAATTCATGGGATATGACATACCAGAAGACACTCAAGTGTTCGTTAATGTTTGGTCAATTGGAAGAGATCCTGAATATTGGGACGACCCTTTGGATTTCAACCCCGAAAGGTTTCTTAACTCGAAGATTGATTTCAAAGGACAATGTTTTGAGTTTTTACCATTTGGCGCTGGTAGAAGGATGTGTGTAGGACTTCCTTTAGGTAATCGCATGTTACACGTCGTTTTGGGCTCATTGCTTCATGAATTTGATTGGGAACTTCCTGAAAATGTCACTCCTAAATCAATGGATATGAAGGAGAGAATGGGAATGACAGTGAGAAAATTCCAACCATTGCAAGCAGTACCAAGAAAAAAATCAGGTTAAATTGGACTTTGTTTGTGTATTTGTTTGTAATAAAAAGCTGAGATATTAGTTCCCTCAAACTGTTTATCTGTTTGAATTATCTTAAGCTTAAGAGTTGGAATATTTACAGCCTTAGGAGGCTTTAGGAATAATGGACCAATTGTTGAAACATTCTGATTTTCCAGTCATTGCCATTTCTTTCAGAAACAAACCCCCTACTTTCACAAAGTTGGGGTAAGAACTGCGTATATGCTACCCTCTTCATACTCTACTTGTGGGAATAAATGGGTATATTATTGTTGTTATTGTAACGTTGCAAGCAATTTTCAAGTGCACAGATAGCCTCATAGGAATTCGACGCTTTCTTGTGATTCTAGAAATTCTTCAGTTTCCTTTTGAATTTCATGTATTTTGATGTCCGATTCATTCTCAGGAATGTTATTCAGAGATTAGCCAGTACTTTTGTCTTGAAATTTACAACTCAGGATATTTTTGTCCCGAAAAACCGAGGGTCCAATTCACGTCATATCAAATCCATTATAGGCTCAACTTAAATACCATATAAGACCCGTACCGGGCTCCGGAACGAAGATACGGGCCCAATACCATCAAATTCAAACACATTTAAATTTCCAAAGACTCTTATAGTTTCAGTTAAACTATACGCACGGACAAAGTCCTAAATAGCAACCTTTAGAGTGGCTACCTGGCGTCATTTCTACTTTAGTCATTGAGCTATTTGACAATGTAAGCTTGACATCCTATTTAGCTGAGATTACAGCAATTACAGCTTCATTAACAACTATCCATACAACAAACTTGATAGTTTCTGGTCAAATATCATGATCAAACATAAGACAACAATGTCAAATGTAATTAAGACTCAGTTATCAAGGCTAAAACCTCTATCTGCAGCATAATCTACAAAACTGTAAAGTGGAACGACTTTATCGCCGTACTTCCCCAGACCATCTAACTCTCTCTTAGCCTGTGCTCTAAGATCCTCAGCAACTTTCTTAGCCTTCTCAATGCCGTAAAGACTAACATAGCTTTTGCCTTTCTTTTTCTTCCCCTCACTTTTATCCCCGGTCTCTTTTGCTTCCAATATATCCTCAACAACTCGATATAAGACACCAACTGCTCGACCATATCTTCTCAGATGTTGGATCTCCTCGTCTGAAGCACCAGCCAAGAGACCTCCACAAACGGCAGAGCACTCACCCATTTCACCATATTTCTTTTCCTGGACAGAGTCAACAGCATTTGGTCCACCCTCAAGGCCAAGGAATTGACCGGCAGCCATGCCGGTGGACCCCACAGCTCGAGCAATCTCCGTAATGACCTTGAGGACTCGATCCTCTGGAACGAGATCGCTTGGAGTGTGAGACACAATATGCTGGAATCCAAGAGGGAACAAGGCATCCCCAGCTAAAATTGCCATATCTACACCAAAAACTGTGTGGTTTGCAGGCAGTCCTCGTCGAGTTGGGTCATCATCCATGCAAGGTAGATCATCATGAATCAACGAAGCAGCATGAACCTAATAGAAACAGATCAAGGTCAAACGTGGAATTAACATATATGTGTCAAATGTAAGCATCAATAGAGCAGAGCATATCTCAAAGCTCAATAAACAGACAGAAATATTAGAGCTAGAAATTGGCATGATGTCATATATTACAAAAGATCAAACATAAAAAACAGCATTGCAAAACATGATGTATTAAGTAGCTTAACAACCTTACTGTTTCATGTTCAGTTGCATCGAGATTTTTGGGTCAAGTTTTATCTTGATTAAAACTGCATAAGTACAGGGTTTTTTTCCTTTGATAAGTAAAATTAAATCTCATTGAGCCTGAATGCAGAAATAGTGACAACAGGTTACAAAAAATTAGCTCCTACTACTGTAAAAGGAAGACGAAATTCACTATGCTTTTTATATTCCTCATGTTGCTCATTTTGCACCAAAAAGCCAAAAAAGACAAACATCTCAACTAAATCTAATTATGTTTCACCCTCTAAGAGAATGGCCAAGCGGTACAAAAAACATGAAGTAACAACCTTCGAGACCAAGGTACGAATCCCAACAGAGGCATCACAAGGTGAATTCTTTCCATATGCCTAAGCTTTGGTGGGCAAAGTTACGTTACCTGATATTTTGTGCTAATACAGGTTAGCTAATAACAAGTGGATTAGTTGAGGTGCATGCAATCTGGTTGGAAGAACACTACTGTCATCAACAAAAAAAATCTAGAAACGTTCCAGTCCTGCTTTAAAGAACATACTTTCCTCCAACTAGATAAGCATAGCTAATACAATCTCAATTGGTTAGGGGGAAAAAGCTCAAGCATTATATCTTAAAAGCTTGATTGTTAAAGGTTGTGTATATACATGACTACTGCAGTTCAAAGACCAGAAGGCAAAAGTATCAAGTAGTTCGTGTATAGGTTCAAGGATCTGTTCGGGAGACAGAAAAGAGAAAAAATTCCAGTTATTCAGTGCAGCTGCCGAGGATATAGCATTCCTCAAGAACAAAGATTAAAAGTTAATCCTATAATGTGGATTCTTGATTTTATTATTATACAAAAGATCAGCAATCATTTGCAGTAATGTTAGTACCTTTCTACCCAGGGCTACAAGCCAACAACAAATAGTGCAAGCAGAGCAGAGTCTTAAGACTCATATGAAGGTCGACAAGTATGTGTTCTCTATCACCCAAAAGAAATAAATGAAGAATACAAACAGAAAATCAGAAGAAGAGAACAAGTGTTCATCTGTAAAATTCAACAACGAAATTATCCACTTAAGATGAAAGAAAATGAAGAATGAACCATCTCTAAAGCACAGGCAGTGGGAAAGGCAGCGAGGCGATTTCCACCGAAAAGCTCACAAGCGGCAACACACATGATGGGCGGGGATCTTTTAGCACCCTTGGCCAGAACGGAGTAGCGCATGGCCTCATAAATCTGATTTGGGTACTTAACTGGGACCGCCTCGTCAAGCTTCTGGTTGATATCACAAATTAGAGTTGTCCAATAATTCTTAAGATCAAATTGGATGGACTCAGACGCCGTCAAAACAGAAGCAGAGCACTGGATTGTTTTCTGCATAACCATGCGGCTTTTTGGAAGACAGATATGAGGTGAACAACTCATCACCATAGAGAACACCATAATTTATATCTGGTTTCCTCTTTTTCCACTTAATCCACCTGTATTTCTGATCAGCAAGTTACTAAGCAAAGAGCATATAATAATAGAATAACCAGATTCACTGCAAAATAGATGGAAATCTATTCACTAACACGAATGACTTTGGACAGAACACTGAAATGCAAAATTTAAAAAGACAAGATACCAACAAAGCTTACAAAGTTCAACATCAAAAATCAGAAATATAAATCTAACAAGAACAACAACAACAAACAACAACAATAAAAACTCAATTTAATCCCACAGATGGGATCTGTGGAGGGTAGTGTGTACGCATACTTTACCCCTACCTAGTGAAGGTAGAGAGGTTATTTCCAATGGATCCTCCGCTCCAGAAATATAAATATACTAGAGTGAAATTCTTCTTCATTGATAGTGTCCTCCTAATATTCATAGACTTGCTTAGATTTTTTATTTTTATTTTTATTTTTTGTTTATGATGGTGGTGTATGTTACAACTCGTGTGCACCTCAACTATTTTGCTACTACCTCCAACCAGCACAGGCAGTCTTTCTTACATATTAACAAGTTAATTAGGCCTATTTTTCTAAAGTAAACAAGCTTTCTCCTCAGAACATCAACATTCAAATGCAATATTTTATTAAATACATCCAAAATGCAAATTACCACTGCCTAAGTTACACTTCATTAATTTAGTAACATCTTATCACAAGGACCATCGTCCGGAAAAAGCCTAAATATGACACTCTCCATCCGTTAAAAAATGATCATTTCATGCCACTGCCGTTAAAAAAATGGTACATCCATGCCATTATTGACTAACGGCAGTGGCATGGATGGACCAAATAAAAATTGAGATATTAGTCAATAATAGCATGGATGGGTCATTTCTTTAATGACAGTGGCATATAAATAGCATTTTTTTAAAGGATGCATGGATAAATCATTTCTGAAAGTTGAGCGGCATTTTTAGGCCTTTTCCGAAAGGAAAAAAGGACTTCAAAATTTTGATAAATAAGCAAAAATCTCAAGATTGATATGAAGAAAAATACCCAAACATGTTATACAAAAACTGAAATTACAAAATTGCTGCCACATAATTGTGTGGGGGGGAGAGGGAGATGCAAAAGTGCTACCTAGCAGCAACGGGGAATTTGATCGCCGGTGAATCTGCTGACCGGCGCCGGCGAGATGGGCTACCTACTGCTCTCACTCTGCGTTCCGACGATCTTAGATTTGGTTTTGACGGTTGGACTTAAGTTACCGGATTATAAGGTAAATAATCCTCACATCCCAAATTTATATTTGCTGCGTCCAATTTTATATATCACTTTTTTTTTAGTTTGTACCAAAAAAAAATATTTGTATATATTTAAAAGCAATTTAACTTCTTAAATAAATAATTTAAAAGCACATAAATCTTAAATTTTGTCCCTTATCAAACGGAATTACCTTAACTAGGACGGATGGAAATTGAAACATAATATTATAACACTAGGTAAAATATGATAAAAAATTACCATATTTTTACCATTAATCTTAAATTTCTCGTACAATATTTATAACTTAATAAATACGTGACACATGTTTTGCATTTTTATTATTGAATTATAGCTAATTAATATATATTTTACCATATTTTATAATTTAATTATGGTAAATTGATAGTATGATTTAGAGTAAATAGCAAATGCGGGTAAAATTTTACCAAGATCAACATCTAGTAATAGCTTTTTTTGGTCAAACTTTTAACAAAAGCACTCTCGTTTTTCTAAAGCACCTTGTTTTAAATATTTGAGGTACTTAGAGCCTGTTTGGCCATGAAAAAATAATTAATTTTTTCAAATTTATTCACTTTTTTTCAAAATCAGTATTTCATCATAAAATCTTTGATTTTCACATGAAGATGAATTTGATATTTTTTGAAAATTAAAAAAAATTCCAAAAAAAACTATTTTTTTAAAATTATTACTCAGATCACTCAGAAAACTCAAAAACAACCTAAAATTATATTCATATCCAAACACAACTTTAATTTTCAAATATTATTTTCACTTGAAAAAAATTATTTTTTCACAATTTTACAATTCTTATATCCTAATGCACACTTTTAGTCTTTTAAAAAAAGTGTTTTTGAGTAATAGAGTAAAATTCATGATATTTACGGATCCCTTCCTTTAGGTGATCACATTTTGCACATTGTTTTTGGATCATTGCAAAAGTGGTCCTGCTATTGCTAGTGTAAACCCATTTTTGGATCATTGCAAAAGTGGTCCTGCTATTGCTAGTGTAAACCCAAAATTGTGCGAACGGTAGGATTGCATATGGGTGTTCATAATACACAGTAGAAGATAATAACAATTTTAGGTAGATTCTCATGTTTAAAATTTATTTACGTGTCAAAGATCGGATCAAAGACGTACCTGGTGAAGAGAGTCTCGTTTCAAAATTCTTCGATAGTGCGAAGACTCTATGCGTATCCACACCGAGACCAATCCTTACTATCAACTCTTTGATCAATGAAACCCGTGAACAAATTGAACGAAGAATATTGTTTTGAAATTTTTCTCAAAAATCTCAACTCAAATTAGAAGAACAAGAAATACTTTTCTTGTAATTTTATTTTTCTCTCTTGAATTTGTATTGCACTCTCACTTTCACAAAGTAGGTTTTCGTCTCAAGAAAAATATTAAAATCGAAAGAACTAAAAAGCTTTGCAAATTTCCTCCATCACCCTTTATATAGTATCACCTACAAAACATTTTCCTATTTGGTTCAGGTAATAATTTATTTAGGGTAAAAATTTATTCCAAAAATAAACTCATGGAAAATTTTTGTATGAAATTCCAAATATACTTTCTTTGAAAAATTAGTAAGGAAATTTCGAAAATTTCCTTCTATGTCAAGGAACGAAATTTTATTGAAATTTTTTGAATCCAATTTTCCTTTTCTTTTGCTGCCGTGAGAAGTGCCAAAAAAAAAACTCATATGCGTTATCTATCCAATTCTAAATTGGATTATAATTTTTTTTTTTAAAACTTTTTATGTTAATATAATTTTTTCCATTGAAAATATTAATCCCATTCCAAATAGGATAAAACTTCAATTAATAATCCAATTCAAAATTAGATTTATTAACAAGCTTTTATTAATATTACATTTTATATACATCTAATATATAAAATAATATTAATTATATATATCACATATATTTCAACCAAGAGATATTATTTAATTTCTATTCTAAATAGAAATTTCAATTTATTCACAATATTAATTATAATCTTTGTGCTAGCAAAGAATATAGTTATATTTCATTTGTACTAATAACTAAATTTATTTGACTAATTAAATTCTTTAATTTAATTATCAAATAATAAGTTAATTAATCCTTTAGCAAAGATCATAACACTCGTTAGTGTGCGGCCCCATAGGTTCAATACTAAACCGGTAGTATATTGATCATATCAATATGCTAATCAAGGGTGGCGTCTAGCAACACTCCTTAACGACCGGATAGCATGAAGTATACAATTTACTCTCAAGAACCAGTAGAAGAATAATGTAGTAATTCCTTCTGTCCTTATAGCTCTGGATTACCCTAGGATATGGTTCGACTGTCAAATCCTAATAGGCGATCAACTATGTGTTCACGTCAAATATAATCAACCATTGAATGACCTAAGAAACTCATTTCTTCTTTCATTCAATTGCCCTGGCCAAGGTCTTAGCTTGGTCGTTTATAATTCATGACAACATGGAGCTTAAACTCAATACCAAGAGTTGACAGATTCCTGTTAGGATTTATGCCGTTCACTAGAGGGGGGTGAATAGTGAGGCACGAGAATATTGATAAATAATGCGGAATTAAAATTGCAGGAATAAAGTAAATACGGTAATTGAAATAATAAAGAAAGAACACACCGTATTTTATCCTGGTTCACCACAACCTGTGGCTAGTCCAGTCCCCGAGAGACTCTCTCGAGATTCCACTAACTTTGTTAAGCTTACGGGTGCCTAACAAACCGTTACAGTTGCTCGTAGATGTACACTCTACAAGACTTCGATTGCTCGAGGATACCGCACCCCAAGACTTCACCTTGCTCGTGGATACCGCACCACAAGACTTCACACACTAAGACTTAGGGTACTTAGCGAACCCGACAAATGAGAAGATATGTTCTTCTCAAACACCTTTCTCTTCTTACACAAGAACTCTCTCAAAAGAGTGGATAAAGAGATACAAATTTAGCTCTATGAACAACACAAAGTTGTCTCTAAAATGGCTCAACAAAAGCTCTAATATGATGCTCAAATATGATCAATATGTATATCAATATTGGGAGGTGTTGTGTGTTTAAAATCAGCTCAAAAGACCTCTTTTTATAGGTGAAAAATGGTGCATAACCGTTGCTTAATTGACAATTAATTATGCTAATTTTATGCTCATATAATCGATTATTTGATTTCACATAATCGATTATTTGTAACGTTAATAAAATCTGCCAGATTCTGCCCACACATAATCGATTATTTCATCCTGGATAATTGATTATGTGTGTAACGTTCCGAAAATCAGATCGCTGATTTTCAGCCAGATAATCGATTATCTTATTTGATATAATCGATTATATTGAGACAGTGTCTCAAACGCTGGCAACGGTAATCTCATAATCGATTATACACATTTGGATAATCGATTGTTTGGTGGCAGTGTTCAAACACTTAGGCCACGGCTACCATATAATCGATTATGCCTTATTGTATAATCGATTATTTACCTCCAGAATTTACAACTTACTTCAAAAACCATTTTGGTTAAGATGAAAACTTTAACAACATTTTATTTGAAGTATTTAAAATATATTTATGATAAATATGATTTAGTAAAATATTTTATGCATGTTTATGATGACCTAATGTTGAGCCAAAAGACGAGATAACTTAAGCGTTGCTCTTACATTGGTTCTACCTAACGACCTACGCCTTGGGTCTTCGGTCTTTGAACATTTGAGCTCGTCTTTGGCTTGTCTATGCAATTCCGTCATCAATATGCTTCTCGCCATTTGATTGTTTGTCATATAGTATCGTTGTTTGACGCTTGACTTTATTGTTTGTCATTCATCAAAACCTATACCTGAAAATCATGCTCATACAACCAAAGCACACATATCATAGATAGAGTGATTTTCTACAATTTTCCCCTTTTTGATAATGATAAACAACAGGAGATATGCATATTGAATTCCCCCTAAATTCATACTATATCTCAACATACAATTTTATGCAAACAATTCAATATGAACAATTCAATATTGTTCCCCCTTAATTGAATATTCCCCCTCAATTAAAGCATGCATATCGCCTATATTCTTCCCCCTTTTGGCATTAGCAAAAAGAATATACCAAATGTTATTTAAACTATTGACGACACCAATTGTTATAAACAAAATCATATTAACATCAAATAATACCAAATGTTAGTAAAAGCATACTAACCATAATAACGGTCATTTTTCTCAAATGTACCAACTGTTATTTAAACTAAAAATATTCATCAAAACATGAGTCAATCATTTAATATAAAACTAGTTGATATCAATTGTTATTCAAAATAAAACTTATCAAACTATGAATCAATAGTTAATATCAATTGTTAGCACATATCAACAGTGACGTTTTTATAAAAAAAATACGACAACTAACCAACGTTCCCCCTCGATGCATTAAGGTTTCGTGCTTGGTGCATCTACTACGATATTGTAGTCTTCAAGCACACCTGCAAACGTACCTAAAAATAGGTTTTCGGTACCCAACTTCTTTTGGGTCCTTGGGGGTTAGGATAATAATAATCATAATCAACATATGAATCTCTATGTTTAGCAAAACATACAGGTGCAATGTGTCCTACCCGGTTACAATAATGACATATAACGTTAGGATTGTGCATATGTCTAGGTTGAGCCAAATGCGTTCTAGGTGATCTAAAGTTGTTCCCCCTAGAAGCGTTGAAATTCCTAGAGTCATTTCTAGGTGGTCTGAATTTATTCATTCTAGACCCATTTATAAAATTCCTAGAATTGTGTCTAGGTGGTTTAAAATTATTCATTCTAGACTCATTGTTGTTTCTAGGTGGTCTAAAATAATTAATCTTAGACTCATTTGTGAGGTTCCTAGAATTCTTCCTAGATGGTCCGACCTCATTACTTTCATCCTTTTTAATATCTTCAATTTAGGAATATCAATACTACGTTTTTCTATTACGTTCCTAAGTTCTATGTTCTCTATTTTTAAAGAACTACAAGAAGAACAATTGGAACATTTATCAATTGAAGAGGCTTCATTCAATTCCTTGATCTTATTTTTAAGATCAACAATGTCATTTTCCAAAAAATTATTTTCTTTTTCTAAAACTTCAATTTTATTTTTAAGAAAATTATTGTCATTTTCAAAAGAATTCTTTCTTCTTTTAGCTTCTCATTTTCACTAGTCAATTTTTCAAAATCTATTTCTTTCAAAGAAGATGGTTTTTCAAAATCTTTTTCTTGCAAAGAAAGTGTTTTCTGCAAAGAAAGTGTTTTCTTCAATTCATTTATCGTTTTGGAGGCATTGACAAATTCACCATACAATTCATCATATGCATTTTGTATTTCTTCAATCAAGTAAGAGTTAGAAATACTTACCTCTTCTTCTTTGTCGGCCATGAAGTATAATGCGGCAGTTTCATCGCCCGAGCTGTCCAAATCCCATGTCACGCGCCGATGATGTTTCTTCTTTTTCTTGTCCTTGGTTTTTGGACAATGTGATTTGGTGTGGCCAAGTTTTCCACAATTTTGGCATGAAGGACTTGGTTCTTCCTTCTTTATTTCCTTCTTCATAAACTTATAAAACTTTTCAATTATATCATTGGAAACATTATCTTCATCGCTATCCGAGTCACTTACCTCTTCTCTTTTAGAGGATGAGGCTTTGAAGGCAAAATTCGAATTACTTCTAAGATAAGGATTAAGAATTGTGCTTTCATAAGTTTCGAGGTTACCTCTTAGTTCATCAATTGTGATATCCGTGAATCCTATCGACTCTTGGATGGCATTGGCTTTGGAACGCCATTCGGGAATGAGACTCCGTAGGACTTTTCGAACAAGATCTTTGTTCGTGTAAACTTTTCCGAGAGCATGGAGATCGTTGACGATTCTTAAAAATCGTTCGAACATAATACCAATGGGTTCCTTCTCTATTTTAAAGATCTCATATTTATGTGTTAGAAAATCAACTTTAGATTCTCGGACTTGAGGCGTACCTTCATAAGTGATCTCGAGTTTATCCCACATCTCCTTGGCGGTTGTGCAGCAAGAGATTTTCCGATAGTCATCCGGATTTACGGCACAATATAATATGTAGATGGCCCTTGCATTATTTTCAACTTTCTTGATGTCCTCGGCATCATATTTATCTTCCTCCTTTGGAACCGCGGTTTCTCCAACTTTCTTTGTCGGCATTGGTTCAATGTTTTTGATGATTTGCCACAAACAAAATTTGTTTGATTTGATGAAGATTCTCATCCGCTCTTTCCAATATGTGTAATTTGTTCCGTCAAATAGTGGAGGGCAAGTGGTAGAGTGTCCTTCGCTTATCATTCTTGCATTCAACATTCTCAACAAAAAAGAATGTATATCGTTCTCTCAACCGGTTAAGGCTTTCAGAGAGTTAGGCTATGATACCAATTGTTAGGATTTATGCCATTCACTAGAGGGGGAGTGAATAGTGAGGCACGAGAATATTGATAAATAATGCGGAATTAAAATGCAGGAATAAAGTCAATACGGTAATTGAAATAATAAAGAAAGAACACACCGTATTTTATCCTGGTTCACCACAACCTGTGGCTAGTCCAGTCCCCGAGAGACTCTCTCGAGATTCCACTAACTTTGTTAAGCTTACGGGTGCCTAACAAACTGTTACAGTTGCTCGTAGATGTACACTCTACAAGACTTCGATTGCTCGAGGATACTGCACCCCAAGACTTCACCTTGCTCGTGGATACCGCACCACAAGACTTCACACACTAAGACTTAGGGTACTTAGCGAACCCGACAAATGAGAAGATATGTTCTTCTCAAACACCTTTCTCTTCTTACACAAGAACTCTCTCAAAAGAGTGGATAAAGAGATACAAATTTAGCTCTATGAACAACACAAAGTTGTCTCTAAAATGGCTCAACAAAAGCTCTAATATGATGCTCAAATATGATCAATATGTATATCAATATTGGGAGGTGTTGTGTGTTTAAAATCAGCTCAAAAGACCTCTTTTTATAGGTGAAAAATGGTGCATAACCGTTGCTTAATTGACAATTAATTATGCTAATTTTATGCTCATATAATCGATTATTTGATTTCACATAATCGATTATTTGTAACGTTAATAAAATCTGCCAGATTCTGCCCACACATAATCGATTATTTCATCCTGGATAATTGATTATGTGTGTAACGTTCCGAAAATCAGATCGCTGATTTTCAGCCAGATAATCGATTATCTTATTTGATATAATCGATTATATTGAGACAGTGTCTCAAACGCTGGCAACGGTAATCTCATAATCGATTATACACATTTGGATAATCGATTGTTTGGTGGCAGTGTTCAAACACTTAGGCCACGGCTACCATATAATCGATTATGCCTTATTGTATAATCGATTATTTACCTCCAGAATTTACAACTTACTTCAAAAACCATTTTGGTTAAGATGAAAACTTTAACAACATTTTATTTGAAGTATTTAAAATATATTTATGATAAATATGATTTAGTAAAATATTTTATGCATGTTTATGATGACCTAATGTTGAGCCAAAAGACGAGATAACTTAAGCGTTGCTCTTACATTGGTTCTACCTAACGACCTACGCCTTGGGTCTTCGGTCTTTGAACATTTGAGCTCGTCTTTGGCTTGTCTATGCAATTCCGTCATCAATATGCTTCTCGCCATTTGATTGTTTGTCATATAGTATCGTTGTTTGACGCTTGACTTTATTGTTTGTCATTCATCAAAACCTATACCTGAAAATCATGCTCATACAACCAAAGCACACATATCATAGATAGAGTGATTTTCTACAATTCCGTCTTGATCAATCACTAACTCTACAAGTATTTAATCGTACCCAATATCCGTTCAACTATCGCCATAGGGCCATAGGTGTCTAGTATCGAAGCAATAACTTGTCAATTACTATGACGATCTCTAGTCAAAGAAAATAGTTACATCACATTCATCAAGAAAATATCCTATTGACAGTTTATGGTAATTCTAACCATTAGGAATTTTTCAATGAGTCGGTTCAATGATCATATCTCTATATGCATCATCTACTATGTGATTTAGTTAATGAGATCAACTAATCTTTATCCGATAAAGACGATCACATAAATATTGATCTAACCGGATTACTAATGTCCAAATTAATAATCCTATGATCAAGAACAAATTTAGATTAAATTATAAAAGACTTTGCTCTCATTATCATGATCTCTATCATGATGACAAATCTCAAAATTTAATCAAGGGCCTTATAAAAATAATCAAACAATTGATAATAATGATAAAAGAATATCAAATGCCATATATTTTATATCAAATGACATTCACAAAAATATGTTCAATCTATCAAATATGATATTGGATCTAGGGCATATCTACTATATCCCTAACAATCTCTCACTTGCACTAGAGCTAATCGCTCTTGTACTTCATCCCCAATTTCCACTTGTGCTTGTCAAACTCCTTTGTGCCAAGCGCTTTAGTGAATGGATCTGCAGCATTTTCCTTTCCATCAACCTTTTGAATCTCCACGTCTCCGCGTTCAATGATCTCTCTTATCAAGTGATACCTTCGCAGAACGTGTTTGGACTTTTGGTGTGATCTTGGTTCTTTTACTTGAGCAATGGCTCCAGTATTGTCACACAACAATGGAACCGCACCTTCTATTGAAGGAACCACACCAAGTTCAGTTAAGAACTTTTCCATCCATACAGTTTCCTTAGCAGCTTCACTAGCTGCTATATATTCTGCTTCAGTCACTGAATCAGCTACTGTGGCTTGTTTGAAACTTTTCCAACTCACTGCACCATTATTTAAGGTGAATACATAACAAGAAATAGATTTGCTATCATCCCTATCTGAAGAGAAACTTGCATCAGTATAACCTTCAAGTTTCAACTCAGAATCTCCATAGATGAGGAATTGGTCTTTAGTCCTTCTTAAGTACTTAAGAATGGTCTTCACCACCTTCCAATGTTCCTCACCAGGATTTGCCTGATATCGGCTAGTCACTCCAAGTGCATAAGCCACATTAGGACGTGTACATGTCATGGTATACATGATACCTCCCACTGCACTAGCGTATGGGATCCTACTCATGCATTCTCTCTCTTCGGGTGTTTTAGGACAATCCTTCCTACTGAGAGAAATTCTAGTGCCTATCGGTAGATAGCCTCTTTTGAAATCATCCATGTTATACCTCTTTAAGATAGTATCAATGTACAAAGAATGGGAAAGTCCAAGCAGCTTCCTAGATCTATCTCTATAGATTTTGTTCCTAATATATAAGCTGCTTCTCCCAAGTCTTTCATGGAAAACTGTTCAGATAGCCAAATCTTGGTATTTTGCAATGCCGGTACGTCATTCCCTATGAGCAATATATCATCAACATACAACACTAAAAATATAACTGTGCTCCCACTAATCTTTTTGTACACACAAGGTTCTTCTTCGCATTTAACAAAATTGAACTTCTCAATTGTTTTGTTAAATCGAATATTCCAACTTCGAGAAGCTTGCTTTAATCCATAAATAGATCTTTGTAGCTTACAAATTTTATTATGATCAGACGAAGATGTGAAATCTTCAGGGTGTGTCATGTACACATCCTCTTCTAGCTCACCATTAAGGAAAGCTGTTTTCACATCCATTTGCCATATTTCATAATCATAGTATGCTGCTATAGCAAGTAAAATCCGAATAGATTTGAGCATTGCCACGGGAGAGAAAGTCTCGTCATAGTCGACTCCTTCTTTCTGACGATATTCCTTGGCAACAAGACGTGATTTGTAGGTCTCCACCTTTCCGTCTACTCCAATCTTTTTCTTAAAAACCCATTTACAACCTATAGGTTTTATATCCTTTGAAGGTTCAACTAAATTCCATACTTTGTTTTCCTTCATGGGTTCCATTTCGGATTCCATGGCCTTTTGCCACTTCTCATAATCAGAAATTTGTATAGCCTCTTCATAGGTTTTAGGGTCATCATCATTATGATCAATCTCATTTGATAAATCATCTTGTACCAATAAATTTAATCTAGTTGGTACATAACGTTCTCGTGTAGACCTTCGAAGAGGTACTTGTACAACCTGTTCACCTTGTGTTGGATTTCATTGTTGCTCAATTTTTGGAACTGGTTCATTAACCTGTTCTTGAACTTCATTTAGTTCTTGAACTTCAACTATTGAAGATGGCAATTTTCTTGGCAACTTCAAAACATCCAATAAAGGTTCTTCAACTTGGGTCTCATGATCTTTATATTGTGTTGATTCATTAGTTTCTTGATCTTCATCAAGTTCTATTTCTCCATTATAATTTCGTTCCAAAAGAAATTCCCTTTCCAAAAAGGTTGCTCCTCTGGCCACAAATACTTTATGGTCAGAAGGGTGATAGAAATAATATCCCCTTGTTTTCTTGGGATACCCAACGAATCTACACTTATCAGATCTTGAGTCAAGTTTATCAGACTGTAGTCTCTTCTGGACAATCCCAAACCTTAATATGTTTAAGGTTAGGCTTACATCCTTTCCATATCTCATATGGTGTTGTAGACTAACTTAGTGGGAACTTTATTAAGTAAGTATGTTGCTGCTTTCACAGCATATCCCCATAAATTTATTGGAAGATCAGTGAACCCCATCATAGATCTCATCATATCTAATAAGGTTCTATTTCTCCTTTCAGACTTGAAATATGCATAATTGAATTAGCATTCACACTAGGTAAGACATAAACATCATGTTGGAGATAGACATTCACACATAAATTATCACTATAATAAATAGAGCAAATACCATTGCCTATATTAATGCGAAAACCATGTTTGTCTAACATAGAAGCTGAAATTATGTTCGAAACAAATTTAGGAACGTAATAACAATCATCCAACATAAGTACTTTGCCCGTAGGCATTATTAAAGAAATTGATCCTACAGCTACGGCCTCTATGATAAATATTGTTCCTTTAGGCAGAGTTATAGTAGCTCTTCCAGAGCCTTCAATTAATTTACTACTACCAGAAATTGTAGTAATATATGCCTTACACATACTTAAATGAGAGAAATATTTCTTCTCTTGGAATATTGTATGTGTGGTACATGAATCAATTGAACAAATATTTTTACAATTGAATTTTGATCCAAGTTTGTTTTGTGAGATATCCATACTTGTTTCCCATGATTTGACTTACAAAAGAAATATATGAATAAATATTAGTATTTTCAAAGAAAAAGGAGACCGATTCTTCATATAACTCTACGAATTATGCATAATATTTTGCAGGAATCTTAACATGTTGCTTATTTATAAGAAACATAAGTTCTAGCACAAAGCATAGAACTAAACGAGACTTGAACAATACTTTTAATACAAATTGTAATGTTGGAATATTCTACGCTGAATGTTACTAATACTTGCGTAGGAAAAAAACAGGTTATAAGGCATCTATTCTCAAACGCTACAGCAAAGTATGCTTATTCAAATATTACCAACTAAATACTAACAAAAGTTCATAATAAAAAATCTCGCCTAAAAACGTTGTAGATAAAAGTTGATATGTAGCCACCATGTTTAATGATTGTATATAGTTAGGCAGAAATTTTAAACCAAAAAAAAAGAATTGTCAGTACTAGAAATTCAAGATTTGGAGGAACGAGTCATCATCCAAACATTAATTGCATGGCAATAGAAACAAAAAGGAACAAGATTTAAATATTAGGATTATATCTAGTCTGAACGAACAAACGCTATTTCATAAAACAAACGATACTAATTAATACTAATAACTACTACTCATGTAAAAGAACTATAATTACATGATATTTATTCACTAGCTACTAAGAAGAGGCGAAAAATAAAAATTAAACTATTCAATGTTCTTTAACCACAGATCCATCACCGATCAAGTGGTCTATTTTTTCATCCGGGCGCTCAAAGAAGTCTGCCACATCCAAGTGGGTGATGTCAAAATCATTGTCAGAGACAAAATTGGCTTCAGGGCCTTTATTTTTTAGAGATGCTTGATAAAGCTCAACTAAATGTCTTGGTACACGGCAAATATTTGCTCAGTGCCCTTTTCCACCGCAACGATAATATTTAGTTTCTGAACTATTTGCTTTTGGCTTCTCATCTTTCCCTTTCTGCTTTTGGTGGTTATATTTCTTTGGGGAGTGATTGACACAAGGAAAAGTTCTTTCTTGTCCACGACCACGATTAGAGTCATGGCCTTTTCTACGCTTAGCATAATGGAAATACACCTCATCCACTTCAGGCAATGGTGTAGACCCAGTGGGTCAATTTTCATGATTTCTCATGAGCTAGTCATTGTTTCGCTCAGCCACAAGGAGAAGAGAAATCAACTCAGAGTACTTCTTGAAACATTTCTCTCTATACTGTTGTTGCAGAACCATATTTGAGGCATGAAACGTTGTAAACGTTTTTTCAAGCATATCATAATCAGTGATAGTATCTCCACAGAGTTTCAATTTAGAAGTAATTCTGAACATTGCAGAATTATATTCAGAAACAGACTTAAAGTCTTGGAGCCTCAGACGAGCCCAATCATATCGTGTTTGTGGCAGAGTGACCAACTTTAAGTTGTCATATCTTTCTTTTAATCCATTCCACAAAATAAGTGGATCTTTGACTGTGAGATATTCAATTTTCAACCCTTCATCAAGGTGATGGCGCAAGAAAATCAAGGCCTTAGCACTTATTTCTGTCTTTAATGGCGTCTCCAAGGCCCATTGACTCTAAACGGATTTCAGCATCCAACACCCATGGTATATAGTTCTTGCCCGAAATTTCAAGGACAACGAACTTTCTTTTCATAATGTCAGTCATAATTAAAAAGAGGAGAAAAATTACCTTAATCTTCTCAAAGAGCTTCTTGAGACGGTAGAGTCTCGTGCTGATAACGTGTTATACAATGAAAGTAATTTAGTAAAATATGAATAAGAAATATAAGCAACTTAGTGCAACATGAACAAGAAATGTAGATAGAGAGAAGGAAGAGATTTTATTCTTCAATTGTGTGTATTCTCCTATCTATTATAAATCCTTTATATATGCATAAAAAGTGAAGAAAATATGTCATGGAATATGTCATTGAACATATAAAATATGTCATTGAATATGTCATAAACCATTTGGGATGAAGATCATGGAAGAAGAGTAGACATCCACCATAAATTACTATTTATCATAACAAATTTATCTTAAGTTTTATGCCTTTTTTAATAGTATTATTCACTTTTACGAGATGCCGCTGTAATTTTCTTGCTTGGTTGTCTATTGGGGGAATTTCATTGAGCATATCCTTGTTAGCTGTTTTTTTGGTTATATTTAAGGGCGGGTTTGGAACGAGTAATAAGGGATAACTAATTTTGAAATTGAATTTAAGATGAGTTTTTCTAAGTTAGTTGGGATAAAATGAGGGTTTGTTTGGTTGGAAAGAAGTTATCCCAATATTAATTATTCTGAAAATAGTTATTTTACCTTTTCATGGGAAAAAACGAACACAACAATCTCAAAATAACTAATAACTAGTTATTTTGTGGACCAGAGGGAGCAGTAATTTCAAAGTTGAAGGTAGTTTTGTTCATTATTAATAAAATAGTTTTACTTATAATAGTTGGAGATATATTTAGAAATATGAATAAAATAAGCCAAAATACATGTTTATGGTCTCTAAAAGAAAAATGCATTTAAAAATACACATGAAATAGAGAGAAGAAAGAAGAAATATTGTGGTTAACTTTAACGAAAAGAATTTTAAAATTAAGTAAACAAGAAGTTACTTCCTATTGACTAATAAAGTTGCACATTTTAGTCAAATCAATAAATTGAAGTTGATGAAGCATGTTTAAAGGTTTTTTAAAAAAAAATACTAAAAGAAGGATTAAAAGTAGCTCAAGACATTATAAAATGACGTCATCCTTTACCTCTTTAGAAATATTTGTAGAATTTACGAGTGTTTAGACCAAGTCATAGTATTAATTTACCATTGTTAGGTAACTTAATTGTCAATTGATTTTTTGGCTCTTTACAAACTTATTTTTAATTTTATGACCCTATATTTTTTCTTTTTACACATGAAAAATTTACTTTTACACGTAAGAGATTTATTTTTTACACATAAGAAAGGTAAAAATGTCATTTTCTTAAATTCAAAATTGTAAAGGGGCATGATGTACAAATAACGCAATTTCAATGAGGTAAAATATGTAACAAATAATCATGATTTAGGGTGTGTTTGATATAACGGAAAATGTTATCCGTGGAAAATATTTTCTTGGAAAACAAGTAGTAATCTTATTTATTTTTCGGTGTTTGATACGCAAATTAAGGAAAATAACTTCTCAAGAGTATTCATAAATAATTTAGATATAATAAATATGAAGTCATAAACTTTCAAATCAACAACCTTCCGGAACCATAAATTTCATAAACTTTCGAACCGCTGAACATTCAAAACCGCAAAATTTCAAACCCGTAAACTTTATAATTTTTAAATATATAAAATTCCAAACACAAAAACTTCTGAATTCATTGTTATGAAACTTATAAAATTTTAGTCTTTAAACCGATGAATAATAAAACTAAAACTGAAAAATATATCTAAATATATTTTCGGTAGGGGGGAGGGGTGGGGGCGGGGGTAGTAAAATGAAAAAAAATATAAATTTAAACTACAAAAAAAAGTAAAAAAAAATTCAGGAGGGGGGTGGGGGTGGGGTCGGGAGCTGGGGCTGGGGGTAGTAAAATAAAAAATAAATAAAAATTTAAACTACAAAAACAATAAATTCTTTTTTTTTCGGAGGGGGGTGGAGAGGGGTGGGGGTGGTGCAGGTGGGAGTTGGGGTGGGTGGTGCAGAAAAATAAAAATACAAAATTTTAAAATTGCAAAAAAAAAGAGAAAAACAAATATATTTTTTAGGGGGGAGCGGGGGTTGGAGGTGTAGTAGGGTGGGTGGTAACGGAAAAACTAAAATAAAAAAAAAATTGGAGAGGGGTTGGGGTGGGTTGGTGAGGGTGGAGAATGTTGAGAAGGAGGTTTGAAAAATATTTTCCCTTCTCATGATAAAGAAAATATTTTCCTCCAATTGGAGGAAAATCAATTGATAAGAAAATATTTTCCAAAATATTTAAGCCAACCAAACATGGAAAAATTAGAAAATATTTTCCTTCATACCAAACACACCCTTAGTGAAAGAAGTGTATAGGGCTATACGCGACAACCTAATTGTAAGTTTTTACGAAATCTTTTCTACACAAACAATCATTCTTAGAAATGTTATTTAGAGATTACTAGTACTTATTTTATCTCAAAAATTTGAACTACAAATCTTAACTTCGGGACAAAAGTTAATTTGAAAAACTCAAATTCAAAATACACCGGCTAATCACTTAATAATTGTTGCTACTTATTTGCTTTTTTGGTTAATTTAATAAATTAGCAAATTGTCACGACCCGGATTTTTCACCCTCAGAAGTCGTAGTGACTCCTACTAATGTGAGCTAGGCAAGCCAATTATTGGAGAAATCACCTTTTTACAAATTTTATTATCTTTTACATTATATAAAACAATGACATGTAAACAACGAAAATTTAGGATAAGCAGAGGAAAGCAAAAAAATATCTGAATATACGTCTAGTACAACAGTTTAAGCCTTAACCACCCAAAATTGGTGTCACTCTATCATATCACAAACAATCTAAGATTTACTATATACAAAGTCTAAATAAAATAATGATACATTGTTTCTTAATGTAAGAAAAATGAAACAGGAAATAGGGATAGAGGGAGACACCAAGATTTGCGAACGCTTGTAGGTCTACCTTGGATCTCCACGTGAACTGAAGGTAGCCTCCAAACTACGGTCCAAGAGCAGCTCCGAGATTTACACATAGTGCAGAGTGTAGTATCAGCATAACCGATCACATGTGCTAATAAGTACCTAGCCTAACCTCGACGAAGTAGTGATGAGGCTAGGACCAGACTACCAAATAACATGTGCAATTCATTATATACAGCGGAAAAGAAGCACATAAATGAACAGTCAAGTATGGGAAGGGTAACATGCTGCGGGGGAGATATCAATTTCCGAATAGAAAGACAACAAGTAAACGCAAGAATCAATATAACTCGGGTATGAGCAAAGAATCAGAAATCAATAAATACTCGGCATCACCCTTTGTGCTTTTACTCTCATCCTCACCAAAGGAATCGAGTAATGAAAATGTGCACGATATCAACCTTCGAGGTTTTACTCTTTTTCCTCACCATATAATCAATATAATCGGTACGGAATGGTATATCGTGCGGCACGTCATCACCCCTCGTGCTCTACACTCTTTCGTCAAAATCATACACGAGTCTCAAGACCCCAATCACAACTATACATGAACGATGGACTCGATCTACCACAGTAGAATCACCTACTAGTGTAGACACATAAACCGGAGCACTCAAAGAATCACTAGGCATGGCCAGATATAGTGCAAAATAAGATGACACATATGAGTATGTAGATACTAGATCAAATAACATTGAAGCATCTTTATCACAAACCAGAACTGTACCTGTGATAACTGCATCGGAAGCCTCAACCTCGATCCTGGCTGGGAGAGCATAACATCGAGGCTGAGCTCCACCACCCTGAACTACATCTCTGGGGCAGCCTACTGTTGGCTGGCCTCTACCTCTAGTGGTCTGAGTTCCACGTCTAATACCTTTACCTCCACCTCTAGCACCTCTACCCCCACCTCTAGCTGGCTGGGCAGCCTGTGGAACACTCGGTGCCTGAACCATAGCACGGGAACCCTGATGCTGAGAGCTACTCGGTGCTCGAGGGCAAAACCTAGAAATGTGACTCATATCACCACAAGTATAGCAAGTCCTCGACTGCTGATGTTGCTGGCCCTGACGACCTGAATGACCATCCCGAAAACTCTAAAGTGGTTGTGCACTTATAGGAGCTGGCGGTGCGCTGTAGGACTGCTGATCTAAATATTGTATCTGAGGACCACGACCACCTGAAGCACCGTGAGAAACCAGAAGTGGTTACTGAAAAGGCCTAGGAGGATGGCCTTTACCATACGAATCTCTACCTCCATACGAGATACCACTGAATTGGCCTGAATGGCGAGGCCTCTTGTCAGACCCTGACCACCTCCCTGCGACAGAACCATCTCTACTCTCCTGGCTACATTGGCTGCCTCCTGAAAGGAAATCTCACTCCCTGTCTCCTTAGCCATCTGAAGACGAATCGGCTGAATAAGTCCATCAATGAACCTCCTCAACCTCTGTCTCTCTCTCTCTCTCTCTCTCTCTCTCTCTCACTCACTCTCTCTCTCTCTCTCACTCTCTCTCTCTCTCTCGGTGGGAAGTATGATAAGAGCATGATGGGCCAAGTCAATGAACCTGGTCTCATACTGGGTAACATTCATAGAGCCTTGTTGGAGATGCTCAAACTGCCTCCGATAGGCCTCTCTCTGAGTGATGGGGAGAAACTTCTCCAGAAATAGCTGAGTAAACTGCTCCTAAATCAAAGCTAGCGATCCAGCTGGTCTAGCCAAATAGTAATCTCTCCACCAAGTCTTGGCGAATTCAGACAAGTGAAAAGTAATAAAATTGACCCCACTGGTCTCAACTATCCCCATGTTTCTGAGAACCTCATGACAGCTGTCTAGATAATCCTGGGGATCCTCAGAAGATGAACCGCTGAAAGTAGTAGTGAAGAGCTTGGTGAACTTATCCAACCTCTAAAAGCATCGACAGACATAGCTGCTCCATCAGTGGTCTGAGCTACCATACCCGGCTGAAACTGCTATAACTGGATGAACTGTTAGAGTCTAGAACTGCGGAGCTACATGCTCCGGAGTGCGAGTAGCAGGATTTGGGATCCTCCTCCAGCCTGAGAGACGGCTGATGCTATAGGAAGCAAGCCTTCTTGGGTGACACTCTCCTTAAGGCCCAGTAGACGGACCAGAGCATCCTGGAGTACTTGTAGCAATATACCTCTCTGGGACATGAGTTGGGCAACTGTCGGGGCCGGAACCTCATCATCAAAGTCAACCCGAGGCTCCGTTGCGGTGTTGCTGCTATGGGCTGAGCTCTGGCCCTACCTCAGCCTCTAGCATGGCCTCGGTCACACCCGATGCCCTTTGTGGGAGCTGCTGCTGGGGGCTCGGGTTGCTGGTCAGTAGATGAGGAAGCGCGTGTTCTCGCCATCTGCGAAAGAACATAGTAGAATTTCAATTAGCACTGAGAAACCAAACCACACGACAGGAAAGAATAAATATGAAGTGTTTCCTGACTCTGTAGCCTCTGGGGGATAAATACGGACGACAACCAACCTAATTGTAAGTTTTTACGAAATCTTTTCTACACAAACAATCATTCTTAGAAATGTTATTTAGAGATTACTAGTACTTATTTATTCCAAAATTTTGGACTACAAATCTTAACTTCGGGACAAAAATTAAATTGAAAAAAGAAAATTTAAAATGCATCGACTAATTCCTAAATAATTATTGCTATTTATTTGCTTTTTTGGTTAGTTTAATAAAATAGCAAATAGCATAATTATTACGAAGAAATAATGTCAAGGAGAAAAAAATACTTTAGAGAACTAACCTTATTAGGTCAGCCATCCTTATCTAGATTCTGCATATCACATTCCCTTTATTTTAGGTGAATTTATTTAGAACGGCAGCGAACAGTTTGGCCTTTTGGATAATTTGTAATTTCTTCTTGAATAAAAAAACAAAAAAAATACTAGAAATATAGAGAAAAATATAGTTTCAATTATAAAGCTAATATTACGTATATATCGTTAGCATTCCAATATGAAACAAAAAAAGATTCAAAGAATCGAATATAATCGTAAGTGTTATATATGAATGATAATAATAGAGAATATTGCACTTTTCGTCCATAAGTTATAATTAGTAAATTCTTATTTCAATGCTTATAATATTCAGCCAAAAACATTTAACATTCAATTAAATGTAGAAAAGTCTTGGTCTCATTATTATTGTGGTTTTATGATGGTGCCAGAAAAAAATTTTGATTCCACTTCCTCATTTAGGTTGATCAGTATTCCTACCTTTTTATTTTAAAAAGGAAATCCAGAGTGATTAGGTCTAAAATATTTTCTTGGAAAACAAATAGTAAATTTATATATTTTTTAGTGTTGGTACGCAAATTGAAATAACTTCTTAAAATTTATAAACAATTCAGATATAATAAATATGAAGCCATAAACTTTCAAACCAACAACCTTCCGAATCCCACAAATTTCATAAACTTTCGAAACGCTAAACTTTAAAAACCGCGAAATTTCAAACTCGTAAACTTTATAATTTCTACACTCGTAAACTTCCAAACACATAAACCTCCAAATTCATAATTTTGGAACTTTTAAAAAAAATGTGCGGGTGGGGGGGAGGGGGTTGGGGTGGGTGGCGGGTGGTATAGAAAAACGAAAAAAAAGAAATTTAAAATTACAAAAAAGAAATAAAGTAAAACAAATATTTTTTTTGGTGGTGGTGGGGGGAATGTTGAGGAGGGTTGCAGTGGGGTGGAGGGTTAGTAGGGTGGGTGGTAACGGAAAAACTGAAATTGAAAAAAGACGTTTTTTGGAGAGCGGATGGGGTGGGTTGGTGAGGATTGGGAATGTTGAGAAGAAGTTTTGGAAAATATTTTCTCTTCTCTTAATAAGAAAAATATTTTCCTCCATTTAGAGTAAAACGAGTTCATAAGGAAAATGCTTTCCAAAACATTTAAGTCAACCAAACATGAGAAAATTAAAAAATATTTTTCGAAAAATATTTTCATTCTTACCAAAAACTCCCTAAGTCTCATTTTCTTTTCATTGGAAATGTCAATAATTGAGCAGAAAATACTGTATGTATATACAAGGTTAAAATTACTTCCGAGTACAGTGGAAGTAGCTACTTCGGCAGAGGCAACCATGCAACCAACAATGCCAACAGAGGAACAACCAGAGACTACCAAAAACACATTAGAGGAACCTAAGAAGAGCTGGTCAACACTATTTCAGAAGAATCGATTTGCGACTCATGGTATGGCTCTTGACTACATACCCCCAATGATAGTCGATGGAAAGCCTATAGTACAACTGGAAAAAAGCGGAGGTGGAGGAGGAGGAAGCCAAATGGAAGTGTGCCTTAGTGGTATACATCCTCGGCAACGATCCTGGCTTCAACGCAATGAGGAGATTCATCAGTCACCACTGGTCCCATGTCCCCGAACCAGAATTGTTCTATCATGACGAAGGGTACTACATTGTGAAATTCAAGGCAGTGGCTGATGCCAAAGAGATACTGTGTGCTGGTCCTTACTCAATAGCCAATAGGCCTATGATACTCAAATAATGGACACCTAAATTTGATTTCTCAGAAGAGTTTCCGACTGAAATACCACTGTGGGTAAAGTTTCCCAAACTACCAATGTCTTGTTGGGGTATGAGGTCTCTTAGCAGAATTGCTAGTGTATTAGGAAAGCCAATTTTTGCGGATGAATGTACCACAAAACAGACATGGATTTTCTATGCCAGAATGCTCATTAAGGTGACTGTCACTAAAGAACTACCAACAGAGATATGGGTTATGGATCCAAATGGGAAGAAGTTTCTTCAAGATGTGGTGTATGAGTGGAAGCCTTCCTATTGTGAGAAATGCCAAACAATAGGACACAATTGTGCAGTGCAGCAAAAGCAAATCCCAAAACAGCCTACACAAGTGTAGAAGCCAAAGGCAATCCAGGAATGGAGAACCAAGGGCCCTGCTGTGCCAATACATTGGCAGCCTCCAACACAGCATAGTGAATCTAATGGGTCTCAACATGAAGCCAAGACAGTCCAGAGCCAGAGGGTTGATAAGGGCAGTGACAAAGGGAAACAACCTCAGAGTCCAGCACTCAACATCACCAATTTCCCACCCCTGTCCCCCATCACTGTGAGTAACAGATTTGAAGCAGTTTCTGGTAGTAAAGATGACCCTCCAGGGGAGGTAGGGGGATGAACATCTTATTAATGAAGTTGTTAGTGTGGAATATAAGGGGTGTAAATAAAAGGTACAAGCAGAAAGAAGTTAGGGAGTATGTAAGGAAAAACAATATTAACCTAGTTGGATTAGTAGAAACAATGGTTAAGCAAATACATGCTAGTAGATTTGCTAATCTACTAGCACCAGGCTGGGGTGTCTTAACAAACTATGTCTCAAGTGAAAAGGGTAGAGTGTGGATTCTATGGAACCCAAAAGTTTTTACAGTCACTAGTGTTCTAGAGGAAAGCCAGTTGATTCACAGCAGGGTTTCCAGCAGAACAGGGGATTTCACATGTTTCCTCACTGTGGTGTATGGTTTTAATGGGCTGGAACAGAGAAGATCCTTATGGAGCAGTTTACAAGCACTGGCAGTAGGAATGCAAGACCCATGGGTTGTTGCTGGGGATTTCAATGCAGTCTTATGTGACAAAGATAGGCTATCTTGAAAGCCAGTCAGACTCCCTGAGACTCTAGAGTTTAACAAATGTATGCAGCTAGCTGGACTGACAGAATTGCCTTGGAGAGGTGAATATTACACATGGACAAATAAACAAACTAGTGTGGACAGAGTATGCAGTAGCTGGATAGAGTCTTTGGCAACTATGAATGGATGATCAAATGGAACCAGGTGGTTACTGATTATGATTTACCCGTAATCTCAGACCATAACCCCATGTTATTGACACTGACTTCATCTTCCTGGCATGGGAAGAAGACTTTCAAATTCTTTAATGTCTGGGCTGAGCATAAGGACTTCCAGTAGATTGTGGCAAGAGTGTGGCAGGATGGAAAGGCAGACACAATGAGAGCAATATGGGACAAACTCAAAGCCTTGAAGAGCCCTTTGAAGGTCCTGAATATTAAAGAATTCAAGACAATTTCACAGAGAATAGAACAGTGTAGACAGGAATTGGGGACATTACAAGCCCAGATGAATCAAGCATACACTGATGGCCTACAACAGAAGGAGAAGGAGCTGGTCCTTAAATTGGAAAAATGGTCAATGATTGAGGAAAGTGTTCTGCAACAGAAGGCAAGAGCAAAATGGATACAACTAGGGGACTCCAACACTAAGTACTTCACTGCAGTAATGAAGGAGAGAAGTCAACACAACCAGATTACTGAACTTACCAATGCAATGGGAATCAAACTTATTACACCTGAAGATATCAAAGAGGAAATCATGGGATTCTACAAGGCACTGATGGGAACTTCTGCAACTAATCTGCTTGCTATAAACCAACTGTATATGTCAAATGGCCCAAAACTGACACAACAACAAAGACAGGAGCTATGTGCTGCAGTAACTGATACATAAATAGTAGAGAGTCTCAAGGCTATTGGAGATGACAAAGCACTAGGGATAGATGGATACAATGATGTATTATTCAAAAAGAGCTGGGTCATCATTGGTAACCAAGTCACCACTGCCATTAAGCAGTTTTTCACCTCAACTAGGATGTGCAAACCAATAAACTGTGCAACTATTACCCTCATTCCTAAACTGTCCAAACCATCTACAGTCAAAGAGTATAGGCCTATTGCTTGTTGTTCTGTTGTCTACAAAATCATCTCAAAAATACTGGCTAATAGGCTGCAGAAGGTGATGGCAAGTATTATCAGTAAAGCTCAAGCAGGATTCATCCCAGGTAGAAAGATCCAGGACAACATCATCCTAGCACATGAGCTTGTCAAAAGCTATACTAGACAGCATGTGTCCCCAGATGCATGATAAAAATTGACCTCCAGAAAGCGTATGATTCAGTTGAATGAGTATTTATACAACAGGTTATAGAACAAATTGGCTTCCGCAGCACCTTCACCAAATGGATAATGGAATGTATCTCAATAGTGAGCTTCTCTGTGCTAGTTAATGAAGAGCCTACTGTGCCCTTTGCTGCTGCCAGGGGATTGAGACAAGGGGACCCCATCTCCCCCTTCCTATTTGCCTTGGTCATGGAGTATTTAAGCAGATCATGCACTTCACAAAAAGATGATCCAGCATACCAATTCCACCCCAGATACAAAAAACTGGGCATTACACATATGTGCTTTGCGGATGATTTGCTGATGTTTGCCAAAGGAGACATTACCTCTGTAAAGGCACTATCCAAAAGCTTCTCCCAATTCTCTGCAGCTTCAGGACTGCAGGCCAATCTGAACAAGAGCTCAGTCTATTTTGGAGGGGTAGCACTGCCAATACAGAAACAGGTCCTCGACCACATTGGCTATGAGCAAGTTCAACGGCCATTCAAGTATCTGGAAGTTCCACTGTCCACGAAGAAAATCACACTGCTGCAATGGCTACCGTTAGTGGAAAGAATCACTGCCAAGATCACTTCTTGGACTGCCAAAATACTGTCTTAACTCTGGGTGAATACAACTGATTCAATCTGTCATCTTTGGAGTCCAAGCTTACTGGGCACAACTGTTTATATTGCCTGTGAAAGTACTGAAAATGATTGAAAGCATTTGTAGGAGATTCATTTGGTCTGGAATGAACACTGTAACTAAGAAAGCATACATCTCTTGGGACAAAATGTGTACCCCAAAATCAGTTGGTGGGATGAATCTCACTAACCTCAAGCTCTGGAACAAAGCTGCCATTGCAAAGACCTGCTGGGATCTAGCCCATAAAAAGGACAAGCTGTGGATTAGGTGGATCACTATATATTACATCAAAGACAGACCAATAGAATCCATTCAAATTCCTGCTCAAGCAAGTTGGACGGTTAGAAAGATCATCCAATCAAGAGATATTATTCAACGGATCCAGAATTGGAAGGAACAGAAATGCTCGACTAGACAATTGTACCAGTCACAGATGCAAGAATTGTCGAGAGTCCCATGGAAGAATTTAATCATACAAAACCAAGCAAGGCCAAAAGCAATTTTCAACCTATGGCTATTCCTACAGGACAGACTCCCAACAAAGGATAGACTAAACAGTTGGGGAATGAGTATTGTTCAACAATGCACCTTATGCCAAATCCACCCGGAAACAAGAGATCACTTGTTAATTACCTGCCCTGTCACTGTGGACTTATGGGAAAGAACAGTGAACTGGTTGCAGGAAAACTATCCACCTAGTACTGTTGGAACCAGAAAATGCAGTGGTTGATTAGCAAAGCCAAGGGTCGAACATGTCGAGCAGCCACTTTCAAAATGGTTACAGCTGAATTTGCATATGCTATATGACTGGAAAGGAATGCTAGAGTCTTCAACAAGATATTCTGATGTAACACTGCCTTACTGAGAGACATAGTGTGTAATTGTAATGTTAGAGGTACCCCACGAATTAGACAACAATTAACACCTTCGAATATAGTAGTGTTAGGTAGTTAGGATAGTAGAAATAGTTTATATGTTATTTCCCAAACAGTCAACTGAGTTGAAACTCGACTGTGGTTTTGTAATGTTACTTTATTGGTGATTAATGAAAAGCCTTAATTAAAAAAAAAAAGGTTAAGTTACTTTTTTATGTATATATAATATTGATGCTGAATTTATTTAACCTTTTCATGTATTTACTTATTTATATTTTATATTATTTTGGTAAAAATATAATAAGTTTAAACTTTTATAATAGGCTGATACTTGATACTTCTTGAGCAAAATGCACGTTGCCATAGATCGATTAAGACAACGATGTCTATCAAGATTATAATAATCATTTTAACGTTAGTTTGTAATAAACTTGAAATCAAATTAAAATGTACGCTCTCAATGTCGACGAATATTCTTCTAAAATAGCAATTAAAGAGGCTTTATATATATAAAAGGAAAATGTGATTTGTAACATATTTTTCAACGACAAATTTTTACACATCGAACGATTTTTTTTATTCTACAAACCACATGAACTATTATATGATAATACTTATATTTAATTATGCAAGTGAATATCGAATATCAAATATTTAAAAAGAAAAAAAAAACTTCATATTGAAAAAAAAAGGTGTCGTTGATCACCTAGATCTTTACCACTGTAAGTCTATAAACTATAGCATTTCTGTAGTTGGCCATAAAATTTTATTGCTTACTAGCTCTCCAACCCTATTTGTAGGTGGAGATTCTTTTTCTCTTTCTTTAGGTAAATACTTTACATATCGAGCTTGTCCCCGAATTCCTTATACATATTTTTTAAATATGGAAATAATATTACATATTAAAATTTTTAAAAGTGTGTCAATTACATATTACTTTGATGTTTGACTACATTTGCTCCAAGATTGCTCTTACACGTGCCAATCAGCATCTGACACGTGTTAAATCAAAGAAAAAAAACTGGGGAAAAAAACCTCTGCAACCCCCCCCCCCCCCCAAAACCCCCTCTTCTCATCTTCTCAAAAAAAAAAAATACACTTCATCTTCCTAACTCCATCACCACCATACTACCACAACCCTTCCACCACAAGAACCTTCTTCCATAACTATAGATTCAATTCTTTGCCGCTTCTTAATAATATCCATCACAAATTCTTATACAACTAAAAGAGGAGCGTAAAAACTAAAAAATTCACCTGAAATTAAGTTTGTTTTAGTTTTTCCCTTTTTTAAAAATTTCTCCAACCCCATGACTAAGAAGAAAAGAAGAAAAAAAATAACATAGGACCTATTGGGTATTGTAAAAATTACCATTATTGACTTTTTAAAAAAAAATTGAAAATTTAATCGGGTCTTCTTGATTTTAGTGTTCCATGAACATAGGAGCTTCTGATACCGAAGTGGTGTCAGAATCCCTTATACATACTTTTTAAATACGGGAATAATATTACACATCAAAAATTTTAAAGGTGTGTCACTTACACACCACTTTGGCGTTTGACCATATTTGCTCAAAGATTTCTCTTACACGAGTCAATCAGCATCTGACACGTGTCAAATCGAAGAAACAAAAATGAAAAAAAAACTCTGCAACCCCCCCCCCCCCAAACCCCCTCTTCTCATCTTCTCAAAGAAAAAAAATACAGAAAAGATCCCCCCTCGTCATCTTCCTAACCCTATCACCACCATACTACCACCAATCCTTCCACCAGAAGAACCTTCTTCCATAACTATAGATTCAATTCTTTGCCGATTCTTAACAATATCCATCACAAATTCTTATACAACTAAAAGAGGCGCGTAGAAACTAAAAAATTCACCTGAAATTAAGTTTTTTTTTTAGTTTTTCCCTTTTTAAACAATTTCTCCAACCCCATGACGAAGAAGAAAAGAAAAAAAAGTACATAGGAGCTATTGGGTATTGTAAAATTATCATTATTGACTTTTTTTAAAAAGCTTAAAAATTTAATCGGGTCTTGTTGATTTTGGTGTTCCACGACCTAAAAATTAGTTTGAATTCGTGATTATTATTGAGTAAAATTTTACTTAGATAATTAATTTTGATAAAATTTATATAATACCAATAGCAAGTATGAAGCTTTTGGTTTGAACTTGAATTTAAAATTTGTATAAGAATTTGTGATGAATATTTTAAAGAATAGGTAAAGAATTGAATCTATAGTTATGGAAGAAGATTCTTGTGGTGAAAGTGTTGGTGGTAGAATGGTGGTGATGGGGTTAGGAAGATGAAGGGGGGTTCTTTTCTATATTTTTTTTCTTTGAGAAGATGACAAGAGGGGGTTTGGGGGGGGGGGGGGGGGTTGTATAGTTTTTTTTTTTCCTCGATTTGACCCGTATCAGATGCTGATTGGCGCCTGTAAGAGAAATCTTTGAGCAAATGTAGTCAAATGTCGAAGTGGTATGTAATTGACACACTTTAAAAGTTTTGATGTGTAATGTTATTCTTGTATTTAAAAAGTGTGTTGGAGGGATTTGGGGACAAGGCCGATGGATAAAGTATGTATTTTGTCTTTTCTTTACATAAAGAATATATATATATATATATATATATATATATATATATATATATATATATATATATATATATATATATATATATATATATATATATATATATATATATATATATATATATATATATATATTAGTTCTGTAGTTCGCTAGCAGTACTTCGTTTATATTCTTATTTGTTGTCTTGGGATTAGTTTTCTAAATATGTTATCTTGCTACTACTTGTTATCAGTACCCCTTGCATAATATCTGTTGCTATCTCCCATCTAGTTTTCTAATTATTGTTTTGCTATTGTTTGCTATCAGGGCTTCTCTCACCTTCTTTAGCCGAGGGTCTATCGGAAATAGACACTCTATCCTTCCAAGGTAGGGGTAACGATACGTACATTTTATCCTCTCCAGATCCCACTTGTAAGACCACAATAGGTTGTTGTTGACCTAAGGAAATGAAAATGTCATATCATGGTGAAGGAAAAATAAATGCTTTGTAATTATTTCGTATGGAATGAACTTATAATCATGGAATTGACTCTCTTAAATTAAAAATTGTCTGTAATGTACAATATATATATATATATAATTCACGTAAAATATATGTATAATTGTGTATAATCAAAATATAATCTATTTATACCGGCCAGAGGCCGACTATTTGTGTAACAATCCCTTTTTTCTTCCCATATTCTCTTTACATAAACCCTAGCCACTGTTGTACTTGTATATCGTGTGTATGTCACTATATGTACAATAATGCATTAATATACATTAAACAAAAGGTATATATCAAACATACACTATATATACAGTGAAATAGACCAAACATACATTCATTTCTACGCTAAAACCACCACCATAACTACTACTACAAACCTCCTTGCTCATTCAAGGTATACATGGATAGTAATTTTTAAAGAAAATTTTCTTGTAAAATGACCAAATACCAACTATAAATAATAAAATTAGATTCATCTGATTTTTCAAAACTGATTAAATTAGGAGAGATACTTGCCCTACTTCACTGGATCGTTTTTGCAAGACCTGGAGCCCATTTCATAAGAGGGCCAACGGAAACCTGGAAAGAACCTTGTCAGCCCAATTTGGATTTGGGCTGTATAGATGGAGAAAATAGAGATAAATGGCAATATAAACGAGGAATTTTTGAAAACCGTAATTGTTTAGTGGCTATTCACTTTCTATAGCTATTATATACATAATTACTTCTTATAGCTACTATTCAATTATTATAGTATTGTATTTAATATATTTGCGTTGTTGTATTGAGTTTCATATATTCTTTAGGAGCAAATTAGTTTTATTGACTAAATAATAAACAAATTAAGTCTCATAAAGTAGCTTTTGACCCTTTTCGAATTTATGAGTTTAAGACATGGCTCGTATTCATATTCACCGGAAGGTGCAGGTGGCACATACTAAAAATAAAACGAGAGAAGGTCGTTTGAGATAGTTTTGTTATGTTCTTCATCGACCTACATATACATCAATATGTTTTGAAATTATGGTGAGTGAAATGTTAAAAGCAAATGAATAGAATTAAGAAATGGAAGAAGTTTATCTCAAAAGACTTATAAATCCACGAAATTAGTAAAATGAAAGAACAAAATCCACTTAAGTAATATCTACTAGTTGAGAATAATTTTACACTTGTAGGGGACTTCTAATATTATTTCTATAATTAGTAATATGTCACGTCCCAATTTTCGAACCCAATCGTGATGGCGCCTCTCGTGAATAAAAGGCCAGTCAACGGAACCACAACACCTCTTTTAACAATTACTTAACATGAATAAGTCTAAAACATGGATAACATAAGCATATGTGTGGAATAAAAGTGATATAACAGGGAAACCATCCCGACACAGTCTGAAATCGGGATGTCACAAGTCATGAGCTACTACAGAGTCCACTAAATTTATACAAGTCTGGAACTAGGTATAAAGTATGATAACATAAGTAATAGAAGATAAGGGAGAAACGGGGTTGCGGCCATCGGCAACTACCTAGTCACCGCCTAGTCTGGAAAGAATCATGGCTCAGAAGCGAACTCTACTATGCTTGTATCTGCACACACGGTGTAGGAAGTAATGCGAGTACTCCGACCTAGTGTGTTATTAGAATAAATAATGACTGAAAGCATAAAATCTCATAAATGCACAAATAAACGCTATCTCAAACAGTAAAACCAGTTAAGCAGTAAAACAGTGAAGTATAAAAAATCTCTCTTTTAAAATAGTTAAAGGCAAATATTTGCATCAAGTGAGAAATAATCAGAAACCAGCCCCTCAGGTCAATAGCCACCTCTCAGTACAATTATCAGCCCCGCGAGCTTAGTAGTGGTCACTCAGCACAATATCAGCCCCTCAGGCTCACTCTCTATGATCATATGGGTATCCGCGCTTACTGCAGGGGTACAGACTCCGGAGGGGCCCTTACGGCCCAAGTGTTATTTCATCATGAGGCCTGAAAGCCTTCTCATATCAACATAAGTCCTGGAAGGCTTCTCATATCACTCATAAGGCCTGAAAGCCTCCTCACATCACTCACGAGGCCTGAAAGCCTCCTCACATCACTCAACATATCCTCACATATGGCCATCGGCATCAATCAGTCCGAAAATAATCATTAGACCCTTAGGCATCAGTAAAACAATAGTGCTTAGCTCAAACACCAATTCAAATATCATTTATATCTCAAATTTGAGTAAAAACTACCTGAGTTCATAAAATAGTGTAATTAAATTGGACTGAGTTCAAGTAACATTTCAAATAGTGACGAAACACTGATGAAAGTTCACAAGGAATTTAAGTAATCGGCAATAAGCCCAAGTTATGGTGAAAACAATAAGTCTTAGTCAAATACGCGATAAAGTATCAACCGGGATGGACCAAGTCACGATCTCCAATAGTAAATAACCCCGCGCTCGTCATTGAGCGTGTGTTTCATCTCAACATAGTTCTAGGTTGTGTAAATCCGGGGTTTCAAACCCTCAGGATGTCATTTACAATCATTACTCACCTCTAGCCGGCCAAAAATCTAGCTCGATATGCCCTTGCCTCTCGAATTGACCTCCTCGTGCGTCGAATCTGGCCAAAGCCACAACGAATCGTTACAATAGGCTAAGGGAAAATAACACAATCGAAAAGACTTGAAAATATCAAAATTCACAAAATTTTCAAAACCCGAGTCCCGAGCCCACTTCTCGAAAATCAGAAAGTTTAACATCATCGGATTTCTTATCTCGCCACGAGTCTATACATATCAAGAACTCCAAATTCCGAGCTCAAATGACCCATCAACACCCATTTTAAAATACCAATTTTCCAAGCCCTAGCTTTACCCTCTCTTGATGAATTTCCATAAATTTCTATGTTAATTCTACCATAAATCATGTATTAAGGTCAATGAACTCACATCTAATCACACCAAGTCGAAATCCCCTTCGATTTCTGTCCAAAAGTTCTCAAGATTGCTCAAAAGTGGAGGAAAAGAACTTAAGCTCGCGGAACAAAATGAGCTTTAAAACCTTTCTCTGAACAATCTTTTTCGCATCTGCAGTTACCTTTCTGCATATGCGACTACTGCTTCTCTAGTTTTCATCCGCTTATGCAGAACTCATTAATATGCCCAGGACCGCTTCTGCGGTTCAATCACGCTTTTGCGAAGACCGCTCCTGCGGAACTCCTCCGCTTATGCGGAATTCCTCCGCATAGCCCACACTCGCACCTGCAACCAAAACCTCGCATCTACGGAACCGCTTATGCGGTCCATTTTCCGCAGATGCGGAAATACCAGATACCAGCAACTTCAGAAATGCAGCAAGTCCAGAATTCACCCCGAGGTCCCCAGGACCTTAGCCAAAAGTGCAACTCATCCTAAAACAACATTCAAACTTGCTCCAATTATCAAAACACCACAAACAACACCAAAACCATCAAATTACATCGGATTCAAGCATAAGTTCTTCTAAAACTTCCGAAACACGTATTTGATCAAAAACTCCGCCAAAACACCTCCGAATAATCAGAAATTTTGCACACACATCCCAAGTCACCTAACGAAGCTACTGCAACTCTCGGAATTCCATTCTGACCCTCGAATCAAAATCTCACCTATCAATCGCAAATCGCCAAAATATTAACTACGCGAATTCAAGCCAAATTCTATGTCGGACCTCCAAAATTACTTCCGATCGCGCTTCTAAGTCACTAATCATCCCCAAAGCTAAGCAAATTGCCGGAAATCACATCCGAGCTCTCTAACCCATAAGTCAACATCCGGTTGACTTTTCAGGAACAATCCTTCCTTAAAGAGACTAAATGCCTTATTTCCTACCAAAACCAATTCAAATTATCTCTAACACACCGACTACCGATAACGAAACATGAAAAAGCATAAAATGAGGGAAACGGGACGGTAATTCATGAGATGACGGGCCGGATCGTCATATATATATATATATATACACATACACATATATATTAAACACTTATTCTTTACTTTTATGTTAGTTGGTAGGATGATGATATGGTTGAACTTAAATGAAAATGTGAGGGTTCATGTTGCCAACCTCAACTTGTTTGGGAATAAGGCGTACATGTTATTATTTATTAGTGTGTATGCGTTTAAGATATGATATTTTGATTAAATTATATTACATCAATAACTTTCAAAAAAAGAGGCATATTTAAAAAAACGGTCCACATAAGAAAATAAATACACTATAAAAAATATGTAGTTTCTATAAATGATATCTTTTTTCTTTTAGATAAATCTGGTAAGAAAAGGAAATGAAACAATCGCAAGTATATTTTTTAATGGGTTACCATCAAAGATTAACAAATTAATCATCTTGTCCTTATCTTTAAAATTGATAATTGCCCATAATATCATGATTAGCATTGTCTTGTAAGATAGTATATATTTTACAATTCAGCTATGAAAATTTAATTTTTAATTAATGTGAGAAATGATTAACACTTGAGCTTCTCTCTCATGCCTAAATCTTTTAAATGTCAAAATAAAAACTATTAAATAAAATTTATATTTTAATTAGGTGCACACTTTTCGTTGGGGGTAAGATTTGACTAACCTGACAAGCACAAACTTTGAGTTCAAGATATTCATGATTTTTTTCTAATATAAAATTAGAAACTTTCTTCGAATAATGTAAACAAATTCTAGAATTTGAAGGACGACAAGCCAAATAATAAATAAATTAATTAATTAAAGTAATCAAATAATAAGGTCTTGGGGCGTGAATATTAAAGAATCAAATCACATGGGAGAGGAGCCGTAAAGTGTTTTATATTCTGAATTAATTGCCTTTAATTATCACATTGCAGCTTTTCTATTCATGCTCGTTCAATAATATTTTTTTGGGGCAAACGAACAAAAGAGGAAAAAAATGAATCAAAAAAAGATTACAAAAATTAGCGGTCTATTTATCAATTTATATTTTCTATGAATATCTATCTGTAATTGGATTTTATATTGTTTGATAGTGGAAAATTATTTATTTTTTATTTTTTAAGTAATGCCAAGTAAACTGATTTGTGAACATAACTAAACTATTTACATAATAGTATATTTCGTAATATGGCAGCTTACATATGTTTTTCTGATCGGTTTAACATTTTCTGGTATTTTTATTTTGTGATATATAAGCAGAATTGTTTATTCTCTATTATAAAATTAATTTTATTATTTTGATGCGTTAAACTGGAAATTGGATAATTATCATTAAGATTATCTCCCTAGACTAGTGGTCCCTTGCTCCCTCTAAGATTGACAAGTCAAAAGAATTATATTAGTTTTAAATATTGTTTTGATTTTTTTTATTAGTCCTCTATTCACTTGACACACCCTTAGGGTTCGTTTGGTTTGGATACGGCCTATGTTGTGATAAGTTATATTGGAATAGTTATATTGAAATTAGTTATTACGGTATTACTTTTATTCACTGTTTGGTATGTTGTATTAAAAAATAACAATTGCATACTAAGAAGAAGGTATAAGTATCCTGGCACTAATTATCTCATCCCCTACAAGGTATAAGTTATCCCGGTATTAATTTTAACCCCGAATGACTTATACTAGATTTGCTAACCAAACAAAATATTAAAATGATATTAAGTTTTTTTACCAGCACTATATCTACTTATCTCCGTAGCAAACGACCCATTAGTATTTTTGTTTTTGATTTATTTTACTAAATTATTTTTGTTAGTAGTTGTTAAAGTTAAAACTCTAACAATTGGAAAAGTGTAAGTAAATAATACTAAAGATAATATTGAAAGAAAATAACAAAATCTCTTTTGATTTACTAAAACGAACTAATAAAAGGAAAATTATCTTAATATAAGAGTCTAGTAAAAGGGAACAAAAGTATTTGTCTTTACAATATTTTGGACTTTCAAGATAACCTGTTTTTAAATTTCTTAATATTAATTAATTTTGGGGATTTTTTTTATCTATACCATATACCAAACCTTATTACCAAAAATGTTCATAATTTGATATTTACCCGCCTAGTCCACAGTTTCACTACAAAATGTATACCAAACCAAAAATAGGTAGATTCTCCTCTAAAAACGCGCGAAATTTGTAGGAATCAGATCTGCGTGTGACCCTATCACCATTAAATTCGAAATTTAAAACGGAAGGAAATTTCATTGCTGTGTAATTCTCTTCTTCTCTACCGGAAAGAGATCTCTCTTCTGTAACTCAGCTACAATTCTAAAAAGATGCACGCTATAGAATCTCTAGCAATCAAATTGTAGAAATTCAAAATTTTTGAATACAGTTCCATGCTACATAATCTCCAGCGCTCAAATTGTAGAAATTCAAAATTGTTGAATACAATTCCACGCTATAGAATCTCCAGCAATCAAATTGTAGAAATTCAAAATTGTTGAATACAGTTCTTCGTCGACATCAGTCAATTCTTGAATCTATATCTGTTCTTCATCTTTTTTCTGTCAACTACACGAAATTATGTCAAAAATCCCATAATGCTGAAATCGAATGGTAATTGGGATAACTATGGCAGATTTAGAGATTTTGAAGTTGATGCCATTTTGGTAGATGATAATGCAAGCTACGGAATTCTCATTTCTACAATTGCAGAACAATTATCGATTTGATACATTGAATAACAACAACAACAACCCAGTATAATCCCACTTAGTGGGGTCTGGGGAGGGTAGTGTATACGCAGACCTTACCCTTACCCTTGGGTAGAGAGGCTGTTTCCAAATAGACCCACGACATCCTTCCCTCCAAGAACTTCCCACCTTGCTCTTGGGGAGACTCGAACTCACAACCTCTCGGTTGGAAGTGGGGGTTGCTTACCATCAGAGAAACCCCTCTTGTCTAATACATCGATAAAATTGTAGAAATAAAATGCATTATGAACGAGAATTGTCCTCCAATGGAGATTAGGAATGATATGGGGGTTCTTGTGTATATGGAATTGAAAAAGGAGAATAAAAAATAAGGCTCGTATCCGTTATGTATTAGCGTACGAGATTTCATTATGGAATTGGCAATCACCAATGAAAGCATCAGTACATGTATGTTTGATTCGACATTGTAGAAAGTTATTGTGCTACTTAGTTATCTACAATATAACTACAGTTGCCTACAATTAAACTACAATTAGCAGATAGTACTGGAAAGGATAAAGCGATGTTGCTTTCAAATTTACCTACATAGTTACTACATTCTTGAAATTATTGTCTGCAGGTTCATTTGGATCCCTTAGGTTACTAGAAATTCCATCCTCACCAGCTATAGAGGAATATCAAATTGAAATAATAACAGAATCTACGCAAACATGTATTGAAGAAGGACAAGTGTATCAGGACAAGAAAATAGTAGCTGCTGCAGTGTTTCTAGATTGTAGTTAAAATGTAGTCAAATTGTTGGTAAATGTAGTTATAGTTTAGATGCAGTTTATTTGTAGCTGATTTGTAGGTAAATTGTTGATAATCCAGTTAACTGATTGATGTATTATTATTTCTGTTTGGTCTTCAATTGTAGGTGAGGGCTTCAACAGATCATATACATAATGTGTTAGATGGTGTGAAGCGGTACATTATGTGTCTAGAAAACAAGAAATGTAGTTGTGGGCAATTCCAACTTGATGAACTTCCATGTGCGCATGCTTTGGCAGCATTAAGGCATAAGAATGCAAGGCCTGAGAACTATTGCTCTCCGTATTACACAAGGAAGGGCCTTCTTCTTACCTATGAAATGCTAGTAAATCCTCTTCCTGATGAAGCCGAATGGGATGTTCCACAACATATTTTGGATGAGGTAGTAAAGCCACCAGCTGGAGATAAAAAGAAGCCAGATAGACCTCCCAAGGAAAGATATAAAACCTTTGATGAAATAAAGTCAAATAAGTACAAGGTGTCATGTGGCAATTGTAGAGGTGAAGGGCATAACAATAGAACTTGCAAGAATGCGCCGAAAAAAAAATGAATATCATGTAGCTAGAATAGTTATTCAAAATAAATGTCAGTGAGCTCAAATTATCGGAATTTATTGTGTAAATGTTTTAGTTTTTGAAGATGATTAAGAAGTATAAACATAAATTTGTGTATGTGCACTATTTACATTTGTTATGCATGCTGTCAAGCGTATATGGTTGTCTTTTTATTGAATAGTTAAACTCTAGTATATGATATATACAAAACATCTGATATTAATAAAGAATGCACTGAAAGTAAACTGTTTCCAGATTGTAGTAAAAATGTAGTTTAAATGAAATCTAACTGTAGTCTTGTTAATCATTTGTAGGGGCTTTGTATTTAAAATGTAGTTTGAAGTAGTTGAAATGTAGATAAATTGATTTTTTTTGAAAATCCAACAACTGACAGTTATATACAGATATTAATTGGCACCTACATGTATTATATAAAAATAACTTGAAAATTAAAGTAAAATTATAAGACAAAGACGTTACTGTAAAAATGCAATCAGAGAACTCGAGTAATCGAGTATAATGTATTCAAGAAAAAGTGTTGTACAAACCCAAAACGGCATAATTCCTACATTGTTTTCCAATTCAACTACCAAATTACCCAGACCAAACTAGGAACACAATAGTCTATTTCTTCTTTCGTTGCACTTTAGTCCTCTCATTTTTTGCCGGTGCACCCTTCCTCCTTGCAAGCCTACCAGTAACCTCACTCTCAGTGATTGAGACATCTTCTAGCTTCTTTATGACATAGTCCCACAGTATATCTCCATAGCGTCTACGGTGTTGGTCAATATCAGAAAGATCTTCCTTTGGGATAGCCAAATCACCAAGGCTAGCATACTCCGCAAAGGCAGCCACAAATACACCACAATCACTGCATAAGATTAGAATTTTTCATTATATAACAAATGATTAAAAAACAATTAAACATATAGAAAAGGAAATTAGTTTTTTACAGTGAGCCTTCCTTTTGTGTGGAATCTCAGCAACCAGCCATTGTATATCGAGAGGGTCCGTAACTGATTTCTCTATGTATGACTTTGTTGTCTTGAAGTCAATGTCTTAACGTTTACCATAGAAATCAGTGCATGAAAAATAAAGAGGAATAATGATTGAAAATCTGTCAACCAATGATTGATCTGTTTGATTATGATTTGCTCTCACCAGGGAATGATAAACATAAAGTTATCGATCCTTTATGTAAAAAACTAGCAACAATCAATGGATGTTCTCCACAAGGTTCACATGCATGAGGACATAGTCAACAAGATCCCAGGCAACATTAGCAAGAATTCTGTACCCGAGAATATATTCTCCAATATCATTCTCGGCTTTAACAACCGAATTCTTTTGTTCCGGTGGAAAACTTATGAACTTGTGATAGATTCTTTCAATCTTTATCTTGAACAAGTAATTTGTTATTATAACCCTAGTCTGGTTGTTTGAGCCATATTTGCATATTTTTCTCAGATGGTACATAATAATATCAATGTGCTGCCAAAATAGAAGTGCAATATACATTAAGCCACAATCTAACCACATTTATCTACAAAACAGCTACAGATTAACAACAATTGGAATTTATGAAAAACTCTTAACAGATTGATGCACTTTAACTACACTACAACTACAGAAATATAACAGTTAGTCCAAGTACCTCACCAAATGTAATTTAATTGTAGTTAGTATGAACCAATAGTGAACAAGTACTAAATCTAATATTGACCCATCAGACTACAAACAACTACACATTAACTATATTTATTCACTATACAGAGGAACAAAAGAAACATAGCACCTCACTTAAGGTCCCAATAATCAACCAGTTCAACATTAATAGGCACAATCACAAGCTCTATAATATTACTAAAAGGTAACTACAATTGTGGTACACAGAGATTACAATTCAGTCAAAATTACCAAAATTCTAGTTTGTAAACTATTGCATGATCACATATGATACATAAGGTCCATAAAAAGAAAATTTTGACAACTGAAGAATAAATATAGTAACATATATATGCTGTCTACAAAATAACTACAACTACACATCATAAATGAAGACAAAACTACAATTAGAATACACAGTTGAAGACAAAACAGATATTGTCAATGATTGTAGACACTTTATACTTACTGAGTTATTGATGACTTGTCCGGGGTGAGCAAGGGCATAGAACCAGTCCTTCTTATCAATCTTTTCACAACCAAAGTTTAAACAAAGATTGATTTGTTTATCCTTCTTGGAAAAGTAATATTTCCTCATGTAATAACAAAAGAATGAATCAAATATAAAAAATTGACAAAATGAATTACAACTTTAAAGTATAAAAAGGTGAATAGACAGTGTAAATTTCAGCAATCATACCTCCTAGATACTTTGTCATTGTGAAAGTATAACCAGGTGGTGAACCTTTCTATCAATTCAGGATCTACATCTTCACCTATGACACTTGTGAAGGGGTGCTTGAGGTAAAAATATTTAGGACCAACAGATGTGCTTCCTCCAGAACTATACAGAGGTGTGAATGAAGAGCGTGCATATTTTCCCGGTATACTTGTCCTTCCTGGATGAACGGGGGTTGATTCATCTGGTATGGGCTCGCCATACATGACCAACTCTGATAAGTTTTTTGACAACTCAAAGTCATCCAATGTCACATCTTCATTTTCAATGACTTCAGGAACAACTTCAGTCTCATCTTTTTTATCAATGTCTTCCTGAACAACTTCAGTCACTGTTACACCGTGAATTAGCGACTGTGGAACGTTATCTTCAATATTTGTTACATAAAAAATAACATACTTAGCAATATTCTACCATTGTATAAGCAACTATTTTCTATTAAAAGGTACATTATGAAACAATACCTTTCTTTGCTACCTCAGATCCTTCATGGATTGCTGGTTCATCCTCAACCATTGCTGGCACACCCCCTGGAGTAACTTCACTTTTTGTAGATAAGTGTAGAGCTATGTAGTTATGAACAATATATGGAGGCACAAAAAAATTTAGAGATTACATTACCTGCTTGTTGTGCCACAGCTACTTCATCAATTACTGGTTCTTCCTCAACATTTCCTTGTACATATTCTATTGAAACCTCAGCTTGAATGAATAATTGGATATGAGAATTGTATATATATGTAGGAATATGTAGTTTAGGTATAAATTATTGAAATTTTGCATAAAATTTAATTCTAATGAAGTTATGGTTCTATACCTGCTTTAAATGCATCAACTGCTTCTTGGAAGTCAGGATACAAGTCAACTTGTGGTCGAACATGTTGTGGAGAATGTGTAGCTCCAAAACATAGTGAAAAAAGGATTAGAAATTCTTCAAGTTTGTAGATATGTATGTAGGAATTTTGTAGATACATGTATTACTTGTGCTTGCATGGAGTTGATCACCAACATTGAACTGAAATTGATTGTTTTCTCTCCTTGGTTTTGGTCATTATATTTTGTCGAAGTACCATCAAACTAAAATTTTGAGGAATAGTTGAGAATCCTTTTTTTTATATGTCTTATATAGTCTTAGTAGAAAATTATATGTAAATTCTTACCTTTGACTCATCCGAATCAAACCTCCTGTTTACCACAGTCATAACACTCTTCAAAGATTGATGTATGAACTCTCGAAGGCTTGAGAGTTCATCAAAAACTTTTTTCTTAAACCCATCTAACTTTACATTAACCTAAAAAATAAATATATGTAATTAGTTGTTAAGCTTATTCTATTTGCTACACTTAAACTACTATTCAAATAACTATATTTTGAATGAATTCAAATTGTAGCAAATATGTTAAAGTATTATAGCTATTCATAATACTTGCTCAATCCCTTTTTCCAACATCATGAGCTTGCTACTGACAGGTTCAATATTGTCTTCTGAATCTTTAGGTTCATTTGTTGGAGAAGCAGCAGTTGGAATATGTGATGGTTGAGCACCATGTTCAACTTCATATTGAATCTTGTCTGGCAAATTCAATACTCCAATCTCTTCTCCAGATTCAATCATGTTTGTGAACTGAATGATGGAAATAACAGTTAATTCAAGTGGCAAAAAATGTAGATTGAATGTAGTTATTATGAATTTAATTGTGGCATCATACAAAAGTGAAAAAAATTACCTTCAGCCACTCAGTCACGATCATCTTATATTCAATTGCCGTTACCCAAATTTGTCCCTTTGTTGATGACCATCTTAAAATGTGAGGTATAGAGTCAGAACACCTCATAGCAAGTTTGGTACCGACGGACGAACAACACTCATATAGCCACACTTGCAAGACTAATGAGCATCCCGTATCAGATAAGAATGTAAATGGGTATTAAGACGATGTCTAACAGATTCAATAACCTGTTTGAAGGATTTGATACCCCATGCGTATATCTCAAAATTACCAGACTCTATAGAAAGAACATAAACTTGTCTATGAAAGTCACATGATCTTTATCAGAGGGACAAACAAAAAATTCCAACATATAAAGAATGCATAATTTCACCGCATCCACATCATTTTCCCATGCTTTATTAGTCACTACATTTTTCAAATGCCATTTTCAATAATTTCTTTGTTAGGAAAATATGTATACATTAAAGGGCTAACATAGGTGGACGTATAACCATAGTCTGAAAAAGTATTCACCCAATTAAGACCAGTTATCAACCCAAATTTTCTCAAGGAAAAATTCAATTTCTCTCCCTTCAAAAGCACTAAAAAATATGAGTCTGTACTTTGTCAATTCATACTTCATCAGCAGATGAATTGATTGGTTTTGCATAAAGATTGTGGGGAGACCTAATAAGTAACCAAAACAAGTTTAATTGAAAACCCTTAGAGCATTCAGAGAGAGTAAAGCTTGTGGTTGGCTAGGTGTGCTAGGATCACACAAACTGTGGAATCTAAGCACACCATAATTAATATTTTGTTGTACAAAGTATGGGCCATTCCGCAGAAAATAGAAAATTAGTCAATATTATTAGTTTGCATAATATAACTAAAATAAGAACATCCTACCCACAGCTATATCTACAAAAAAATAAAAGAAGTTACATATATATCAGTTCAAATTGTAGATCAACTGTAGTTAGAATGAAGTTATATATGTAAGCTATACAGGATACAATAGAACATATCATATCTACAAATTTTACTCATTAGACTATAAATCTACTACAAAATAACTACATTTTGTAACCTATCTAAGAGACATAGTTCCAACTAACCTATAAAATTGAGATAAAGAATCTAGAGAATTAGGTGAACACCACATTTTACCAAAATACACTTGAACAATCAAGGAATAACAATGCACGTGTAAACATTATCTACAGAGTGTCACATTTACTTCAAGTAATCTTCAAAAATGTAGATTAATTGTATTTATAATGAAGTTAAATGTAGCAGCTATATAAGTTGCAATGAAAAATACCATATCTACAATGTAATCATAAGACTACAAATTAACTACAATTTAAATACATGTATAGACTTCATAGGAATTACAGTTCCAGTAAACCTACAAAAATGCAACAAATAATCTACAAAATTAAGACAATATCACATTTTGCCAGAAAACATTTGAATAATAAAATAGCCCTTGAATAATAGTTTTTTGCAACAAAAATCAAACAACAAAACAGTGAGAAAAAATAAACAGTGATTACCTTTACTGAAATTTTTTGATGAACCAATTTTGGTACCTTTTTTTTGGTTTCTTCGGTTTTGGTTTTGATTTTAAAGGAGAGACGTTGGGATTTTTCCCAGAAGGAACTTTGGGTGAATTTTCTACAAAATCATCATCAACACTCAACTCTTTGACCTTGCGTTTGAGTTGTTTCCCCATTGGTTTATCAACTCCAACAGCATCAACATCGTGCAAATGCTTGCTTCTCATTTCCGCCCGAATTTGTCTTGGAGACGAAATACCAGTAGTTTGTATACTTGCATGTGTCGATTGTGGGTTTTTGGATGGTGATTTTGGTGTTAAAACACTCAAATCAAAAGATGAAATTTTGATTATTTTTTTTAGAGTGTTGGTTTTTCCATTATTTGGGAGATGAAGACAAAGATTGAAGTGAATGCAAATGGCGGGGGATACAATTGAACGTGATGGGAATTGTGGGTGAGAGAATACTGTGCGAGAATAAGGGAAAAAACTGAAGGAAAATCGTGGGAGGGGAGAATTAACTGAGGTAAATTGTGGGGGAGGAGAGATATGCGGGTAACGAAATAAAGTGAAAGATACGGACCCAAATACACGCCTACGGTAAATGAATCAATAATCATAGCCTTAATTTGAATTATGGTATATAAATGGTAATATAATATGCTTAAATGTAATAAATACAATTCTTAAACATGGTTGGTAATAAGGTTCGATATATAATATAGGTAGGTAAAAATCCCTTAATTTTGTTGTTGGGACTAATGAATACTCGCAGTAATCCGTTTTTTTTAATTAATATTGTAGATGACCTACTGCTTTGCCAAGACATGTGTTGGAACTCTAAATTATTTTTACAACATCTTTAATTACCTTTCAAATTTTGTTGCGTTTTAATATTTAAACCCATATTTATCTGTCACATCAAGGCTTGATTAATAGCCTGGTCAAGTTTCTCCAAAGTAAAAGCATTTATTTTTTTATACAAGAAAATGCTTTTTATCAAAGTTAAAGTATTTGGCCAAGTTTTTAAAAGAACAAAAAAAAGTAATTTGAGTAAAAACAGTTGCAGTTTTGAAGAAGTAAAAAAAGTAATTTCTCTCCAAAAGCGCTTTTTTGAAAAATATTTTAAAGAATTAATGTAAAAATAATTTTAAAAAATTTGGACAAACACTTATTGTTCAGAAGTATTTTTTAATTAATTAGTCAAACATAAATTGTTTCTCACCAAAAATACTTTTGAGAAAAAAATATTTCTCAGAATAAGCTGATTTTTGGAGTTTGACCAAACATGCTATAAATAATTAAACAATTAATTTTTGGTAATCCAGATATTTTTCCACCATGCTTATCACTAAGGGATCTGCTTCTTTCCTTTTTATTCCTTTCCTCTGTATAATTTCCATTTTTCTCTTTTGTTTTGTTTTTTCCCTTTTTTTTGGATATGCCGAAATAAACTTTCTTTTCATATTGTTTAAGAAAAGTAAAATTAAAGATTTCCATAAAAGGGTGCGTAGATAAAATATGAGGGACCAAATGTTGCTCATCATTTTGAAGCAACCTAAATGAAGTAGTAGGTGAGACAATGGCATTCAAATTTACTTTTAACATATTTAAATTTAACCTAAACTAAAATAAATATGAATTTAGCTTATATCTAATTATATGGTACATTATACATCATAATTTATTGTACCAAGTAATTTGCCTTGTTGATAGATTAGAAACGATTTTCATAATATGTTTGATCATCCGTTAGAAATCATTTTAGAAAATTCAAGTGATTCTAGTAGTTTGAGCTATTAATTGTGGAGTCTAGGCTAATGATACAACTTCCTAATTACTAGTAATGATTTTATCTTAATTGTACTCTTCCAAAGATAATTAGGAATAATGTCTAATAACCCACAAATGATACAAAAGTTCCAAAAAAATGAGTTCACATATTCATACATTCTTAGAAGTACAAAGTGAATTTACAAAAATGACCTTAAGGCTATGATTTCAGGTACGGTAAAAACTTACTCGCATCGACCATTTTTTACTATGGTTAAGTAGTTTTATAAGATGAAAACTTGTATTGCTTAATCATAATTAAGTGAAATGAGTTAATTTACAGAGATATATCACTGTACTTTTTACTATGAACATCGTTTGCAAATAAGTTTTTACCGATTAGAACCCCGATATTTGAATTCGAACTTTGGTGCCTTTTAAGCCTGAATTGGTCTTCTTTTACATGCAATCTAATTCAATCAAAATCCAATTTATACGACTGCACGCAATTAACAAGGACCACATAAACGTACACTAATAAAGCTATTACAACAATACATAAATCCAAATTTAACTCCTAAATACGTCGGTGCATACAGAATAAGTAACTCAACGATGCAATCCTCTTGCTTTTAGATTTACGCTTGCGAAAAAGTGAAAATACAAAAAGGAATGTCTAGTCCATTATTGTATAGGTTATATATATTTTTTTGGTTAAAAGGGATATTTATATAACTACTAAGCAGAGGGGTAAGTTACAAAGTATTTGTAAGTTACAAAGTATTGTCATTATCGAGGTATTGTAATTCCCCCAGTAGAGCGATGTTTTGAGAAACATTATCAATATTACATGTCAAAAAATTTCTAACAACTTCAATTTTTAGAATGTCTGTCCAAAATACATCATTTGCAAATATCGGAGGAGCTGCTAGTACTGCCTCTTTTGCTATAGCATCTGCCACCCTATTCTGCTCCATGTACGTGTGCCTCACCACGACCCTATCCATCCTTTGCATTAACAACCTGCATTCACAAATCATAGGATCATATGTTAGGTTACCTGTGAGTAACATTTGTATTATTTATGCCGAGTCAGTGTTGATGACCAAAGGGATCCATCCATTTTGTTCAGCAAGCTGCAACCCTTTTAGGAGAGCTTTTAGTTCAGCAAAAGTGTTGATTGTATGTGGTATATTCTCCATATATCCCATAATTCAGTCCCCATTGTGATTCCTGAATACTCCACATATTCCTCCTACACTTGGGTCACCCTTAGCTGCCCCGTCTGTATTTAGTTTATAGCACCCTGTCCTGGGGAGGTGGGGCGAGGACCCCATTTTACAGTGGTTTGAAAGTCTTTTTGATGGCGGTATTTTTCACCAACATAAAGTATTCAGCTGCTTTAGATATGATGTTGGTGATGTTGATTCTATCTTTCTTATTGTTGAACATATTGTGGTTTCTGCACAACCAGATGTGCCAGAAACAGAAAGGAAGGATATTTTCCCAAGGAATATTTTCATTAAAGGGTGTGTTTATAAGTTTATCCAAGTTAATGACCATTATTGAGATGAGAAAATGAGATTCTGTTGCCAACTCTCAATAGAAGCCTTGGATAGCAATTCCTGCTAAAATTGGGCTGCATTTATACATTCAAAGAAAATGTGTTCACTTGTCTCTTCAAAACTCTGGCAAAAGCAGCATTGCGGGTTACATTTAACCCCAATTTTTGAAGGTGGCCTCCTGTAGGTAACCTATTATGGGTAAGGAGCCAGATGAAGTTCTTGACTTTGTTAGGAACTTGTAATTTTTAGATCCAATTAAAGTTTCCCTCCACCCCAGTTTCAACATTGTTCTTGCTCTTACTAAGGAAAGTGTAGGCAGAGTTGCTGGCGAAGGACCCACTAGGAGTCAATCCCCAGATTAGCTCTTCTTCCTTTGTAGGGTTTGGAGGAATGAAGACAGAATTGATCATGTTAGATATGCATGGGGGCAGATCCATAGAGATGGCGGAGAGATCCTAGTTCCCTCAATTGTAGACAGTGTCTACTTTGACAGTTATGTCATTTTGAGTATGAGGGATGATAACAAGGGATTTTGACGCATTTTATGCTCTTTCTTGGTTACACTTTGATTATAAATTCATATAAAATAGTTCCAAAAGACTCATAAGTTGTGCTTGATTGCAGGTTTGATCAACAAAGTGACAAGATGTCAAAGACCAACTCAAAAGAAGTGAAACTTACACAAGTACCAAAGACAAGATAAACTCAGGACAAACAGGCCTATTGCGACCGTACTACACTTTGTGCTTTACGCACTAGAGAGGTTCAGAGACTTAGCATTTCAGGATTTGAAGCAATGCGGCAACACTACAGTTTGTGCGGTCCGTGGTGGACCTCTGTGGCAGCACTTCCATTCTATGCGGTACACAGAGGCAAGGCTCAGAGAGATGCCGAGTTCAGATGATGAAGCATGTGCGGTCTGCGGTCGCATTTGTGCGAACCATATAGAAGCCTCCGTGGCTACAGTATATTCTGTGCAATCCGTGGAGCCTGGGTTTAGAGAGTCAAGTTTTCAAATTCAAGAGCCTAGTGCGGCCACCATTTTGTGCGGTCCGCACACCATTTTGTGCGGTCCGCGCACCATTTTTTGTGGTCCGCACTAATCCCCAGTGATTTTTGTTTAGGTTTTCCAGCTTAGTATAAATAGAACCTTTTTCTATTTTAGGGTATCAGACGTTGTAATACAATAGTTCCGCTCGTAAGAAGACTTTTCTTTGCCATTCTCGGCATTTTTACTTAGCTTTAATCATTGAATCTTTGTATTTACTTTAGTAATTAATGTATGTCTTTCTTTTTATCTATTTCTCTGATTTTCTCTTCAAGAATGAGTAGCTAGACCAAATATTTAGAGTTGTGGCTCAACCCTAGTGTGGGTAATTGATGAGTGTTGTGATTTAGGGCTAGATTGACTATAGGTGTTTGTTATTTGGGTCAATTTCATGGTTTAATTTATGAATTAGTGATTGTAAATACTAATTTGTGCTAAGTTTACATGGGCTCTTCTTGAGAAAGAGAGCCTAAGTCTCCAAAATTGACTAAACAAGGAACTGGGATGGACTCAAGAGATTTGATAGTCCTAATTAAAGGGTTAACCCTCGAGAGAGTAATATCCAACTTGAACCCTAGTTGCTTGGGCATATATGCATACTCATTTAGCCTTGAGAAAGTCAATTGGGCAAATATCACTCTTTCCACCGAGAGGTGTAGAGTGGGTAGTATCGAGCAACAGTTATAACATATTCCTCAATCATGTCAATTGTGCCTTAGATGCAATTACCCGTCAATTAGCTACCTAGGTGAAAGATACCCTAGTCCATTTTAAACTATTAGATACAACTTGTAGCAATTTACTCATAGTTTATTCTAGTTGCAATTATAATTTGTAGTTTGATCATAGTAGAATATAAAGAAAACCCAAAAATGATATAAGTGATATTTGGAACAAATACGTAATTCCAACCTAAATAGATACTCGACTCCATTCCTAGCTCTCTGTGGAAATCAATCCCGACCCACAAATCGGGTAAAAACTATTGCGACCCTCTCTCACTAATTTTTAGTAGTGCGGAGTAGGCAGTGATTACTTTTTGGCGCCAATGCCAGGGAGCTAATAGTTTTGACTGTCTATTTAGTTAGTTTTGAGTATTCTTCTTCTTTCCTTCTTTGTTTCTAACTTGTTTGTGTCGATAATTCAGGTACACCATGGAGTTAAACTCTAACGACCCTCTTGTAAACGTGACTGCGGGGGGAGGAGGTTAATGATAATGGAGAAGATGAGGTGCCTCTTGTACCTCCTAGACAACGAAGAGGCCGCCAGACAAATATTAATAAAAATATTCTAGACCCTCCTCTACCTCCTCCAAGAGTGGATCCCAGGGTATTACCAAACCAAGGATATGCAAGTGTTATTGTCCCACCCCAAATCCAAGCGGGCAATTTTCAAATAACCGACGTGATGCTGGCCTTGCTCGAGCAACATGGGTATTTTACGGGTGCCTCCGATCAAAATGCCTACAAGCATCTCAAGGGGTTCGTAGATACATGTTGTGGGAGCAAGCATACGAATGTGTTCGAAGATGCTCTTAGGTTGACACTTTTTCCATTTTCACTTCGGGGGAAAACATTAGATTGGCTCGAGAGGCTCCCCAACCATTCCATTACAACGTGGGATGAGTTGGCAGATAAGTTTATTGCTAAGTTCTTCTCAACCGGCCATATGGAGGCATTTTGAGATGAGATATTAGCCTTCAAGCAAGAGCCAACGGAACCTTTGCACGAGATTTGGGAGCGGTATAGGATGATGGTGAAGGAATGCCCTAATAATGACATGACTGAGGCCGTAATCCAACAAACCTTTTACCGGGGCTTAAATACTACAAATTAGTGCATTGTGAACCAATTGGCCAATGGAAAATTTATGAATCTTCTTTAAAATGAGGCTTGTGATATATTGAAAGAGATGTTTGACACTTCTTCTACTTGGAAGAGTAAAGCAAATGTGCCTCAAGGTTACCTCACGGTCATCCATTTGCACAAAGAATTGCATGATCATGGTCAAACTATTGCTGAGATGAGCTTACCACTACTATGAACCACTTGGCTAAGGCGCAGTTGCAACAAGTTCAAAATCCATGCCAAGTCAATGTCATGGAAGGTGTTAATATGCTTGTCAATAAGAGAAGGCAAAGAGGGCAAAAATCTCAAGGGAACTTTGAACAATATGATAATGACTGTGGTGATTTTCAAAATTAGTGTTATGATGACCAAAGTGAAGAGGTACAATGTGTCAACAACTATCAAGTAATAAAGGCAACTCTTTAAACCACTAATGGCGAATCCAAGGCAATTGGGGCAATCAACAACAAGGTGATGGTAATTGGAACAACAATAACAACCAAGATGGTAATTGGGGAAACAACAATCAGGTCAACCAAGGGAATTGGAATGGTAACAACAATTGGGGTAACAATAACAATGAAGGTTGATGGAATAATGGGAATCAAGGAAACTGGGGGCAAGGCTTTTAAAGGACACCAATGTACCAACAACCGAACAATCCGCCTCTATTTCAATCTCAAGGGTCTAGTTCTTCAGGCAATGATATGGGAAGAATCAAAATAATGTTCGAACAAATGGTGAAGAAGAACCAAGATGCCGATGCTCAATTGGTTTCCCACAATATCTCTATTCGAAACTTAGAGGTGCAATTAGGCCAAATCTCTCAATCATTTAATAATCGCCCTAAGGGTGCTCTACCAAGTGAAAGGGTAGTGAACCTGAAGGGTGGGAACAATCATGTGATAGCAATTACAACAAGAAATGGGAGAGGCGGTGATGTGAATGGCTCGAAAGAAAAGCAAGTTGCGGATGATGATGTTGAATTTCAATAAGATGTGGTTCCTTTAATAGTTGAAGATATGGTTGAGAACAATGTGAATAATGAAGTGAGGATAGGCATTGATGAGGCTGAGATGAACACTCAAGATGTCGTGAACCTTTACAGGGAACACGTGATTGACATGCCCGATCCGGTTGTGCCCAAACCCAAGGTACCTTTGCCTAGGCTACCTCCGCTTTATCCTCAAAGTCTAGAACAACAAAATAGTGACAACTAATTCAAAAAGTTCACTGACATGATGAAAATCCTTTCTATCAACGTGACTTTGGTGGAGGCACTTGAGCAAATGCCGGGTTATGCCAAGTTTATGAAGGATTTGGTGATTAAGAAGCGGTCGATGAATTGTGAGACAATAAAAATGACTCGCCAAGTTAGTTCTATCATGCATTCAATGGCTCACAAACTTGAAAACCCCGGAGCTTTTACTATCCCTTGCACTATTGGAAGTGCGGATTTTGCCAAGGCCCTTTGTGATTTAGGGGATAACATAAATTTGATGCCTTATTTAGTCTTTAAGACTTCGGGAATTAGGAAACCTAGGCCGACCTTAATGAGACTTCAAATGGCGGATTGATTGATGAAGAGACCTTTGGGAATAATTGATGATGTGCTTGTTCGGATGGACAAGTTTATATTACCGGCCGATTTTGTTATTTTGGCCTTTGAAGTGGACTATGAAGTACCTATCATTCTAGAGAGACCTTTCCTTACAACGGGAAAGGCATTGGTTGATGTTGAAATGGGTTATCTCACTTTCCGAGTGAGCGATGAAAAGGTCGTCTTTCGTATTTGCAAATCTATGAATCAACCCAATAGCACCAAGATGCGCTCTTTTGTAGGCCTTGTCACAGCTATGATTGTGGATGATACAATTGCTATGACCAACATTGAGGATCTCCTTGAGGCCGTGCTATTAAAACTTGATGTCAATGATAACACAAGCCGGGTGGAGTGTGTCAATGCTTTACATGGAATGGGATCTTATTCTCATGAGCCTAGGAAATTGTCTTTGGCTCTTGAAGACCGGAGAAATCCACCAACAAAGCCATCAATTGAGGAGCCACTAGTGTTGGAGTTGAAACCAGTTCCTCCATACCTCAGGTATGAGTTCCTAGGCCCAAATTCTACTTTACCAGTTATTCTTTCTTCTTGCCTTACTAACATGCATGTTTGGCGGTGCTTCAAAGGCGGAAAAGGGCAATTGGATAGACTTTGGTTGACATTCGAGGAATAACCCCCGCATTCTGTATGCACAAAATTATATTGGAGGATGATGCAAAGCCTTGCTTGGAGCACCAAAGAAAATTGAATGAGGTAATGCAAGAATCAAGTGGCGGACCACTTGTCTCGTTTAGAGGAGCAGTGGAGTCCTTGTGATGGCCTAGAGATCAATGATTCATTTCCCGACAAACAACTCCTTGTGGTGTTAATGAATAATATGCCATGGTTTGTCGATGTTGCTAATTACCTTGTGATCGGAGTAGTCCCATATGAGCTCTTTTCTAACCAAAGGAAAAAGCTCAAGCGGGATAGTTTGGACTTCTATTAGGATAATCCATACTTGTTCAAGATTTTCACGGATGGTGTGATCTGAAAGTGTGTCCCGGAGGAAGAGCAATTGAGTATTTTGGATGCTTGTCATTCCTCCCCCTATGGTTGCCATCATGGTGGGGCGAGGAAGGATTCTACGGTTCTTAGTTGTGGGTTCTATTGGCCAACTTTGTTCAAAGATGCGGGTGATTTAGTGAAGAGATGCTTATGAGTTCCAAAGAACAGGTGAAATTTCTAAAAAGGATGAGATGCCGCTCAACGCCATTCTTGAAGTAGATATTTTTGTTGTTTGGAGCATAGATTTCATGGGTCCATTTATTAGCTCTTATGGGAATACTTACATTCTTGTGGCGGTTGACTATGTCTCAAAATGGGTTGAAGTCGTGGCTTTGCCTAACAATGAATCCCAGAGTGTAATTGCATTTATCAAGAAGAGCATTTTCATAAGGTTTGGTACTCCACGGGAAATCATAAGTAATGGGGGGGGGGGTCTCATTTTCGCAATAAAGCTTTCTGCACCTTGCTTTCCAAGTATGGTGTCAATCACAAAGTTTCTAACCTCTATCATCCTCAAGCAAGTGGTCAAGTGGACTTCTCCAACAGGGAAATCAAAATTATATTGTCAAAGACGGTCAATGCAAATAGGATCGATTGGTCGAAGAAGTTGGATGACGCACTATGGGCTTATAGGACAGATTTCAAGACTCCTATTGGTATGTCTCCGTATCGGTTAGTGTTTGTAAAGCTTTCCATCTTCCGGTCAAGTTAGAGCACAAGGCCATGTGGGCTTTGAGGAAGCTTAATCTTGAATGGGATGTTGCAGCCAACCTTCGTATTGAACAACTCAATGAACTTGATGAATTCTGATTCCATGCCTACTCCAGTTCTTCCTTTCATAAGGACAAAATGAAGTACCTTCATGATAAATATGCTCATGGAAAGAAGTTCAAAGTTGGTGATTTAGTTCTCTTGTTTAATTCCCGGTTATGTCTGTTTCCAGGAAAGCTTAAATAAACAATGAGTGGACAGTTTGGAGTTGTGTTGGAGATGCTTGGGGGAAGATCCATGGAGATGAGGGAGAGATCCTAGTTCCCTGAATTGTAGACAGTGTCTACTTTGACAGTTATGTCATTTCGAGTGAGAGGGCTGATAACTAGGGATTTTGACGCATTTTATGCTCCTTCTTGCTTATGCTTTGATTATAAATTCATAAAAAATAATCCCAAAGGCTCATAAGTTGTGCTTGATTGCAAGTTTGATCAACAAAGTGACAAGATATGAAAGACCAGCTCAAAAGGAGTGAAACTTGCACAAGTACCAAAGACAAGAAAAACTCAGGACAAACAGGCCTAGTGCGGCCGCACTATACTTTGTGCGGTCCGCACTAGAGGGGTTCAGAGACTTGGCATTTCAGGATTTGAAGCAATACGGCCGCACTACACTTTCTGCGGTCAACGGTGGACTTCTATGGCCGCACTTCCATTCTGTGTGGTCCGCAGATGCAAGGTTAAGAGAGATACCGAGTTCAAATGATGAAGCATGTGCGGTCCGCAGTTGAGTTTGTGCGGACTGCATTAGAATCCTCCGTGACCACATTACATTCTGTGTGTTCCGCGAAGCCTGGGTTCATAGAGTTAAGTTTTCAAGTTCAAGAGCCTAGTGCTTCCGTACACCATTTGTGCGGTTCGCACTAACCCCGTAGGGGATTTTTGTCCGGTATTTTCAACTTAGTATAAATAAAATCTTTTTCCATTTTAGGGTATTAGACGTTGTAATACAGTAGTTGCGCTCGTGAGAAGACTTTTCTTAGCCATATTGGGTATTTTAACTTAGTTTTAATCACTGAATCTTTGTATTTATTTTAGTAATTAATGAATATGTCTTTCTTTTCATCTATTTCTCTGATTTTCTCTTCAAGCATGAGTAGCTAGACCCATTAGCTAGGGTTGTGGCTCAACTCTAGTGTGGATAATTGATGGGTGTTGTAATTTAGGCTTAATTGATTATGGGTTTTTGTTATTTGGTTTAATTGCATGGTTTAATTTATGAATTAGTGGTTGCAAACACTAATTTGTGCTAAGTTGACTTGGGCTTTTCTTGAGAAAGAGAGCCTAAGTCTCCAAAATTGACTCAACAAGGAATTGGGATGGACTCAAGATATTTGATAGTCCCAATTAAAGGGTTAAACCTCGAGAGAGTAATACCCGACTGGAACCCTAGTTGTTTGGGCAAATATACATACCCATTTGGTCTTGAAAAAGTCAATTGGGCAAAAATCACTCTTTCTACCAAGAGGTATAGAATGGTTAGTATCGAGGAATGATTATAACATATTCCCCAATCATGTCAATCGTGCCTTAGATACAATTATCCGTCAATTAGCCACCTAGGTAAAAATCACTACCCTAGTACCTTTTAAACCATTAGATACAACTTATAGCAATTTACTCCTAGATTAATCTAGTTTAAATTATAATTTGTAGTTTCATCACAGTAGAATATAAAGAAAACCAAAAATAAATAGTAGTGATATTTGGAACAAATACGCAATTCCAATATAAATAGATACTCGACTCCATTCCTAGCTCTCTATGGAAATCGATCCCGACCCATAAATCGGGTAAAAGCTACTGCGACCCTCTCTCGCTGCTTTTTAGTGGTACGCAGTAGGCAACGATCAAGGGCCTTCTACCATATTCCTAATGGCTATCTGATTAGAGATCCAAGTATCATTCAGGAAGTTTACCCTATTTTCGTTGTGGACCACCCATCTACTAGCCTTTTTGCATGTATCTTAGCCCTTTAGGATGCATTGCCATGTAGAGGATTTAGGGGTTCTATGGTTCTAGGAGAATGGTTTCAATTATAGTGCTTAGAGATAAGAACTCTAGCCCATAAGCTTGAGGGGTTGTGGTAAATCATCTAGGCTAGATGTGCATGAGTTGGTTTGTTTTTCAATTCTGACTTTTTGAGTCCTAACCCTCCATTGGCCTTCTTCTTAGTAACCTGTGCCAATTAACTAGGTGCATTTTTTTTATTAAGGGTGGTACCAACTAAAATTCCTTTGAATTCTATCAATTTGCTTAGAGTTTTTTGTGGTAAATTGATATACTCCATAATATGGTTAGCGATACTATTGAGGGAAGACTTAGCTAGAATGGTCCTACCAATCATGTTTAGACAATGTGTCTTCCAACCAGCCAGCTTGGATTGAATATTGTCTATTATGAACTGAAAGTCTACTTTAGCGGTTCTCTTATGGAATATTGAAAAACAAAGGTATTTACCAAATAAGGTGGTAGCTTGGATTGATAGAGTTTTAGTGAGACATTCCATGGTATCCCGGGTAGTGTTAGAGGATAAGAGTACTCTTGACTTAGTGAGGTTGATTTTTTGTACAGAGTTATCATTGAAGAATTTAATGAAAGAAAATATGGTGGTGCAGTTCCTGTCGTTTACCTTGGAAAATAGTGTAAGGCCATCAGCTGATCTTTGGGCCATACATGCTAATGCTTATTGGTTGTCCAACACTGCCTGATCGATTGACCTGGAGAGTCTCTCCATACACATGATGTAAAGGCAAGGGGATATCGGATCCCCCTTGTCTGATGCTTTAGAGGGCTTGAAAGCTTTAATTTTACCTCCATTTACCAAGATTGAGATGCTAGAAGAGCTAATGCAATACATGATTAGCTTGGTCAGTCCAGGTGGAAAGTTGAATGCATGGAGGGTGCCCCTAATGAAGGACCATTCCAAATTGTCAAAGGCTTTCTCTATATCTATTTTAAGGATCATGTAAGCCTGCTTGCCTTTCCTTTTCCTAAAGTGAGTAATGTACTATTGTACAATGATAGAATTGTCAGAGGCCCTCCTATTTGAAAGGAAAGTGGCCTGGCTAGGGCCAATTATGTCAGAAAGCATTGGCTTGATTCCATTTACAATGATCTTAGTGATGGACTTGTAGATTGTGTTACAAAGTCCAATAGGTCTGAAGTTTCTTAGCATGGAAGCTTAGGGCACTTTGGGACGAGACAAAGCAGAGTTTGATTTATGGTCTCATCCATGGAGTTAGTAATGAGGCATTGCTTGTAGAATTCAGCTACTGAGTTACCAACAATGCTCCAACACTTTTGGTAGAATAAGGGATATATAGGTCATCGGGACCTGGGACCATGAAGGGCTTGAAAGAGAATATGACCATTTTTATTTCTTCCAATTCAAGGAGTCTATCCAACCTATCCCTTTGAGAATTATATAGGGTATGGGTCATGGTCAGATGATTGGTGGTAGAAATGGGAGCTTGTGATTGTGAGGAGGTATAAAGGCTTTTGAATAAGGACATTATGGATTCTTTTCAGTCATAGAATCAGTTTTCACTCTCTTCTTTTAGGGAAAGGATCATGTTTCTTCTTTTTCTATTGAGGGTGAAAGCGTCGAATAATCTAGTGTTGGCATCCCCATTATTAATCTAGTTAATCCTAAATTTGAGCTTCCAGAAATCCTCCTCATTTTTTAGGATTGAGTCTAGCTCACGAGTCAGGTTATTTTCTGTGTTTAACAAGTAGCTGCTGAATTGATAATTGGGGGATTTTTGGATTCCTGCAATTCTGGCTAAGATTCTTCTGGGGAGTTTTTGGATTCCTGCAATTTTGGCTAAGATTCTCCTAGGAAATTTTTGGGTTCCTGCAATTTTTGCTAAGATTTTTCTTTCTTATGGAATATATTGCCAAAGGTGTTTCTGTTCCACTAAGTCACAATTCTCTTAAAGGACTCAGTGGATTGGATTAGGGTGGAATTGGAGGGGGAGGAAGCCTCATTTATGATGCTAGGAAAGGTTGGGTGGATAGTCCACATAGATTCAAACCTAAAAGGTCTTGTTCCATTATTGAAAGAGTCCTCTTTTAGAATTACTTGGATGGACAGTGATCAGAGTGGATCCTAGGCAGGTGAATCACAGTAGCCTCAGGGTACTGTGAAATCCAACTCTCATTAGTGAATCACCTATCTATTCTTTCAAGAATAAGAAAAGATCTATTTTTATATCTCTTTTTAGTCCAAGTGAATTTACTTCCTTTGTATCCTAGGTCTAATAATTTACATTCATTAAGGAAATTCCAGAATAAATTACTGCGATAGGGTTTATTGGGTTGCCCCCAAATTTATACCTAGCTTTCAAGACTTCATTAAAGTCCCATCCCACAAACTAGTTGTTCATAGAGGTTTTAGAGATAGTAAATAAGCTCTCCCATAGAAGCTTTCTTTCATCTAAATTATTAGTAGCATAGATGGCCGAAAATAACCAAGGGTGTGGTTAGGGAGTACCTTTACTATGGCATGGATACTCTGAGGGGTGGTGAAAACCTCTTACATACCAACAATATCCTTTTTCCACATAAGAACGATCCCCTAGATAGACCAATAACCAGAGATTTAATTATCAAGTCAAATTGCAGTTCCTCTGCTAGTTTTTTGTGGTCAACCATCTTGGTCTCTAGCAGTACCAACATTGCTGGCTTGTGTAGCATGACCATATTCTGAACTCAGCGTTGTTTCCACCCCTAACATTCTATATGATATAATTTATTAGGGGTGGTTTGATGGTTGGGAGTTGGCTTTCTTGGGGTTTATCTATTCCCCTGTGGAGTCCTCTTGGAATCGTTTGGGTCTTTCCCCTCATGCTGATGACTGGAGTCAGGTTGAGAAGCGGCTTGGTCACTCATTGAGAATGGTGAGACACCAGGCGAACCATATTTGGTCGTTGATCTGGGGCACAGTAACACTAGAACTTTGCTGGTCTCCACACTGAACTCTATCACTCTGACTGATTCCAGTAGGAGAGAGTCTGTGTGAAGGGGACCGTAGGTTACTTCTTCCATTTTTCATGGGCTTTTCCTTTTTTAGGAGATCTAGGGCCTTGTTGATTTCCCCTGTGATGTTGATGAGTGGTGGAGACGTACTCTTCCTTTGTTGTGTAGAAAATTATTGGGCTTGGTGGATTTGGGGTTTGATGGTCACAAATACCGACTTCGCTACTGGATCCTCCATTACCGGATTTGGGAAGAAAGGTATTGATAGGAAGACTTAGGAAATTAGTTTGTTGAGAATTGGTGGGTCGATGTTTGGTTGTATGTTTTCATTGTTTGCCATTGTCTACCATAGGCATGGACCAAAGGCAACCAAAGCCTTGTTCAGTGCTTCCACCGTTACTTTCGCCAAATGTGATGGATTTTGGAAAATCAAGGTCAATGGTTGATTTCCTAGGGTGAAATTGTAGGCTAACCCCTGCCCCTGCAGCGCTAACTCTAGCCAGGATGTTGGGATGTGGTCCAGTGGTAGTGGCATTGAGGTCACAATGGTAGGTGGAGTTTGTTTTTTTCTTCCATTTTTTGTGTTTTTTGGTACTTGCTACTTTGAGTAGTGGGTGGAATTAAGTTAATGGACTGACTCATAATTGTGCTCTTTAGTGTCAAATCTTGGTCAGTGGAAGAGGCAATAGTTATTGTATATGGGGAAAGGGATTCAAAATTAATGTGGTATCTTGTGGAATGGACGACGAGTGTCTTTTTATCTGAAATTGAGTGGGTTTCAGATGAGGCACTTGAGTGTTCATGGGGGTTTTTTGAGTTTTCCCAGTTAGAGGCTTTCTCTGCGAGAGAGGTAATGGACGCGTAGGTTTGTGCATAGGGTTGATTCTTAGGGCTGGTAGTCTCCAATTGGGTGATAGCCCCTATTGGTTGAATGTTGTCGGCCCTACAGTCCAAGACCCCATGTTGAGATCCTTTGCATCATGAGATGGGCCTATATCAGAGGCCTCGTTGTGGGAGCCTATGTAGGGGTCGAGGCTGGAGTTTATGTCAGTTTCTCCAGGCCTCAATCCTGCTTTTTTTTGGCGTTATTTTTTTGCTGGGGCCTCTCGAAAGATGTTATCACATTATATTGGAAAAAAATATATTTGAAAATTGAATGGGCTCGCTCAATATAATTATAAAATAACATAAAATATAGAAAAAATTAGCATACCTGATTCCATTTCTACCCCTAACTATGGACTAATTATGTAACCTCCTTCCAATAACAATTAGTCAATTACTTATTGATTATAGTTCTTTGACCATGTCATCTACAAAAGTAAACTTCATGTTTTTGCTTTTGTCCTATCATACTCAAAATTTCCAAATAGGATATCCAAATGACAATACAGGTTTACAACTCTTACTTGATGTTTTAAAACTGAATTATCCAAAATTATCAAATTATGTCATAACAGAAGAAAAACTGAGATGCTAAGATGATTTCAAAAAGTCTAATTTTATTTATAGTTATATAAATCATTCAAATTAAATGGCATGCTCCACAAAAGGATGGACAAAGTTCAACATAGATGGAACATTCGATAAAGAAAAGATGGTTTAGGTGGAGTGTTTAGGGACAATACGAGAAAATGGATATTAGGATTTCACAAATACTGCAATGCTCTATTTCCTTTATACGTTGAATTGCATGCTCTCCATGAAGGACTACAATTGGCATCAATGTTTGATCTATTCCCATTGGAAGTGGAAACAAATTCAGCCGAAATGATCGATGCTATTAACAATGACCATACAATACTAATTAATTTGATCTACTCATGAAGGTCATTAATGTGCCAGGAGAAGAGCTTTCTACTACGACATAATTTAAGGCAAGGAAATGCAGTAGTTGATGCACTAGCCAAGAAAGCAACCCCCAAATAATATAATCCTGGAAGAACAAAATTATTTGCTTAACCGCCGTTTTTTGTGCAACAACTTCTAACAAATGACATGAGCGGGAAATGCAACTCATAAAAACAACTACCTATATCTTTGTGTAATATGCTTAGAACCCTAAGAAATCAAAATATTGTAAGTGACAATAGTTGTTTATCTGAGGGGATACCCAACCCCAATGTCACTTTGGTCTGTAATATGCAAAACTGTGTCTAGTAAGTAATATATAACTCCTTTTACTACTAAAAAAAAGAATTCCATAATAACAATAATATACCCAATATGATTTCACAAGTTGGCTCTGCGAATGATGTGGTGTATGCAAGCATTACCTCTATGCAAGATAGAAGACTATTTTTGATAGACCATCGACATAAGAAATAAAGAATAAGATAATAATAGAACAATGAAGAATGGGAGCAATAAGTTGCTCGAAACTAGAACAACGCTCTCCCATGAAAAAGAGAGAGATCGCGAGGTAACATGCAAACCTTCTAGTCTAATGCTCGACCTCCATGTTCTCCTATCTAGGGTCATGTCCTCAGCGAATTGAAGATGTATCACATTTTGTTTAATTACCTCTTCAATTCTTCCTCGGTCTACCTCTAGCTCTCCTTAGATGTAACACTATCAACCTATCACACCTCCTCATTAGGGCATCTATGCTCCTCCAATTCACATGTACGAGCCATCTCAACCTCACTTCCCGCATCTTATCTACCATAGATTCCACTCCCACATTGCCTTGTATCTTTGTCCTTAATCTTGTCTCTCATGGTATGGCCACACATCTATCTAAGCATTTTTATTTTTTGTTACTTTCATCTTCTGATCTTGTGAGTTTCTAACTGGCTAACACTCTACCTTATACAACATAGTTGGTATACTAACCACTCTATAAAATTTACATTTAAATTTTAGTGGCATATTTATATCATATATGACATCATATGCGAGCCTCTATTTCAGCCACCCTATTACAATATGATATGAGACATCATCGTCGATCTCTATTTTCTTGGATTAGTTGAATAACCAAAAAATTAATATGACATAAACTTCTCTAAATAACGGGTTGAACCGAATCCTTAACACTATTAACTTGAGGGAATGGCTTAATTTTAATTTTTATTTTTATAAGTGTTCATATTCTGATTAGATTTAAAAGCAAGAGGCTTTTTATTATGTTGCAAGGAGTAATTAAGTAGGAAGTCAAGACTACAGTTGAGAAGGCCATAATTAGGTTGGAATTTTTCTTCTTTCTTTGTACTATATCTTAAAACTTTTACAAAAATGTATAAAGTATCTGGCATAATGAGAAATAAGCAAACCCATCGAATTTAGATTTTTCAGTATCCAATATTTAAATAGGAAGATATGACTCTGTTTAGGGATTTGTACATTTTATTAGCAATAAAAACTGAAATACAGCATTATTTTATTGCAGGAGTTGAAGCTTTAACAGCACATCATCGGGTTGACTACCTTTTTGTGGTTTGAATACTTTCACCGGCTTTTTTTTAATTGCATAAAACAATAATTTAAAATCGTTTTAACCCCTTTCTTTTTCTGAAAGGCCGTTTTTACCCCTGAATTATTTTTCTTTGGTCGTTTATGTCCCTACCAATTAACGTGTTCCCTTTTAAATGTACACGTCTTTTTTCACTCTTTATATTTTTCTATTTCCGTTCGTTGAACTTCTAGAAATACCTTTTTTTTAAATTACACATCTAATTTTTATTTTTGAATGAGAATAAAATTATAAAACGAAGAATTAACATGGGCAAGTTAACTTGATATCAGAAGAATCGTCATAAAATACAAAGGTGCATATCATAAAATATATAGTTTTAATATATTTATCAAACATGTATCCGTCTCATTTATAAATTAAAGTTTAAAAGTATTTTTTGAAACTTGATCTTCACTATTCACAGGTATACCTCTTTTTTATATCAAGTAATCTATTGTTTAGTTTAATTCATTACTATAGGGATATTCATCGGTTGGTATGATACGATATTTAAATATTTCAGTTAAGTATTTTTGGTATTTGATTTTTTAAAGTACTATACTAATATTATAAATAATTAAATTCGATATAGTTTGACTTTTCTCCTTTTAATTTTGATCAATTTCTTTTACTTTATTCGGCTTGAATACTAGCGAATACATAGAGCCATTAACAATAATATTCTCATTAATTAAAGTACTCACAAATGCAAAACTGAAAACGTTCTTAGCTCACCTGACTGTTGATAAAATCTTTATCAGCAATAATATGTGAATTATGTAATTTAGTATATATTTCGATACGATAATACTATTTCAATATTACCAAATATACGTAATACTATAATATTTTTTTTTAACAAAATACTATATTAAATACTTAAATTTTCGATTTAAGTAAGGTAATTCAATATTTACCATATAATGCACAACCCTACACTATTGTTGTGAGCTTAATTCCTTTTTTTTTTTTGCTCTATCATATTTAAAATAAGGCAATAAAAAAGTTCTATCATTTAAACTTTTTACGTTGAAGGTTATAAATAAGAATGTAAATTATGTTTTACTTTCACAGAAATTGAAATCTCCTTGAAATGTAGGTAGAAAATTTAAATATTTTACTAAAATATTGATGAACATTAAATATGTATATTTAAAATAAAATATGATGCAGATACATCTTAATCTTAAATTTATTTCTCTTTTGTAACGGAAGAAAAAAGGTATAATAGTAGGAATCATTATGATTAAAGGGATTGCATTTTCTGCCAAAAAGCATACGTGTTTTTTCTTCTTTCTTTTTTGTTTTGTTTTTTCTTTTTTTACTGATAAAGAAAATACTATGCACATACTTTCTTTTCCACTCAAATTATAATGTTTCCCGAATTTCATGATAATATAGACAAGTTATTGACACCTATTCAAAAAAAGATATCACAATAATTCAAATTTTAAGCTTACCAAATCCCAATAAATTTAAATACGAGTTTAAGTTTGGTGCAAATCACGAGGCAAATATGAACTATAGTAATCAGGATTCTTCGTCGGTCCATACAATATGATGTTGTATTTAAGTATTTTAGTTCGGTATTTTTGATATTCGATTTCTTAAAATGCTATAATAATATTATATTTAATTAAATTTGGTATGATTCGATTTTTCTTCATTCAACTTTGATTTACTTATTCCGGCAGCTTCAATTTGTTCGGCTTGAATATTAGTTAATTGATAGAGTCATAAACTATAATATTCTCATTAGTTAAAGTATTAAAAAAAAGGTATTAACCCATAAAGAGAAAAATGTACATCACATAATAAATTTAATCGTTAAAAATATCTTTATTACTTCGCTTATAGTTAATTGCTAAACTTAGAAAGTACAATAAGGATTGCCAACCTCAACGTGAATGCCAAAGAAAAATAATATATCTATTCTTAATTAGAGGTCTCGGTTTTGAGTCTCTGGGTATTAAGTCGCGTTTATTAGATAACAATTTACCCTCCCCCCTCTCGATGGAAATTCTCGGCACAAATCCGGATTTAGTCGGACAACAATATGGGTAACGGGCACCGAGTGGAAAACCCGAAAGAAGTATTATATAACTTGGTATGTTATAATCAATAATATATGTATAATATAACTTATTATATATTTCGGTACAATAACGATATTTTATTCTTTTAATACGAAATACCATATCTAATACAATTTTTTTTAAAATTTAAATAAAATACTATATCAAATACCAAAATGAACACATTATTTTATTATTCGATACAATTATTCAGATTTTTATCATATTTATGCATAGCCCAAATAGTAATACGTAATCTTTCATCACCAAAGAATATAGTGCAATGAATGTGACTGCTCTTTTTTTAATCAAAGTTCTCGAGTTCAAGCCCTGAGTATGTAAAAAATCTTGGTAGGAAACGCTCCCCCGAATGGGACCCTATACGGTGCGAATTCAAATATAATTGGGTGATACGAAGCACTTCCTCCCTGAATAGGACATTACGCGGCACAAATTCAAATATAATTAGGTTCCAATGAGGGTACTAGATATCGAGCGGGAAATCAAAAAAAAGAAATACATAACCTTCATATCAAGCTGATATTACAATCTAGAGAATAAAATGAAAATTAATAAAGTTTAATGCAAAAATTATTTGTCCTATCAATATATATAACTTAGATATTTTATATATTCTAATGAGCGAATAGGATAACGAATATAATATTTTCTTTAATACCACTTTCTCCTATTTACGGAAAATTAATGAGATTTGGTAATTATAATTCATAAATCATAAATCTCCCGAATATGAAAACAAAATCTTGTCATTTATCTAAGGCAAAACATATAAAAGGGTAATTATCAGAACATAAAAAGTAAACTGAGGATATTTTGGACATTTCATTACAATTAACAAATACTAGGTGTAGAGTCCAGACAAAAGGCAATTACTATATCAGTTGTTTCTTCTTCACTTTTATTTTCTTCATTTACCCCCATTAATGGAGGGAACCTCAACTTTACAAACTCCAAAAAACATCAAACAAAATTTTACTTCTGAAAATCAAAACTAAATAGTAGTAATAATCTCCAAAACCCCTTTTCCCTTCTGGCGCCATTTATTTACCAACCTTTATTTCAAACCAAACCTTTATTTTTTAATTTAATCTCTATTTAAAGTCATATTCTTGATTTTTTCCCACAGTACTGTGTTTCTTTTTGTGTTTGGGTTTATTTTAGGGGAAAAAATGATGGAAATGGAAGACAAAGAGAGTACAGAATCTGGTTCACTCGGTGTTAACTCAGAATATGACTCACCACCACCACCACTACACCCCCAACCACCACCAGTAACAGCAGTAGCAGCAGCCAATGGGAGTTCGACAAGTGGCAGTGGTAGTGGGGTTGTGCCGCCACAAATGCTGAATATGAACATGAACATGAACATGGGTATGGCAACAACTGAGGGTGGTGCAGTAGGGTTGGTGGTGGTGGGTAGTAGGGGTGGTGGGGTAGTGGGTAATGGTGGAGAGAAAAAGAAGAGAGGGAGACCAAGAAAGTATGATGCTGAAGGGAACTTAACACCTCAATATATAAAAGCTGCTGCTGCAGCAGCTGCAGCTAAAGCAGCAGTGGCGGCGGCAGTGACGTCACCTGGTGGTGGTGGTAGTGGTGGTGGTAGTGGTGGTGGTGTAGTGACACCACAGTCAGGTTTTACTATAACGTCACCGCCTTCTTCTGCTTTTTCTTCTTCTTCCTCTAAAAGAGGACGTGGCAGACCTTCTGGTTCTTCTGGTAACTTGCAATTAATTGCTTCTTTGGGTAAGTATGTTAAAAGATTTTGCTCAAAGATCTGTTAATTCTTAAAAAAAAAAATTTATATGTTTGTTGATTTAAAGGGACAAAAACCCTAGAATGGTCTTTTTTATTTTTATTTTCGAGTGAATCGGAAATAGTCTCTCTACGTTCTAGTCTGGTTACTCACTAACTTCCCTATATACCCCATCTTTTGACCTGGTGAGTGGTGAGGTCGGTATATACACTGCCCAGACCCCACATATAACCTCACTGGTTGTCGTTGAATAAATCGAAAACAATCTCTTTACCTTATTAGCTTAGTGTAAGTTCTGTGTATATACTACTGTTCATAGACTCTATTTGTCTGACTTCAGTGAGTTGTTGTTGGTGAGTGAATCTGAAATGGGGCAGGCAAAAAACCCAAAATTTGGTTTTGTTAGCTTTAGTTTGTTTTACCTAGTGATTTTTCTGACGTAAGAGTGGTTTTTGGTGTTTGAAGGTGAGCTGTTTGCACATACAGCTGGAGGGGATTTTATGCCACATGTGGTTACTGTGCATACTGGAGAGGTAATTTCTTCTTTCTTTTTCTGTTTGATGTCTATTTTTTGTGTCTTTAATGATGTAATGAAATGAAATACTAGGATCTCCTTTTCAGATCTGAAATGTTTTGTGTTATGTGCTGGTTTTAGGATGTGGCAGGAAAGGTTTATTCTTTTGTGCAGAAGGGTTCAAGAGGGATCTGTGTTTTGTCTGCAAATGGGGCTGTTTCTAATGTTACAATTCGTCAGCCTGGTTCTTCTGGTGGTCTTTTGACTTATGAGGCAATGATCTATTCTTAGTTTCATTCTTTCTCCTAATCTTTTAGTACTTTGTATCTTTTTTAAGATTGTGTTAGCTAATAGCTTTTACTGATTCTTAGTTTTCTAGATGCTTCTGTTTTTGTTGTTGTCCTGCCTCAACCACCCCCCACCTGAAAAAAGAAAAGAAATAAACAAAAAGGAATGTCTCAAGATCAGGTTTTAAAGAATTAAAGGATGGTTTCTCTGCGGAAATATAGTTTCTTTTTTATTTTATTTGATAAAGTATATATTCTGCGAAAATGTAGTTATAGCTGGTGAAGGGTAGTTGGTGGCTGCCTCCAAGACTTTGGTTCAGTGGCAAGTGGTAAGAGCACCTGAGTAATGTGTTGATTAGGTACATGTCACGAGTTAGAACCGTCTGCCAGTCAGCCCAGAGGATTTCTCGGGTATCAAAAAAGCGTTGTTTGTGACAGACTTTATTTGTTGCTGAAAATTTGTATCATCATTTATAGGAAATTGACTAAATCAATCCTGCAGTGTATTAGGTAACCTTGATTAGTTTTGCCTTTACATGTGCGTATCTGTGATCTACTCCATAAGTTAGGACTAAAACACTTCATAGTGGAGTGGTATATATTGTCTGAATCGATGTATCAGGTAAATTTTGAATACCATATTGCTTTGACATGGTTGAACTTCAAAAGTAGCGAAGTGTCGTGGGGGGCTCCAGTGTTTATTCAGCAAAGCACAATAATTTCAAGGATCAAAGATATATCCATGACTAGGAAATTCAAGTCTGCTATTGCATGAGCTTCCCATCTTTAACTGATTGTTATAACTTCTCTTCTGAGTTCTAGTAATTTCTTTCAAACGGGGTTCCCAGATTTACTTTCTGAATTTCAGCTGTCGATATCTAGGTTATTTTGGTGTTCTTTCTGAAGGGCTTTGCTTCTGTTACAGTACAAAGCATGAATCAGTGTCCACCATTCTGGAGAAATCGTGTTTCTCCTTCTCCCTAATGTTTTGTTTCCTTGTGTTTGATAATTGTATTCAAGTGCTGTTCTTATTTTAAAACAACAGTTCTGTGTTTGACCCATCCTGCCAAAATTCAAATTTAAATTACTAAACAAAGATCCCCATAAATTGTTGTTAGCAGCCAAACTTAAGCTCAGGTTGGCATCATTTAATGTATGGAAGACGAGGATCAAATAGAGTTGACACTACACATCAGAATGAAAATGGTTGTCGGATCGCAGATGTCCTGTCGTGTCTCACTTGGATTATTTTATACTCTCTAATTCTTTTTAGTTTACATGCGAGTTCTCTTCAGCAAGAAAAGTGTTTTTGCAGTCTAGAAAGGAAAAGCAGTTCTAGGTTTTCCCATGAATGACTAACCTAATACGCTTGCTGGCACAATTATATAGCCGTTGAATTTCATTGCATCGTTTTGCTATCTCAGCTCTCATGTGTTTTTTATTTAAGAGTTGTTACGTCGTCTATGAGGATACAGGAGTTATCACCTTTTATATCCTGGAAAATTCATATTTAGTTACTCTAACGATGCAGGGCCGCTTTGAGATCTTAGCATTAACTGGCTCTTACACTGTTTCTGAAAACGGTGGCATCAAAAGTAGGTCCGGTGGATTAAGTGTTTCATTGGCTGGCCCAGATGGCCGCGTTATTGGTGGTGGTATTGCTGGTTCACTTATCGCTGCAAGCCCCATCCAAGTAAGTCCTGTTATGCTATTATATACAGAGTAATAATTATAGGCCAATTATCTTTTCTGTTGTCAAATTTTCTGAATTGCGTGTCCACAGCCAACATCGATAGCATACTCTTTAATGATGCCATTTCTTCTTATGTGGCTAGATGGTGGTCGGAAGTTTCATGCCAAATGCTTTTATAAAACACAATAAAAGAAAGCATCATCAAGTCGAACCAAGAACGGCTCCCGTTATCCACAGCTCTCCGGACCCTGTCTCAATGGTAAGACCTGTATCACATGCACCACTTGTGAACAACATGACTCTGACTCAGGCACCGCAAATACCAATGCAAAACCACGGAGAGGTCGATAACAGCACAAGCAACAAAGATATGCCAAATTCCACATCTACAGACACTTCTGACTGTAATGGATCAGAGCCTACCTTTGATCAGAGATCATATCCTGATATTAACCTGTCTATACCTATGGAGTAGCTTGTTAAGTCGGAAACCAAACTCGACGATAGTTTCTTTTCCATTTAGCTGATTCCTTGTTTTCCTGACTGCTGATTGTAACTTTAGAGGAATCATTTTAGGGCATGACTAGAAGAGGGCTAATATATCTTTTGTTTTCTGATTGATGTAATTTCTATACAGATCTGTGTTCCTTTCTTTTTGAAGGATTTTACCTAGGAACAGATGCTATATAGTTGCATTAATGTCAGTCTTAAGTCCAAGAACACTCGCTTATTCTTATATTGATATCATGATTTTATGCCCAGTTAGTTGTGAAAGACTCAATGCAGCGTCTCTCTGAGGCTGTATTGTCTTTTGAAAATAGCTTCTCTACCCGCACAAGATAGGGGTGAGGTCTGCATGTATACTAAACGCCCCAAACCCCACCGCTCTAATGTCAGTGGGAAGTAAGAAAACTCACTTATTCTTATATTTATATCATGTTTTTATGCCTTAGTTGTGAAGGACTTAATGCAGTTTCTCAAAGGTCGTATTGTCTTTCGGAAACAGCCTCTTTATCCCTGTAAGGTAGGGATAAGATTTGCGTACATACTATCCGCCTAAGCCCCGCTTGTAAGAATATATTAAGTACGATGTTAGCAAGCTTCAAAATAGAGTACTTGGTTTGATTCTAATGTCATATATGCTTCCTCAGAGATTTTGTTGCAATTAGTAAAGCAAGGACATAGTACAGTTATAGACTTTTCTATAACATCATCTTTATATAGCAGCCGTTCACTATAAAAAGCCAAGTTTTTCTTTGAATCTATTTTTATGTTACGCAACTTCACTATAACATCCAAAATATCGGAATGAATGTAATTGTTGTAGAGACGTTTGGCTGTATTATAAACTATAAAAGACATACCCCACATACTGTAGTAGCTCATTGACATTGTGAAAATAGGTAATTGAAACATACTACACTTCAGAAGCTTCCTTTTTTATGCCAAAACGGAGAATTATCTTAACATAGTAATTCCAGTCAGGATGAGAAGCTGTTATTGCAGGTTGTCCAAAAGGATGTTCTTTCACATACGTTGGAACATCATCTGCATCTGCTACACCTTCCAGAAACTTCCGTAGATCGCCGTTAGGACCTATTTAATATGTGTAAAATATAAATTAATCACTTCTAAATGACTTGACAGTGTATAAAAGTTAAACTCATTCCGTCAATATATTACCTAGTAACGTGTCTTTGCCTTTTCCAACTTTGAAAACAGGAGGAAAAACTGCTGTATTAGGCTGCAAATCAAACAAGAATTATCATAAGTCTTATGTCTATAGCCAATCTTGTACTCTTGTTTTCGATGAAATGTAAAAACGTACAGGGTTAAGTAGAGCTACGTGGGGCTCATCATCAATCAAAAGTGTGTTAGATTCTGAAAATTTTCCACCACGAAAAGAAAGGATATGATACTTGTTTTCCCATATTTTCTTCATTTGTTTCAAGAATATGGGCTTCTCCTTCTTCTCCAAACACTTAAAGCCACTGTCAATGCATTTTTCTTGATCCTATAAAACAAATGAAATTTCAAAAGATTTGTTTGTTTTCACAATTTAAAGTAAAAAGGTAGCCTGGTGCATGAAATAAGATACGGGGAAAAGCTGCACCCCAAGGAGTAAGATGTAAGCAGCTCGAACACGTGAGTTATAGGTCACATGGAGATAAATTTACCGTTGCTCCAATGCTTCTTTCTCAAGCCAGATATGAGTTCTTTTGTAAATTCTGCGAGAATAATAAAGGTTGGGTATTTTACCCGTAATCCTGTGTATAAGTTTGGCTAAAGTCTGAAAATTTTAAGTGTCAGGCTGTGTGTGCGAAAAGTGTTGCTGAGTAGCTGTATGTTTGCTACTGCCGTGCAATGTTAATATTTGCAAAAACTTGGCCCTATAACAACTGGCCTAAAAGGGTAACTTGGTGCAAGACAAGATACGTAGAAGGGCCGCACCCCAAGAGAGGATGATGTAAGCAACCTATTTTGATGTAAGTATCAGTGGCTGATTTTATTGTTCGAACCCGTGAATTATAGGTCACATGAAGACAACTTTACCGTTGCTCTAAGACTTCTTTCTCGAGTTTAACTTAAAAGGGTAGCTTGGTGCACGAAACATCCCAAATTCTGATGTAAGCACCCTATTCTGATGGAAGCATCAATGGCTAATTTTATGGCTCAAACCATGACTTATAGGTCACAGTGGTACAACTTTAGCATTGGTGCAATACTTCCCTTCATTCCCAAATTTAACCTCAATAAACAAAATGAGTTCTTAGCTAGATTAAATTTAAAGCCACTTACCCATACAAATAACAACTTTCGTCGAAGTCCAACCATGATGTTGTCTAGAATAGCATCCATGTTTCTCCTATATCATAAGGACAAAAGCAAAGATATAGTAAAAACAATTTCAATAAATTATTATTAATTTACTAGGTTTAAAACATTTTTATTGAAATACTAACTCCATTGCAGATGACCATAGTCCGACTTCAAATCTTTCGAGGCAAAACTTCATAAATTGATCACAAAATGGTCTCTTGAAAACTGCTTTTAACAAGGCATCACCACAACACAAGTTAAACCAACAAAAAAAAAAGATCATCACAATTAACCAAATATCACTGAATCATTTTTTACACGCACAGACACACATACATTATCACACATACACACACACTCAAACCTGAGAAATTTCCACAAACTAAGTCCGGTTTGTAGCTTTTAACAGTGAACCAGTCGCGACGATGCACCCTATGAACCAGCAGCCCTCCAAGATTAAACACAAGGAGTTTCTTTTTTGGACCAAGGTTCAGTTTCTCTAAGGGAAGGTCCAACTCTTTTCCAGTGTCCTTTGTTATATCTTCATGATCACTATTATCATCATAAAAAACCAGGTTTTTCAACTTCAGATTTGAAAGCTTTCTTGCCATAGTTCAATTTAGAAGAAAGATTAGTGATAATACTACTAATTAAGACAATGTAAAAACATATGATTGCATGATTCTATATTTATAATGGTATATATTCAAGGTTTAATGGTTACAAACCCCTTCAAATACTGTAATTAAATGATGGAGTCTTTTCACTTCCCTAGATTCATGCATGCTCAAAATTCTAGAGGATAGAATCTGATCAGTTACTACAACATGATTATCTAAAAGATTATGTCCAGTCATTCGAAAATCAGTAATATATCTGTTCAGTTTACTACAATCATCATAATCTTGCTAAAATAAGTAGTAACCTAAAGAGCAATAGTTTATCAAGGGGTGGATAACATTATTAATTAAATTGTCAAATCAATATTTCAAGTTTCTAGCGTACTGGTTACAAAATTATTATAGACGTGTTATTTAGGGCAAAGGGCAACCTAGTGTATAAAGTATCCCGCATTTACACAGGATTCGAGGAAGGACCGCACTTCAAGGAGTGTGATGCAGACAACATAACATAATGAAAGCATTATTGGTTGTTTTCACATCTCGAATGTTGAATTCAGCTAAGCCTGTCAACCGGTCCGGGTTGACCCGGGACCGAACCGGCCCGGCCCGGTATAAACCGGGACCGGACCGGACCGGTTCTTAAGGGGTGGGCTGGGCTGGGTTGGGGGGGGGAGGGGTTAGAACGGTTAGGATTTTAGGATTAAGACCCGTGACCGGACCGGCCCGGTAAGCAAAACAGTGCTTGAACCGGTCGACCCGGACCGGGACCGGACCGGTACAACGGTCAAAATTTTTTTTTTTTTAAAAAAAATTTCTGAACATATGGGCCCCACAGGACCGTTGGCAACGGTCCAGAACCGTTGGCCAACGGGAGTATTTTCAGAAATGGCCACTTTTTTGTTTTTTTTTGTATTTATTAAATTACATTATTAACCATTCTTGAAATCTATAAATACCCTCCCCTCTTCCTCATTTCCTCACTCAAAATTATCAATCTCTCTCTCAATTCTCAAATTATCAATCACTCTCTTCTCTTCAATTTTCAAGAATTCATATTCTAATTTTATAATTTTATTGTCTTTGTTTTCCCGAATTTAATTTATCGTAATTTCTCATTCGGAAATCGGAATTCTAAGCTTGAAGTTCAAGTGTCCAACATTGAAATACTTGCTTGACGTTTGTTCGTGGTAACACCGGATTTGCGTAATCAAGTGCTCAATTTATTGTCGAATTCGGTGCACTCTCTCCAACTCTTTCTCTTATTTAATATTTTATTTGCATATTTGAGTTTAGCTTATATTTTCATTTTTACAATATGTTTAATGCTGCTAAAAGAGCGTGTAGAAAAGTTACTGGTAGGGGTGGAAGTAAAAAAAGAGGTAGTCCTGTAGCTTCTGGTAGTAATAATAGTAATGACCCAATAACACATGTTTCTGAATCATCGCCTAATTTGCAAGATGTAGATATTGATTATGAACAATTACAAGAAGATTACGGAATAGAAGATAATGAAATTGGAATAGCAGATGAGATACCACCTACACCTAGTAGTGGAAATGTGGGTAGTATTGGAGTTGGAGTTGCTAGTGCAACAAGCGGTAGAAGACCACCAGTGGCTCCAACTTCTACTCGTAAAAAAAGAAGTCCTGTTTGGAAATTTTTTGATATAGTAGAAGGTACTGATAGAGTTAAGTGCAAACTTTGTAACGAAACGTTTAAACATTTGACCGGAGGTAATTTAGGGGGGACTGGGACACTTATTAGACATCTGTCGACTAACCATCCTATAGAATGGGGAGCTAATGGGGATGGAAGTCAAACAACAATTAACCCTACTACCGGAGGTCTCTTAAAATATGATAAAATGAGGGATCGAGAGGAATTAGCGAAAATAATTGCTTTGGGTTGTCTACCTTTTTCTTTTGCTTCTTCCTCTTATCTTATTATATATATTCAAAGGATATACAATCCTTTGTTTAAAGGTATCCCTAGAAGTACTTGTAGAGCAGACATCTTTAGACTTCACGGCCAATATCAAACATACATACGTTATTTGTTTACTCACCTTCCTTCTAGAGTATGTCTAACTTCTGATATTGGCCATGCTGTTAATGGAAATGATTATTTAACAATTACATGTCATTGGATAGATGATAATACTTGTATGCAAAAACGTATTATTGCTTTTAAATATGATGAAGATCAGAGTCATTAACTGAAGTTGGAATTATACATATATATTTTTAAAATGTTGCTACAAATATAGATTTCCAATAACTGAAGTTGCTAATGCACATTGTACTGATCCTAGGCGTATGTTAACAACTGATACTTGGGAGGTCATTAGTGATGTTGTTAAATTTTTGCATAAATTTTATACTGCTACTGTTGTGTTTTCTGGCGCATATTACCCAACTGTTACTATGGCTTTAGTACATATAGCTGAAATTTCTTTGCTACTACATGAATTTAAGAAGAAAGATAGATATACGGATGTTGTTGTAAATATGCAAGCGAAATTCAAAAAGGATTTCTTTCCAATTCCTCCAGTTTACTTAATTGGTGCAGTTTTAAATCCGTCTATTAAAATGTCTGATTGTCACCAATTAATGAATGCTTTATATACTTATATGGAGATTGGGCCCACTGAAAGCCCAAATTTGTATGATTCTATGAACCAGCTAAATGAACATTTACAACATCTATATAATTATTATGCAACTCAATGTGATAATTCTCGTGCTTCAACAGATGTAAATCCCGCTATGCAATGTAGCAGTTCTAATGTAGATGATGAAGAAGGCATTGATAGTTTTAATATTTTTTCAACTTTTTCTAACACTCAAAGTAGTAGCAGGAATATTGATGAACTTCAATTTTACTTGCAGAAGCAAAAGGAGCCTCGCACCAAGGAATTCTCACCGTTAGGCTGGTGGCATGAAAATGCAAAGCAATTTCCCGTTCTTTTCGCTATGGCTCAGGATGTCCTGAATGTGCCAATTTCCACTGTTGCATCCGAGAGTGCATTTAGCCAAGCAAGACAACAACTTGGAGACACACGCCACTCATTGGGAAGCAATGCTTTGGAAGTTTTAGTATGTTTAAGAGATTGGATTAGATCGGAACGAAGAAATCAAGGAAAGGAAGATCTTGATAGCCCAGAAGACGAAGAACTTGGAGATATATTAACGCATGGAAACCCATCCGCATTTAACACGCCAGAAGAAGGTCAATCGGTTCATATTGATTACGATGAACTTGCTAGGGCAATGCAAAGAATTTGATGATTCGGATTACTACTAGTATACTACTTGTTACAAAAGATGTAAACTTTTTACTACTTAAGATACATTTTAGTTTTTCTTTATTTGAATTTAAGAAATAAAGTAGCACTTGCAATAAGTGCAATTTTTTCCCATCTTTTGTTGTGTTCATTCAATTATTACAAAGTATTAATATAACTTAATATTTATACGTAATTCTAAAAAAAAAAAAAAATAACGAAACCTGGCCCGGCCCGGACCATTACAACTCGTAACCCGTACGGTTCAATCTAAGCCTGTCTCAACCCAGCCCGGTGAAAATCGGTACTGTTTGTAACCGGCCCGGCTCGGACCGGTAACCGGACGGGTCGAAAAAAAATCGACCCGGACCGGACCGGTGGAACCGGTTAACACCCATAAATTCAGCTATCCATGGAGCTCTGCCATGGTGATTGAGCTGAACTACAATGTTAGCTAAGAGGAAGGCGCTTGTAGAAATAAATCTCAGGGAATACTCTAGAAGAGGAGAGAGAAATTATAATATTCTATTCCATGTATAAAATGTATCTGCACATGTGTATATATAACGTGTGAAACTTAATCTGATTGTGGTTAGTACTAAAGCTAAATCTAGTTACTCTAACTCTAGCATAATCTAAGTTAGTTATAACTAAATGAAGCTAGCTAACCGCCACTATCACTACTAATCTCAATACTCTCCCTCAAGTTAGAGGGTAAGAATAAGTTTTCAACCCCCAACTCGCTAAGGAAAAAATAATGCCGTGCCTTTCCAAGACCCTTTGTGCTTTCGTGTTGATATGTTGAGTCTGAATGAGGCCCTGCTGTAGCTTTTCCCACACAAAGTGGATCAATGTCAATGTATTTTGTGCATTCATGAAAGATAGGATTGACAGCTATTTGAATAGCTGCTTTGTTGTCACAGTGCATGGTACCATGCAGCTGAACTGTAACTCCTAGCTCTTTAAATAGCGCAGCCAGCCATGAAAGTTTTGCAACAGTGGAGGCCGTACTCCTAAATTCTGCCTCTGTTGAACTCCTTTTTTTTTTTAGACCAGCTAAAAACAGAACTTCCAGTTCACCGATTCAGTATTCTAAAAAGAATTTACTTTAAATTTTCCTACAGTGTTAACAAGGCTCTTCCATATTAAACTCACAACAAAGTACAAGATTAAGGAATGATTTCATGGGAAAAACGAAAAACCCATTCTGAATCGACAAAAGCTGGTGGGATCAATTCTCAAAACGGCAATGCAAAATGCAACATATCTATTGTAAGTCCAAACCAATCGTAATGGCTCCATTAGCACAAGTCGAGATCTATATGCTGCTGCTGCCGCCTAATCATCATTCTGGCTCTCATCTTTGACAAGCCTTATCATGTCATCAATTCTCAGAATAGTAATAGCTGCTTCCGTGGCAAACTGTATTATTTTTACTTTGCTCATTGCAGGCTCAATCACTCCAGCTTCCAAGTTATTTCGCACAGTGCCCTTTGCTAGATCCAGTCCCATGCTTGATAGATGCTTCTTGTCAGCTTTGGTTTGTGCAAGGTAGTGACATGAACGTAGTTTAGATACCAAGTTGCTGGAATCTTTTGCAGCATTGTTTGCAAGAACCTTTGGTATGACAAGTAAGGATTCAGCAAATTGTGCAATAGCCAGCTGCTCCCTTGACCCAAGAGTAGTAGTTTGGTACTCCAAGTAGACACATAAAGCAGCCTCAACAGCCCCACCACCAGCAACAACAGTTGTTGACTCAAGTGTTCTCTTCACAATGCATAAAGCATCATGGAGGGCCCTCTCCATCTCATCAAGCATAAAGTCATTTGCACCTCTAAGTATTAATGAAACCGAACTTGAGTTTTTGGTTCCTTTTACCATAATCACATCATCATCAGCAATCCGCTCCTCCACTACCTCTTCAGCATGTCCAAGAAGTGGTGGTTCAAAAGTTTCTTCTCCTTCCATATCCGCAAATGTTGAGACCACAGTTGCGCCGGTTGCCTTGGCAACATGCCGCAAATCCTCTTTGCGTACACGTCTAACTGCAATGGCACCGGCTTCCACAAAGTACTTCAATGCCATGTCATCAATCCCTTTTGAAGTCAGAACCACATTGGCTCCCGCACTCAAAAGTTTCTGAATCCGTTCTTTTGTCATGTCAGCTTCTCTTTGGCGAATCCTCTCAAGCTCTCGAGGATCAGTTACCAATACTTGAACACCCATTTGCATTTTTGTCTTTTGAAGATTGAAGTCAAGACAAGCAATCCGTGCAGGCGAAACTCTCAGTGGCATTCCTTGGGCAGCACGGCCAGTATTCAGAGCATAACCCTTCAATAGATAGCTATCTTTTGCACTTTTCCCATGTGCTTTAAGTAAATTAATACCCTTGATAGGATATTTAATGTCACCCCTCACATCTTGTCATCTTGCTAGGATACTGTTGAACTCCTAGAAACTGTATTCTGCTTCTTAAATTTCCAAGAAACTAAGGAGTTTCCAAACTTAACAAGGTGACCTGTGATAGACTTTCTAGATTGTGGACATGTTGCCCAATCGGAGTCACAGTATGCAACCAAGTTGTTAGGCCCCTATAAAGACATCAACAGTCCCAATCCTGGTGCATTCTTTACATATTTGATCACCCTTAAGGCTACACCCATGTGAGATCTCTTAGGCTTATCTATAAATTGGCTTATAATTTGAACAACATAAGCTAAATTAGGTCTAGTCATGGTCAAATATAGTAGCCTTCCTACTAGCCTTTGGTAACGTTCAGAATCATCTAGAATGTTGTCATCTGTATTTGTGCACACTACAGCTTCATCAAATTCTATTGTTGTTAGCCTTTAGTTACACTATAATGGAGTAGATACTGATTTAGCTCCACCTAACCTAGAGTCAATGATCAAGTCAGGGGCATATTTTCTTTGGTTCATCAAGATACCAGCTTTACTCCGAGCAAACTCTATGCCCAAAAAGAACCCGAGCTCCCCTAAATCCTTCATCTTCAACTTCTTCTGTAGGTTGGATTTAGTAATCTGAATCAAAGTTGCATCATTGCTAGTGACCAAAAGGTCTTCTACAAAGACTAACACAATGACTAAGGCTAAGCCATGTTATTGTGTGAATAAAGAGTAGTCGAAATGTCTTTGAACAAAGCCCAGGTCTTGAAGAGCCTCTGTTAACTTTAATTTCCATTGTCTGAAAGCTTGTTTCAAGCCATAGAGTGACTTCTTTAGTTTACAGACTTTAGACTTGGACTGCCCTTGGTAGTGTACCTTTGTGGAAGTTGCATGTATACTTCTTCAAAGATATCCCCTTGTAAGAAAGCATTATGCACATCCATTTGATAGAGGTGAAATGGCTTCCTGGCCACCCAAACTTGCGGCCGATTTTAAAGCCGATACATGAACTTCCGACTTTTCTATTTGAACACTTAAACTCCTAAAATAAAACTAATAAACACATTTGACCATTGACCCATCGAGCGTGTATTACACATTCTCCAACATGTCAATCTAGTCAGCAAATGACCAATAATATCGATACACATCAAATGCGGGAAATAAAAGCTAACTGTTTTGGATCCCCCTCTTTTAATCAAAGACCGACAAACCCTTCCCCCATTTTTCATCTTTTTACCTCTGTCTAACCAAACCCTATCTCTCTTAAACGATGATAATCTGACCAGGTGGATCTGCGACTGCCTATAATATTTAAGAAATTAGACAATTAGATCTGAACGACGGCGAGAATAATAATTCAATCAAACAAAAAAATAGAGAAAATTTTACAGGAACGAATCCGGAAACATTCTGATTATCAATTGCGGTGTAGTTGCTGGACATCATCTTTGTTTCTTCTCTGTAAAAAGGGTATAAGGGTATAGATTTGGGGATTTTATGTATGTATAGTTTATGCAAATTTGTTCTTTCAGCTCAGTTTCGGACACATATCTATTATCCTCCTCTAAATCTTTGTATTTGTTTCCTTTTTATTTTAATTTTCTTTTCTCTTTTCCTTTTTGGGGTTTTTAAGGTAAGTATGGTGGATCTCGTCAGATTTGGGCTTTGGGTTATGCGTCCCAACTCCAAGAGGATTTACTTGGATGATAATCTTCTATTTGTTATGAAATAATATAAAAGACAAGAACAATAACTCAAGAACAAGAGCAAATAGAGAGAAGAGTAGAGAGAGTTCTTCTTATTGATACTTAGAGAATGTTAGGAGTGATTTACAATGGTAGAGGGCACCTCTATTTATAGGGAGGAGGATGATTTATCTACCAAGAATAGAACTCTAGAATCTCTCTAATTAAAGACATTCACCTTAAATAGAAGTGTATTTATAACACTCCCCCTTGAATGTCTATTCAATGATGTGCCTCGTTAAAACCTTAAAACAAAACCCAATGGGAAAAATTAAAGTAAGGAAAAAGAGTACACATGTTTGAATATGCGCCTATTGGTTGCCTCGTTAAAAACCTTGCAAGGAAAACCCGGTGGGACAAAACCTTGTAAGGAAAAAAGAGTGCAACGCGCCTTAACTCCCCCTGATAAGAACATCAATTTATGTCCTTAAGTCTTCGCATCCCGATCTTGTGAACTAGCTTCTTGAAGGTTGACTTTGGTAGAGATTTTGTGAACAAATCAGCCATATTGTTGCTTGAACGAATCTGTTGAACATTGATATCACCATTCTTTTGAAGATCATGTGTGAAGAATAACTTTGGTGAAATATGCTTCGTTCTATCTCCTTTTATGAATCCTCCCTTCAATTGAGCTATACATGCTGCATTGTCTTCATACAAAGCTGTGGGTAGTTTATCACACTTCAAACCACATTTGTCTTGGATATGATGTATTATAGACCTCAACCACACACACTCCCGACTTGCTTCATGAATAGCAATTATCTCGGCATGATTAGATGAAGTAGCCACAATTGATTGCTTAGTCGATCGCCAAGATATGGCGGTTTCTCCACAGGTAAACACATAACCCGTTTGAGATCGAGCCTTGTGTGGGTCGGACAAATATCCAGCATCAGCATAACCAACAAGATCCGGGCTGCAATTCTTGCCATAAAATAAGCCCATATCGGTAGTTCCCTTTAGGTACCGCAATATGTGTTTGATCCCATTCCAATGTCTCCTCGTAGGAGCCGAGCTAAATCTTGCTAAGACATTAACTGAAAAGGATATGTCAGGTCTTGTAGTATTTGCAAGATACATTAGTGCGCCAATTGCGCTAAGATATGGTACTTCAGGACCAAGTAGCTCTTCATTCCTTTCTTATGGTCGGAATGGATCTTTGTTCACATCAAGTGATCGAACAACCATCCGTGTACTTAAAGGATGTGCGTCATCCATGTAAAACCGTTTCAGTACCTTTTCTGTATAGGTAGATTGATGAACAAAAATTCCGTTTGCCAAATATTCAATTTGTGAACCAAGACATAGTTTAGTCTTTCCGAGATCTTTCATCTCGAATTCATCCTTTAGATAATCAATTGCCTTTTGGAGTTCTATAGGGGTTCCAATAAGGTTTATGTCATCGACATATACGGCAAGTACAACAAATTCCGATGTTGTTTTCTTTATAAAAACACACGGGCAAATGGCGTCATTTATATAGCCTTCTTTTAACAAGTACTCACTAAGACGATTATACCACATTCGTCCAGATTGCTTTAGACCATACAAGGACCTTTGCAATTTAATTGAGAACATTTCCCGAGATTTTGAATTATGCGCGTTTGGCATCTTGAGTCCATCGGGAATTTTCATGTATATCTCATTATCAAGTGAGCCATAAAGATAGGCAGTAACCACATCCATTAAGTGCATGTCAAGCTTTTCATGGACAGCAAAACTTATGAGATAACGAAAGGTTATCGCATCCATTACAGGCGAATATGTCTCTTCATAATCGACACCAGGCCTTTGAGAAAAACCTTGTGCAACAAGGCGTGCCTTATATCTTTGTACCTCGTTTTTCTCATTTCTTTTGCGTACAAAGACCCATTTATAGCCGACAGGCTTAACACCATTAGGTGTTTCAACTATAGGGCCAAAAACTTCACGTTTTGCCAGCGAATTCAATTCTGATTGAATTGCTTCTTGCCACTTTGGCCAATCCTGTCTTTTTTGACATTCTTCAACAGATTGAGGTTCGAGATCCTCACATTCTTGCATAATGCTAGATGCTACATTTTAAGCAAAGGCATTATCCACCACAATATCCACTCGATTAATATTTGCCTCAATATTAATTGGATTTAGGGATAGTTCCGTATTTTCCAGAGTCTCGGGCTCAATGGATTCTTCATGAATCTCAGAATTTGTTAAATCATGAGATTCTTTCGTGGTGTCATTTTGATCGTTCTTTTTCCTCTTTCTAGGATTTCGATCTTTGGAACCTAATGATCTGCCACGCTTCAGGCGTGCATTTGACTCATTGGATATGACACTAGATGATTGTCCAACAGGGACATCAATACGGATTGGAACATTTTCCGCGGGAATGTGGGATTTCGTTATCCTCTTCAAGTCCGTAAATGCGTCAGGCATTTGATTTGCTATTCTTTGCAAATGGATAATCTTTTGTACCTCTCTTTCACAAATAGAGGTATGTGGATCAAGATGAGATAATGATGCATTTTTCCACAAAATTTCCCGTTTGGTTTCACCAACTTCTCCCCCTAATTTTGGGAAAAGTGTCTCATCAAATCGACAGTCTGCAAATCGTGCAGTAATCAAGTCGCCTGTCAATGTTTCGAGGTAGCGAATGATGGAGGGCGATTCAAACCCAACATATATTCCTAACCTTCTTTGCGGACCCATTTTGGTGCGGGATGGCGGTGCTATAGGCACATATACTGCGCATCCAAAAATTCTTAAATGGGATATATTGGGTTCATGACCCAAAACCAATTGCAACGGGGAATACTTGTGGTAATTCGTCGGTCTGAGACGAATTAGCATTGCTGCATGTAAGATGGCGTGACCCCATACCGAAGTGGGCAGCCTCGTTCTCATAAGTAATGGCCTTGCAATCAACTGCAGGCGTTTAATTAACGATTCTGCAAGACCGTTTTGAGTGTGAACATGAGCTACAGAATGTTCAACTTTTATCCCGATTGATAAGCAATAATCATTAAATGCTTGGGATGTAAACTCAGCAGCATTATCCAGTCTAATGGACTTGATTGGATTATCTGGAAATTGTGCTCGTAGTCGAATTATTTGTGCCATTAATTTCGCAAACGCAAGGTTGCGTGATGACAACAGGCACACATGAGACCATCTACAGGATGCGTCTATCAAGACCATGAAATACCTAAACGACCCACTAGGTGGGTGAATAGGTCCACAAATGTCCCCTTGTATACGTTCCAGAAACGTGGGTGACTCAGTCCCAACCTTTGTTGGTGATGGCCTGATAATCAACTTGCCTTGATAACACAAAGTGCAAGGATATTCATTATTCGAAAGAATTTTGAAATTCTTTAACGGATGCCCATATGAGCTTTCTATAATCCATCTCATCATGACCGATCCTGGGTGTCCCAATCGATCATGCCAAAGTACAAAGGTATTGGAATCAGTAACCCTTTGGTTTACTGTTGAATGTGCCTCAATTGCACTAATTCTTGTCCAATACAGGCCACAAGATAAAGACGGGAATTTCTCAATAACCCTCTTTTGGCCGGAGACATTCTTTGTGATGACGAGATATTCAAGATTATCTTCATCCATTGTCTCAATATGATAGCCATTCCGGCGTACATCTTTAAAACTCAACAAGTTTCTCTTAGACTTGGAGGAGAACATTGCATTCTCTATGATTAACGTCGTGCCTTTGGGCAGAGTTACAATTGCTCTTCCGGAGCCTTCAATCAATTTACTACTTCCAGAGATTGTAGTAACGTTTGCCTTACACATATTTAGTTGAGAGAAATATTTCCTTTCTTTGAGTATTGTATGTGTAGTACATGAATCAACTAGGCAAATACTTTTACAGTTGGACTTTGATCCAACTTCGCTTTGTGAGATATCCATATTTGCTATCCCATAGTTTGACATACAAAAGAGATACACGAACATAAGAATAAACAAGTTCAATTCGTTTGTGTCACATAATATTTTCAAAATCTGCTGCTAACAGTTGACTAACAAAATCAGATATGTTATCCATAATTGATTACTTTGCAGTTTGAAAATTTCAGTTTAAACATTTTCTTCAAACAATCGATTGTTAAACACAAACAATCGATTGTTGATCATTGACAATCGATTGTTAAACACACACAATCGATTATTTGCTATTTTGAAAAACTTCAGATCACACTGTCTTAAGACAATCGATTGTTATGCATAGACAATCGATTGTTGGCTATTTTGAAAAATTCCAGAGCACACTGTTTTAAGACAATCGATTGTTATGTATAGACAATCGATTGTTGGCTATTTTGAAAAATTCCAGAGCACACTGTTTAAAGACAATCGATTGTTAAGTATAGACAATCGATTGTTGGCTATTTTGAAAAATTCCAGAACACACTGTTTTAAGACAATCGATTGTTATGCATAGACAATCGATTGTGGATGATTTTTGAAAAATTCTAGATTACACTGTCTTAACGACAATCGATTGTTAGACAAAGACAATCGATTGTGGATGATTTTTGAAAAATTCCAGATTACACTGTCTCAACGACAATCGATTGTTAGACAAAGACAATCGATTGTTGATCAATTATTTTTCAGCTTTAATGCGAAAATAGTAGATAATCGACTAGTTTTTCAGGCTAGTCGATTACCCCTACTGGAAAATAAAAATATTATTGATATTTGAGCATATTGAAGATATTCTAAAGAACTACTGCTAACATTGCATCATGAACTAACTAATACGAGCTAATACTAATGACTATTAGTTTATTCACTAACTAATACAAATAAGTAGAACAAAATCAAATAACTCCATCTTCTTTCATCACGGACCCATCGCCGATTAGGTGGTCTATTTTCCCCTCGGGTTGCTCAAAGAAGTCTGCCACATCCAGGTGGGTGATGTCCTCATTGTCGTCATAGACAAAATTTGTTTCAGGGCCTTTTCTCTTTCGAGATGCTTGATAAAGGTCAACCAAGTGTCTTGATATACGGCAAGTCTTTGACCAGTGCCCTTTCCCACCGCAACGATAACATATAGTTTCTGAATCATTTGCCTTAGGATCTTCATGACCCCGTTTCTGCTTTCGGCGGTTATCTCTCCTTGGGGGTTGACGGACTTCATTGGAATTTCTTCCTTGTCTACGTCCCTGGTTATGACCCCGTTTACGACCATGACCATGGCCCTTTTCATGTTTGGCATAATGAGAGTGCACCTTATCTGCTTCAGGCAGTGGTGTAGACCCAGTGGGTCGATTTTCATGATTTCTCATGAGCAGGTCATTATTTCGCTCAGCCACTAGTAGAAGAGAAATCAGTTCAGAGTACTTTGTAAAGCCTTTCTCTCTGTACTGTTGTTGCAGTACTATATTGGAGGCATGAAACGTTGTAAACGTTTTCTCAAGCATATCATAATCGGAGATATTATCCCCGCATAGCTTCAATTTAGAAGTAATTCTGAACATTGCAGAATTATATTCAGAAACGGACTTAAAGTCCTGGAGCCTCAGATGAGCCCAATCATATCGTGCTTGTGGCAGAGTGACCAACTTCAGGTTGTCATATCTCTCCTTTAAGCCGTTCCACAAGATGAGTGGATCCTTGACGGTGAGATATTCAATCTTCAAACCTTCATCAAGGTGATGGCGCAAGAAAATCAAGGCCTTCGCACATTCTTGGGTGGATGCTTTTTCGCTATCTTTGATGGTGTCTCCGAGACCCATAGCATCTAAGTGGATTTCAGCATCCAACACCCATGTCATATAGTTCTTGCCCGAAATTTCAAGGGCAACGAACTTTCTTTTCGTAATGTCAGACATAATCGAAAATTAAATTAGGAAGAGGGAAATACCTTAGATTTTTCGAGAATGGTTCTTGATACGGTAGAGTCTCGTGCTGATAACGTGTTATGAAATAATATAAAAGACAAGAACAATAACTCAAGAACAAGAGCAAATAGAGAGAAGAGTAGAGAGAGTTCTTCTTATTGATACTTAGAGAATGTTAGGAGTGATTTACAATAGTAGAGGGCACCTCTATTTATAGGGAGGAGGATGATTTATCTACCAAGAATAGAACTCTAGAATCTCTCTACTTAAAGACATTCACCTTAAATAGAAGTGTATTTGTAACACTATTCATCTTTTATATCTTTTTTATTGAAAAATAATTTTTTTTATAAAGGATATTTGGTTCATAAAGTAAATTTTTGCAAAGGTAAAATGTTTTTACAGTTCTGATAGGAAAACAAGCAAAAGTAAATAAAATGAACACGTGGTTTTATTGCTGGACTATGTTTAGGTACATATTAGTGACCATACCAATTCTCCTATAAAAGACATTTTTTTTTGGAAAACAATAAGGTTCTCTCACGCGTTGGAAATTCGTGAAGTTCACGCAGTGGGCTTACTGGGACCAACTGACGCCACATAGGATGGGTCAATGGACAAATATGTTAATTAGTTTTATGATTAAGGAGTTTAAGTGTTCAAATGGAAAAATCGGAAGTTCATGTACCGGCTTTAAAATCGGCCGCAAATTTGGGTGGCCAGGAAACCATTTCGCCTTTGATAGATGTAGCAATACTTAGAGGGTGCCACAACAATAAATGATTTGACAGTAACCATCTTGTCCATTGGGGAGAAGGTTTCCATGTAGTCCAGGCCTTCCTGTTGACTAAAGCCTTTGGCTACAAGTCTGGACTTGAACCTCTCCACCTCTCCATTAGTTTTGTTTTTCCTTGTATACCTATTTACAGCCGATATGAGTATTTCCTGCAGGCAAGTCAACAATGTCCCATGTGTTATTTTCTTCTAAGACTTCTACTTCTTGCTGCATGGCTGCTACCCATCTAGCACTCTTATAGCTTCATCATAGTGTTTTGGCTCCTCAATTGAAGAGTGTGCTAAGAGAAACTTTTCATAGGAAGGGGACACATTATCATAGTTCAAATAGTTTGACATTGGATATGCATTGGAAGTTGAAACAAAGTCCTGCATCCACTTTGGTGAACCTGTAGTTCTGGGTTATTTTCTGATTGTAATAGGTAATGTGTCAGTGGTAACTATAGGTGACCAGTGGGTGGGCCGGGCCGGGTCCGGGTCCAAATTTTATGACCCGTCCAGGTCCGGGCCGGTCCGGTCCGGGTTCAATTGGGGGCGGGTTGCAATTGGGCTGGGTTGAGCCGGTCCGGGCCGGGCCGGGCCGGGTTAATCTTTTTTTTTTTTTTTTTGAATTACGTATAGTATAAATATTAAGTTATATTAATACTTTGTAATAATTGAATGAACACAACAAAAGATGGGGAAAAAATTGCACTTATTGCAAGTGCTACTTTATTTCTTAAATTCAAAATTTCAAAACTAAAATGTATCATAATTAGTTTACAATTTACATCAAATGGCTTGCATTGCAATAGCAAGTTCTTCCATATTAATATGAACCTCTGGACCTTCTTCTGGAGTGTTAAATTCGGATGGGTTTCCGTGCGTTAATATATCTCCAAGTTCTTCGTCTTCCGGGCTATCAAGATCTTCCTTTCCTTGATTTCTTCGTTCAGATCTTATCCAATCTCTTAGACACACTAAGACTTCCAAAGCATTGCTTCCCAATGAGTGCCGCATGTCTCCAAGTTGTTGTCTTGCTTGGCTAAATGCACTCTCGGATGCAACAGTGGAAATTGGGACATTCAGGACATCCCGCGCCATAGCGTAAAGAACGGGAAATTGCTTTGAATTTTCCTGCCACCAGCCTAACGGTGAAAATTCCTTGCTGCGAGGCTCCTTTTGCTTCTGCAAGTAAAATTGCAGTTCATCTATATTCCTACTACTACTTTGAGTGTTAGAAAAAGTTGAAAAAATATTAAAACTATCAAAGCCTTCATCATCATCTCCGACTACATTAGAAGTGCTACATTGCATAGTGGGATTTGCAGCAGTTGAAGCACGAGCATTATCACATTGAGTTGCATAATAAGTATATAGATATTGTAAATGTTCATTTAGTTGGTTCATAGATTCATACAAATTTGGGCTTTCAGTAGGCCCAATCTCCATATAATTGTATAAAGCATTCATTAATTGTTGACAATCAGACATTTTAATTGAAGGATTTAAAACTGCACCAATTAAGTAAACAGGAGGAATTGGAAAGAAATATTTTTTAAATTTTGCTTGCATACTTGCAACAGCATCCGTATATCTATCTTTCTTCTTAAATTCAAATAGTAGCAAAGAAATTTCAGCTATATGTACTAAAGCCAAAGTAATAGTTGGGTAATATGCCCCAGAAAATACAACAGTAGCAGTATAAAATTTATGTAAAAATTTAATCACATCACTAATGACCTCCCAGGTATCACCGGTTAACATACGCCTAGGATCAGTACAATGTGCATTAGCAACTTCTGCTATTGGAAATCTATATTTGTAGCAACATTTTAAAAATATATACGTATAATTCCATCTAGTAACTACTTCGTCGGGCATGAATCTAGGTGTAAGGTTATATTGCATACACTTGTTCTTAAATTCTCTTATTCTAGATTGTCTATTATTTCCCTGAATTACTCCAACAGCTCTTCTAACTAGAGTAATCTCAGTTGAAAATAAATCGAGCCCACTTTTAACAATTAAATTGTAAACATGACATGCACATCTAACATGAAAAATATCATCAAGAGGTGGATGTAAATTCAATTTTAAAATTGAAACTGCAGCATTGTTGTTTGAAGCATTATCAAAAGACATACACAAAACTTTTTGGTTTAGATTATAAAATTCGACAACTTCAACAATTGTACTACTAATAAATGTTGCAGTATGACTCTGATCTTCATCATATTTAAAAGCAATAATACGTTTTTGCATACAAGTATTGTCATCTATCCAATGACATGTAATTGTTAAATAATCATTTCCATTTACAGCATGGCCAATATCAGAAGTTAGACATACTCTAGAAGGAAGGTGACTAAACAAATAACGTATGTATGTTTGATATTGGCCGTGAAGTCTAAAGATGTCAGATCTACAGGTACTTCTAGGGATACCTTTAAACATAGGGTTGTATATCCTTTGAATATACGTAACAAGATAAGAGGAAGAAGCAAAAGAAAAAGGTAGACAACCCAAAGCGATCATTTTCGCTAATTCCTCTCGATCCCTCATTTTATCATATTTTAGGAGACCTGCAGTAGTAGGGTTACCGGTTGTTTGACTTCCATCCCCATTAACCCCCCATTCTATAGGATGATAATTTTGCATATGTCTAATTAGTGTGCCAGTCCCCCCTAAATTACCTCCGGTCAAATGTTTAAACGTTTCGTTACAAAGTCTGCACTTAACTCTATCACTATCTTCTATCTCATCAAAAAATTTCCAAACAGGACTTCTTTTTCTACGATTAGATTTAGAAGTTGGAGCGACTGGTGGTCTTCTACCCCTTGTTGCACTAGCAACTCCAACTCCAATACTACCAACATTTGCACTAGTAGGTGTAGGTGGTATCTCATCTTCTATTCCAATTTCGTTATCTTCTATTCCGAAATCTTGGTGTAATTGTTCATAATCAATATTTACATCTTGCAAATTAGGCGATGATTCAGAAACATGTGTTATTGGTTCATTATTACTATTACTACCAGAAGCTACAGGACTTTTTTTACTACTTCCACTACCACTTCCACTCCTACCAGTAACTTTTCTACACGCTCTTTTAGCAGCATTCAACATATTGGAAAATTTAATATATAAGCTAAAATCAAATATGCAATTAAAATATTAAATAAGAGAAAGAGTTGGAGAGAGTGCACCGAATTCGACAATAAATTGAGCACTTGAACAGTTGAACTTCAAGAATGTTGAACACTTGAACTTCAAGAATCAAGCTTCGAATGCCGATTTCCAAATAAGAAATTACGATAAATTAAATTCGGGAAAATAAAGACAATAAAATTATGAAAGTAGAATATGAATTCTTGAAAATTGAAGAGAAGAGAGTGATTGATATTTGCTAATTTGAGAATTGAGAGAGAGATAGATAATTTTGAGTGAGGAAATGAAGAAGAGGGGAGGGTATTTATAGATTTTTATAAGGGTTATTAATGTAATTTAATAAAAACAAAAAAAAAACAAAAAAGGGCCAAAAATGCAAAAAGACCCGTTGGCCAACGGTTCTGGACCGTTGCCAACGGGCAAGTGGGCCCCAGCAGCTAAAAAAATTTTTTTTTTAAAAAAAAAAAAAAATTTTACCGTTATAACCGGTCCGGGCCGGTCCGGGTTGGCCGGTTCGCCCGGTATTTCTCTTTCCGGGCCGGTCCGGTCCGGGTTAATTGCCCGGTAAGGCCTTACGTCCCACCCCCCCCCCCCCCCCTAACCCCCCCCGGCCCCCCCCCCCCCCCCCCCCCCGCGCTAAACCGGTCCGGTCCGGGCCGGTTTTGACCGGGCCGGTCCGTGCCGGTCCCGGGTCAACTCGGCCCGGTTGACACCCTTAGTGGTAACTTAGTCTTGTGGGATATTCTTAGTAGCTTCACCAATTGATGGAGGGAGAACATCAAGTGAAGTATGATTCTTCGGGCATTTCATTAGAATTCTGTATTTCACCAATATCTGTAAATTCATCATATATAGAGTCTTCAACCGGAGTAGGGTGAGATGCATCATGGATGGGTGGCACATAAACTGCATCAACTGGTTCAAGGTCTGGAAAATAGGAATGGAAAACACCTTTATGTGCTTGAAAGGAAAAATCTGCTCTTTAAAGATCACATCTCTACTGACCAAGAATTGTTTGGAGTGCAAATCATATAACTTGTATCATTTCTTAGTAGGTGAGTATCCCATAAAAATAACAGGTAGTGCCCTAGCTGAAAATTTATCTTGCCTTCTCACATTCACAGCATAACATAAACATCCAAATACCTTCAAATTCTTGAGGGGAGGTTCAGTGTTAAACAATATCTCATAATGAGTCTTCCCTTTTAGAATTGTGGAAGGTAGTCTGTTTATAATGTGCACAGCTATGAGAACACAATCTCCCCAAAATCTTAGAGGAATTTCAACTTGAAATCTCAAAGCCCTAGCCACGTCCAGTATATATCTATGTCTCCTTTCTACAATGACATTTTGTTATGGATTATATACACATGTAGTCAAATGAATGATCCCTTGTGATTCTAGCAATTGTTTTATATCTGAATTAACAAATTCCTATCCATTATCAGTTCTTATTGTCTTGACATGACAATTAAACAGTGTATGGATCATACAGATGAGCCTCTTCATCAACCAATAGATTTCATACTTAGCATTAATTAAAAATAACCAAGTAGATTTAGAAAAATTATTTACTACTGTAAGGAATAATCTTTTATTATCACGAGTAGGTACTCTGTAGGGTCCCCATATATCTACATGTAAAAGATGAAAATGATCATATGCTCTACTCTTACAGATTGTAAATGGAAATTTAGTTTGCCTAGCTAATTGACAAACTGGACACTCCAAACAATCAATAGCTGATCTATCATTTTCAAGTTGTTGCTTGAGCTTGTCAATTCTCTTTAATGCCTCCAAAGGTAGATGTCCAAACCTCTGATGCCAAATTCCCAGCTTTATTTAACTCTGATTTTTTTTGTGTTGAAGTCTGCATAGCTGTGGTATGTACAATTGGTGTATTCAATTGTATTTTTTGAATTCAATCTTTAAGAATGTAGAGCCATTTGATTCACAACTAATCCCTAACACCTTGCCATTGTAGAGATCCTGAAACATACATAGTTAGAAAAAAATGCTACCAAGCATCGTAGCTCTTTAGTGAGTTTTGAAACTGACAATAGGTTGTACTTAAAATGAGGAACATTAAGTACATCACTAATTTGTCATCCTTGAATATGTTAGTTGAACCATTATGGGCAATCTCAGTTGATTCTCCATTTGGTAAATGAATCAAACATCCTACACTTAATGAAACTACATTACGCAATAAATCCAATCTTGGGGTCATATGATTAGATGCTACACTATCTACAATCCGAACACCTTGATTCAAACAAGGAATTAAGTATGTTGCAGTACCTGTTTCCAGCTTTGCTGCATTAGCTGTAACTTCTGTGGGTTTACTATTGATCAATTGTAGGATTTGTTGGTATTGTTCTGGTGTGAAGGTTGGTGCAGTGAAAGTAGAAGTGAATGTTGTTGATGTAGGCTGTTTAGTCGCCAAATTAGCTATTCCTTGAGGCTTGTATTTCTTCTTGAATTTGTGATCATTTAGATATCCCACTGGCTTATAGCATGTGTCCTTAGTATGACTTTCAATTTGCAGTAATCATAGTAGAGATTGTAATTCTTGTTTGGATTTTGTTGATTTCCAGCCCTTTTTGTCAACGAGGCAGCCATTTCACCAGCATCTAGACTAGCAGAAGCATTTGCCATAGTCTTTTGGCTTTCACGTTTCATTAGCATAGAATATGCCTTATTCACTGATAGCACTAGTACCATCATCAAGAGTTGACTTCCAACCTGCTTGTATGGTTTATTCAGCTCCATCAGAAATTGCTGAAGCTTTGGCGCTCCATAAACTGAGCAAATTTAATAGAATTGGCAGCATCACGACCAGGAATTGCTGCCAAACTATCAAATTCTGCCCAAAGCACTCTTAATTTTGAGAAATAAGTTGAAATTGAGCTAATGCCCTGCCTATCAGTAGCAATTTTTCAATGGATTTGAAAAATACTAGAACAATCCACCTTATCAAAACGCTCCTTCAGATCATCCCATACCGCACTAGCATTTGAGAAATACACCATTCCACTCAATAATTTCGGCGAAACACAGTTCATCAACCAAGACAATACAGTCGCATTACAACGTTCCCAGAGATCAACGAGATTCGTACCGTAATTCTCCCTTTTGCATGTGCCGTCAATAATACCTAGCTTATTTCGACCTAGGATTGCTATTCTCATTGCTCGGCTCCACATGGAGTGAATTTCCGGTCCTCTCAATTGTAACAAAATCAATATAGTTCATGAATTATCATTTGAATTCAGGAAAAATGGATGATTGTGATCTAATATATCTGGTTCAGTGTTATCGACTGTCGCTATTGATGACCTTCCTTCCAAGCTTCAAGATAATGAAAAATTAAAGACAATAGGACTACACTAATGGCCGTATGACTCTGATACCATATTGAATTCAACAATCCATGGAGCTCTTCCATGATGATTGAGCTGAACTACATTGTTAGCTAAGAGGAAGGCGGTTAGAGAAATGAATCTCAAGGAATTTTCTAGAAGAGGAGAGAGAAATTGTAATATTCTATTCCAAGTATAAGATGTATCTGTACATGTGTATATGTAATATGTGAAACTTAATCTAACTGTGGTTACTACTAAAACTAACTCTAGTTACTCTAACTCTAGCATAGTCTAAGTTAGTTACAACTAACAAATGGACAACTAATGAAGCTAGCTAACCACCACTATCACTACTAATATCAACACATATATGTCTGACGAAGACAACATTACTAAAAGGAATACTTGCAACATGAAGATACTATATTTATTTCATGAGGATACTTTAGTTGGATCTTTTATTTTGGTATACATAAATGATTTTTGGAATATTAGTGGTATAAGGAATTTTTCTGGCAATCACAAAAAAGGTAAATGCCTCTCTTTATCCTCAGCTCTTCGGATGTAGGACAACCCTGTTTCAGTTTCAAAGGTTAGACCTAGCGATGACAAATGGGTAGGTTGGACTGAAGTTGAGTGGGTCAAAATGGGTTGAGTCATTAAATAGATCAGTACTCAACCCAGCTCAAAGTATACTTAGGCTAAGGTGAGTTGGGTCAAGATGGACTAAATAATGGATCATAGTCCAATCGATGCAATTTGACCCATGTTTTAAAACCATGCTCCATCTTGCATAAACAATGCCTTTTATCTTTTGTACACCAATGTATATTACTAACTTTTTTACATTCCTTCATGCACGATGATGAATTGCTATATATCTAATTTTAAATTTTTAGCGAGAAACACATGGATAAATCTTATACTCAACTATTTATGAGCTTTTATAACTTTCTAAAAATAAATAATGATTTAAAAGTGTAAAAAAGAAGAAGAAGAATAAAGAAAGTAGCGGTTGAAAAAAAATGGACGATGTTTCAGAAAATCTTTTGAAATTTTTTTTGTTCAAGATAAAGGTTTGGCTAGTTGACTCTTTTTTCTTCCCTGATGTTGAAATTGTTCCATAAACAATTCATTTAGAAAGAGCCTTCCGGCCATACGAAGTTTTTAGAAAACTTTCATCGGTTTCTTTTAGAGAAAAACAACCAGACAATGTAACACAAGAAGTTCTACTCCCCACTTAAGAAGTATTCCCTCCTTTCCGAAAAAAAAAAATATTATTAGTATTTTGAGAATCAAAGCATATTTTTTTAAATAACAAATTAGTATTTAAAATTTATAAGTTAAAAAATATCTTTTATGTTATTTCTAAATAAGTAAATTTCACCACAACTCAATTATAAAAGTATTCATTTGTCCATCAAAACTTCAAAATCTTGATTCTCATTTTAAACTAAGATACATGACTAATGACCGGACAACTATGTAAATTTCTAGAAAAACTTTCAGTTGGATTGAGATCCGAATGTTTTGGGTAAAGTTCATGGGTTGTATTTGAGCCACTTCATATGTTAGAATGGGCTATAAAATATAATGGGTTGACCTGGGCTCAGTCCAAATAGACTCATGAGCTAAAATATTTGTAGCACAACTCATTAATCTCCGAGCGGGTTGGACGAGTTGGAAATTGTCACCCCTAGTTAGACCTATTATCGAAGCACCATCAACCAGTAAGCAACATGACTCAGACTCAAGCTCGGACAGCTCAAATAGCTACCGTCAAACCTTTCTATAACAACTTCGTTTGGTCTGATATTTTTTGGTTGCTATAGTGAGGTGCTGTTATAAATGATATTACAACATAACATAAATTGATTCTGAAAAATTTTGGCTTTTATAATGAATGATTATTATATAAAGATATTGTTATAGAGATGTCTGACTGTATATGCAATGCCAGGGAGAGGTTTATAGCATCACGAAGATGCACCTAATTCGACATCTACAGACTCTAACAGACGAGGGACAATACAGGATCAGAGACCATATTTTGATATTGTGTCTATACCTGTGGACTAGCTCTTTAAACCGGGGACCAAACTTGACTATACTTTCGCTTCCATTTAAGCTGTTTCCTTATTGGCTGTAATTCGAGGAATCATTAGGGCTGTCTTAGAGACTTTGCAGTTTAGCGTAGCAATAAAGAGTGAAAGGTGTTCAACTGAATGAGCATCACGTAGGCCTTGGGTACTGCAGGCGCATTAGGATGGAGAAGGTCATGGGGGCTTTACGTAGGATGAGTAGGGGTCGTGCAACTGGGCCTGACGAGTTCCCGGTTGAGTTCTGGAAATGCATGGGTAGGTCAGGAGTGAAGTGGCTCTCCAGGTTGTTCAGTGTGATATTCAGGAATAAAAGGATGCCGGAGGAGTGGAGGTAGAGTACGGTTGTGCCCTTATACAAGAACAAAGCGGATATCTAGTGTTGCAACAACTATAGGGGTATCACATTAATAAGCCACACCATGAAGGTCTGGAGCAGGTGATCGAGGCGAGGGTGAGGGAGATGACATCTATATCGGCGAACCAGTTCGGTTTCATGCCGGGTCGCTCCACTACATAAGCTATCCACATTTTCAGGAGATTGGTGGAATAGTTCAGGGATAAGAAAAAGGACCCGCACATGGTGTTTATCGACTTGGAGAAGGCGTATGACAAGATCTTAAGGAAGGTGCTATGGAGGTACCTGGAGGTGAAAAGCGTGCTGGAAGCCTACATCAGAGTAATCTAGGACATGTACGATGGAGCTAAGACTAGGGTTCGGACGCTAGGTGGTGACTTAGACCATTTTTTGGTGGTTATGGGGCTCTATCGTGGATCGGCGCTTAGCCCTCTCTTGTTTTCCTTGGTGATGGATGCTCTAACCCGTCATATTCTTGAGGATGTGCCTTGGTGTATGCTATTTGCTGATAACATAGTATTGATAGACAAGATGCGGGTCAATATGAATGAGAGGCTAGAGGTATGGAGACAGACTCTCGAGTCTAAGGGTTTCAAAATAAGCAGATCTAAGATTGAATACCTGGAGAGTTTAGCGCCGAGCCGAGCGAAGTAGGCAGGGACGTGAATATTGGATCTCACGTCATCGCCAAGAGGAACAGTTTTAGATATCTTGGGTCGGTGATTCAGGGGGACGGAGAGATTGACAGGGATGTCACTCATCATATAGGAGCGGGGTGGTCGAAGTGGAGGCGTGCATCAGGAGTCCAGTGCGACAAGAGAGTGCCACATAAACTCAAGGTGAAATTTTATTGAGTTGTGGTTAGACCTGCCATGTTGTATGGGGCTGAGTGATGGCCGGTGAAGAACTTTCGTGTTCAGAGAATGAAGGTTGCGGAGATGAGGACGCTCAGGTGGATGTGCGGGCTCACCAGGTTAGATAAGATTAAGAATGAAGTTATTCGAGAGAAGGTGGGGGTGGCCCCAGTGGATGAGAAGATGCGTGAAGCGAGGCTCAGGTGGTTCGGGCATGTGCGGAGGAGAAGTCTTGATGCCCTTGTGAGGAGTTGTGAGCGACTAGCAGTGGTCGGCGTGAGACGAGGCAGAGGGAGGCCTCAGAGGTATTGGGGAGAGGTGATTAGGCATGACATGGCTAGAATGCAGATTTTCGAGGACATGGCCCTTGTTAGAAAAGTCTGGAGGTCTAGTATCACGATTGTAGGATAGGGGCTCCTAGAATTTTTCGTACTCCTTTCTCGGGGTTGGGTGGGGCTTGTCAGGGCTATCTATAGATGATTTGTACATTGGAGTGTGTCCCCCTTATGATAGTTATTTATGGTAGTTACTTTTTGATATTATTGCTTGCCATATTATTTATGGTTCTTATGTTTAGATAACCATTTACGCGATTTTTGCTGGAGTCACTAATGCTCTTTTGTTTTTGTTTTTATTTTTGTTTTTGTTTTCCTTTCCTTCCATAAGCCGATGGTCGATTGGAAACATCATATCTGCCCTTTCTGGTTGGGGTAAGGCCTGTGTATATATTACCCTCCCCAAACCCCACTTTGTGAGACTATACTGGGTAGTTGTTGTTGTTATTGTTGTTATGTTGTGTTCAACTGAATACAATATCGGAAAATTACACAGCCTATATATATATATATATATATATATATATATGAATATCCTTTATAAAATTTCTGATTTCGCTATCTTCGTCTTCTGGTTGTTGTAACTTCTGTAGAGATCTTTGCTCTTTACTTCTTGAGTATTGATTTTTTTGGCCGCTTTTTTTGACCGAATAACATTTGTCAGGTATGCATCGGTCGAATTTTCCTGAATTTTTAAAGATTGAGTATTGATTGGTAACTTGGAAAAAAATGAAGTGATCTAACGTATATTAGTGTACAACTTATTACTAATGCTTGTGCATATCAAGTCATTTCAGTAAAAAAACTTTCATTATCATTAATCTTAAGTTCCGGAAATCAAATATCTGCATCCATGGCAAGTCTTGATTTGGTTATATTAGATTATGAGTACTATTTCAAGATTATATACTTTATCATATCCTAACCTAAACATGTTCAAATCATTATAGGACGATTAATCTAATCACGGACAGAGATGGATTCATGACTAAACTCTACGAGTTCAACTTTTACATTATTAGCATTGATCCATTATAAGTTTTAGTGTTATGAGTTTATATCAACTATTTGTATTAATTTTAACAAATTTTTACACATAAATTTATGTTCTGCCTCGAAATTACTCAACAATATGCTACATCTACCTTTGGTCACAGGCTGAAGAAAAAAATACATCGACATCAACAATAACAACCCAATATAATTTTACAAGTGGAATATGAAAATAATAGTGTGTACAGACCTTACCCTATCCTAGACAATAAAAGCATTATTTTTGATAACCCCTCGACAGAAGAAGATGAAATAAGACAATAAAACAGTAACAGCAACATACGCCAAGAAATACATCGACGTAAAAAAGATAAAGTGGATTTAATTCAAATAGATACATAAAAGATTTGCAACTTGCAAAAACACAAGACTAATAATACACACACCATTACATTAAAATGTACTACTCCTAAGAAAGGATTTACATAGTTAAGCAAAAAACCAGAAAGGATTTACATAGTTAAGCAAAAACCAGTAACCTAATCATAATTCATATCAGGCAGAATCATAATCAGAGTAATTAGAGCCAGAAGCTTCCTCTTCGCGAATTATCTTAGCATAGTAATCCCAATTAGGATGAGATGATGTTATCGCAGGTTGTCCAAAGGGATGTTCTTTCACGTATGTTGGAACATCATCTGCATCAGCAACACCTTCTAGAAACTCTTGCATTTCACCCTTAGGACCTATATATTGAACACCCACAAAAATAGATTATCAAGACTTTAATTATATACATATCAACATATTAATTCTTCGGTCAGGATTTAAGTTATATATACCAACAATTGACACTGCGAAGATCTTTCCACTATAGCTCGGGGCAGAGCCAATGCATGTTACATATTAGGCAGGGCACAACTACATTTACTTAATGGTGGTCTACTCGTCAAAAAATTACATTATATAGGTAAATATTAGATTTTAGAGGGATTAATGTAACACATAGTGAACATCTTTTGTCGGGATTTTGAACATTTTTTGTCGGGATTTTTTTCCTACCGCTTTCAAGTTTGAACACCCTTAAAGAAATTTCTGACTTTATTGTTGTGTTAGGGGTTCGGCCATTACTATCAAGAAATCCATTGAATATGAAAATTTCTTAACTGAAAACTCAGTAACTTAAAAAGAACTACAATTTCGAATCAAATAACTTTAAATTCAGACCCTGACTCTAACTATAGCTATAATTTAACCTATAGCAACAAATTACTTGTCATAGTTTTCAGGTTACTGATTCTACTTGTCATTGATTATTATATGCAGTTACATATATGTAGCCTAATAATAAAATTATTCTTTGACACCATAAGTGTATATAAAATTAAGTTATACTCCAGTCAGTGATTAAAATAGTAGTAGAATATATTTGTTACCAAGAAATGTGTCTATGCCATCTCTAACTTTGTAACCATGGGGAAAAACCGCTGTATTAGGCTGCAAATGAAACAAGAACTAACAATTAGTCTTACGATACTTCTCCCGTTCTACTAAAAGGACAGTCTGATGCATAAGATATCAGTCATATCACATCACGGGAATGTCTACGCCTTGAACTCATGACCTATAGGTTATACTGATACAATTTTATTATTAGTGAATGACAAAACTTACAGGGTTTAAAAGAGCTGTGTGGGGTTCATCATCAATCATAAGAGTGTTGGATTCTGAAAATCTTCCACCACGTAGAGAAGGATAATACTTGTTTTCCCATATTTTTTTCAGCTGTTTCAAGAATATGGGCTTATTCTTTTTCTCCAGAGTTGAATAATCGCTCTCAATACATTGATCTTGATCCTACAAAATAAATAAAATTTCAACAATATACCTGTTTAGTTAATAGGCGAAAAATAATTTTTACACGCACATTCTGTATATTCAAAAATTATACAAATTTTATACATTTTTCAGCTACCAAATATAAATAGTTTCTGACGTGGGTTAAAGATGAAAAAAATCCTTTAATCTTTTTCACTATAATAGCAAATAGCAAAATTAGGGATGACAATTTGAGCCAAAACCCATATGACCCGTCCAAGGATAGGCCGACCATTGACCCGTTTATTGTTCATTTGTTGAGCTAAGCTCATTTTGACTTAGCACATCTAAAATTTAGCTAATAGTTAATTCAAATTAATTAACGAGTAAGTTTGATAAAATATTTTAAAAATAATTCTTTTTTATAGGTCATATATGACCATAACAAAAGAAAAAAAGTTTATTTGATAATTAGACAATTTATAAGGAAACAATACATATTAATTCAAGCTTGATAAGAATTGGACGAGCTGAACTATTATCTAAATTTTAGTCCATCTTTATCCAAAATACTTTTGAATTGGTTATTTACTCAATTCATTTTGACCCGTCCAAAATGAATGCGACATGCCTATTTGGCAAGCAAAATTAAATTAAATTGAAAGCCACTTACCCATACAAATACCAGCTTTCGTCGAAGGCCAGCCATGATGTTGTCTAGAACAGGATCCACATTTCGACTATCATATAGACAAAAACAAATTAAAGTTAGAGTAACAATAGCTTTAATACATAGATATTAATTAATTCACTGAATTTTAATTTAAAAAATTAAAAACTAGATTAATACTAACTCCTTGGCAGAAGACCACAGCCCCACTTCATATCTTTCAAGGCAAAACTTCAAAAACTGATCACAGAAAGCTCTCTTGAAAACTGTTTGACAAAGATATATACATAACAAAAGTTAAACAAGCTAAAAAATCATTAATAATTTTTTAAAGACAAATATAGGGTTAAAACCCGTAGGCAATATTCTGGCTCCGCCCCCGCACACATACAAACCTAAGAAATTTCCGTGAACAAGATCAGGGGTGTATCGTCGAACAGCGGACTCGTTTCGACGATGCACCCTATCAACCAGCAGACCACCAAGATTAAGCACAAGAAGTTTCTTTTTTGGGCCAAGATTCAGTTTTTCTAAGGGAAGGTCTAAGTTTTTTCCAGTGTCTTTTGTTTCATTTTCATTTTCACTGCTATCACTATCAGAAACAACGCTCTTCAACTTTAAGTTAGGAAGATTTCTTGCCATAGTATAATATTTTTAATTTGTAGAAGACTTTAGAGGTTAATATTAATTTGACATAAATGAGAGAAACATGGTAACCTATATATAGTGGTGATTCACCGTTTAATGGTGAAAAATCCTTTCAGATACTGTAATTAGTTAAGATATGGATCAGCCTATATCCACTTCCCAAGGTTCATGCATGCATGCTCAAAACTCGAAAGGCAATTAAAAATTTGTTCACTCACCCTTTTAAAGAGAACAAGAAAATAGCAGAGCAGTCTATTACTCTATTATCAACGGGGAAGCCAGAAATTTTTAAGAGTATTTAAATTTAAAAGATTTTTAAAAAATTACGGTAAAAAGTACTGTTCAATATATATTATATACTTTCAAAATCTAATATTTTGCCTATATACACGCAGGTACGACGAAGCTAGAGTATCGAGAGCGGGTTCGACCGAATCTAGTAGCTTAACCCTGTATTGTCTTAAAAAAGTTTATTGAATATGTATAAATTATTAATTTAAAACCCAATCTCTTAAGATGATTAACATCTCGAACCCATAAGTTTGAAATTCTAACTGTATAATTTTTCGATGAATTGACCACCCTTACCAAAGTATAACTTCGCTCCTCGCGATGCTACGATCATTATAATTTGCAGAGACGGAACCAAAATTTAAACTTTACATATCCTTCTAATTAATTCAAGATAATAATATTATATTTTAGTAACTTGATTCTTAATTTAATTTTCTCTTTCGGATAGGGTAAGGTATTTGTAAGTATTACCTTTTCCAAATTCCACTTTATGGGACTATACTGAATAGTTGTTATTGTTTTTAATTTTTAATTTAATTTTGCACATAATTTGTAGTAACTTTTTAATATAATAGAATTTGAAATAAAATTATTAGGTTCGCGGAACTCGTATCTTGCCTTCTAACTCCGCCTCAAATAGATCGAGCCAGTGCGAACCATGTACAATGGTGGGGGTTCACGCTGCTCCCTCACCCCCCCCCTCCCCCCAAGACCATATAGAAACAAACAACACTAAAAGTTACAGTCAGGCACCGTTTCTCTTAGAAGTGTTGCGGTGCACTGGTCAGACAGTGGCGAACTCATGTAGAATGGTGTGCGTTCACGTGACCTACAATAGCATGTTTGGTTAAACTTCTAAAACCATCTTATTTTGGGAAGTATTTTACTTAAAAATTATTTTTGACGGTAAACAGTTTGTGGTTACTTAATTTAAAAAATATTTTTTTATACTCAACTAATTTTTCAGTCCCCCTAGCCGGGTGGGCGTCGGCCCATTTTTCGACGTGATCCCTTAAAAATCTTGTGTGTGACAGTGTGAGTCTCCTCTCATGAGAATCATGCCATGCTAGGTGGCCCAGTCTAGTATTCATGTTAAAATATCATGATATAGTCAATTTTTATACTGGTCAATAAAAAATAGTTAGTATTTATCAAGTTAATAAAAAATAATCATTATTTTGCTGCAGTAGGATCGGTCCAGTATAATCTACGGGAGTTCTGGTGCATTTGTGTACGAACTCCAGCACATTACACTGGACCGATATACTTTGCTAACTCTTGTAAAATTTACGGGAGACTGGAGCACCATTGCTCCAAACTCCAATATATTATACTGGACAATTATACTTGCTGGAACTCCCGTAAAATTTACGGGAGTTTCAGCATAATTATGCTTGAACTCCCGTAAAATTTGCAGGAGTTCCAGCATAGTTATCCTGGAACTCCAGTAAAATTTACGGGAGTTCAAGCATACTTATGCTGGAATTCCCGTAAAATTTGCGGGCGTATTTTTCCGAATTTTGAACAGTGTTTTCGCTCAGATTTAAAGTGGCTAAATTTCGATAACTTTTGAAACTTGTTTATTTTTCAATGACCAGTGGTAAATATGACTATTTTTAAATTTCTCCCAGCATTCATTCGCAAAATTTGTAGTCAAATTGAGACCGATCGATCTTGTAAGCTAATTCGCACGTAGGTAGCGCGTCGTACCGTTGACTCTATTTATTCATGAAATTTTCTTTGTTTTATTTCTATTTTATATAGGCTTGAACATCAACTAGTGTTTGACCAAACTTATAAAAAGTGTATACAAGTATATATTTTTATCAAAATTTGAAGATATTATTTTTTCGCTTCTCAAAAAAATGTGAGAAGCACCTCAAATTTATGATGCTACTAGATAAATTGCCCCTTTTTTTTGCACGGTTACAAAGGAAACAGTAAATTTATGATATGATCTTATTTTAATTTTAGCCAAGGTATAACAAAATTTTCATACATACACCATATCAACTATACCTGAACTAATTTAGTTTTTAAAACAAAAACAACAATTTTTGTCTGATAATCGATCATGAACTTCACTAATTTTTAGAAAAGAAAATATTCAAATTTGTCATTACACTATTTAAAATTATTCAATTTCTTTCATCCGTTTCACTTTTGAACTTTTCACATCATTTTCGCTAATAAATCGTGCGTCTTGTATTTGCTTTTGCTATAATCGGAGCTGTTGATATTAATTATTTTTTATTATTACTATTAGCCTAGTTGGATTGTTAGTTACTGGTTGAGTTGGTTAGTGGTAGTTTGTACAGCTGTCCATTAGTTAGCAGTTAGTGGAGTAGACTAGCTAATTTTCTAGTTTTTCTTTTCTTCTTCTATTTCTGTATATATACGCAGATACATGTGTGTAATGTACTTGTACATTTTTAGAGAGAAGAAGAAAATCCATTTTTGTTCTGGAATGTTCCTCCATGGTTGTGCCAACTCGAGATCATAGATCTGAGAATTCTCCATAACTGTAGACACACTCCAAGCCGAGCTAGTATGGAGATTGCTATTCCATTGCTGCAATTTTGATATGGTATCAGAGCGAATGTCAGAAATTTCGATCCATTTCTCATATCTGTTGAATCCAAGCTCATATTATATCATTTTTTGTTTTTCGCTTTCTTAATCGAGTTCATACAGACCTCATTTTCATCGACTACAACAGTTTTTTTCGAACTCTCCATTACTTCTCTGAATCCTCATTTCTGGTTCCAAAAATTCTGAGTTAATTGAATCTCATTTTTAGTTCTGCACTGTGAGAAATAGCTAACGACGAGAACACTGAGCGACCTGCACCCACTGTGACTGAAACTATTAATCAACCAATTGTTGATGTTAGTAGTCCTCTTTACATGCATCCTTCTGATAATCCGGGAATAGCCTTGGTTCACGTTCCTTTTGATGGTTTTGGTTATCGATCATGGAGAAGGGGTGTGATGAGAGCCCTTTCTGTGAAAAATAAACTGGGCTTTGTCACACCTACTTTTTTCGCTATACACCCTCGTAAATGGAGTGTAAAGGAGTTTTTCCAATTAAAGAAAAATCTGAATAAGATTTTATTATTATTTATTCAGAGTTGCCACTTGGGAGATTAATGGTGTCCCAAGTCACCGATTGGATCCCGAACCGAGGAAAAGATGACTTTGTTCAAGATAAGGAATTCTGCTAACCCGGGAGTAGGTGTTAGGCATTCCCGAGTTCCATGGTTATGGCACGATCGCTCAACTGTTGCATTCAGCCTTTATCTGATTTTATTACATGAAGAGCCTATGTGCCAATTTTATGCTTAACCACTTTTATTTAATATAAATTTGTTTGAGAAAGTGAACGTCGTTTAAAGTGTGTTTTCGGATTGCGCCGCATCAAATGAACCCGCAATCCTAGACACACTCTATTCAACATTTTAGGATTTGAATTTGGGCAGCATAAAATGCCCACGCGTATTTAGGAATGTAATTTATTAAAATCGCGCCTAATAGAGTCTAGCGCGTTGTAATCTTTTGGGAAGGCCGTAAAATTCACTAAACGACCCTTCTTGGTTTTCTAAACATTTTTAAAACTTTATTGAGGACCTCGCAATTTGTATTTTATTGGGCGAGACTCGTCTCATTTTATTTTAAAAGGCAAGCCTAAAAAACGATTACGATTTTCTATTTTTGTATTTTTGTCTCTAAAAGAAAAGAAAAGCTCCTAATTAGATTATTATTAAAGCTTGGGCTTCAAATTCTAGCCCGGATTCAAGCAAAAGGACGAACCTTCTAGTTTAAAACCCGCTACCTAACTCGAAACCCGAATTTACGTCATTGCTTAAGTCCACAAAATAAACCTTTGGACCTATAACCAAATCGTTGGCCCAAAAGACTAGACCCATGACTTGGGCCCCTATTTCTTTCCTATTATGGGATATTTAACAATTACGGCCAAGACCCAGATGGGATTTCTAATGCTCACCAGCATACACATATCGAGCCTATACAACTACAATCAAATTTTAATGACCAACTGGGCTAAAACTCGCTAATCTACTTTTGCTCTAGGCGTTAATGCCTATTTCAACTGGCTGATGATTATTTCAAAGAAAAGGAATGTGATATCAATCAGCTTGTGTATTCAAGCACTTCAGCGTTTTCAACAATTTTAACTCAATTAACTACAACTCCTATCAACATTCAATTGTTCAGGGAAGCATTATCAATATTAAAGTAACTCTTAATTTTAAAGTTAAACACTGCAATCATTTTAATGACATGCTAATACTCATCAATCTCATTTAAACTAATTTTAATGAAGCTACACAAGAACACGAGATTAAACTAACAAAGACTAAGTCACAACTTCCAATTTGCGAATTTAAAATAACTCACAGTACACATCATATATTAACAGTCCAATTTTCAACATATAAGAATCGACACTTCACTATTATGCATTTAGCTGGTGATATTCCCGCAATCATTCTTCAAGATTGAATAAATGGACACTCTTATTCTATTTTTCAAACTCGGAATTACAGCTGAGATTCAAAGGTGTACCTGGAATTCGAAATACAATGAAAATAGGAGCAGTCAGCAATAGTAGATGTAACAACAATAGCAAATCGAATACAAATCAGCAGGGATCAACTTGTAAGCAACAGGAGGATTTGATATTGAAAGCCAATGCAATTTTAAACCAAAATGACACCACCAGCTTAAAAACAAACCAGTAATTACCAATTCCAGCAAACAACCAATCAACCAAACTTGAATCAAACCAGATACGACCCAAAGGACCTCAAGAGCTGCTGAATCTCAACTAACTGAACACTTAAGAGCAAAATCATGTTGTTTCAAATGCAAACAAGCTGGAACAAACGACCCAGATTCCAAATTAACTCACTAGACCAATTCGAATGACCTCAAACTGACTCGAAAACACCCAGACATACTCGAAACTGGACTGGAGCCATTTTTTGAATTCACCAACTGACAGAAACAGCCTGAAACAGTCTTACTTGAACCCCAAATTCCCTCGAAACCAATCAACCACACTCTAAAACTTTGAATAATCAGAAACAAAAACTAAAAATGTAAAGCAGTAGCTAGGAGACAACATTCACATAGAATCCAATAAAACAATAGCTTTTCTTTGGTTTTCTACAGTTTTATATTATTTTTAGTTTTTTCTTGAAGAATGCTAAGATCTAAGGGGATTTCAGATATGAATTTCAGATCTGGAAGCTTGGGGGTATTTTTGGGCTGCCAAACTTGCTTCTCAAGGCATTTTGATGCCTTTTATAGGCCTAAGGAAGGGCAACCCTCAATTTTGCACTTCTCATATTAGTCCCTCCCTTTTTCAGCTTTTAATCCCTTAGTTTTTGAATTGTGCCACAAGTTAGTACACTAATACTACTAAAATTCAATTTTTAACCTCTTCTAAGTGCTTATAGTGATTTCTTAATTCAGTTATTAAAAGATTCCCAGCTTTGAACTATCTCAATTGCGAAATTGCCCTTAGCTTATCCTGAAATTACCAAATAACTCTACTGACCCAACCCAAACCCCTTTTGCCTTTATTAAAAACAAACTAAGGTTAATTCATCTAACTACGCAACTATATCCAATCAAACTAGAATTAATAGAAACCTACTAACGGCAAAACAAGAAATTACTGAAGTAATCAAATTCAACGAAAAAAAATACATTCGAAACCAAATTAAACTAACATAAAAATCACAAAACAACAGACTTAATCGAAATCGAAGCAAAATTAAACTAAAAGAAAAACTCAAAAGCAGTCACAAGATAGAATCACACACGACTGAATTAATTCACAATCCTAGACGAATCCTAAATCGACACTAACTGTTATATTAATCGACTCGACTTTAACGATACTTTCACAATAGAAAAACAGATAAACACGAGATAGGAAAAAAAACAGTGATGAAGAACAACAAAAAATCAGAGAAGAACGAGGCGGGAGTGGAAACAAGAATGAAAACAAGGAAAAGAAAAGGAACAGAGAGAAATACCTAAAGGGGAAAATCGAGAGATGGCTTGAATGAACCTCGGCTTCGATTCGAGTCGAAACAAATATTAACCAGGTGTTCTCAACGAAAACACATGGCCAATGCTCGTTTTGAGCCCTATCGCTCAAGGAAGCTGACGAATTGGCGAATTTCTTCTCCTTCAACTTCAAACTCGAAACGGACTGATTTATGAGGTTTTGGGCAAAATGATGATAGAATAGGGTTGAGGGAAGGGTGATGGTTGTTGGGTGTTGATTTGTGGTGGTAATTTGTGGAGGATGGCCGGTGTTAATGGAGGAACATCTGGGGCGTTAGGGTTCAGATGATGGAAGAAGATGAGAGAGGGAGATGAGACAAAAGTATTTTAATGTTAGGTTATTTGGACACTTTTATTTAAGAGCTGGGATTAAATCAAAGCCATTGGATCAGAATGATCGGACGACCTGGGTTGGTTCGACATTAAACAACGTCGTTTGAGAAGGGGATGAACCGTACTGGGTCAGGGGTTTGGGCCTGGGCGGGTTATTGATTTTGGGCTTCGGATTTTGAAATTAAAAGAGCCCAAATGGCCTTTTAGAAACAGCCCTTCCATCTCCTTTTCTTTGTTTTGTTTCAAATGCTTTCTCTTTGATTTATTTTCCTTTTCTCATTTTGTCATTTTTTAATATTTTTTCTAATTTCTATAAAGATGCAAGAATTAACATAAAATCCTAATGCATTTCAAGGCCAAAAACTAATTAATTCCGAAAATTGTTTAAAAACTTTTTTATGGCAAATTCACAATTAAAATAATAAAACTGCAAAAGTGAACTATTTTTGTGATTTTTCATGTTTTGATCTAAAACAAATTGACCCCTAACTAATCCTAAAAATATTACATTATATCCTAATTGCAAATGCATATTTTTGTATTTTTATATAAGTTAACATGCACAAACAAAAAGCGTAAAATTAACACAAAATGACACCAAAATTCACAAAAATTGTAAAAAAAAAAAAAGAAAAAATATTTTGTTTGAATTTTATTTTGGAAATTACTCATATATAGGGCAAAAATCACGTGCTCACATGCTTCATCAATGGTGACTGCAAAAGGCCAAATCTGGATTCTTCGAACTATTGATTGTGGGAGAGATGTGATGATATGGTAACTTCGTGGATTTTGAATTCTTTAGCAAAGGAGATTGCGGATAGTGTAGAATATGTGACAGGTGCAGCTGAATTGTGGAAGGAACTTAAAGATCAATATGATCAAACAAATGGAACAAAACTTTACCAGATTCAAAAGGAGATTAACGACCTATCCCAAGGAGCACTAGACATCATTGGGTACTATACAAAAATGAAGAAGTTGTGAGAAGAAATCACTATATTGATTTCCAAATCTCATTGCACATGTAACTGCACATGTGGAGCAAGGGAGAATATGCACAAGGCATAGCAGGACAAAAGACTAATACAGTTTCTTATGGGACTGAATGAGGCCTATACTGTTGTTCGAGGAAGTATCCTCATGATGAATCTCCTTCCCACTATCACTCAAGATTTCTCATTACTGATTCAGGAAGAACGCTAAAAAGGAAACCCAACATCACAATTACTTGGCTCTTGAGTCATCAGCCTTGAATGTCAATGCAGGAAGGACAACATCATTCAGAACAAATTATTCTCCTAACAACACTCAGAACTACAGTAACATACCCTTATGTGACTACTGTAAAAGGTCAAATGTTATAAGCTTCATGGATATCCTCAAGGCTCAAATCAGAATCAAAACCCAAACCTCAGTTACAAACAAGCCTCCAATTTCAATCAGAACCCAAGACAAAACTACAACCATGGGAACAATTCAAGTACAACACAAGGTGTTAGATTCAATAGGGGAAGTAGAGGAATGACTAATGCTCATGTAGCAACCACAGACACTCAAGATGCTGGTGATGGGAACTGTAACACTCAGAATGTTAGTCTCACAAAGGAGGAGTATAGTCAACTTGTGACCCTGCTGCAGCAATTCCAAACAGGAGGAGTAAGAGACAATCTAAACAATGTCAATGTCTCATCAGCAAACTTTGCAGGTACAATAGCTTGCACCTCCTCTATTGATTTTGGAAAGCTATCATGTGAATGTTTCAAAAACAAGACTGATTCATGGATTATAGACTCAGGGGCATCAAACAACATGACCTTCATTAGGTCATTACTAACCAATATAATAACATTACCCTATTCTCTACTTGTTATTCTTCCAAATGGCTAAAAAGTGAAGGTGACTGAGATTGGTAGTGTTACACTTACTCCTGATATCATACTAAATAGGGTGATGTTACTCCCTTCTTTCAAATACAATCTAATTTCTGTTCATTCTCTTGCTTCTTATCTCAAGTGTCTTGTTGCATTCATAAAGTCTTGTTGCATCTTGCAGGCCCCTTCAATGAAGAGGACTCTGGTGATTGGTAGAGTCAAGGATGGACTTTACATTCTATGTCCAAGGTGTTTGAAGAGCAACAACACAGGTCCTAGTCCAAGTGTCACTAATTTCTTGTTTGCTCCTGTCACTCACTGCACTTGTAACACACATTTTCCTATTCACTCTGTTGTTAATATAGCACCCAATGTCAATAAATGTTTTCTATCATCCTCTATTGTAAATAGTCCAAGTGCAGGCTATGAAAAATAATTTCCTATTAAGAATTCCTTCTATAATTGTTCTAGTTCTCTTTCTTCCTATATGTGCATTGGAGACCAGGTAGATGTTTTGTGGCACAACAGGCTTGTACATGTTCCCTTTGTGAAAATGAAGAATATTGCCTCCCTTCCTATAACCTTTTTCCTCCAAACAGCCTTTCAGTTGCACTATTTGCCTAATGGCCAGACAAGAAAGACTTCCCTTTCCTCGGAAAACAAGCACAACCAATAAGATTCTTGAGCTCTTACACATTGATCTATGGGGACCATACCATGTGCCTATACATGAAAATATAAGTATTTCATGACCATTGTATATGATTTCAGCAGAAGCACATAGACTCACTTGCTCTCTAGCAAAACCAATGCTCTTCAATCCTCAAATGATTCCTCAATTTGGTAGAGAACAAATTTGGAGAAAAAGTTAAGGCTGTGAGAACAGATAATGGACTGGAGTTTACCAATGCAGAAACAACCATGCTATTGCAGTCCAAAGGCATCATACATCAAAGAACTTGCCCTTATACCCCACAACAAAATGGGGTAGTGGAAAGCAAATATAAGTATCTCCTTGAGACAGCCAGGGCTCTACTTTTTCAGTCCAAGTTACCTAGAGGTTTTGGGGAGAATGCATTTTATGTGAAACCTTTATTATGAATAGATTACCTTCCACTTCCATCAATAAAAAAACTCCCAATGAACTACTATACAAGAAAAAGCCAAAATATTCTCACCTGAAGAGTTTTGGGTGTCTATTCTATCCTACCGTGCATAAGCCCCATAGAGATAAGTTTGAAGCTAGGACAACACCACATGTCTTTGTTGGTTACCCTTTCAACACAAAGGGATACAAGGTCCTAAGTATGGCCACTAGAAAAATCACTGTCTCCAGAGATGTCATTTTCAATGAGTATGTATTTCCATTTTCAACCAACTTAGAGATTTGTCCCCAATCTAGTGTTCCATGCTCAATACCTTTCATTCAGCCCTCTGATAGTACAGACAATGCACAACAAACATCTAACCATTTAGATGCTCAAGGGGGTAATGTTGAGGATGCAACTAATCTCATATAACTTGCACATGGTCACTTGTCACCTAACTCCCCCACACAATCCTCACCAGAGAGATACCTTGAACATCCCACTGCAGAACCCATACAACTGAGACAGTCATCCAGAATGCATAAAACACCTAGCTACTTACAGGACTATATACATTCCCTACCTAAGCTTAAACCAAACACTAACTCCCTTAGTGCACTATTTTTTGTGAACCATCATGTTGTCTCTGATCTACTAACTCCTAATAGTCAAGTTCTTGTGAGAAATGTTTGTCATGACATGGAGCCATCATCATATGAGGAAGCAACTATTGATCCTGCATGGCAAGCTGCAATGACATAGGAGTTTGAAGCTCTTTACTCCAATAACACTTGGAGTATGGTGACTCTACCACCAGGGAAGCAGGTAATAGGGTGCAAATGGGTTTATAAAGTGAAACATAAGTCAGATGACAGTATTGAGAGATTCAAGGCCAGGTTGGTGGTGCAAGGCTATACACAACAGGCAGAAATAGATTACACAGAGACATTCTCTCCAGTAGTGAAGATGATAACAGTAAGAGCACTGATAGCCACAACAATAAAGAAGGGCTGGTGTATATCCCAGTTGGATTTAAACAATTATTTTCTTCATGGGGGCCTAAATGAATAAGTATATATGCAGATTCCCCCTGGACTTGTTGTGGACAAAGCTGGACTGGTGTGCAAGTTAAACAAGTCTCTTTATGGCTTGAAACAAGCCAGTCGACTGTGGTATGCAAAGTTGATTGAGGCTCTGTGTTTAGGAGGCTACACACGCTCCATGAATGATTACTCTTTATTTTACAAGAATAATGGAGGCTCACAGGTGTATCTTGCAGTGTATGTTGATAATGTGCTGCTGACTGGAACTGATGAGGAAGAAATCATAGACTTGAAAAATTTTCTACATGAGAAGTTCAAGATCAAAGACCTAGGTTCATCTTTAATAATCATACGAGCTAAATCCCTCTCATATTCCTCTTAATGAATTTTTCAAGGGATAACTGAAACATTACCTGTTAGACCTTGCGGTTGAAAACCTAGTATTGTCTGGCTACCTTCTGAGTTGTAGGGATTGGTCGGACATTTGATAATATACAATAACAAATTGCTTGTGCTGCTATGCTTGATATCAGCTACATATTCTTCTGAACAAAACTTGCATCTCGCTTTATTACACCATCAGCACCAGTGAACTTGTTTACGTAGCGTCAAGCAATTTATCTTTATTTAGCCATTTTTTTCTTCGAACCAGATTTAGATTCAATATTGTTGGTTGTGGAATCAATTGAAGCATTACTTTCACCAACTTTTTCAACAATTTGAAGTTCATTCTATGTCTCTGCCTCGTTTTCCATCTACCAAAACAAACCAAAAATTATAATAAAATCAGAAGTAGAAGAATAGAAAATGAAAGAGCGATAAAAATAGAACATAAAGACAAATTGATACATACATACAAAATTAGAAAAAGACAACATGAAAATTGAAAATAAAGATGTTGTAATCTCTCTCTAACTCACACACAAAAAAAAGACACAAAAAACACACATTATTTGATTTTTGCCGTGAAATAAAAGGTGGAAAACATCACATTTGAGATCCAAGAGAGAGGGGGAAAGCAAAAATGAAACCAATAATAACTAATAATTAGAGAGATGTCAGGCTTACCGTCGATTAGGTTTTTCATCGTTCGCTCTTGATTGGAAATCGAACTGCGAAGACTTGAGAGCTGAGACTTCGAGAGGAGTTTTCTACTTCATTGGACTTTGGAGTTCATTGACTTTAGACTTCGAGGGGACTGAATTACTGAAGAATGAAGAGTGAAGACGAGAGGCGAAAGCTTCGTCTTCACTAGACTGAACTATGATCAAGAGAGGCGGAAGATCGGAAATATGTGAGAGTGAGAGAGAACATCGATATAACCTAGGGTTATTTGATGAATGAATAAGCTTACTTAACATTAAAATTTTAAGGTAGTATTTATATATAGGCCCATATAATTTCGGATTTCGGATTGGATTGGATTAAAGTCATGCCAATCCGAATAAAATCCGAAAATTTAAAATTTTATAAACATAATCCGTGTCCAATCTGAAATCCGAAATCAAAAAATCTGAAATATAGTGGATCAGATTGGATTTCTGGTATCTGATCCAAATGCAAAAACCTAATTTAGATCCTCACACAAGAAAATATGAACTTGAAGTTCAAGTGATAATTCATTTGCAAAATATTGATGGACATATTTTGACCCAAAGCAACATATCATATTTCAACTGCTAGTGCTCCGAAAAAAAGGAGATACCCCGTGAAGGAGTCTATGGGACACATGAAACATAATGACTAATCGGTTTTAAAAATAAAACTCCTTGAAGGAGATGAGCAAATGATCAAGATGGTCATAATAAGAAGTCAAGTGCTCATAAGAGCACTGCGCACTTTATAAGACCTCATAAAAGAGGCTTAGGTACTTGAAAATAATAAGATCTCGATAAGTTATGTCTTTATTGAATGATGATAGAACCGATGTACAATGAACATCGACGATATTATTGATATAATGTTGCGCTCAATATTTATCAATATTAACGAGGATCTTAAGCTCAAATCTGTCATAGAATGTAGAAAAATAAATGATTTTCCAAAATAAAAAATATGCAATCAAGATTGACTTCACATGAAAAATGTGAAGTTAGAGGTATAGTCCCAACACCTGAAAGTATAAAGCCCAGTGGAGGTAAACATATTTTCTTGTTCAAAAGTAAAATCCAAAATCAAGTCTATAGATATAAAGACATCTTGTGGAACAATCACATTCAGGTATCTTGTCAGTCTAGCAATTCATGAAAAACTTGATATACATCTTATGGATGTTATCACGACCTATTCATATGGCTCACTTGACAACAATTTTTTTATGAAAACCCTTAAAGGATTCAAAGTACCTGAAACATACAAAGATTCCCGGGAAACTTATTTAATAAGCCTTCAGAAATCCTTGTATGGATTGAAGCAGTCAAGGTACATGTGGCATAACCGCCTCAGCGAATACCTATTGAAAGAAGGGTACAAGAATGACCCAATTTGTCCTTGTGTGACGACCCATAGGGTTCATCACTTATTTTTATGAAATTCTATATTTTCGAGGCTTTGAAAACCTCATTTAGAGTTGCCTTGATTTGCGTACGCAGTCTTGGTGCGTAGCCAGAAAGATTAAATATGAAATTCTATGAAACATGATGAAATTTAGTTATAAAGTGAGTTAAATTTGACTCCGGTCGACATTTTGGGTAAACAAATTCGGACCCATAATTTGACGGTCCCTGAGCGTCCGTACAAAAATATAGGACTTGGGCATATGCTCATAATCGAATTCCGAGGTAGCAAGCCCGAGAAATAAATTTTAAAGTAAAATTGTTTTCCAAAAATATTTAGGGAAATTTGAAATGAAATCTGATTAGAAAGCGATGATATCGGGACGTATTTTAGTTCCGACGCTCCTCAGAACAGGTCAAATATATGGTTTAAGTTATTCCGTAAAACTTGGTTAAAACGGATGTCGTTTGACGTGATTCAGACCTAAATTGCTAAAGTTGATGTTTTAAGAAGTTTGAGAAAAATGCTTTGATTGTGAGGCCTAATTTGTTGTAAATGATGTTATTTTCGCGATTTGATTGCACGGATAAGTTTGTATGATTTTGTTAGGATAGCTTGTATGTTTGATTAGGAGCCCCGAGGGACGAGTGAGTTTCGGGTAGGTTCTGGAAGGTCTTAGGTTTAAAACAAATATATTGCAGGTTAGAGCAATCTCACTTCTCTGAAGCCGTTAGTGTGGTCCGCGAGAAATCACGTGCAACTGCGGAGGGGGCCAGCGTGTTAGATAATACGCTTAACGCTAGAGGGGGGGGGTGAATAGCGTTATAATAAAATACAGCGTAAACTTGCGGGATTTAAAAACTTGCAGGAAAAATAAGTGCGGAAATTAAATGCAATAAAGAACGAACGCACCGATGTATCCTGGTTCACCACAACCCGTGGCTAGTCCAGTCCCCGAGAGACTCTCTCGAGATTTCCACTATCTTCGTCAAGCTTACGGGTGCTTAACAAACCGTTACAGTTGCTCAAGGATACCACACCTTAAGACTTCACTTGTTTGAGGATACCTCACCCCAAGACTTCAACCACTAAGACTTTGGGTACTTAGCAAACCCGACAAATGAGAAGATATGTTCTTCTCAAACAACTCTCTTTTACAACAAATACTCTCTCAATAGAGTGGATAAAGAGAAACAAAATAAGCTCTATGAACAACACAAAGTTGTCTATCAAATGGCTCAACAAAAGCTCTAAAATGATGCTTGAAAATGATCAATATGTATATCAATATATGCAGGAGTTGTGTGTTTATAATCAGCTCAAAAGACCTCTTTTATAGGTGAAAAAGTGGTGCTGACCGTTGCTTAATTGACAAATAAAATCCGATTCTGTGCTTCAACAATCGATTGTTTGGAGGTGACAATCGATTGTCTGACCAACGTTCAAAAAACATTCATGATTTTAGGCCATACAATCGATTGTTAAATCTGAATAATCGATTGTTCTTCAACATTCAAAAATCAATTTAGGATTGTGGAAACGGTCAGAATATAATCCATTGTGTGAAGAGACAATCGATTGTTGATAATCGATTGTGGGACAAAGACAATCGATTGTTTTGATATTTAAAAATTGGTTGCACTGTCTCAAAATAATCGATTGTTAAAAGTAGACAATCGATTGTTGACTTCATACAATCGATTGTGTACTTCATATAATCGATTTTGTTCCAGTGTTCAAAACTTTGGCAACGGATCGATTATATACCATGATATACACTTGATATACACTGTGTATACCAGAATTGAAAACTTACTTCAAAACCCATTTTGGTTAAAAATGAAAACGTTAAAATCATTTTGTTTGAAGTATATTAAAAATATTTATGATTATATGATTTAATAAAATGATTTACTTTAATAAAATGATTTTACGCATATTTATGATGACCTAATGTTGAGCCAAAAGATAAGATAACTTAAACGTTGTTCTTACATTGGTTCTACCTAACGACCTACGTCTTGGGTCTTCGGTCTTGAACTCTTTGGCTCGACTTGGCTTGTCTATGCAATCCCGTCATCAATATGCTTCTCGCCATTTGATAGTTTGTCATATTATATCGTTGTTTGACGCTTGACTTCATTGTTTGTCATTCATCAAAACCTATACCTGAAAATCATGCTCATACAACCAAAGCGCACACATCATAGATATACATGATTTCCAACAATTTCTCCCTTTTTGATAATGACAAACAACGGAAGATATGCATATTGAATTCCCCCTAAATTCATGCTATATCTCAATATACAATTTATGCAACCAATTCAATATAATTAATTCAAATTGAATTCCCCCTAAATTCATGCTATATCTCAACATACAATTTATGCAACCAATTCAATATAATCAATTCAATATAATTCCCCCTTAATTGAATATTCCCCCTCAATTAAGGCATGCATATCGCCCATATTCTTCCCCCTTTTGGCATTAGCAAAAAGACTATACCAAAAAATTTTAAACCATTGACGATACCAATCGTTATAAACAAGATCATATCAAATATTAGTAAATGGCATACTAATGATAACTGTAATTTTTCTCAACAATGCCAATTGTTATTTTAAACTAAGAAAGTTCATCAAAACATGAATCAATCATTTATTATAAACCAAATTGATACTAATTGTTATTTAAAAAGAACTTATTAGGGCATGCATCGATCAAAAATAATGTTGATTATTAGCACATATCAACTATTTGCATTTTTAATCAAAATACGATAACTAACCGATGTTCCCCCTCAATGCATTAAGGTTTCGTGCTTGGTGCATCCACTACAATATTGTAGTCTTCAAGCACACCTGCAAAACAACCTAAAAATAGGTTTTTGGTACCCAACTTCTTTTGGGTCCTTGGGGGTTAGGATAATAACAACCATAATCAACACATAAATCTCTATGTTTAGCAAAACAAACGGTAGCAATGTGTTCTACCCGATTACAATAGTGACATACAACATTAGGATTGTGCATATGTCTAGGTTGAGCCAAATGCGTTCTAGGTGATCTAAAGTTGTTCCCCCTAAAACCGTTGAATTTCCTAGAGTCATGTCTAGGTGGTCTAAAACTATTCATTCTAGACTCATTAACAAAAGTCCTAGAGTTGTTTCTAGGTGGTCTAAAACACTTAATCTTAGACTCATTAGTGAGGTTCCTAGGTTTCTTTCTAGATGGTTTAGCCTCATTTCTAATATCCTTTTTAGTCTCTTCAATTTTAGGACTATCAACACTACGAGTTTCTAGTGCTTTCCTAAGTTCTATGTTCTCTATTTTTAAAGAACTACAAGAAGAGCAATTGGAACATTTATCAATGGAAGAAGCTTCATTCAATTCCTTGATTTTATTTTTAAAATCAACAATGTCATTTTCCAAAAAATTATTTTCTTTTTTCTAAAACTTCAATTTTACTTTTATGAACACCATTTTCATTAGTCAATTTTTCAAAATCTATTTCTTTCAAAGAAGAGGATTTTTCAAAATCTTTTTCTTGTAAAGAAAGTGTTTTCTGAAAATCTGTTTCTTGCAAAGAAAGTGTTTTCTGCAAAGAAAGTGTTTTCTTCAAATCTTTTATCATTTTGGAAGCATTAACAAATTCACCATACAATTCATCATAGGCATTTTGTAATTCTTCAAACGAGTGAGAGTTAGATGTACTTACCTCTTCTTCGTTTGCCACGAGACACAATGCGGCGGTTCCATTGCCTGAGCTGTCCGAATCCCGTGATATGCGCCTATGGTGTTTCTTCTTTTTCTTGTCCTTCTTCATAGACTTACAAAACTTTTCAATTATATCACTGGAAATATTATCATCATCCCTTTCCGAATCACTTACCTCTTCTCTTTTAGAGGATGAGGCTTTGAAGGCAAAATTCGAATTACTTCTAAGATAAGGATTAAGAATTGTGCTATCATAAGTTTCGAGGTTACCTCTTAGTCCATCAATTGTGATATTTGTGAATTCCATCGACTCTTGGATGGCATTGTCTTTGGAACGCCATTCGGGAGTGAGGCTCCGTAGGACTTTTCGAACAAGATCTTTGTTCGTGTAAACTTTCCCGAGAGCATGTAGATCATTGACGATTTTTAAAAATTGTTCAAACATAACACCAATGGGTTCCTTCTCCATTTTAAAGATTTCATATATATGAGTTAGAAAATCAATTTTAGATTCTCGGACTTGAGGCGTACCTTCATAGATGATCTCGAGTTTATCCCACATCTCCTTGGCGGTTGTGCAGCACGAGATTTTCCTATAGTCATCCGCATTGATCACACAATACAATACATGGATGGCCCTTGCATTATTTTCCACTTTCTTGATGTCCTCGGCATCATATTCATTTTCCTCCTTTAGAACCGTGGTTTCTCCAACTTTCTTTGTCGGTATTGGTTCACCATTTTTGATGATTTGCCACAAACCAAAACTGTTTGCTCTGAGGAAGATACTCATCCGATCTTTCCAATATGTATAGTTTGTTCCGTCAAATAGTGGAGGGCAAGTGGTGGATTGTCCTTCATCCATCGTTCCTGCGTTCAGTATTCTCAACAGAAAAATATGTATTGCTCTCAACCGGTTAAGGCTTTCAGAGAGTTAGGCTCTGATACCAATTGTTAGATAATACGCTTAACGCTAGAGGGGGGGGGGGTGAATAGCGTTATAATAAAATACAGCGTAAACTTGCGGAATTTAATAACTTGCAGGAAAAATAAGTGCGGAAATTAAATGCAATAAAGAACGAACGCACCGATGTATCCTGGTTCAGCACAACCCGTGGCTAGTCCAGTCCCCGAGAGACTCTCTCGAGATTTCCACTATCTTAGTCAAGCTTACGGGTGCTTAACAAACCTTTACAGTTGCTCAAGGATACCACACCTTAAGACTTCACTTGTTTGAGGATACCTCACCCCAAGACTTCAACCACTAAGACTTTGGGTACTTAGCAAACCCGACAAATGAGAAGATACGTTCTTCTCAAACAACTCTCTTTTACAACAAATAATCTCTCAATAGAGTGGATAAAGAGAAACAAAATAAGCTCTATGAACAACACAAAGTTGTCTATCAAATGGCTCAACAAAAGCTCTAAAATGGTGCTTGAAAATGATCAATATGTATATCAATATATGCAGGAGTTGTGTGTTTATAATCAGCTCAAAAGACCTCTTTTTATAGGTGAAAAAGTGGTGCTGACCGTTGCTTAATTGAAAAATAAAATCCATGATTCTGTGTTTCAACAATCGATTGTTTGGATGTGACAATCGATTGTCTGGCCAACGTTCAAAAAAGATTCCTGATTTTAGGCTATACAATCGATTGTTAAATCTGAATAATCGATAGTTCTTCAACGTTCAAAAATCAATTTAGGACTGGAAACGGTCAGAATATAATCCAGTGTGAAGAGACAATCGATTGTTGATAATCGATTGTGGGACAAAGACAATCGATTGTTTTGATATTTAAAAACCGGTTGCAGTCTCAAAATAATCGATTGTTAAAAGTAGACAATCGATTGTTGACTTCATACAATCGATTGTGTACTTCATATAATCGATTTTGTTCCAGTGTTCAAAACTTTGGCGACGGATCGATTATATACCATTGATAAACACTTGATATACACAGTGTATACCAGAATTGAAAACGTACTTCAAAACCCATTTTGGTTAAAAATGAAAACGTTAAAATCATTTTGTTTGAAGTATACTAAAAATATTTATGTTATATATGATTTAATAAAATGATTTACTTGAATAAAATGATTTTATGCATATTTATGATGACCTAATGTTGAGCCAAAAGATAAGATAACTTAAACGTTGTTCTTACATTGGTTCTACCTAACGACCTACGTCTTGGGTCTTCGGTCTTGAACTCTTTGGCTCGACTTGGCTTGTCTATGCAATCCCGTCATCAATATGCTTCTCGCCATTTGATAGTTTGTCATATTATATCGTTGTTTGACGCTTGACTTCATTGTTTGTCATTCATCAAAACCTATACCTGAAAATCATGCTCATACAACCAAAGCGCACACATCATAGATATACATGATTTCCAACACAGCGCAGTCCGCGATTGCCTTTTGTGTAGTGCGCGGTGGGTGTTGTGCGGCCGCACTCCATTTTATGCAGCCCGCACAGTTACGCAGGTCCTCAGGTTCACTAGCCTGTGCGGTCAGTTTGGTGTGGTCCGAACAGGGGGTCTGAGAGGGGTATAAATAGACGGAATTTCCAGTTATTTTTCATTTTTCAAAACTCAAAGTATAAGAGGCGATTTTTCAGACAACATTTCTTCTCCAAATCGATTATAAGTCATTTTTAACTAGTTTTCTTCAATTATTAACATCTTTTAACATACTTTCAACTTCAAATCAACAATTTGCATGGGGGAAATTGAATTTTTTGGATAGAACCTAGATTTTTTAAAAATTAATGATTTGGACCTCAATTTGAAGTCCGATTTCAAAACAAATTATATAAATTCATGGGGGAACGGGTAATCAGATTTTGTTCCGAACCTCGGGTTTGACAACGTGGGCCCGGGGGCGATTTTTTACTTTTTGGATAAAATTTTGGAAAACTCATTTTCATGCATTGGGGCTGATTCGTTTGCATTTATTGATGTAATTAAGTAAATTGTGACTAGATACGAGTGAATTGGCGGAGGAATCAAGGGGTAAATCTATAACTGAAACTTGAGTTGGCCGTGGAAGTTCAAGGTAAATGTTTGGTCTAGCCTTAGCTTGAGGGATTAGGAGTTAAGCCATATTTGCTTTGTGGTATTTTTTGAGTACGATAGGCATGGTGACGAGTGTCTATATGTGTCTAGCATAACCGTGAGTCTTTATATTGTGAATATCTTGATTTCGTTGTATCTTTCATGCCTTGGTGATGATTTCTAATTATTGTGAAAAGTTTGTGGAAGGAATTGTGACCGTTGAATATCGAAGCATTGTCTCAAGTTATATTACGAATTGTGAAAGTATACGGGGTGATTGAACTCGTTGGAGCAGACTCAAGTGGTAAAGTGAGTTATGAAATAAAAGTGAAAGAAAGAGAAAGAGTTATTAAATTGCTCCCTTGCCGGGATATTGTTACTTATTTGGTTATCTCTCTTGCTAGGATTTCTTTTTTAATTGTTATTCCCTTGTGTTATTCCTATATGATCTTGTTTATATCCTTGCTCCTTTGTTTGTGATTGTTGTCGGGGGGAGGAAGAATGCTAAAGCATGAAAGGTGATGCCGTGCATTGTTTGCTATTATGGGAAATATGTGTAAAGCATGAAGGATGATGTTGTGCCGTATGTTGTACCATTTCATACCGATTTTCATTGATTATATGGTGAAGAAAGAGAGTAAAAACACGAAGGGTGATGACGTACACATTGTTATTATATAATTATTTTGGTGAGGACGAGAGTAAAAGCATGAAGGGTGATGCCGTGCACGACACCTTTTTTATATAATTGCTTTGGTGAGGATGAGAGTAAAAGCGCGAAGGGTGATTTCGTGCAGTTGTTGATTTCTGCTTCTTTGTTGACATTCGAGTTATGTTGTTTCTTTCCTTACTTGATGCCTTTTTTACTCGGAACTGTTATCTTCCCCCACAACATGTTTTCCCCATTTCACATTGACTGGTTACTTTTTATATTTTTCTCTGCTGTATATACATATATATATATATATGAACTACACATGTTTATTTAGTAGTCTGGCCCTAGTCTCGTCACTACTTCGCCGAGGTTAGGCTAAGCACTTATCAGTACATGGGGTCGGTTGTGCTAATACTATTCTCTGCATTGTGTGCAGATCCATGAGCAGCTTTTGGACAGTAGTTGGAGGGCTTCCTTCAATCCACCCGGAGACCTAAGATAGATCTGCAGGCGTTCGCATGCCCTGGCGTCCCCCTCTATCCTTTTTTCTCTGTTTCATTTTCTTTCGTTCAGAAACATTATATTGTATTTTCTTCTGACCTTGGTTGTAGTAACTCTTAGACAGTCTGTGATACTGTGTCACAAGGTTTTGGGTATTTGAGGTTTTAAAAGTTGTAATAGATGTAGTCTTAAGTTATATAATTGTTGACTTCCACTTTTATTATACTCTCGCCCTACGTTTGTTAAAAAAACAAAATATGAAAATGTACTAGGTAGTTAACATTTGGCTTTCCTAGCACCCATTAGTAGGTTCCATCATGACTCCCAAGGGTGGAAAATCCGAGTCGTGATACCTTATGTCTTTATAAAAAGATTTGGATCTGAATTTGTCATAATAATTTTGTTGATGACTTGAATATCATTGGAATTCTTGAAGAACTTCCAAAGACAGTAGAATGTTTGGAGAAAGAATTTGAAATGAAAGATCTTGGAAAGACGAAATTTTATCTTGGCTTAAAAATTGAGCATTTGAAGAATAAAATATGTGTCCATCAATCAACGTACACCAAAAACATTTTGATCCACTTTTATATGGATAAAGCATATCTATTGAGTACCCCGATGGTTGTGACATCGCTTGATATAAAAAAATTTCCATTTCGTCCTCATGAAAACAATGAAGAACTTCTAGGTATTGAAATACCATATCTTAATGCAATTGGGGCACTAATGTACCTTGCTAATAATTCTAGATCAGATATACATTTTTCGTTAAGATTGTTAGCAAGATTTAGTTCTTCCCCAACACAAAGACACTAAATGGTATTACGCGTCTATTCAGATATCTGCGAGGGACCATTGATATAGGAGTATTTTATTCAAATGAATCTAGGTCTTAACTGATTGGTTATGCAGATGCAGGATATTTGTGTAACACACATAAAGGTTGATCTCAAACAGGCTATTACATGTGGAGGTACTTCCATACCATGGCGTTCAACAAAATAAAGTATAGTTGCTACTTCTTCAAATCATGCATAGATAATAGCCATTCATGAAGCGAGTCGAGAATGCGTTTGGTTGAGATCAATAACTCAACATATCCAGGAGCTATATGGTCTTTCATGGGGAAAGGATATCCTAATAACATAATATGAAGACAATGCTGCATGAATAGCTAAACTAAAAGGGCAATATATTAAAGGAGACAGAACAAAACATATTTCACCCAAAAAGAATCACGCATGATTTAAAAAGAATGGTGAATCGACAAATTTGTTCGAGTGATAATTTGGCAGATTTGTTCACTAAGGCATTGCCGACATCAACATTTGAGAAGTTAAGATACAAGATTGGAATGAATCGTCTTCGAGATATCAAATAAGATTTTCTTTTTTAGGAGGAGAAATACGCGTTATACTCTTTTTCCCTTAATCAAGGTTTTGTCCCATTTAGATTTTCCTGGTAAGGTTTTTAATGAGGCAACTCTTAATGTGTATTACAAGATACGTGTACTCTTTTTCCTTCACTATGATTTTTCAACTAATTTTTTCTTAGTAAGGTTTTAACGAGGCAGATTATCTGTTAGTGGACATCAAAAGGGAAGTGTTATAAGTCCGGCAAATGGTCCATCCATTTGCAACGATGCATGTCTCCCATAATAAGTTTTGGATAGCTTATGTAGCAATAATATATTTTAGATTGATTATGTATTCATAATAAGTTAGATTAATTTTGTAACAAAGAAATATTTTATAAATAGATTCGCTGATGAACTTATTCCACACTCTAAAACAAAGAAATTAATTCTCTCTTCAAATGATATCATTCTCTTGCTGTATGCTTTTATTTATAAAAGGCCACACTTTTGTATCTAATACAAAGTTAAAGTAAATGTCGAACACAATTGTGTTGTGCATAGATTTTGGCCGAATCATCTGCAATGTCTTTTTTTTTCCCCTTTCTTTCATTAAATACTATGAAATTTATCTTTACATTATCCTGTTAACTTTTTGAAGAAAAAGAAAAAGATAAAAGTTCAATTTCGATTGAATTGGCAAGAAAACTGTACTTATTAATTATTACATCACATGATCACGTTAATTTGCATAATTATGTGAAACAAACATGACTCACATGCTAAATCTGATTCCACAAACAGAACAAAGCCCCAAAAACCCAATTACACAAGTCAACAATCCTTAATCAACAAATCTAATTAACCTTCAAATTAGGATTAATTTCAACTCTAGCAACACCTTCTTTTGCCACTTTTGCCACTTGAACTTCCCCCACCACAACTCCGCCAATTTCCTCCTCTTTCATCAACTTTTCCTCTGCTATTTCATCCACATAGTTCGGATCCTTCTCGTCCAATGCCGGCGGCGCTGGCTCCAATTCGTTCACGGCTTCCTTATCAGGTCCTTCCCATGTAAACTTTCCGCCATGGCCCTTTTTTGGATCGTGTTTCAATGGTAGCCCATCTGCTGGATGTCTTTCCAATCTCTGCACTCCTTTTTCTGTTAATTTTCTTTCTATATACTTAATTTTGTCGCCGTTTTTCGTTTCAACTTTCTCCTTGTTTTCCTCCACCACTGGCTTCATTTTCCTGCTTTAATTACTGCTAATTAACTGTATTTCTTGTTGAAAATGAGCTGAATTTTTTTCCGATTTGGTGAGGCTGAGGATTAGTAGAGGGTTTAATTGTGCATATATAGTTTCTGTGTTGATTAGATGTTGGAAGATGCTGGAAAAGCTAGAAGGTTCTGTTGACAACCTTATGTGGACATTTCTGGAATGGACTGTGGCTATTTTTGAAATTTCTGGCTAAAAAGAAAAGGGCAGATTTTTGTAGAAACTTCTATCTTTTGGATAATTTTTGGAAATGATGCTGGAGGGATCTTTTTTAAATTATTTTTAACATTTTTATCTTGTTAAAAAAAATTGGAGCATAATCTTGAGTTGAAATTTTAAAGCATATTGAACAGAATTTTGAAACTAGACATCCTGACAATCACAAAAAATTTAGTTACAATGCAAAAATAAATAAATAATAGTGGTCATTGGACCAAAAATATGGCAACCGTTATATTTTTGCGAGAATCACCTTACCTTATAAAATTATAACAACCGTCAAAATTTTGCCGAACCGCCATAAGAATTGGCCAAGATTTATGACCAACATACTTCAGAATTTAATTAGAGACTATTTTCCTAAAAATTTTCGTATTGAGATCAAAATTTAAAGAATAATACCAATGATTCAATTCCAACTATGTACTTTTGAAGAGATTTGCTTTCTAGAAGGAACTTTTTTATTCGGCATAAAGTAGTATAGAAGATATTTTCTTAAAAAACTTTTTATTCATCAATCAAACAAGAGAAGATATTCTTTTAGAAAATTATTTTCACGAAAATATTTTTCTAGAAAATTATTTTTCAGAAAGATATTTTTTTAGGAAAACATTTTCTTTAACGCATCCTTAATGCACAATAATTTTGAATATCTAAACCTTAACTTGCTTCTAACCCTCTTCTATATTGTAGTAGTATAATCATAATAGTAAAATAAGAAGCTGAGGGGTAATTTTGTTCTAATATTACTCATATTCTTATTTTTTGTTCTTAATTTCTAACGGAGTTTCGATCTAATTAGTGTACTTTAAATTATAATTATACATCGCGGTAGAATTTCGAATATTTTTTGAAGTATGGAGTAACAACTTTTTGCTAGAGCTCCCCCTCCCACCCCCCAAGTTGGAGATGTGGCAGACACAATCAACTTGCGCACTGTGGAGTCATGCTTGATTCTAGTTAAGGCCTTAGTTAGGATATCAGCCAATTGATTATTTGTGCCAATGTGATGAAGTGAGATTAATCATGCTGGTAGTTGATCACGTACAAAATGACAGTCCACTTCTATATGCTTGGTCATTTCATGAAAAACTGGATTCCTGACAATGTGAAGGGCATACTGGTTTTCACAATATACTGAAACAAGCAGTCAGAATGAGACATCAAGTTCTTCAAACAACCTATTCAGCCATACCACCTCTCCTACTACCTTTCTTAAGGCCATGTACTCTGATTCTGCTGAGGAGAGGGAAATAGTCTCTTGTTTCTTGGACTTCCAACTAACATGGTTGTTTCCTAGAAGTACCAAGTAGCTTGTGACAGATTTCCTAGAGTCTGGACAACTAGCCCAATCTACATCACAATACGCTCTAATGGTGTAGTCTTTGTCTGTGGACATGAAGATCCCCATAGTGGGATCACCTTTTAAAGGCTGCTCTTAAGTGTGGCTCTATAGGCTCATGCATGAATTGACTCAAGTGTTGAACACCATATGCTATGTCCAACCTAGTATTGGTTAGGACATTTAGCTTTCCAACCAATTTCCTGTAGTATGTAGGATCTTGCAAAATAACACATATTCTGGCTTTCAACTTTACTGTAGGATCTAAAGGTGAGGCACATGACTTACAGTCAAGGCAATTATACTCCTTCAGCATGTCTAGTACAAACTTCCGCTGAGATATGATTACACCATCATCCTTGTACATCACTTCTAGTCCCACAAAGAAATATAGATCCCTTCCCTTTTTTCTGTTGAAAAAGATGGATTTAGAGACTTTGTGAGAACTCTTCAACCTTTATTTCATATTCCATCCCGTACTACTATGACTAGGGATTGTCTTGAGATGTACCATGAAGAGAGACTTGCTTTGAATTCTATTCTTATAGAGTCAAAACATAGAATATGTATTACTATTGATACATGGACTTCAATTCAAAGAATTAGTTATATGCGAGTTACAGCCCAATACATTGTCAAGAATTGGAAACTGCGTAAAAGAATATTGAATTTTTGTCCAATTACTAGTCATAAAGGTCAAGATTTGGCTAGTGGTATTGGTAAGTGTTTACCATAAAATGTTCTGTATCGTGCCATCTCACAAGCAATGGCCAAGCAAAGCCTTCTGTGTTGTATCGTACTACATATAACAGAAACGGCTCAGAACAAGCCAATATTATTTAGAAATAATCTTCGAAACTAGGGATTGAACAGCGGGTCCATGAAGCGTATAGTCTCCCCAACACCGACAAAGCATGGGCTCGAAAAGCTTGGTGCCTAGTATCCGAGTAATAAGTTCATCGTCTATCTCGCCAACGGCCACTCCAGGGCGGCAACAAATGGACTAGATAAACCAGGACTCCATCGATTCATACAAACTATGAAACAACACACTGTACTCTCCGGTAAAAGAAAAATTAAACAAATCAGGACTCATCCCGATGCACAATACTCTCCAATGAAAGCAAAATTAAGCAAATTGAGACTCACCCCGATGCACGCACAAATAATATGGTAACGGGTAATGTTCTACAATAAAAATAATTCAACGAACAAATCTCACCATCCCTCCAAACCCACCCATCGCCAAGAAAATAAAATTCATCTTCGCTTGAACTCACAACGGGTTACAATTCGACCTCACTCGAATTAACACCCTTACGGCCATCTTCCTTCGCCAAACAGGTTATAATTCGACCTCGTTCGAGTTAACACTCTTACGGCCATCACCAAACCGGTTACTATTCGGCCTCGCTCGAGTTAACACCTTTATGGCCATCGGCCATCTCCAAATAAAAGGGAAGTTCGAGCTCTATCAAACTTGCAACGGGTTACAATTTTGATTATTCTCAAATTCACACCCCTACGGTCGTCGGCCATTGCCAAATGGAAGTAAAAATTCTCCCACGCGAATCAACAAATCAAAGTTCGACCTCGACGAACTCATAACGGGCCATAGTTTGATCTCACAAGAGCTTGCCCCTGCAAAAGCTAAAATCGCCAAAAAATTGATTTCGCCTAAATTGGTAAGTCTAAATTCGACCTCGCTCGAATATATAAGTCAAAACTGACTTCGCTCAAGTTGAAAACTCCAAGTTCGACCTCGCTCCAATATATAAAGCAAAATTGACTTCACCCAAATTGGTAAGTCTAAATTCAATCCCATTCGAATATAGAAGTCAAAACTGACTTTGCCCGAGTTGGCAAGTCTGAATTCGACCTTGTTCGGATATACAAATCAAGGTTGATTCCTCCCAAGTTGGAAAATCAGTAGTCAACCTCACCCGAACTTGTAGATTCAAAGTGACTTCATTCGAACTCACACAACGAGATCCGACCTTGATCGGATCGAGCAAACTAGATCCGCCCTCATTTGAATTCTCAAGTAAAAGGTCAGGGAATCATCACAGAGAAATCCAAAGATCTTCTCCCAAGAAAGAAAAAAATAAAAAAAGGGAGAGAAAGAGAAAGAAAGTCAAAATATACACAAACAAAGGCAAAACAACTATTTTATTCAAATATATGTGTGCAACAGCCGCGCCTAACGAAAAGGCCAAAACGAGCTCTCAAGAAAAAGATGAAAATAAATAACAAACGATAAAAAGAAAACTAAGTACAAGAGCTGCAACAAAGTTTTATTTGGCGTCATCTCCACTGTCGTTCTCCCTAGAATCATCATTATCAAAAGGAAGCCCATCCTCAATATCAACGCCCTCACCAGGCTCTGGTGTAGCAGGGTTGTAACCGCTGACAATACGAGCCTCGTGTGACTTCACCCGAGCATATTCAAATTTAGTTTCAGGAACGCTCACCGCCTCCCACAAACCCTTGTATATATCACGTTGGGCCTCACCATGTACCCATAGCTCATACATGCGATGGGGAACAGTTGCCGATGCGGACTTGCGTGCGGGAGCTTGAGCCAATAAATGCACCTTACAAATATATGCGTGCAACAACCGCGCCTTACAAAAAGGCCAAAGCCAGCCCTCAAGAAAAAGATGAAAATAAACAACAAACGAACAAGAGCTGCAATAAAGTTTTATTTGGCGTCATCTCCACCATCGTTATCCCTAGCATCATCATCATCAGAAGGAAGTCCAACCTTAACATCAACGCCCTCACCGGCCTCTGGTGTTGCAGGGTCATAACCGCAGGCAATACGAGCCTCGTGTGCCTTTGCTCGAGCATATTCAAAGTCGGCCTCAAGAGTGCTCCCCGCCTCCCGCAAACCCTTGTATATATCACGTCGGGCCTCAGCATGTACCCATATCTTATACATGCGACAAGGAACAGTAGCCGATACAGACTAGTGTGTGGGAGCTTGAGCCAATAACTGCGCCTTCTTGGATTCAAGAGTCGCAACTCGGTCTCCCAAGCTCGAAGCATCTCGATCAAGTTCACCAATCCGCTCCTCAAGCTACGCCTCCCTCAGCATGGCCTTCACCCACCCAGATTCATGCTCGGACTTGAGGACGCGGATAGTGTCTTCTAGTGTTGCTACCCTCGCCAAAGCAGACACTTGAGCACCCTCAGCTTCCTCCAACTCGCCACTTTCCTTTCCAGCTCGGCCATCTTTTCTATCTATTAAGCACTAAGAGCATTGACTTTAGTAGCATTTTGCTCAAGCTCAGCTCGTAAGGACAACATCTTCGCCTGAAGGTCCTTGCACTCTGCGGTATTGCCTATCTCGAGCGCCTCGTCTTTGGCATAAAGTAGCTCCTCAAGCTCACTGCATCTGCGAAAAAACCACATTAGTTCCTCATCTCTTTTCTCCAACTTCTCCCTGGAGGACTAGGTACTAGAGCCCGCTCTAAGCTGTTTACGCATCTCACGGTACTTGTTGCAATACCGCCGATACTTCTCAACCATTTTCAGAAAAATCTCGGCCTGCGTCTCAGCCCTAAGAGCGCTCTTTTCACGATCCCAAACTCGATCGTGATGGCGCCCAGCACATTTCTAGGCAAGCCCGACCAATCACACTCACATTCCGAGCTACAATCTCTCATCCTTTATTTACTAATCATTAACAACGAAGAGAAATCCAAAATTTTTGCAGTTATATAGAAAACATCCCAAACAACCAGTGCATAACAACCTACCACATATATGGGGATCACGAGTCAAGAGCCTCTACCAGAATAATGTAATAATACTAAAATATATCATAATCCGAGTATGTGAAAATATAAAAATACATAAATAATGGAGGAGTGGGTCCTGCGGATGCCAGGCAGCTACCTCGACAAGCTCCGAAGAATACTCTGAAAAATAGCTAAAAGATCAACTCTGCCTGGGGGGTACCTGGATCTGCACACATGGTGTAGGGAGTAAAGTGAGTACTTCCAACTCGGTGGTAATAGGCATGTATAATGATATTGAAGGCAAGAAATCCCAATATACTGCATAGTAAAGCTACAACAGTGTTTCTATTCTTTTTAACAGTGTAAATCTCAATAAGCAGTAACAGGTAGAGCAGATAAATGTAAATGCATGAATTCAATGCAAAATGCAATGCAAAATGCACATGAAAGCTACGGCGCGTAGCCCGATCCATTTGGGTACCCGTACTCACAGTGGGGGTTCAGACTCCGGAGGGGCTCCTACAGCCCAAGCGTAATATCATAGTAACATACGCTGCGACACGCAGCCCGATCCACTATCAGTCCAGCTATATGCATGCAAGCCTCACATGCATAAATAACATACCATTTTTTTTATTCCGTTTATCAGAAATTATAGAATTAGGTGTTCAAAACCTCAGAAATTATCCATCATTTTTAAACAGTGTTCTAGTTCAGGACTGATATCATGAAAACATGTCATAATTCATAGAAACAGTAATAACGATCCTTACGAGATCTAAATAACCGGCATGCTGCCCAAATATATCCATAACCATCCAAGTAGGAGGTTTAACGGCTCATTTATAGCCAACAACACAGTACAATGCCACTCGGTCGGACTGAGCCATAGTCCCCAATCACAATCGACCCCGCACTCACTGTAGATTACTTGTCTCACCTCAATACAACGTCACAGTGTGATATACCGGGGTTTCAAACCCTCAGATCATCATCCACATCTATTACTCACCTTGAACCGGCTCTGAGACTAGTCCGCTATGCCTTTCCCTCTAGAATCAACCTCCATGGGTGCCAAATCTGATCAAAACCAATAGGAATACATCAAAATAGGCTAACGGAACATAATCGAAATAACTCGAAATACACCAAAAAATACGAAGTTGGCAAAACTCGAGCCCCGGGCCCACTTCTAAAAAATTACGAAATTCACATTTTCAGAATTCTCGTCTCGCCACGAGTCCATACATATGAAGAATACCAAAATCGGAGTTCAAATGACCCCTCAAATCCTCAATATAAATTCTCAAGACTCAAGCCCTAGTTCTTCCCCTTTTTGCTAAATTTCTAGATGGATTTCACAATAAAAACGAGTATTGAGACCAAGATTCTTAGCTCAACTCGTTTCCCTTTGAACCCCTCCTTCTTTTCCTCCAAATTCTGAAAAGACGGGCAGCCATAGGTGAAAATAGACCCAAAATCGCGAACAAGATAATTTTAAAACATTCTGCCTAGGTGTTTACTCATCGCGATCGTGGAAAATTCTTTGCGATCGCGGGGAGCAATTTTCCCAGCCCAAATTTTACCGTTCGCAATCGCGGAGAACAAATGCCCAGATCTTCAGGACAGTCTGTAGTATAACCGCCATAACATTTTACACACAACTCCAAATGACAAATGGTTGAAAGATCTACAACTTTCATGTGTTGACAATTTTTCAATTCCTTATATATTTCTAGATATGATCCATCAAAGTCAGCTCATGTGCAATACGACTTTCTTCTTCATTTTCCCGTACACAAATCAAAATCATTATTGATTTACATTTCTAGAAACTAGACACAAAGGTCTACAATTTTCATTTTTATATTATCTCCAAATTCTTTATAGATTGTGATATATAATTTTCCGAAGTGGGATGAACGCAACCAAAAATTTCTTCTCCGCGATTGCGAAAAGTCTTACGCTATCGCGATTCACTGGCAGGTTTCTCACATTTTACTCACCTCTATCGCGACTCATTATACGCGATCACACAGAACACTGCTTCAGACAAAATTCAGCGGTTAAAAATGGCCTAGAAACTATCCGAAACCACCCCAAAACTCACCTCGAGGCCCCCGGGACCTCAACCAAAGGCACATATAAGTTCTATTACCTTATCCAAACTTGCTCGAGCCATCAGAACACTACATTTAACATCAAAATTATCAAATTTCATCGGATAAAAAATCCGACCTACACACCTCCGGATCAACTAAAATTTTGCACGCATATCCAAAATCACCTAACGGAGCTACTGCAACTATCGGAATTCCATTCCGACCTTCGGATCAAAATCTCACCTATCAACCGGATTTCGCCGAAATTCAAACTTAGCCAATTCAAACCTAATTCTACATCGGACCTCCAAATTCAATTCTGATTGCCCTCCTAAGTCACAAATCATCACGTGAAACTAGTCGAATCATCGGAAATCCATTCCGAGCCCTCTAAATCATAAGTCAACATTCGGTTGGCTTTTCCAAACTAACCTTCTCATAAAGAGACTAATTTTCTCATT